>CM048842.1:88265609-90665609 GCA_026545765.1 Plantago major
CCATTTCGTTAGGAGCCTAGTCACGAGTGGAGTATATTGTTCTGTGTGTCTGTATAATAGTAGAGTTTAAGGGAAGAAAGTGACAAGTTAAGCTAGGCGACTGAAATCGTAGCTTAAATGGGAAGAAAGCCTATTGTTTGTTTGTCTTTTATCGATGCATCACCATTGCATCTTTCCTTTAATACAAACTGAGAAAACTGCTGCTTCTCTTTGTTCCTTTGTTTATGTTTAAACCTAATGAGGGAGTAGAATGTTAGATAATGGGTGAATAGAGAAGAGGCTAAAAGGTGAAGAACATGATGGAAAGCATATGGTGGAATCAAAAGGCCCGACATCATTGATGTTGATGGTGTTACTTGTCTTAATTGGATATACATCTCCACTGCTCCATGTATATAATAATAAATATAAATGTGTTAATTGAGCATTGGGTCATATCTGAAAAGTTGTTTTTATTTTCGTTCTCTTCAATATGAACTTTCCAATTCTTACATATAACTTGGTACAGGTCATAACTGATCGTAAATGGAAGGAAGTTACTGGAATCTTCAACTTTCCTACCTCCATTACAAATGCATCGTTTACTTTGCGGAAGTATTACCTATCACTGCTTTATCATTTTGAGCAAGCCTATTATTTCCGAAAAGAAAAACCTTCAACCCCAGAAGTTGGTATGTTTTGCGGTACAACCTTATTGTGCCTATAGTCATTTTCTACTCCAGTTTCAAGGTGCAGCTTACTGATATTTTATTTCATCTGTCAAATAGATCAGGGAAGCAATGGATCACCCCTGCTACATGCTGTTCATGACGATGCTGCATCAAATCAACAATCAGGTTGAACATCTGTGCCTTTTATGCGTTTTTGTTTAATATGTCATCACTTTAAGCGTCAGGCAGTAATGGATTTAAGTTCTTTCGGTTTTCCAGTTGTAAGGTAACCAAAATGAAATGGAGATAATTCCTGGCACTCTCTTATCCACATAAACTATACTGTATTTCAATTTCATATATTATGTATTGCATCGATTCCACCAACACGATGGAGTCATCTGGGCATGTCTATATATTATTTTATTTATTTTACTTTCATGTGTCGTGAATACAAATGTTGGACAGTTGCGGATAATGTTTTCTTCTTGCATTTTCCTTTTCCTGGTAAGTGGCAACCTAAAGAATTCCTTTAATTTGCCAAAACTATGATTTTATCAGATACCTTTTCAGATATGCTATTCCAGAACATTTCCGAAAATGTCCTAAATGCTTAGTTTTTATCTAACAAAAACATCTTGAAATTGAAACTTTGAATCCTGCGTTCAGTGCTATCTTGCCTACATGGGATAAATCCAAGCATCAATTACACGTTGTCTGAATGTTACTTCACTCATGAGGATGACAGTAACATCTGCAGTTGATTCATGTGCAGGGAAACATAAATTAGGGGATCAATATTCAGTTACTGGGACAATTGATGGAAAATTCGATGATGGGTACTTAGTTACAGTAACTTTAGGCCCTGAGGTATTCAAAGGTGTCCTATATCATATCCCATCTGCCCAAGGCCCAGTTACTACAGCCCCTGTTGCTCCAGTCTCAGTGCAACCAAATGTATCTCAAAATTTCATTGCTTCTGATGGTCCTGTAAAACGTGGCAAAAGAAAACAACAATCGGAGTTCAAGGACCCTGCTCACCCTAAACGAAATAGAAGTGGTTATACTTTCTTCTATGCGGAGCAGTATCCGAGACTGAGACCTTTATACAAAGGCCAAGAGAGAGCCATCAGATCAAAAGCCATCAGTACGAAAATCGGTCAATTGTGGAGCAGACTGACAGATGACGAAAAGCAGGTAAGATATATTCCTCGTGAAGAGCAGAAATTATTCTGTATTTGTGTTTCTGCTTGAGAAGGCTAACTTCTTTCTAAGAATAGACCAAATTCTTGACCCTAGATTCATGTTTCCGCGGGAAGCTTCTTCTCATGAATCTCTTTCCCCTGTTTGATATATGTGACTTGACGTAAGAATACATTGTTCTGAAGTATAGGTTAGTGAAATCCGTTTCCAGACCTAAAATGAAAACACCAGTCTGTTAACTTTGATTTGATAGCGAATCGGTAAAAATCAATGCTGGTTAAGATGATTAGATTATTGACGAACAGAAGATTTGGGATGTACTCTCAAGAGGGAAAAAATCACATGATCAAACAATAATTATCTGGAGGGCATATATAAACAATAAAGGGAAGGCATCTATTTTATGTTTACACTTTACAGGCTATCAATAGTTGATTTCTACCTGAACTGTAAATAGAAATGAATTGGAATAAACCCAGAGTCCTATGCAAATCAGAAAACTACTGTGCTCTGGATTCTAGATGAACATGAGTTGCTAAGAAACTGAACTAATATCCTGCTATAATTGGATTATATTAGAAACTAATGTAGCAAGAAAAGAAGTTCCTTGTGTTGTGGTAGTCCATTTACCCATCCTCCGTGTGGGTTAGCAAGTCTTTCGGAAACATGGTGCTCAGCTTAAAAGAAACGGAGTTCATTATGGCATTTTAATTTACGGAACTGAATCATGGTCAATGATAATGTTACAATGTTCGCTATTGTACTGGCAACATTGAGTGCGAGCACTGGCACTTAGTTGCTCCTCAAGGTGATTGCTGGGCATAGGTTCAAAGGTCGGAAGCAGCCTCTTTGCAAAAGATGCAAGGGTAAGGCTGGAAACAAAATGATCCTCCCTAGTCCCTGTTTTATGTTATGCTGAACTGAACAATTGGCATCTTTCAAGAATAATAATGTGTTCTTTCTGAACATTTCGAACATGCCAAGAGCCGGGAAAGTCATATTTTATGTTATGCTGAAATCTATGTTTGCATCAGGTGTATCAGGATAAGGGGAAGAGAGACAAGGAAAGATATCAAGCTGAAATGCTGGAGTACAAGCTCGCCCAAGGACAAGAATAGGACTTTTTACTCACAGTTCCGCATGGTATCCGTTCTAGGACGAAGCTGTTTTTGTGGACTTGCCTCAGTGCTAGACATCCAAATGTGGCGCTACTAGAGATTCGTTTTCTTTGTTTTTTAACTGTGACCTATAGGAGAGATCAAGGAATGATATGCTAAAGGGCATGTGGTGGAAATTTTGGATCGTATGGGAGAACTGGTTGTAGCTGTTGTTTATGCAACTATCTATTCACTCTTGATTTTTATTTTATTTTTCGGAGACAGTCTATTGTAAATTGCAAATGAACGCTCAGTAGAGGTCTAATCGAATCATGATTGGCAATTTGCAACGAGTAACTCCCGTAAAAGCTTTGATTTAACTAAATAATAGATGTCTTATCACTATTAGTATAAAGAAGGCGAGAGTGTCATGCATTTGCGGCGAGGGAATTTGGCATTTGCAATAGACTATGATGAAAACTCGGAGGATCAAAATGGACACTTGAGAGCAGACAAAACATAATTACTACCCTATGTAACAATCTGATCACTAATCGATCAATTGTTCGACGTATCCATGTCCCGGACCAACTATACGGACCCCTCGCGGGTTTAGGGACGGTCTGATACGATGCAATTTATGTAACGACCGGCCAACCGATCGGTATACCCTTTGAGCAGCTATGATTCTGCATGACTTGGTACGCGTATCGCTAGTATGATCTCTAGCCCGTATAGTTTGCTTTGGAAATTACAAAATGCCTTATACTAGTTGATAGTGGTTGTCTTCTTATATACCTTTCATCACTTTCATTTTTAACCTCCACAATAGATTACATAAGTATTGACGCTGCTCCATTTTTAACTTAATAAGGAGTTGATTTTCAATTCAATTTAGTTTCATTTATCCATCTTACTTATTTCATTTCAATATGTGTCACTCTTTCTCAAGTAAGATGTGCAGTGTTCGAGCCCCGATCACGTAGTTTCTCCCTTTTATTTGTCTATTTTACTTTATTTTTCAACTAAAAATTATTTTATTATATAAAATTGTTCGACACACGTTGTGTGTTACGAGAATGCTGGTTTATAATTAGTAACAACCGTAGTACTACAAAAGTCTACATATATTAATAGGTCACCGGCTCAACAACACGTGAACCCGGTTGTACCTCTTTCAACAGGGTGATCGGCTCAACTTTCAATTATAAATTGAATGGCATAAATCGACCAGTACTGAGTTACATAAACCCTAAAACTAATTCCCAGAAGTCGCATCATCGATCTCTCCTCTCCGCCGATCATAACTAAGATTTCTCGTTGAGATCCTCTTCCCACATCGCACAAGGTAATTTTTTTCCTCTTGTTGATTGTCTACAACCGAATGGTTTGTTTCCTTCATTCAATGATCATTATTTTCACGATGTGTAACTGAATACATTTGAATTGGTTTAACTATTGTAGAACGTTATGCTAGATTATTCCCCGTTTCAGTTGGATTGAACATGATTTTGAAATGATATATGTTTTTTTATCAATTAGATATTCATTTCTGAAAATGATGTGTGTTGTTAAAGGATCACATGTTTCCATTTGAATGCCTAGGTGTTAAAAGGTATGGATGAAAACTCCATCCGCTATTCAGTCTGGTACTTGTAGATAGCTTAGCGAATTCATTCACATGGATTTAGAAAAAATTCATACCCGATCATGTATTCGTTAAATTTGCATCAATCCGACAAAATAACAGTACATTCTCTGATTGGTTCTATGTTAATTCATGATAAGTATGAATAAACTTTCAATTCAATTTAAATTTTATACGTCTAATTTTACTCAGTCAATTTCAATTAATATGGTGAATACATGTCACTCTTAATGTAGAAAGTGAAGGGTTCGAGCTCCGTTGACGTGATTTTCTTCATTTTATTTATTATCTTTTATTCCTTTTTAATTTACAAGTACAAATTCATTTATCATTTAAAATGATTAAAGAATGTAGTGTTACGCAAGTGTTGGTAGTATAACAAGCTACCGGTTTGACTAAAATTTCAATTCAATTTAATCATATTCAATTTCAATCTATTAAGTACATCTTAAACTTTTTAACTAGAAAAACATCTCTAACTTGCAAGTAGGTTCGGAGCTTTTTGACATGAAATTTTTGCTACTTCTGTGCTAACATCTTCCGGATTATCCCCATCCAATTCTTACCTAATTGATGTGATGATTTCGTATTAAGTTAAAACATCCACAATTTGTTACCACCCTCTGCTTCTTGTCTAATAGATATTTTTAGTTATTTGTTAATATTTTATATATTTTTCAAGAATTGTACGTAACATATAAGTCATCCATATGAATTTTATTTACAAAAAGATATTTTTACCACAAAACTCTAGTTAGTAATAAACTCTTTATAGGAATTTTTTTCGGTCCCGACAATATGACCGTATAGAGTTTTTAATGTAATTTTATTGAGTGACAATATGAAACTAGCTATTTTTTTTTTTTTTTTTCATACTGGGCTTACTTTTGTTTCCTTCATATTTCTCATTTCTTGGATAAGTTCATTAGCTTGCATCTTCTTTTCAGGAAAGATTCTAATTTTTTCTATTTTAATTTGTATTTCTTCAATCTATCATTTGTTTTATAGTAATTCTACTAAGATACGTTGTCTAAATTTTTTATCTAGAGACGCATATATGTGTTATTAAGAAAAACATCCATGTTATTAGTAAAAAAAGTATATTTTATAAACCAAATGCACTTTTTGTGTATGAAAAGAATAAATATTAAAAATTTAGACGTTTTGATTAATAACAACAATATTTTTTAACAAGTAACATATGTGAGGCTCTACATAAGTTATAGAGACTACTTATCTAAAGACGGTGTACCTAGATACTTTGTGTTTATTTTAAAATCAAATTATATATACTTTTAGAGTTTTATGATTGTTGTTAACTTAGAGACACTGTAACCAATTCGAACTATTTAGTTCTTTTTAACACGTAATGTGTGGGTTCGGACGGTACGGATCGCCTACCCCATAAATTACCCCACAAAATACCCCACTCTTATAATTGGTCCACATGTCATCATTTAACCTCAAGTTATTAGTTTAAATTTAACCATGGTCAATCTAAAATGTGATGGAATCTTGTTGTGTCACATTTCCTAATTTCTCTCATTTACTAAATATGGAGTTTTTGTTTAACTGTAATTAATCTTAATTACTAAGAAAAATGTGACATCAAACCTTCACATAGGATATGATATCCATTTTAATTTATTCATTTGATTTAATCCACAAAGATTTATGAACTTGAAACTTTACTGAACAAGGATACAATTTAATCAAATATGATAAATTGATAACTATCTTTATTCCTTTTGGCTCGTAATTATTACACATAAAATATTTAGTACTTTTTTTTTTTTTCGCATAAGGTGTTTGAATATAAAATGTCCCATAAAAGTTAAAAAGATTTTTTTTTCTTTCACATCTATACTATATCCTAACTAAAGCCACCTAAGTAGTTACTACTACAAAAAATGGTGGTTACAGATTTGTAATTTTTTTTCTTCCTCATTTTTGTTTCAAAAAAATGATTTATTTAATACATGGATGGTTACAAAAACTAACGTGATGAATGAAGGATTTTTCTTTTTTTCTTTTATTTAGTTACATGTTACATTATACAAAACGGTCACGCAGATATCCGCGTTAGTAACTACATAAATTAATTAACTAGGCAAAGTTGTAAGATAATTAAATCAATTTGTCTAAATCTAATTAATTGGTGTAACAAGTAACAACTATCCAAAATTATTTATATATTCAATACTTTGATATTTATTTTATGTTATGATTAATAGAATCAAACATCTTGCTCAGGAAACATTTTGATGCAAAGACAAATAAAAATGTTGCGAGCTTTCTTATTAAATCAAGAAAAAATTGTGAAAAATGTTCAAGAGAGTCTATATTTAGTATGTTCATGGAAAAATTAAATGATTATGGAGAAAATTATGCAGCCGTCATTTACTCAATGTAATGATATTTGATTAAATGATGACATGTGGACCAATTATAAGAGTGGGGTATTTTGTGAGGTAATTTATGGGGTAGAGGATCCGCACCGGGTTTGGATGGGTTTAGTTTAATTTAAGGGTTAGTTGGCAACTAATTTGCGGTATGATTTCAGTAATAATGGCGCAAAGATTGCGATGTTTTATTGCGGTCTTTATTAGTTATGTTTTTTGCGATATTCTCTTTGTACATAGTGTTTTCTTCTCTTCTTGTTTCACTTAATTATTCATGTGATTTATATGTTTTCTTCTCAGAAACATGAAGAAGAATGATCAACAAGATTCTTCAAACAAGAATCTAACAAATGATTCGATATTCCAATACTTTTGCATCATCTGCGGTCTATGTGTTATCTCAGATAAGACATACAACTCTCATATGGATGCTCACTATAATAGTGCCCCCAACATGGTACATCTATCATTCCTTCTTTGAATTCATCATATGGATTTCCATCTTCAACATCATCGCACTATAATCATGGTGAAAGTGAACCCTTGATGGCTGAGCATAATATGATAAATTCAACGGATAATGGTAGTCAGAGATTGGAAATGGATAGCATGGAGCATGTTGATAATAGGTCAAAAAAGCAAAAGATCGCAAATGATCAACAACATTTTTTGCCTCTTGAGTGCCTCCAGAAGTCTGCTAAGTCCAAGACTAATCAAGGATTCATAAATCAACGTGCAAGTTCTAGTAGAGCTACAAATCATCCTCAAAACGATAAGGGGAAGAAAACAATATCTAGAGACGGCGCATTCTCAAGCCACACAGTGGAGACGAAGTGCACACCAAGTGGTTCATCATTAGGTGCGGCTGTTGGGGGAACTAGCAAGCCCTGCTGGAGAGGTATGAATGTTGACTGTAATGAAATATTTCATTTGCCGCCGACTCAAGTTTATGATCTAGGTAAAAAGAGCGGGCATCGCACAAGAGTTAGGTGCGATTTTGACCTCAACGTGGTGGAGTCCAGTGAACGTGGGGAACAAAGAGGACTCGAGTTCGATCTTAACGAGGCAGAGTCTGATGAAGGTGGGGAACAGGCTAACGAGACATTTACAAGAAGGTTGGACTTTGACTTGAATGAAGCCTTGGCCGACGAAGGTGCTCTTGAGCCCGTTCTAAGAGGGTTGAACATTGACTTGAACGAGGCAGAGTTAGATGAAGATGGAGTAGGAGCAAACCAACCTGAGCGAAGAACGGATAACATTCACATTAATGTGAAGCCACCACGCGATGAAGATAAAAAGTGAAGTATGAGAACATAACTATATATTCTTTTTTTTGGTTGTTGACATTTAATTATAGTCGTTTTTCTTGGCTAACTTTTTGGATGACATTGTGCATGAGTGATTTTAATTTAGCGCCAACACACATTGCCTTAGATTTATTGATTTAGTATTTTAAATGTTTGAGCTATTTATGCGCTAATATACCATCATGATGCTAAGCTAGCTACTGCGTCTAAAATGCACCTAATTAGTTGAGGCCAAGAAATTAAATCGCGCACGCACTTTGTGTATAAAATGCACCTAATTAATTTCTCCTTGTTTCCTAAATTTCACATTTTGCTCGCATATTTTACTCAAGTTGCATATGACGTTGGTACCATGTTTTGACATCATTATTAGTCCATATTTGTACCGTACCATGTTTCGATACCACTATACACTACATCATGTTGGTACCATGTTTGAATACCATCATCGTAGAAGGAGACAACCCGACTCTCAACAACACAATAACACTAGAGACGGTGGATGTGAATGGATGATTCCTCAAAGTGCCGAAGCATATGTCATATGAGTTGCGGTGCATTGGACAATACTGCAAGGCTGGGAGACGTTCTTTTTTTTTTTTTTCCTTATTGCTAAACTTTTCAATTCTTTTGTTGATCTAGACTTTTCTGTTGTTGGTCCAATTCTATCGGATATTAGAAATCCAGTTAGTTCTTTTCATTTTTTTTCTAGCTCATGTGCCCCGTGAAAACAATGTATCAACTGATAATTTAGCTTGTCATGCCATAAGTAGTTGGGAATTTTTTTTTTTATTGTCAATATTTTTATAACCTTCCGGTGATATGAATTGAATATATTATTTTCTTCCCAAAATAAATAAGTCTCTGTTCTTTTCAACTGAAATTTACTGAACTGAACTGAACTGAATTGTAGTATAAAATATAACTAAGCAGAACTGAACTGAACGAGTTTTCAGTTGAAGAGAACAGAGCCTAAGTAGTACTTGTCACATATTAGTAAAAGAAGGTAAACGTAAGTCGTTCATATTGCCTTAAATGCGATACGATTACACTATGTATATATGTGCCATGTACATCATACCATATTACACTATACAATGCATTCAAACACCATATGATGCCCATAGAAAAAGTTTATACCGAATGTATACATACACACGCTACTAGTAGTTTCATATATAAAGTTGAAAATTTCTTAAAAGTAATTACAAGTTAAAAATAAGCATGAAAAAAGTCATGATTTATAAATTCCTCATTTCACGTACACTTGTATTAGTCTCTGTTATCTTTAACTGCAATTTTCTAAACTAAACTGAATAAATTATTTTGTAATATCATTTTGTAATAATAATAACAATTATATGATGGTATATATAATCACAATTAAAAAAATATATATTATTTTTGTCATCTTTCTCACACTCTTCCTACTCTTTTTCTATCACTTTACCTTTTTATTTATTATTGTATAACAAACTTTAAAACCAACCGCGTGAAAAACAAAATGAGAATTATAACTCGATTAAAACCGAATTTTAATCGTCGTACAAACTGTCTTTATCTATTTTTTTTTTAATCGGTGAAATTTATTACAACTTGAAAACGTTTACAAGAGCATGGACAATGTTCGGCAAATAAAATGATTAAAAGTTTAACCAAAATCACTAGTTCATAAACCATGCACAAGCTCGTGCCAACAACTTTACATACAACAACATATTATTTCAATATTTGTGATAATGTTTTTTTTTATAAAGTTTGGTCCGACTTTGGTTTGGTTTAACTTTGGAGTTTTTGAGAGTCATTTGAAAGACTTGTAGAGTTTGGTTTGACTTTGGCTTGGCTTAACTTGTTTTTTATTTGTTAAGTTTGAGAAAAAACTCAACGTTAGCTTCTGAGTTTAATTCTATTATTTTGATATCTTCCAACAAAAGAACATGTAGATTTTTTGTTAGAGATGTACATACAGAGTATGTGAACCATATTGTATGGTATTCTCAGGTTACTATAGTTTCTTATATTAACTCACATTTTAC
Source organism: Plantago major (assembly GCA_026545765.1). NCBI lineage: Eukaryota > Viridiplantae > Streptophyta > Magnoliopsida > Lamiales > Plantaginaceae > Plantago > Plantago major. The sequence continues at coordinate 88,275,953 of CM048842.1, forward strand.
GGTAGAAAAGAAGGGTAATTCAAATTGTAAATATACTCTTTATTTCATTGATCTACTAAAAGTTGTATTAAAAAGAAAGAAAGAAAAAAAGTTGAAAATAACTCAATTGGATAAATTTTCTTATTTTCCTCGTACAAAAGATCGGGTGTGTAAATAAATGATAAAATAATAATAATAATATTAACAACAACAACAATAACAACAACAACAATAACAATAATAATAATATGAATTTAATGAACTGAACTGAAGACGAGTTGAACTGAATGGAACTGAATGAGTTTTCAGTTTAACATAAAAGATACTTAATCTCCCAATATCCTACATTGACTTGGTAATTAATAGTGTTGATTATGTAGGTCGATCATCCACGAATTAAAACGAAACCGTAATTGAAAAGGTTACCTAGATTTCAATTCATACTACCAGGCTTATCTCTATGCGTGGGGAAATACAAAAGAGACAACAACAGATTGATAACTCACGAAAACAGGAAAAAAAGGAAGGAAAATAAAAATACAAATTTTGGTGAAATACCGTTTATATACTTCATTTAAAAATAGACCGATCCATATTGTAAACAAAAACATCTATGTTTTCAATAAAAACGTTGATAATGTTAATAAAATGTATTTACCCTAAATTCTCAATAATAATTATAATGTTTATTCGTATGTAGTTTTTATCTTCACCGTAGACGGTTTCTCGGATACTTAATTACTTAAAAGGGAGAAAAAAGAAAAAAGGGTAACTAAAGGACGTGACAGTCATTTGATTTTCCACAGATGAGTTAAGAAAAGAATTGACTCTTTGCTTTCTCTCTTCTCTCTTTGATACACTTACCTTTTCTTCCTCATCATGACATATACTACTATATATTCTTTTCTTTTTTATCCTTGACACCATATCTTGTAGTGAGTTTGTATATATTTGGAAGCACGCGTTGTTGATGAGAATTGAATCATATCTCTGAAGAAATTAAAGATGGATTATTTGCCAGATTAATTTGTTGAGCTTGCTCCGCTAATCTAGTGATCATAAAATCCTCAAAAATCTCTTCTTTCCTTCCAGGTCAGTGTTTTTCTCTTTGGAGTCTCATTTTCTTTTTTCCTTTTCACTTTTTCAAATATTTTTCCCCACCACTTTAGTTTTTGTTTGAGTTAATCCAGCTTTGTTTATGCTAAGTTACCATTTTTAGGTTTTCTTAGCCCATTAACCTCCTCACCTAGCTAGCTAGCTATCTACTACTGCTCCTCATCTCATATCTTCCAATCTTGCAAATCTATAATCCTTAGTTCTTGCATAATATAATGTCAATGGTAGATGACAAATCATCAAGCTCAATGAAGATCAAATCTGAGGTTTCATCGGTTGGAAGTTTGAAGGTGAAGCTCAAAATACCGAAAGAAGAAGTGTTTGTGCATCATGAGATGATCATCAAGAATAACATACCAAGAGTTTGTCATGTTTGTGACAAGGTCTTTGGCTCTGGTAAAGCTTTGGGAGGTCACATGAGAATTCATGTTCAATCCAACAACACTAGTAAAGATTTACCAGTTTCGAAGAAGAAGAAGCTAGCTAGTTCCATCAAACAAACCCTTCCAGATCGTATTCATTGTGATGAAACTGATCAAGATCAGTTTGATGATGATTTGATGATGGAGAAGAAGCCGGTTTGTTCGATTTGTGGTCGAGTTTTTCCGTCCATGAAGTCTTTGTCAGGTCACTTGAGGTGTCATCCTGATAGGGCTTGGAGAGGTATTCAGCCACCTGATGATAAGTCCGGTAAAGCCGAACAATATGTTACCAGCTGCTATTCTTTCTCTCCGGCTTCGTCCTTATCGGATGCTGAGCTGTCCAGCTGGCCTGATCAAGATGAGGGTGAACAAGGGGTGGTTGATTTGTCTCGGTCTTTGAGCAGTGGATGGGTGGTAACGGCCAGGCGAGGGCGTAAGGCGACCGCTGTGGGGTCCACTTCCGAAGGCGATTCTAGCTCATTGGAGGACGAGGTGTTGCTTCAGGCGGCGAAGGATCTTATGATGCTCTCTTGTGGCCTAAAGAGTGGCAAGGTAAAAACTTGTGGAGAAGTTGAGGCTCCAAGGATGACAACTAAAAGTGGTGTTAATCCGGTTTCTAAATCGAAGGGTAAGCGAAAGATCGGTGAAGTCAAGATTTATGAGGAGAAGGGTCGTCATGAAGTTGAGAAAAGTTCTAAAAAGTTGGTTTGTTATTCTTCGGATGATGATGAGGAAGATGAACTTGCTAGCAAGGTTTCGGGGAATGACGTGGTTGAGGTGGAGAACCGGAATGTGTTGATGAAGAAGACGAAGAAGAAAACGAAGAAGAAGGTAATGAAGCTTTGTGATTTGGATCAAAATGTGACACCATTGAAGCATAAGGTAGGTGCAATTACATGTGATAAGTATAGGTGTGATACTTGTGACAAATCCTTCCCAACTCATCAAGCATTAGGTGGTCATATGTCCAGCCACAACAAATTCAAGCTCTACATTTTCAATTCCATGGATATTGAAGAGACGCAAGGTTCATCAAGCCAAGGCGTCTCGCCTGGTGAAGTTAGCGAGACGTGCAGGAGGAGAGTTCTTGATTTTGACCTCAACGAGAAGCTTCCATCCGACGAGGATGAGGGGGGATTCGTCCCGGAATTTAACTTTCGTAACTCATTGTGATGATATTGTGCATTTCTCATTGCCAATATTTCATAGTCATATAATCTCCTTTAGTTTTCTTGCAGTTTAATTTGTAATTAGATATCAATGATCATTTGAAATTTAGCAGCTATGAGAATTGTAGTTCATAATTGGCCTAGATGAAATAAACAAAAGAAGTACGATGATAAAGTTTGCTTCTTGGTTCTTGCTCAAGTGTTTTGAATGTGAAGTTTGTCTTGTGTATTTATTTAGATCATGAAGAGAACATGATCAGAGACATGTACATTAGGAAGTTGAGAAGCTTTTTGTGAAGAAAAAAGTACATTCTCTTTACATGTATGATCGATTTATGTCTCTTTTTATTGCCTTATTTATGCATATAGAATTAATTATTGAGGAATATAATTGTGTGGGAGAATTGAATTGACTAACAATCACATTATTCATCATACATTTTTTACTACTTGTGTTTATTTTGTTGAAAAGAGGTGGAGGCCATGAAAGGATGATAGTGTTGGTTGGAAAGGAAAACGCACAAAGACTAAGAGTTGTGATGATAAAGTCAAGATGATCCATCCTCAAAGTATAGCCAGCAAAATCTTCTCGAGTAACACTTTTCTTGCAAAAAATCAACTTGTATTTTCTGAGTGTATGTCTTCTTAAGAACCAATTACAATAAAAATAAAACATAAACAAGTTAATATTAAGATTAGTAATATGAGAACTTATGGTTTTTAAGTAAGAACATTGGTTTTTTTATAAAATAAAAAAAATGTATATTATTAATAATATAGATGATTTAGATGTTTTTTAAAACATATCAATATTTTCTTTAACAGTATAAATTGATTTTTAATTTTTTTTAAATATATACGGTCTCCTTCACGACTATGTGATTTTTCTGCTTGATTTAGTTTGAAATTGCTAAGAAATAAATTATACTATCTGGAGTTCTTCTCTAGGCTGCTTTGTTTGGTGTGGTCATTTTGAATGAGATTTGATGACATCTTCAATGAATGGACTATGGAATAGAATACTGCTAGCCTCCGATGGGCTTTGAGTATTGACTTGTAACAAGTCAACAAAGTTTGATATATTTTCTTGTTTCTATTCATACCCTCGTATACTCTAAAATACTCTAAAATGAATAAATTGTCAAAATAGCCTTCGACCAAAAAATATATTTCAAACTAACATTCTACAAAATTTGTTTTCTTTTAGTCTTTTTTGCCACATGAGATGTCATGTGGATAATAAATGTCACAAAAGCCAGCTTAGAGTGTCACAAAATCATTTTAAAAAATGTATTATAGGATATTCACCAGTATATATCTTATCATCTAGTCATCAAATATGTAAAACGTTTAATTAATATTAATATTACCAAAATTAAGACAGAGTAGTAGTCATTAATAATATTAAATCCTACATTCCTACTACTTGAGAACCGTTTGTATTAATCGACTTGAGGTTTCAAGCAAACAATAAATATGAATTATAGGGTTAAATACAAATAACCACAAGAATTATATAAAATAAAAAAATTAAAGAATTAAAGGAGAGAGCGCACGTGAAATCTCTAAGTTAAAAAAATAGCACCAAACCCTCTAAACTCCTATAAAAGTCTGTATCTAACCTGCTCACTTGTATAAGTTAATATTCCTACATACAATTTTTTTTAATATATGTAGGCAATTTAATCAAAAAGAAACTTTAGTTTGACTTGATCATTTTTAAAAAAATGTTTTCTTCATTATATTTGTACTTTTAACCTTTTTTTTTTTTTTTGACGGGTATGTCACATAAAAGAACCTGACGTTTAACGGAAAACCTAACACCATTAGTCACACGTGAACGGAATAAGGTGAGAGAATTTTATGCGGGGTTTCTTGCATTTAACCTGTATTATATATCTTAATTTCATAAAAATCATGATAAAGTTCAAAATAAATTAAAAGCCACTTTGTGGTAGATTTAGTGCTTTTCATAATGTATAAAAGAATGGAGAAAAAAGTGTTTAATTAAATAAGCATTCCTCCCAGTATATAACATAAATAAACTTCAGAGGGGATGGAGTAGTAATAAGACATAAGATAATTGCACTTCTTTCTAATTTATGCGCAAAAGAATTGAAGATGACAAGTAGAAAATAATGCACAATGCTAAGTTTTAACACAGGTAGTAAGGAAGTTGAATATATGAAATATAAAGTAAGTAAAAATAAATAGAATCTACCTCAAAGAAGAGGTTATAGAGAGATTTATAATTTATAAAAGGCTAGTTTGGGATATATTTTTTGGTGGAAGGTTATTTTGGCAATTCATTCTACTCTAAACATTTTCTAGATATATTTTATTTTCGTTCATGATAACATTATAGATTATTTGACATAAGGATAACAACTAAGTCACTGTTCACGAGTTTTAATTAATATATAATATACAACTAAAAGATTATATTAATTAGGTCACTATTTTACTCACATAAAATCGAGTTTTATTCATTTGTTAAAGTCGTGTTTGTTATGCCAGACGGGATATTAATGATTCTTTTATTCAAAAGAACCTTCCTAATTTACTTGACATAACAACTATTGCAAACACTTGTGAATAACCAAATCAAACACTAATGTTTGATAAGATGGGGTTGCACGATTATTTTCACTACCCATGTAGATTTTTACTAGTAGAGGTTGAGAAATTGATATGACATTGGCCAATGTGATTGACATGATGTACGAAATAAAATATACTTACGTTTTGATTTCAACTTTCCAACTCGTTTTTTGATTGTTTCAACTCCCAGTCTTAAAATTCATATTCGGATCTACGTGAAGATGAGTCGGAAAGGAGGTACCTCGTATACGAAAGTAGTTGGGTAGAAGTATAAGAGAAATACGAGAAGAATATCTGTTGGAGTTTGTTAGAATTGAGTGAGTGACAATGATGTCTGTCGAGTAGAGTAGTGGAAATGCAGTATAGAGTATACTATAGACTAGTAGTAAGGAAAGGAAAGGAAAACTAAAGTTGAACTGCTTTCTTTACGCATTCTCGTGATATGTGTGAATTAACCCAACTCTCTCTGTCTCTCTCTCTCTTTCGTCCACCATTAATCAATTCTTTGACGACTTTTCTAAACTTCACCAGCTTCCAATATCATACTTAACTTACCCACAGTATATTCAAGGAACCTCATTAATTACACATAGAGTTAACAAAGGAACTTAAATTATCTTTGAATAATTTGTGAATTGATATATCTTTCCTTATACTTCACATACTACATAAGTAACACATAAATTGATTCAAAACTGATAAGGTATTGAATCAACACACATGTCATTCCAAAATACATTGACTGTAATCAAATGAGAGAATAAATTTATAAGGTGATTGAATTGTTAGTCTTTGTGAAAAGTTATATAAGATCATAATATGAGCCTAAAAATCACACCTCTAGCCATTTTTTTTTTTTTTTTGGTATAAGCGTATGCGTCAAATCTAATGCATATTAAGTTTTGCGAGACGGAGAAGTAGCAATAAGTTTTCGCATGAAGAGTAGGTTCAACATATCAAGTTGCTCAAGTAGAAGCCTGCCGGACTTACATATACCATCTAACGAAAGATTCAAAAAAAGTTTCAGATCTTTACTGATGTTAAGGACTTGAGGCCCTGTTTACTTCTCCACCATTTTCAGAGTATTCTGATTAGCTTTCCAGTGTGTTTTGTTCCAGGTAGAATTAATATGGGCATGGATCAATGAGGATGACGATTATACTGAAGGTACTAAAATCGTCACCAAAAATCATAAGCAACGTATTGATATTACATTCACAAAAATAAACCCGGGTAAAAACATCTGTTGCAGGAACGATGCAACATTTACTGGAGACAACAATGACAGATTCTTCAGGCTAGTGTAAACGAGCCCGTCAAATACATTCAAGGAGTTGGTGCTAAGTCTCAAACTTCATAAACAATTGAATGCCCAGTTTTATACCTCGTACAATGGGGTAAAATTCGACTAATACTACTACTAGTATTCAAAAACACCAACTAATACATTCTCATCAACGAGTCACTTCATATAGTAAAGGGTTCAAAATCATGCAGCAGATTTGCCGTACAAAGTGGAAATTCTCTTACAAAAGAGCCAAGATCAGTTTCATCTATATGTATATCGGTGGAAAGAAAAGGAACTTGTACAGATACATAGCCAACTTCAGATTTAGTTTTCATAGAACAAGAGGCAGAAAAAGGACCGTTGTTCTAAACTAAGTTGGAATGAGCTCCACAGATGGTGATAACTCAGAAAAAAAGATTCCTATCATGACTAGAAAAATAAATAGCTGCAGAAAGAAACATGAGGTGTACTTACAAACCCGATTCTGTAACTTCATTGTTTCATCAGCAATTGCAATATCTTCGCAATGGCTTTCCAGCTTCTCAGCCTCTTTCTTGAGCACTGCAGCCCTGTCTTCTGCATCTCCAAGCTTGTCAAGCATTTGGGTCTGTTCTGATGCCAGAGCCTTTTGTTCTTCGAAAAGAGTAATTTGATTTGTAGTGGTAACCCTCAGTTTTTGGAGCATAGCTGATATAACCACGCACTCTACTTCAGCTTCAATCTTTTGCTTGATGATGTCTTCAGATTCTCTCTCCACATCGCTGTTTGCAGTTTCTAGCACCTCAGGCTGTGCTTCACAGGAAGAGTTTTTTCCACCTTCACCAGATAGCAATTGCCCGGAGCCTGTTTCATGAAGCTTTTCTTCAACATCTTTACCGATTTCCTTGAACTTTTGCACCTCTGCATAGTTTGATGAGCATTAAAACAAACCATAAACGGAGAAATAAGACAATACACAGTATATTGACATTGTAAATGAAGATCTACAGATTCAATTACGCATGCCAAGATTATTCTTAAATGGTAAACATATTGATACTCATCAATTTATTTCATATTAACCCACCGCAGAAAGAAAGATTAACATAGACAAATAGCCAGGGAGATGCTAAATATTTCATTTCATCTAATGGTAAACATATATATATACTCATCATATCTATTTCATATTAAACCAATTATCAAACTGCAGAAAGGAATATTCACAGAAAAAAAAGAGCCAACGGAAACAAAAAACCAAACCTAATGCTTTTCTTCAGCTTCCAGAAAAAAACATCAAAGAACACAATTAAAGCCAATTGTACACATAAGATGGTAACAGGGATATTGTGTTTAAAGTAACATACAAAAGCAGCTCCCCTTAAAAAAATGAAAGAAGAACATGTCTGCGCAGCATGCATAATACACATCCACATTTGAGCACCTCGGTAATTGGATTTTAGAGCATGCAATTGAACAAAATGGTTATCAAGTGACAAAAGGTCCAAGGTGGAAAGCATCTTCATCAAAATAATGCTCATAAGTACATAAATTGTTAATATGATGCTTCATGTTGAAAAAAAGTTTAGTACTCAATTATTAGAAATATTACACATGCATACTTCACAGCTTTCATCTCTTCCCGCTAAATCTCAGTCAACAGAAAGACGGGAAAAAAGAGAGTGATCAATGCATAAGAAAGTTTAATCAAGTTTAAGGGTATCAAAATAGAATATTTTGATAGATGGATCTGTAAAAATAAAAGAGAGATAGGAAACAGTCTCGAACCGCAACACTAGTAATTGATAATTGGATCTAGCAAAACCAATCTAAGATGCTTTTAAGTGAGCAGAACTTCCAAATCCAATCAGTATTACATAACTTCAACTAAACCCATCAGTATATAGCTAGCGGCAGAGTTGGTAATTTATGCCTTTTGAGCTATAGATTGATCAAAGACACAATTTTGAAAATGTGCTTTATTCATTAAAATGTAAATACAACACAAGTAAAAACCCACAGCAACCTCAGGGTCAGAACACAACTAACAATCGTGTTGTATGCTGTCTACTTTCATTTTTCTCACGTGCGAGGGAGTGGATGGCCAAAATCCACAATACCTTATGTCATGGGTGATAAAATATTCCAATTTCCACACTCATTGATAGTTGCAAAGAGGGAGTGCATTACCAATTGCACCCACCACCACCCACCCCCGTGGCCTGTCCTAAACCATACCATATCAAATCTGTATGTTTTTAATAGGGTATACGATACATAATACAAAAAAATTGTTATCTACCACTCGTACACTATGAAACCAAATGGTATTGAAAAGGCAAGGATTCGACCAGCCTCTTTTAACGTGACAGTACACAGTAGAAATTAAGCATGATGATTTAGATCAGAACATTCACACTGAGAGAGTAATATAACTTTCCAGTTATATTCATATAATATAGACCTGCGTGAGAGAGAACAATCTCAAAATCCATACTATAATATTTAACCAGCAAAATGCAAGAACAACTTCAGTCCCACAAGCCCAATAAGACGGATATATCCTGATATAGTGTTATCAAACTTTGTACCTAGATGCCCAGGAATGACACCAGACCACAACATAAGGATACATGTTTTGCCTCCACATAATCCTTTTTTTTTCCATAAATAAAGGAATACGATTTGAGAATAAACAATTCCATTTCATCTCCACTTGCTTGGGTGGAGGTTCTCCCTCTTCATCTTTTCTCATCTTACTGGTTGTTCTGCCTCTTTTTTTTACTGATCAATCGAATCGAACATCCTCTTTTATTTGAAAAGGAAATGGAAAGATAGAGGCAAAATCATTTAAAGTTGGAAGCAATATTTCAGAGGCATCCCGATCTGGTTTATTTCAGAAGCTTGCATAGGGGTAAACACAATTCCACAAAGGAAACAATACTTATGACCATCAGTGCAAATGAAATATATATTTACAAAAGATTTGCTTATAACCAAAATGTAAGACGTGGACAAACCTTTTTCTAGCGCTTCTTCTACAGATTTGAGTATGCAGAGAGGATCATTCATGGGATCTTGATCCCAATGTGAGTCACCAACCACACCTTCAGCAGAGACATCTCCATATCCTCGGTCATCATCTCCGCTGTGATCACCTCGAAGTCCATCCCTGTCTGGATATTCACTTCCATCATAATCAATCCCCCTTTCCCTTTGCATTCCATTACTTGTGGAGTGATTATCCGGCTTAAACACAAAATTGGAGCTCCGCAAATCAGATTCCATGCTGGACTGAGAGTTCTCCTTCTCGATTTTGACACGCTCTCCTCTAGCCTTCTTAGTATTCTCAGTCCGACTCTTGCCCTGCTGAACACGCTGCTGCGTAGAGTGAGTCAAGTTCTTCCCACTCATCATGCTCCTACCGTGCATAGATCCAGTAACCACCGGCCTCTCATACTTCAACCTCGGGGCACTGGCAGCAGTGGATGACTTACTACTCCTATCCTCACTATTCTCCGAATCAGTACCCGCAGCAAATGACTTCCCAATTGCCTCACCAGCATCACCAAGAAAACCATATCCATCCAAACTCTTAATCACAGCTTTCGTCGATGCAGTAGAACCCTCTCCCTTAGGAGATCTCTCAGAATAAACTTGCACCCGCTTGCTCGAATTCACCCCTGGACTCGATAAGTCCGGCATCATGTTCCTAACAGTATCAACACTACTCTCACCACCAGACTTACTGACATCTCTTCTGATCCTTCTCCACTTCCTCAACCCAACCCCTTTCTTCGCGGTTGTAGGCGATGAAGAAGCTTCCTGCTTCACCATCTCAGTACAATTACCATTTTTAATTTCGACTGCATAAGACCCATTACTCTGAACCTTAGATTCATGATTATCAGTACTAATTCCCACTTTAATGGGTGAAAAGATTGCATTTTGATCACTTTCAACCTTAAATTCACCATCACTATTACTCGCTAACCTATTGGGAGTAGCATCATCATCATAAAAATTCTTGTCAACACCTTCATTATCGTCAACGGATTTAACAACGGGAAACCCAGTAACCAAATCCATTGAGTAGTGAGTAATCAAGTAGCAGATACAATTCTAAGTGAGCTGCTCCACAAGATCGACAGTAATCAAGAATGATTCCGAACAAAATTGAATGAATTGAATCAATCAGTGTGAAAATAACGTAAAGCTGAATGATGAGAGAGACGTACGTACCTGAGGGTTGGAGAATTGTGGAGATGAAAAGCAAGATTGGGATGGAAAGGGTAAGAAATATAGGGGAAAGTGATGGAAAAGGTAGAAAAATTGGGATGAACAGAACGGGTCAGGTAAAGAAGAAGCAGGTGAACGTGGAGAGAGATGGAGAAGAAACCAAAGGCTGGCCTACTTAATTACAAGTGTGTGTTGTTCTGTGATCGATTTATCGATCTGGAATACACATGACATGAAGATGATGAACACATCACCAATTATTTCCCTTTCTTATTTATATAAAAAATACTACTCCATTTGCTCAATAACAAAGATGATGATATTAATAGGAAGAGGTTGGCCTTTTTGGCCTGGTCCAACTCTATCTACTTGCTCTAAACAAAGAATGAATTTATGTACCCAACACTAGTCTAGTCAATCGAAACTCGACCTTTAAGGCTGGTATGGTTGCGATCGGACTGGTCTTCGAGTGAGAAATTGGACCATTGCACCAATACATGTATATTTTCGTACACTTTCTCCATACTCATGTGCACATATTTAACAGTTGATCAAGCGTCATAAGATTAGTAGTCATGTTTAACTCTGACATTCTCCAGGATTAATTTTTAAAAAATAGAGTTCACCTTGTTCATATGAGTATCGTTCTTGACCTGATATCGAACTTTTGGGATTACAATTACTTTCTTCCCTTGTTTTTATGGTTGTAACTTGTAAAGATAAATTCTTGCAATATATTCCATGTCGATTCAATTGATTGAGTTTGACTTCTAACTTTGTCTATGAGTACATATTGTTGTCCGAAAGAGAAGGATTGCAATGTGTGTATATTAGCAAGTGGGAAATTTGAATTCACTACATGCACAATTACTATTGTCAAATTAAATTTTAATCATGTATTTTTGCACATCAAATTAGAAACGAAATGGAGGGATGAAATGGACAAATTGAAGCTACATATCTCCTTTCGCTCTTAAAAAAAAAGAAGCTACCATGTCTCCTTGTTGATTGGGCTCGGATAATTTCCTCGACTCAATAATCATATGACGTTCAAATTAGTGACAAGGAGATAGACAACATTTATGAATTTACTAGTCATCTCCATCCACGTTATCTCCTCGTTTCAATTTAAAATTTTCATTTTGCCATTTTTAACATTCTGAATAAAACTTCTCATTTCATCTTTAATAATTATTAATTCAACTATAATATTAAATTTATTCCAAGTTTTTTTAATGTCATCTAAAAAGTGCAAATCAACTCGAAATATCAAATTTTCGAATTTATAACCATTAATTTATTCAAAAGTTAGGCAACGGAGGAATTTAAATGCTAGTACTCCACCAATTATATAAATCAAACTATCGTACTTTGTGTTGTTAAAAAAAAAACTATCAAAGGATTAAGAGAATGGGAGGGAAATGGGCCGGGGTGGTCCAAGAAAGGAATAAAATTAATTAGCCCAACTGGAACTGGCCCGATTAGTAATGGACCCGTCAATCAGTGCATTCAAGACTAAGAGTAAGGATCGAGACAACGGTCTCTCTTGAAGATTATTTGGAAAATTGGTGTTCTTGACCAATTTTGTACCCAAATTTGCAATTAAGGCCTACAGTGTTTTGTGATTTTCAAATAAAGGTCAAGTATACTTTCATATACCAACTGAATTGAAATTTATGTCCCTCACTTGATAAAATTGAACCTAGCACTTACTATTTTTCAAGTTTTAATTATTTATAATTCATATATTAATTTCAAATTTGATTCTTGTTACCTATTTTAATTTGCCATTTTAAGTTTCATTTTTTTTACATAAAAAAATACATGCATTATCGTACTCCTCTAATTGTATTAATAGAGTTCAGTAATACAGTCTGACTGTATTAGTGTACTATATATACATAGTAGTGTTCATTAATACAGTCCCGACTGTATTAGTAGAGTTGAGAAATACAGTCCGACCGTATTAGTAAGTTTTATAATACAGTTTCACACCAATCAGAAAAGGCAATAAATACTTATAACATTTAATTACAATTTCCAACATAAAAATAATTAAATAAAATGAAAACAAACAAAAATGTTAAAAAAATAACAGTTTCAAAAAAAAATAAAAATAAAAAAAAGAAGAGCAGAGCAGATCGGGAGGTGGTGGGAGGCTGTCGAGATTGATGGTGTGAGGGAGATCTCGTGGTAATGGATGCCGATTGATATTGACGGATCTATACAAATCGTGACGGATATTTGACAGATTTGGAAGGATCTTACCCTCTATAGACGAAATCTTGAGGGAAATGAACGAATTTGGGGCGGATCTTGATGCAAGTGGTGGATCTGGACGAGATCTCGAACTTCAAAGGTAAAGGAGTGGTGCAGTGGTGGTGGATTGGTTCCAACAGATCCATCTTCTCCTTCTCTGGCTTTGGAGGCGTAGTGGAGTGGGTGGTGGTGGTGGTGGTGGTGGTGGAAGGTAGCGGTGGGTGGGAAGCTGCAGATCTAGGAGGGTGGTGTGGTGGCGATGGGTCAGAGGCGGATCTTCTGGGTTGGACAGTGGTGGTGGTGGTGGGAGGCAGAAGAAGATCCGCGGTGGTGGACTGTCACGCCCCAAAACCAAAATGCTGACGGGACCGGCCGTCTATCGTGAGATGGGCTCACGCCAAGACGAAGCCTAACTTTAATCCTCAAAATACATAAATATCTCAGAGTTGTACAACAGAGCATTTAAAATCCCAAATACAATAATATTACATGTCCTCAATACAAAACGACAATCTCAACAATACTAATAATCCTATACAATATAAATCTCAGAGTACGCCATACCATCGAAAGTCTTCATAAGATCCACCATCCGTCTACCGGGTTCCACTCTACTGTACCATCCAGTGTCACTTTCACTTACTAAATATCTGAAAGGGGGGTGTAAGGGTGAGCCTCAATGACACTTATACCGGATCAAGCAGAGCATTTCAAACATACATATATATATCAATACGTTTATATATCCAAAATAATTTGCATGGAACACTTTATCAAAACAATGTCAATTCATATTTAGCTCAATCAGACAATACACTACGGCCACACGAACCGTGGTGGCACACAGGTCGGCTTTTACAATACAATAACAATGCCCTACCAAAGGGATAACATAACAATGGGAGATCTCCAAAAGTACGACATTCCCTCGAAAGGGCCCAAACAATTCATAGGCATATCGATGAGCATAAAACATATTTTCAATCCATGCTTTTGACAAAACAATTTCACGTTCGCAATCACGGTAAAACATTTATGGGTACACATACTTGATCCTTTTCGAATAGATTATTATACCAAGTCCCATTCCTTGATATAATAACCATAAGTAGTTTGTCAAATCATAAAACATACATATATATACGATAACAATAAAATAGAAGCAAAAGTGTCAAGGAAACCCCTTGCCTCAAGGTTGATACGAATCCAAGTCAAGCCTAAATAATCCACAAAACCATCCATTAGCTTGCACATCGAATCTCCAATAGTCACCATAAACCATAAATCCTCCAACGAACCAATCACAAACTCCGTCTAGTCTTTACTACGGTTTTAAAGGTCGAAATTAAGGAATTATGGTAACAAGGGCAAAACGGTAATTTCTGGAGCTAGGAAAAATAGGATAAATGGTGGAAGGGCATAATTGTGGTTCTATAACGTTCAGGGGCAAAACGGTAATTTGAACGGATCGAAAAATAGTCTGGAATAAAAAGATACAAAATCAGGGTCCAATAGGATTCGAACTGTTGACCTCCTGCATGGAAACAACGCCACCAATCCAACTGAGCTAGCAGCTTATTCGATGTAAAAGCAGAGGTGTACTAATAAGAACTGATTCACCGTCTGGGCAGATTCATAATTAACAAAACTTCGCTAAATTGCGTTGAAGTCCCTGGCGCCTTCAAATTCTCAAAGCAGGGGTTTGATCTTTTCAAAAAACCTCGAAACAGTACCTGCAACTTACGAAAACTTCCAAACTCCATGAAATCGAACCAAACTCTTCCAAATCCAAGCAAGGGTTACGGGAATCGATTACCCATCATCTCCTCCATCTAAAACCATCATTAACAGTCCAAAACCTCAATGAATCGGTCCAAATCAAATCGAATTCGACCTCCATGTTTCTTGTCTCCATGTCGCGATCTACCACACCAAACCCAATTCGATTTTGGTCCAAAACTACTCGATTCAGTTACAAATCCGGTTTAGTCTCGTGTAGATATCAAGATCGAGCAATAACATGTTCATATGGAATGAGAAGAAAGAAGAACGGCTTACACAAAAAAAAAAAAAAAGAAGAAAGGACTTGAGTAGGGTTTGAGATTGGGCTTTAATTTGGACTCTAAATCAATCCACGACTAACCCAATTAATTCACGAATTAAATCCAACAATTACCGTAGCCCATCTCGACTTAATCAACCTATAAAAGAATCGCGATTAAAATCCCGTATAGCGATTCGACTCCAAATAATTGTTCGTCTCCAAAATAAATTCAAATAGGCGGTCCAATAAAATAAATTCCGGGGTATTACATGGACGACGGGAGGTACCATGGTGGAGGGAGTTAGCGGTGGTGGTGGGTGGTCTGGGCGGTGGTGGCTGGGTGGCGTGCAGATCTAGGGGGTGGGAGGGAGGGAGCGAGAGAGAGTAAATAATTAGGGGCAAATTTGACATTTCAGCTCCGATGTTAGTATGTAAAAGTGACCGGCTGTTTTATGAATCAAAGTAACATGGGAGAGACCGACCAGTTCTCTTCCCAAGATTATTATAGTAAAAAACAAAAATGGGGAAAAGTTTAGACTGGAGCTAATTTTACCCACGAATAATAAAAAAGACCTATTAAAATCAAATTATGTCTAATGATATACTATTATACTATATACTCCTCCCGTTACATTTAAAATTTTCCATTTTAATATTTCTTTTACAAATTGTATTTAACTTTGACCTTTTCTATATAGTTACATTTCATTATATGATCTTTTTTCAATAAAGTTTCCTACTTCCACTTCCTTCGTGTCGGGAAAAGATTCTCGTTTACTTTTTTGGTGGAGAAATATAAACTATATATTAATTTTAAATAAAATAGTACTAGTGGGTTTCTCAAATTGACTTTTAAAGTTGAAACTTGGATGAAATAGTATTAGTGGGTTTACTTATATTTAATGTTAAGTTGAATTTATGATTGTCAAAAATAAAAATAAAAAGTTTTGTTTGGAGACTTAAAATGACAAAATCGAAAAATATTATCGGGGGAGTAAATAGATAGGATTGCTCACCGTAAACAAGTTGTGAGAAAGAGTTCAGGCACTACATGTGGCCATGGAAAACACAGTTTGAAAATGAAGTTTGCATGTAAAGGACTCAGAGTCAACATTAACTTCCATTCAGAACATTACATCATGAATATCATGAATGATACCCTCAAAGCTGCATTTCTCAATTATATCATTAGTACTATACGCAAAGTACTGGAAGATACTCAGGCGGCTTGGGAAGCCATTTAAGGTCAATTTTAATTGACTCACTTATGTTTTCTTATTTGTCCACCCATCTATAGTTGAGTGTACAGTGCATCACTCTAAAAACTTCACCCTATTAAAACCTATAAAAGATTTAATTCAATCCCGAACATAATTTATCAAAACTCAATTAAAAAATTTAGTTATTATTTATTAATTTAGTTAAAGATCAATTAATATTCAATCCGTTAAAATTGCGTGCCAAACAGTCCAACTAATATCAAAGAGGGGTGGAAGAATTTTAGGGACATATTTATACTTTTTAATATAAATATACAACTGTAAACTATATATATAATATTTCATCAATGGATACTTGATGTTATTTTTTATGTGTAAATAACGTCTATATTTTTAATAAAAACTTGTAATGTTTGCGCACAATAATATTTTTGATCCCAAGGATACTTACTCCCCTTCTTATAATACTACTTAAATGATATTGTACTAAGGTACTTACACTTTTTCTAGACGAAGTTGTCATGTTGACAAGAAACAATTTAAGGAAAACTACCTATATATCATAATAATCTGGGGAATAATAGTATGTGGTATCGACGAAAACAATATAAGTGGGACCATTTCTAATTATAATCCTTTAATTTTAAGTTTGAAAATTAAAAGTTCTCATTGAAAAGGAAAGTGGTATGAATAAAAGAGTACTTGATTCTTTGAACCGACACATTTATCAATAATTGAGCCACACACATATCGTTGGTTTGATTTGATATGTCAAATTTGAGCCGGTAATCTCACAAACTTGATCCCGATTCACCCAAAAAATACTCATATAATGTGAGAATGTATGTTTACCAGAAAATCATTCTAATCTTAGTTGATGTGTGTAGGAAATATGGTAGGTAATAAGCGGGTAAGGAAGTAGTGAAGAACAAAACAGGGTCGAGAAGAGTCGATAGTTTGACTATCTCTCCCTAAGACTTTATTGCCCCGCTACGGTGCACACGGGTTGCTTGCAACAGTCTCCCAGGATAAAACCTCTCTTAAACGGCTAGGTTGCGCTCTGATAGCCGAGTCTACCGAACCTTAGTTTGAGTGTATAAGAATGCACAAAAGAGCATGAGGAAAGAACAAGTAGGGAATGTGATGTGTGTTCTTGTGAAGAACTTCTTCACATATTTGTACTTGTTTGGTGATCTTTCCTAAGAGTTATATCCTTCCACTAAAGGTGTTAACTCTTCATTCAATAGACACAAGTTGAAAGTGACACAATTATTCAACTCAAGAGAAGTGTCTATTCATGAAAAGACAAGGAAAAATTCGAATTTTTGAGAAAAACGCAACTTTTCGGTCGCCTACAGGGCGCGGTGAGCCCCACCCTCACCTCAGTCAGAAAAATGGAAAAAAAGTTTCTGTTTTCTACCGACCGAGGTGAGCTACAGTGAAAAATGAGCTCACCGCAGTGAGCTACAGTGTTTTCTTCTTTTTCTCCAGAATTTCGATTTTTCTCCTTTCTTTTCGATTACTTTGCTCTTTAACCCGAATTTTAGCACATAGGATTACAAATCTTTATGTTTAAGATGACTTAACTCATTCATGTATTGATCAAACACACTTAAAGCATTAATAACCCTTTCACCACTTGGCGATTTTAGTGACTTAATACACAAAGTGCAATTTGTTTTAACAACGAGAAACACGCTTACACGGAATGCTTGTTTCCGACGTGTTGGGGCCCCATTGACCAATTCATCGAATGAATTGAAAGTTCAATCATTCACTAAAATTCCAACAATGTGGATGTGGCACATCATAAACCCACAAGTGGTACGTATGGTTGGTTCAGGGACATAGCTACCCAATCAACATACAAACTCAAGTATTTGCATCCAAGAGACCATCCTTAGATACATTACTATGGCACAACATATCCTAAATCTTATCGGAAGTATACCAACTTCCCAGATAACCAACCAAACCTGTAAGTACACCGTGTAGCTCTTAACCACCTACCCGCCATGTTCAGTCTACATTCTACAACACCGTCTAGTTAAGTCCATCACGGATTTTAACTTGGGCAATGCGGTCTAAATATCTTCATCCCATGTACATCTAGCCAAGAACATCAAGTATAATTTGTTTTGAGGGTGAATTTCATATAGTACCCTTGTTAGATCTTACAATTACACATTAGTCCCAATTGTTTGATTTATTACACCTAGGTCCAAAACCGCCATTCAAGTTTGGCCAAGGATAAAACCACTATCCATGTGGAATATTTGTTGTCCAAGTGGAAAAGGAATTGAAAAACTAAAATAGAGAGAGTAAAATGTTAAATATTTAAAGAGGAAAATAAAATACAGCCCCTTCTTCTTCCTTGCATCTTCTTCGTCTCCATCTTTCTTTCTTCTTCTTCTTCTTCTTCTTCTTCTCCTCCTCAAATCTTTACCCACCACCACCTCCAAATATCTACCACCACCTACTCCGACCTAACAAGCAAAGACACCGATTTGTATACAATTAATAGAGCTCCGATTGGACATCCATTAACCTCCATTGGAGCTCCAATCGGAGCTCCGAAAATGCTTCCACCAGAGCTCTTAACAGCTCCGGTGGGAGCTGTTTGTACAGTTCCATCAGAGGTGTACAAACAGATCCAATGGAGCTGTTGATATAGCTCCCATGGAGTTGTATAAAGCAGCTCCAATGGAGTTGTTTTGAAGCTCCGATTGGAGCTCCATTAATGAAGCCACGATCGGAGCTATTATGGGTAATTTAGCACTAAAAAAAGTTTGGGGTTATTGGTGTTTGTGTTTGGAAATCATTTGGGGTTATTTTGTAATGAAATAGAAGTTGGGGAGTTATCTAAAAATCGTTTGGGGTTATTCAATAATGAAATAGAAGTTGGTTAGAAAAATGCAAATGTTTGAAACGTTAAATTACATATAGGTCCATGGTAAAATAAATAATTAATTAAATATAATTTAAGAAAATAAAAAAATCTATTTAATAGTCCAAAACCACCTAGTGGTAAACCAAATCAGCAAAACCAATGTCCATGTCATCACAGAGTTGACCATTTGGACTAATATGTAAATGTTAACAGATATTTGTATCTAAATCTAATTGTTCAACTAGAAGGGACTAATCTTAGAATAGGGCATATACTAAGGGTATATGAAATTTTCCCTTTGTTTTGATGAATTTTCCTTTTCCAGTTCCACCTTTGGTGGTACTATCCTCCGTGCAATAATGTCTAGGCCTAATTGCATTAAAAACTTGTCAGATCTATTAAAAAATATCCAGCGAATAATTAAGACTTTTAATGCATCTACTCTCCTAAATTAGCAGCAGTACAAGAAATGGGTGCATAATATCCCATCTCTATTAAATAAGTGCCTAAGCTTTAATGGATTAGCTTAATCATGCAGTGTATTATCCCATTTCTGTCTTAGTAGTAGCAATTTAAGGAAAAGCTAAGTAGGACAGCTCCCTCAACCCGGTTTCTTTGATGCCACGTTCTCCACTGGCCACATTCACCAAAATTTTGACAAGTGTTAACTAATATAATTCTCTTTATATTTTCTTATTTTTCTAACGTTTTAACATTAACCATAGTTAGAATCTAGCCATGTTTTTAAATTAATTTATCTGAAAATTTTAGAAGAAACATCAGATCCCGTCACAAATTACAGTTTAACACGTATTTTCATATAATAAAATAATTTACATAATTGCAAAAATATGACAATAAAAGGGAGAAAATCGTATCTAACTTGACTCAGATCTTACATCTTAAATTAAAAAGTTAAACATGTATGAACCAGATTAAAATTGAATGAGTAAAATAAATTGACTCCTGATGTCCGCTTGATTTTGATGCCATTAAAAAATCTTCTTCATATTTAACAGAAAATGGTTCAACTTTTTGGAGCAATTGAGGCTTCCATCCTCAAAATAAAATTCTAGGTTGACGGAGTTTAATTTCGAAGATTCAATTTGGAATTGAAATTTTGTGATGGGGTCTGAAGTTTCTTCCAAAATTTTTAAATAAATTAATTTAAAAACATGGCTAGACTCTAACCTATGTTTTAAAATTCGGGTCCGATCGGACCGCTAAACCGGCATTGAACGGCCCAAATAGGGCTAAAAAACCGGCCTTAAGCCGCTTCCCAAAATCGTAAACTCATTAAAAGCGGGTTGGTAGGTGACCGAAATCTTAGGTTGGGGCTTTTTTTTTTTTGCAGCTAAACCCCATCACGTGCGAACTTTGGAAGAAAATTACTCCCTCCATTTCAGAAAAAGTGTTACATTTTACTATTCTGCGGTCAACTGTCACCGCGTTTGACCACAATTTACTCTTAAACGATATTAATAAATAAATTATTAAAATTATATAATGAAAATTTACTAATTAAATTTTTATTATATGATTTTGTTAAATTATTTACTATTATCATTTATGAGTAATTTGTGGTCAAACTCGAAGACAGTTGACCGGTCAAAGTCAAAATGTAACACTTTCTCTGAAATGGAGGGAGTATTAAATAAAATATATTTAATTTATATAGTCCAAGAATAAAAAAATACAGGCACAAAGAAAAAAAAGAAAAAAAAGGGCTTCTAGTTGAGTCGTGAGGGTCTGGGGCGTTTTTTTCAAAAAAATAATAAAAAAAGGGCTGCTTTTGCAAAAAAAAACCCCAAAAAACCTTAAAATCCCTTCCATTGAGAGGTACTAGTTAATTGTTATGTATATTTTTGAGTTTTCCATTGGGTTTATGTTAGGAATATCTGTTTAGATTTTGATCAGCAACCTAATGACTTTTCTTAGCTCATAAAGGTGGTTAGTACTCTTGGTTCACTTGAACACTGTAAAATAGGAAAATCACTAAGTATGATAGTCTAGAAAATCTCGTATAGGATGTTAGGTCTCTGAATGTAATTTTTATTTTCTGAAGAAGACCAAGAAGAAGGCATCCAGCAAGAGAAGTTCAACTTTAAAATGAAGTTTTAAAGACTGCACAAGATTGCTGAAGACAAAGGTTATCAGATACCGATGTCCAGATATCTTGAAGAAACAAGTGTTGCAAAAGATATATGAGAATACAAGGTTTCTGAACGAGGGAAAGTGCCCACAGATATCTACACTCAGAAACCTTGGATAAAGATTATGTTTCCGGGAAACAATATATTTTTAACAAGTGATATCTGGAGTTGCGATAGTCTCTGAAAAAGGACGTGCAAAGCTTCAGAAAGCATGCATAGTTCCGTTGGCACTACAGGACAAAGTATAGTACAGTGCATTAAATGCGCGGACAGAAATGTATGAACAAAAACGGTAGTCTCTGAAGAAGAAGACAAACGTGCAACAGTACTATACTCAGATATCTATAGTTTGAATTTGATTTAAGCCTAACGGATACTATTCAAACGGTACTCAAATTCATCTATAAATATCATATCAACACTTAGAATGCTTGAGAACACACACAGAACTTACACCAAGAACACTGAATACTCACACAAGCTCTCTCAAGCATACTACTTACCTTCAAGCTTTATGTTGCGACCAAAGCTCTTGATTCTAAGTAGCACAAAAGTTCTAAGTGTCCTGATCCTTAACAAGCATTGTTATTTGTGAAGGAGTTGAATTAAGATCTGAGATTCATTCTCTTGAACACTTATCATAGACTTGGGTCAGTAAAGAACAAGATACCATACATTGAAAAGTGTATTAAGTATACTTGATTCATAGAGCTATCTGCATAACTGAACAAGTTATTAAAGAAGCTCACCTGACAAACTACTTTAACCAACACCTTAATCGGCGTGGAGTACAGGAAGTACTTAGTTTGGGAAACTAAGGAATAACTCCAATGTTACTGAGCATATGAAGTACTTAGTTTGGGAAACTAATGAATAGCTCAAAAGGTTTCTGAGTACAGGAAGTACTTGGCTGAGAAAGCCGGAGAATAACTCAGGGGGAACACTTGGTTGGGAACCTAGTGTATTTAGGAATCGAGAAGAAGATACTTGTAAGGTTACCTCAATTATCTGTCTTAGTGGATTCTAGGTCTGAGAAAGGCCGAAGTGGATTAGTTGAAGGATTACGCCACCTTCAGATATATACCACTATAAAGACTTGTGTTATTTACTTTATGCAATTTATTACTTGCTTTATTTACCTTGCTAAGTATTTACACATATCTTGTTGAGCACGTGCACTTATCACAAAAAGTCTTCCGCTCTCTGAAAATAAGTATCAGATATCTGAGAAATTGTGTTTATCGACAAAGGTTTGAAAAAGACTATTCAACCCCCCCCCCCCCTCTAGTCTTTTACTTTGCCGTTATCTGGACCAACAGTTTATACATTATAATGCAAATTAAACATAAAATCCATGTTTGTTCTATTTATTAATTATTCATTTTGTTGGTCATTATATAATCTATATCTTTTGTATTTAGGAAATGCGAAAAATGTTGTAACAAATGAGAATGATGATGTTGAACTCTCGTATTATTGTTGAGTTTGATCTTTGGACTCTCTTATCTCATGAATTATTTGTAGACTTTTAT
The DNA here is from genome assembly GCA_026545765.1 of Plantago major. Classification (NCBI taxonomy): domain Eukaryota; kingdom Viridiplantae; phylum Streptophyta; class Magnoliopsida; order Lamiales; family Plantaginaceae; genus Plantago; species Plantago major. The sequence goes on from CM048842.1 coordinate 88,298,844, forward strand.
GATTGTAATGTGGATGACTTGATGGCTTGATGTCATTTTTATGATGATTTGAAGTTGTGACTCTTTATGTTTATGTCATTGGACTCATTTCTATTATTATATGATCTATATCTATGTTTGGAACCTTTTAATTATATATATATATATATATATATTAAAATGACGTCATACCGGCTCTATCCGGGTGAACCGGTCCGACCCAGTTGAATCTTTTTTGGAGGGTGGCCTGTTCAACCTTCGGTTTCGGCTTTTAAAACATAGATTCTAACTATGTTTAAGGTTAAAATATTGAAAAAAATAAGAAAATAAAAAAAGGAATTAGATGAGTTGACACTTATCAAAGTTTGGAGAATGAGTGGTATCAAAGAACCCCCTAGTTAAAACTTGAGATAACTGTCCACTAACTCTCATTACATTTCCAGCAAAAAACTTGAATTTTTTTTGTCTCTTAGTTAATTGAAACCATGATGAAAGTCATCTACCGGGCTTAGTTATCAACGATATATACGAATAATGTGAGTACAAGCCAGTGAAGCCAAATTATATACCATGGTTATGTGCACAGCAACTTGCTATTGAGCCCTTCAAAAAACTTCCTTCTCTTCGATTGTTAATAGTTTAGTCCTCAGTGGACTGGTCCTGGTTCAATTTTCAGAGCAAAACTAGTCAGATGAGTACACATGCAGTAGAGAGGAAAAAACAGCCTTCATTTTTCATAGTCATTTTCCACATTTCAGCTATATTTGAAAAGCTTACAGCATAGCAAAGAGACAACAAGGTCTGTCTGGTTCATGTTTCCTCTCCCCAATGCTTTATTTCTTTCTGACCAATCCATAAGTTATGTGATTTACAATAAAACTTGGACTTACTTATAAATGTATTATCAAGAATTCAGATTTATAATCACTTTGTATACTATAATCCTCACAACACAAAAAACAAAAAGCAGTACCCTAAGCCCAAGACAAAGAGTCATTAAACTATGGAGACTTGGAATATGACACCAATTACACTCTGCAGCACCTTTTAAAGCATTTCTTTCTAGCATATTTTTTATGTTCAAACCTCACAGATCCAACCCATACATTAGATTCTCCCATCTGTCCATGAGAGAGAGAGAGAGAGAGAGAGAGAGAGAGAGAGAGAGAGTAGATGGCCTATCTGTAATTTGAAGGAAAGGAGGTTCATCCCTTTTCTCTTTTCAGCCTCCAAGTGAAAAAACAAAGCTAGGTAAAGTGAATTGTTTTTTCAGGTAATCTGTTTTTGCCCTCTAAAGGGTGCTTAATGATGGGGTAATATCATCAATGATGAATCAAAGAAAAGAGCTTTCCTGTACACAATATAATAGTTTCTTTTACCTTATATTTTTGCTGTTGCTCTTTGTTTTCTTGCAATAACTGGTATGATCTCATTCTGAACAGGGCCCACTGTGGAAGAAGATGATAGATCGATTCACATGTTAGGATCTTGTTCAAATTTACTGTTGCATTCATATTTCTGAAATTCATCACTTCCAGCCAGACATTGAATGTACCTGCCAGTGCATAGTTAAGCAAGAATCCATCCACTATCAAAGCTTTGAGTTCCTTCATTCCAGTCAAGATTTGCTCGTGTGAATGCTTCTGCTACTGAAAGATCAAAATGGCTTTGTGTATTTGACACTTCCCAAGTACTGGTAACTGGTAAGACATAAACCCACCCTTTTTCTTTCATTTGCTCAAAACTTCATTTTCACAGCTTTTGCATACCAAGAAACATGAAACAAGGAGCAGAAATTCTTTCTCCGGAGCTTAAGATCAAGATCAATGCTAGCTCCGGTATGGAAGCAAGTATTAATACCGACACTATGTTTTCAAAGAACTCCTTGACAAATTCAGTATCCTCATCTGCATACAACTCCCCATTAGTCTCTCCTCCATCCTCAGCATTTGTTTCAGCATTGCAATCACCTTACATCTCTCCAAGAGCTAACTTAGCAGATGATCCGAATCCTACACAAGAAAGTTCATGTCCAAGTCCAACTCCTCCCACTACAATGACACATCCTTCACCACCAGTGTCCTACTCCGGGTCCCAGTCCGACGACATCCCTAGCACTTCCTACACCCCACCTCCAGAAAGGCAAGACTACTCCAATGACCCTTCAAACACCAAACAGCTTAAGATTGTGACATGTGTCCCGGTTTCAGGCACGGAAACTGCTCCGAGGATTTCGTTCTCCTTTCCGGTCCCTCGTATTTCGTTTGCGAAAAGCTCGGCTTCACCGGCTTCCAATGCGAAGCTCAGGAGCTGTGATGTGTACATAGGCTTCCATGGACAGAACCCGAATTTGATACGGTTCTGTAAGTGGCTCAAGTCGGAGCTTGAGGTTCAAGGCATTGCTTGCTTTGTGGCTGACCGGGCTAAGTACGCGGATAACCAGAGCCATGAGATTGCTGATAGAGTTATTTGCTCAGTGACATTTGGAATTGTGGTGGTTACCAGCTGTAGCCTTCTTAACCATTTGAGCTTGGAGGAGATTCGATTCTTTGCTCAGAAGAAGAATTTGATCCCTTTATTCTTTGATACTGATGCCAATGAGGTTGCTAATCTGTTTAACCCACATTCTGATAACAAGGAATGTAAAGAAGCTCTGGATGGGCTAATGAGGTATCATGAATTCAAGCTGGAAGCGAATGAGGGTAATTGGAGAACCTGTGTGGCAAAAGCTGCTGGGATACTGAGGGCAAAACTCGGGCGGAAGAGTGTGAATGAATTTGAAGATGCACATGAGGAGATACCATATTCAAGAAACAAGTATTTTGTAGGGAGGGAAAGAGAGATACTCGAAATTGAGACAGTTTTTTTCGGTTGTGGGGATTGTTTGGCACATGAAAGTGTGATGCCAGTGACTAAAGATGGAACAGCAGGACAATCTGAAGGCTTAGCAGACGAGGAATGTGAGGTTGACACGAAGAAAGGTGGGAAGTTTATTAATTTGGAGGTTGGGAGATGCAAGGAACCGAATTTGGAGGCATGGGTTGAGCCGGGGATTGCGAGAAATTCCCTGAAGCGGCCCAAGTACAAGAAATCAAAGAGTGGAAATTACAAGAGCTTTGGCAGTAGCATTGTCTGCATAAATGGTTCATCTGGAGTTGGAAAAACAGAGCTGGCTTTGGAGTTTGCTTACCGGTACTCACAGAGGTACAAAATGGTCTTATGGGTTGGTGGTGAAGCTCGGTATTTCAGGCAAAACATACTGAACATGTCGATGAACATGGGATTGGATGTCAGTGCAGATGAAGAGGGGGAAAGAGGGAGGATACGGAGCTTTGAGGAGCAAGAATCAGAAGCATTCAAAAGGGTTAAAAGGGAGCTGTTTCGTGACATGCCATATTTACTGATCATTGACAATTTGGAAACCGAGAGGGAATGGTGGGAAGGAAAGGACTTGCATGATTTGTTCCCGAGGAATACGGGAGGAACTCATGTAATTATCACGACAAGGCTATCTAGAGTAATGCACCTCGATCCAATGCAGCTTCAGACACTGCCATTGTCTGATGCAATGACATTGGTCCGAGGCAGGCGAAAGAAGGAATATCCAGCTTCAGAGATGGAATTTCTTGGTAAATTTGACGAAAAACTAGGCAGGTCAAGTTTTGGGTTATGGATCATTGGCTCACTGCTATCTGAGCTTGCGATTTCACCGTCTGCTTTATTTGATGCTGTGAACCACACCCAATATGATGAAACTGCTGGCTCCTCCACTCTGAGCAGCGTCGATCAACAATTTTGCAGGACAAGCCCTTTCTTGATGAAAGTTTTGACCTTTTGCTTTGCTGTATTGCAGCAAATGAAAGGTAGTAGGAATCTACTGGCTTCGAGGATGCTTCAGGTTGGAGCATGGTTTGCCCCTGCACCAATTCCAGTGAACTTGCTCGCAGCATCAGCAAATAAGATGCCCTCTAAGAGAAACAAACTGAGAAGGTGGACCAAATGCCTCAAAATTGCTTTCTGCTGCTGCTCGGGTTGTTTAAGGAACCAGACATGGAAGAGCGAAGAGGATTCAGCTCTTCTCCTAGTTAGACTCGGTTTGGCTCGGAAAGCCAACAGGCAACCTGGATGCTGGATTCAGTTTCACCCTATAACTCAAATATTCGCGAGACGGAAAGATGGTCTGGTTGCAGCCAAAGCAACAGTACAAGGGGTAAGGAAAATTGGGAATCCGGATGTGAACTCAGATCACCTCTGGGCTTCAGCATTCCTCGTGTTCGGTTTCAAATCGGAACCCCCACTAGTCCAGCTGAAAGCAATCGACATGGTTTTATTCATCAAGCGTACAGCACTACCTTTAGCCATACAAGCATACACAACCTTTTCAAGGTGCAACTCAGCTCTGGAGCTTCTCAAAGTGTGCACAAATGTGCTGGAAGAAGTGGAGAAGTCATTCGTTTCTCAGATTCAGGACTGGTGCCACGGGTCTCTCTGCTGGAAAAAAGCTCTGCAGTCAAACCAGAGGGTCGATGAGTACGTATGGCAAGAGGTAACATTGCTGAAAGCTACACTACTGGAGACAAGAGCCAAATTGCTGCTGCGGGGTGGCAATTTCGACGGTGGCGAAGAGCTGTGCAGGACTTGCATCAGCATTAGGACAGTGATGCTAGGGCATAATCATGGTCAGACATTAGCTGCTCAAGAAACATTGGCCAAGATAGTTAGGATGAGGAGCAAGATATGATCATGTATTCATATGGTTTGTAGGTGTATCTTCGAATAGGCGGTCAAGTTAATAAAATGGTAGCTCAGTTTTGTTTAACTACAGTATGTAATATCCATGCTACTTATTAGCTTAGCTATCAACAAGTAGAAATCAATTAGATGTATCAGCAATGGCATCATCAGAAGTAGAAATTGGTATCGCCCCAAATGCACCTACTACTCGCAGTTTGTGTGGAATCGCATGTAATTTCATACGGGTCCCGCACAGTGAGTGGTAGGTGCGCGAGAGCGGCATAGAAGAAACCGAACATCAGATAGTAGTGCAATTTACAAGTAATGAAATCAAATTGCGAGAATGAACAATAGGGCTTCACAGAAAAAGGAAACAAACAATCAATCGAAACGTGAAGCCAATTCAACAATCGCAAGACAACAATCAGGTACAGTACTGCAGTCAATTTTGATCGGATTAATAAATACAAGAGAGGGGAACATGTTACATGTATACTGTGTTACTAGGACCAGACTACCAGAGTGGCTACTATTGACCATTGTACGGTAAGACCACTTTATAACGCCGTCCTTTTGATCGGAAAGATGGAGGATAGGAAATTGTGGGTTCAGAATAAGCCGGATAATGATGTCATTGCCGGAGATGGGGATTCTAGTGTGAGTTGAGATGAGGGCATTTTCTCAAGGGCTAGTATGAATGAAATGTGATTATTTTGTTGGTCAGTGATATCGGCGGGTGTTTGCAAATAATTTCAAAAACTTATTTTCGTATTTTTGTAGTAGAATCGGAACCCAAGTCACCAACCAAGTGGTCAATACTCAACCGTCTTATTACTCCAAACTATTTGCAGAATGATACGCTGACTTCACTGTACCAACACATGCGCACTTTGTGCTCTTTCGTGCACGTACTGTGAAATTTCGCAATAAATCACCAATCATAAGATTTCTTCAGTGCAGAGACACTTGACTTTAGAATTCACGCAAAAAAAAAAAATTCAATAAATCACCCATCATAAGAATTTTTTTCAAGATACTTAACTTTAACTTTAAAGTTCATTAAAGTTCTTATGAATATTCAAAAAGGAAGTTACACCTTACTTTTAAGAATAGTGTTCCAAGTCTCCTTAAACTATCTAAAAACCTGGAATGTTATAAATTAATTGCTTTAATTAACAATTTTTTTTCAATTAACTAATTTAAAAAACTAATTATAATGACACTAAAGATGATTTTAATAACAATGTTTTATTAAAAACTCAACAGTTTAGTCGTCCATTAGCTTTCATTTTTAGTAATGTAGGAAGTTCTGTGGGCCGACTAAAAATGACAAATGTATGAAGTTCTAGAGGATGGGGAGTACTGCAAAAGTAAATTTCATGCAAATTTTACAAAATTCTATCGTATAATTTAGGAGTAACTCGTGATCAAAGTTCAGCGTGCAAACTCATTAAATACTTTTTAACCGGCCTTTTAACTGGGCCTTTTAACTGGGACAAGAGGAAGTATAACAGTACACACAATAAGGAGGAAAAAAAAGTACAGGCTACAAGTGTGCTACTAGAGACACAATATCATCAAAGCTAAAAGAATTTACCCCAAAATTTCTGGGTGTTGCACATCATTTAAGGAGCACTACTGAAAGAGCACATCACCAGCTGCAGATTCACATAATTTCATCTATCCAGATATCGAACAAGGATGTAAGATGGCTACTGCCTACTGCATTGTTCGTCACAGCCTCATTCTAAACGCAAATGGGCAGCTGAGCTTTAACAAGAAAAAAACTTCGATGACAGGTGCAAATATGGCGCTGGGACAAAGGACAGACAAGGTATTACCTTCCATATCGCGAGAGCTCAGCAATTGCAGCATCTTAGAGAACAGATGCAATGTGCTTAAGCTCCTATAAGCTTGCCTGTTTTCTGCTCTACATCAATATTCCAAATCACTCTGAAGGTTTTATTAAAAGCATCATCTTACTAGATATGCAGTAAATGAATGAAACATCCAGCTATTTCAAGTCAGATTTGTAATATCAACAAATTTTCACATGACACCAAAGCCTATCATGTATCTCTTCTCTTCATTTCGAAGAGACCGTACACCAGAAGCTATTAATTTCTCAGTCACATGCAAGGTAATAACTACAGGGAGAAGGCAAATTTGCATATTTGGGGGTCTTGATTGGCAATGCATGTTCCTCAACAATAAACAGGCCAAAAGCTTCAGATGGCAATAAGATTACTATATGGCCACATGGGTGCGTAATGTTCAAAATGGTTTCCCATAGTCCTGAGTTGGCTGCTCCCATGGTCCCAGAAGGCCTGAAATCCATCATATAATTGGTTAGAGATGCATATATTGCGCTTGAAAATGGATAGGCAACAACAATATCTAGTTTTGTTGCCGTCACGAATAAAAAAAATGAACATAGAGAGAAGCACGCAAGCTCCCATCATAACCAACATAAGAAATTAAATATGATAAGTTACAATTTATGCAACAGAGAGGCATGACTTGGTTATAATGCTCTAAAATTATCAGAGAAGTCCTAAATAAGTTCTTATGAAAGGTTAAATAGCAAAAGCAACCGAGAAAAAGAATAACGTTACATCCCATAAACAGAAATAACCAGATAAATATATTAAAAACCTTTGATAGACGTGTTAATAAAAAAGAATCCTAAGTGACCGAGTGTCTTTCAGGCAAGGATTAAGGATAAAATGTTTGTACTTCCAAGAGAAAGATTAACCAAGAATGTAAAGCTGCTGTAGACCAGGGTTTACGAGAAAGAATATAATATTCTCAGGTCATACTATTTGCAAGATAAGGGAGAAGATAATTTCATGATCTATTAATCATCAACCTAAATAGCCCGAAAGTGCGGAATCTGAGGTAGTTGTGTAGATGAGCGAGTACATGAGAGTGAATTCGCCAATTTTCGGAAGCATGAAATTTGAGGACATGGTTAAAAATTTCCTAAAATTTTCAAGAAACAATATATGAAGACATTTTTCTTTTCTTTCTTGAACAAGAATTTGTCAGGGAAGCTAGTAATCAGCAAGCAAACTTGAAATCACAGAGCAATCCTATCTAGATGCACGCAAAATGGGTAGTCCAACAGGTTAGACCAAGAGAACAACCATCACATGCAGCTAATTAAACAATCAGCACCAAAAAAAAACACCACCTAGAATGCGGTTTTCCCAACCAGCATATTAAGTTGCAGCAGTGAGTTCTGATAAACACAAGGTCCTCAGAAACATAAAAGTATATATTGATGATCCACAATGATGCACATCAGCCAAAAGTTGCAGCTTTTTAGACGATAGCAAACCAACTCATTCCCCTATTAGGGGATGATAAGGCTTTGGCATCACCAGGTCTGGGTCAACCAACTCTTATTAAAATTCAAAGATTGTTTTCCTTTCTTTTTCCAATTACTACATGATAAAATTAGAGTGCCCCATCAGAGATTCACCAAGTATAGTATATAGCCTTAAGCTTCTCATCCCTATGATTAAAACATTTGGATGGTAAAAATATAAACATTGATTCATTTTCATTAGTTATTGGAAATAATTCAACCTAAAGAAAGTATATATAAGTATAAAATCTATACACCATATAAAAGCAATCAATCTTATAAAATGTTATAGCATGTGAGCCCTTCAAAGAAATTAAATTTTGTCTAATAGGTTAAATGACAAGGCCAAGAGAATAAGTAAAATTTAATAAACAATTATAAATATATGCATATCCAGAAAATGGTTTAAACTAAGCACTGTTTAAGATTTAAAAACCATTTTTCAAACATGTGCATCTGGGAAATGTTTAGTGCCCAGGTACAAGAAATTTCAAACAAAAATAAAAATAAAAATCACAATTCAACCACTGGTGAATTACAACATAGTAGTTCGCAACTTATAATATTCAAGTTCGCATCTAGCATGCAGATGAGTATGTACAAATTCTGTGATATATATACCTGTTGACATAATGAGGTTTACTCAAACCTTGAGTTTTCAGACGGAAAACCATGTGTCAGCAGCAACAGGTAAATCATTTTAAGAATTCTACCATTTTGTAGAGTGAGATATAGCTCCTGATATGAAGGACAAAAGAAGACCGTACCAAATATAACAATTTTGCTCCTTGAAAGTTGAAACACAATTATGAGCTACAGGGTACTTGGATTAATGTGTGTCTGAAGTACACCCGGGTCAATTCAAGGATTTTTTTTTTTGGGGTGGGGTATTTTAAAAAAAAACCTCTGGCACGACTGTGAGCAGACATAGTAAAATATGTTGCTTCTGCGTGGAAGTGTAAGCATAATAGAAGAAACCTCAACCCAAGTACAAATCAAAGACATGCCAAAGGTGAAAGGATACCATCAATGAGTTGATTTAAGTTATAGTAAAGCTTACTTATAGGTATTTCTCCCAAGGACATATAAATCGACTCATCATCACCAAGCATTCCCTGTATAAGATTGCAAATGTAGTAGTATCAATTTATTGTGGTAAAATACATACTAGAGCATGAAATTATAAAAGTGAAACCAATCAACCATTTCAGTTCAATCGAAGTTCGGAAGAGAAATCAGCAGACATTGACTGTATTACCTCTCCACTGGAATGAACGACATGATCATGCAATGAAGTTAGGCCTGTCGGAACAGAACTATTTGGGCTTTCATTTCCAAGAAGTTCTGACAACATAAGTCCATAATTACCATCCTGAATGTCAGGAATCCCATTAGCATTATTTACATTGTTACGAAAGCCATCCAGGTCAGTGAACGCAATATCTTCCCTGTACAATTGAGATACAAAGGACTCAGAATATAATAGACAAGCATACAAGATGTGAAGTAATAGATATCTAAACCCAAGATGGACAGATTAAATGATCATGACAAGCAAAGTTGTTATAGATATCTGGAGTTCTAAAAGTCAGTATGCATGCAGATGTACTCATTTCATAAAAAACAGTAGCTGACCTTCTCTGAGAGACATTGAAGTGTGTATCTTCTGGCACTGATTCATCTTCCAAGTCAATAACCTCAATAGCATTGCCGTTCATTGAATCTTTACCATTTCTATTACGCATATTGCATTTATTGCTCATGGACAAATCAAAACCGATAGATGCTACTTCTTTTCCAGTTTCTGCAACAGATGGGAAAACATGAACCGATGTAGAAAGATCAATAACCTTGGACGTGCCACCAAGATTCAGGTCGCAAGTCTTCAACGAACCTGGAAAGAGTTGCTTCTCTTCCATGGACCCAAACGAGTCAGCATGACCTCCCGGATATAGTGAAACACTCTGATCATCAGATAAATTAACATAAACATTCTTGGAAGTAATGGGCTCCTGTAATGTCAGCTGGTTTGACATTGACCCAGAAAGAGGCAGGGAGCCATTAAATTCTGCAATTTCAGGAGGAACCCATTCTTTAAATTTTTTAAAATTATCCCTACTATCAGTATCATCATCTATTGCTCGTTTTTCACCTTTCTCTGTAGAAAGTGAGTTCAAATCACCAACTCCAGGCAGCTTGTCATCTAGTTCTTGCTCTTTATCTACAGATCCCTCAGGAAGCTTGCCAGTTGCTAAGCACTCTCCTTGTGTTACTATCATAGCAAGATCCGTATCCTTCTCCACAGGATCAGCATTTGCGACATCAGTTTGAAGATTTTTCAATTCGCTCTCTTTGTCAGAGGAAACATTACCAGATGAGCTGTCAACATCGACATCCATGGCCTGGTCTCCGGAAACTTTGGGAAGCTCTTTTTCAAAATCAGTCTCCTCTTTATTCACGAGATCCTGATCCTGTGCACCCTCCACTGCCAGTGGAGAATGAGCTTCAGTGGGAACATTTGCAATTTTACTTTGGCTCACGATACCATCATCATCCTTGCTAACCAAGATATCCCCCACAGAAGTTGTGACTTCATTATTTTCGTTACTATTCTTCTGCTCCATGTCACCTTCTATTTCTGCCTTAGAATCTTCTTCGCACATATTATCATCATCAGATACTTTGGCTGGTTCCTGGATGCCATCTGACACCTTGTTCATCAGTGTATTATCTGTTGCAACTGCATCCTCATGTGAGTTGCATTTCTCCAACTCGGTCCCAACACTAGCTGTATCACCACGTCCTTGAGTAATTTCACCAGGTATCAACTTCTGATCTTCACCCTGCTGTCCTTTGTTTGCGAGATGCTGCTCATCAAGAGTTCCAACAGAAGCGTTCGTGTCAGCCTCCATGCCCTGGGAGGCCCTAATATTCCTACCAGCCCATGATCCACTTCTCCCATAATCTTTTTTCAACTCTGACCCATAAATTTTTAAAGATTCACTTCTCAGTCTCCCTCTTTCAAAGGTTTTAGCACTGGTCGAATTATATTCATCAAAGTACTTTCTCTTGCCTGGTCCTATATCAGCACTTCCCAAGCGAGGATGAACTGACGGACGGCTATCCACATGAATTGATACATTTTCTGCTTCAGGTGGCCTAAACCCCCGAATTTCAAACATTAGATTCTTGAGGATATCTGTCTGCCATTTTCCCGATAGAGCATTTGGCGGTAGCACCCCTTTAGAAACCAAATATTCAGCCGCAAGCTTACCAGCTTCCACAAGAATGTCAGTCTCTCGTGGAGGAGGAGGGGGGGGAGGTGCTGGTGGCATGAACTGCCTAGAATGACCATCACGTCCATAGCCACCGCCACGATTATAATTTCTATTATACTCTGAATTATTATACATCCGGTGACCCCTCATCGAACCTTCCGGCGAAATTCTGGGCCCACTACCCATCCCCATAGAATTATTCGACCTGTACCCATTCCCTGCTCCATTTCTCTGTCTCGGATGCATGTTTTACAGATATCCAGTTATATACAGTAAGATGAGCAACCAGAACACCTCCAAGAAAGTAGCTTTATCCAACCAGATCCTCTCTCAACCGTTATCCTACAACTGGACATTCAAAGAACATTCAGACCATACAACCCACATTCAGAAAATCAGAATCTTCTCACAAAACCAATTCCATTTACTTGCATAAGCTTTATAATGATTTGCTACCTATCAGTTACTTGTAAAAGACACTACTCTCCTATGTCCTATCCAAAAAAAAATCAAATCTTGACTATATCTATAAACTGTTGAATAGCAAAGATGTGAACTTTTCTCAATTCAAGTACTCTTCAAGCCGGCATTTCTAGGAAAAGACTAAACATTTAAATTATAATGATTCTTATTTGTTGCACTTCTTGTAACAGCATAAAATAAATAAATAAATCAATATTAATCTGTCTGAGATAGATGGAATGAAGAAGTAAGGTCTGAGTTATGCAGATCTGGCCAATAAAAATGTCAAATTCAGCGCAACAGTGAGGGTTTACCTCTATCAGCTCGAATTTTAGGGTTTCAGATCCGTTCTCATCATCATCGTTTCAATCGCAACAAATCCCCAAAATACTTCTTCACCTCCGTCAACAAGAAAAAAAGAAACAACCGTCAACAAGACAGGTGCTTTAATTTCGTAGATTAAACCCAGATTTTTGGTGAAATCACAGAATCAGTTACAGACAGTCTGATCATAGGAAGAGGTTCTTAGATCTGATAAGCTTGGATCGTCAGAATAAATGATTACAGATGGATTAGAGTAAAATATCTGGTAGGTACAACAGTTACCATTTCTTTTCTTATATTTTCTTCTCTAGAGAAAATCAAAAAAGAGGAATTTTACAGATTTTGCTTCGATCTGTGTGTGAAGGAGATGATGAATTTGATGAGTCGTGGAGAATGCGTGAAGCACGTGAAATGCCCTTTTTTTTTTTCTTACATAAGAATTACTTATTGGTTCACTTTTAAATTTTCTCCCTTCTTAATTCAACTTCTCACGTTCCATTTTAAAATGTCGGACCAGGCTATCTGACGGACTTGGGCTGCAAAAATCGTGCAACAACAGCCTTACTGCAGTACCTTAGGGACCGCACAGAGCCTCCTTGCACCCCCCTAGGACTCTTCGATTTTCCAGGATGTTTGCAGATTCTCAAAAAATGGTCTTCTCAAATGTTTTAGCATTTTTTTTATAAGCTTCGCAACGGTAGGTCATGTGCCTTGTTTGGATTCCTCAGACTCCTTGTGTGTTTGAATCATCAATTTTCCTTATTTTCTTCAATTCTAGCATAAATATGGCGTTTTGACACCGGAAAACGTGCAATTCCTTGAAAACGCGATCATCACCTACAAAATATACAAGAAAGTGGTGTTTTTTATAAATATCGAATCTCGGGCAAAGAACAAAGGTTTAAAAGTGTGCAAAAATGCATATTTCACGGTCACATCAGTTGTAAACATGAAAAGTGAGTGGTTTCGACTTACAATTGTCATATCATTTGAGAAAGTTCAGTGAGGGGAGATATTATCTCCGGAAGTGAGTCCCAAAAGAAGATTAAAAGTATCATGTCGGCGAACATGAATTGAATGAGGAAAATTCCTGAGGAACTAAGGTTTCATATATGTAAACCTTCATGAACAAGTGAAGTACGAGATACGATTTCTCATAATTCGTGAAGAGTAATATTTGTTACATCGATGTTAATTCAACTTTAAGTTTGAGCATGCAAGAGATTATTACAAGCAGTATTCTTGCTATACTTGAGATTTACATGGTCCAGAAGTACCACAACCAATTGAGCTACCAAGAACTACAGTGATCCTTACTATTTTTCCTGAAGAAGGTACATGAATTAATGGCAGTCAAGCAACAATGACTAATTTTGCACATATGATAAATGGTTGCACTCATTTTCCCTTTCTAGGTTTTTTTATCTCATTGATTTTTCCTAGCGAGGTTTTTAACGAGCCAACAGTATAAGCGCATGTATTTCTCTATGATTGTGAAACTCTTTGATAAAGGTAAGTGTTATGGGCTTGATGACTATCTTTACAATATGATGGAGTGCACTACAAAAAATACTCAGTTTAGCGACGGATATCCGTCGCTAAACTGGGGCCGATCCGTCGCTAAATCCGTAGCGACGGATTGTAACCCCGTCACCTTTTTTTGGCGTCACAAGCCATTTAGTGACAGATAAATCCGTTGACCGTCATTGCCCTTTTTGTGACGGAAAATTATTTTTTTAAATTTTTTTTTAAATGCATAATTATGTGCATGTTGAGACGGATAATCTATCCGTCGCTAAATAGCGATGGATTTAGCGACGGATAGTCTAAATTTTTTTAATAATTAAATTAAATCCAGATTTAGAGATCCGTCTCTAAATTTGCAGATTTTTTTTTTTTTAATTTTGATGCATGTTTTCATATTTCACTTGTTTCACAAATATAATCTACGATAATAAATCCAAAATAATTAAATTGTATTAATTAATAGAAAGCATTCGACGAACACAAATTTCCATAATGAAATTAAATATCCGTACATAAGCTAAAATAAGAAGTCAAGTGGAGAAAAACACAAGTCAAACTAACTATCTTGGGGCGGGGGCGGTGGTGGGTACATGGCCATGAAATCCTCCATCCTCCGCTGCATCGCCGCCTGGGACTCCTAGAGTTGCCGATAATCCTCCTTGGTTTTAGCTAACTCTTGTTCCAAAGGATCGACCTTTTCGCTCAGCTTTTCCTGCAACAACTCTTGGACCTGCTCTTGTGTGAAAACAGGTGCTCTGGATTAGTGGGATGCTGAGGAGCTAGGACCAGCCAGTTCAAGGCCGAAACTCCCCTATCCATATACCCGGCCCTTATCGTCCATTAGGTTGACGGCTAAGAAGATGTTGTTTTCTTCTTCAACTGTTAGCTCTCGGCCGGCGATCCTCCTCTCCACCTCAGCCTGAAATCGTAAAATGCACACCATGAGTTATAGTTTTCAAAATAACTTATACTACACAAATATGAACCTTAACAAAAGAAATGTACCGCAATAGCCTCGGACCATCTGTCCACCCATATGTCGTCCTTCAGCTTGGCATTGAGCTGAAGAACATATATATGCAAACAGTTAGTAAGTGGGTAGAAATTAAACACAAAATACATGTACGAATAAACAGACAAATAAGATGTACACTAACCGCTATACGGTGATCCGTAACCACAACTCACGACCCATAGTGGTGTCTAGCCACCTCGGTACCATCAGACAACTCAGTCAGCCGGTTCTCTTTGTTCTGGGCCGCAGCCTAAACGTTCTCCTTCCTTTTATAGTACTCCACCCAATGCCCCCACTCCTCCTCTCCCATCCACGTTGCCCTCTTGCCTCCGTCTTTTACCTTGTTCATCATCTTCCTATACAAATCTGACCCCAGAGTCTCGAAGATAGGCCACAACCAGGGAACCAAGGCGTTGGGAATGAAGTAGGTTTTCTACAACAATTCCACACAACATCCAAATTACATAACGTAAATAAAGACAGCAATTTAATAAGATAACACAACAGATTCAATGGTGACTAACATCAAGTTCAGTGGCTAACATACCAGTCACATTGTCCTAAAATTTACTAACACAGTGGTGACTAACATGTCGCCCAAGTTCAGTGGCTAACATACCACACACATTAAACAACGATTAAAACAACAAATAAAGCAATGTGAAATTTAAACTTACCCGCAACTCATCAAAGTACTCTGCCTTCTGCTTGTCCGAGATCTTCGACCACTTCTAGCCGCCCGGGATCTCCCTCTTGGCCCGTATTGCGTCACCTAGTTTTGAAGAAGCACCGGCAGGCCAAAACCTGTTATCAATGTATAAGATACAAGAAACGAATATTAATTAGTATAGTACAATAATGATGTTCTATATACAAATGCATACTACTTACTTCGATGGACCGTCGTGGAACAACACAGGCTTCCCCTGCCACATCGCTCCGGGTGTATACTCGATGTAGGGACACCCATCATCTGGTAAGTTACCCCAGCCATGTGTCAAGCCCCTGCTCGAACTCGATGGGGTCTCAAGAACCGCAGACTGGCTGCTCTGACCCTCATACTCCTCTCCGGATGAAACTCTTGCTCCACTATCCTCCGCCAGGCTACCACAAGCAGGCAACCCACTCCATGAGGGAGGAATGTATATAGGTTTCCTATGTCGCGGCATCTGCAAAAAACATGCAACAAATACATAAAAAAATGTGTTAGTATACAAATGCATGTAAAACATATACATTTGACTCGTAATAAATCACAAAGACTTGGTATTATCAACAACTACCTATATGTATGTATGTATGTATGTATGTATGTATGTATGTATGTATGTATGTATGTATGTATGTATGTATGTATACCATACACACATACCCTCGGCGTTCTCGCCTGTGGTTAAGTCTACGTACTGGGCCTCGTGCAGCTCTATGAATTCATCACGAGCCTGTACACGAGTTTGTGCTTGCTCATCGACAACCTCTCCTTGGTACGAGTTGGTAATTGAGTCGTCTTTCTCAACGTACTCCACTTTGGAGCGAGCATGTATAGGTATCGCAACCAGCAGTCCGCCTTATCGCGTTTCATGCTTGGATATTCAAGAAACACCACCTGGCGTGCTTGAGTCGCCAAGATAAATAGTTCGTACTTACGGTACCTCTTTTTACGGTTTATGTCCACCATTTCATACTGCTCATTCTTCTTCGTACCAAGTGGAGTAGGATCATACCAGTCAACATCAAACAAAAAGGTTCTTTTCAAGGGCACACCGGGATATTCAAGGTGCACAATTCGTTTAAGCTTCCCGTAGAAATCATACAAATCAACTGCTCCTTGATCTTGCCCCCTGACACACACCCCACAATTGTTTGTATCCATGGTCATGTTAGAGTCATTTGTATGGAACCTAAGGCCATTTACTATGTAAGATGAGAATGTGGATATCTTTCCACATGGTCCCTCTGCTAGAGCTACTGAGTAGGGACTTGTGACGTTGTTGACAAGATCTAGAACATACTCCTTGAACCAATCTGGAAATTCTGATTCCAACTTCTCTTCAAGAAGATTTTCAACCGTGTCATCTGTCATTATTGGATTCTTCTCCAGACAACGCTCTTTAAAAACACTGCGGACATGATGATATGATTAAATACTACTTCCTCCGTCCCGGATCAAGCTTCCCGCTTTGAATTTTTGCGGTCAAAGGGCTAAAGTTTCATTATATAAAAAATTAAACATTTTAGATTTGCGGCTTAAGTTTAATTCGTAGTCAAAGTTGAAAAATTTTGACCGTAAAAAGTCAAAACAGGAAGCTTGATCCGGGACGGAGGAAGTAGGATTTTAGTTAGAAGTTCAATTTTAGTTGTTATAATAATAAAGGTACTCACCCAACAAATATCACCATAAATTTGTCAACATCAGCACAATTCGTGCGGACATAATAGTGAGCTGCCTTCAACTCCCTATCTGTCAGTCATTCTTTCGTTTCTTGTCCCATAGGTCTCCTTGACCCTAAAAATTGAAATGGCAACGTCATCATCCTCTTGAACTTCGAATGTGTCTACGTTTCGAGACGGCCTAGATGCCTTTGTCGGGACGTGGTCCTCAAAGTAATAGAGCGTAGAAGGTTGCGCCTGCTCAAGACGACGCATTGGCAATCGATCCCTCAGGCCTACCTTTGTTCTTGACATATTTCCCCAATCTCCCTAAGTACCTGTAATACATATTTAGGTAAGAAAGTGTAACTTAGGAAAATTCAAACATTTTAATTAAGTACATGATTGCAATTTCACACCTCTCGAATGGATACATTCATCGATACTGAACCGGTCCAGCAAGCCTCGCTTCATGTGGGAGTTGAATCGGCAAGTGTTCCATAGAATCAAAGAAGCTCGGTGGAAAGATACGGTCGAGCTTGCATGGAATCAATGGTATGTTGCTTTCAAGATTTGCTAACACTTGATCGTCAACCACCCTTGTGCATAAATTCTTGAAAAATAAGCTCAGCTTGGTGAGAGCGATCCATGCAGGTTTAGGTAGCAGTTCTCGAAATGAAACCGGGATAAGCCTCTCCATGAACACATGACAGTCGTGGCTCTTCATCCCATACATCTTTGTCTTTTTCAAATCCACACACCACCCCAATTTCGAGTCGTAATTGTCGGGGAACTTCAATGCCCTCACCCATCAAACATTTTTGTCCTAGATTCATTGTCAATTGTGTAGCATGCCTTGGGCCACTTACCTTCATCATTCCTCTTTGTCAACTCAGGCCTTTTACACCATGTATCCAACTCGGCTCTAGATTTAACGGTATCCTTTATTTTTTCCGGGAATGTTGCAAATTGTGTTGAAGCAGTTCTCGAACACGTTCTTCTCAATGTGCATAAAATCCAACATGTGACGTATAAGAAGACTGCTCCAATAAGGCAAGTCACAGAAGATGCTTCTCTTCTTCCATCCACATTTGTCGACAATTTTCTTGTTATGCTTCTCCCACCCAAGTTCAGTCACTTTCATAAGACCCAGCCTATCAATCTCCGCAAGTATTTGTGCACCAGTAAGTTGTCTCGGGGGGGCCTTTATTTTCTACTTTGTTCTTCCTGAAAGGGTGGTTACTTGGTAGAAACCTACGATGACAGTCAAACCAAGATTCCTTTCCGCTATCCTTCAGTCTAAATGCATCAGTGTCCTCCAAACAATGTGGACAAGCAAATCCCGACGGTTTTCCTTCTAGATAGCATGGGGTACGCAGGAAAATCACTCACGGTCCACAGTAGTGCTGCTCTCAAGGTAAAGTTCTTCTTGGTTGACACATCATATGCAGAGATACCATTTTCCCACAACTCAATTAGCTCCTTGATTAGGGACTGCAATAAGACATCCAGCTTCAGTGCTGGATCTTCTGGCCCGGGCACCAACACAGTCAAGAACATGAATGGTTCTTTCACGCACTCACCTTGGGGGCAGTCAGACGTGAGTATCATCGCCAACACGAGTACTTCCGTTCACTTCCAAACGGGTTAAAACCATCCATACAAAGCCCCAATCATACATTTCTAGACTTGGCTGCAAACTCCGAATATGTCTTGTCAAACTCTTTCCATGCCAGTGAGTCTGATGGGTGCTCCATTCTACCCCCTGCATCTGTCAGGATTACTCTCTCCTTGTGCCACCACATTTTATCGGCACAAGCACTTGAAGCGTACAACCTCTTTAAACGAGGTGCAAGAGGGAAGTACCACATTTTCTTATGTGGGAGATTTTTCTTCTGCCATTTATTTGCAGCCCCCTCCTTGTAACGCTTGTAGCGGTCCTTACCACAGAACTTGCACTCCAGTAGATCTACACCCTCCCCCAATAGATCATGCACATATCTAGACAATAGTCTATCATTTCCACAGGTAACCCCATCCCCCGCATCTTTTTCTTCGCTTGGTAAAAGTTGGTGGGAACTAGGTTCTCTTCAGGGTAACACTCCGATAACAATTGTAGGTAACTATTGAAGCTCACTTCAGATTGGCCACCCTTGGCCTAACAACTCGTTA
Organism: Plantago major; assembly: GCA_026545765.1. Classification (NCBI taxonomy): domain Eukaryota; kingdom Viridiplantae; phylum Streptophyta; class Magnoliopsida; order Lamiales; family Plantaginaceae; genus Plantago; species Plantago major. Next base: position 88,318,075 of record CM048842.1, read on the forward strand.
GCCGAGACAACAAAGACAACTCAGTGTGCTTCTTACACCCCGGCCAAATCGGCTTCTTTGCTGATTCCAACAAGTCAAAGAACATTTGATCCTCAGGATTCGGTGGCTCCTCCACATCACCCTCGGTTTCAGTGGTACAATTAAGTGTCCATAAACTCTGGGCCCCCAGCATTAAACACCATTTATTCGAACCGGTCATGAAAAGCATCAGATGTAGCCCTATTTTGAGTAATATATTTCTCATTTTGCTACTTTCTTTGACGCTTCCTAGTATGCTTATATGACATGAACGGTGTTGTTGTCTCAACATGATGATTCCATACCTCATATTGAGGCACAAACCCATTACGTTTCAAGTGCTTGACTACCATTGTAGAAGGCAAATATTTCATGTTCCTACATTTGTTCGCATTGCAAGGGCACTTTATCATCCCCTCGCTCAAACAAGCAGTCTGTGTCTGAGCAAATGCGATGAAGGCTTCAACCCCTTCCACAAAACTAGACTAAATTATGCTATTAACAGTGCGACGGTACATCCATGAACGATCGGATTCATTGGATGATTAACCTGACACGTCTGAATTTATTAGATTTATAACTATACGCATTACGTATTGAATTTCATTACAATTGCAATTCCTGGTCCATAATTACATTGTTAATTATAATACGTTTAAAATTTTATGAATTACATGCATTTTACGTTTAAAATTTAATTTTATAAATTTTAAATTTCCATTTAACTATTAAAATTACGAAGTGTAGATTAAAATAGTAGTAATTCTTTCTAAGTTAATGCGAGCCAATTATACTACAACCACCAAAATCACTAAATGGTCACCAAACACTCAACCAAATCTTCCTAAGCCTACTACATGTACGAAAATATCAAATTAAATACCCTACATACTTACAAACATCCTAACATGATACTATCAATTCAATTTCACAATAAATCTATCAATTGCACAACCTCAAGCTTAACCCACTACTTAATATAAGCTAAAACTAGCTAGTAGAGACTTCCCATAAACATAAAATTGCTCAAATTAGTCGAAATTAGCAAAAATCTCAAATTTAACAAAGTAAGGGTTTTAGACTAATAACTTCAATTACGGAATAAATAACCGAAGAAGAATGAAATTAAATGGCCACCCAAGTTCCTTGTCCAACGAGCTTCGAAAAGAGTCCAAGATTGGCCGGAATGGTGGAGTTTTGATCGGAGTTGGGCAATTGGCGAAAATGGCGAAAAGAAGAAGCATAATAGAAATGGGGAAGAAGAAAGCCTTCTGCCCGTTTTTAACAGAAGCGAAAAGAAGAAGCTAAATCCTTTTACCTTTTTTTTATCTGGTCAACCTAATTAGAGACGGATAAACTATCTGTCTCTAAATAGAGATGAATTAGCGACGGATTGCTCAATCCGTCGCTAATCCTGACCGATTCGTCGCTATTTAGCGACGGATACCATCCGTGTATCCGTCGCCCATGTCTGTCGCCTATGTTTTAAAAGCCGGAACCGGAGGTTGAGCCGGCCACCCTCAAAAAAAGGTTCAACCGGGTCGGACCGGTTCACCCGGATAGAGCCGGTATGACGTCATTTTAATATATATATATATATATATATATATATATATATATATATATATATACACACACACACACACACACCCTAAATTATTGATATTAAATTAAAAGGTTCCAAACATAGATAGATCATAAACATAAACATAAACATAAAAAGTCACAACTTCAAATCATCATAAAAATGACATCAAGCCATCAAGTCATACACATTACAATCATAAAAGTCTACAAACAATTAATGAGATAATAGAGTTCCAAAGATCAAACTCAACAATAATACGAGAGTTCAACATCATCGTTCTCATTTGTTGTAACATTTTCCGCATTTCCTAAATACAAAACATATAGATTATATAATGACCAACAAAATGAATAACTAATAAATAGAACAAACATGAATTTTATGTTTGATTTGCATTATAAAGTATAAACCTAATAGAAAACTCAAAATATACATAACAATTAACAATAAACTCAGCAATAAAATATATTTAATTTATATAGTTCAAGAATAAAAAATACAGGCACAAAGAAAAAAAAGGACATCTTTTTTTTTTCTAGTAAATGAGGTGCTGGGCTTTTATTTTTTTAAAATTAAATTGCTTGCAAAAAACCTTTTTCCTAAGTTCGCACCTGACGGGGTTTAGTTGAAAAAAAAAAAAAAGAAGCCTAACTGCCCAACCGGTTCGGTCACCGTCCAACCAGTTTTAGGAGTTTGCCGGTTTTAGGCTGACTCAATACCGGTTTTTTAGCCCTATTTGGGCCGGCCAAGACCGGTTTAGTGGTCCGACCGGCCGGTCGGACCCGAATTTTAAAACATAGTCTGTCGCCATATAGCAGATTTCTTGTAGTGTTGTTATGACATTTAGAAACTATATGATGTTTCAAGTGTTTGGAAAAGTTCTTCCTGAAGAAGACAACACGTATATTACAAAAGTTCTTCTACGTCATTATCTACAAGAAGAAGATTCCATCGAAGTACAACATATTTGAAGATTTGCTCAACCACATCACATCCGACATCATCATTTGGGAAGTTGGTTTGGAAGGTTGAAATTTGCAGCAGTTCGAAGAAGTGCAATGATGCATCAATCAGGGAGATGGATATGCACTGCACTCTTTTTCCCTTGACTGAGTTTTTATCCCACTTGATTTTTCTTAGCAAGGTTTTTAAAGATGCACTATTCCAACGACATATCAAGTATTAACGATTATCAACTCATGTTCATTTAAGGGAGTGATAGAGATACATGTACACGAGTTTGTATTATATGTTGTAAACACTCTCCTAAATGTAGTCAAATACATTGTAAATAAGCTCTAGAAGATTCTTTCATACATGTATATACCCCAATATACTATGAGTTTAATACCATAATAACACTGCAGTTATTTTTCATAAAAAAATAATATAATAAAATGATTTTTTTTTCAAATTATGAAGTTAATTATATTAACCATTAATAGTTCTTGAACATTGCCTATTTCACAACAATTAGAATTCATAAACTTATTCAATACTAATTCGTTTTAGTGAAATTTGCACATAGCACAAATATATGTACCACGTCGCTCGGTATAACTTAAATTTGAACAAATAGTAACATGCTTATAACGTAAATCAAATTATAAAATTGCTTCCAATTAATTTTAAGGTATGATATAAGTATGAATATGAGAGTAAAAGAATTGAAGGCAGTGACGACATAAATTTATGCAGTTTATATTCCTTTGCCAAAACATTTTTCCAAGCCCTCATCAATTATAAGTAATTGAAGAATCGATATTTTAACGACTCATTTAGTCTTTTTTAGCCGTATTTTGTTATGTCCTTTAGCACTTTTGTTAGTGTTTTAGTTCATTTTCACGTTTGGGTGTTTTGCGTGTTTTTTTTTTACTTTTTAGGTGTTTTTTAGGTAAAGGCAGGAGGATGGACCATTGTGCAATTTCAAGCTTTTCCAAAGCTTCTAGAAGCACACAAGGCCAGGTAGTGGGCCATTACTCCAAAGGTGGTGACTTGGAGGTTGAGAAAAGGGAGTGAAAATAGGAAGAAGTGGGGAAAATGGTTGATTCTCCGGAAGGGTACCTCACCGTGGTGAGCTCCCTCAAAACGGAGGCTCACCGCGGTCCAGACAATCCGGAAGATCATAGAAAGTGTCAGAAAGTAGGCGGACCGCGGCGAGCAGGGAACCTCACCGCGGTGAGCCCTGTCCAAGACCAGTTCAAACACGATTTCTGGCAGTTTTTATTCACTATTTTGAATTTCTACTTCCTAGGTCTTATAAATAGACCCCTTGTATAAGTAGTTTAGTCATATCTTCATACTCGTAGACATATTCACTTTCAATTCAAGCATTGTAAAATATTCTAGAGATTCAATCTCTCTTTCAATAGAATTTCTCTTTCCTTTCAGGCGATCTTCGTGACTTAGAAATATCCAGGTATTAATCGTGCAAAACTTGGTGGATTCCTTTATGATTTGTACGTGACAGGTTTTTACTTATGATAATTGACTGCATGTTGCATCTGTCGCTACCTTTAATTAGATTATATCCGGATGAATGCATAGCTCGTGACAGGCTCATTTGTAGTTCATACGTACTTATAATCCGTATTTGGTTGAATTTGCAATAGCAGGGTGTGTGACCTGCGGGACCGGTAACCTTAATTGGTCCACCCGTATAAGCATATTACTTGAAAGGATTTATTGTCTTATGTTGTCTGTAGAATTGCATAATCCAGGCATTACCTTCTCTTGCAATTGTTTGATTTTATGCTAGGGTAGAAGTATCACTTTATCCAACTATCTGTTTATAGCGATTGCAAAACGAGTCTATCTCTATTTGAACTAGCCTAATCAATTCCTCGAGAGAAAGATCATGTGGTTAAGAGCATTGTCTACAACAATCGCCTTTTCTACTTGATTAAATATAGGTAGTAATTTATGGGCGCATTAGTAATAAATTAAAATTTAGTTATTTTATGCAAAATACGGGACGCTACACTAACTTTGTTCAATTGCCGATCTAATGTGTTTTAGAGATCAAATCGTTCAAAATTTTTTCAAAAAAACATAAAAATTACGTGCGAATAGATCTCTAACCTATTTCGGTCTATTTTTTTCCACTTTATGATGTTGTAGCAGCCTAGATTCCAGATTGTGTATGAGTTGTAGCCTGGATCTTGATTTTTCAAGTTGATCGAGCTAGATCAGAAGTTTTTTTTGGAGGAGATAATATGTGTTTTTTTTATGAGATTATGAGGTAGCTAGGGTTTTGTATGGGTTATATGCTCTGTTTATACTAGATCCGATTCCAGGGTCGAACAGAAAATTTGGTCAGTGGTAGCGAGATTTATGATTTATAAGAATAAAAAATTTCTTACACGTAAAATATAAAATTTACTCTACAATTGACCCCGATGATTCGCCATACTTTGAAACTTCTGAATGATAGCTTGGTTTGATACTATGTGATATTCAATTAACATAACTATTTAAATACTTAATCAAGACTATTAGTACTTATTTTTGCAAGCAATTAAAATCAACAAAACCTAATTAAAAACACGTAAAATCATCTCTTTTAACTTGATTTTCATGATTTTAATCTATTAATTTCACAAATAAATCACAAGTTAAACAAAAAAAAATAGAAACAAAACAATAGTGGAGATTATTAAACAATAATAATAGCACAACCTTCAATACACCACAGTAAACACACATCACAATTATTCACTACTCCCCGTTACATTAATAAATTCTTAAATTTTCTTTTTTGGAGTTCCATTAGAAATTAATAACCCATAAATGAAAAAAAATTACCCCACTAACTAATTCTTTATTATTTATCTTTCCTACTTTATCATCACTTTATTCAATCTCTCTTACTTTATCAACCACTTACAACTTTATAAATATAATACCTCACACAAACTATTTTTTCAATGCATAATATTCTTTAATCTAAAAGAAAGTAGCATGCTAGAAGATTTTTAATGGACCGGAGTGAGTATCAATTTTGTATAGCAGCTAGCAAAGCTATTCTTTACACATTCTCCAATCTTCTGACTTTTCATCTTAAATCCTTTTCTTTCTCATATCAAATTCGCACACAGCACATTACTTCATTGATTTTTAATTCTTTCAGACTAAGACCACTCCCAATGGGAGTGGTCATAGGGACGGCCGTGAGGCACGGCCACCCCAAAATTTAGCCTTAACAAGGTTGAATTTTGGGGTCGGTCGTCCCGACCGTTGGGCTTGGCCCCAGCCCAACGGATGGGATGACCGGGTGGGCCCATCCCCTTTTTTTTTAATTTTTTTTTAATTTTTTAAAATTAATTTATAAAGTAATATTAAATAAAAAATACCCCAACGGCTATATTTTTTCGAGATCTATAAATACAACTCATTCACAACTCATTTCACCACACCTCAATTTCCATCTTCTCATTTTTTTTTCATTCTGATTTCAATCTCAATAAATTATAAAACGAGTTTTAAGAATTCAATTTGAGTAATTTCAACTTCTAAACACTCTTATAATATGTGAAGCAAGCTAAAAAAAATATTAAAAAAAATACGAAAAAAATAATAAAAAAACACTATTCACGGTCGTCCGACAACCTATTGGACAGTTTTTTTTCTGCAGTGGTCGTTAAATCAGCCGTCGATCATAACCGCAACTATTCACGGTCGTCGCGACCACCTATTGGGAATGGTCTAACTTACTCTCATCACCACGGACAATCTCTCCCTTCTCACAACAAGATCGCTGATGGAGATGAAATATGGAGGAAAGCAATTAAGCATGATATCAATTCAATTTTAGGGGTTTCTCTATTTTCCAAATGTGTAGAGATTAGAGAATTAAAATTTAGGGATTTCTTACCAATTATGCAGGTGATTCTTGAGTTCTTGCGCGTGAATGGGCTCGCCCCTGTCCGATTCCACATAACCCAATCAAGTAGCTAGATATTGGGATTGGGCTGTTTTAAACTATTTTAATTGAATTTGGGACTAATATGAAATATTAAAACTAAGACTTCTCCATTTCGTAAAAAGTTATTTTACTATTCTCGGTCAATAAGTCACCTAGCCACCACAAATTACTCATAAACGATAATAGTAAATAATTTAATAAAATCATATAATAAAAATTTCAGAAAAAGTGTTACATTTTACTATTCTGCGGTCAACTGTCACCGTGTTTGACCACAATTTACTTTTAAATGATATTAATAAATAAATTATTAAAATTATATAATGAAAATTTAGTAATTAAATTTTTATTATATGATTTTATTAAATTATTTACTATTATCGCTATGATAATTTATTAAACTCAAGACAAATGACCGGCCAAAGCTCAAATGTAACAATTTATCTGAAATGGATGGAGTATGTCTTTAGTTCTCTATTAAGGGGGAGTATTAGGGTTAAGAGATTCGATTAAACAAAGAGAAGAAACGTACAGCAGGCAAGAAGGCAGGTAAGAAGATGATATCCCAAGTTTTGGATTATTGTATTCGCAAGTTTAAGTTTTCATCATCATCATCATCATCAGGCAAAGAAGGTGGTAGTTGTAGTACTCGCCTATGTGTAGGTTCGAGCAGAGATGGGAATTGGCTAGTTTACATGGACATGATGAGACGACTCAACTCTACTAATTATGAATGCTTCTTGTGGAATCCAAAGTTACTAGTCCACCTACAATTACCCTGTCTCCCAGACCCGCCTGAAAGCTTCTTCAAAGTCGGATGCAACAGATGATCTTTGCTATAAAGTCTATCTCTTTTACAACAACCGTCCATGCTTCTTGTTGTGTACTCAAGATTCACCAGCTGATTGGGAACCTGTACGCTGTCCAGACAAACGCTTTGCTGATGTTGATATTATCGAGTATGATGAGGGAACTACTACTTATTGTGCCCTAACAATTGATGGGACCTTATTCCTTGACGCGGAACAAGGAGTGATATCACCTGATATGTATTGTAACAACAAGAGACGGCTAGTAGTATATGATGGTAAACCCAATCGATTGTTGTTGGTGGAACGCCAGGCACAATGCTCATGGGAGGTGTTTGAGTTTGATTTTTCCAGCAGAAGTTGGGTCAGCTTGTCCAAACTGGAGGGGTTAGTTGTGTTTTTGGGTCCCAAATACTCCGCTGTCTATAACCACAGACCAAACTCTGGTCTTGTTGGCAATTGCATATGCTTCACTGAGGATGGAGATGACGCCTACTTTTATGTGTTTTCGCTTGCTGATCAAAGCACGTCCATCTTCAGAAATCAGCCTCATTCAGCAGGAGGATTTCCTGTATGGTTTCCCAATATGCAGGATCATCTTAGGATGCCATGGTTGAGGTACATATATACACATACACACTTTATTTCTTTATTTTATTTGTATAGTTTTTGAATCTGTTATATTTTCCAAGTAAGTAGGTATCTAGGCCATTATTCGAATGATTTATAATTTATATATACTGTTGTGATATTCTATTTTCCAGTTTCACCGAGGAGGATGCGCAGAAATATACTATTAACGAGGAGCCAGCTAACGACTTCTATGAAATTAGGATGTTGGATCTTGAAGAATCATGTTCTGCTCATGCAATCTTTTATTGTGAACTTCCTGACGATATTCTGAGGCTTGTTGCAGAATCCCTTCATAGTGCAATGGACTATGCAAACTATCGCTTGGTGTGTAGAAAGTTGGGAGAAATAGCAAGGCCTATGCGCTGGAAACCTGAATTTTATAATCCTTCTACTGAGTGTCCTTGGCTAATGTCATTTCATGAAGATGGTTCATGTACCTCATTTCTGGATCCGTCTTGCAATATGAGGTACTTTAAGAGCAACGCTGAATTATCAGGTTGTAAAGTTCGCTGCTCTAGAAATGGATGGCTTCTTGTCACTCATGGAATGCGCACCATATTTTTCTTTGAACCATTAAGTAAAACTAAGATTAGCATCCCTGATCTCCCCGCAAATATGAGTTTCGATTGTATATCATGTTCTTCTTCACCAACATCATCGGATTGCATGATTATTGCCATTTCACCAAGGCCGGGGATATTCATTGTGACATCCTTAACGCCAGGTTACAATCAATGGAAATGGGAAGGTTTTCAACAAATAAATTTAACCTTATTGTGCTATGGCTGTAATCATGTGATTCATAATAACCAATTCTATTATCTGTGTCAAAACGGAAGCCTGGCTATTTACCGGAACCAGCTCAATGAGCAGTCCACGCTTGAGCTAATTGAGGATTTGTCTGTATCGTTTGAACCCCTTTCCAATAACCGAAAGGGGTATCTCGTTTCTTGCGAGCATGACCTGTATCTAGTTGTCATGGGACCTCAGGGGAAGTTTGTGAACCTATATAAGTCGGTTGATGATGATTTTAAGTGGAAGGAAGAGAAAGTTTTGCCCAGTAATTATTCGTTCTTCATCAGTCAGGCATCATCCTTTGCTGTTCAAGTGAACGAGAAAGCACAGCAAAATACGATCAACTTACCATTGCTTGTTAAGAATCGACATGCCTATTACAAATTAGACACCTCAGAATTTACATGTGATGGCGACAACAATCCTTGCATGGAGCTCCATGAGAGAAAAGAATTTGTTTCAGGTATATGGCTTCAGCCAAAAGTAACTAGAGCATAGTTCATGTTCTGTTTATGACTCTGTTTTGATGTTTTGTTAATTTAATTGCTTGTCTTTAACTGTTTAAGTACTCTAATCTACTATGGATAATTCCTTAAATCTAATACTCACCAGGGTCATATAGTGGTATTTATTTGACTGATCACTCGGGGACTGCCTTCCCGGTCTTTACGTACTATTTATTACAAGACTTTTGCCGTGCTCCGTTAAGATTTCTAGTCTATCTGTTGTATTTACAATAAGAGTCCTTTTGAAGTTCTCTTTGGTGTGTTACCTGATCATTCTTATATGAGATCTTTTGGTTGTTTAGCTTATGTTGCTACTCTTTTAGCTAATAGAAAGATGTTTGATACAAGAGCTACTAAATGTGTGTTTATTGGTTATCCTGTTGGTTTTAAAGCTCACAAGCTTTATGATTTGGATTCTCATAAGATTGTTATATCTAGAGTTGTTGTTTTCTATGAAGATGTTTATCCTTATCATTCTCCTAATGCTTCTCAGGCTGATGTTATTAACAATGAGAATGATGTTTATGATATGGGATATAATGTTGCTTCTTATGTACCTATTGCTCAACCTGGGAATGATGTTTTTAATGAGAATCTTGCTGTTAGTGATCTGTTGCCAGATAATTCTATTCATGAGACAGGTACAGGTGATAATCATATGTTTACAGATTCAGATGTGAGTATTAATTCTCAACATGCAGATGAAGTTGATACAGGAAACACTTGTGATCCTGTTGTCAATGTTACTGAAGATTCAGCCACTATTCCTAATGTTGTTGATATTAGGAGATCCACTAGAGCAAGATATCATCCTGCACATCTTAATTTATACAAGTATTCTCTGCCTCCTTTACAAATTCCTGATTCTGATAATGATCATACTACTGCTCTTTATTCTTCAAATGTGAAGTATCATTATCCTATCAGTGATTATTTGTCTCTTTATCATTTATATCCTACTCTAAAGTGTTTCACTGCTAGTTTGTCTTATATACCTGAGCCTAAAAATTTTTAAATAGCTAACAAATTTCCAGAATGGAGACAAGCTATGAATGAAGAAATTAAAGCTTTAGAGAAAAACAATACCTGGAAATTAGTTACTTTACCTACTGGTAAGCATACTATAGGTTGTAAATGGGTATATAAGGTCAAACTAAAGTCTGATGGCACTTTAGAGATATATAAAGCAAGATTAGTTGCTAAAGGTTATACTCAAGAAGAAGGTTTGGATTATTATGATACTTTTTCTTCTATGGTGAAATTAACTACTGTGAAAGTGTTGTTATTTGTTGCAGTCAGTAGAAATTGGTATTTACATCAGCTTGATGTAAATAACGATTTTCTACATGGTGACCTGCATGAGGAAGTCTACATGTCTGCTCCTCCTGGTTATGAAACAAATGGACAAGTTTGCAAGCTTGTTAATAGCCTCTATGGTCTTAAACAAGCAAGTAGGCAATGGTTCTGTAAGTTGGTTGTGTCTTTGCAAAGTTTTGGTTATATTCAATCTGCGGCTGATTTTTCTTTATTTACAAAACATAAAGATGATTCTTTTACTGCTCTTTTAGTGTATGTGGATGACATTATATTATCAGAAAATGATTTGACAGAATTTGTAGCAGTAAAACAACATCTTCATGAACAATTCACTATTAAAGACTTAGGTGAATTGCGTTATATTCTTGGTATTGAGATACCTAGATCTGAGAAGGGTTTGGTTTTAACTCAAAGAAAATACACTCTTGAGATATTAAATGATATAGGTTATTTGGCTGTTAAACCATCAAATACACCAATGGATTCTTCTTTAAAACTTTCTAAAGATGTTGGTAAACCTTTCTCAAATCCCACTCAATATAGAAAATTGGTTGGCAGATTGCTATACTTAACTGTGACAAGACCAGATATTTCATTTAGTGTTCAATCTTTAAGTTAATTTATGAAAACTCCTACTGATGTCCATTTGTTTGTAGCACATAGAGTTCTGAGGTATTTAAAAGCTACTCCTGGTGAAGGCTTACTTTATACACCTTCACAGGACATTTGTTTGAAAGGATGCACAGATTCTGATTGGGCAGGATGTGCAGATACGAGGAGAAGTGTATCAGGTTTTGCTTTCTATTTGGGAGATGCTTTGGTGTCATGGAAATCAAAGAAACAACCTCTTGTATCTAGGAGTTCAACTGAAGCAGGATATAGAGCTGTGAAGCACAGTGGATTCTTTATATTCTCAAAGATCTTCAAGTGAATCATTCCAAACCTTTATACTGATAACAAGTCTACTTTTCATTTGGCCTACAATTCAATACAACATCAAAGAACCAAACACATTGAGTTGGATTGTCATTTGATAAGAGACAAGATTGTTCAAGGCATGTTACAGCTGATCCATATCAAGAAAGACTACCAGGTTGTTGACATATATACAAAGCCTCTTCCTTTGCCTTTGTTCCAGAAGTTTAAAAGCAAGATGAATATGATCAATATCCACATTCATCTTGAGGTAGGGTAACAAGATTGAAATGTCTTATTTTCAGAGTTCAAGGACTACTCTGTAAATTACTTAATTTCGATTTATTAGCTTATACTTCACGCTTTATGTGTTGTACAAAACTACTTAGTAGCTAGTTATAAATAGGTGATTAGATCAGTTGTTTTACTACTGAAAATTTCTTCTTCTTCAATATCTCTGTAATTGTTACCGTTGTTCAATACAATTCGGTTATTTGATGAAATTGTGAAGTTTCTCATATAGGAAGAAACTTCAATAATTTTGTTTTTCATTGAACTGCAGGTTGCATCTGATAATTTAACAAAGAGAATGTATAAATCATACAATTCACAACAAATAATCGCACTAAAATGTATTAATTCAACACATTCAAAGATCTCGCCGTGCCACCAGATCCACACGATTTATCGCTTTCTTCAAGCTTAATTAATCGGACTGTTGCAGATAGGCTATCAATGGGGTTTGAATTTTCAATTTTAGAGAAAAGCAGAAGCTATATTCTTGCAAACAGGTAAATTTTCTGAAGTTTATTTCTCATTTTTCATTTCAGGTCAAAGTTGTAAAATCTGAATAGATTTGAGTATTTGACTCTGCATTATCAATTGGTGGTAAAGATTGGAAGAAGCAGAAGCATTAGGACATGGTTTTCCACTTTTCCTGACAATGGCCATATCTATTTTGAGGCTAATTTGTAATTTTTAAAACTAGCAATGGGGTCAACATGGTATAACAGAACTTGATGTAGTTGAATGCAGCATGGAACAATTTCTATGTAACTACTACAACTGAGAAGCTTCCTCCAGTAACAGAACTACTTATATCATAAAAGAACCAACTACTTATTATATCATATGTCTCTTCCTATTATATCATCATAGGTTTGTTATAACCCCGATCTTACCCCGGTAGTCTCACCTTCACACTGTAGCAGTGGATCCAACTGAGAAGCTTCCTCCAATAACAGAACTACTTATTTCATAAAAGAACCAACTGCTTATTATATCATCTGTCTCTTCCTATTATATCATCATAGGTTTGTTATGACCCCGGTGGTCTCACCCTCTCACTGTAGCAATGGGATCCACAGTGTGGTTGTTGGCTTGTTGCATATTCTAAGAATGTTGTTGGAGCAGTAGTTGCCGATTCTGAGAATGTTGCTAGAGCAGTAATTGTTGTATATTCTGAGAATGTTGGTGCTGAACATGTTGTGTTTATTAATTTTCTTTTCTATACTGGTTTGACTCAATCTTTGTCTTTGTGTTTTTGATTTTAGGTTCTTTCTCCTCCAAGTCCAGGAAGAGACAGAGGGCTGATGGTTCGGGATTCTGGTAATTTGAAGATGCTGAGGAATATGATATAGTAAGAGATAGAGGGCTGAAGGAATATACCACGATGAAAAATTCGACCCCGATAAGCATTTTACCCAGGTCGTCTCACCCTGAGGGGTGGAATCCACAGTCCCACACTGTGGATCCCACAACTACATGAGAGGGTGAGACCACCGGGTCTAACAAACCCAACCACTGCTCCAGCAACATTCTCAGAATCAGCAACTACTACTCCAGCAACATTCTTGGAATCAGCAACTACTACTCCGGCAACATTCTTGGAATCAACAACTACTACTCCGGCAACATTCTCGGAATCTGCAACAAATACTGCTCCAGCAACATTATCAGAATCGACAACAACTATTGCTCCAGCTCCAATACCAACTACAAAATGATTTCTACAGGAATACTAACATCTATATCATCAACAAAGTTTGAAGCACAGTCAACAAAGTCATCTCCAATATTAATAGTTGCATCATCATTGGATCTCGCACCAGCACCACCAGACCACATAAATCCAGTACCACGAGTTCCAGCAGACGATCCCGATCCAGCACCACCAGACCACATAAATCCAGTACCACGAGTTCCAGCACCACCAGACGATCCCGATCCAGCACCACCAGCCCGTCCAATACCACGAGCTCCAGCACCACCAGACGATCTCGATCCAGCACCACCATCCGATCCAATACCACGAGCTCCAGCATCACCAGACAATCCCGATCCACCACCAGAACTATCGGTCAGCAGAAAACTGGAGATTCTACGGATGTTGATCACCATTGCAGAGCCGGAGTTATACAATCTGATGATGCACGTCCATGTTTGGAAACAGAGTTCCCTCAGCTCAATCCATCCCTCCGTAAGGCAGTTCCACAAGCGTGCTGCATCCGCCTGGAAAGCATACGGACAGAACAGAAACTGAACGAACATCGGTCCTGTTTCCAGGAAGAGAACCTGATGAAGAAATTCATGGTATGAAGGAGAGGAAATGAATTTAAGGTTTGAGCGGGTGAAATGCAATTTGAAAATGAAGTGAAAGACTGTCACTGTAGTAGTTATATAAGTAGAGGCAGCGCGCCAAGGCCTAATCGGGAGACTTTGGGTTGGGCAGTTCTAAACATATATTATTTGGGCCGAATCGGGCTGTGGTAAGAGAATTCATTTGGCGGAACCCGGGCTGTGGTAAGCCTTTGGCAAGGCACCAAATCAAAACTGAATTATGTCATGGGATGAAACTTTGATTCGTAAGAACTCCTTGACCCGTGCGACACTAGACCAGTTCGCCTCAAGACTAGCTAGTAAGCCTTCCAACCAAAGTGCTAAGTGTGTAAGAAGAGTAGTGTAGAGAGCTAGAAAGTTTGCAAGAATGCTTGAATGTGTATTTGCTTGATGATTCAAATGGAATGGCCAAAGGCCTATATATACACAACCACCTCCCTTAGGAATGGTGGAGATCCTTCTAGGTTATTCCATGATCTAGATCCTTCTACTAAATTCTATCTACAAGTCTTTCTATGTAATCTTCTACTATATACAAGAACATTCTAGAGAATGCTTCATCCTTCATGGACTTGGAAACATTCTAGAGAATGTTTAATCCTCCTTGGACTTTGGTCTTGAAAATGTTTGGGCTTGGACCGCAAGAGTGTTGGGCCGTGACATTCTCCCCCACCTAAGTCGTTGCCGTCCTCGGCTCGACCTTCGTTGAACTCCACCGCACGCCTCTTGAGATCCGCCCACTTCTTCATTATCTTGGCAGCTTTCCAAAGATGCCCGTGCAAGATCGGACTCTTCCTGTAAGGATTTGGCAAAAGTGTACGCCGAGGGGCTTTGTCCTGAGTAACCCGCTGCTATGTTATGAGGAGTCATAGGTTGTCTTCCGGTAGATAACTCGAAAGGACTCCTCGTAGATTCACTCCTCTGCAAATTGTATGCGAACTGCGCGGTGTCTAAGAGCTTCGCCCAATTCTTCTGATTGGCACTCACGTAGTGGCGAAGATATAATTCCAGCAATGCATTGACCCGCTCTGTCTGCCCATCAGTCTGTGGGTGGAAGCTAGTCGAGAATGCCAAGTTGGAGCCTAACAACTTGAACAACTCGGACCAAAACTTCCCAGTGAATCGTGGATCACGGTCGCTCACGATCGTCTTCGGCACTCCCCAGTGCTTCCCGACAAGCTTCAAGAATAACTTGGTCGTGTCCAAGGCTGTGACGTCGGATGGCGTAGGGATGAAGGTACCATACTTCGAGAATCTGTCGACCACCATAATAATGGTCCCATATCCTTCTGACTTTGGTAAACATGTGATAAAATCCATTGAGATGCTCTCAAATGGATATTCTGGCACCGGTAGTGGTTGGAGCAATCCGGCTGGTTGTTGTTGTTCAATCTTGTCTTGTTGGCAAATCAAACAAGTGCGGATGTAAGCCTCAACATCGTCCCACATCTTTGTCCAATAATAGGAGTCCTCCACCAATGCCATGGTGCGATGTATCCCCGGGTGTCCTGCCCACTGCGAGTCGTGGCATTCCTTCAAAATGTCCCGCCTTAGCTAGACTCCCCCACTCGGGCACAAACAACCGATCTCCTTTGGTGAACAACAACTCGTCCCAGATCCAAAATCTCCGTGTCTGCCCTTCTCGTGCCAGCTCCCTTATGTTTTGGGCCACGGAATACTTTTCTGAGCCTTCCCGTATGCACTCCTTGAGGTTGGTCTCGGATTGGCTAATGGAAGCAAGATCTGCCCTCCATCTTGGAGCATCGGCTACACGATTTGTTACCCCCGGCTTGTACTCCAAGGTGTAGTCGAACTCCTTATCATTCAGCTTCCGGCTCTCATGAGCTATCGGGAGTCCATCTTGCATCAGCACCCCTCCTATAGAAAAGTCTGATGCATCGGTTTGGACATCGTACTCCATGGCATGATCCGGTAAAGCAAGTATACTTGATTCATAGAGTTATCTACATAACTGAACAAGTTATTAAAGAAGCTCACCTGACAAACTACCTTAACCAACACCTTAATCGGCATGGAGTACATGAAGTACTTAGTTTGGGAAACTAAGGAATAACTCCAAGGTTACTGAGCATAGGAAGTACTTAGTTTGGGAAACTAAGGAATAGCTCAAAAGGTTTCTGAGTACATGAAGTATTTGGCTGAGAAAGCCGGGGAATAACTCAGGGGGAACACTTGGTTGGGAACCTAGTGTATTTAGGAATCGAGAGAAGATATTTGTAAGGTTAACTCAATTATCTGTCTTAGTGGATTCTAGGTCTGAGAAAGGCCTAAGTGGATTAGTTGAAGGATTACGCCACCTTCAGATACCACTATAAAGACTTGTGTTATTAACTTTCTGCAATTTATTACTTGCTTTATTTACTTTGCTAAGTATTTACACATATCTTCTTGAACGCACTTATCACAAAAAGTCTTCCGCTCTCTGAAAATAAGTATCAGATATCTTCACAGATATCTGAGAAATTGTGTTTATCGACAAAAGTTTGAAAAACACTATTCACCCCCCCCCCCCCCCAGTCTTTTATTTTGCCGTTATATGGACCAACAAGTGGTATCAGAGTAGGAGGTTCCCAAGCCTTCTGCACTGAACCTAGATCCCAGATAAGTGCCCACTAACTGTTTTTCAACTACACTTGATTTGTTTGTTTAGTGTGTTTGCTGCAGGATGTCTTTAAGTGACGCCCCAATTCTCAAGCCAGAGAATTATGAGAAATGGAAGAACAACATGATGCTCCACCTAGAAGCGATCAGTGACGAAATGATCGACGTGATAAAGAATGGCCCCATAGTCATTCAACAACTCAAGCAGGTCATGGAGGTTTCTAATGGTAGAGACAGAGAACAAAGTGATGGGTCTTCACAGCATGAATCGTCAACGGTGGAGACCTACCACCAAGTTATTCTGAGCCAAAACCCAGAGAGCTCTGGACATCGGAAGATTCCAAGAGAAATCGACTGGATGGTCAGGCTCGCAATATCATCATACGTTCTACTCCAGAGCACATATAGTGTAAACTGTGGGGTGCAAAAACGGCGAAAGTGGCCTGGCAACTGATTGAGGAAATCTGTGCCGGCACTGAGAAAACAAAGGAAAATAAGTTCGAAGTTTTGAAGCTCAAATTCCAAAACTTTAAACAAGGTCCCACAGATACTCTTGAAGAACTAGATTTCCGGTTTACAACACTCATGAGTGACATGGCTGCACTTGGTGAAAGTAATAGATATACCCATCCAGAAAAGATTAAGACTATTATGAGAACTCTAAATCATAACTGGGAGCATACAAAGTTTTTCTACTTTAACCAAGGAATGTCAGATATCACTCCAGTGGAACTTTTCTCTCACCTTGCTACTGTTGACTATGAGACAAATCAAAGAGAACAAACAACTGAAAAGTTGCAGAATGTTGCTCTAGTTGCCCAAGGAACTTCTGAAAAGAAGGAAGGCAAGGAAGTGACTGAGGAGAATGCTCTTGCTGTGAAGCAAATGAGAAAATATGTCAGTCGGGAGATTGAGAGAAGAAAAGCCAAAGAGAAGCTGAAAAAGCATCTAGGCTCAAATTATCATCAGTACAAAAATATGCAACTGTCTAGCTCGCTGAACAAGCCGGCTCAGAAAGCCTCTAGTATTGAGGAAGCAGAAATCGGAAACGATATCTGTTTCTATTGTCAGAAACCTGGTCATTTCAAAAAGGATTGCCTGCCCTCAACAAGCTAAAAACAGGCGACAAGAAAGATAGAAGAAACTTCAAGAGAAGTCAGAGAGCTCTGTTCACTGAGGAAAGAAAGAAAATTCAAATACAACTGGATGCTCTAGACATTGAGTCTGATTCTGAGGATGAAGACTCAGATGATTCCACACTGCCTTCTCCAGAGATGTGTGGTAGTGTTTCTCATGAAGTGATTGACTTTGGTCAAAAGAAGAAAGAAGTGTGTGGAGTGGCTGAAGAAATCTTTCCAGATATCTCCAACATTGAACCTTGTCTAATGGCTGATGAGGTAACACATACTTCTTGTTATACTTACGAAAGTGATGAGGAAGGAATCAAAGATCTGGAACATCTCAGAAGAGAACTTGATCTCTACGAAAGAGAATCTCTGATGGTCCGAGCTAGAGCCGAAATCGTTGAAGAAAAAAAGAATTCTCTTGTAAAGGAAAATTCACAATTACTCAAGATATCTGAGAAAAAGGATGCTGAAAATGCATTTCTCAAAGCTCATATATCTGAGACAGAAAAGTCACATAAAGAAGCATTGGCCAAACTTCAAAAGAAATGTGAAGATCTTCTTTCTGAGAATGAAGAACTCAAAAAGAAAGAACTATCTTTTCAATCTTATGCCAAAGCTAGTGACACTCATACTAAAGTACAATCTTATTTAAGAGATCCTTCAGGTAAGAGAGGACTTGGGATGGACACACAAACAAATAGTTCTACCACTCTGAATAAGAGTGATGAAAGAAGAACATTTGTCAGTGCTCAGCAAGGTGGTTCCCAAACAATCTACAGTATCGGACAGAAAGCTAAGATTGTTGACAAAGGAAAGGCAGTTGCGACCAAGCCTTTCTGGGAAAAACAAGTCCAAAGGAAAAATGTTGGGAATGTCTCTGAAAAGAAACATAACACTGAAAAGTGTAATCACCCACAATGCTATGTCTCTCAAAAAGGAAAATTTGCAGGAGCTGACAAATTCTCCTATGTCACGTTTTCTGGAAAGAAAACAGATTATCCAGAGACTAGCAAAGCTGCTGAGAAGAGATCTCAGATAGCACCAGGTGTTCGGAATGGTATTGGCTATAAAGCCATCGGGAAACAACTTGCTCGTGAGTACAAACAAGAGCAAGAATGATGGTTAAAGGCTAAAATTGCTCACAGCAATTATCAGAAGTGGAAGATGAATCAAGCCACTGAAAATCTGAATGCCAGGGCTAGAAGAAATCTGGCTAGGAAAGCTAAGTTTGCTGAGAAGCAGACTCAGAAACCTGACAGGTATCTGAAAGCACCAAATGGAGCACCAAGGATCACACCAAGGAAGAAAATAGTTCTTAATAACAATGATACTAATCATTTAACTAGAATTCCTCATGTTCCTGTTAGACAGAAGAATGTTCCTAAGAAATTCATTCAAAAATGGATTCCTACTGGAAGATTCTTTAGTCCAGATGGTTCCATTGTTGATATGAGAACCTAATCTCCTGTTTCCTATTTTGTGCAGAACACTCTAAAGACTAATGCAAAGTGGCATTTTGATAGGATGTGGGAAGCACATGACAGGAGACAAAGCAAATCTGATTGACTACAAAAAGTGCAATGATGGACCAATTATCAGGTTTGCTGGAGGAGATGAAAATCCAACCATAGGTTTTGGCAATTTGAAGTTTGGAGCCCTTACAATCTCTGAAGTACTTCATGTAAAGGGATTGAAATATAATCTCCTAAGCATGAGTCAATTAGTAGACAAAGGGTACACTGTCAAGATCAAGTCAAAACTATGTAAAGTGATTGACAATGAGTCAAAGCAGACAGTCTTGGTTGCAAGGCGTAAATGAAATCTTTACGTTGCTGATTGGGCATCCGCCACAACCGAAGAATGTCTCATGGTGAGTCAATCTGGCCACACTGAAGAAAATTGGCTATGGCATAAAAGAATGAGTCATTGAATTTCAAAACTCTGAATAAGGTAGCCAAGAAAGAGTTGGTGGTTGGTTTACCCAAAATGGCATATAGAAAAGAAGGTGTATGCTCATCTTGCCAAATGGGAAAACAATCCAAAACATCTTTCAAGTCTAAAACTAGACATTCCAGTGAAAGGCCACTGCAAATGTTACATATGGATCTTTTTGAATCCTCAGTAACTAGTTATGCAGGAAAGAAGTATGGTCTGGTTGTTGTTGATGATTACTCAAGATTCACTTGGGTTGTCTTTCTCAAACACAAATCTGATGCAAGGGTTGAGATACCTAACTTGTTAAATAAGCTCGAAGTCATAAAAAATGACAAGGTATCTTTAATCAGAACAGACCATGGTACTGAGTTTGTGAACCAGTACATCAAAGAGTTTTGTACCTGCAAAGGTATACAACATCAACTATCTTCTGTAAGGACACCACAACAAAATGGTGTTGCTGAAAGAAAGAATAGGACCAAGAAGCAAAGAAGAACAATGCTTCGACATCTTTGAAATAAGTGAAATCTATTGGGTTGAAGCTGTAAACACAGCCTGCTACACTCAAAATAGATGTCTGATTAACAAGCACCATGACAAAACTCCTTACGAGCTTTTCATTGGTAGACCCCCTAGTATCAAACATCTAAGGGTGTTTGGTTGCAGATGTTTCGTTCTTAACAATGGAAAAGAATACTTGAGAACATTTCAACCAAAGGCAGATGAAGGAGTATTTATTGGTTATTCGCCTACAGAATCTACAACAAAAGCACGCAAAAGATCGAAGAATCTGTTCATGTAGTATTCTATGAAGGAAACAAGAAAGTACTCTTGAATGATGATCTCTCAGATAGGTTCAAAGAACTAATGATTAAAGATTCTGAAAAAGGATCCTCAAAAGGAAAGAATTCTATCATTCAAATTGAGGATGAGTCTGACGATGAAAAGCAACCTATGCTTAGTAACAACGAGATGACTCTAAGACATGATGAAGAATTTCCTATGAGAATTCCAGAAATGGAACAGGTTACTGAGAACCTTCATCATGAAGAGGTATCTGAAAATGAGACTGCTGAAATGCAAGTTCCAGATATCTCTAACACTGAAAAAGTGTCAGATATCCATGGCATTTCCCATCTGTCAGATATCCCAGATACTGCACAAGTATCTCATCAAGATCATATTGATTCACATTCAAATCAAAATGATATTGATCCTACTAGTTCAAAACCCATTATGAAATGGATAAGAAATAATCCTGCAAAGAATGTGATTGGTCCCATAGACCAAGGAGTTAGAACTAGAAGAGCAATCGCTGAAAATGCAAATTGTCTCTATGGATGTTTCATCTCAAACATTGAACCAAAGACTATAGAAGAAGCATTAAAGGATCAAGATTGGATCTCTGCAATGCAAGAAGATTTGGATCAATTTGAGAGAAACAAAGTCTGGAAACTGGTTCCATTTGTTGACGGAATATCTATAATCGGAACCAAGTGGGTTTTCAGAAACAAAATGAATGAGTCTGGTGAAATAACCAGAAACAAAGCTAGGTGGTTGCCAAGGGATTCACCCAGACTGAAGGACTAGATTTTGATGAATCTTATGCACCAGTTGCAAGAATGGATGCAATAAGACTCTTTCTAGCCTTTGCAGCTCATAATGACTTTACAGTTTATCAAATGGATGTCAAGAGTGCATTCCTTAATGGTGAACTTGCTGAGGAAGTCTATGTTGAGCAACCACCAGGTTTTGAAGTTTCCTCAGAAAGTAGGATGGTCTATAAGCTCGTAAAGCTCAGATGGGTCAAACAAGCTCCAAGAGCATGGTATGATACATTGGCCAAATACCTACTAAAAAGCGGTTTCAAGAAAGGAGATGTTGATAAAACACTCTTCACATTGAACCATGATGGGAAACTACTTTAGTTCAAGTATATGTTGATGACATTATATTTGGATCTAAAGACAAACAACTTTGTGAAGACTTTGATGAACTCATGAAATGTAAATTCGAGATGAGCATGATGGGAGAATTGAATTACTTCCTAGGGCTGCAAGTCAAGCAACTCAATGATGGAATATTCATTAGTCAAACAAAGTATGCAAAGGACATGCTCAACAAGTTTAATCTAAAGCCTTCTGAAAAGAATGCTAAGATACCAATGAGCATTGGAACCAAAATGACCTATACTGAATCTGACAAGAGTGTTGAAGAACACAAGTATAGGAAATTGATTGGATCTCTACTGTACCTCACTGCAAGTAGACCTTATATTCAATATGCTGTTGGAGTGTGTGCTATATTTCAGACAAATCCAATGCAATCACACTACAACATTGCTATGAAAATATTGAGGTATGTAAAATGTACTGTAGAAGTTGGATTGTGGTATCCAAAAGATAGTGGATTGAGTTTGGTTGGCTATTCATATGCCTACTATGCTGGACCACTGCTTGATAGAAAAAGCACCTCAGGAACTTGTCTATTTCTTGTGCTAGATTGATATCATTGTTCAGCAAGAAACAAAATTCAATTGCCACATCTACCACAGAGGCTGAATATATTGCTGCAGGGTGTTGTGCTTCACAGATATTGTGGATACAACAACAACTCAGAGACTATGGACTCAATGAAGAGAAAACTCCTATTTTCTGTGACAACACAAGTGCTATTGCCATAACTCAGAATCCTAAGTTTCATCATAGAACAAAGCACATTGATGTTAGACACCACTTCATCAGAGACCATGTTGAAAAAGGCAATATAGAGATACTCAAGATTGGCACTGAAGACCAACTTGTAGATATCTTCACTAAGCCACTACAAGCGAATAGATTCTTAGCCTTAAGACACAGTCTTGGACTAATGGAGTTACCTAAGAACTGAAAAAGTTCAGATATCTGAAGAAGATATCAAAGGAGAGAGAAAAGGAATCTGGAAAGGGTATCCATAAAAGAGGAATCTGGAACGGGTATCCAGAAACCAAAGGCTAAAGGGTAAAATAGCTATTTAAAGATCTTTGAGACGGGTACTCAGATATCTAGATCACTCAGTGAGGGGGAACACAAAAGAGAATAGTACAACTGTCTACAGTTAACTACTATCTTTAAATTTGAATTATTTATATCTTTGTGAAAAACTTTGAAAAGACAACAAATATAAGATAGAATCAGATACAAACAGTGTTCTCATTCACACAGAAACGTAACTCAGATAGCTAATAGCCAACATTCATTAAATGGGCACAATTACAATTGTTGATTGTGATCATTGCTGAAGAAGCAATGGTGACCCTTGATGAAATGGGCGATTGATCTTTACGGCAGAGATTAATTCTTGGTAAATAGTGGACTGTTGAAATTCCGACATGGCCCACTATGCATTTAATACCGAACAAGCTTTTACCCACGCCTGTCTGCAATACACAGATACTTACATACAAAATTAATTTGTATGTATATGTCTGTTGAGATTACATTGCTATATATATAGGATTTTGGCAAAAGAATTCACTTTCGCCTAATCCAACATTCAGACTTGCACAAGAATAGCAAAATTCTTTCTTCAAACTTCTCTGCAAATCTCTGCTCCTCAATTAGTTTTTCTGCAAAGAATCACTAATCTCTTACCCTGAATCTCTTACAGACCTTCAAAAACTCACGCTATAAAGAGATGGCTCCAAAACGTGCTTCTACCCAGAAATCCCAAATTACTACCACTGGTACTGCTGAAAAGCAAGCACCAGAGTTGGTAGTTGTAAACAATCGGTTGGTAGGAGACTTCAATCCCGATCATTGGACTTCAAATCACAGAATGATTTGGGGTGGTGCCATGATTGAGGAATACCTCACGGCTGCTGTTGAAAATCAAGCCGATAGAAAGCTGATACTTGACATGCTTGAAAAGGCAAAAATCAAAGGTTTACTATCAGCTCTTCCCAATAGAATCTCTTCACTAGACGTGTTAGAATTCTACAACAACTCCAGGATTATATCCTGTGTTTCTGAAGGCACTGCAATAGTGTCTATAAAAACTTCAGTCCAAGGAAAGGAAATCCTTCTGGACTTAACAACTTTCTGCAAGTTGTTTGACCTTCAAAATCTTGGAAAGGATTTTGAAATAGACACCAAGGATGATGATCTCCTTGAAGGTGTAAAACAGATGTACATTGATGTGTGTGATCTTGAAAAATCAGATACACCCACTGATTTCAAGCTTGCTGACATCAGAACCAGACATCTGCTGGTTCACTGGGATGTGTTGGCATGCATTGTTCACAGATGCTTTGATGGTCTACAAGAATTTGCTGACCAGATAAGCCAAGAATGCTGGATGATGATGTTCTTGTTACAACAACAAGACAAAAGGCTGGAAAACCCTTTCGATTGGGGAAAGTACGCCTTTATGAAGTTTGTGAAGAAGATTCAAGGTTTTGAGCCTAAAATCGCTAAGGGACTTGCTGAGCCAAAGACCACAGTAAGCTATGGTCTAAAGATATCCTACTTGCTGGAAAAGCTTGGCATTGAGCTCAGAGAGAAGGCTGACATAGCTAACAGTAACCTACTCTACAAATATGAGTATACGAAGATGATGAAAAAGGTTACTGGATCTCAGAAAGGTTCCAAGAAGCGAAAGACTGAAGAGGTATCTGAGGGAAAGGTTGCGATCAAGAAGCCCAGAACTTCACGAAAGAAGTTTGCTGGCAAATCAGTAGACACACCCATTGAGGTTGTCGATTCCTAGATACCTGCCGTTGCTGCAGATGAACTCATCAATGCTACAAAAGAGGTATCGGCTACTGAACAAGTAGACTCAGCAAGAGAAAGTGCTTTCAGAAATGTCAAGACTATTGCCGAAAGCCCTGCTGATGAACTCATAAATGCTGCTAAAGAAAGTAGTGATAGATACCAAGCTCTATCTACAGAAACCGCAGGAATTATGGATCAATCAGTTCCTAATGCTGATGAGAGCTCTGACGATGAAGATGATGAATTAGTCATCTCTCAAGTCCTAGAAAAATCAAAAAGGGCTAAGGTTACTGAAAAAGTAACTGGTGTAGAGGTATCTGAAGAAGAACCTACACCACAGGTTGCTGAACAAGCACCTGTTTCAAGGTCACTGGACAAATTACACCATCAGAGTAAGAAAGACTGAAAGATATTGAAGATGCTCTGATGAGTGATAGCTTAGTGTTGGAGGATACTACCATTGCCTCAACACTCAACAATCTGTCTCAAGCACATCAACCACAACATCCAGATGAGGATACTGCTGAAATGGTACTTGAGCTGCAGATACCAGCATCTTTCATTGCTGAAGAAAATCCTGCAAAAGAGCAGGTTCCCCAACTTAATGAGAGGGATCAAATTGAGACATGTACTCAGAATGATTAACATGGGGAGGCAACTGAGTTGCATACTCAGGAAAGGTTTGAAGTACCTGAAACTTTAAACAAAGAAGCTGGAATGGAACAACAAGACCAAAACATTGAAGGGTCACAAGTTCCAGGGACCAATCAGCCTGACACTGCTCAGGTAGCTGAATGGTTTAACTCTCTACTTGTGATAATTTGTGTTTATTAATCTTGTTAGTTAATAAAATTTCTTTGTTACAGGCTGAATTAGAAATACAAGAACAAGAGGAAGCTGGAAAGCTTGCCTCAGAGACTGAGAAGGAGGCTTCAACAACCTCGCCTCTTAAGGAATCTGAGCCTGTGCTACAGGTGATAAAGAGTTCCTTAAGATATTACTTTTCAGTTATATGTTAATATACTTAACTAATTAATTGAATGTTTCTAATAGGCTCCAACTGATAAAGAAGAAGATAAGGCAGAAATGCCAGAAAAGGACCCAGAAACCGTCAAGGTTTCTGAAGAAAATGTCATTGAGCCCTCTAGTGTGAAGGTATATAAAACTCAGTGACAAACATTCTTCATCATGGGTTAATGTAAATTCTTCTCTAATTACTCAATACTTTCTACTTACAGGCTCATTCAAAAGTAGAAGTGCAAGGGAAAAGAGTTGCGACATCCCCTGCACCCATGTAAATTGATGAAGCCCCCAAGGCAACATCACCAGAAAGAACACCAGAAACTGAGAAAGTTTATAAGAAAAATGATTCTGAGCCTCCTGTTGAAGAAGTAAGTGGAATAATCAGAAATCATTGAAGCTTAATTGCATAAATTCTTTCATGAAAATTTCCTAAGTATTGTGATAATTTTAATTCTCAGGATCAAGCAGAAAGAAAGGTTAATGAGGACCAGACTTCCAAGTCTCCACCTCACAACAAGATATCTGAGGCACCCCCTGCCTCAGCAGTACTAGTCTCTGAGCCTGATGTACTCATTCAGGTAACTCAGAAACCTAACTACACTCGTACTCAGATATCTACACAAGTTTTGAATCTAACTCAAAACTCTTTCTTTCAGGCTCAAACAAGTGCCACTAAGGTCCCTGATGATGAGAAAAAGGACCTGCTTCCTTTCTTCAAGGAACACACTTTGCCAAAGCATCTGAAATGCTTCAAGAAATGGCAAAAGCTCCGATCTATCTGAAATCTTAAAGGTGACTTATCACCACACAAGGAGAGCATGAGCCCTTGACTTGGAAAACTACGTCCATGCAATGTTTCCCACTGAACAATATTCTTTCGGAACATTGATGGATAAGGATTTTGTCAAGGAAGTGGCCAGAAAGCTGATCCAAGCTTTCAACCAAGCGGATGGTCAGACCAGACTACAGATGGCATTCAAACCTACTTTGCCCCAGACTCTACAGTATATACCCTCTGAACAAGAGGAAGTTAATGGGCAAACGGTCACTATTCCAGAAGTGATCAACCTGGTCTCTGAAGATGAGGAAGAAAAGGAAACTGATGAAAACAATTATGAAGATCCTCCTTATGAATACTTGAACAGATATCAAGTACTGGCTAAATTGAAAAAGGAGTTGTCTTCTCAAGATAAAGCCGCCATTACACCAGTCCCTGCAGAAATGAAGCCATTCACTGAGCTCATCACTCAGAGAACAACCAGTCTGGTCGTTGCTCAGAAAGATCTAGGCATGGTTAGGGATGATGACCAAAACTTGGCTGCAAAAGCCTTTGAAGAGGCTAGCTATGCTGCTGGAAAGCAGATGCTATTCAAGGCCCACTGGCAGAGCTCACTGATAAGGACACTGGTCTTATCAAACAAAATCAGGAGCTCAAGGCTACTCTGGAACAGTTGGTTGCTGCTTACAACTATCTGCAAGGCAACTTTAACTCCCTTTCAGAATCATTTGTAATTCTTAGTCAGTCAACAATGACTGAGGGGGAAGAATATCAAGATGCTCAGAGAGGAAGAGGAAGAGAAAGAGGAAACAAAAGAAAATCTGAACAACCACCTCTCAGAATAAATGAGCCCTCCACCAGTCAGACTGCTCTACAGATAGTGGCCACCACTCAACTTCCTGAAAAAGGAATGACAACAAGGGCCAGAGCACAGAAACCTCCAAAGAGTACCAAGGCTCCAAGGAGAAGACAAGTAAGAGGGATTGATGAGTCTTCTGAAGAAGAAGAAGAAGGCCAAATCAAATCCCTAGGCAATGAAGAAGGCTGCAAAACTCTCACAAGAATTAATCTTGATGATGATGATGATGATGAGATGATGAAGATTAAGCTCCTCTTCACAGAAAAAGAAAAATTGATAGCCTAATTGAGCCCATAGCTGCAAAGCCTTTGGCAGCTAAAACACCCTCTGGAAATACCAAGTCTATCCAGGGTGGTTCTTCAAGCATTACCCCAAGGGAGAATTCAAGACAAAGGAGGAACATGCTGAGAGCTGAACAAAGACAACTTCAACTACCACTCAGGCCTGAAGAAGCCAAGATTGAGTATGTGAAGACCAACAGTGACTCCTCTGTCTACAGGTGCATTAATCAGAAGAATGGCTACTGGATTCTGGAACTCAAGCACTTATTGGTAAATGAAAAATTTCTAGAACCAATCCATAAACAGCTCATGGCATGGAGAAAAGACAAGCCAATCTTGATTAATACCAACCACATCAAAGCCTGGTTGGATTTTGAAGTAATCAAGAGAATAGAAGCCATGAAGAAGGACCTCTCTGATGTATGTCCTTATGGAAAGCCAGATGATGTGCACAGAATTCCCAACATCACTGGAACAGGCACAAGAGCAAGACTTGCTGTGGAACCCTATGAGTCCTTCTACTTAACTGAAGATCAATACAAGGGTGACATCAGATATCTGAAGATCATTTATGAATACTTCAAGATATCAGATATCAGAATCGAGCATGCCTGAAAGTGGAGAAAGTATTTGTGGGTCAAGCACTTTGCCAAGAAAAATCCTACCAAAACCTACAAGGAAGTTTGTGGATTTGCCAGAGACACAGAGATGATTGTCAGAACTCTTCTCTATGACTACTCTGATGATATCAAAAGGTTTGGTGATAGGAAATTTGCAGATTGATCCATGGAACTTCTTTTGAAGACTTGAAATGTTGAAGACTTGAAGACTAGTTTATTAGGATGTCTACTTGGAGCTTGGTTACTCCTGTTGTCCTAATTTACTATGTATGTTTGTATCTTGTTGACTGAGCTGAATTGTATTATGTACTAAAGTTATCTGTAAACTTTCTTTGTAACATATCTGATGAACTTACTCTCAGATATCTTTTTCTATAAAAGATAACTTGTCAGCAAAGATCACACCTTGTGATTTGGTTGATGTTTACTTTCTGCACTTAATTATATGAATTGAAAAATCATAAGAAATGATTAAGTGGTGGACTGTTTCCTCATCCAGATTTGTAACAGGTCAGATAGTCATCGTTGACTGATCAAAATGGGGGAAATTTGTTAGGAATATCTGTTTAGATTTTGATCAGCAACCTAATGACTTATCTTAGCTCAGAAAGGTGGTAGTACTCTTGGTTCACTTGAACACTGTAAAAGAGGAAACTCACTAAGTATGCTAGTCTAGCAAAATCTTGTATAGGATGTTAGGTCTCGAAATGTAATTTTTATTTTCTGAAGAAGACCAAGAAGAAGACATCCAGCAGGAAAAGTTCAACAATTTTTGAAGACTTGAAGACTGCACAAGATTGTTGAAGACAAAGGTTTCTTAGATACCTATGACCAGATATCTTGAAGACACAAGCGTTTTTAAATAAACAGTGTTACAAGAGATATCTGAGAAATAAAAGGTTTCTGAACGAGGAAAAGTGCCCACAGATATCTACACTCAGATACCTTGAATAAAGATTATGTTTCCGGGAAACAATGTATTCTTAACAAGTGGTATCTGGAGTTGTGATAATCTCTGTAAAAGGACGTGCAAAGCTTCAGAAAGTGTGCATAATTCCGTTGGCACTACAGGACAAAGTATAGTACAGTGCATTAAATGCGCGGACATAAATGTCTGAACAAAAACGGTAGCTTCTGAAAAAGAAGACAAACCTGCTACAGTACTATACTCAGATATCAATAGTTTGAAATTGAGTTAAGCCTAACGGATACTATTCAAACAACACTCAAATTCATCTATAAATATCAACACTTAGACTGCTTGAAAACACACACTGAACACCTTAGATCACTGAACTTATATTGAATACTCACACAAGTTCTCTCAAGCAAACTACTTACCTTCAAGCTTTCTGTTGCGACCAAAGCTCTTGATTCTAAGTAGCACAAAAGTTCTAAGTGTCCTGATCCTTAACAAGCATTGTTATTTGTGAAAGAGTTGAACTAAGATTTCATATCTGAGTTTCATTCTCTTGAACACTTATCATAGACTTGGGCCAGTAAAGAACAAGATACCATACATTGCAAAGTGTATTAAGTATACTTGATTCATAGAGCTATCTGAATAACTGAATAAGTTATTAAAGAAGCTCTCCTGACAAACTACCTTAACCAACACCTTAATCGGCGTGGAGTCCAGGAAGTACTTAGTTTGGGAAACTAAGGAATAACTCCAAGGTTACTGAGCATAGGAAGTACTTAGTTTGGGAAACTAAGGAATAGCTCAAAAGGTTTCTGAGTACATGAAGTACTTGGCTGTGAAAGCTGGGGAATAACTCAGGGGAAACACTTAGTTGGGAACCTAGTGTAATTAGGAATCAAGAGAAGATATTTGTAAGGTTACATCAATTATCTGTCTTAGTGGATTCTAGGTCTGAGAAAGGCCGAAGTGGATTAGTTGAAGGATTACGCCACCTTCAGATACCACTATAAAAAGACTTGTATTATTTACTTTCTGCAGTTTATTACTTGCTTTATTTATCTTGCAAAGTATTTACACTTATCACAAGAAAGCCTTCCGCTCTCTGAAATTAAGTATCAGATATCTTCATAGATATCTGAGAAACTGTGTTTATCGACAAAAGTTTTAAAAGACTATTCACCCCCCTTAGTCTTTTACTTTGCCATAATCTGGACCAAAACTTTTCATTGGTAGACCTCCTAGTATCAAACATCTAAGGGTGTTTGGTTGCAGATGTTTCATTCTTAACAATGGAAAAGAGTACTTGAGAACATTTCAACCAAAGGTAGATGAAGGAGTATTTCTTGGTTATTATCTTAATAGCAAAGCCTATAGAATCTACAACAAAAGAACGCAAAAGATTGAAGAATCTGTTATAGTTTTCTACGAAATAAACAAGAAAATACCAAGAAAGTAAGATGTGAAAGAAAGATCGGAAATAAAAAAGGAACATGGGAGAAGGAAGGATGAATCGAGATAGGAAGGAGAAGGGGAGATGAGAGAAGAAAGAGAGAAGAAGAAAGGCAGACTGTTTGGTAGTTGGAGAACGGCAAAAATGGTCACTTAAGTATACTAGGCTGGCACATGCAGGTAAACGTTTGTTGGTCATGGCAATTCTAGTCTAACATTTGCCTAAGTTTGGAAAATTTAGTACAAATTTTGTGACCAAGTCAACCTACACGCGAATTTGATGATGTGGCGAATCGAACCGACGAACTAAGAGGCTCCGGTAACGAATTAACTGCCACATCACTTATCTATGACATCATATTTATATTTTTAATAAGAAAATTGAACTAAAAAAGAATTAAATTAAAATCAAAATAAAAGAAAATAAAAACAGTAAATAAAAACCAACAAGTCAGGAGATAAAAACAGTAAATCTTGTGTATACCCAGCATCCAACAAGTCATCAACATATTGATTCATAGTAATAATCTCAATGTTTCCATTGAATTCATCCCTGCCTTGGTCGTTGATTTCCTCATCTTCATCAGGAGACAATTCATCCCTGTCCTGCTCATTGTTCACGCCTGGCCCTATTGATAGGGCATCTCCTATTGAAAATGGATACACTTTCTCCGGAGCTTCCACCGGAGCTCCGGCAGTGCATGGCGGAAGCTTCGATCAAGCTTTCGTGGCGGATTCCGGTTAGAGCAAAAATATTTTTTTTTAAAATATATTTAAATAATTTAAAGCGACGTAGGCGGTTGGAGCAACACGTAGCGCAACACCTTGTGCGACACGAGCGACACCCCATGGCAACACTTAGTGCGATAGGTAACAGGTTATTCGATCTCTACTGTTAAAATTTTAATATAATGGATCAAAATAGGTGACTGACGTTAGTCAGGGCGACACCTTGACTGACGGTAGAAAGCCCCAGGTTTGTTTACGGTTTATGTGTTTAATTAATTTGGGGTAAATGAACTAACTGTTGGTATACTTGCCCATTTCACAGCCGTTAGAATTAAGAGTTTTTTACTGTTTTTATTTTCTTTTATTTTGATTTTAATTTAATTCTTTTTTAGTTCAATTTTTTTATTAAAAATATAAATATGACGTCATGGATAAGTGATGTGGCAGTTAATTCGTTACCAGAGCATCTTAGTTCGTCGTTTCAATTCACCACATCATCAAATTCGCGCGTAGGTTGACTTGGTCACAAAATTTGTACTAAATTTGCCAAACTTGACAAATGTTGGACTAGGATTGCCATGACCAACAAACATTTACCTGCATGTGCCAGCCTAATATACTTAAGTGATCATTTTTGCCGTTATCCCGTTTGGTAGTCATTAATATTTGCTTCCTAGTGATAGCTAGTTTGCATGCCCCACCTCTTCTTCACTTTTTATAAATCATTTGAGGTGTAAAATAACACACATTTGTATTTAGTATCCAAGGATATGTTTTATTGCTCTCCATATAATTGAAATAAATTGAATTGAACTAAATTGATTTGAACTAAAACTGAAATGATTAAGTAGTATAAAAAATAACTAAGCAGAATTGGACATAACTGAACTGAAAGAATCTGAACAGAACTGAACTAAAATTAATGAGTTTTTAGATGAATAAAATAGAGCCTAAAGTTTTACTTTTTCAGTTAATCATCTCCAATTTTAACCAAAACTAAAACTAAACCGCATATGTAAAGACCTTGATTATAATTAAGGGTATATTTTAATTGAGACGAAATCTTTTTCAAAGTATTTGGCTAAACAATGAAATTGAGATTTCTAAATTCTATTGAACTTTTGTATAGTTTTTTTACACATAACCTCAACTGAAATTGTGTTTTCTTAATTCTAATTTGTAGTTAAACACTCTGTGCCGTACTTAATAGATTTAAACTTACTCCACCCGGTAATAACTTTTCATTTTGATATTTTGAATCTTCCAAACAAAACTTCTCATTTCCATTTTTAGCAATCATTCATCCAGCTTTAACATTAAAATATACTCAAAAGTAAACCCACACACACCATTTTATCCAACTTCCAATTTAAAAAATCAATCTGAGGGACCCGATAGTACTATTTTATCCAAAAGTAACATATACCTTATTTTCTCCACTAAAAAAATAAACGGGAAGCTATTCTCGGGACAAAGTAATTACATTTTACAAGTTTAATTGAGAGAGGACACAAATACCTCAATTAAAATTTTTACTCTATAAAAACCTAAAAAAGATTAACTTTATACCAAACACAAATTTACACAACTCAATTAAAAGTTAGTTATTATTTATGAGTTATACCTTAATTAAAATTCAACCAATTAAAGTAATGTGTAAAATAGTAAAAAAAAGTTTAATTAAATTATATAATGAAATTAAAAGTTCGAGACGGTTGACCCAAACAGTTAAACTGGTACTAGATTAGCGAGGCAGCTGGAGTATCTGAATCAATCTTAAGATGCGTGACCAACTGGAAAGTGTGTTGGTTCCCGCACAAGTGAGGATGAAGTGCCCGGGAAATGACTCGTTGGTACAATGGACCCAACATATCACCCGGGGAGCTATCCAAAATGTCAAGACTCGATCTGTTAGTAACCGGGTTGTTAAAATGTAAATCTTCGTGGATGTTTATAAAATGTTGTTATAATAATTGTGGAGTTAATACTTATTTATTTTTACTCTGTTTGGCACGCAATTTTATTTGATCGAGTTTAACTTATGAATTGTATTGAGTGAGGGAGTATGAAACGAATTGGACATGGTGGGCCAGAGTCGTGGAAGAGATAATTTGACTTGATTGAGAGAATTGATATGATATGATATATGCGTGCAATGGAGACAGCGCTGGAATTGCAGAGGAAAGGACTTGGGGACAAAAGTGTTTTGACACTTGACGGGGAGCACATGGTTTTAATTTGGTGGTAGTTTGAAGTTTGAACATTGTTGTTCTAAATGATGGATGGCTTGAACATTGTTTTAAATGGAGTATCTAGTAATATTTGGGAGACGGTTTTACTATCGATTATAATCGCGTAAACTTAGTTAAAAAATATAAAAATATCTATTTAATCTGTTTTTTTATGATTCTAATCTCTATTTAAAATTGTTTAAATTTTAATTAATCAAATTTTAACTTATGAATATTAATTAAATTTTAATTGCATTGTGCAGAATAATGTTTATGATATAGTTTAAATTTTATATGATTCTTATGGATCATATATGGTGTGCATGATATTTTAAGATTATTTGATGTTTTAATATTTTTATAATACAATAAAAATTAAACATAGTGTTTGATATAGAGTTGAAAATGTGGATTAATGAAAATTTTAGGTGCTTTTAAAAATGGTCATTGTCCCGGCTCGATTGAAATCGCTAGATAAACAAGAAACGAAGTCTAACTTGAGAATTGCATCCCAAACATTCAACTTGTAACTTTGGGTTGGTGTTTCTGAGTTGTAATGTTCAGTTCCATTACTTATGCTCGTTCTATTTCATTGTCTATCATCAACGATATTTGCCGATTAAAAAAGAAAATAGTGAGGTCGTGCTTGTACTGGGTATAGATACTCATATTTATCTACAATGAAAATTATAGGACCCGTCTCTTACATTTCACTAATCTAAAGTGTTTACATAGCCAACAAAATAAGAGCCGTGTGTGTTTGCAAATGATTTTACTTGTGCTTTTTTATCTGCTTCTATTAAAAGTTGATTAAAATTAATTTTAAGCAAATGCAGTAGTGTTTGATATATCATATAAAAAGCAGCTTAAAATTGTAAAAGCAGAAGTTTTAGTATTTTCAAAAATTAATTTAATTACTCCCTCCATCCCGCAGAACTTTATACATTTGTCATTTTTTGCCGTCCCACATAACTTCATACATTACCAAAAAAGTAAGCTACCCCACACCCAACAAATAATAAATAATCTCAACTTTACACTCAAATTACACCTTTTGCCACTAAAAGTACACTTTTTCCACCTTTTTCATATTATACAATTACTTTAACTTTTCGCATAAAACTGCGCGCTAACCCTAATCCATGAAGTTCTCCAGGACGGAGGGAGTAGTTGTTTTTAATTGAAAAAAAACTACTACTTGCTTAAAGCAGTTAAAAGCAGCTATTGGGTTGATTCTCTGCTTCTGGCGGTTACCTGCTTTTTTCTAGAAAAGTTGCAGCAGAAGTTGTAATATAAAACACTAAAAAACTGATTTTACTATTTGAAAATCACAATTTAAGAGAAATTAAAAGCCAGGTCAAGCTCAACTTAACACCTTTCAATATAAGTTCTCATAATTTAACATATTTATTACTTTATTCAATTTTATCTTCACATTGATGTCGAGACCCATGAAATTTTTGATCGGTTTGTCATGGAGCTTTATTTGAGGTATCACAGAACTAAATTTTGCCATCCCGGAAATGAATTCCCGTGTCCCTAATAAAATTTATCAATTCTTATTTTTTACAATCATCCACAAAACTTTAATACTCCTAAATAAGTATACTCAAAAGTAAACCCACTAACATTATTTTATCCAACTTCCAATTCAAAAAAAAAAAGAAAATCAATTGACCCACCAGTAGTATATTATTTAAAAGTTATATATACTTTATTTTCTTCATCAAAAAAGTAAACGGAAAGTTATTTCCGGGATGGGGGAAGTAATTGAATTGTAGAAGTTTGTGTTTTGTAAGTTTTGTGAATATTAATTAAGTACCGATTCAATTAAAAAAGATAACTATTAACTCAACTAAAATGATAATCTTAAATAAGAAAATGCGTTCACTCAATTAAAATCTAGGAAAAATCCTTTAAACCATAACAAAATATGCATTTTTATGCACTAGCATATCGTAGCACTATCAAATATCAACTGTTTTTCGATAAACACTTCCCAATCTTGGTCTAGAGTCTAAACTAAAGTAAGCGAGAAATTATGTTCCATTATTAACCGATTCTAGAAGCTCGTTAACATGCAATATTGTTCCATACTATACTTAATTAACTCGTTGGTAGTAGAATAGCAGTTCAAATCTCAATTAATAACTTCGTTAACGTTTATCAAACATATTTGAAGCATAAACAGTTAATTTTATTGATGACAAATCGAATTACAAAAGTACTATGTGTAACAAATGATACGATTCAGTACACGACATTTCCAATACACAACCATATGCAGCGTTTAAAACCGATCATCACAGAGCCGGGCTTAATTAAAACCACCTATACTAATAGGGAAAATCGCAAATTTAGACCCTGAAACTATACGGTTGCTAAGCGTGCAGTAACAAATTTGAAAACTTGATAAATTTAGTGCCATTAATTATACATGGTTGGCACACGCAGTACCAAATTTGAAAACTTGGCAAATTTAGTCCAAAAAGGTATTGGTCATTGGCAATCATCATCGTAACCTCAAGCTTAATGGCCCAAATAAGACTTTTCATCAAAATTTGTCTACATGGTACACTTGATCACAGTCCCGTTAGTAATTGTTAATCTTATTGCCAATGTATTAACCTCAAATTTATTGTTTTTGCAAACACGACCTTTCAAAAAAATATTAAAAAATCATCTACATATTTAAAAAAACTCCCTTTATCCCAATTATTTATTTATGTTCCTACCCAATCATTTCTACATATTTTTTTCCTTATTACGTTATTATAGGTTCAC
Organism: Plantago major; assembly: GCA_026545765.1. Lineage (NCBI taxonomy): Eukaryota > Viridiplantae > Streptophyta > Magnoliopsida > Lamiales > Plantaginaceae > Plantago > Plantago major. Next base: position 88,354,310 of record CM048842.1, read on the forward strand.
TCTTAAAATATAAAAATCAAACATAAACAATTCATTAGATTGGAATTCCGTAGCATAAATTTAACATATTCGGAAAAAATTCATAAACCAATGCAAGAACAACTATCAACTAAATTTCACAAACAAATTAGAAAAGAAAATTTAATTATAAAAATTAACTCGGGTAAAACTAAAAATACGATAAATGAGAAAATTTGTTGTGGTTTAATTAAATTTTATTTTTTTCTTTATTTCTTATTTTCCTTCTATTTATTAATTTTCTTTTATTTTCCTCTTATTTTAAGCCACATAGATTAAACATTGTTGATCAATAGCGTGTCCCATACGCATATTTTGGTGACAAAAGTTATTTAGTCATTAAATTTGAGGTTAGGATAATGTTTGCCAGCAAAGCACTACTTTGTGGACCAAATTTGCCTAATTTTCAAATTTGATACTGTTTGTGCTTTGTGCCAAGCACACAAATGTACTAAATTTGTCGAGTTTCCAAATTTCATACTACGCGTGCTAACTACGTATAGTTAATGGACTAAATCTGCTATTTTCCCTATACTAATACAACAATCAAAACTGCCACTACCAAACTTTCCAATACTACATCAAAATCAGTGGCGAAGGCAAGTGTGGTTCAGTGGGGTCACTGGACCCCACTCAACTTTTTCCAGCCTTTGATATATATATATATATATATATATATATATATATATATATATATATATATATGTAATATGATAAAAAAAAAATTTAGTTGTTATGGACCCACCTTAAAAACTAAATAAGTGAAAGAATATGCAATCTTCTTCAATAAGCATTGCCTTTGAATTAAACAAGGAAGATTATACTCAGGCCTCAGCAGACCACACGCAAGCAGCAAGAAGCAGGCAGCAAGAAACAAATCGATTACTCTTTAATTTCGGCGACGATTAATTCCGGCCTTCGTTGCGGACTGCGAGGTCTCTCCTCCTCCTAATCTTCGGTTCTTCAAGTCCATATCTCTTCCTGAATACTTCCTTGATCTCAATTTTTCTTTATTAGAAAGAAGGTATAATTATAACCTTAACTTTGATTTTTTTTGTGAATTTTGTAGTTTCTCTCTTTAATTTATTGTGTTGTTGCTGTAAAGTTTTGCAATTTCAATTTCCATAGGTTTTTTTTGTGTCTGCTGTGGGATGTAGGCTGTAGCTATATTTAAAAAAAATATCTTATGACTTTGCTTGGGCGATTGCAGCTTGCTGTACTACTACTGTCTCTACTAGAAATCTAGAATTGATTTTGGTGTAGGCAAGTGTTGAAAAACTTGAAAAGAATTGTTGTATGTTTCCAGTTTTTTATATTATGAATAGATGCTCTGTTTCTTGATAAATATCCCCTGCCTCACTGTCTTTTAATTTTATATGTCAATTCCATCATGCTTTAGCTTCCTGCACTAATAGTTACATATAATGCAGTAATTTAAAATGCTTCAATCAAGAATGGATAAGTTTATATCAAGAGGAACTTCAAGTGGTGTCGAGGCTTCCACATCCACTCCAATTCCGAATCAACCAACAAAGAAACCATGTCTGGAGTTTAATAAAGACGGTATTATTTCTGATCCGGGGAAACGGAAATCAATTGATTCATATGATCCAAACATTAGAGATGAAGTCCGTATGGCATACCTATTAAAAGAACCTTGTCAGCCTAGAGAACATGATTTTCCAGATAAAATGTGTATGGGAAAGCTTAAGTCATTTAAAGCTGAGTATTTTGATGACTACATTTGGTTGGAATATAGTGTATCAAAGGAAGAAGCATTTTGCTTATGGTGTTATATTTTTAAAAATGTTCATGGTTCTCAAGCTGGTGGTGGTGTATTTGTATCGACGGGATTTAGTAATTGGAGAAAAGCTGTTGAGAGGTTTGGTACGCATGTTGGGTTAACTAATAGTAGTCACAATGATGCACGGAGGAAGTGTGAGAATTTGCAGAATCAACGTCAAAGTGTATCTTATTTGCTTTCCAAGCAAAACATTGCATCACAAGATTCTTACAGTGTTAGGTTGACAATTACCTTATGGTGTGTTCGGTATCTTTTAGGTCAAGCTTTGCCATTTCGTGGTCATGACGAGCTGAAGAGTCGGATAATAGGGGTAATTTTCTTGAACTTGTTAGTTGGACTAAATTCATCAATGGAGAAATTGCAAAGCACATGGAATCTAATGCTCCTGGAAACAACAAAATGATCTCTCATGACATTCAGAAGGATATGGTGAATTCTTGTGCATCACTATCAACCAATGAAATCATTGAAGATATAGGGGATTCATTCTTTACCCTTTTGGTTGACGAGTCTCGGGATACCTCCGTGCAAGAACAAATGGCTGTTGTTCTACGATATGTGAACAAACATGGAGAAGTAATGGAGCGATTTGTAGGAATTGAGCATGTAAGTGACACTTCTGCCATATCATTGAAAAGTGCTATTGATAATTTATTTTCAAAGCATAAACTATCCATATCTAGATTGAGAGGGCAAGGATACGATGGAGCAAGCAATATGAGTGGTGCATTTAAGGGGTTGAAGTCTATAATATTGGAGGAAAATTCATCTGCATTCTTTGTGCATTGTTTTGCTCATCAACTTCAATTGGTTGTTGTTGCAGTTGCAAAGAACAATCTGGATGTTGGTGACTTTTTTAATTATGCTACTATCATTGTCAACATTTCTATAGCTTCTTGTAAGAGGTCAGATGAACTCAAGCGTATCCATCATGAAAAGATACTTAAGATGTTGGAGAGTGGAGATATTTTGAGTGGTACGGGAAAAAATCAACAAATTACTCTCAAACGTCCCGGTGATACATGTTGGGGTTCATACCACTCTACAATCATTCGTCTTTTGACTATGTGGGCATCAGTTTCAAAGGTTCTCAAGAATATTGAAAAACATGGTAATCTTGGTGAACAACGTTCCATGTCAAGGAGCATGCGAGAGAAGATGGGACAATAGACATTTGTGTTTACAATGCATTTGATGAAAAGAATTATGGGGATTACAAATGAGTTGTCACAGGCATTGCAACGAAAGGAACAAGACATTGTAAATGCGATGAGTTTGGTTGATGCAGTTAAGCACAGATTGTGTTCTTTGAGGGAGAGTGAGTGGGACACATTTTTGAAAGATGTGAATGGATTTTGTTTGATCAATTCCATAGTTGTGCCAGACATGCAGGATTTCTATCCTACTCGTAAGCGCCTACATCCAGGAGAGGTTAGAATCACCTACTTGCATTATTATCGTGTTCAAGTATTTTGCCAAGTTATTGATTTCATTGCTGCGGAAATAAATAGCCGTTTTACTGTTGCAAGTTCGGAGTTACTTTTATGTGTATCATGTCTTTCTCCGAACAACTCTTTTGAGGCATTCGACCATGCTAAGTTGCTCAAGCTTAATTTCTAGACTCTATCCATTTGATTTTTCTGCAATGGATCTTGTCATACTTGATGATCAACTACATACTTATGCTTATGATGTTAGAAATAATGAAGAGTTCTGTAAACTTCGTGACATTGGAAGTCTTGCAAAAAAAAATGATTGAGAGTGCCAAGGATTGTGTATTCCCATTGGTTTATCGACTTATTCGTTTGGCATTGACATTACCAGTTGCAACGGCAATAGTTCAAAGAGTGTTTTCGGCCATGAAAATCATCAAGACGGATGCACGCAGATGGGAAATCAATTTATGAATGATTGCATGGTATGTTATGTTGAAAAGGGGATTTTTAAAGCTATTGATGATGAAGACATTTTGCAACGCTTTCAGAAGATGCGACCGCGTCGGATGCAACTGCCACCGGTTAGAAAGTGAATTTCGGATAATATATTTTGTAAACTATATGTAATTTTGGATCATATTATATATTACATATTTTTTCTCTTTTAATGTATTCTTTTTTTCTTTTTTACGAATTCATCTAGAATAATTTTGATAAAGTGATAGTTAACTTTGGACCCCAGTGAAAATTAAGTCTAGATTCGCCACTGATCAAAACCAGCTAAACAAAAAATAAAAAACTTCCGACCTAAAAAAATATATAGCTAGATCATCCCGATTTAACTGATTTGGCAAGAAGTTTAAGAGGCAGTTGTGACCACCCCACACCAATTTTAGACCTTAATAAATTTAAAACTATATCACCCCTAGACTAAACATATTTATCATAATCAAACCATATAATATTGGTTAAATACGTGTATATTCTTCCGTAGATCGAGTATGTGATCAAGTTATAGACATTGTAGCTCACAATTAATCATATTAGTACTATGGAGATGAATTTAATTTAACTTCAAACAATTCTTTCAGCTCATGTGATGTTTCTAAATAAGTTGGAATCAAATTGTCGAGTCAAATATAGTCGGAGTGTTTGGTTTCAAACTCGAATTGAGTTATCTCAACTCGAATTGAGTTTTTATGTATAATTATATTGGCTACAAAAACTCTACTCGAATTGAGATAACTCAATTAGAGCTTGGAACCAAACACTCTGATCAGTAGTATCCTATAAGTGAGGAATATTTTTCTTCCAAGAACCATGAAGATGAGGTGGGTCCTATTGGTACACCTTTATACCTCCGAATTCAACTTTCCACGCTTTATTTTAGAAGGTTCTAAAATATCTCTCATAATTTTTTCAGGAGTCCGTTAGGAGACCATCTATTGGAAAGATAATTAAAAAAAAAACTCAAAGAAGCTTATTTGGACCAAATATCGCGGGTCTGACACAATTATTATTCGTGGGTCACGAGATCCAGATAATAAAATGGGTTAGTTTTCATATAAACTGACGGAGTGTTTGGTTTCATAATGGAATTGAGATTACTTAATTCCAGTTGTGTTTTTGTGTACAAAAACTACACAAAAACTCAATTGAAATTGAGATATCTCAATTCGAATTTGTAACCTAACACTCCATGAATCTCTAGCTTCAATCTTCACCCCTTCTAGCGACATTTGAGCTTAAAAATGGCAACAATGGAGATTCTTCCAAATCGATCAAGGAACAATACGATTTAACGAGAAAAACTATCGAAGCACCTTTAGAATCTCCATAACAAACTGAAACACAGGTAAATCATTCAAAATGTTGAAGTTCAGCTGATTAATTTATACGAACGTTATGTTGATTAGTGTTTCTGGTAATTGAAGCTTTCACACATGAACAACAATGATGGAGTCAATGGGGATTTAAACGGTATGGCTGATTCACGTGAAGAAGTTGATGAATTGATGTAGAAGCTATTTATATGCATATTTGTTCATCAACCAATTTTGCTTATTAATGTTTAATGTTACTATGTTCAATGTTTAATGTTTTTTTAAATTATATATAATCATGAATGTTAAACGCATCACATTTTTTAGTAAAGACATAACACCTTTTTACATATTGCAAATACTATCACTATTATAATACTAGTTTACAAATTAGTCCATTAACTTTAAAAAATTACTATTTTACCTAAAAAAAACCATCAAAGTATGTTTATTCAAATCAATTTCATCATTTGAATAAAGAAAACGAAGAACTTTAAATTTTTGAAAAAATATCAGAGTAATTATCCGAACAAAGAAATCGAAGAAAATTTAAAATTATCGAAGAAAAATCGAAATTCACGACCCTGAACCTCAACCACAGAGCTCCGGTTGGCAAAAGGTCCAGATCGGAGCTGCTCCGATCTGGAGCAAGCTCTCCGATCAGGAGTATGACTCCATATCGGAGCTTGATCGGAGCTCGTTGTCAAGCTGCGATCTGGAGCTTGTGTAGCTCCAGTCGGAGCTTGACAAGCTGCGATCTGGAGCTCGACACCATCTCGAGATCGGAGCTTCTGGCATTAATGGCTGCCAGACGAAGTATCTAGCAGTCGTGACTCGTGAGGCTGCCCAGGTCAAGCGTCTGGCAGCCGTGAATTATGACAGCCACGAGGCTGCCATAACATTTATTCGTAACTTTTAGACATGTCACTTTTGATGAGCAAACTTGGTTTGTGACATTGATTCAAGGAATGATAGCATGCATATACTGCATTGATGTTAATGTGAAATTAGTTTTGCAGGCATGAGGACTGATAAGTGCTCGAAATATTTTAAACCTACTGGGAGGAAGATGAAAAAGAAGCTCAAGCTTGCCAAAAGGAAGTTCCATGGCAAGGGCAAGATTAAGAGGAAGCATGTATAAATCTGCCTCAAGTGAAGAATTATTCCCTCTTCATATTGTACTTGATTCGATCATGTCATGCGTGTAACACAAGTGTGGAGTTTTTCTGTTAAGAATGTATGGTAATTTCTAAAAGCTTTTCGCTGCTAAATGCTAACTGGTAATTCAATTTGTATTTTTCCATGAAGTGCCTCAGAGTTCGAAATTGAACAATCTTCTTGTTATGTGAATACAATTACATGATACCTGAAAAAAAATATTCTTAGAGGTTGTTTGGTCAAGAACTAAAGTTCGAAAAATCGGGTTAAAAACACCTAAATTTTTACTCAACTCAAGGTTTTAATCTATACCACTCACTCCCTTAGTCTCTTTCTTAGTAATGGTCCCGATGTTTGGGGGTTTGGCACACGCAATGCATCGTTTGTTCCACCTAACAAATATAGTCCTAAAGTTCCAAAAAATTGGCAGGATCGAACATGACTTTCACCACAAATTTGACCTTGACTGCTGATGTGGCAACAAAGTCAACGGGTCAAACTCGATGTTAATTGCCACCTGATTATTTAACTCATTGCATTTAATTAAAAAAAATTCTAAAATAAAATTTAAATTCAAGAGATTAAAAAAAAACTAAAAAAACTTAATACTTAGATTAAAAGAAAACATAAATTAAGAATGGAAAAAGAGTTGTTGGATCATCCAGTTCCAGGCCTAGTTGGATGCTAAAACCATAGAGAAATGAGGAGTCCCTCCATAACTGTTCATAATCAGATCATAATTGTGTCCAATTGTTTCATCTTCACCAAAATTCCCGCGACCTCTACCATTGCTGCACATAACTAGATCGTACATTTCCCAAAAGTTGCACCCCCAAATTATGACGTCTTGTTTTGAAATTCACAAATTGATGAATAATAATTATTGTTTATCGTTAAAAGATATGACTTCAACGTAATGCGCGATTTATCGATCTAGCGTGATTCTAAGTCGTGATCTCTTTTCAATTCGTGCTAACCTAGTAATCTAGTGTTAGAGGTGATCCGAATGCGCCAGTTCATCGTAGTTCAATTTCTACGTGTTAGTTTTGCTTTAATTCGCACTTCGTTACTTGTTAAATTCACAAACCCTAAACAGAGTTTATGTCGATCTCAAATTCTCATATGGCAGTAAGGTTTGTGTGGACACTAGTGTAACAACAAAAACTTGGACCTCATAGCTAGCACCTCTACCCCCGAGGAGGAGTAAAATCACATAAGAAGTGTGGGATGAACCAACATCTCCGGCCAAAAGGCCTAAGACAGACACCGACATGAAAAAATGGGGAATTCTAATGAGGCCACAAAGCCCACAACCCATGCACCGAAGTTTGACTATATCCTAGGCATAGAGCAACATGCCAACATGTCTTGAGATCAACCAAATGGGTCGACTATATTACAAATGTTGTCCAAACATTAGATGTTGGAGTAGTTGAGTTCCATGCTAAGCTTGCAAAGTATATATGCAATTAAGTTGGTTTTTCCATTATGCCCATGTAGATGTCCATTAGGGCTGCTCACATCATCCGGATCCGTGAATCCGGTCCGTTTATCCCCATTTACGGACCGGGTCGATCCGATTCGTTGGCTAACGGATCGGATAACGGATGCAATTTTCCCCTATCCGTTACGAACGGATAAATCCGTCGGATATTCGGTATCCGGTATTTTTTAAATTTTTTTTATATATTACACATATATAAACAGTATATAGTTAAAGTAAATTCTAAATTCCTAACCCTAATAAACAACGCTGCTCTCAGCAGTCAGATTCAACACATCACTCTCCTCCCCTACGCTCAACAGTCGACGGTTCGCCGCCCATAGCCTTCCACCGGCCACCCTTCCATCGCCTTCAATCGGCCGCTCCCCATCGCCCCCAAACCCTCCTTCCTCCCTCGCTCCTTTCTCCGTCTCCAACTTCCTTTCTCCATCTCCGGCTTCCTTTCTCCTTCTCTCCACTTCCTTCCACCGCACGCTATTCCATCGGCTACCAGATTTGGTCTGACTTCCTTTCTCCTTCTCCGACTTCCTTCCACCATCCGCTCTTCCACCGGCTACCGGATTTAGTCCGACTTCCTTCTCCGACTTGCTTTTGTGTTGATTAATTGATTTGTGTCTGGTTTGGTTTGATTTGGTCCTGCAGATTCAATTTGAACTTTTGATGTGTATTTTGAATATTCGAACCTACCTTCGCTGCTGATTTCTATTGTTTCTTCTTGTGACGTTATTGTCGAATTAATGTTGAAAAATATCCGTATCCGTCCGTTGTGCAGCCCTAATGTCAACTACGTCGAGGTTAATGGATCACTCGGTTTGTTCGGGGCGGCTCTATATGCGAGGTTACAAAGGTTTCATAAACAAAGATGCTCAGCCACACTGCTCTTGCACTCATGTGAAATTACTCTAAACGGATGGGACATAGGGCATTAGGTGGGATTACAACTGAGGCCGTCATGTTAGCACCAACCATAACAATCATTGAGGTTAACTGCGACATTTGCCACAATCTCACATGGTATGATACTTGCTCTCTTGATTTCAAAATCAAACAATATCATATAAACATCACGGTTTGTTTAGCGTCTTCAGTTTACTTTCGGCATGTGATGGGACTCACGTAATGGTCATTTCTTCTGATGAGAGGTGAGACAACCGAGTAAGGCAGGGTTGAATTTTCCTAACATGGTCACATGCATGGTCCATATTCATAAGTAGTCGTGTCGGGCCGTCGACTCGATCCACATGATCGTGTCTCGATTGACTAGTCGATGTTCGAAAGTTGACCAAACCTGGAATTTAAACAATAGAAGTTTGTTGCACTTGAAAGGCCCAATTTAATTAACCCTCCGGACCGGTTGAGCCGGAGATCTGGTGCCGAACGGTCCAAATTGCACTATAAAGCCGCTAATAAACCGTCACCTAAAAAACCGTGCAAGCCGGTAGAAAACCGGCAAACCGGGAACCGGCGGCTTGCACGGTTTTTTGGACCAAAAAAAAATTAATACAAATTTAAGGGACTATTTTATAAAAAGGATAAAATCTGAAAAGGAAAAAAAACCCAAGTCAACACTCAACAACCGCTATTTTTCTTCTTCTGTTTAACAGCGATCTAATTGCCATCGAGCCGCCTTTCTTCTCCATCTCCTTATTCTTGTTTTCGTTTTCTCCCTTTTAAAAATGAGATTCTCCGAAATTGAACAATAATTTGCATCTGAGTTCTTGATCCTATGAAAAGATAAAAAGACTAGAAAAGAGGCAAACGACAATGGAGAAATGAGGGATGGAGAAAGAAAGAAAGAAAAAAAGTAGAGAGAAAGAAAGAAGAGGCAGTCTGGCAGATGATGAGGAATAAAAGAAAGTTGGATGTGTTGGCAGTCTGGCAGATGGTTCCTCCCTATACCACAACCACTTATTTGTTTTTTTACTTTTTCCATTTAATAGCTAAAAATGAATAATGAATATAAAGTTATTATTGCTAATTTTTTTATGTATCTAAATTACTTTTAAAATGTGAATTTTTATCTAATAAATTGTATATTTAAACATGAACCTGAATCAAATTAATTTTATGGAATGTATAACAAGTTAACATATAAATTAGACCTATGAGAATTGAGTTATTTATAATATTCTAAATATAATCATGTATATTAATATTATTATGACATCATACCGGCTCAAACGGCCCAACTGATCCGACCCCGGTCTAACCATTTTTAGGGGATGTCCGACTTAACTGTCCGGGCCGGATTTTAAAACATATTTTAACCTATGAGAACATTTACCCCCAATTTGAAACGTGGAGCTCATAAATACAGAAGTCGCATAAATCTTCTCACCGAATCTCAAACCCTCAAGATCAATCAGTTCAGAATTTGGCAAATTACAGCTAACATTCAATTCAATTGCTGAATGAATCTATGAGAAGATTCTTCGACCTGTGCGAGAAATGGCATCGTCAGGTGGCGTAGACTACGGCAACGATCACGTCGCATTAATCGGCGGTTACAATTCATCCACTTCCGATGCCGGAGATTTGGAGCAAGGTGTCGCCACGCAATCGACGCCCAGCAACAAAGGTAGTCTCGCATCTGATCTGTTGAAGCGGCTGGATCGCGGTTTTTCGAGCTCTGGTAGGAGGTTGAGCGTGAAGCTACGATCGAATCGGCACTCTGTTTCGTCTGCTTCTGGCCTTCCTTCGCCGTCTGTGTCGGATCACAGTGCTGGAGATGATCTGTTGGCGGATAGTGCGCCGCCTGAGTGGGCGTTGCTGTTGATTGGATGTCTTCTAGGTGTTGCAACTGGGCTTTGTGTAGCTGCATTTAACCGTGGGGTGAGTTTGTTGACCTGCATTGTGTTTCTCTTGCACGGATTTTGTTTCGTAGTAGCTAGATTTTACTGATTCCGGTTTGGAGTTGATAGATTGGGCTTTTAGGTGAAGTGAGTAAAGTAAAGGTATCTTAAGTTGATTACTTGAAATGATGGAAAATGTGTTTCGCTAGGAAAGTCTGCTGCTCTAGTTTTGGTGGTCAAACCGAGTAAGATAGTTCGTGTCTTGTCTGGATTCCGTATTGTATGTAGTGTCCTCAACTGCAGCTCTAAGGTTATATGTTTGTGGTTGCAGATGCTGTCTTAGTCTTCTCAGCGGAGTTCTAGTTAAATGTCAAGATAAAAATATCTAAAAAACTTTAAGTTGCATACTTTTCCTCATTAATCGTCGTTTCAACTGCACATTCTATACTGGAAATCAGTAGATTAGTATTTGATTTTGGCAGCACCAACATTGAGTCTATTATTAATGATATCATCTATTGATCAGTCAAAGCCATACAGAACAAAATATGCAGATGAGTATCTGAAGAGTAATATAAGCAGACTATAATGGAAACCAGTACAATTGTATTTCATGTTGCCAACAGTTGCAGCACCAACGTTTATGACTACTGTTATTGGCGTCATCTATTCATCAGTCAAAGCCAAACAGACCAAAATATGTAGATAGGTATTTGAATAGTAAAATAAGCAGGATGTTCTTTTTGTTACCTTCTTATTGAATGATAATTTTATGTTTGCATCATTCAGGTACATGTAGTACATGAATGGGCTTGGGCAGGTACCCCTAATGAAGGTGCTGCTTGGCTTCGGCTACAAAGGCTAGCTGATACGTGGCACCGGATCCTTTTGGTGCCCGTCGTGGGTGGAGTTGTTGTAGGTGTTTTGCATGGTCTTATTGAAATACTGGATCAAATAAAGCAGGCAACTTCTTCGCAAGGACAAGGATTGGACTTGCTAGGTGCAATCTACCCTGCAGTGAAGGCTATACAGGCTGCTGTAACGTTGGGTACTGGTTGTTCTTTGGGCCCTGAAGGTCCAAGTGTGGATATTGGAAAATCATGTGCCCATGGGTTCTCAGTGACAATGGAAAATAATAGGGAAAGGAGAATTGCTCTAGTTGCTGCTGGAGCAGCTGCTGGAATCGCTTCAGGTATTCTATTTGTCTATCTTCAATATGATGTTTTAGTGTTTTACGCCCTGAAAGTTGGTGAACTATCAAATTGTTATCAGCATGTCCTTTTCAGAATTGAAGCATCATTATTTTTATTAAAGGTTTCTTCACGGGATGGGTTCCTTTGGGTTTCTCGGAAGGGCTTATCATGAAATAGGTTCATGCCTGTCTGCAGAAAACCAGAAATGATGATGAAACCCGTTTACTTTCAATTGATCCATTTCCAATTTTGCACCTGACGATGTTAATTATCCTGTAATCTTAATTTTTGTATTCCGTTCTAAATAGGCTGGTCTCAATAACTTTCCAGATGCTCTCCAGGTTTTAATGCAGCTGTTGCTGGATGTTTCTTTGCAATTGAGACAGTTTTGAGGCCCCTTCGTGCTGAAAACTCTCCTCCATTTACGACAGCAATGATAATATTGGCTTCTGTAATTTCATCTACTGTATCAAATGCTGTGCTCGGGGAGAAACAGGCTTTCACAGTGCCCACGTATGATTTGAAATCTGCTGCCGGTATTTGATCTGAATCTAGTTTGTTTTGTATGTTGAAGACTAACTAGGGGATGTTCCGTGATGTCGTCAATATTTGGTCTCATTGGAACTTGCATTTATAAATTATATTGTTAATGTCAATATCTGAGTGTCCATTCCAGATCAAATCTATATTTTTCTTTTTGTTTGACTATTTCTTCTTTATGTTAACCGAATCTAATTACGGCATTAAACTTTATAAATTAGCAAACAACCATACCTCATATCAATTAAAGCTGTAGTGTTGTCACTGACGCACACATATAGTGGGATTGGTTATAATATGTCTGGGCATAATCATATGCTTAATATTTTTTAATGTCTGGGATGAGTCGTGAGATATGTTGGTTGCTGTGGATTTTACAAGTCTTGCATACCGTGGATGATTTGAATGATGCTTCTGGTTTAACGATAAATAGTAATTGCATTTTTAAGAAGTCAAGCATGGTGTTTTCACATATCCTTTGAGCAGAAAAGTTTAATTCTTTACATTACAGTTAATAAAACACTCCCTGACTATATGTGAGCTTGATGCTTCTGCGTTAGACATCATTGAAAATTATTATTTGGTGGATCATTTACATGATGAATTGGGTCTTAATGACGAATAGTTAGCCCAGTAACTAATTGACATTATTTAGGGTACTGCAGTAAGATGGAGCTTTTATTGAGTAGGAATGTCTGACCACGAACTCCGATCTTCATTTATTCATTTTTGTGTCCTCAGAGCTACCTCTGTACCTCATATTGGGGATGCTATGTGGAGTAGTAAGCGTGGCTTTCACTCGCTTAGTGGCGTGGTTCACCAAGCTATTTGAGTTTCTCAAACAAAGATTTGGAATTCCAGATGTAGTCTGTCCTGCTTTGGGGGGCTTAGGAGCTGGTCTAATAGCTCTAAAGTATCCCGGAACTTTATATTGGGGTTTCACAAACGTTGACGAAATATTACACACGGGAAAGACTGCGTCAGCTCCTGGAATTTGGCTTTTAGCCCAACTAGCTGCAGCAAAAGTTGTGGCAACTGCTTTATGTAAGGGGTCCGGCCTTGTTGGTGGGTTATATGCTCCAAGTTTAATGATTGGTGCTGCTGTTGGTGCCGTATTTGGGGGTTCTGCTGGGGAGCTTATAAATTCTGCCATTCCAGGAAATGCGGCTGTTGCAGAGCCTCAAGCATATGCGTTGGTAAAATATGACATCATGACTTTTCTCATGTACAACTTCTCCAAGTATTTCTTTATCTTCATTACTGACTTCGTGCTCCTGCCACTTTTGAGTAATGCAGGTGGGAATGGCTGCAACATTAGCTTCTGTGTGTTCAGTACCACTGACTTCGGTTCTTCTTCTTTTTGAGCTAACCCGGGATTACAGAATATTGCTTCCGCTCATGGTAAGTCTACTGTCAAACATGCATGATTTTTGTATGTGCTTGTGGATGCTTGTTGAATAGCCAAAAGTACAATCGCTATCAGTCCACTGTTATTTCTTAGACGGCTTCATTTTGTTCCCAAGAGTAGGGCAAAGAGTGAAATAAGAGAGTATGAACCTTTTATAGGAAATTATGTCGCACCATCCAGTTTTCTGTTTGTGGGTAATGTTTTCCATGAACATTGTTTGCCAAGATGAACCGAGGATGAGATTTTATTTGTGGAGGTTCTTGTGTTTGGACTCGAGTGGTTCTTCAAAGGTTATGTGTTTTGAACAAAATCAAGAATCGTTTTCAGAGTGTTTTTGGTCTGTGCCAAGTTCAGGCAGTTTATCTACACTGCGGGCTTAGTATAATAAACAGTACTTTATGTTTTCCTCCATTGCCTAAATTCTTGTTTTCTCCTGTAGCATGGTTAATATTATAAGAACGCAATCTGGTTAAAAGCTAACTTGCAATACTGGAATGTCACTGTTTAATAATGCTGTGTTTTTTTTTATTATCATCAACTAATGACTATCGTTTTCAAATAAATTTAGATGTTCCGGGAAGTTTAACTTAAGCTGAAAAGTAGCGGAGGAGAACATGCTATTTTTGTAGATCAATATAACACCGTGCTTCTGGTATCATTAAAGTCTTGCTAACTTTAGCATCTGAAATTGAGACGGCTAGTTAGATGCATGAGTTTTCATTCTATAGCATGTAATGGCACATATAATTTTTCTCGAGGAGAGTATTTATATTGGCATTCTGTTGTCCTAGTTAATTCACTTGTAAATGTTTAAAAGTCACTGTTGTTTACCTATTACAACAGGGAGCTGTAGGATTAGCAATATGGGTGCCCTCTGTGACAGCTCAGACAAAGGAGAGTGAGGCGTCTGATGCAAAGAGTCCAGGAGGTTATGCTGTTCTTTCACCTGTTGAAGACAAAAGTGAGGATCCCTGGAGACAAACTGGTGAAAGGGGTGATATTGAACTGTCTGTCATTGGCAATCTCAGCAACTATGAACCTATTGATGTTGATATTTTACTGGAAGAGTTGAAGGTATGCCTTTTCGCGTGCTCCATTGGATGTCATGGTGAAACATGCTTGTCTTTATTGATAAAATGTTGCAGTTTCTGTCGATGGACAATTCTTTCTAGTCCTTTCTCATATCCTTCTATTATCAGGTTTCACAGGCCATGTCAGACGACTATTTGAAGGTATCTTTGACCCAAACGCTTAGAGAGACATTGAACTGTATGCGTGATGGTCAGCAGAATTGTGTGCTTGTCCTTGATAGTGAAGGTTACCTGGAAGGAATTTTGACATATGGTGACATCAAACGGTGGTTGTACAGAGCATCTGCTGTTGCCTCTAACAGTGACTCCATAGATGTATGTTCTGTTCTACTCTTTTCTTGATTATTTTAGTGTGGTATGAAACTTCAGCCAATTTGTTGAATTAGCTCTCTCAAGTCTGACTGTGCGCTAATTGTCCCCAAATACATAACTTTGGCCTTCCCTCGTCAATGATGCCTGTGCACTCAGAACAATTTGTTGGAAGGTTAATATCATCATTTGAGTCCGAGATTAACCTCCTGTCTGCCGTTTCCTACTTTGCTAACTTTTAAGGGCTTAGAAAAGACAGGCTTCTCTTCCATCAGAATTGAATTTACTATCCATGCAGTTCATAGAAATGGACTATCCAATTTCCTTGAACAAATCATGTTACTCTGCTTACCATTGTGGATAAGGATATTTAGCAATCTTATCATTTGAGTGAAATCAACACTTTTGCACTGAACTTCAGTGATTCTGGGCAAGTTGCAGATTCTGCTAATTTAGGGAGTAAGCCATCGATTAGCCAAATGTTATGGCGATTTGAGGCGACTTTTCTCAAGTAATTATTGTTATTTTTTTCCTGCGAAGTAAATCCCATAAAAATTGAATATCTTCTCAATACCTTGCATGTGGGCTGTAGCATTTTGTTAATCTTGAATACCGTGCAGGTAAATACATGCACCATTTCTTCAATTTTCACCCGCGGGATAAATTACCGTGGGAGAGAGCGAGGACTTCTGATCTGTTACCCAGATACTGATCTGGCTATGGCAAAGCAGCTAATGGAAGCAAAAGGAATCAAACAATTACCTGTGGTAAAACGTGGTGATGAAGGCCAGAGAGAAAGAAAGCGCAGAATCGTGGCAATTCTATATTATGATTCGGTTTGGAATTGTATTAGGTATTTGCCAATTCCAGTATCTGGTGTTACCTTCTTATGTATATATCTCAATTTCATTTCTAACTATTTATGACTTCCCCTTCACCCTCTCATGAACCATTAGAGGAAGATATGGATATAGAAATGGCTTATAAGTTATTTTTTCTCGTGCTGCAGAGACGAACTGAATCATAGGGCATCGGCAAATCAACAGATAGAAGAAGATTCAGATTCCGGTAAAGCCATAATGTTGAATGGCCACCAATGACATTGTTCTGGAGAGATCACATTATTTGGAGGTCAACATTTCTGTCAGTCCCTACCCTAGGTGAAGTAATACTGAAGTTACACATAATACAAGTTTTCTCACCATACGATCTTTTGTATCACGAGGTGGGGTGTTGTGTGTAGGTTATATGTTGGCATTCCCGATTGTATTTGAGGTTAGACGGCACACCATTGGCCTCCCTCAAATGTAATTTAGTAATTTGCCACAGCAGCTCTTGTACATTAGTATATTTTACCAGTAGTGCTGTAGTAGGTTACGAGTCAATCAAAGATCTATACTATTATACATGTGAAATCAAGAGTTAGCATTTTGACAGATAGACTTCTTGTTTATGAGTGATGCTAAATTTAAATGCATTTAATTGTTACATGAGTTAATATTTTGACAGATAGACTTCTTGTTTATGAGTGATGCTACATTTAAATGCATTTAATTGTTACATATCTCCCTCTCGGTATCTTCCAAGCCGGGGATACACCCGTTCCACCGACCAGACACTTTCATGCACCTAGCATCGATCAACCCGGATGGAGATTACGAACAAATTCTATCTATGATGTATATGTGCTACATACACTGGGACAAAGTAAGATAGTCGGGCAGGATATTTTTGAAGTGCGAGTCTACCACATGTTTCTGCTATGGTAAGGTGTGAACAATGCACACACTAGACAAAAACATGTGAAACCTACGGGGTGGATCCGCATGGCTCACTTTTTATGTGTCTAGTGTGTGTATAAATATCGCCCCCACTTCAAGACAAATAATCTCGCAAAAGCAGTAATCAACAAACTATGCAGAAAGAAATAATCCAAATCCATGATTTACATGTATATGACTCAAATGGTCAAGTATAACAATGTGCAAGGGAAATAAATCCAAATCCCCAGTATACATGTATGTGACTCCAATGGTCAAGTATATGGGGAGAAAAGTTTCGGAAGTTCCGAATTATGATGAGTTGCCAATGGGTGTATTGGCCTTTCTGTAGAGAAACAAACAAACAACAAGCCTTGTTCATTTTCAAGAGCTGGAAACTGCAAGTCTATAGTCCCAGCGGTATTTATTCAAACGCAGCCGATAAAATGCGGTTTAGTCTTTGCTAGAGCATGTACTAGTTTTTCATGGGGCTTTAAAATGTTGTACTATAAGCATACCTGTACAACTTCTTAAAACATCATGTAACACTATTGCATGTTGTAGCAAAGAATAAACTATAAAATGCGGAGTAATAATTAGATGGATTTAGCATAGGTGACAGGCTCCATGTTTGGTTTTCCTGTCAGTCAGTGCACTGAAAGCTGCATAATTAACGGAACGAGCTTGATGATTGACCTGGATATGGATTTACTGGTAACCCAGCTATTCCCAGGCCAGGTGCTATCCCACGCCGGTTCATTCCGTTATTGAATCCAAGACCTGATCCTGCTGGAAGACCAAATGAGCCCAGTTGTGAAGGCCCGGACGAATTAAGATTGCTCGGGGCTTGTTGGACTCCTGAGTATGAATGTCCCGGGATAAACCGGTTGATTCTACGAGCAGCAGGGGTGTTGTGGTTGTGCTTACCCTCGTACGTAGTTATGACAGAGGTAAGGTCAGTGGACGCCCTCTCGACATGCTTTCGGACATTGCAGTTGTTATCAGTGCATTTGTAGTAACTCCTGCAAGGGGAATTCCAATTTCCAAATACCAAGTCAGTTAAACCTGTTTCTAGTGCATCATGATAAATACAAGTTCTGTTTGAAGAATAGAAAACATGTACACAACAGAAGGTGAATTAACCTTGGATTGGGATTTCCTCTAACAAGTTTCTGTCCATATTTACGCCAGCGATACCCATCATCTATGACGTCCACTTCGCTCTTTGTCTGAACCACAACTCTTGGCTCCTTCATGGTTCTGCTAGCCCCCATATCTGGAGTATACATTTCAGTTCTCCTGTAGAAAAGAACATGAATATATGATTTGATCAATCTCCAAAACAATTGATCCTCATAAGTTTAAAACTCCAATAACAAACCTTTTCTTTGGTGCTGGTATCTCAACTCTGACATCACGGTTTGTCACAGGATCATCATCCTTGTTGTTTACAAATCTGCCCATGTATCCATATTTACTGCCACTTTTAGACAGAAAGATTGAAGAGCCATTCTCATATTCTTTCCCCTGTGGAATCGAGGACATTGGATCAGCATTGTCTAGCTTTATAGATGACCAGGCGATATCACCATTCGAGCCTTTGTCAGATTGTTCGCAGTTCTCAAGTGGCACTTCTCCAAGTCCAGGACTGCGAATAGGAGGAGGTTTAGGGTGGTTATGGGATCCTTTATGAGTCGTCTCCCCAAAGCCTTCAGCCGCATGTTGGATTTTTTTCCTGGCCGGACAGTCTACATGTGTGCACTTGAAATAACTCCTAGGAAACTCACTTCCTTTCACCTGTTTCTGCCCATATTTTCTCCAAGTATAACCATCATCAATAGGATCAGGGTATTTTCTGCTTCGATCTACAGTATCCTCTTCTCGTCGATTAATAGGTGGTGAAAGCTCTGTAACACCAACTGCATTATGAGTCTGCTGTGAAGATAGATACTTGCCTCCATCCATGTCTTGTGGTTTGGAACCATCGGCCTGCTGGAGGCTCGCCTTGACTTGGGCGTAAACATTTGAATTATCTATACATTGAGGCGGAAATGGAATATCTGCCACATTAGGACCAGTAAATGACTCTGGACCAAAACCAGAATTGGAGTTTACCTGACAACAGAGAGAAAAGGCAGTAAAAAAAAACGTATTGAAATTTTTTCCCTGACAATTACAAGCTAAGGAAGGGGCAGATAATTACTCCATTAGCAGCACCAAAATAAGATGATGAATTAGCATCATTGAACCCAAATGACGAGGCGTTGAAGTCTGGAAAAATATTCTCCTTCCCGTTATCAGAATTATCCATCGGTAGCGTAGAGTTTTGGTTGTTCCCACCTGGGGCAAATGCATATTTGCCCACTGTAGGAGATGGCATAGCCTGCAGCGAGAACTCCATCAGTTGAATACTGTTATGAGTTATGACTCAACCATAGGTAATTACTTAACTGTCAAACATATAGCAGACTATAAAAAACTCTCATGCTTAAATGTACAGTATATGAGGATGTGGGGCAAATTACATATAAAAACTCCACCAAAGATAAACACCACTTCACAATCACTACATTACTCCACAAGATCATTATAACAAACAAAACAGCTCATACCAAAAAACTAGCAAAACAAGAAATTTATGGAATATCAAAAGTTCGAGAATAGTTATATACTTTGAGCTTACCAGTGGATTGGTGATTAATTCAGGAGAATCAAGAAACACTGAAGGGCTAACGAGGTCCGGAGGAGTCGTCCAACAAGAAGACATCATTCCCTGATTCTGGGAATAATCTTGAGGATTAATGCTTTCTGTGTTTACCCTCAGGGCATTGGCGTTAAAGCCACTTCTAGCCACGGCCCTCTCCTTAAGGCCTCCATGATTTTGGTTTGCAGATTCAGCCAGAGCATTTGCGTTCATATTTTCATGTGCCACTGTGTTAAGGGAACTTGGATTCATTCCATTAGGATATCCGAACGCACCTTGTCCTTGAGGACCTTGGAAAAGATGTCCACTTGTATTTTCATCTGCCACTGTGTTAAGGGAACTTGGATTCATTCCATCAGGATATCCGAATGCACCTTGTCCTTGAGGACCTTGGAAAAGATGTCCACTTGTATTTTCATCTGCCATTGTGTTAAGGGAACTTGGATTCATTCCATCAGGATATCCGAATGCACCTTGCCCTTGAGGACCTTGGAAAAAATGTCCACTAGTATTTTCATCTGCCACTGTATTAAGGGAACTTGAATTCATTCCATCAGGATATTCAAATGCACCTTGTACTTGAGGACCTTGGAAAAGATGTCCACTTATATTTCCATCTGCCAATGTGTTAAGGTAACTTGGATTCATTCCATTGGGATATTTGAACGCACCTTGTCCTTGAGGACCTTGGAAAACATGTCCACTTATATTTCCATCTGCCACTGTGTTAAGGGAACTTGGATTCATCCCATTAGGATATTCAAATGCACCTTGTCCTTGAGGACCTTGGAAAAGATGTCCATTTGTATTTTCATCTGCCACTGTGTTAAGGGAACTTGGATTCATTCCATCAGGATATTCAAATGCACATTGTCCTTGAGGACCTTGGAAAAGATGTCCACTTGTATTTTCATCTGCCACTGTATTAAGGGAACTTGGATTCATTCCATCAGGATATTCGAATGCACCTTGTCCCTGAGGACCTTGGAAAAGATGCCTACTTATATTTTCATCTGCCATTGTGTTAAGGGGACTAGGATTCATCCCATCAGGATATTCCAATGCACCTTGCCCGTGAGGACCTTGGAAAAGATGTCCACTTATATTTTCGCTGTCAGTGACCACATTTGTTTGTGCTACAACATCATCATTAAGCATTGATGCGAAAGTTTCTCCTGGAGCTTGAGAGTACATCCAATCGCCCATACATGCAACATAATCATCATAACGACTCATGATAATTTGTATCTGTTCAAGTTATGTCAAGTTAGTATAACAAGAAATTTGGAGAATCTGAAGACCTCAATATTTTGATACATGAAACATACCAATAGTAGTTAATGATTATTCCAATTGATAGTAATGTCAATTAGTTTTTTCAATCAAAACAGAATAAGATACATATATAGCTTGAACATCAGTATTTGTCGTGTTTAATACACAGATTGAAGCACATACACCATTTACTCAGCAATGCTACACGAACACAATTTATTTAGCAATGGCACACAACGGGACAAACAGGAAGTCAATCACACAATTATTTAGTAATACGACACGGACTGACAAAAAAGAAGCTAACCACACAAATCATGCCATATATTTAGCAATGCAATGCGACGCTACAAAAAGGAAGCCAATGACACAAAGCACACAATTTAATTAGCAATGCGACGCGACATGACAAACAGGAAGCCAATTACAGAAAGCAGACCATTTATTTTGCAAGGCGAGATGACACGACAAACAAGAAGCTATTTACACAAAGTAGACCATTTATTTAGCAACGCAACACGACAAACAGAAAGCCAATTACACAAAGCACACCATTTATTTAGCAACACGACACGACAAATATAAAGCCAATTACACAAAGCACACCATTTATTTAGCAACGCGACTACGACAAATAGAAAGCCAATTACACAAAGCACACCGTTTATTTAGCAAAGCAACGCGACAAAGAAAAAGCTAATCATACGAATCACACCATTTATTTAGCAACGCAACGTGACAAACATAAAACCAATCTTACAAATCATAAGAGATGCACAAATATTTCTTGTATAAAATTCAAAACAAAACAACCAAGACATAATTTTCCTCAAAAGTTCATTCCAATGAGTGCTAATTGTTAAATAAAACTTACTAATTCAACAACACATATAGATCCACTATAGCTAGATTCATCATTCATTAAACTAAGAAATCTGATGCCCAATCTCACATTTCCAACAAATATAAAATATTCCACCCAAACCAAAGTCATCTCAACAAAAATTGCATCCACAACATAATCTAAATACAAGAAACCAATCATTATGAGAAGAGAATAAAAAGATGACATTTTTTTACCTGTACCAAACATAGAGCAAACTAAGAGAAAGCAACTATTATTCTGGTTTTCTACCTTGTTTAGATAAGCTAATCTCTTTATGCTCCTGTATGATTTACTAGTGAGTAAAAAGAAATGTGTTTAGTGATGACATAAAAGAAGATTTTATTTTATATGCTTCTTTCCTTGTTTTTCTGTCTTGCAAAGTACAATAACAGTTTGTAGTAGTAGTATGAGTACATAACTAACTGCCTTTCACAACTGACTGACAAATATCAGGATATATCTATAAATTCTATATCATTGTTTTACTAAAATTGTCTTTTGGAAATATGATGATGGATTTCCTATAAGGGCTTATTTGGAAAATGCTTTAAAATGTTTGACCAGCCAATGGGGTTATGCCACATGGGATAAAGTTTGACTGGAAATTAAGATTTGGAATGGTATGGTAATTAGTGGTTTTTGGAATCAATAAATAAGTGGAAATATTATTGCAAAGCTCTTAATGTTTTGGGGACCTAGGTAAATCTTGGAGGGGTAAATAGTTGGTAAAATGTGTAAGGGTTTGTGATTTTGCAGCCACTAGTTTTTGGCTCAAACTTTTTGTTTTTATTTTTCAAAAAATAAATAAATCTTACTTAGACATGCTTTCTTTATAGATTATTTGATGAATCTATGCCTTTTGGTACACATTTTTTTATATGGATTATTATCTATATACTTTTAAAAATATTATCTCATCACTTCTTTCATGCGGCCCATACTATACTATGTTATATTTGGCTTTTCAAAAATATACTTTAACTGAAAATTAAAAATAAATTATTAAATAAATGTAAATCTATTAAAAAGATTATCACATTACATCTTTCATCCGCCTACCGTATTTTTTATTTGACTTCTTAAAGATATACTTTGATTACAAATTAAGAGTATTTGATTACGTCTTCTAGTAAGAGTCCACGATGTATTGACGTGTTACATCTTTTGAAAAATCATATTACATTAATAAATTAAAAGGAGAAACATCAAATTTGTAAACAATAATGTGTTTTGAATGCATTTTTGTTATAATTACTACTACCAATCTAATATGTATAATAACTGATAATACAAATCAATATTTAATATATAAAATGTTAATTACTAAAATATTATGATTTTATTTATAACTATCAATACCTTTCTTAAAGTTGGTAATGTACTATTCCTAACACACAAAGTCTTGTGGAGCCGTGTATAGCTAATTTAAGATATAACTGGTCGATGTAATTAAAAAAATATTGATTTGTTCACAAATGCATTTTGTGTTTATGAAAACACCAACGTTTTTAATTAAGCAACATGAGTTCTCGGTAATAGCACTCCAATGTTTAAAGAGGGGTAGTTTAAAAAGTAGTTGAGAACACTGTTCATACCAACAATGTGTAACTTTTTTTTCGAGAATACATTCATAGTAATTGCAAAGTTAAGTGTACTTGCTCTGCAATGATCTTAGAATGAATGATCAACTGTGAAGTTTTTCAGTTCCCACACGAACACGAGTGAGTACAAAGTGCGCAGTAAAGAACATGTGTTGGTGGTACAGTGAAGCCAGCATATCAACTGAAAAAGCAGTCTATGACTAATCGCACGGACCCTTTCGATAACTTGTTCATCTCTTTTTGATTTTGTTATAGAACTGAGATATAATGCTCCCAAGAATTATATTGATCCAAGCAACTTGCAAGAATCAAATGCTTTTATCAAGAATAAACAGGAGAAAACTTGCAAGTCCTTCATATACAAAATACATAATTCACAACATCATTATATCATCAACACATGGTATATGGATTTCTACGATTCACCAGACAAAGACATCCTAACAGCAAACATTTGGTAAGAAACAGACAAATACTGTGAAGAAGGAAACAAAGATTAATTCAAAGCAGATCATAAAACAAAATTGCTGAAACCTTCAACATCACTTCTACTCCTTCAAATATGTTGTATTATTTACAGTGGGAAAAATGTGGGATCTTGCCATCTGATGTTTTACACTTTCAATCTTAAGGTTCCCTCTCATGTGATTCATCAATCACTGAATCCTTCACAGACAGTCCATCAAGAACATCGCTCTCCGAATCGGCTTGCAAATCTTTAAACTTGGCCATCACTTGAATCATCGTCGGCCTTTTATATGGCTTGTCGTCTAGGCACTCGAAGGCGATCTTCAAATAATGATACAGTTCCGCATCGCCAGATAAGCTCGTGATCAGCTCAGGATCCAATATCTCATGACTCTTTTTACTCTTCTGCAGTTGCTTAGCCCATCCAACAAGATTATTATCCTCTCCAAATGACAGTGTGTCGATTGGCCTCTTACCAGAGAGAAGTTCGAGCAAAACGACTCCGTAGCTATACACATCCCCTTTCGTCGTGCATCTGAAACTCTGGTAATACTCTGGTGGTACATACCCAGGAGTACCGGCAAGTGTACTCACACTTAAATGAGTGTCAAATGCATTCACCAATCTCGCCATTCCAAAATCGGATACTCTAGCTTCAAAGTTCTCGTCAAGTAACACGTTGCTAGATTTCATGTCCCGGTGAATTATGTGAGGTATGCAGCTATGGTGGAGAAAGGCAAGCCCCCTAGCCGAACCAATGGCTATCTTTTTCCTAGCTCCCCAATCAAGACTCGTGCCCGCGATTTTTTCTCTATCGTGAAGAACCGCCTCAAGGCTACCCCATTTCATGTACTCATACACCAAAAGCCTTTCTTCACCGACTTTGCAGAATCCCAGTAAAGGGACGAGATTTCGGTGTTTTATTCTCCCAATCGTCTCCATTTCTGCCATGAATTCTCTGTCTCCTTGACTTGTGACATGGATGAGCTTCTTTATAGCAACAGCACTCCCATCCTTCAGTTGAGCCTTGTACACATCGCCAAAACCACCTGAACCGATTAAGCTATCTGAGCTGAACCCATTCGTTGCTTCAAGTAAATGTGCGAACGTGAGTTTCCTCAAAGGCTTTTCGAATATGGACACGCTGATGCTTAAAGGCTCTGGAACACTAGATAGTTTCCAACTGCTGCTTCCGGAAGTTGGGAGGCTCTCGATATACTTTTCTCGTTTCTCTTCCTGCTTTTGACTTCTTTTAGCTCTGTATAAAGCATAAAGAAGCAAGCACACACACACAACAGCAGACATCATCCCTATTACCATCCCCATAGTTAGAGTTTCTTTTCTTCCACGACCAGAGGATCCTAAAGCATGGTGTACATTCCCAGAGCCACAAGCAGGCAAAGGCACTCCACAAAGACCGGTATTGTTTTCGTACCTTGAAGCTGGAAAAGTCGTTAGCTGTCCACCAGAAGGAATAGGTCCACTGAGATTGTTGTTGGAAACATCGAGATCACTCAAAAACGAGAGACCCCCTAGTGAACCCGGAATGAACCCTTGAAGGTCGTTGTGCGAGAGATCAAGAACTCCAACACTCTTAAGGCCACCAAAACTGAACGGTATTTCTCCAGTTATATTGTTATGTCCCAAATTGAGAACCTGAACATAGCTCATCGAACCAAAATTTGCAGGGATCGTGCCTGACAAGTGATTGTAAGAGAGATCAACGTAGATCAAGCTCCCATTGCTTGTGAAAGTGTAGACTGTCAGACCAGAGTAGATTCGTGTCGATGGACAAGAATGAACCATAGGATAACTTTGAAGCCTATCAGCACGAATCCCCTCAAATTCGACTAGTCCTCCAGCACCTCTGCATTGTGTTCCACCCTCATTTCTCACGAACGCAAACTGTTTACCGGAGACAATACCAGGCACAATAAGACCTGCCTGTGATGCGATTTCACCGGGCACTGGACCTGTCAGCTCATTGCTATTCAAGTCTAACCATATGAGACTACGGCAACTGCGGATACTCAATGGTATTGATCCATTAAGAGAATTATTACCCATCTGAAGTATAGCGAGGTTAACGAGATTACCAATATCCACAGGGATCTTCCCGGAAAGCCGGTTGCTGGACAACGACACCCAAATAAGATTAGTACAGTTGACAATCGAATTCGGCAGACTTCCCGTCAGAAGATTGTTGTTGAGAACCAACGTCTGAAGATTTCCACTGTTCAAGCAAATTCCTTCCGGAATTTCACCAGTAATGCTGTTTGCCCACATTACTATGTCGGAAATCTTTGGCAGCATCCAAACTTCTTGTGGGATTGCACCATTTAAGATGTTGAAGCTAAGATCAATTGACTTCAAGTTTTTGCACTGCCCAAGTTCAGAAGGCACCATCCCAACCAGATAGTTATTGGCCAGCAACAACTTCTCAAGAACAGAATCTGATGAGCAAAACTCAAATGGCACATTTCCAGTAAAGTTATTAGAACTCAGGTCCAAAACCTGAAGCTTGGTACAGTTTGTCAGTGAACGTGGCACCGCTCCAGTTATATAATTGAACGGGACGTAAAGATACCTCAAACTTGTAATGGAACTGACGACATTGTCAAGAAAGCCACCAGAGAGCTGATTACTACCAAGGTTGAGGCTAGATAGGGATGAGCACGAGGTGAAGGTCGAAGGAAGCTCGCCGGTTAACTGGTTTCCGGAGAGATCAAGCTCCTCCACCGTCCCACATACCCGCCCCAACTCCGGAGGAATTACCCCATAGAACACATTGTGTGCTAGACTCAATCTCCTCAAATTCGACATTTTACCAAACAAATCACCAGGAATCCTGAGTCGGATAGCGTTATGGCCAACATCAAATGTTTCAAGATTTTGACAGTTTGACAGGCTTAATGGGAATTCAGTGGCAGAGAAACTATTATGAGAAAGGTTTAGCACAGAAAGGTTTCGACAGACATCAAAATCGAAACTCACAAGATTGCCACTGAAGTTATTTCTCGAAAGATCAAGAGCAGAGAGGCTACTGCAAGAAGAGAGGGGGGCTTTAAGCTCACCAGCCAGCTTATTTCTTGACATATTAAGCAGATTCAAGTTCTGGCAGTTGGAAAGAACTGAACTCAATAGGCCTAAATCTTGAATGACATTGTCAGACAAGTCAAGTTGCAATAGAGAAGGTCCAAATTTCAAACTCCCACTAGGAATGAAATTGTGGGAGAGGTTCAAAGAAGAAAGCCTATTGCAAGACATCAACAAAGAATCAGCAAAAAGTGGCTCTGACAATTTATTGACAGACAAATCAAGAAACTCAAAGCTACAAGTTTTAGAAGAGGAAGAAAGATTCCCATTGAAATAATTGCCAGTTAAAACAACTTGAGTCAAACTTGACAAGGCCATTAGGTCAGAAATGTGAAGGTGACCTACTAGACCTGCATTGGACAGGTCAAGTTTTGTGACTCTGCTATCAACAGAACAAGAAACTCCATTCCATGAGCATGGAGATGAAGAAGATGAAGCCCAGTTTGACAAAAACCCTTTTGGATCCGTTTCAATTGAGGATTGCTTAAAAGCCAACAAGCTGTTTACTTCACCATTATTACTCACAAGCAAATTTCTTGCACCCAACCCCTTGTAGCAAGAAAAACCCATGAGAATAATTATGAGAAAAACAGTTTTCCTCATTAGCCCTGTTGATGAAAATGACAGTATGGTCCATGATTTGCTCATCTTTTTCTGAAGAATTACCAGTAAATGCCTTCAACTGCATATAATCAACAGTTCTTGCTGCTGTTGGGTTGAGGTTCCTCCGCATAAATCTACTTTTCTCCCATTCTTGTCATTTTCTTGAAAGCTTTGCTTATACACTGAAACAAACAAACAAGAAATCTCAATCCACTGATTCAAGAAACCAAAACAAGTAAGCAAACAGTCAAATAGTAGAAACACAAGTGATAAAAATCAAACCTTTGATTGCTAGATGTGCTTAGATAGTTAAGAAAGGCAAGAAATTTGATGGGGTATCGAAATATTAGGCGTAGAGAGAAAAAAGGAAGAGCTTGGACGAGAGTTTGTTAAAGAAAAATGCGGTCTTGGGTATGGAATAAAATGAGGAAGAAAAGGGCATATGGTTATTGGTGTACTGGAACTGTAGAAAATGGCAAAGGAAATTGAAAGGAGTGGAAAAAACAACTACGAGAATATAGATTTGGATTGAAACAGAAACAGAGTAGTAGTACACCACTGCAACTAGTACAATAACAAAATCAAATTGTTGGGAGGTTTTGTGAGCTTTTGGGTACGATGTTCAGAATTGTCGGCTATTACATTCACAGATTGTTTGTGACCTCCATAAATACACTTGTATATTCTACACTACATTAAATTGGCTAGTTGTAGTAAATGATTGATTTTACTATGGACTTGGAAACAAAAACATCAAAGAGTTAACTCTTATACATATCACAGATTGTTTGACAGTCGATTAAAATCAAGAAAATCAGGTTAAAATATGTATTTTTAAGTATTTTTAATTAGATTTGTTAGTTTTAGTGGTTAGCCAAACAAGCACTAAATAATTTTGATGAAATCCAAATCAAAATACATAAAATAGAGTACATTAGCTCAACATTTGCCCCCACCCCATTTATGTATCCCGTCTTGTTTTGTATGTATGCAATGTAGTCCCGTCTTTGCTGCAAACTTTAACGTATACAGATGTGTACTCTAAATCCTCTAAGGTATGTAGCAAGGCCCTATTTAATTGATTAATGTGATGAACTTTCTTTTTAAAAAAAAATGTATGACAAGAAAAACTATCATTTGTTCATGAGTCTATATACACTATGCTAGTCAAATTGAATCGATATTCTCGCGTAATGAACTTTGGTATAATAAGTCGAATTAGTTTCCTGTAACGGATTTTATTTAGTTAAAAGATAGTAATGGATACCATGCTTTTTGATATTTTGTGAAAATAGTTGTTGGGGCGATTGGTCAAAGATGGGGTTTGATTGAATCTTTCTTTCTTTATTTTATTTTGTTTCTTTCTTTTTATGGGTTGATGAAAGGTGTTGTCTTTACATAGGGGGGTCTCCTCTCACTTTAATTTGTTTTTACGGGGTTCACGGGGGCATCTACACACCCTTCTTTTTCATTACAATCACATTCATTCAATTCATATTTCCTTCCACTCAACAAATTTTCAATGCACACAAGAACCGCACTAATACTAGATAATTTGCCACTTTTTTCTACCTTATTGTTCGTGGTAGTTACGATTTTCCTTTTCATTGTGTGCACGAGAGGTAACTATAAAAATCCACATCAAAATCTCGATAAAAAACCACAATACATAGAGCATGGTTATGATACCATAAATAGTATAGAGTTAGGCAGCTAGTTGAGTTTTGATTTGAGGTGTTTAACGTGAGGTTAGAAGTAGCTAGTATTTTATGTTTGAGTAAGAGACATAAAGGAATAGATGGTGTAGGTTACTAGGGGAGAAAGTGAAGTGGGGAAAATGAATTGAAATGAAATAGAAAGTGACTTAAGAACAATTATTAGTACGAAAGTGAAAATCAACAAGTAATAAGTAAGGAATTCTTAATTCAACCCACTCTTTTACATAATAAATCTTTAACTCTTGGAATGTAATGTGCATCGTTGAGTACTAACTTATTAGCTGACTTAATTTAAAAATAAGTATGCCAGAGTGTTACAATAGTTTTAAATGGAATTGATAGCTCTCGCCCCATACATGTTCTACTATCAACGCACATTAGAATCGTGATAGATCTGCATTTAACTAACAAATGTATTCTAAATATTTCCATTAAATATGTTAAGTTGCGATCATAAATGATTCAAATTTAAATCCCAAATAGTATACCAGATTAGATCCCTGGATGGCATAAAATTAAAAGATAGTTTCATGTAAAAACGTAATCATCTAACCATAAAGCAAAGTTTTCATTTCACTCCACGAACTTTTGGTAAAGAACATAGTAGCGGTATGAACAATCAAGTACCCGACGAGGACAATTATTTATTATAATCAACGAGGAATAAGAACAAATCTAGATCATATAATTAGCTTTGTTAATTAATAATTGTTTATCCACTAATTATTTTTAATTTTTATGATAAGAGTGCCAAAAATTCAAACCTTGATAATGAAACAAGACGTGGGAGAACGAAATCTCTTGAGTTTGCTGTAACTGAATATATATTAGAATTCTTTAATCAAAGGCTTGTATGAATTCTCTCGACATGGTTGCAGGTGTTAATGAACTTATTCTTAACCTATTACATTTGATCAACTTCCACTAAGAAAAATCCCACGTCAAATTTAGTTACAAGTATTACATGTTTGGCTAGAGATATTATTACATATTAAAGAATGTCAACTAACATAAGTATAGTAAATGTTTTATGATGATGTTTAAAATTGAACATATAATAAGTTAAATATGTGATATTGATCCGTTTCGGCTAAAAATGTCTTGTAAGATACTACTATAAAATATTACCAGTAATTTATTTAAATTGAGGAAGAATTCTTGGAAAGTGTGGTGCATCGAATTCAATATGCATAAATATACATTAGGCACGGGGCGCGGGACTTAGGGTTTGATGTTCCCATTTTCTAACTCATCACGTGTCACACCCCCACTCATGGATTATATTTTAGGTTTATCTTCCTGTGTTTAATTACAGGATATTACTGTATAATTGATTTCACTTCATTTGATAAAATAACATGATTTTATTATAGTAAATTTATTTAGTGAAAAAGCTACTCCTTATTTTCGAAAAAAACTGTCATGTTCCTTAAAATAAATTTACAGTACTCTCACATATCGTGCTTAAGAGTTGTTGGATATTTATTTCCACAAGACAGCGGTTGAGATTAACTTGTCAAAACATTTTTTTGCGAGTTTTGGATTATGAACGGGATGACTCGGTTGACAAATGGGCTACAACTCAAACCACACACTAAAATTTGATTTGGAAAGAAGCAGCTTTAGAATGGAGGAGGAGGAGAAGAGTTGCGATGAGTATCAAATTTTGTCTTCTTATGGGTCGGTACGGTTACTCATAACTCATGACTGAACCATACATATATATAACTCTAGTATGATAATATTCGTTTTGGGAGAACATGTATGTAATTGATTTTGCAATCACATGAAAGACCTCATACAGAGGGAGGGATGGAGCGAGGGGGAGGATTTCTTATATACCATTCATTGCGCTCGCTCTTAATCGATGTGGGATGTGGATTATTGCATTTACAATAACCCTACCATTACTTGATTGAGACCAGACCATTTGAGTCAGAATGGTTACTCATGATTGGGCTACACACGTCACACTACTATGATGATGTCGGCTTTGAGTAAGAGACCACATGAATTTACTTTGAAAATAACTCAAAAGGCTTCATACCATTTATCTTACTCGATCTTAACTGATGTTTGATGCATGCTATTACATTCTACCCTTTAAATTGTTCGACGTCCTTGTCGAGCTTCTAGATCCCATGTTTTCGCTCTGGTGTCATTTGTAACAACCCGATTGAGACCCATGGTCCTTTAAGTCAGTGCGATTACTATATTTGTTGTATACATTGATCTGAAGTCCCCCGACAAATTTGCTTTGGAATACACTATATGAGGGTGATGGTCTACCTATATAATTTATTCATTCCACTTAATCTTAACTGACATGGAATACGGCATATTAGAATAATAGACTTTAAAAAAATACCAAGAATTTCATGGCTTCAAGCAATTACAAGCAACGTTTCTCAATGCTAGTAACGTGTGGGTTAGTATCATGACACAACAAAATGTAGCTTTTGTCAAAATTGTGTTGGGTCCGCACGTACTAGTAGCGAATCATATTCCCTTTGGGGCCTCCCCTCAGATCCGCAGTCATCATCGCATCAATCTGATTGATGGCTCAACCAATAGTTCATTTTGTTGGTGAAGTGAAGAACTGAATCATTAATTGATTATAATGAGCATAACTTGTGTGATATTAGATGGTGTATGGGTACATAATCTGGCGGTTCAAAATTATAAAAACTTGTGAGTATAGCATTTATATCAACTACGATGCAGTTTAGCACTAGGTTATCAAGTAGTTTATAAGTTATCGATATCTTACTTCATACCAACTACTCTCCGTTTTATGGCGGGTTATCAGGTTTATTTAGTCATGAAATTAAAGCTTTTGTGAATAAATGCCAACGGTAATAGTAAAATATTCAATTGAACTATATAATGAAAATTTAGACCTATATTTACATTATATATTTCAATTGAAGATATTACTATTATCGTTTGATATTTATTCAATAGCTCATTGATTATTGAATAATAAATAAAATAAACACTATTTTATGGAAGGAGGAAGTATATGTGTATGATCAATCATTGAATATTGTACCAATTTAATCGTATATCAATCGATTAGTGTATGTTGATTAGAAGTTAAAACTATATATGAAATTAATCCAATTTACTTTAATTTATATGCGTTGTAGGATGGCATTATCCATCATTTGAATAGTAGCAAGAAGATTAATTAGAAAGACTTTTTATATTTCCTTGTCTTTTGAGCGAGCATTATGAGCGGAATCCTCGCAAAGAAACCTTGCTGATTTTTGCACCGTTCTTTGCATTTCTTATTGTAGCTAGTATTGCTTTTAAGGCCCACATTCTTTCTCAATTATCTTATCGAATGGGTCCCCGATTAAGTTTTGCTTGCACCATCATCCACCATAAGGCCGAAACGCATCAATATTCTACATTTGCAGTCTGTTCTCATCAAAAATTTCGGGCATGATGCGTCTTGCATCAATACTATTAAATCTATGACAAAGCTTATCCCGTGCTCGTAACGGGTTCGGTTTTGAAGAAATTCTTTTTTAGATCTATTAAATTTAGTTCACTTTTTGTCGACTCTTTACAATGAAATGCTAAAAGGACCCAAACAAGTGTATTTATAGTGATTTTTCCTAATATATTCCTATAAAAGAAGAATATTAAATACTTTGTATATTATTATAAAATAACTTTTCTAAATATTGGTAAAAACTAGACTTGTGGGTAGTAACCTTAAGAATAATGGTTAAAATGTAATTTTGTATGATGTGTTAGAAAAAAAGGGTGTTTCTATTTATTTTTAATATTTTATACATGTATTTATTAAGTTAGCGTTTTAGAGTAAGTATCTTGAGAGACGATTTTATGGTGGGACTAAAAGAGACGGACAAAAATTACAGTTATATAAAGAAATATTAGAGGTACTAAGAACATCGGTTATATACATATATTAAAAAAATGATATAAAATGTTCACTTATAAAACATTACTGATATTGTTTTGAACATGTGTACACATGTACTCAAAGATATCAATCTGTCCCTCAGGTAGTCAGGCATCACACTAATACGTATCTCTTTCAAGACTTCGTGTTATTATTATTGTAAGAAGTTAAAGTTTGGCACTGGCAAACAAAATTTCTAAATTCGCCATTTATGTCCAGCATCGATATATGAATAGGAGTATGTAATATAGTACTGTATTTAGAATACAAATTTGTCTCATTGAACATTTGACTTATCATGAATATATGATGCAACGAAGACAAGTATGGTCCTATTTTAATTTCCAAATTAGAAATGTAGCGTCACGAAATAGAGGGAAGTGGGGTATGATCCAACGCACGGGTGGGTGGAATGGTCGTTACATTACATGGGCTTGTTGACCTGTTCAGTAGTACTGGACTATTTGACTCCACTCTGCTCACGTTGCCTTCTCAACCCAACTTATCCTTCTCATGTGATATTGTTCACAACCGGTTTCCGCGTGATACCTTTTTAATCTCGAGTATGAATTTTCATTAGGAAATCAGCTCGTGCACGTGAATTCATGTCGAGTGCACAAGAAATGCCCTCGAACATAGAACCAATGAATTAATACACAAGAGTTTACAACGGTTACAGTCCCAACTTAAGAATAGGTAGCAAAGAAAGATTACACCACTGGTAGAATGGCACAATTGGTCCTCCCGTTTGGGGTAAATGGGTCACGCAGTACCACGTTTGATCACCATGTCATGGATAGTCCTATTCTTGGTTTTGTCATGGCAATTGAAGGACTTTTCGGCCAGATGGCTCATAGTCAACGTTGACTGCTGATGTGGCTTCGTGGTCAACTAGTCCAATGTAACACATCACCTGCCAACTAATTACTACTCCCTCCATCCCGCAGAACTTCATACATTTGTCCTTTTTAGCCGTCCCACAGAACTTCATACATTAACAAAAAAGGAAGCTACCCCACACTCAACAAATAATAAACAATCTCAACTTTACACTCAAATTACACATTTTGCCACTAAAAGTACACTTTTTTTCACCTTTTATATATTTTATCATTACTTTAACTTTTCGCATAAAACGGCGCGCTAACCCTAATGTATGAAGTTCTCCGGGACGGAGGGAGTAATAATAAAGAAAATGAAAAATAAATTCGAAAATTCAAAAAATTAAAATAAAATTAAATAATACAATTTAAAATTCAGTAAAATAAAAAATAAATTTCATAAAAAAAAACTAAGAGAAATCTGGTTTTTGCGCCAGATTTCCCTCCAAAAGTGCAACTCCCCTTAACCCTAATTATATATTTCCCTCCCTTCTACACACACATTTTTCCTCTCTTCTAATTTGTTTCTCCTTTCTTCAGTCAACAAACCAGAATTCTGCTATGTCAAGTTCTTCATCAAGCTCGAATGCAACACCGAATAGGAGACTGTGTCACTGTGTGGGCTAATTTCACGCCGGCTAACTTCATGGACAGATGCCAATCCCGGTCGGAGATGGGTCCAATGCATCAGCAAGGGGAAAGTTGGTGGTTGCAGCTTCTGGGAGTGGTTTGATCCTGCTATGTCTGCAAGATCAGTTGAAGTAATTCCTGGGCTGTTGCGCAAAATGAATGGGATGGAGGCACGAATCCAGGGGTTGTGGGAGGAAAATGCGAGAATGTCTGATTTGGAGGCACAATTGGCTTTACTGGTGCAAGAAAACGTTGATATGAAGAAGAGAATGGAGGCACTATTGGAGGAGAATGCTAGAATGAAAGTCATGGAGGCGCATGCAATAATCAAAGGGATGGTTGAGGAAAAGAGTAAACTGCAGCAATTGAAGAAATTGGTTGTTTGTGTTGTTGTTATCTGGTTTGTGTGGGTTGTTATATTCAATTAATTAGTTAATGTTTAGGTGTTTGTTGCTAGTGATCATTTGGGAAACTATTTCCTAAAGTTTGATTTTTGCTAGTTAATGATCAAAAGGTTGCTTCCCCTGCTTCAAACATGTAATGGCTTATATATATATTTTCAACGAATTAAGTTCCAGTTAAGAATGGATATTCACTTTGTTGTTAGCAAATATGGAACAGGAATGGAAATTACAAAGTAACAAAGAATGGAACAAGAATGTAAGACAGTAAAATAAGTTGGATTTAACAATGACAAAGAACAACCTATACTCCAGTAACACATCAAACAACAATAAGAAAGAACACTTGCAGCAGTAACACAACAAAAGAACATGGATTTAGCACAAAAGTTCAATCTAAGGGTTGTCCATTCATTCAAAT
Organism: Plantago major; assembly: GCA_026545765.1. Classification (NCBI taxonomy): domain Eukaryota; kingdom Viridiplantae; phylum Streptophyta; class Magnoliopsida; order Lamiales; family Plantaginaceae; genus Plantago; species Plantago major. The sequence continues at coordinate 88,389,764 of CM048842.1, forward strand.
ACTTAGCAAATTCATTACAAACACCAAAATACTAATTTGTGTTATACTAAAGTAACACATGAAGCATGACAGTTTGAGATAGTTCAACAACAAAAAGACTTCTTGTACTCAATCAACCAAAAGACTTCTTCTACTCAACAGTTTGAGATAGTACCACATTTCCAAAACAGATAGTTAAGTTAGACTTTCTCCTTGTCTTTTCCCTTTGCCATGACATCTTTGAGATTCTTCAAGGGCACATACTTCCTTCAATTCTTGATGAAAGTACCATCATCATCCACATCAGGATGTAGTTGCTTGTAAATAGAGGGCGCCTTACTCAACTGTTTCTTAGCTGTAATATCATTCACCTAATCAAATAGAAACCACATGATCATCAATCATCCAGTGGTATGTATACATAATCAAATAGGCTAAGTTGTACACATAAGTTGCTTACAGATTTTGGTGGCACATTAATGATTATCCCCTTTTCAGTTCTTCTCTTTTTGGCCACTGGTGGAACATTTGCATCAACATCAATATGGACCTATTGAAACATGAAAAATAACTTAATTAACTAAGCAAGACAGGTTTGTAATAGGTGACTTGGTTATGTGATAAAGTAAAATTACACTAGTTTGTGAAGCTTGTGTGAGCACTTGATGAGTTGCTTCCACTCCTTTCTTCATCTCCTTACTCTGTTCATAAATCAAAAGATCACATGCTTAGTAAATGAACAAAAACTGAACAATAAATAAACAAACAAACTGCAATAGAAGAGCCAACAACCATATTACCTTAGTTGTTTTATAAGAGCCAATGTATTCAGTTGTTAGCTGAGACAAGAGCATGTCATCAGCAATATCACCAAATGCATCAAGAAAGTCATCACCCTCATCACTTTCATCTTGTTCACCACCTGCATCTCCACTTCCATTTCCAGTATCTTCCCATCCAGTTCCATCTTCTTGAGCAGATCCATCTTCTTGTTCATCAACCTCTTCTCCACTTCCATCTTGTTCATCAGTGGTATGCAGATTAGGCCCATTAAGGGGACACCTCCTCTTATTGTGTCTCTGCTTCCCACATAAACCACAACGTGCCCACCCTTTTGGCCTATTCAGCTTAAATCTATCAGCTCCTTTACCCTTCTTTTTTGATATCTTCTCCTCCTCACCCTTTCTTCTTCCCTTTTGATACCTACCAACATGCTTCACTTTGCCAAAACTAGGAGGCAATGGTGGTATGTAAAAGGAGTCATCCCACAAATCTGCCCCATTAATGCCATATATTGCACTCTCATACACATTAATATATATATCAACTGTGTAGCAGTCATCAACAAACATATTTGGGTCCTCTTTAGCCCTTGCCATTGCACTAACAACATGCAGACATGGGATGCCAGTCAATTGCCACCTTCTACAAGTACATGTCCTAGACTGAAAGTCCACATTATACATTGAACTACCTTTCTTTTCCCTCACCTAAAATATGAGATTTAATTAGAACTAGTAGATACAACATCACAGTATAAACAAAGTCTAAGTAATTGATACACAAGAATATACATAAGCAATAGTCACAGTCTAAGCAATTAATACATAAGTGTATAAAAATATACCTGATAATTGTTGTCATTTGATTTTCTGGAGATGACCTTGTTCAGCCTATATATATTCTTGTGCATTATCTTGTTGATTGCTGGGCAAAGTCTCTGATTCATCCACCTCTTTTTTGTTGTGTCCCTATTCTTCTGTAGCCTAGACATCGTGTACTCCCTTATCCCTAGATGGTAACAACACCTTGTTGAATGACTGATCACATCCATTGTTTAGAGTCATGTAACATAGAGGTAATGTGTTGAAATATGATTTAGTCCAATGTCTTGGATCCTTATCATTGAGCTAGTCCACTGCCTTTGGATCAAGCACTCTCAACTCCTCAATAGCCACAACAAAATCTCCCTCAGTAGTTGCATTTGAGGCCTTGTACAGGGCATCCCTAAACCCTTCACCCTTGAAGCCATCCTTATAAAAATTCTTCCACATGTGTCTAATGCAAAACCTGTGAGTATCACCAACAAACAACTCTTCAAATGACTTGATCAGGCCCTTTTGTTTATCACTGATCAAGGTATAATCTGTAGTAGGGGTTAACTCTAGATCAACCTTCAAAACACTAAAGAACCAATCCCATGTACATTTGTCTTCTTTCTCTACTATTGCCCAAGCAATTGGATATGGTTTATTGTTGGGATCCACACCCACACATGTCAACAACACTCCCTTGGCAGGGTAACTCAAGTGACACCCATCTACACCAATCAATGGTCTACATCTTCTAAACCCCTTCTTCAGTGCAGCAAAACATACATAAAAAGATTTAAACTCTCCATTCTCTTCAATATCAACCAGTACTGTGGATCCATGATTGCTCCTTCTCAACTCTGCATCATAGTCATACAACTTACTATTTTGAGCATCTGGATCACCTAACACCATCTTCATAGCCTTTTCTCTACCCCTTCTAACCTGATCCCATGTTATATCCAAATTCAGTTCAGACCCTGCATCCTTCCTAAAATCCTCAATGCTCCTAACATTATCAGTCCTAAACCAGTCCAAAAACCTCTTTGCTAGGTAGTTTGAAGTCAAATTATTCACTTCATAACTTGGACAACAAGTGTGTTCATGGCAGTACACAGTAATCTAGAAGGTCATGTGAGCTGCAATAACTCTAGCAGTCAACTTCCATGGACATGTATTTGAATCCTCACATTTAGCATACACTCTAACTCCATCATTCTTCTTAACCTGTAAAATAAGCACAATAAGATATTAGATGATAATAAGATACAAGTGATAATAACAGTATACTTATTGAAAATCAAATGACACATGATTAAATAACCTTCAAGTTGTGTTCAGTCTTTATAGCATGATCATGTATGGCTTCTATCAATACACTTTTGTTAGGAAATATCTAGCCCAATGCAAACTGAGGGTTATACTCATCTTCAAAAATAAAAGGAACCCTCTTTGGTCTATTTGCAAGTCTTTCTAAATCACTTCCATCTAAGTCAAGAGCTGAGTCAAAGTCCTCATCACTTTGTAGCACAATGTTTTCACTATCAGAACTGCCTTGACTATCACTTTCCTCATCCCTTTCAACAGTAGGCCTGGTGCTACTACCTTGCCCACTTCCACTACCTTGTCCAGTAAGCCTATTTTCACTCCACTGCCTTGTCTATTAGTCCTATTTCCACTTCCACTACCTTGTCCATGTAGCCCATTTCTAGTACCACTATCACTACCATGTCCATTAAGCCCACTTACAGTACCATGTCCACTAGGTCTACTACCTTGCACATGTTCATTAAGCCCAATACCATCTCCATGTCCATTAAGCCCAGTTAGATAAGCCTGCATATGCTCAACTCCAGATGGACTAAGTGCCCCCAAATTCTCTTTTATATATGTATCAACATTCTTGTTCCAACCATCATCATCTGTCTCATAAGATTCTTCCTCATAGTCATCATCCATACTTGCGTTAGATTCATCTTCCTGCTGCAAATCAACCTCATTATCATCCATTGTATTCTCAAGTTCCTCAATTACCTCATTATCAAGCTCTGGCACATCATCATCCAATGCCTTCTCACTTCCATCATCACCACTACTTCCCTCATCATCACCGTTACTGTCACTACTTCCCACCTCAATATCATCACTGACTAATTCACCATCAATCCACAAGTGAAACTCCATATTTTTCCCTATTTTTAGTATGCTCTTTGCAAGCTTTTTTCAAATCTTCATTTGTACCAATGTATAACCAACTATTTAGAATTGTCAGGGATCCAGGAATTTGCACATGGATTTTCTTAACCACCTTAACTCCCAAGTTATCACAGTAGGCTTTAATCAGTCCAACAGACAAATTTTTCAGTTGAAAGTAATCCCATTTTTTAATTTTTCCACCATTATACAATACTGACCAGTCCCTTGTGAACCAATTATCTCCATAATGTAATACTAAAGTGAAGCAACTTTTGGCACGATTTGTAGATGTAAAATAGTAGCATACATGATGGGAAAACACAAACAGACAAGATCGAAAGGAATAAACTAACCAACAACAGATAAAGAATGGAAAAAAGGGATAGACACAAGGAATCAATGCACATATACCTACCACCATTAAACAACTCAGAGGGGACCATTTGTTTTAGATTATTCGACATAAAGGTCATGGGTGAATGGCCCATGTTACTCAACAGTAAACTGGGATTAAGGAATTAAAAAACGACATGAAAACTTACTGTGAATAGGCGGGTATCACTATAAAAAAATAGGGCAGTACCAACTGCGAATTTTGTTGTTGAAGGTGAAAATTTTGTTGCTATTCAGATTTACCAACAAATTTTTTCTGTTGGATAAACTGTTGGTGATAGTGGCGTTGGTAATTCAACAACAAAATACATCCGTTGGAAAAATGAAAATATTATAAATATTTAATTGTGGCCAATGAGACTCGAACCCGCATCCTTTAGGTTAATAACTTACTTTCTTACCACTGCATCAACTAAAACTATGTTAACCATTGAGTAATGCATATATTATATTTGGTTAAACTCTAATTTTCACTATATTTGCTCAGAATAACACTTAATCCTAGCAATAGACAAATTCTCTTATTGCATGTTACTCCCAATTTACTACCACAAAACATATACACACAAATTTTGGTCTCTTCACCTGACAAATACCTTTATGTTGCTACTCATTTATATTTTAATTGTTTTTTTTTATAGAATGCATATTGTAGTTATCATATCATGAGTAAGTCTTGTATTTTAGTTTAGTTAATTAGTATAAACAAGATAACGTTTGAAATAAATGGGTTTCCAACAACATCCCAACCAAATTATGTTGGAAAACTGTTGATATAACAACGACAAAATTGATTTTGTTGGTGTTCATTACTCGCTCCATTCTTTACAACGATGTTCCAACATAAATTTTGTTGCAGCCTAAATTTGTTAGTGCATTCGCTGTTATCTATACATATATTTTGTCAGATTTATTTACTGTTGGTATTTTGTTGCTAATATCAACAGAATTTGTTCTGTTGGAGTCTCTTCGTTGGTGTTGCCCAGATTTTTTGTAGTAAGTGCTCAGGTCGTTCCTTTATCATCGTCGCTGGCTACTGTCGTCGTCGATTAAAGCTCAAGCACGGGAGAGACAACAATGGCGATTAGGATTTTACTTGGTATCTCAAGCAAGGAGACAACAATGGCGATTGGGGTTTTACTTGGTGAATTTGGGGGTAAAATGTTTATTAACCCCCAGTCGTTCCTAACGACTAATTTTTTATTTTACTTGTTTTCTATTTTTTTTATTTTACTGAATTTTAAATTGTATTATTGAATTTTATTTTAATTTTTTGAATTTTTGAATTTATTTTCCATTTTCTTTATTATCAGTAATTAGTTGGCAAGTGATGTGTTACATTGGACTAGTTGACCACGTAGCCACATCAGCAGTCAACGTTGACTATGAGCCATCTGGCCGAAAAGTCCTTCTATTGCCATGACAAAACCAAGAATAGGACTATACATAACATCAAACGTGGTACTGCGTGAGCCATTTTCCCCAAACGGGAGGACCAATTGTGCCATTCTTCCGTACACCACCCCACACAGGCTCCTCGAAAGTTCTAAAAAAGGAGTAATTTTGACCACCCACGTCGTCTAGTATATCATAACATCAAAAGGTGTAAGCCGAGAGTGAGGGCCTGACGGGTTGCAACCAAAACCATTAATGACGGAATATGAAAACTAGTCGGTCCAAACGACCGAGAAATTTAGGTGTTTTTCCCGCTTAGTATCTCTCTTCAAAATTCTTTTAGGTTTATGTATCCTTTAAATTTCAACATATTCAAGCAACACAATTTACAAGTTTCTCTCATTTGCTTTATTGTGTTGGTTTAATTCTTCTATGATCATATCATAGAAGAATTAGTATATGGGTTCTTTGTACTATGTCACACGTGGGGACGGGAGAATATGATCCTGTAGCATGCGTTCTTATGACTCTTATCCAATGACATGTTCAAATTTGTTGACATTTGTTTATCTGGTAATTACTCGATTCAGTCCGAAGTTTTCAATTTAATTTTTGTTTACTTTTTAAATTTTATTTGAATAAAAATTAATGTCAAATAATAAAGAATCAACGAAAATTAAATGAAAAATGGCGGAAGGGAGGAAGTAGTGATTATCTTCTGTACATGCAGACTTGTTTGTTAGCGATATTATGCTAAGATTAGCTCTCATATTTGTTAATTTAGTGAACTAATTCCTTTTTAATTATCATTATCAATAGTATAATTTGCTTAGAGACTACATGCAGATCACATAAAATGTCGCATTCATCCTCACCTGCAACTTGTTCTTTTCTATTGTAGGTAAAGACTTGAGAATCATCACAAGTTTGTTATTTCAATGAATACTCTTCAAATCTAAAATATTTAATGATAATTTTGCTCTATGTCAATGAAGATTGATTTTACGCATCTTTATTAAGTTTGGTTGAGTATTTAGATGAGATATCGTAATAGAATTATATCACGAATGTGAAGCGCGATATGGAGTTAGATCGCCCAGCCACCCAGGTGATACCAATTTACAACAGTTGAAGATAGGATGTGTACTAATGTTGAAAAGTTTAAGATTGATAATTTTGCCGTAGAAGATCTAAACTAAATCTTTTTTCTTTTGAAACCTAACAAGTTTACTCAACGTCTTGGGACCCTATGCTAATTTTTTCTTAATTTGCTTTTGAAAATTGCTACCGACCGAATTATGAAGTAAATAATGAAGCAACATGATCGCTGATTTGATGTGCAATTGTCAAGCACTCGATTTCATCTTAGAATTTGGGAAAAGCAGGATCTTAATTTCTCAATCATCTTTACCGGATTATTTATATCACACCTGATTTTAAATGAGTTTTAACCGCGAATAACTAAATTTTAAATAAACTAGTATACTTGACATGCGAATCCTCGCGTGCAGTGTTAATCCATTACTCTTTTATAATATAATCCACCGCTTTCGTTTTTATAGTAGTTTGACACTTTAGTTTTGTACATTTTTAAGAGAAGATGAATAAAGTTATAAGTAAATAGTAAATGTAATAGATAATTATCAAAACAAATTCTATCACAATAAATTGTCCCATAGCTTTTTAAGTTTTTCCAAATATTCATTAGTCACGTTGGTGGCTTTGATTTGTAACCAACTATTTATTAAGTAAATCATTTGTTTAAAAGAAAAAAAAAGAAGGAAAAAGAAAGTTATAAAACATGTAACCACCATATTTGGTACTAATTACCTGGATGGCTTTGATTAGAATATAGTATAGATTGTGAAAAATTGTAAAGTTTCAATTTTGTGAGAGTGTAGAAGTGAATTAAAGTTGCAATTCAAATAAGAGAAATATTGAAAACTCAATGAAAATCGAGTTTAAATTGCAAAATATCATCTGTTTGGAAAACGATTAAAATCAAGAAAAACATGTTAATATGAGTATTTTTATATGTTTTTAGCCAGGTTTTGTTGATTTAAACTCACTGCCGAATTGAACAAACACTAGTGATTTATGTCAGATTGGTAGTATATGATTTACCAACTTGTTTTTTTTTTTACTAGTACTACTACTTCACATTAATTTATCATATAGTTTATAAACTTGACATTATGTTATATTTGTTTAGAATAAAATAATTAATCTAGTTGAATTATTTTCATATTCTTCTTATATTTTATATATTGTAATTCAATAAGGTTGTTAGTTAATTAATTAAATAATCAACCCTATAAAAATAAACAATATTATCAGCTATATGTTATCTACCAACATATTATCAAGTAAAAACTCATGTAGCACTATCAGACATGTTTGGAATTAATTTTAATAAAAGTAATTCTTTTCGGAAAAAAAAGAAAAAAGGTTATCCACCTGTATCATTTTATATGTTACAGTTGCTTTGAAGTTGTCCACTTTAATCTTTTTACTATTTTAGGAAAGATATGCTAATAAAGTTAAAATGTAAATTAAACAAAAATACTAATCACCAATGTGGTTACACTAGTACCATATAATAATGTACACACGGGTAGCTTATATGGGATTGAGATTTGAGATCTCGGTGTATAAGTCAGTCCGATTGCATCCATCATAGCTTCAAACAACTTTTAGTCACCAAAAAAGATATTCAGAACTAGTATCTACAACGTAACGTGCATTATTAGTTGAATGAGTTTGCCAATAACTCGACAGCTTTTATAAATTGAACTTTTCTAGCACTCCATTTTGTCACTTTCAACCTTCGAACAATTCTGCGCAAATTTAGGGTATTAGTTGAATTGTTAGATATGTTATACGGTTTATTTTATACCAAGACAAAATATTATGGCCAATCTAAACGTAAGAGATAAAGCTCTTAAGCGCTCTACGCACTACAAGAAATTCACTGAATAGCGACGGACAGGGGCGACGGATGCCTATCCGTCGCTATTTAGCGACGAATCAGTCATTTTAGCGACGGATAGAGCATTTGGCCCTATCCGTCGCTAATCCGTCGTTGTTTCTGTCGCTATTTAGCGACGGATAAATCTATCCGTCACTAAATACGTTGACCCAAAGAAAAAAAAAAAAAATTTTATCCGTCGCTAAATTTAGCGACGGATAGGTTTATCCGTCGTTAAATTAGCTGAAACCCTAATATTCCCCACGCCTCCTTCTTCCATCACTCATCCCTTCTTTCCATCACTCATCTCTTCTCCATCTCTTCCTCCACCCTTCACCACCACCACCACCGCCGCCACACCACTACCACCTAACCACTGGCACCACCACCTCCACACTGCCACCTCCGCACCACCACCACCTCACCACTGTCACCACCACCTCCCCACTGCCACCACCACCTCCGCACCACCACTGCCTCCGTCCGATTTGTCAAGATCTCGTCAAGATCCACCAAGATCCGTTCAAGTTTGTGAAGATCCACCAAGATCTCGTCCGATTCGTCAAGATCTTTTCTATATTTTTTCGTTTTTTCTTATTAATTTTGTATAATTTCTTTGTATTATTGGATATTGAATATTGTATTATTGGATGAAATTGTAGATTTATGTAAGTACGTATTGAATATTGTATATCCGTATTGAATATTGTATAAAATTGTCAATTTATTGTATATCCATATAAAATTGTCGATTAATTGTATCATCGTCGATTTATCCGATTCGTCCCCAAATCGTTAATTGATTCGTCAATTCGTCTGCAGGTTAATAAAAATAAATTAAAAAAAACAAAAAACCACCTATTTAGCGACGGACGGATAATTATCCGTCGCTAAACACCATCAGAATTTGGATTTAAAAAAAAAGATAATCGGCTTTTTAGCGACGGATAATATCCTTCTTTAAAAAGTCAACATTCTATCCGTCGCTAAATCCGTCGTTATTTAGCGACGGATAGATTATCCGTCGTTAAACAGTTTGTGACGAAGAAAATGACGACGACATTTTTATCCATCGCTAGGAGCTTAACGACGATCGGTATGAATATAGCGATGGATTTATCCGTCGCTATATGACCTTTTTTTTTTTTTTTTTTTTTTTTGTAGTGGCATAAATTAATTTGTATAAATGTGGAACAATACATTCAAGTATGATGTACGTTTGAGAAGACTACTTACTTGAGGTGTGGTGTAGTAACCGACAAATCATTGGTGCGGTTTTGGCTTGGTCCACAATATAATCCAAGTTTATGAACTGTTGTTGGGTTCGAACACGGTGGTGTTTATTTATTTTAGTCATCATGTAATATTGAATTTCAAATAAGCATTCTTTATGCTCGTGATAAAGCCATATTCGCTATGAAAGATGAAACCCGAGTGGTGTCATGTAACACACGAAAAACTTAGGCTATGTTCTCTTCATCTGAACAAAACTGAACTGATATGAACTGAACTTATTAATTTATAGTATAAAAAACAATTAAGGCTCTGTTCCTTCGTCAGAATTGAACTGAACTGAACTGAATGAAACTGAATTGTAGTATAAAAAACAACTAAGCAGAAGTGAACTGAACTGAAATTAATGAGTTTTCAGATAAAGAGAACAGAGCCTAACAAATCTGAAGTGAACTGAAATTAATAATTTTCAGATGAAATAGCTTTGAAAATGTATGGACCGGGATTTGATACTTAATGGACCTGTGTATCCAGTACACCAGAGAACACTATGACTTAGTGTCTCCGATACACTGGATTAGACATGACATAACATATCCTAGATGTCTTAAAAACACTAAACCTGTTTACAATTAAACTCAAATAGATAAACAATAAAGCACAACGGAAGTCAGGTAGTGTATGTAAAATACTGAAACAACCTGTGGTGACTCGTATAGTCCCGACACTAAAACTCAACAACAATCAAACTTACACTAAGAAGTATATTGTGAGTAAATTAGTGTATTCAGTACATCTAATTAAGAACACTATTACAAAGTGTCCTCGATATACTGAATTAAACAGAGTACTAACTAGAACAGTTAACACACTAACACACTAACTAATCTACTAAAATAATCAAGTTCACAGCGGAAAGTAAGAGCACCAATGTAAGTTTTCTAGAGGGTTAATATATTATAACCCTCCGAGCCTCAAGGCAAAAGAATCCACTATAATGAAATAATGAATTACAAAAACAATTCACAACTTAAACAAGATGAATAAACTGTGAACAAATCACTAAGCAGTTGGATAGAACTAACTATCCTAGTCTAGTAGAAAAACTAGACAAAGCCTAGAAAACTGTCAAATACGTGAGTTGTTATGAATACACTCGGAGACTGCTCTAACTCACGTAATTGAATGAACCGACGTCTGGCTTTATATATAGCCTTACAATGCACGATGGCCAGAAGGTAAGTTCCTATTTTGTTGCACGAAATCTTGACTTGAATTCATTAGGAAATTTTCTATAAGATCTTTCCTAAGCTCTTTTCTTCAATAAGGAAAGTATTTCCTTCTTGCATTATTTGCTTTACTTATTTCAGCTTTCTTCACACGCTTTCTATCTCCTTCGATCTCTTTCCTTCTTGCTTCAGCCGCCAGTCACATACTTGGGAATGTTCAGATTTTGTCTATATCACAATAGAAGATCTTCCCAAGTATATCTCCTCAATATTCTCTTCAAAGATTCTCTTAGTCTCCAATAAGGAAATAACTCTTTCCAACTGATTTGCTTTCCTACTTAGCTCAAACTCTTCCAAAGCATCATTTCGAATCCCTTGACTTAGGCTCTGTTCTCTTCAATTGAAAACTCATTCAGTTCAGTTCAGTTCTGCTTAGTTATATTTTATACTGCAATTTAGTTCAGTTCAATTCAGTTCAGTTTAGTGAAGAGAACATAGCCTTATTTAGACCTGCACAATCAATCTAAAACCGTGAAACTAGGTTAAGTTTAATAAATGAAAATATCGAATCAAATATAAAAGTGCAACAGTAAAGTGTTGTCGTCTGGTGTTTTGAAAACACCACATGACAACACCTGCACCTTTTATCTTCTTTCATACCCTTAACAAATAACTCAGCATGGAATCCAATCAAAGTGAATAAATGCAAAATATAATAACTAAAGTGCAATATAACGTGCAATCAGCTGGTGTTGTGAAAACAACTGACTGATACACTTGCACTTTCGAGCCTTATAATGTAGAACAAATGTACATGGAAATTTGGACCCTCTGTTACATGAGAAAATGACCTATCGAATTCAGATGCCATAGAGGAGACCTGGCCAGATTCCACAAATTGATTAGCAAGTGGGCCTGAAATTAAATCCAGTCCATTTATCCATTTTAATGTAAATTATGGATTGGATAACCTTTACCAGCCTTGGGGAATGAGCCCTTTGGGCCAAATCATCATCATAGATGTAGACCGCATTGACAAGGGCCCCCTAAACAATTGTCTTTGGGAAGGCCATCCACGAGATTTATGGGCCTAAATAGCAAGTTTTAATGTGAGGCCTAAATTAATAGTATAATAAATAAAGTAATATTTTTATTCATGAATATTTGTTTTCAGTACAAACTTTTTGTTAATTATTTTCCTTTTACAAGGAAAAAAATCAACTCTTCTGAAAATTTCATGAACACAAAATCAATTTTTAGAGCGTTTTTTCTTAATATTTAACATAAAATTTTAAACGAAATCATACTTATCGGACTAATGTGGGCCTGAAAATTAAAGACCATGTGCGGTCTAACACCCCGCGCACCCTCTTACCCGCCCTTGTAGTTCGGCAAAAGTCAACCACATATAAGTCCTTTTCTACTCTACAAGATATGTTTGAATGTCTTTGACGGTGCTACATATAATACACGTGGTACAATCATGATACAACATTTAAATCATCATGAGACACACAACCAGAAGATGTGATTCTATCATCCGGTTTAACATCCATGATATGTATATCCACTTATTCCATTCACACTGCAATACGATTCCAAAATTAGTTGGTAGCTAATAAATTAGTTGATTTTTATGAAGATGTTTAGTCAATTAATTAGCTGATAAACTACCTGATGTGCTAAATATAGTTATAAAAAACGGACCTAACCAGCTTTTTTTCCTAGTAAGTACATGAATGAACAAACTTATTATATCAGCTAGTTATGAGTTAGACGTTAACGTAACAAGGTAAAAGATAATCTCATCAAGCTTATAGGGTAGATGATAAGCTAGTATATTAAACAAAACTCGCATGCACGAAGCAATTCCCGAGAGATTCTTAGATTTATCAATACGTCGTAGACCTTGAGGTTGAAAATGAATCACATAATAAAAGTTTAAATGAATTTAAAACACATATTTCAAGCAATTCCCGATGGTCTTTAGTTGAAGAATTTTCCGCAATTCCTATACTAAAAATTTCACTGAATCAGTAGAACGAGTTTGAAAAATGCACAAACTGTGATCCAAAGATGACCTAATTCCTAAAGGATCAAGAAAACCATCGGAAAAGGCAAAAAAATATTAATAAAGCACCAGAAGTGCTGATTACAGAACATGATTTACAATGTATCCTTCCTAATTAGCCTCCAAATAAAACCAGAAAAGATTAATCACCATGAACTGTCTGTCATCAAATTACAACATATAATTCCAAGAAAATCATCAATTAACAAGAAGTTCTAAACAAAATCTACCCTTCATGAATCAATGTTATCCTCAGCGTGCTCTTTCTGGTGATTCTCCATGCATTTCAGCAGATACTTGAACGTCTCGATTTCGCACGGGATCGTTAAGCCACCGCTGTGATCGAATCCAAACTCCTCCTCAACCTTCTCTAACAACACCTTAAATAGTGGATCACCAAGATAGCTAGTAGGGATGATAAACCTGCGTAGCTCCGGTCCAACGTACACTGCCAGATAGCCTTTCGGCACATCAAATGGGTGGTCGGGGCTCTGGCTGTTTTCTTCATCTGAGTCACTACAAACGTTAGGAAACCTCAACCTTCTACTAACCGATGGCGAAATGCCTCCTGGTGATCGACGATTATCGCCTGATTCGACTGTCTCGCCTGATTTGTTCTGTCCAAGTGTCGCTTGTTGCCATTTGTGCAGCAAGCCTTTCAATGCCACAATCTGCCTTATGCCAGTCACCTTGGCTCCTCCGTTTTCTTCCATCGCAATGAACGTGATGATGAAAATGAATAAATTAATTCGACTGCGTGTTATTGTTGTCGATTCGGAGTGTATCTCATCTGGATCTGATCATGCTCCACTGCAATATATAAAGCAATGACAAAAGAGAAAAACATAAGATTGTTACACTTTCGGTACAAAGGACAGATTGTTCTTTAAGGATGGTTTGAGAAACATGACAGCAGTTTTTTGGTCTATTTTATGTTTCAGATCACTTTGCTTTGGATAATAATTCGAACATCAATCAAACTTGCACATGGTGATGAGATTAAAGAATCATCAATTTGTAATATACGCATTGTACCTTGTCATTATTTTATCAGAATCTGGAAAAAAGGATTTGATTCCAATAACTATTTTATTCAAAGGCACATGAAATATTTGCTCATACGTAATGATTCGGAGTTTCAGACCATCAAAGTTCAGTTTCCACACTAGCCGTCTACAACCAAGCCAAAACTTTTAGGCCAAATGCAAAAATTTCAAAATGTACCCAAAAATAATGATGTATACTAAACAAAAAAGTTATGCTTCATGTATAATGTTGAAATCATTTTACTAAAAAATAGTATACGGAATATATTATTTTTAGTATAACACTTGAAGTTTTATTCAAAGTAAAATCATGGAAAATTTTTATTTTCATATTTTCAATACCCTCCTAGTAAAATGATATCGAATTTGGCTTAAACTGTGGGGTCCTATGCTGATTAACATATCGCATGGGCTCAGGCCCAGCCATGCTCATGGTCATAATTGTTAAATGGTGTGGCACCGATTAAGCGGGTTTTCTATGCTACGATATGCCGGTGTTTATATGCATGCTATAAAATGTTATAGTGACTCATGATGTTTGAATTGTCGTGCAGTATAAAATATAGAGCATATTGTATAATTATGGTACAACATATATAAACACCATCATACACTATACACTACAGCATGTTGTATCATTGAGAAACATATTAACCCTATCATCTCAAAATCCAATTAACTTTCTTTCTACATATACTTAAAACTTAATACTATTTGGTATTTGGGGTTTCTTTTTTGTAGAGATCTCAAAATTAAATAGCCCATCAATATCTCGACAAACACTTGATCTCTATCCCCAAACTCCCACCCACCAAGCGCTATTCCGCTATCCCTCCCCTTTCAAGCAGATAGCCCATTTGCAAGGACTATAGTATGATAGAAGATTGTAAGAGGCTTTTACATATGCATCGCTGCTCCAAGGGTGAGAGTGACGGAGCTAATATTGAAATATAGGGCTCCAAATTACTAAATCCAAAAAGACATAAAGATGTCAAAACATGAATCTCAAAGGCGTAAAGATGACACCGCATTTTCAAATTTTGAGTTCGGCCAATCATCATCGTCACCCCTGTCTATTCGACTAGCTAGTATCTCATGACGCGTAATCTAATTACACTATTTCATGGAAAAAAACATGTAAACATGCACAAAATGAAGAGCATTAGAAGTACCAAATGAATGTGGGCAAGGTGGAGGCGGAGACCCGGAGGCAACAAGGATGAAAGGACGGAAAATAGTACTACATATTAAGTGTATCATCAATTTTCAATTCCCATTTGTGTGAAGGAAAAAGCTTCGGACAAGTAGTGGATGCATTTGTTTCTTACTAAATATAGATTTATAACCCATCTTAGCTTCACTATTTTCCAACCAATTCTTTCTTCTTCTAGATTTTATTACTACAATCTTTTGGTTGAAAACATTGTCATTTGGTTTCTAGTTGCCGTGAATTTATCTCTGGTTTCCCCTGCATTCTAGGGCTTGACCTTAATTCTCATGTTAATTAACAAATCAACTTAGGCTCTGTTATTTTCAACTGAAAACTCATTCGATTCGATTCGATTCGATTCGATTCGATTCGGTTCCATTTAGTTCGATTCGATTCGATGCCTTCGCCTTGATTCGATTCGATTCATTAAATTCATATTATTATTATTATTGTTGTTGTTGTTGTTGTTGTTGTTGTTGTTGTTGTTAATAATAATAATAATATTATTATTATTATTATTATTAATATTATTTTATCATTTATTTACACACCCGATCTTTTGTACGAGGAAAATAAGAAAATTTATCCAATTGAGTTATTTTCAACTTTTTTTCTTTCTTTCTTTATAATACGACTTTTAGTAGATCAATGAAATAAAGAGTATAGTTACAATTTGAACTAACAAAAAATCTACATGTTCAAAAACTCCAAAACAAGTTAAACCAAACCAAAAATCGGACCAAACTTTATAAAAATAATATTATATATCACAAATATTGAAAAATGGCATTTATTCCTCTATATTATCTTCCTCGAGCTCTATATTATCTTCCTCGGGCTCTATATTGCCTGGAATAGAGCGCCAAATTCTCAATGTCATCTCCTTGCGCACCCTGTTCATCGTTTCTTTCCTTGTCGGGTTCAATAAATCATTATCCACTCCACCTTGGACATTGATATCATGTTGCAAAACTGGTATTTCAAGTTTACACATGCGCATAAAATTATGCAGAGTGAAGGTAGCAACAATCACGTATATTTGATATGTGTCTTCCATTTGAGGCATCGTATAAAGTACCTTCCACGCTGTTGGTTTTAAAGTTTGTTATACAATAATAAATAAAAATGTAAAATGACAGAAAAAAGAGTAGGAAGAATGTGAGAAAGATGACAAAAATAATATATTTTTTTAATTGTGATTATATATACCATCATATAATTGTTATTATTATTACACAATAATTTCTTGATTCGATTCGATTCGATTAGTTTCAGTTCGATTCGATTTGATTCAGTCGATTCCATTGATTCGATTCGATTCAAGAATTTCAGTTGAAAATAACAGATAGTTAAATAATCTAACTGAGTTCATTTTGTTAAGAGTTAGTTACATTTGTTGAGGAATAAGATCAGATCTAATCAGGGTTATTGATTTGTGACATTAATCTAACATGTGAGACTAGATCAATAGACATAATAAATAAGGTTAAAAAACCTTCTGGAAGATGTTTAAACTGATTTGGTGAAGATTACAATCTTGGTTAGTTATTACTGGAATATCATGAGCATGAATAACTAAAATGAAAAATGAAAAATTATTTGTGAAATTATTATATACATTGAACCAATTTTATTAAATGAGAGTGTCCAATCAAGATGCACCAATTTGGCCAATGTGGGCATAAAAATAGTTTATTATTCCCTACCGCATACTGCACTAGCTATGCTTTAAAGTTTATACTATGATTGTATCATATGTATTAAATATTGTACTGTACAACACATTAAAATTTTCAGGAGGTACATCATGTTGTAAGGTAAAAAAAAACCATAAAATGGAGGGAGTATTGGATTTGGTGCAAAATGGAAATCAAGTGCTATTTGTCTCATGACAAATTAAGATCACAAAAATCCACGGGTTAAAATTAAAGTATGCAGCTTGGACTTGGAATGAGCCGCCCATATTCAATACCAAGAATTGATTTGGGCCGTACGGCTCAACACGTGAGCGTCCATTCCAAAAACACCCGATCATAAGGGCAAAAATGAATTGAAAGTTGAAAGTAAATATGAAAAGGAGATTTAATATAGAATCTTGAAACCATGAAACTGAAATCATGGTGAATTTGAGATTTGAGTATTTGTAAATATGAAAAAGAGAGTACCATTACAAAAATAATTCAATGTGTAGCTGATTTAATATGGTTTATTGAAATAAAAATAATGGCAATCTAAATAGTATGTGGGGAATGTGGCTTAAATGGTAGAGCGCTTGCTTTGCATGCGATAGCCATGGGGTTCGATCCCCCGCGTCTCCATTCTTTTTTTTTTTTTGTTTCTTAAGATTCCTTTTTTGTTTTTTTAAGAATTATTTTGTCTTCAAGTGAATGATATAAGTACTCACTCCGTACCATAGAAGTTGTTCACTTTTGCCATTTTGAGCGTCCCGGTAGAGTTGTCCACTTTCAATTCTTTACCATTTTAGGAACAATTATATAATTTTATATCCTCCACTACTCCTAAAAAAAGTTTCAAAATTTTTTTTTCGAAGAATTTAAAATGTTATTAAGAAGATCAGTGCATAAGTAATGCTATTGACCACAACTCAAAAGTACATCAACTTCAATATTACATAGACCTAGAAAATGTACCAAGACTCCATAACGTCTAAACCTCCCTAAACATAACAGCCAAGACAGAGTAGTCACATGACTCAGAAAATTGTTTCCAATCCTAACCCTGAAAACGTGAAAACAAGGAAAAAGTATTCCCCGAAACGACACTCACGGATGTCCAAGGCGAATGAGCTTCTGGCCACCCCCGTCGTCTAGTATGTCATAGAACCAAGCTAAGCCAAGAGTTAGGGGGTGTGAAACCAGAATCACTAACGGGGAATACTAACGTCGAAACGAAAAAAACCAGCCCCGACGTTAGTGATGTCCCGTTGAGGCATCCAAAGGGACTCGGACAACCCATAAGAGCGCACATGCAATAATTCCATCACTCCCAGTCACAAAAGTAGGAAAAAAGTAACAGTTAAACCACCAAAATCAATCTGCAATAACCAGTCCAACATCACATCTCCAAATCGCAAGGCAGCAGGCGCATATCATCAGAACCAAAATCTGGGCAAATCATGAGTTGCTATAAACTTTGCGCGACGCAACACTCAGTTGATATTCATCACCACACCTCTGGGACATACTTCCCAATCTGAATAAGTGTATGTCATCGGAATTAGAATCTTTCCTCGGACCCAAGACCAAGTGTTAAATTTTATTTGCTCCACAACTTCCTGTCACACTTTAATTTCCCCTCTAAAGACGTAGTCGGTTCGTGCTTTCCAAAGAAACCACAGCACCCCTGCCAACAACACTCTCCAAAATTCTTGAGCTGATTAGAGAACCACATCGCAAGTCTAGGAAAATCCCCCGCATCATCATCCCAACTGAAATCATTGATGTTTAGCCACGCGCACACTCCTCGCCACACCTGGACAACCAACTGACACTGAAAAAATAGATGAACCATGGTTTCGTCGTTATCTGAATCACACATCTTACATCTCATAGAAATATCCTCGTGCCAAAGGCCTCGAGCCCGCAGATTTGAGTACACGGGTAATCGGTTCTGTACTGCTTTCCAGATGAAAGCACATATCTTGAAAGGCACCCACCTGTTCCACACCACCTTTGGCCACTCCGAATTTAGCAATATTCCGTTGTGAAGCAGCACTATGAGCTGAGAATATCCAGATTTTGCCGAGTATTGCTTGTTTGAATTGAATTTCCAGATCCAATAATCCTGCTCTTCCTGGTTAAAAATGTTCCTGTTCAACACAAAAAGAAGTTCTTGTACAAGGTTAGACTCCCATTCAAACAACATACGTCTCCAATTCCATGCACCCTCAACCCCTGACTCAGTAACTAAGACTCGACTGGCCACCGTACAAAGTTTATCATTTTCTAGACCGAACAACCTAGGGAATTTTTCTGCCAAAGACCCCATCCCCTCAACCCACGAATCTCTCCAGATTAGGGTATTACTGCCATTTCCTACTTTCCTCACGACACCTTCCCGAAACCAAGTTTTTGTCCCTACGAACTTAACTAAATCTCTCCACCACGACGACCACCTTCTATCCCAAGGCTTATTGCAAGACACACCCTCCAACACCTACCCAAAAGAGACAGATTAAAAAGCTCAATATTTTTAACGCCTAAACCCCCACTCTCTTTTGCTAAGCAAACCTTCTCCCACTTCACCCATGCAACTCTTCTTTTCCCGCCCAAATTACCACCCTAACTGAAATGTCTAAGAATTTTTGTTTATTTGGTTGAGGACACAAGTAGGGGCTTTGAAGAAGGAGAAGAAATAGATGGGTAAAGATGTGAGAACCGAATTAACCAACGTGATTCTGCCGCCAAAAGATAGGAAACTATTTTCCCAAACCTTCTTGTCACTCGGTTGAGCCCCGATGGGAAGACCCAAATACAAGAACGACAGCCTGCCCACTTCACAGTTCAGAAACTTAGCCCAGCTGGAAAGTACTGTATCCTCTATTCCCAGACAATAAAGACTACTCTTCCGAAAATTTATCTTCAACCCTGAGAACCACTCAAAACATCGGAGGACGCATTTTAGGGCAACAATGTTTTCCGCCTTAGCTTCCCCATTGAAGATGCGACACAACCACCTCCTTTTTCCCAACTCTCACTGGTGTAAAAAAAAAAAAACCCAGTAGAACAAGCCCTATTCATCATCCGGCTCAACCCCTCCGCCACTATAAAATATAATAGAGGGGAGAGTGGATCCCCTTGACGCAGCCCCTCCCAAGCTTAAATGGCGTAGTAGGATTCCCATTTAATTATAAGGACCGAAGCTTCCGCCGAAGAGACACATTCTTTCATCCATTTGCACCACTTTGCCCCAAAGCCTAACAGTTCCAACATCTCCCCTAAGAATTTCCAACTCACCGAGTCGTAGGCTTTTTCGAAATCGATCTTAAACAAGATTAAATTCTTCTTCAATTTCTTCGCCTCATCCAGTATCTCATTCGCCACTACAACTCCATCTAAAATATTCCTATCCTTCAAGAATGCCGACTGATTCGGCGCAATAACTTTATGGATTACCTTTTCCAATCTGTTAGCCAACACCTTGGCCAGAACCTTATACACTCCACTGATAAGGGAGATAGGTCAATAATCCCCGACCGCTTGAGGGTTGGTCTTTTTTGGAATTAGAGTAATGAATGACGAGTTTAAGCCTTTGACTAGCCTGACTTCTCATAAAATTCCTCAAAGAAAGGCACAAAGTCCACCTCTACGATCTCCCAATGGGTATGATAGAAATGGAAGTTGAAATCATCCGGACTCGGACACTTGTCCATGCCACAATCCCATACTGCATGTTTTATCTCCTCACAGGTGAATCTTTCTTCCAACACTAATCTATCTAGCTCATTCAATACTGCACTAGACAGTATACTTGGAAGCCCACTGCTGCTCTTCTTTTTTGCAGCAAATTGTTCCTCAAAATGTTGTTTGACTCCATCTTTGACCTCGGCCACACCTTCAAGCCATTTACGCCTCACCCTTACACCTTTGATACCCCGAGACCTTCCTCTACTTTCGACACATTTATGAAAATACTTTGAATTTGTGTCCCCTCCCTTTACCCATTTGTTTCGTGATTGTTGAACCCGAATATGGTCTTTTAGCTCAAGAAGCTTATTCAATTCACCCCATATTTCCTTATACTCAAGTCCGATCTGGTCATCGTTGTGGTCATCTTCCAATTTCTTATCCAGAACTCCAATCTCATCCGTTTTCTACTGAATGTGCTTGTCCAGTTTGCCAAAATTCAAATCGTGCCACTTGCGCATTTTACTCTCAGTATTTCAACCTCTCTTTGAGTATATAACCTTTCCACCCTAAGACCTTACTGTTATTTCACTCGAGCTTCACCATCTCCCTAAAGCCACTCTCCTGACTCCACGCATTCAAATACTTGAACGGTTTGGGACCCCAGTCTTTAACATTTTCATTCAAGAGTACCGCCGCATGGTCCGAAACTTTTCTTTTTAATCCGAATTGAGTTAGGCTAGGCCACCTATTCATCCACTGACTTGACAGGAGAAAACGATCAGGACGTGATGAGCAGCTTTGCCCATTTCCTCTATAACAAGTGAAACGTCTTCTCTCCATTGGTAAATCTATCAAACCCATCTTGCTAATAAATTCATTAAACTCTCTCATTTCTTTCCGTCTCTCTTGGCTTCCCACTCCTCTAAATTCATCTTCAAATCTGATTGTGTTAAAATCGCCACAAATGCACCACTTTTCCTCCTCCTTCCCTCTCATACGCAATTCCAGAGCCTCCCACATCTCCTTTTTCCCCGCAGAATTACAAGGTGCATAAACGTTTACTATGTTTACTGGCTCACCTTCCCAAAGACCCGACCCTAACAACCCTTTCTCACCCCATAAATTCGTCCTCTCAAACACCTCCTTGTCCCATACGCAACACATACCACCTTACATGCCATCTGACCCGCTAAAAGCCCACCTACACTCATTACTTCCCCAAATGACACAAGCGATCCTATCATTTACGTATTCCAATTATTTAGTCTCTTGAAGGCATACGAATTCAATCCTATCCTTGGCCACTAATTCCCTTACACTGCTCTTCTTTAGCCTACCACCCAAACCTCGAATATTAAGGCTAACTATCCGCACTGGACACTTCACTCGACTCCTTAACCACTGGACTTGAGATTTCCTTTACTGTCTCGGCATTGTCTCTTTCTTACCATTCACTAAATCTCTCCATAATCCTCCCCTTCTCACCATCCATCAACAACCCCATTGATATACCTAAGTTCACCATCTCAGAAGCCCATCTCAGAAGCCGTCTCAACACTCGATTTTCTGAGAACCTGTGAATTGCAAGCCCGAATTTCGCAGTCGGAAGGAGATAAACCCCCATCCAAACTCAAAGCTCCACTCTCTTTTGCCTGGATCATCCATTTTGCCTTCCTGCCAGCTTTTAGCCTTCGATTTACACCTTCTGATTGATTTACTACCTTGCCCACCACCATCTCGCCCACCCATGTTCCTTCCTTAACTTCCATTTCCGATTGCCATGAAGTTCCCACAGCACCATTCATCACCGATTTCAACGAGATATGCTTTTTAGTGTTGGTTGTGTTCAATTTCGAGATAAGAGGTCTTAGATCGAAATGATCATCCGATTTTTGAGAATCAGTGGGAGTTTTGCTGTTCAGCTCAGATGTGTGGATGATATTATTCAATCTTATCTCACTGCTAATTACCTGGTCCGAAATAGGAGCTTGATCCACAAATTCTGATTGGCCCATCACTAAATAAGCCTCCTCTTGGCCCATTACAATAGAATCCAGCTGTTTCTTTGGCCCATTTGAGATTGTTCCAGTATGATTTCTAAGCTCACTCAACGCATTTTACTCCTCCACCTTTCTCTCCCAATTCGTCCCACCTAATTCTTCTGAAACCATCTTTTCCTTCAAACTTGACGCCTTCTTTCCCCTTAATTCGTCTGATTCGAGACCCTCATAAAAAACAGTCCATCAATCTATTTCCAATATCCAACAAACTATTCTCCTCATCACTATCATTCATTTTCTCCTGCCCCAACAAATTGGGACTGTTGACTTGCTTTTATTCTTTCCTTCTTCCCATGTAACCTTTGCATCCCAGTCCTCTCTCTCATCATCAACGCTGAAAGTTCATTGTTTTTTTACAGTGTTACATCAACAGTTAACTTAATAACTCCTTTTGTTTTGTTACAGGGTATTCTGGTAATATTGCTTTCTTCACTAATCTTTAACCTAGTTCGACATTTGTAGTTTCTTGTGTTAACAGGTTGAAGGTTTCGAAGATTTGGAAGAAACAAAGGAGTCTTGCTTAACTTGGTGTATTTAAGGAAATAGATCAAAGATTGGATTCTTTAAAGACAATATCTTGGACTGGACGCTTGAAGATTTGATAAGCATGGAAAGTAAAATTTCGAAGATCTGTCCTTGGTTGAAGAACGATGCTATATATACAAGGTCAAGGACCGCTTCAAAGTAACAAGACAAGAGTGATCATTTTGCAAGACATTATCGAAGTTACTTTGTGTTTACTAGACTTTGCAGTTGTAGTTTGATAGAGAGTGTTTCTCAATCATCTAGGTTTGACTAGATCTGCAACTATAGAATATGTAGCACTATTCTACTTAGTTTGGTTTTATAATTCAAGGTTTCGATATGTGGAAACTTGAATATTGTTTTGATAAATTCACTTAATCAATATAGTGGATATTTGCATTTGACTCGGCTGGTATATTATACCAGCTAAGAAAAATAACTATGTGTTCTTTAGTTTATTTCCGATGTGTATTGTTTTTCTGTTTGAGTCACTATTACATCAATAGTTATATCAACGTTGATATAAACCGTTGTGTAGTTGCAGTTTAGTACAAGTCCAGGTCCTTACGTTCTTTCAAACGCCATGTCTGTTGTCCAAACTTCCAACCAAAAAATCATCACCGCTTACATCGGACTCCGACCTTTCCGATTCCACCCCTTCGTCATTCATCCATGTATTCGCAGCCAACGCATGATCTACCCCTTCCTGTCCACCCATCATGTATCCTTCGACTGCGTGGACGACATGAATTTGATCCCGTACTCTAAATTTATACTGTTTCTGAATTCTGTCAAAAACTGGAGTTTCGACAAGGATTCTCCCATGACTAAAATCCGATCTGGATACAGTTTCCTTATCTATTTCAATGACTTTCCCCAGTCGATTCCCTAACTTTCGGAAAAATTGTTTGCACCAAACATGTAACGGGATGCCAAATAGGTTAATCCAAACTCTTCTCCTCCCGTTAACATCGGTTTCCTTCCATCCGCTAAGCGATGTAAAGCATATACTCTACCAATCCAATTTTTCTTTAAGGATGTTGCTACTCTCCTCAGTTGTTTCAGAATCAAGAATCCACGTATCAACCGAGAGACGACCAACTCTGGTTTTATCGTAACCCCTTGCATGTAGGAATTCAATGATTTCTGCTGCAGTAATCTTCTTCAACGTGCATCCAACAATACAATTCTCTGCCCATTCCATGGTTTTTTTTTGCCCGGATTAAATACCGAGACCAACTCGTTATCACCTCCGAACCTGTTCCATTATTCATTCCTTTTACCTGTGAAGGATGTGCCATTCTGACGATCAACTAGGATTTCACCCACTTTTTCTGTTTCCCCACTGTCAGCATTCGGTTGCAGTCCTTTCTCAGTCCTATTTACACTGTTACCATCACCTTTAGCTTGTGTGGCTGCTTGAAGAAAACTCCGACCCTTTTCAACCTGTCGAGATGGTCCCACAAACTTTCCCCTTGATATGGTCGCCATCTTCGGTTTTTCACACCTATCAAACAGTGCAAAATTGGCCAACACCTTATGATAGCCAATCCATAGGCCTTTCGTAACCTCTAGTATTTCTTCCACATTCACCTTATTGTCATATCTCACAAATAGAAACTTCTTACCATCTGCATTCCTCTTATTTGGCATGAAAATGTCACTTACTGGCCTAAGTTTCTCAATAAACTCTTTCAAATCTTCGCAGCTCCAGTCTTCCGGAAAATTCGAAACATACAAGGTCCTTATCCTTTTTCCTACTTTCTCCGCCCATTTTGCCTGAGTTGAATTCCACTGATCTCCTGCCAGCAGAAATCTGTTAGTCTCACTGGAACTCACAGGGTACCTACGTGGGGGTTCTAGGGTTGGGACGCAAACCGGGTGGTCTTTTGGCTATGGAGGAGGCGATATGGTGGCTGGTGAGCGGCCGGTGACTTTGGGTTGGCTCTAGGGAGACTCTCTCTCAAGACTCTCATTTTTTTGAGCATACTAATAAAGTTGTTTAAATTACATAAAAGCAACCAAAAGGATAGCAAAAACTAATGAATTGATAATGATTAAAGTAGATAAGTACCTCTAGCCAGGAGATTATCTATGATACTGTTGTAGAAAATTATTAAAAAAAAAGTTAGTTTTGGTGGAGTGAATTATACTATATCTATTAGTTTTGGTGGATGCTTAATTTGGGTTAGTGATGAACAAACTTAAGGTCTTAGGTAGAGCCGTGTTATTTGGGCCGGACCCGCTTAAAAACTGGCGCAGCTCGGCCCGCTTAATATTTAGTCCGGACCGGCCCATGTACATTTAAGTTGTGTGGGCTATTGTGGCCTTTGTTTTGGTGGACCGGCCCGGACCAGCCCGTAACCGGTTAAAACTGCATTACCGGCCCGGGACCGGATAAGCCCGTGAACCGACCCGTATAGCCCGGTGAAGACCAATCAATTTAAAGGTTTGTTTGGATTTCACTAATTATATTGACCAAATCCAAGTCCATACTTCATGGCCCAATTCCAAGCCCAATCAGTTTAGGTTTACTGCATTTCCAATTCCCAAACAATCAGGCATCAGCCATCAGCAACCTTCTTCCTTCTTCTTCTTCTCTCTAACGTTACTTCTTCTTTCTTTCTTTCTTTTTTTCCTTTTCTATCATTATTAATTAATGCCTTAAGTTTAACGATCTTATTAACGTTAGAATTGCGATGATGATTGATGAATGATGATAACCGTTGGAGCGAATTGCGATGATGAACTGGAGCGAGCTGCTCCTCCAGTCCTGCCTGCTCGACCCACACCCACTCATCTATAAATAGGTGAGTTTTCTATCTTAATTCATCACAAATAATCTCTTCTTAATCCAATACTCTCTTTACAAATTACGAATTTTATGAAAAAAAATAATAGCTGCCCGGCCCGGCCCGTGAACAGGACCGCGAAGCCCGTGGATAGAGTGGGCTGCGAATCGTGCCGGGACTGGGTTTGACAAAAAAAACCGGCCCGGCCCGCCTAAAGAAATGAACCGGTCCAGCCCATCCTTTAAATGGATCTCCAGCCCGAATAACACCTCTATTTTAGGTTATTACGCCAATGTTGTATAAAATAAGAAATGTTTTCTATATTATATTGACTTCTTCGGCAAAATTATTTTTCTGGAGTAATATAATTAAGGGAAAATTATCAAATATAAATTATTTTAGAGAAACTATATCAATTAAGGACCACTCATTATGTAGGGTGATTCTAATTTAAAATAACTGTAACATGACAAAAATACCCTTGCTTTCACCTACATCTTCCCTTTCCTCTGCGCCCTTACTAATCATCCTCATCATCTCAGATCTGCGGCTTCTTCTTCTTCTTCACCAAAGAACAACTCTACTCTTTTTCTTCTTCTTTTTTACCAAATCGTCTTCTCATTTTTCCACCATGGCTGCCGATTCCGAGAGCTTCAACACCGCCGGAGGAGGACGAGGATCTGAAGTTCGGATTCAAGCGAGATGAAATATCAGGACGAGGACTTGAAGTTCGGAGGATTTATTTCGATTCCAATTACCTAGGGTTTTAATCCAAATCTGCGGAAAAAAATTGGTAATTCATCGTTTTCATCTTAATTTTTATTTCTATTTCACTTCTCATCCTTCCATTCTTCTCACCGGTTGATATGTTTGCTAGGTCAATTTATTTCATGAGGATTCTCAGATACTCGCAATTATGTTGCTAAATCGGCATCTGAAGCTTCAACCGGCTGTGGAAACTTTATTGTCGAGCTTTTCTTTGCAAAGAATAAGAAGATTTTTGTTTATTTACATGTTGAAGGTATTTTTAGCACTAAAATCAGGATTATTAAATTTTTTGCACTATTTTTTATTGTTTTTCTCTATTTTTGTCTATATGTTCCTTTTTGTGCTTGTTGCTGGATGTCAGTAGTAATTGGGATGGATTTGAATTTCAATATTTTGGCTCAATTATAGTTATGGCAAACCAGAGTTCTAAATGTTTCCATTTGAGTTGGCTTTTTTAAGTAGTTTCAGGAGCCAGTTTTGTTGGTTTCATGAGTCTTTGAGTTAGTTTCAGGAGCCAATTCTGTTGGTTTCATGAGTCTTTTCTGTTGGTTTCAGGATAGCAAAAGGCCACGGAAACAACATTTAACCGCGGGGGATTAAAAACATGTGTCGAGTTTCTCCAAACTCTAGCCCTGAAAAAACATTTGAAAAGCCTATATAAAACACCATTTAGGGTGTTGTTTCAGAAGATAATAGACGGACATATAAATGCAAAGTTCAGTGTGCTTGTATTTTGTAACTCTAATTAGTATGCTAGAACGTATGTCTTATAATCTAGGTTGGACAACAAAGTCTGTTAGTTTCAGGATATAGTCTGCTAGTTTCAGGAGCAAGTCTCTTAGTTTCAATTATATATTTAGTTTCACAACGCATAGGTTAATTTTATAACACAAAAAAGTTAGTTTCAGGACATAAGAATTAGCTTCATAACACAAAAAGTTAGTTTCACAACACATGAGTTAGTTTCATAGCATAAAATGTTAGTTTCAGGACACAAAAAGTTAGTTTCAGGACACGTAAGTTAGTTTCATAACACAAAAAGTTAGTTTAAAAAACTCACCGTAAATTCTAAAACCCTAAGGGGAATGGTGAACCCCTAAATCAACTGAATTTGAAAACACCATTCGGGAGTTACGGTCTTAATTAGGATCCCTGGACCGTCCAAAACCCTAAACCCTAATTAAGCGGTTGTCGGGGGCAATGAAGCACTAAATTAAGACCGTAATCTAAAACCTTAAGGGGAATGGTGAACTCCTAAATCAACTTAATTTGAAAACACCCTCTAGGAGCTACGGTTTTCATTAGGGTTTAGGGTTTTGGACGGGTCCAGGGCAGTAGTACTAGTTTCAGCATCATTAATATTAGTTTCATGAACTCAGAAAGTTAGTTTCAGGTTCATTAATAGTTTCACGTTTATTAAAATTAGTTTCTGAAACTCAAAAAGTTAGTTTTATGTTCATTAAAGTTAGTTTCAAAGTCAACAATGTTAGTTTCAATTTCACTAAAGTTAGTTTCAGATTCATTACAATTAGTTTCAGGGCCAATAAATGTTAGTTTCATAACAAAATAGTATTAGCTTCAGGAATTCAGAAAGTTAGTTTCAGGTTCATTAGTATTAGTTTCAGGTTCATTAAAGTTAGTTTCAAAAACTCAGAATATTGGTTTCAGGGCCAACAAATGTTAAGAACAAAATAGTATTAGTTTCAGCATCATTTGTATTAATTTCATCATCCTTAGTATTAGTTTCATGAATTCAAAAAAGTCAGTTTCAGGTTCATTAATATTAGTTTCAGTTTCATTAAAGTTAGTTTCAAGAACTCAGAATGTTAGTTTCAGCTTCATTAAAGTTAGTTTTAGGACCAACAATGTTAGTTTCAGAACAAAATAGTATTAGTTTCATGAACTTATGATGCTAAAACCTAGGGGAAATGGTGAACCTAATCAACTGAATTTGAATACACCTTCAGTTCAGTTGGTTTCATGAGTCTTTGAGTTAGTTTCAGGAGCCAGTTCTGCTGGTTTCATGAGTCTTTGAGTTAGTTTCAGGTTGGTTTCATGAGTATTTGAGTTAGTTTCAGGATCCAGTTCTGTTGGTTTCATGAGTCTTTGAGTTAGTTTCAGGAGCCAGTTCTGTTGGTTTCATGAGTCTTTTTTGTTAGTTTCATGAATGCAAAAGGCCACGGAAACAACATTTAAATGCGGGGGATTAAAAACGTGTGTCGAGTTTCTCCGAATTCTAGCCCTGAAAAAACATTCGAAAAGCCTATATAAAACACCATTCAGGGTGTTGTTCCAGAAGATAATAGACGGACATATAAATGCAAAGTTCAGTATGCTTGTATTTTGTAACTCTAATTAGTGTGCTAGTACGTATGACTTATAAGCTAGGTTGGACAACAAAGTCTGTTAGTTTCAGGAGCAAGTCTCTTAGTTTCAGATATTATATATTTAGTTTCACAACGCATGAGTTATTTTCATAACACAAAAAAGTTAGTTTCAGGACATAAGAATTAATTTCAGGACACAAAAAATTAGTTTCACAACGCATGAGTTCATTTCATAGCATAAAAATATTAGTTTCAGAGCACAAAAAGTTAGTTTCAGGACACATAAGTTAGTTTCGTAACAAAAAAAGTTAGTTTCAGAAACTCGCCGTAAATTCTAAAACCCTAAGAGGAATGGTGAACCCCTAAATCAACTAAATTTGAAAACACCCTCCAGGAGCTACGGTCTTAATTAGGGTTTAGGGTTTAGGGCGGGTCCAGGGTGTAAACCCTAATTAAGCGATTGTCGGGGCAATGAAGAACTAAATTAAGACCGTAAAATTCTAAAACCCTAAGGGGAATGGTGAACCCCTAAATCAACTGAATTTGAAAACACCCTCCGGGAGCTACGGTCTTAATTAGGGTTTAGGGTTTAGGACGGGTCCAGGGCTACCGCCTAGCATATTCTATCCTACCCACTACATTGTTGGTTTCATGACCAACTAAGTTGGTTTCAGCAGCTACTCTGTTAGTTTCATGCACCGAGGAGTTGGTTTCAGCAGCCAATCCAGAACCACCACTCCCACTACTCTCACCAATAAACTTCCTCTTACCATTAACACAATTAACAGGAACAACATCAACCTCAGCAGATCCGACAATGATAGTAATATCAACATATTTTAAACCCGTGAGCAGAACATAAACCAATCATCGCAGCATTATCATCATCAGTGAAAAGCATGAACGTTTTCTTCTCAATTAGATAAACAAATCGAGTCGAATCCAAATCCTTAAGATTAAATTTCGAAATTGCAACATCTAGAAGATCAGAAAACTTAAAACCAGGTTTTATGCCAAAAGCATGGCTAAAACCATTGAACGTGAGAGATACATTGAAATTCATGATCGAAATTGCAAAAAACACAGTGAAAAACAGGAAAAACGAGTGAAAGAATCTGATCGAGAGAGAAAAAATGCGAGAGGAGAAGAGAGAAATCTGGAAACAATGAAGAACAGATGAATTCCGTACACACAGCAGTACGGTAGACTTGGAGAAAAAGAAAGGAGGAGTATTAATGGAAAATCATGTTGTAGTTGAGAGAAATTAGGGCTCAAAAAAATAGAATGGCCTTTTTTGTAAGACTTTTTTTGAGTGGTCCTTTTGTACAAGAGAGAAAGAAATGAGGGGCATTCATGGAAAGTCATGTTGTAGTTGGGAGAAATTAGGGCTCAAAAAAATAGAATGGCTTTTTTTGTAAGACTTTTTTTTAGTGGTCCTTTTATGCAAGTACAACCCATAAAGTGGTATTTATATGCAATTTCCTATATAATTAATTATTACTTCAATTACTTATAGTTGGAGGATTCAAGCTATAAAGTATAAACAATAATTTGATTTCACAGTAGAATTTGCACATAGAATAAGAAAATTTGAAATTAACTTGTTTAAAATGTAAAAATTAATTACAGATAGGAAATCAGCTGAATTGATGTTTACAGTCTAACAAACAAGAGTAGTAGTTAATACTGGTCAAATGTTCCCTTTCACAATGATCATCATTAGTTATCAAATAATCAAATCTTGGCTGCCGATATAATTTCATCTCATCTAAAAACTCGAACTTATAAATAGGTGTGGAATTAATCCATTTATATTAATTCATCTAACACTTCCCCTCATTCATGGGCTCATTTCAACCTCTTTTGGGAGGCCCAACGAGTGGATAATTAATACGGGTGGAGATGTTGACGGTGGAATTTGATTCTTGAAGCTTCTAGGTTCATAACCATGAAATAATTCCATCTCTTCTACAAGTTTAAGTTGTGGAATTTAATCATTTATATTAATACTTCAATACTCTCTCGCACTCGTGGCCGATTTCAACCTCTTTGGGGAAGCCATTTGAGTGGAAATTTAATATGGGGCGGAGATTGTCTCCGCGGAGATTCGAATCCAGGTCGGGCGTGAGCCAGAGGCTCCGATACCATGATAAAATTCCATCTCATCTAAAAACTCGAACTTATAAAGAGGTGTGGAACTAATCCAATTATATTAATTCAAATAATAACTGGTACTTCACGTTCAATAAAAATACAAAACGTACATTTCTGCCGGTTAATTTTTTTTTTTGTCTTGTGAACCTAGTACTTCTATAATCTAAAGTACTACTAGGAAGTTTTATCCATAAACAAAATTATCTGACAGGTTATTAATTATTAAGAAAAAAATTATACATATATTTGTACTTCGCTTAGCTTGTCTTAGGTGTTAATCCACCCTTCTAGCAAGCTAAAGCTAACTTAACTCCTCAAACTGTACACATATTGATTCTAGAATGTTCAAAGTAACCAAAACTGATGGCTACTGCCTACTGTAGCAAGCTCGTAAAGCATTGATGAGTCTTTTTCAATATCATCTTCATGCTTCTTGAAAAAAAATATTCCTCACTTATATAGGATGCTACTACATATTTGTCTCGACAATTTGATTCCAACTATTTAGAGAGAAAAAGATATTTTCCTAACCACCAGGTATATATGCTAGACTAATTTTGAATTACAATAAACTCATGAATTAATTCAAAGAATTGTTTTAAATTCAATCAAATTCATTTTCAATTAATGTGATTGGTTGCATGTGAGCCACAATGTCTACAGCTTGGTCATATACCATGTCTACAATATTATATGGTTTGGTTAGAATAACTCTATTTAGGAGGGTGATCAAGTTTTAAATTTATTGAAGTCTAAACTTGATGTAGGAGGTGGTCACGACTGGCTCTAAAACTTCTTGTTAAGTAAAAAACTTAAAAGGAGTTAACTTGAGATGATCTAGCCTTTAATTAAATTCTTTTAGGTCGGATTTTTTTTATTTTTTATTTAGTTGGTTTTGATGTAGTATTGGAAAGTTTGGTAGGGATCTTGGTATGGGTGGTTTTAATTAATTCCGGCTTTGTAATGATCGGTTTTATGCGCTTCATGTGGTTGTGTACTGGGTATCATTTGTTATAATTTTATTATTCGATTTGTCATCAATAAAATTGATTTTGTTACTGCTGCAAAAAAATATGTTTGCTAAACGTCAATAAAGTTAGTAATTGAGATTTGAACCGCTAGTCTACCAAGTTTGTTACTGCTGCGTGTTAAAGAGCTTCTAGAATCGGTTAATGACAGGGACATAGTTTCTCGCTTACTTTAGTTTAGACTTTATACCAAGATTGAAAAGTGTTTATACAAAGACTGTTGAAATTTGATAATATTGCTACGACGATATACTAATTATGAAATGCATATTTTGTTATGGTTTAAAGGATTATGCCTAAAGATATGATAAGAAGTTGGTGGGTGGCATTAGACTTAAATTAACCAGCCAGACAGTTTGGTTACTGCGCGACATGAATATATACAACTCAAGTCATGCCTTCAATTCATATTCTATTATAATGATTTCTAATTATAAATACTACAGTATAATACTCAATTACAGATTGAATGAATCCTACTCCTATTAATCCGGTGAATTTTGTTCTGCAAAATATTCCAATATATAGTTCACAAAATGTTGGATAGACTTTTTTCTTATTAAAACTTTTGGGAAAGACCGTCTCTCGGAGAGACACGATTAAACATTACATATTTTGTTACAAACATCGCATGTTTAGCTATAAGCATCACATGTGTTAGAACTTTTAGGACCGGGATTGGTACTTCTGTACAGTTTCGAACGATGTTGACTATTGATGTTGAGTCAACACCGTTTCTCAACAGTGAACAGTGATCGACAAGACTACGACAATAGTGAACTGTGATCAACAAAACTCAGTAAAGTGCAGCGAAATAAAACTGATCACACGATTAAGCAGGCCAGCAGATAATCAAATCTTCTTCAATAAATCAATCCAATATATAGAAAAATATATTGGCGGCGCCGTAGGCAAAATTTCTACACGATATGAAAGTAGAATTATAAAAAGAAGTTTAATTCAATCACAGACGATTAATTAAACTTACGGAAAACTAGACCTAGAACAGACAAGAAAAACCTATTCTAGTTCAATGATACTAGAGTAATTCTCAATCTTTAGAGAACACTCACAAGTAACACCGAAGTAAAAGTCTAGTAAAGCAAGACGCCTAGAACAAGTATTGTTCACTCTTTTTGTTCACAGGATCGGCAGCCTTGCATTGTCTTATTCTTCCAATATATGTAGCGCCC
The DNA here is from genome assembly GCA_026545765.1 of Plantago major. Classification (NCBI taxonomy): domain Eukaryota; kingdom Viridiplantae; phylum Streptophyta; class Magnoliopsida; order Lamiales; family Plantaginaceae; genus Plantago; species Plantago major. Next base: position 88,423,292 of record CM048842.1, read on the forward strand.
AGCCATCGATCTTTCATTGAAGAAATAAGCCCAAGTCGAAACCTGTTGGGATTCTCTCATAAGGAAACTGCCTTCTCTTAAGATCTTTAGTATAAGGAGTCTTCTATATATCAATCTCTTTTAAATCTCACTTTCCTAATAGCATCAGATTCTTCTTTGAACAATATGGCAGCTTCCTTCTTGCATTATGCTTCTTATTTTCCTTTTTGCTCTGATTGCGTTTGCTCTGATAACTACTACGGTGGCGTTTTTGCGATGGTACTTTCTGATAACCAATCGTGATCCATTAAGCATGTTGAGGCCCAACTTGATTTATCCTACAAAATATTCATAGAAAAACAACTACAAACGTTGAACCGGTTAATAAACGAAGAAAGGGCGAATTAACAAAACAAGTACAATATAAATTGCACTTTCAATCCACCCCTTAATTCTTGCCTTTCTTCACAAAAACCTGAAAGTAGTTAGTAGGAAAATTCAAGACAATATCAAGCCACTCCCCCTTGCTCCAAGAACTCCCCCTTAATACAAAAAAAAAACCAAGAGTACAAACATTCTCCCCCTTGTTTGTGAGGAAGGAAAGAAAACAAAGTTCTTTAAAAAAACTTCACCATCTTGGTAATCTGTTGATGACCTGCAGACAAAGTACAAATGCAGAGAAACGATGTTGACTCAACATTGTAGTCAACACTAGCAAAGGAAGTAGCAGGAGCAGGAATGGAGGTCGGATCAGATGGAGGGCAGTGTTAGGACAAGAGTGGATGGTCATGTACACAACTTACAAGATAAGTCATGATGGGTGTTGTTGGGTTTGCTTCAAGGTAGATTCCTGCAGATATATATCAAAGCAACGAAAAACTGTGCACAACTGTTAATTAAAGATTAAAGTTGCAAGTAAAACAGTTATCCGTCAAGTCAACGTCGAATGCAGAAAACCTAGGGAGGTTGACCAAAAATCTTGATCTTAAAGAAAATGACTTGAAATGCAAGTACAGGAATGCAGAAACCCAAAACCCCAAGAAAACACCTTAGACCTACTCCCCCTCAAACCCAAAAAACACATAGAATTAGAGCACAAAAAAAAAAAAAAAAAATGGAGCACAACAAAAGAGCAAATAGTACTTCATGCACAGTCAATGTTGACCTGAATGTTGACTCAACATTGATGACAACATCGGGAAATCAGACCACTCTTAATGTAAGTCAGCCAGGAAACTAAGTCTCAAAATGTGCAGATTCGACTAACACCACTGATGCTGCAGGCAAAACAGAAAGAGAAAGGAATACTAAAGAAACACACCCAACAATGCCTCAAAAATTAAATTGAACAATTAGCATAAGTTTGAGTGGGGGTGACCATGAGACCGTAAACCATGTCAAATAATTGGAACACGTATGAATCCGCTCCAAAGCCGAAGCCTATGCGGAGTTAGGAAAACACACGTCTCATGGCATAAAATCACTCATTTGACCACATTGGGTAATTTGGTACTCAGAAAGTGAACCAGCAGCATTACGAGAATCGGCACTTTTGTGCGTGTCGGTTTCCAGTACAGGCCATCAACCCTCACGACATATGACACATTGGCCACGTCGATATCTGGATAGTATTTGAAACACCTTGACCACGATCCTCGACGGAAACACTTCGAGCCCTTTTTATCATAATTCATTAGATTTATTAAGCATAAAGGACAGGAGGCAACATCAAGTGCGAGTCAAGGTACGAGTAAAAATAGCCAAAAAGCAGCAAAAGTGGATTTTACATAAAGCAAACACACAGGAGACTCGATACCTTTCAACCTTGGTTTCAAACAGTCTTTCAAACCCTAAGCATCAACACTGTAAGCTACAAACCAAGAACAACCAGAGACCAGTACAGAAGCACAGGAGCACAGAAACACAAAACAGAACTAAAAAGCAGAAAAGAAAACAACATCACTTATTCTAATTTTCCAATGTTGACAGTGATGTTGAGTCAACATTGGTACTCAACAATGACAATCACAGAGAGCACAGACCGAGAGATCTTCGAAGATTGAAGAATCTCTCACTATCTAAGGATTTGGTAAAAATATCTGCAAGTTGATTTGTTGTGTCTATGTGTTCTATGTCAATCACTTGCTTATTGACCAAGTCCATAAGGAAATGATGCCTAATATCTATGTGCTTAGTGCGAGAGTGTTGAACATGGTTCTTAGAGATATGTATGGCACTAAGGTTATCACAGAACATCAAAAGGGTAGCACTTTGTAGACCATAGTCATGCAGCATATTTTTCAACCAGACCAGTTGAGACACATAACTGCCAGCTGCTACATATTCAGATTCAAAGATTGTGACACCGATTACATTTCTTGCTATACCAAGACACCAAATTTGGACCAAGATAAATGCAACCTCCACTAGTGGATTTTCTATCATCTAGATCACCAGCCCAATCATAATCACTAAATCCCACCAGATTAGTGTTTGTATCACATGCAAACCATAATCCAAAATTAACAGTTCCTGATATATATCCAAGGATTCTTTTAACGACATTTAAATGGCGGGGGCTTTTAGGGTTGGACTGATACAGCGTTTACACAGAGAGCATGATATCAGTCTCTTGGTAAGCAGAAAGAAGGCTTTCAATTATTGATCTGCATAATGTTGGGTCAACATCCGCCATGACATCGATTCTTGACTTCAGAGAGGTACCCATAAGTGTACTGCATGATTTAGAGTTCTCCCGGACACGAAAGAAGCTGAGTTCACCAATCATATTCATCTCAAAGGTACCTATCATAGTTTGCACAAACTGATGTACTATGGAAAGATTAGTTAAGTTAAGCACAATATAATCTTCTTTTGCACGATTGCAATTATGGGGATCAGCCACCACGTAGCAGTTGTCAGGAGACCTGGTACCTGTCATGTCAAAACATTTCAAAGTTGCAAGTATGTACTTTACAAGTGTGTTTGTTAAATTTGACCTTCAAATCATCATCACACACATGACAGACACTAATAAGGTTAGCAGTTAAACCTTCAACCAACAGTACATTTTTCAAGGTTGGAAAACCATCAAGAGTTAACACCCCCTTCCCAAGTACTTTACTCTTGTATCCTCCTCCATAAGTTACCGTTCCAGTCTTTTGAGAGACAAAGCTAGAAAGATAACTCAAGGTTCCTGTCATATGTCTTGAACATCTGCTATCAAAGTACCATCTACCTGCATTGTTAGGAGAGGTAGCCACAGAAAAAGCAATATTACAGACAATCTTTTCCCTAGGAGCCCAAACTCTCTTATACTTTTCTCTAGAGTTTTTTCCAGTTCCAGAGGCTTTTTCTTTCTGACTAGAGACAGCATGGTAAGCTTTAGACACAGAGTTCCTGGAACTAGACACTGTTGATGTCGATGTTGACTCAACATCAGACTCAACATTGGATTTTTCATTACCTTATGAGAGCCACCAAAGGAACATATTTTGGAGCAGACACTTTAGATTTCTGCTTTTGAACCGGCGCATTCGTCGACTCAACCACATGTTTTTCTATCTTCCCCTTTTTCAGATCTCTTAGATAAGTAAAGCAGTGGGGTTTTATGTGACCAGTCTTAAGGCAATATTGACACACATAAGTCTTTTTGGTTCCTTCCACAACCTCACCATTTTCTTTGACAAAAACAGGAGCATCGAAATGTTCAGAAAGAGGTTTGACTTTTTGCATAACATCAATCAAGTAGTCATCTTTTAAAGCTTCTTTTGCATTATTAGGTTCAGTAAGAGAGACAAAACAAGAAGAACTCACCGATTGACACATAGTAGTGTGGCTTGCCATTTCCTTGTAGTTCTTTCTGGTATTTCCCTAGAGTCATTCTTCCTGGATCACCAATGGCTTGCGAACTTGGATGATCTTTGTAAATCCTCGGTGGATCATATGCGATGGAATCTAGAGGCACATCGGTTCGAGCAGGTTCATCTTCACTTTCGAGAGATTCATCGATGAGCTCTCCCCTGCAATGTTGGGCGCGATGTTGACTCAACATTGTGATCAACATTGACTCCATCTTCTCGGCGATGAAGAATCGGACTGGGAATCGGTATAGAACGCATCGATTTAGTACATGTTTCAGTGCAGAATCTATTTTTCAGTGCGATTACATCTCGACTTCTTTGTTTTCAAAGGGCCTGAGTCATCAAAAGTAATGTTATGATTCTTGAGCAGTTTGTGTCCTTAGATTATACACCTATATGCATGGCTATTAAGAGAGTAACCAACAAAATGCCTTTATCACTTTTTGCATCAAACTTGCCTAAATGTTCTCTATCATTGAGAATATAGCAACAACCAAACACATGAAAGTACTTAAGATTAGGCTTCTTGCCATTTAGAATCTCATAGGAGTGGTTGAAGTTCTGTCTAAGGTAGACTCTATTTATTATGTGACAAGCAGTATTTACAGCTTCAGCCCACAATCTTTTTGAAAGGTTCATGGAACTCAACATAACCCTAGCCATTTCTTGTAAGGTCCGATTCTTTCTCTCAGCCACTCCATTTTGTTGTGGAGTTTTGGGTGCAGAAAACTCATGAAAGATTCCTTTCTTTTCGCAAAAATCAGCAAAGGTTTGATTCTCAAATTCCCTACCATGATCCGACCTAATGCGTTGGACAACAGTAGCATATTGATTGCTAAACCTAGCATGCAGTTTCTTGAAGGAATCAAAAGTTTCAGATTTTTCTTTTAAAAAACTTACCCAAGTAAATCGAGAAAAATCATCAACTATGACACAAATGTACTTCTTACCACCTAGACTATCTACCTTAATTGGTCCCATTAATTCCATATATAAGAGTTCGAAGCAGTTGGATGTACCTGTTTTCTGCCCTTCGGTTTGTAGGGATGTATGCACAGCTCTAGTTTGTTTACCTTTTAGGCATTTGCTTTCCGGCATTTCGACTTGGCGATCCTCTAACCGCATCCAGTTTGATGAGCCTTTCAATGTTCCTATAGCTTACATGGCCAAGTTTCTTGTGCCAAGTCACAGCTTCATCATCTCTTGCCACAATTTGTTCGTCAGTGAGTTCTTCTTCAAGAGAATGATCTGCAGACAAATCAACTGAACCATGCAAACAGTAGACATCAGTAGACATTGAGTTTTCAGAGTCAGAAACTTTTTCCCTGAATATTTCTTATGCGTCATGAGTCATCATAATCAAAGAAGAGGATCTGAGACGATGTTGAGTTTTCATTGTTGACTAAACATCGATTTCCAACATCGCCCGTAATGCATTTACGAGCTACAACACGACCTTCTGAAGCATCAGATTCCTGTTCATCACCTGAAACATCACTGAGACAAGCAAACAAAGTCTTTTTCTTCTTACGAAGAGAGTTAGCACATTCATTCTGATAATGTCCCCATCCTTGACATTCAAAACATCTAACTTTGCTAAGTTGAGCAGGACTTAAACTAGGGGAATCTATAGTCTTTTTAAACTTGTTTGTGCCTTTTGAATTGCTTGAAGAGCCTTTGTTAGAATTCTTTCTAAAGCTGGTTTTGTTGAACTTTCTACGCAACCTAGTATAAGCTTTACCAAAGGCTTCTTCAGTCATCTCATCAGACTCATCACTACTACTTTCAGACTCAGAGATTTTTGATTTTGAGTGAAGAGAAATACTATGGCTTTTCGTACCTTTGCGCTCATTCTGTTGGAGCTCAAAATTTTTCAAATTGTTCATCAGGGTATGAAAATCCATAGTAGCCAGGTTTTGAGTATCTTCCAAAACAGTTTGTTTTATGTCAAATTTTGAAGAAAGAGTACGAACAGCTTTGAAAATCAGTTGCTTATTAGACATAGCATCACCTAGCAGTTGAATATCATTTGAAATAGTGAGCAGTTTATCAAAATAAGAATCAATGGTTTCTTCTTCTGCCATTCTCAAGTTTTCAAATTTTGACCAAAGCAGTTGAAGTTTAGTTTGCTTAATACTGTTATCACCTTCACAATGATTTTGCAACAAATCCCAAGCTTGTTTAGCAGTAGTGCAATTCTGAATGAGCTTAAACATATGTGGATCAATATGCGAAAAAATAGCATTCAAAGCCTTTTCATTGTAAGAGCTAGCAAGAAAATCATCACCTGACCATTGAGCTTCTGGTTTAGGAACGACATCTCCATCAGCGTCTGGTCCTATGGTAGGCCACACATAGCCTTCAAGAACAAATTTCCATGCACGCCCTTCAATGGATTTGATATACGTTCTGATCCGTATTTTCCAGTAGTGGTAGTTCGACCCGTCTAGCACAGGTGGCCTATTGACACTTGAATTGACAGCGTCCATTGTAGTAGTACCAAATCCAGACACCAATTAATTAGGTGGCTGGCTCTGATGCCACTTGTTAGAACTTTTAGGACCGGGATTGGTACTTCTGGACAGTTTCGAACGATGTTGACTATTGATGTTGAGTCAACATCGTTTCTCAACAGTGAACAGTGATCGACAAGACTACGACAACAGTGAACTGTGATCAACAAAACTCAGTAAAGTGCAGCGGAATAAAACTGATCACACGATTAAGCAGGCCAGCAGATAATCAAATCTTCTTCAATAAATCAAGCCAATATATAGAAAAATATATTGGCGAAACCGTAGGCAAAATTTCTACACGATATGAAAGTAGAATTATAAAAAGAAGTTTAATTCAATCACAGACGATTGATTAAACTTACGGAAAACTAGACCTAGAACAGACAAGAAAAACCTATTCTAGTTCAATGATACTAGAGTAATTCGCAATCTTTAGAGAACACTCACAAGTAACACCGAAGTAAAAGTCTAGTAAAGCAAGACGCCTAGAACAAGTATTGTTCACTCTTTTTGTTCACAGGATCGGCAGCCTTGCATTGTCTTATTCTTCCAATATATATAGCGCCCAACTATCGATCTTTCATGGAAGAAATAAGCCCAAGTCGAAACTTGTTGGGATTCTCTCATAAGGAAACTGCCTTCTCTTAAGATCTTTAGTATAAGGAGTCTTCTATATATCAATCTCTTTTAAATCTCACTTTCCTAATAGCATCAGATTCTTCTTTGAACAATATGGCAGCTTCCTTCTTGCATTATGCTTCTTATTTTCCTTTTTGCTACAGTGCCCGTTTTGGTACAGTGACTGCTACAGTAACCAATCGTGATCCATTAAGCATGTTGATGCCCAACTTGATTTATCCGACAAAATATTCATAGAAAAACAACTACAAACGTTGAACCGGTTAATAAACGAAAAAAGGCCGAATTAACAAAACAAGTACAATATAAATTGCACTTTCAACATGTTTAGAAATGCAGATAATACTATTATAATACAAGTTTAGTATACACACGATGTTTGAAGTTAATTCTGTGGTGTTTGTAATTAAATATGTGATGTTGATTTGGTATTTTCGAGAGATGATCTTTCACAAAAGTTTGTGTGAGCTGGTTTTAGTTTGATATCTACTAGAAGAAAGGTTGGTGTTATGACAACACTGGATAATGAAGATGACTGGATGTGTGTAGTGTTTGGTGTAGTGGGTACACTGGAGAAACACAGGAGACACAACAAGTGATGACAAGCTTGGCTGACGTGTTCATACTAAAGTCTAAGGATGAAACTTTTAGCAAATTCAAGGAGTGGCTTACAGAAATGAAAAATCAAACTAATAAGAAGCTCAAGGTGATTAGGACTGATAATGGGTTGGAATTCTTATCAAATGAGTTCAATAATTTCTGTAAAGAGAAGGGTATCATAAGACACAAATCAGTTCCTGGGAATCCTCAACAGAATGGTGTAGTAGAGAGGATGAATAGAACTATCCTAGACAGAGTGAGATGTATACTTCTTGGAGCTGGTTTATCAAAGAGTTTTTGGGGTGAAGCTGTGACTACAGCAGTCCATTTAATAAACTTATGTCCCTCATCTGCTATTGGTTTCAAAACACCAGAAGAAGTATGGAAAGGCACTCATTCAGACTACTCATATCTCAAGACTTTTGGATGCTTAGCTTATAATGCTCATGTTAAGCAAGATAAGTTGGAAGCTAGAGCTTTAAAGTGTCTATTTCTGGGATATCCTAAAGGAGTTAAAGGATACAAGTTATGGTGTTTAGAACCAGGAATGAACAAATGCATCATCAGTAGAGATGTAACTTTTCATGAAGATGTGATGCCACTACTAAATACAGCTGACGGTGTTAGGAGAACACACAGTGAGGTGGAGTCTTTTGAAACTGGTGTGGCAGATACACAGGACAGGGAGCATACAGACACTGGTGTGATGCTGACACCAGATCACACAGACTATGGTGTTCTGCCTACACCAAACACAGAATCTCATGAAAATGCAGATCAACATGATCAAGGTGAGCATGAATTGATTAATCAGGTGGAGAGGCCTGAGATTAGAAGAAGAGCAGGTATAGAACTTGGTGACCCAGCTGATGTCAGGGATTATCAACTCACCAGGGATAGAGAACCAAGGATCAGGTTCTCAACTGCAGATCCAGATATGGTGTATTTTGCTCTTAATGTTGCTGAAGACATTGATTGTTATGAGCCTGAAAACTATCAAAGAGCTATAAGTTGCTCAGAGAAGAATAGTTGGTGCATAGCTATACAACAAGAACTCTTGTCACTTGAAAAGAATAACACATGGGACATTGTAGCTATACCTAAAGGAAAGAAGTTGGTCAGCTGTAAGTGGATTTTCAAGAAGAAGCTTGGATCTGAAGGTGAACAAAACGTGAAGTACAAAGCCAGGTTGGTAGCCAAAGGTTTCACACAAAGAGAGGGCATAGACTACAATGAAATCTTTTCTCCAGTTGTAAAGCATAGCTCAATAAGAATCTTGGTTGCTATATGGTAGCTCAATTTCAGTTGCAGTTGCATCAGATGGATGTTACTACTGCATTTCTGTATGGTAAGCTGGATGAAGAGATATACATGAGGATACCAGAAGGGATTGAAGTGATTGACAGAGAGAACAAAGCTTGTTTGTTGCTGAGATCACTGTATGGGCTTAAACAAAGTCCAAGGCAATGGTATAGAAGGTTTGACAAGTTCATGATAAGTCACAAGTCCAGAAGGTGTGACTATGACACCTGTGTGTACTTCAATGGAGATAACATTGAGAACATGATTTATCTGCTCATTTATGTGGATGACATGCTTATAGCCAGCAAGCATATGAAAGGTATAACACATGTGAAGAATCTTCTGAAGTCAGAGTTTGAGATGAAGGCCTTAGGGATAGCTAAGAGAATACTGGGTATTGATATTATTCATGAAGGTGATGGAAAGATTGTTATGAATCAGAGTGCTTACTTGGAGGAGGTTTAACATGCACAAATCCAAGCATGGTGCAGCACCTTTAGGAACTCAGTTTAAGCTATCTGGTAAATCTTGTCCTATAACTGATGAAGAGAAGAAGAGTATGGAGAATGTTCCTTATGCAAGTGTTGTGGGATCTATCATGTACTCCATGGTGTGTTACAGGCCTGATTTGGCTCGTGCAATGAGTTCAGTTAGCAGGTACATGGATAATCCTGGCAAGGATCATTGGGAGGCTGTGAAGTGGTTACTCAGGTACATTGGTGGTTCTATAATGCTGGGATTGGTGTTTGAACAACACCAGAATGAGAAGGATGCACTTGTTGGATTTGTAGACTCAGACTATGCTGCAAATTTAGATACAAGGAAATCTTTAACTGGTTATGTTTTCACACTCTATGGTACAACTGTGAGTTGGAAATCTACTCATCAACCTGTGGTTGCTCTGTCAACAATAGAAGCAGAGTTTATGGCCATGACAGAAGAAGTGAAGGAAGCTATATGGCTTAAAGGAATTCTCAGTCAATTTGGTGTAATGCAGACACCGATTACTATCTACTGTGATAGTCAGAGTGCTATTCACTTGTCTAAGCATCAGGCTTATCATGACAGGGCTAAGCATATTGATATAAAATTTCATTTTGTCAGAGATGAAGTTGAGAAGGGTACTATCAATATTGAGAAGATCAACACAGATGTTAATCCGGCAGATGGATTTACTAAGTCAATTTCTGTGGTGAAGTTCAGATCTTGTCTTTGTTCTATCAAGTTGATGGAAGGAAGGGTTGTGTCCTAACTTTAGGGATACTGAGGTTGTCATATATAAAGCTAAGGTGGAGAATTGTGAGCTGGTTTTAGCTTGATATCTACTAGAAGAAAGGTTGGTGTTATGACAACACTAGATAATGAAGATGACTGGATGTGTGTAGTGTTTGGTGTAGCGGGTACAATGGAGAAACACAGGAGATACAAGTGATGACAAGCTTGGCTGACATGTTATGTTCTGATTGGCTCTGGTGACTTGGAGGGAGAATTAGTTAGTTGCATAACTAACTTGCAGAATTTGTTTCCTTGATCAAATTGGAGCGGTTTTCTTCAGATTGGAATATATAATCTCTTGTAACTGTTAGTAAAGAGAGAGAGTTAGCTCATCATCTTTGTAATCCTTTCTTGTAGAACAATTCACTGATTTCCGAGATAGAAACAGTTAGGTGAAGAACAGACAAGCTCAAAAGCTTGAAATTCGAGTTTGATTCATCCTTGTAATCTGTTTTTTGATCTTGTTTAATGAAACCCGGCAATCTCCGTGGATGTAGGTGAAAACCGAACCACGTAAATCGTTGTGTTGTGCGATTGCTTGTTTGATCGTTGTTCGATTGTGATTTGTTTCTTTCGTAGTCGATTGGGGATTTTTTTTGTTGAATTGGATTGATTGTCGTTACAGATTGTATTTTTTTAAACAGTTGAAACTTGAAAGTGTGATTAGGTCGACAGAAAGGCTCGAATAACTTTTCAGATTTGAACTCATGTCTGGACAGTTACTACTTACTATGTGCGTTCCCCGGTCTACCTCTCTAAAAAGAAATCTTGCATTTGCTACTGTAAAAATGATAGCAAAATGCATTGACCACCGTGGCTAAATGAAACTAAAGAATTTTCAACAGTCAATTGGACATTGAGAATAACGTTGAATACTATGGTAATTGGCTAATCGCTGTCACTCAACAACTAACAAAATTCAAAGGAATGACATAATTCATGACTTGGAAATAGTATTACCTAATTCAAGAGCGACAAGGCCAGCTTAATAAATAAAGAAGCTAGACAAGTTGAAATATTTGCATGCAAAGCAAAGCAGGTAACAAATTCAGCACGAGGAGGACTGAAATTTGCTCACCATTGCCAATTGCCATCATCTTATCTCATTTACCAACTCTCTACATCGATCATTAAAATCTTAATTATCAACTTGTCTAGCTACTTGGTAAATTATCAACAATACTTTCAAGTGACCAAGCTATATGATAGCGATGATGATAATTAACATCCATGCTGGCTAGTTCGCTCTATCACTAGTTGAACTCCTTTCTCTTTGAGTAATAAGATGGGTGAGGTTAGCCGGCCCCTTTTGGTTGCTTTGTTGTGACAAGCCGGTGTACGTGTAATTCAACGCTCTCGAAGGGTTTGTCTGAAAGGAGATATTATAAATGTGGCTAGAGATAACGGACCTTTTCTGAACGGGATTTGTAGATGGAGTTAATTATAGGGACGGTCCCTATATATGTCCCCCTAGGCCACTTTAGGTAGCAGCCTCCTTGAGCGGATTTTCTAAGACAACGGTGTTTTTAGCGTCTTGGAAATTATTCTCTTTCATACTATTAAATTAGGTAATCATTCCCTGAAAAGTTCTTGTTACAGGGATCAGATTATCCATAATAGCCATCTTTAGACAAGCAGTCAGAATTATCATCAGCTGGGTACCTATCATCAACTTGGGTCTGATACCATATTAAGTTGCACCATCATCCCCTTAAAAGGCTTCTCTTCTATACTTGGAATCATAATAGTCATTTTTGGACAAACCGAAATTATCATCGGCCGGACACCCATAATCAACTTGGGTCTGCTCAAATACCATATTAAGTTGGGTCATCATCCCCTTAAAATGTATCGTTAAGGGGCGAAAGTTATCCAATATTTCCGTTTGATTTTACCATAAGTGATTTGAGATGTTCTAATACATACATTCGAGCTACTCGATGTGGGTCCCCTCAAGCAGTAGTAGGGACACTTATAATTACATATTTTGCTGTATCATACAGTGACGCCATCTAATACTATATATCTCGTTTTCTATATTTCAACTTTCGAGAACACACTACATATATATGTGATCTACACGGCTACACCACTGTATAAGTTAACACATTTGCGATGTTTGTAGCAACTATATGTGAACTGCTCGGTCGGGATTATTCATTGACACACATACTACATCACTCACAGTAATATTAAAAAAAAAATCAATCCAAAATACATGTAATTAACACAGTAGAAAAGCAAACAATCAATATGAATAGTAGTAACAAAAAAGGAAATGGGACGTTTATGTAAAGACAAGATTAGCTAGCTGCATAATATTCCATTGCTGGTGAACAAGAACTGGGAAAATGTCGTTTTAAACCCATCAATTTCACAACTTAAAAGTAAAGTTTGCACAAGTAGTAGTACCAAAATGTTTACGTGTGTAGTACTACCACGTACCCAAAACAGAATTAATTTACTTTCTTTTCTCCTTTTTTTTCTTTTTTTTTTTAGACAGGAATTTTTTACTGAAAATCAATCTCAACTTACAAAATTATAAGTGTAAAACATTTTGCTTTAGTTTATATTGACTAAATGTATACTCATGTTCGCAAATGCATTCATTGTAAAAAGCCAAATTCTTATAAAATTCATTAGTTTTTAAATATAAAGGAAAATCATCTCTACCTCCAATCACAATTGTATGTCACAATCTTATATATATTTATTTACACTATGTGATTATAATTTTACTATTATTTACAAATGGTTAAACGGTTCCTCTTTCATATGTGTTACGACCTAGGAATTAATTTTAAAGTACTTATGCTACTAAAAAAATGTTTAACTAAATTATAGAACGAAAACTTTGGAATGTAAAATCCTACTTTGTTAACTATTTTACCATTACATTTAAAATTAACCGTAATCAAATTTACGGATGGATTAATGGTAGCTAGTATTGTTTTGATTACCACATTCAAATGTAGTCACTTATAAAATTCGATTAGAAGCCCAACAACCTCCCTCATAAGCCAGATAGATTATTGTCTTAAATTGTACTGTCCATTTCTTGCACATATATAACAGCAAGTACTTCTTGTTAGTTAGAGCGAGAAATAAAAGTACAGAACAAAGAAGGAGAAGAAAAATGTGCTGCTCAGTTGGTTGAGAGGTGCCTCTTTTAACCCTCTTCCCAACTCCATTTCACCCCCAATGCGTGTTTTTTAATCAAACCCTCTTTCATTTCTTCTCCTCATTCAAATTCCGTAGACGTACCACTATTGTGTTTACCTCTACAGCAAAATCAACTAAGTTTTTATTCCACTAAGTTTTACAATCAATCCACATAACATGACAACTCCATCACGCACTAGCCCTTCTATATACAGCCGCTCTTCATCTGACTTTCGCGAACCGGAACCACTAGCGGGAGGAGCAATGCTGCCGATTTTCCTCAACGATCTACGACAAAACAACGAAGAAATGGTCGAAGTGACGCTCGAGCTCGGCCGTGATTCCGTCGCATTATGCGGCATTGAGCCAGTGGAGAACAATTTCCTGCCACGCAGCACTTCTGCGGTCCAGCGGAGCACGTCGACTTCATCAAACGGATTCCTGCAGCGGAGCACGTCAACCGCGTCGAGGATGCTGAGGATGTTTTCAAGGCGGAGGTCGGATGACGAGCAGCACGAGGCCGCGGTGGCAACGGCGCGTGAGGTGATGAAAAATAAGGCCAAGTTGATTAGAGACAAGTCAAGTGCTCAGAGAGCTTTGCGTGGGCTGAGATTTATTAGCAAGAGTATAGGTGGCGAAACCGATGGAGATTCGTTGTGGAAGCGCGTGGAGGCGCGTTTTGTTAAGTTGGCGGAAGATGGTTTGCTTTCTAGAGACAACTTTGGTGAATGCATAGGTTATGTGCCACTAATTTATTTGCTATATCCACTTCTATTTTTTGAGTTCGGAAATTTGTTACGGATGAAACTTTGCTCCTAAAGATTATTGTTACGGATGAAACTTTTGCTTCTTAGAGTTAAAATATTCGATATATTTTCTAAAAATTGGGAATTTTGGTGAACGGGATGCAGGTATGGGAGACTCGAAGGAGTTTGCGGTGGGAGTATTCGATGCGCTGGTGAGGCGGAGGCGGCAGAGGAAAACGATGATAACGAAGGAGGAGCTTCATGAGTTTTGGATGGAAATATCAGACCACAGTTTTGATGCTCGTCTACAGATTTTCTTTGACATGTATGTATGTCTCTCCGCATGCAACACCAACTCTTAACTTCTCTTTCTTACTTGTTATGTATACTATGATTATGATTTTTACTTTTTCTTTTTACCCAACTCCATGAAGCATGTGATCATGTCATCATCATCAATTCATCATCAACATTTAGGATGATTGTAATTTACGTGTTACTGTTTGAAACTAGAAAGAAAAGTTTTACTCATAATTGATAAGCTCATAGCTAAGCATGTAATAAAAAATGTAATGTTAATTCCGTATCATTGATATTCTAATCATATTAAACATTTCTCCACATTTAGACCAACACATGCAGTCTTTAGCTAGTTTGATTCATGAAGAGAACACCATTACTTACAAGCTTAAAAGTTTGCAACAAATAGAAGCCATTTTCTTCTAAGCTAACTAAGCCACACATTCTAGAATATTATACATGCTTATATTAGATGTTATTCATTGAAATACTAGTATTTTGTTATATTGTACGCGAAGTTTTAGGGTACCAACTCTGATGAATTTAGCCTTACTTCATTTTATCACCATAAAAGTGGCATCTAAAATTAGTAATGTCATTATCCTTCTGTCCACAATTATGAATTAACTTTCACCCAAACCGGAAAATTTTGAATTCTAGATGGATTCTCAGAAGTCAAAAGTAAAATGCCTACTAAATTAGTTGTCTTTTCTTTTTAATTCGTGAAAGAAACAAAAGAAGAAGAAAAAAATAAAAGTAAAAATGGTCCCTTGTTCTAATTTTACTCTCTAGTTCCAAAATCAGGATTCTAAAAGCAGACTCTGTATGATTTAGTGAATGAAACATTGTCAAGTTATAATTAATATTACCCAAAAATGGTTAATATGAATTTTCTTTCGTAGGCCCTATTTCATTAGACATTAAATGTCTTTCTTCGTTTTTTTGGTCTCTAGTCTTTCATTTTATTCCTCGTATTTGTAATTAAGTTGCTCACATACTAGCGAAAGGGTACCTCAGTTTCGCTAGAATATGTTGCAGATTTTCACAACATTTTCCTAAGCTATTCTAGATTAAAAAATCCAATCCAACAAGATGTGGTTGTTGATCATGCAGGGCAGATAGGAATGGAGATGGAAAAATCACAAGAGATGAAGTGCAAGAGGTAAAAGTTTTTTCTTGGTGAACTTCTTATCAAAAGACAATTAAAAAAATAAAAAAATAAAATAAAAAAGGTAAGAAAAAGTAGATTTAGGTCAAACCATATTGTATCTAATGTTTGGAAAATGTATAACTTGTTAGCTAATTCTTTAATCCATGATCATCATTCTTTTACCTAACTGAAAATGGACATATTGTCATTTTGTCTTAGTCTCCTTGTTAAGTTTAAGACTAACTACTTTTTTAATGTATCAGAATGTTCAAGAACTGGTTAAGACGTGCTTACAAGTGCTTATAATTTATTACATCTATAGCATTGACAAAGTCAGTGTTAATGACAAGCTAACTGAACATAATTTAGTAAAGATCAACGACATTCTGTTTATATTTATTTTAAAAGTCTTGAAAATTTTATAATGTGGTTGGTGTTTGTTGTGTTGCTTGAACAGCTAATAATGTTAAGTGCATCGGCAAATAACCTGTCCAATTTGAAAGAACGTGCCAAGGAGTACGCTTCTCTGATAATGGAAGAGCTTGATCAAGATCACCTGGGCTACATTGAGGTACTGTAGTCGTAACGTCTTTTTCGCCCATAATACGCAATTGAGCTATCTCTGAACAGATACGCGAACTTCATCTAGAACAGAACTTCGAGGATTGCATTTTGTATCGAGGACTAGACGTAGGGTCAGCTTAGTTGCAACCTCCTTCTGCAAAGAAGAAATAAGAAAGTAATATGTCAGATAGGCTAGATAGTTTTTGTGCAATCAGAACATATAGCCTTGAATGAAAATGAAAGCTTTTTGAATGTGTACCTGCAGAAAACCGACTAGTTGCCTTGATATTATGTACAAAAACTTCAGGAGCTCAATGGTCTGTGTCAAACATGAAAATATTATAAGTTGCTGTAGAAACTAATTGACCTGTTCCTCCTTCAGTTATGGCAGTTGGAAACACTTCTTTTGCAAAGAGATAACTATATGAACTACAGCAGACCGCTCAGCGCTACAAGTCCGGTTGGTTGGAGCCAGAAATTAGGCCGTAAGCCCAGAAATATTGTGAAGAAAATTGGTTCCACTCTCAAGTGCCTCCTATTAGACAACTGGCCAAGAGGCTGGATATTGCTGCTCTGGGTTCTGATCATGGTTGGACTTTTCACCTGGAAATTCATTCAATACAAACAAAAGGATGCGTTTCAGGTCATGGGATATTGCTTAACAACAGCCAAGGGAGCGGCAGAGACACTGAAACTCAACATGGCCTTGATTCTTTTACCTGTTTGCCGCAATATATTGACATGGCTAAGATCTTCGAGGGCCAGGCTGATTATTCCTTTCGATGACAACATTAACTTTCACAAGGCGAGAAACATAAGAAAATCTAAATGAATCTTAGGTGACTATTTATAACTACTGCTGAACTATTGTCTTTTCATGCAGGTGATTGCGTGTGCTATAGGAGTCGGGGTCTTAATCCACGCAGGAGTCCATTTAACATGTGATTTTCCGCGAATAATAAGATCATCACCAGAAAAATTTGCACTTATAGCGTATGATTTCGAGGGAGTAAAACCCAGCTATGGTGGACTCTTGAGCAGTTATGTAGGAGTTACTGGAATTTCCATGGTAGTATTAATGGCAATTGCATTTACACTAGCAACAAGGAGCTTCAGAAAAAATGGTGTAAAGTTGCCAAGACCCTTCAACAGACTAACAGGATTCAATGCATTTTGGTATTCCCATCACCTGCTTGGTCTGGTCTACATATTGTTATTGATCCATGGAACTTTCTTGTTCATGGTTCACCAGTGGTACAAAAAGACGGTAAGCTATGATTATCATGTACCGTGTTACTCTTCTCAATCAGTGTCATTGCAGTGACTTGACCTACCGAATGTGTCTTATGTAACAGACATGGATGTACATATCTGTTCCACTGGTTCTTTACATAGCAGAACGGAGTCTCAGAACTTGCAGATCAGAACAGACTGCAGTCAGGATTTTGAAGGTAATCAAAAGCTTAAACCATCTAACATGAGCATCAGTATGAGATAAACTATTACTTGTAGAGACGAAAACTAGCAACAGTTACACACATGCTATGGCAAGCCAAAGAAAAACAAAAAAGAGTGAAAGAAAATGAGAAGATAAGGTAACAAAGTACGAAGCAGATATCTTTACAAGTGGCTTTCTGGACTTTATAGGTTTCTGTACTTCCAGGAGGTGTCTTCAGCTTGATCATGGCAAAGCCAGACGGATTCAAATATAAAAGTGGACAGTATATTTTTTTGCAGTGTCCAAAAATCTCCCCTTTTGAATGGTAAGTATGATACTCATATTTATAAAACTGCAGATGTACACATGTTATATATAACGCACCAAAAGTACTAAATGTATTTAATCATCTCCCCAGGCATCCGTTCTCACTTACTTCAGCACCAGGAGACAACTACCTCAGCGTTCATATACGAACAGTAGGAGATTGGACAAAAGAACTTAAGCGAGTATTTACAGAGAATAATAGTTCAACATCTGTCATTGGTCGAGCGAAGTTTGGAGCACTGGGGAATGTTCAACCAACAGGGTAATTTCACTAAAGGGACTTTCAATATACATGGTCATTTTTATTAGCATGTTTTCAGCCAGTAACCTTTATTAGTGCAGCCTACCAAAATTGCTCGTTGATGGACCTTATGGATCCCCAGCTCAAGAGTACCAGGACTATGATGTGCTACTTCTAGTAGGCCTTGGGATTGGTGCTACTCCTTTCATAAGCATCCTCAAGGATCTCTTGGACAATACAAAAGCAGAAGATTTAATGGTATGGTATATTAAGCAATATTTTCTATACAGTAGCAGTAAACTTAGTCAAAGTTAGAATCTGATTTTGGTTGATGACCTAGGACTCGAGCACTGATGCTAGTGGATCAGATAATAGCTTAAACAGTATTTCGACATCAAGTATCGCATCAATTGGGAAGAAAAAAGTACATAAGACAAGAAGTGCACACTTTTACTGGGTAACAAGGGAGCCTGGGTCTTTCGAGTGGTTCAAAGGAGTAATGGATGAAGTAGCAGAGATGGACCACAAGGTGTTCCTTGTCTCACTGACTGTTAACATTTTCAACTGCATGAAATGTTATGATAGACTGACGTTAACTCTCCATTTTTCTTGTTTTCGAACGGAGTAGGGTCAAATTGAGATGCATAATTACCTGACTAGTGTCTATGAGGAGGGTGATGCAAGGTCGACTCTCATTACTATGGTGCAAGCTCTAAACCATGCTAAACATGGAGTTGATATCCTATCTGGAACTTCCGTAAGCTTTTTAGCCTACTTTCTAGCATGATGCACTATATTGCTTCATCAAGTACAATGGGAATGAGAAATATACTGTAAAAGAAGAGTGCGTAGAAATACCTTTCAAGCAAAGCCTCACATTCTGTTTCAGGTACGGACGCATTTTGCAAGGCCAAATTGGAAAGATGTGTTCAACAAAGTAGCAAGAAAGCATCCGTGCTCACGAGTAGGTAAGCATATTTCTGAGCAAGACTACCAAAACCATGCATCATGCATCTCTCTATCTCTGCTTCTGATTGAAACCGTGGCCTCAAGTTGTACCAGATCAATTACTCAGCAATTGTAAAACCCATAACTAAATCAACAACCTGTGACAAGATTCCCCATGCCTGAAGAGAAACGCAAGCAATCCACTCGTTATAATTTTACAATGCCTGCCAAGATCTTAAAGAAAGAAGCCCTGGATAGAACAAAATTTGTAATCATTATCAAAATCTCTCAAACGACACTTTAGACTCAGTGACCTGAAACTGCTGATAACTGGATATAATTCCAGACTCATGGTATCTACATTTATTATATACTCCAGAGTCTGTCTCATCCTTGGCAATTGGCATGACTCTAGTATAGAAAATTATAGTCCATCTAGATTCTTCTTAACAAGAATGTCTGTAAATGTGCAGGAGTTTTTTACTGTGGAATGCCGACCTTAGCAAAGGAGCTGAAGAAGCTATCACAAGAACTAACGCACAAGACATCTACAAGGTTTGACTTCCACAAGGAGTATTTCTAAAAGATGTAGATGAACTAACCATGCAGGCGAACTTGTAATTATTATTCATTTGTAAGAGGTAATATATCATGTATTCGTTCTGGAAAAAAAAATGTAAATGATCTACAGATAGCAATAGTCAAGAAAGCCAGGAAAGTAAATGTTGCAGGAAGAGAAAAAATAAACAGTATTATTCTTCGTAATCGTAAGTAATGCTAGAAATACGAAAGTTACTATCCGTCGCATCCGATTATAGAAGTGGCACCCGAAAGATACCTGCTATTTTCAAAGTTCACATCAGGCAAGAACATCAACTAACTAATGGTGTCATTTGCAAACCACAGTTGATTAGCTGACAATCATGTGTGTACTATTGTGAGCGTGTTTTTGTTATTTCTGTCACAAATGCAGCATCAGGGGGCGGAACCAGGAGGGGGCATGGTGGGCCGTCCCCCAAAAAAAAAAAAAACAGGTTTCGCCCCCTAACCTCGGAAATAAGCTTTTATATATAATTTGTCCCCCGAGCTTAAAATGTTGCCTCCGCCCCCGTGCAGCATTATGTCTCTATGTCAGATAGATGGATTATAAAGCTTTGAAACATCGTTTACAACACCGAAATGGACCTTAATTTCTTGCATTCATAAATCAGCAAATACATCAAGATAATTTCAAGGAAATATTTACAAAAGCATTGAAACTGGAAATTATTGAATATTTGATGCCAAATAATCACAGTAAAAGCTTCAGAAATTCGCATAATAGGCCAATTTGCACAACTATAGCTAGAAACACGAAACCACGTACCTGGAAAACATCAACGATTCAGTTTCTCACTTTCTCTCCAGCTGAATCACACTCTTCCTTCTCTACTCCAATCTCAAACCCCAAAACCCATACTATCCAAGAATCTTTCCATTTTCCCCAATTCTTCACATGGCATTAGGCTCCGTAAAGCTTCCAAGATTTCGCTCCCATCTACTTCCCGTGCTAAAACTTCGATTGTTTGTTTGTAAGGTACATTTGCCAAAGTTGCTGTCGTTTTGAAAAATATTTGGCAATATAAGATTTTTTTTTTTTTTTTTTTTTGATATTATTGAGGCCTAACAGCCATTATCCTTGTCCTAAATAGGCATTACAGATTCTGGAGGATTTTGCCATAGCGTACCCTCACCATCTTCATTATAGCCTAAACTAGCTACAAAATTCGCAACAGAGTTGGCTTTGCAGTTGATCTTCTTCAACTCAATCTCCCAAGGCATGTGTAACAAGCTCTTGCATCGATTTACTCGGTCTTCCATTTCCGGTGGTGGATCAACTTTCTCAGTGAGCCAATCGAAAATGTACTGTGAATCGGTTTCAACCATAATTCTAGGAGATCGATGCACCCAAGCAATCTCCAATCCCTTCAACATGCTTTCCAATTCCGCATCATTAACAGTTGGGTTGGTCAATTTTGCAGCAAATCCCCAAATCCACATCCCATTCTCGTCACGCAGCACACATCCGATTGCACCCGATAAGATGTTTTAGTTAGGTATTGATTTTATTGTTTTTTCATTTATTTTATTTTGCACACTAAATGTTAATCACATTTCTCATCTTTTATTAGTGGATTTATTTGTTTAAGATACTATTTTCTCATTTCGGAAAAAGTTACATTTTGACGTATTTGTCTTCGAGTTTGACCACAAATTACTCATAAACGATAATAGTAAATAATTTAATAAAATCATATAATAAAAATTTAATTACTAAATTTTCATTATATAATTTTAATAATTTATTTATTAATATGGTTTAAGAGTAAATTATTGTCAAACGCGGAGACAGTTGACCGCAAAATAATAAAATGTAACACTTTTTCTGAAATGGAGGGAGTAACATTTTTGTTCTAAATCATTTACCAAGTATATTGATGAAAAGAGATTTGTGTAAAATATTCAAAACATCTTATATAAAAAATAGGTGGGAGTATTGTTTACTGAATTGCTCATTTTCAATTCATACATTCTGAAATTAATGTGGATTAGCCTTTATTTTAGCGATGATAATTTGTGACAACACAAACTTTTCGATCATTTTTTTTTTTAAATATAAGCACTAGATAATTTATTTAAATACATAGAATTTCACTAATTAATGAAGATTAAGACTCCTGAGAGACGGTTTCTAGATAATTTATCTAGAGATGGACCTATATTGTTAAGAAAATCATTGATATTATTAATCAAAACACCTATGTTTTCAACATTAATGTCTTTTACATATTACAACAAAACAAATTCATTAAAACATAGACATTTTGATTAATAAAATGGGTGGTTTTATGATAACATATACAGTCTCTAGATAAGTTATCTAGAGACCGTCTCTCATGAGACTTTGTGATTAATGAAACATTATAAATATTGTGATTAATGAAACATTATAAATATTGTTTAAAACGTTATACTTGTACTTTTGTATTTAAAATACATAAGTAGCGCGTATATCCTAGATGTACTAAGTGATGGTTTTGTATTTTTATTAAAAAAAAAATTCAATCAAAAGTAAAAAAGAAAAAAAAATGATTTACAAACATCATTTTGGTTCTTGAAAGCACATTTGATTATGATTTTCCGGCTGTTTTTAGGAATTTCTGTGATGACTGATACAAACTGCACCTTTCATGTTGCATGTGTTACAGATAAAATTGAGATTTCTAGCATATTAATTCATCAAGTGTCTCTATGAGACTGACTAACTATGCTGATGCTGTGACTAGAGAAGAACTTTGATGGCCTGTTTGTTGTCAATAAAATGGAGTATTACTCTGTTTACCAAAAATGCCGCTGCCATATGTTGAAGTGATCAGATCAATCAGGAGAAGTATTTGCCGAAAAAGAAACAGCCAAGCTACATAACAAGCCCCTACAGCACCAGAGATAAGAATCCACGCGTGATTCTGCCCAAAGACGAGATAAACTGTTGCAATGAAGGTCAGCAGCATAAACGTTACCGAAAGGAGGAGGCTGCTCAAACCAAGTATCAGTCTCTCAGGTAGACGGCGCATAAAGTCTTCTTCTGCATAACGCGATGTAAGGATATCAAGGAACATGAGTAGAGATGTGGCGGATGTCATGAGGGAAAACGCATCTGAAGCTGCAAATAAGAAGAACACACGGTTGTTGGAGAACATCGGGAAACCTGTGCTGCTATTATTGCCGCCTGGTACTGTAATAGCCGCTGCAAACATTATTGTGCTGATTAGTACTGCTGTAATTGTACATGAGGTGGTCGTGTCCTTCATCCATTTCTCCGCCTTCTCTTTCAAGTTTTTGTGTTCCTCTGTGAAGATCATTTTTGGAGATTTTCCAGTATGGTTGAGCCGTTCTTTACAATGAGGATGGACAAGCTTTTCCACTGCCTGCGGAATAGTCAGCAGTATTGTACTATCATATTTGTTGCGAGTCTTTACATGTTCAAACGTCAACGTTATGAGTTCAGGACTGATAGCCAGTGGAAAGCCCCGTTTACCTTGTACCATTGGATTTCATGCTGCATCTGGAGAGCTGCACCTGAAATCTCACTGAGCTTGTCAGCTGGTGCTAATTTTCCAGCCAGATGCAAAAGGTTGTTTCCGTAAATGTCAGATAGATCCAAGAACAGGTGCTTATGATCACTCATTTGATATATGAGATTGAAAACATGTTGAGAGCGATTCTCGACTGCAATGTGAAAGATATTCTGGAAGGTTACTGGATTGGAACAATAGATAGCAAAAGGAAAGACCTTTACGATTTCTTCAACAATCTCGCTGATTCCTGATTGTGCTGCCAACAAGATTGCATCACGGTAGATGTCTTCAGCTTCAGTAACAGTCAAAGATTTCATTTCCTTGCATAAACACTTGACAAGTTTTAGAGCTGCTTTCTTGACTATGTGTTCATCTTTTATAGTATGTTCTGTGACAAGGCAAATGCAAAAATATGCTCTGGAGTATCACAGTTCTTGCTTATGTAAAGTCGTAAACATAGCTGTAGCTGTAATATATAAAAGATGGAGATCTTGTTACCGAATCCTGCACAGATGATTTCCTCATATATGTATCCCAACACCATGATCACTACACAAGAAGGACAAGGAATACAGATATTCACTTGCCTACTCAACTTTGTATTCAAATGATTGCAGGACTCATTTGAATAAACCTTCATTCTTCTAGTTATACAGAAAGCTATAGAACTATTACACTCAATTAGTCCTACATGAAGATAAAATTTACCTGAATTCCTTATCCGAGAGAAGATCATTTGTAATTTGCCTCCCAAGTTACCTGGAAGAAGTAGGAGATGGGAAGGAATCACATTGTCGTCTGAAAATCATTACAGAGTTCAAAATTCCTTTACCTCGGTTGGTATTAGGATTGATGAGCTCCACGTCAAGACAATGTCTTGGTGTCATTTCCTGAGGAAAAGCTTCAAGTAAGATGGACAAGTCAGCATAAGTTCAGAAGTAAAGTCAGCAAGAAACTGTGAAAACTTAAGCCGACAAGATTCAAGGCACACTCACGAGGGAAAATGAGTAGTTTCCTGGAGCTGGAACGTCTATACACGGAACTCTTAGCCGTAATGCTTTTCAAGGCTGAATTTGCTGTCACCTTTAGCCTGGCCAAACTCGGGTACTTCTCAACCAAATCTAATGCTACATCTACCACAAAGCATACAATAATCAACATGTACATACGAAGTCCGAAAAATCATGTTAAGATGTTATAGATAATAGTACTAAATTACCAAAGAATTCGGCATCAATGGCAGCAATAAGCAGGGAAATCCCAGATGATCCTGCATAAGGATTGCGTTCACAATCATCCCTGGTGACGGAAATGAAGTACTTGAGCGCTTTCTTCTGAGCATATATAGCTGCCGTATGGACAGGAAATGCACCGGAGTTGTTCTGCTCATATAGTAAACCAGGCATTCTGTTCACGAGAATAGTCGCTGCTACCACATTGCCAACTGCAGCAGCAATGTTCAAAGCCGTATCGCCAATATCATCCTTGGCAGTTAACGATTCCTCTGGCATTAGCCTGACCAAATTCTCCACAAAATGGATAGCTCTATTTCCAGCACCAACAGCAATGTGTAGAGGTGTCGCTCTTGTATCATTCAACTTGGCCTCCATTTCGGTTGGATCATCGTCGATTATCTGTCTTGCTGCCAACCAGTCCCCTTGTAGTGCAGCTCTGTATATGTGCAAGTGCGCGTTCCAGTCCCTCAGCGTTGTAGTGTTATTTTGCTGGTCATCAGATGCATCTACTAGACATGAAAAGACGAGGCGATTAGTATACGGCTATCGCAAACTGAGGACTCGTCTAGATGGCGAAGTTATAACGAGGATCTTACCTTGGATGAAACCACTATGCAGGCGTTGACGCTGAATCATGTATATCTTCTGTGTTTTGCACACAGAGTCAACGTTTGTGGATGAGATGCCAGGCCGTTGACCGTTGTTTGGTGAAGAAGCCATTGGTAATGATTTGTATAATTGAATCTCATTACACGAACCACTTTAAGATGTCAATTTCGTTGTAATTCGACTAAATAATTACACGAACCACTTTAAGATGTCAATTTCGTTGTAATTCGACTAAATAGTGGCTGGAGTTAGACAATCATATTCCTCAATCGAAATCGGTCTGGACTTCATTCATGATAAATGTAACTATACTAATTTGAATAATCGATAGTTAACCGGTTCGATTATCTTTTTTTTTAAATTTGATATTCGAATTAAATTAATAATAAATCAACTAGCTATCAATTCGAACTTCATTTATGATAAATTAACTAACTATACTAATTTGGACAACACAAAGACTCCATTTCGAAAAAATTCACGCCACGGAAACTCAATTTCATCACCTCATGTATATCCCAACTCATTTACCACTCGACTACCAACTCCACCGGTTCGATTATCCGAGATGAGTATATTTTATTTACAATTTTCCTGCCAGTTGGTCATCAGCCCAATTGTGCGTATGAAATTTATAGTCCAAAAACACAACAATTTCTGCAAGCTGTCTTTCCGGCCATTCTGCAAGCTCTAATTAAGCTTCCTGTTGGAACACTAACAAACCGAAATGGCTTCAACTTCTCTCCAGCTGAATCACACTCTTCCTTCTCTACTCCAATCTCAAACCCCAAAACCCATACTATCCAAGAATCTTTCCATTTTCCCCAATTCTTCACATGGCATTAGGCTCCGTAAAGCTTCCAAGATTTCGCTCCCATCTACTTCCCGTGCTAAAACTTCGATTGTTTGTTTGTAAGGTACATTTGCCAAAGTTACTGTCTTTTTGTTTTCCCTAGTCTTGATTTATTGTTTGCTGAATTGCTCATTTCCAATTTATAAATTCTCCTAATTTTGGAAATTAATGTGGATGAGCCCTTTTGGAGTGATGATGATTTGTGTATTGTTAGTTGAACGAGCTGGAGCTGTTTGGTAGCTGATAAATTTCTTTATGGAGATGTTTAGACAGTTTAGTATATGAATTAGCGCTAATATAGCATATTTGCTAAATATATGATATGAAACAAACCAGCTAGCTTTAAGCTACCAGCTAGGTTAAATATATGATATGAAACAAACCAGCTAGCTTTAAGCTACCAGCTAGGTGTTCGGTGTTCCCCTAACATGGGAGTTGATAAGCTAGTACTATACTGATTACTGAGCATGTGTTGTTTTGGATTGTGTTTGTTATTGTAAGGTGATAGAAGGTACTGCGGCACCATCATTCAGGTTGACAGATCAGGATGGCAAGAAAGTGAGTTTGTGGACATTACAAGGGAAGCCAGTCGTTGTTTATTTCTACATTGCTGATGAAACCCCTGACTGCGTTAAACAGGTACTTATGCAGTCTCATTCAATCACGGTGTTGATTTTAATTGATTCTAGAACTGATGATTTGTTAGGTTAGGAGCCTAATAAATTTGATAATATAGTAGGGATTTGTAAGGGAATCATGTAATCTTGTTTTGTGCTTAACTTAGTTGAAACTATAAAAAGCAGATGAACAACTAATTTTATTTGACGAAAGATGAAATGAATTATAAGAATCTGGCCGTATTTTCCTGCTATTTGATTGTGGTTGTTTCCCTACAGTCTACCGAAAACTTGTAGAAAAATGATGTGTTCCTTGTGGTGTGCTCGGCAGACTGTGTTTGAACATTCACTTAGGATGCACACCTGTATCCATGATTGCTGAAAAAAATGCTGTCATGAGTTCTGTCTTGATAGGCTTTTCTCTCCAGTGCAATGAATGTGCATACTTGGAGTTGGCGAGATGAACTTATGGAAGATAATAATTCCTTGGCTGTGTTTGCTCGATCTTCACAGGCATGTGCTTTCAGGGACTCTTACGAAAAATTTAAAGAAGCTGGCGCTGAGGTGATTGGGATTAGTGGGGATAATGCAGCATCACATAAGGTATCAGTCAGATACTTAATTTCTTGAGACTTAGAGTTTCTTTTACATCGTTCCAACCTTTCAGAGTACTAGCTGCAGGCTGCATGTGTCAGCATAAATTAGTCTGTAGAATTTACTATATGGTAAAAATCAGGTAATTTGTTAATGGTGAGATCAAATGAAATTTGTTTTGTTCTGGAAAGTCTAGTTTTGCAAGTGATACGTCCTGGTCTGGTCTCAATCGCCTTTTTTGGGAATTCTAAGCAAGTTCCTATTTCTGGTTACTTGCTTTATGGACTAATCAGCTATAATGGGAATCAAGCATCTATGTTTCTTCTGAGAATTATTAAGCTCGTGGTGCCTTCAAAATGACCTTATTCCCGTTGCTGGTTCAAAGGGTTCAATGGAATAGAATTCATTGCTATTAATCCTGTAAATCGCAATCATGCTTAATCTACTTTGTGTATGATTCTATTCTCTTTTAATATAAAAAAAGAAATAAGGCTTGGAGTTTCGGGTATGGTTCCAAGGAAGTTCATTCCATAGATGTGATAGTCAGTTGCTTCTGAAAAGTGAAAAGGAGGTAGTGATGTTTGATGATGATAGCATATCTGATGTCATGTGCAGCTTGACAAAATGCACCTTTGTTTTAATTGTACAAAATACTCGAGCAACTTCCGAAAATTTGTGACAAAAATCCCTTTCTTTTCGAATTCAGGTTGTCTTTTCTAATTTTTTCTGCATTAGAGGCTAGGCATTTTCATGTGTTGTCAGTTGATGTTTGATTTATGTTCGACTGCATATTTGGTTCAGGCCTTTGCCGAGAAATACAAACTACCATTTACACTGCTGGCTGACGAGGGTAACTACGTTAGGCAAGAATGGGGGGTCCCATCTTATCTTTTTGGGGCATTGCCTGGAAGGCAGACATATGTTCTCGACAAGAATGGAGTTTGTCGATTCGTGTACAACAATCAATTGCAACCAGAGAAGCATATTGAGGAGACCTTGAAGTTTCTCAAAAGCTCTGAAACAGACTGATATCTAACATCCATATTCCTTTGATCTCTCTGGCTGTACATTTTTTACTTACAAGCTATACATTTCATAGAGGATATGCTTATGTGCTGCTCCCTCTGGTCCAATAAAAGCTTTCTACCTTTTTTTATTTTGAGTACCACTATATACTTCCTAAGTCAAATTAGGACATTTTTTATCCCACCAATTAATTCTTTATTACTCCCTCCGTTTCACTAAAAGTGTTACAATTTTTCGTTTTGGGCGTTTCACTAAAAGTGTTACATTTCCTTTTATGAAAATTAATTTTATAATAAAACTCATTTATAACCACATATTTTCGGACCCACATGTACTTTTCCACTCAATTAATATCTTATACTCATTCTTCACCACATATTTTTTGGACCACATACTTCTATACATTTTCCTTTAAAATTGTGTCAAACACGGAAGTAGTATTTATCTTTCCTACTTTATCATCACTTTCTTCATTCTCTCTCATACTTTATCAATCATTTACTATTTTATCAACATAATACCCCACACAAATCAATATATTATTATTTTCCCTTAATTGAAGAGAAAGTAAACTCCTTAGGAAGTTCTTATTGAACCGGAGGAGTATTACAGCTGTTATCATAGTACTAAATGTCCATTTCTAGGATAGTGGAAAAGTTGAGGATAATTTTTGTTGTGGATTGCTTAGGCCATCTCCAAAGAACTCACTCATCCCAAAATCTTCGCCATCGTCAGATTTTTCCACCAGCTGCAACGTCTGGTTGGTGCAACTCGTGTTGGGACTCCAGTAGATTCCCAACACGAGTTGGAAATTGGGGCGCAGCCCAGCGCCCCAACTCTTTTTTTTTATTTTTTTTATTTTGTTTTTTTTTCTTCTTTTCTTGTTTCTTTGTTTTTATTTTCTCTTTTTGTTTTTTTTTATTTCTATTCCTTTTCTACTTTTATCTTTTTTATTATTTTTCATTTTTTTTGAATATTTCTATATGATAATAATTATATGTAGAAATAGAAATATACTTATACATTACTTCTAAAATTTAAAATACATATTAAAATCACACTTGTAAAATGTAGTATTTTAATTTTTGTAATTTTCATTTTCAATTATTTTAATTTTCAATTTCAAGTATTGTAATTTTCAATTTTAAGTATTGTAGTTTTTTTTAAGTAATGTAATTTTTATTTTTTCATATATAAAAAAAAAAAAAATGTTTTTTTTTATATTATAATTTAAACATTTAAAAAAAAAAAAAAAATAAGTTTAAAAGGAAATGAGAAAAGAAAATGAAATGACTAAAATAAAATAGATTTTGTTAGAATTGTAGAAAGAGAATTGCAGTGAGAATAAGTATGGAGAGAGTGGGTTGAGAAATAATAAATTTGAGATGGCCCAAAATCTATTTTCTTTTAACATTTCTTTCAAACTTAATTAGTCATTTCATTTTCTTTTCTCATTTCCTTTTAAACTTTATTCTTGACTTTATTTTAAATGTAGTTAATTAATTATAACAAAATCACATTAAATTTTTTAAAATACATCACTTGAAAATAAAAATCACATTACTTAAAAAAACTATAATACTTAAAATTGAAAATTACAATACTTGAAATTGAAAATTACAATAATTGAAAATGAAAATTACAACAATTAAAATACTACATTCTACAAGTGTAATTTTAAATCAAATAATATGTATTTTAAATTTGAGAAGTAATGTATAACACTACAAAAAAAAAAAAACAGTTTTAGCGACGGAATTATCCGTCGCTAAAACTGGGCCGATCTGTCGCTAAATCCTTAGCGACGGATAACCCTCCGTCTCGAAAACAGTCGTCACTATTTTTATTGGCGACGGATAGATATTCCGTCGCTACATAACCATTTAACGGCGACGGATTAACCTGCCGACCAAATTGTCAGATGGCATTGATTTAGTATCCGTCTATTAGAGACGGATTTAGCGACGTATTTGTTCCATCGCTAAATCCCACCACTAAGTCGGCTTAGTTCGGTTGACATTTAGCGACGGAAAAAAATCCGTCGCTAAATGTCAACGGCCGATTAGTTTAGTTCAGGAATTTAGCGACGTTTTTTCCGTCGCTAAATTCTTGCTTTAAAATATTTTTTAAATATTTCCGCTTTCACTGTTTTTCACATAATATAATCATAGATAATATACTCGAAACAATTAAAGTGCATTAATATATCCGAAACAATATAAATTATCTACAAATAATCCGAAACAAGAATTAGAAGGTGAAATAGTGTCAAATTATCCATAACAAGTCTGATGTAACTAAGAATAATCGGAGGAGGCGGTGAGACTGGAAGAGCTATCGAACATCCGGGTCAAAGCGTCCATCCACGAGCCATACGAGCTCGTTCTCAAGCACTTGCTCAAAGTCGCTTTGGTCGCAGCTATTTCGTTGGAGAGGAGTCATCATCTCGTTAACTCCGTCGTGTGTAGAGATTAGATCGCGATCCCGATCCTCGACACCGAGAAGCTACCGAACTCATGGAAGGGCCCAAACTTCCCAATCCATACATTCGACCCTTGCATCCATTGGGTTGACCTCGAAGAAGATCTGGTCTTGCTCTTGATTCAATCGACTCATGACCGTCGATCATCCTCTCGTCCATCCTCCTCTCGACCTCACTCTGCAATTGTTGGTTGCATACGAAATGAGATGCAATTTTAGGAATCACTTTAAAATACTCAAATACACATGTTAACCTTAAGAAAGAAATGTACCGCAATACGCTCGGCCCTCACGTCAGTCCAGATGCCATTCTTCAGCTTAGCCTTCTTGAAGTGGTACAGAGCACTCTTCTACTGTCTCTATCGCCTAAAAAACATATGTGCAAACAAGTAGTTAGTTGATTGAAATGAAAGCTAAAAGCGTATGTATCATATTCCAAGTCATAAACAACATATTTACTAACCTCCATCACGTGATCTCAGAATAACGCGACCCATAGTGATGCTGGCGGTTCGCATTATCATGCGGCTCAGACAAACGGTTTTGCATTTCTTCAGACGCTTGATCCTCGACGAAGGATCATTCCAAAGACAACCACAAAGGCCCACTTGTCATCCCCACCTAAGTTGGTTGCTGCGTGTCTCCTTCATTTTGTAGACCATTTTCTGTAGATGTCGGACCTAAAGTCTCGAAACGGAGTACAACCGGGACACTAGCATTGGGAATGAAATAGTCCTTCTACAACAATTCCATTCAAAGTAAAAATTACACAAGTATAAAGAAAGATAACAATTTAAATATAACACTCAAATGAAACTCAAATGTAGTAGTCCTACAACAATTCAATTCAGTGGCTAACATACCACTCAAATTATCCTAAAATTGACTAACACAATGGTGACTAACATATCACCCAAGTTCAGTGGCTAACATACCACTCAAACGACACAACAAGTTCATAAATGGTGACTAACACATCAAAACAAGCTTACTGGCTAACATACCACTCAAATTGTCCTAAAATTGACTAACACAATGGTGACTAACATATCACCCAAGTTCAGTGGCTAACATACCACTCAAACGACACAACAAGTTCATAAATGGTGACTAACACATCAAAACAAGCTTACTGGCTAACATACCACTCAAACGACACAACAAGTTCATAAATGGTGACTAACACATCAAAACAAGCTTAGTGGCTAACTACCACTCAAATTGTCCTAAAATTGACTAACACAATGGTGACTAACATATCACCCAAGTTCAGTGGCTAACATACCACTCAAACGACACAACAAGTTCATAAATGGTGACTAACACATCAAAACAAGCTTAGTGGCTAACATACCACTCACAGATATAGTGGCTAACATACCACACACATTAACACAATGATTAAAAGAACAAATAAAGCATTCATTGTAACATTTAAGCTTACGCGCAACTCGTCGAAGTAAAAGTGCTTCATCCGGTCCGGGACGTTTGACCACTTCTCGCCTCCCTGTCCCGGCATCTTCCGCCTCCCCCTGAAGATTTTGCCTAGTTTGTCCGAGGCATCCGGAGGCCAAAACCTGTTATCAATAAGACAAATAAGAAACGAATATTCATTAGTAAAATCATGTAACATATATTTATCTTAAGTGTATGTTCTACAACTCCATAATACTTACTTGTTCCTGCCATTGGGGAACAACACCAGTTTCCCCTGAAATGTAGCACCCTCCGTCAACATCAAGTACGGACACCCGTCAGAGGGGTAGTCACCAGGAGCAGAAGCCGTGTAGGCCGGTGGAGTCTCTGGTACCTGAGACTGGCTGCTTCTCCCCCCAATGTCGTATCCAACGAGAGGACTACCATGACTAGTCAGTACTACTAGAACTCATTGGACTAGCACCCTAAACCGGGAGGAAGGTATGTCGACTTCCTTTGCTGCATATCCGCAAATAAGAAATTGCAAAAAAAATGAGTTAGTAAAGAATACATGAATATACATTAGCGAGATATTAACACAAATATACATGAATATACATTTGAGATATTAAAGTAATAATAATCAACAACTAATCATATATACACATAACAACTAAGCATACTGATACACATACCCTCGTCCTCATCGGCTATTGTTAAGTCTATAAATTGGTCTTCACCTGTGTCTATGAACTCATCATCACTTTACAGCTTTCATTTGTTTGATCGACCTCTTCTTGATCTGAGTTGGTAATTGAATCCTTATCAATGTACTCTACCTGAGCGGGCCTGTATATGCATCGCAGCAAACAGTCCGCCTTATCGTGTTTGAGGCTTGGATATTCAATAAACACCACCTGCCGTGCTTGAGTCGCCAAGATAAACGGTTCATACTTAGTACGATACCTCTTCCTATGGTTAATTTCTACCATCTGATAGAGCTCGTGTTTCTGCACCACTTGGAGTAGGATCATACCGTCAACATCAAATGAAGGTTCTTTTCAAAGGAAACCGGATATTCAAGTCGCCAATTCGTCTGTGTTCCGTAGAAATCATACAAATCATCGATTGCATCTTGATCTTGCCCCCCGAATTGCTTGTGGCCATGGCGGTGTTAGACTCAATTGTTTTAAACCTAAGGCCATTTACTATGTACGATGAGAATGTGGAGACCTTTCTGTTTGGTCCCTCTGCTAGAGATTCTAAGTAAGGACATGTGACTTTATTGACAGGATTTCGTACGTACTCCTTGAACCAATCTGCAAATTCATTTCCAACTTCTCTTGAAGCGGTTGTTCAATTACGTCATCGCCATTGTTGGATTCTTCTCTTTGAAAAGGCGTGACACGATTACATGATTAGATATATATAGTAGTTAGAAGTTAAAATCCATGTGTTAGCGTAAGAAAGCTACGGCCGAGCATAAATCTCCATAAATTTGTCAACTTCAAAGATTCGAGAGGACATAATATGTGCGCCTTGACTCCTTATCCGTCAACCATTACATCTTTTCTTCTCCAATAGGTCTCCGGAGACCACAAAATTGAAATGGAAACGTCATCATCCTCTTGAACTTCAAATGTGTCTGCGTTTACGGCCTAGATGCCTTCGTGGGACATGGTCCCCAAAGTAATAGGAAGGAAGATTGCAGCTTCCTCTCAAGACGTAGGCATTGGCCATCGATCCCTCGAGCTTGCCTTTGTTGTCGACATACCTCTTCAATTTCCCAGTACATAATGCATATATGTTGATGTAACACAATGTAACTTGGGAAAATTCAGACTTTATAAGTAAATGATTGCCTTGATTACACACCTCTCGAATGGATACATCCATCGATACTGAACCGGTCCAGCAAGCCTCGCTTCATGTGGGAGGTGAACCGGCAAGTGCTCCATAGAATCAAAGAAGCTCGGAGGAAAGATACGCTCGAGCTTACATAGAATCAATGGTATGTTGCTTTCAAGATTTGCTAACACTACATCGTCAGGCACCCTTGAGCATAAATTCTTGAAAAATAAGCTCAGCTCGGTGATCGCAATCCATACAGGTTTAGGTAGCATTTCTCGAAATGCAACAGGGAGAAGCCTCTCCATAAACACATGACAATCGTGGCTCTTCATCCCATACATCTTTGTCCTCTTCACATCCACACACCGCCCCAACTTTGAGGCGTAATTGTCGGGGAACTTCAATCCCCTCACCCAATCAAATAGTTTGTTCCTAGATTCAGTGTCAATTGTGTAGCATGCCTTGGGCCACTGCCCCTTATCATTCTGCTTTGTCAACTCGGACCTTTTACATAGTGTATCCAACTCGGCTCTAGATTTAGGGGTGTCCTTTGTTTTTCCGGGAATGTTGCAAATCGTGTTGAATAAGTTCTCGAACACGTTTTTCTCAGTGTGCATGAAATCCAAGTTGTGACGTATAAGAAGCTCCGCTCGATAAAGGCAAGTCCCGAAGATGCTTCTCTTCTTCCATCCACAATTTTTGCTAATTTTCTCGTTATGCTTATCCGAATGACTTGATCACTTTCATAAGACCCAAACTATCTATCTCCGCAAGTATTTACGCGACTAAGTTGTCTCGGGGCGCCTTTGTTCACTACTTTATTTTTCAAGAATTGAGTCTTGTTCTTCCTGAATGTATGGTCCTTTGGTAGAAATCTACGATGACAGTCAAACCAACATTCCTTTCCGCTCTCCTTCAGTCTAAATGTATCAGTGTCTTCCATACAATGTGGACATGCATTAAAGCTCATGGTTTTCCTTCCAGATAGCATGGAGTACGCAGGAAAATCACTCACGGTCCATGAATGTCGCTCTCAATGTAAAGTTCGTCTTCTTTGACACATCATATGCCGGATACCATTTTCCCACAACTCGGCTCCTTGATTAGGGGTTGCAAGAACACATCCTTTCCATGACGGATCATCCGCCCGCACCAACACGATCAAGAACATGAATGGTTCCGTCATGCACTCAAGGCGGGTTGTACGGTGTCGATATCGCCAACAAGAGTACTTCGGTCATTTCAAACGGGTTAAAACCATCCGCATAAAGCCCCACGTACATTTCTAGGCTCATTTGCAAACTCGGTAGGTCTTATCGAGCTGTTTCCATGCGGGTTAGTCGATGGATGCTCCATTCTACCCTCTTAGGATTACTCGCTCCTTGTGCCACCGCATTTTATCGGACAAGCACTTGAAGCGTCAACCTCTTCAAACGAGGTGCTAGAGGAAAATACCACATTTTCTTATGTGGTAGATTTTTCTTCGACGTTTCTTTGACCCCTCCTTGTAACGCTTGTACGGTCCTTACCACGTAACTTGCACTTCAAAGAGATCTTTATCCTCCCCGATAGATCATGCACATATCCTCACAACAATCTATGGTTTCCATGGGCAACCCCATCCCCCGCATCTTTTTCTTCGCCTAGTAAAAGTTGGTGGGAACTAGATTTTCTTCCGGACAAAGATCCGACATTACTTGTACCCATTCATTGAAGCTCGCTTCAGATTGCTGGACATTAGCCTTACGTACAACTCATTAGCCGAGCCAACAAAGACAACTCGCTCAGCTTACATCCCGGATAAATCAGCTCTTTGCTGATTCCAGCAAGTCAAAGAACACCTGATCCGCAGGATTCGGAGGCTCCTCCACATCCCCTCGATTCGGGCTCCTGGTGTCCATGAACTCTGGACCCGCAACATCATACACCATTTGCTCCATCCGTTCATGATCATAATTAGCATCAGATGTAGACGTATTTTGAGTACTTCCGATCACATTTTTCTCCTTCCTTTTACGCTTTGAGAGATGCTCATAATCCATGAACGGTGCTCGTGTCTCACCATGATAACACCATACCTCATACTGAGACACGAACCCCTTACGTTTCAAGTGCTCCACTCTTTGTTGGGAGGCAAAATTGTTTATTCCTACATTTGTTCGCATTGCAAGGGCACTTCATCTTCCCCCCACTCAAACAAGTAGTTTGTGTAAGCGCAAAAGTGATGAAGGATTCAACCCCTTCCACAAAACTAGACTGAATTCTGCCATTCACTATGCGACGGTACATCCATGAACGATCGGGATTCATAATTATATGATTAGCCTGACACGTCTACAATTATTAGATTTATAACATGCATTTTACGTTAATATAATCACCAACTAGTCTCAAAACACTTAATTAAATCTTCATAATCTAGTGTATATATACGAATTTATCGAATCAAAATTACTACGTACTTACAAACATCCTAACATTATACTAATTAACAATACAAATTCACAATCAATATATCAATTGCACAAAGTTAACTAGCTAGTATACTATAGCTCCCATAAACATACAATTGATCTAATTAGTCGAAATTAACAAAATTCCCAATTTTGACAACAAGTAAGGGTTCCAAAACACTCAACTAAATCATTCTAATCCAATTACATATACGAAAATATCAAATTAACAACCCTACATACTTCCAAACATCTTAACATTATACTAAAAATCCAAATTCACAATCAATATATCAATTGAACATCTCAAAGTTAACACACTACGTAATATAAGCTTAACTAACTACTACATACTTACAATAAACATGCAATTGCTCAAATTAGTCGAAATTAACAAAATCCCCAAATTTGGCAAAGTTAGGGTTTTAGCCAAAATACCTTCGATTTAGCTGAAAAAAGATGAAATTTGTTGACCACACGAGCTCCTTGTCCCACGAAGCCGAGAAGACTCAAATTGGCGAGCAGTCGAGATTTGGCCGGAATTTGTTAGTGGCGAATGAAGAAATGAAGAAGGAAGAAGAAGCAGAAATGAATCTGCTGGAGCAGACAGTCGATAGTATATAGATTTTAGTGACGGATCGCTATCCGTCGCTAACGTCCGTCGCTATTTAGCGACGCGATCCGTCGCTAAAATCAATTTTACTTTTTTTTTGTTTTTTTTTATCCGGTCAACTTATTTAGGGACGGATTTAATATCTGTCCCTAAATAACGACGGATTTTTTTATCCGTCGCTATTTGGCGACGGAAACACATCCGTCGCTAATTTAGCGACGGATTAGAGACGGATTGAAATCCGTCAATTCGATCAATCAGTCTCCATTCCGTCGCTAAAATTAGCGATTCGTCGCTATTTAGCGACGGATAGAATCCGTCGCTACCTTCCGTCGCTAATTGACGGATTTCTTGTAGTGTAAGTATATTTCTATTGCTACATATAATTATTATCATATGAAAATATTCAAGAAAAATGAAAAATAATAAAAAAGATAAAAGTAGAAAAGATGAAAGAAAACAAGAAAAGAGGAAAGGAAACAAGAAACAGGAAAGAAAAAGAAAGAAAACAAGAAAAGAAATGAAAAATAAAAAATAAATTAAAAAAAGGCAAAACCCGACCTTTGGATCATTTGGGCCTCGCCAAAATTTGGGCGAGTCCCAGCCTTGATATTGGGCCTCGATTGGGACTCACTGGAGTCCCAATCGAATAACAACAGTTACAACTCCATGTTGCAACACTGCTGGAGACGGTCTCAGCATTCCATTACTCCAACTCACTTTGCAACTCTCCACAATTCTCTACTCCAACAGTGAGGCCAAAAAATTATTTTCTTTTCACATTTCTTTCAAACTTGATTTTTCATTTCATTTTCTTTTCATTTCCTCTTAAACTTTATTCTTGAATTTATTAAAATATCATTAATTAATTATAACAAAATCATATTATTTTTTTTAAAATATATTACTTGAAAATAAAAATTACATTACTTAAAAAAACTACAATATTTGAAATTGAAAATTACAATAATTGAAAATGAAAATTACAACAATTAAAATACTACATTGTACAAGTGTGATTTTAAATTCAAATAATATGTATTTTAAATTTGAGAAGTAATGTATAAGTATATTTCTATTGCTACATATAATTATTATCATATGGAAATATTCAAGAAAAATAAAAAAAATAATAAAAAGGATAAAAGTAGAAAAGAGGAAAGAAAACAAGAAACGAGGAAAGAAAAGAAAGAAAACAAGAAAAGGGGAAAGAAAACAAGAAACGAAAACAAGAAAAGAAATGAAAAAAAAAAAAAGAAGGGGCAAATGCCCAGCGCTGGGCCTCACGCTCAGACTCCGCTGGAGTCTGAGCCAGAGTCCCAAACCGAGTTCCAACTCGGTTTGGGACTCTGCTGGAGATGACCTTACATTTTGGGTATATGCAACCAGAATCATGTTATGATGCTGTGGAAATCAAAATATGATTCAAATTTCTTTTCATTTTTTTCAGCTTATACATGGGCCTCACGCTCAGACTCCGCTGGAGTCTGAGCCAGAGTCCCAAACCGATTTGGAACTCGGTTGGGACTCAGCTGGAGATGACCTTACATTTTGGATATATGCAACAAGAATCCTGTTATGATGCTGTGGAAATCAAAATATGATTCAAATTTCTTTTCATTTTTATCAGCTTATACATCAAGATAATTTGGAGGAAATATTAACAGAAGCATGCATCGTATCAAAGACTACATGATCTTCATTACCCAGAATCAGAATTATGACTGAAATTTGTGATCGTGCACCACGGAGACCTTATCTAGCACGTGCAATGGCGGAGATATGGGGTGACTCTAAATGCTCAAATTCACATATTTATCCGCATTTTGCTCCCATTAAATTTCACCTGAGTACAACAGTGAAAACATTCGGAATTTATACCTGGAAAGAGAGGATACCAGTACCTAGTTGGACACTTTAATGCAAATTAAAAAGGTCACTGTTATGTAATAATATAATGAATGTCCATTAACCTCCTCCACTCCTCCATGAATCCTTTTTGTAACTCTTGTAAGTTACAACACCAATAAATCACCCCCACTAATGTTTATACATTATGATGAGATTAAATCTCCTCCTACTTGTAGCCTATAAATAGTGGTCCATGATGTATGTTGTAGGGACTTGTATCACTTGATAATAGAATGCAATGTACTCTACTCTCTTCATTCTTATTGTTCTTCTTTCCTATCATAGTAGCTATATAATTTCTAACACGTTATCAGCACGATAGTGCTCAACCAAGAGTTTGAAACCATCTCTCCTTGAAAACTATAAATGATGAAAGAAAAGAAAGGGGAGGGAAAGAGGAAGCCACATGCAAACGGCTCAGACTCATGGATTAAACCATTTTACTCTCTCTCTCTCTCTCTCTCTCTCTCTCTCTCTCTCTCTCTCTCTAATTAACCAATTCATTTTATGCATGTTTACACCCTTATTGCATCTCAATATTTGATTATAATTTTTGTTTCGTGATGACTTGACATGTGGTGTACGTGACGATTGATCAAGTATCTACCGGTTGAGCTACTTAACACGGGAACTGGATTTGCAAGAGCATTGTTTATAAGGTCTCAACCCTCTACTTATCGAAATACATATCATTGGACCAATGATAATCAACGGTCAAAATAAGTTTAATATGTTTTGTTTCTTCACTTTCTTGAATTTATTTTACTCATCATATGATATCATTTAACCACTTTAATTTTCTTGTTAGTAGTGAATCTCATATTCACACTTATATTTTTGATGAACCTTACAATTGGTTAATAAAATTACAATATAGTTTACCATATTCCCTGAAGTGAATATGAGATACAAAACCTTGAAGGTTACGATTATTGAGAAATAAAGTGAATGTCAAATTATCACTCACACGGATATTTGATCAAATTTTTTTTTTCAAGAATTGCAAACCACCAGAAGTGACTACCAATTGATGGTTCGAAATCACTGAAATTCCATTGTTAAATATATATGTCCACATACAATCAAATTGGACGACCGAGAATAAATTGAGAAGGGAAAAGGTAAATTTCGCGCGTAGATTTCCTGCACAGCGCAACCTTTTTGTAAATTTAACTCCAGATTCGTTAGCCACTGGATCGTTCCCAAATTTTGTCACCATATTAAAGACACCTTTTTCTTGAATTTCACTGGAGAGATCGTCGTTTTGAACTATGAGGCATCGGGAATCTGCGGTCGAACATAGATATGTTTTTCATATCATGTTTGCGATAAGAATTAAAATAATAGTCTCGTCATTGGTGAAGATAAATTTTATTTATTTATTAAATTATTCATTCGTATTATACAGTTGATAATATTCCCTGAAGTGATTATGTGATACAAAACATCATAGACCGGAAGGGTCAAGAATTGTCAAGAATTGATGGTTGAGAATTTTCGAAATCTTCAAAGAAGTATGGAATAACCAACCGGCGTAGATGGGATATATCAATGTTCAAATCACTTATGTTGTGAAATAATCAACCGGCATAGTTGAGATATATCAATGCTCGAAATCACATATGTTGTGAGACAATTACTAATGATAATATGCTAGAAAAGCATACACTACTTTTAATGCCTCTAATATGTTAATGCATTTGCAATATAGTGAGGAAAAAAGGGGCATGCTTCATTACTTGAAGCGAATATGACAACAATATATGAGGCAAGCGAGGCCAAAATATGCTTGAATGATAGTGTTGGATGATATTGCATCAACACATTGCATATTCAATAATGTATGTTCATGAACCAAATGATGGATATCACTTTTAAAGTTTGGAATGACCAGTTAGCCATCCCGGTCGGATCAATGGTGATGAAAATCCATGTAATGAATTCATGTGCCATTTGCTCTAGAGGCAAATTTATTACAAAACCATCATTTGAAAAGGTTTATATAAACAACTTCTATTGAGTAAAATACATATGTCCAGCAAACATATGATAAGCTTGTCATATCTCGTAAGATATATATAATTACCAACCTGAAATTGGTAAAACATCTATGGTGCCGTAAGCATTTGAGGGGAGCATTATATTGTAAATGCTCATGTTTTATATATCCTCGAGAGATGGATTATGTCGAGAATACATAACAAAAGTGTATGGCTTGATTTCATCATCATACAAGAGTTTGTACTCTCACGGAACTGAGCTCAACAACATATAAAATTGACATTATTTATCTTTCCAATATTTATTCTTATCATTGCTCCCGAAGTAGCAATCGTGTGCATACTAATGGATCTTGAAGACCACTATAAATTTGAAATTTATTGGTAAAGATATACCCCTAGCTCATAAGAACAATGTTTGGTCTCGTCTCATCTTGTACAATAAATAACATATACAATTTATGAATCTCCTTTCCCAAAAGTGATTGGAGATACTTAAAAAAAAATAGAGGGTTGCAAAATGAGTTAATGTCAATTTGGTATATTGAAAATGAACCACCATTATTTGATCTATACTCAAATACATCTATGGTCAAACCGCAAGATGTGCTTGGAGAAA
This sequence comes from Plantago major, assembly GCA_026545765.1. NCBI lineage: Eukaryota > Viridiplantae > Streptophyta > Magnoliopsida > Lamiales > Plantaginaceae > Plantago > Plantago major. The sequence goes on from CM048842.1 coordinate 88,464,738, forward strand.
TAATAAAGTTTTAAAATTTTAATTGCAAAATCATGATCAATTTCTAAAAATTGATTATTCTCATTCCCTGAAGTGAATGCAACATTTTGCTTGTTTATACATGCATCAAAGCTTCACCAGAAGCAAGCATAAAATATAACTCATCAACCTCAAGTTGATAGAAATATACGAATGATCAAATATATCTCACCAACTTGAAGTTGGGAGAATGAGAATTAAGTATTTTATTCTCAAAAATATTTTATATAATATGCTACAATCTATTATCCGAGCGTTTTGGTGGAAACCTGACATGTCCTTTATACTCTCCGAATGGAGTGTTGGGCTAAGTAGGTGTAACAATTCCCACAACAAATACTTCTAAAAAATAGAAATGAAATATTTTGTACGCATATAACTATTGCTCGTGACAAGTATACATATTAAAAGCAATATGTTCAGCAGGCATATTATAATGCATGCTTACAAGCAAACTCTATGCCCCAAAAGAGCACATATTAGACTTACTCATTGAATGAGTACTTATAAGTCTTGTCAAATACAAAAGGACAAAGATTTATGTCTTTACGTCACATCATTCTGGCCAGTTTTGAAAATACTTTTGTATACATGTCAAAGTGATAATATATACATTGACATCTGCAAATTTGATGTGAAAAATTAGGCTATCCGGTTAAAAATTAACCGTTCATGTGAAATCTGAAGTTTCCATATAATTATGTGCTGAAAGCTATCTCGTGTTATAATTATTATTATGGCAAGACACAACACTGAGATTAAGCATGGAAATGGAGATCTTGAAATGACCAAAAGTCACACTTTTAAAGTTGACAATGAATAAAATATAAGTGGTATGAAACCCACATATATGATCTCCAATTTAAGGGCAAATTTATTTTCAGCACAAGAAAATCCAACTGTGCTAATATATTGACTCCCTATCATATTTTTTTCGCAGAGAACTAATGCTTGAAGCATACAAAAGTTGTATGCATACATCAATTTTTAAGCTGGATATTATATTATCATGAGCCCTAGTTTTCCCCGCTTAGGGGAGGAAGAACATGAATAAGCTGGCAAACAAATTCGTTGAGCGAATTGATCTCATTATTTGAAAAGGTTCAAACTTAAACTAAATATTCAGCTTCATGTTACTTTATCAAGATATGTTCAAACATGAAATTGTATGATTTGAATGTTAACCCGCTATGACCCTGTTTTGAGGCATACAGAGTTACATATCGAATATAGAATGACATGTGTTGGACATTGAGATATCTTGCCTTTTTGTACTAATGATTCATTCACCTCAGTGAAATACGGTTCCAATACTAAGTACAATACAAGAAAATGGCAAGATAAAACAGTTGGTACTCCTGAAAAGTAATGTATGCCATAAAAGGCATAGGTATCTGAACTATAATAGATGGCCTATATGAAATGAAATGGTACCTCAAAAAAATATCCAGATATCAATTATAAGTACTGACTTGAAAAATCTAAGAAAGAGATTTGATACTGGTATATACTTGGAACCGAAATATTTTATAAGCATATGCAAAATCGATGGACAAAAATGATTTGACATGTAAGTGGGGATCTTACATGTAAGTCCATTCGATAACATCATCATCATAATGATAGTAAATGAGCTCATGGACCAGAAGTCCGATTGATTGACGAATTCGAAATACGTACGGCACCGTTGCATTATCGAGTCAAATTTCATGTGCATTTAGATACTAAGTAATGCATCCTAATATGTTAATTAATCCTGCATAGCTTACATTATTTAGTTTTTTCCAGTATCCTTATGTATCATTTTGTATACTTGCATGTTTATTCTTATATTGAATTATATTGAATGTTATCACTCATACACAACCCTCAGGTTGTGCACATGAATAATGACTGGTTTGACTTACAAGTCATATGGTTTGAGAAAGTTCAATGAGGGGAGATATCATCTCCGACACTTAGTTGTCACAAAAGGAGATTAAAAATATCATGTTAGCAAACATGGATTGAATGAGTAAAATTCTCAATACTCGTGAAGAGTAGTATTGGTTATACCAATGATAGCTCAACCTGTAGTTTGAGCATGTAAAAAATATTTTCAAAGATGACCTTGAGATTGACACGGTCCAGAAGTACCTTAATTATTTCTCAAGTAAGAATTCATATTCTTAAAGGTTGAGTTAATAAGAAGTTTACAATTCCTTATTATACCTCCTGGATAAGGTATGTATCTTGTCAAATGGAGATGAAAATTGCAAAGCAATGAGTACATTTGCGCATTCTATGAGCGATTGTTGCACTCTTTTTCCCTTGCTAGGTTTTTATCCCATTGGGTTTTTCCTAATAAGGTTTTTAACGAGGCAACATTTTAAGCGCATATATGATGGAGATTTAGAACTCATTTACTTGTGACAAGATCTTTTGCAAAGTTTTCAAAGTGAACACTATATCCTATTGAAGAAAACTTAAAATATAGTTTGAAGAAATTTAATTCTTCAAGTGCTCGAGACGTACGTTCTTCTCATGAAGATAAACGTATATATCGACAAATTTCTTGTGTTCTTATTCTAACCATGCAGAAACACTAAGGACTTATGTGACAAACAATATATGGATCGGAGGGACATTCGATGCACATCGAAAATAATTCAAATACATGATGGATGAAGTTCGCAATGAAGCACTTTACGTTCAACGTATTATGTTGATAATGTCGATCAACAAATTGTCTAGAAGACAATATGAATATGGTGGATATAAATGAAATGATGCACTCATGAGGGGGAGGAAATACACACTGCACTCTTTTCCTTGATTAAGGTTTTTTCCACTGGGTTTTTCTTAATAAGGTTTTTAACGAGGCAGTATTAACAGAGCGTATTTTCTTTTAATAAGAATGATGTACTTTTTTTTTCCTTCACTAGAATTTTTCCCACACGGTTTTTGCTAGTAAGGTTTTAACGAGGCACATTCTTAATTCAATGGACATTTAAGGGGGAGTGTTATGTAATAATATAATGAATGTCCATTAACTTCCTCCACTCCTCCATGAATCCTTTTTGTAACTCTTGTAAGTTACAACACCAATAAATCACCCCACCTAATGTTTATACATTATGATGAGATTAAATCTCCTACTACTTGTAGCCTATAAGTAATGGCTCATGATGTATGTTGTAGGGACTTGTATCACTTGATAATAGAATGCAATATATATACTCTACTCTCTTCATTCTTATTGTTCTTCTTTCCTATCATAATAGCTATATAATTTCTAACCGTCACTATTTATTCACCATATATAGCTAAGATTATTTTTGTGATTCATGGGTAAAATTATAGATCAATACAGTCCGGTACCATATTGGAAAATTTTATGCGTAAAAAGACCCACCTAGTTTCCGTTTTATTGTATTCCGTTACTCTATTTTTATACAAATAACATCTTAGATATACAGTGGATTGTTGTATATCACTGTGTTTGTTGTGTATTCGGCCTTTCTTCATTTGATTTTACTAGATGTTTTTTGTTTTGTGATTCATAGGTAAAATTGGTTTATTGGTAGAACATAGACGTATTAAGCTAGTAGGCCTGGACTTTGCAGGCAGTAGTATGTAGACAAATTGGGCCGTTTAAAGAGTTAGCCCAATTGCATAATCGGTGAAAGTTTCTTCCAAAAATACATAGACTAGAAACACGAGAATATGTGGAAGGTGTCCGTACCACTCCTGTGAGCTGTTGGGTGTGTAATTATCCACGCCAGAAAACCGATCTTTCCGACCATTCTTCTCTTATCCTTTCTCAACCAGAAGAAACAACTAGAAAAATTAAAACTTAGTCTACTATTATCCTCTTCCTGCAAACTCTAATTAGCCTTCTTCTTGAAAGACTAACTTAAACAAACAAAAATGGCCTCAGTTTCTCTCCACTTGAATCACACTCTTCCTTCTCTACGCCAATCTCAAACCCCAAAGCACACATTTTCCAACAGTCTCTCCATTTTCCCCAAATCTTCACATTCTCACTTTCATGGCATCAGGCTCCGTAATGCTTCCAAGATTTCGCTCCCATCTACTTCCCGTGCTAAAACTAACATTCTTTGCAAGGTACATTTGACAAAGTTACTGGAGTATTTTTTTGCTTTCCCTGGTCTTGATTTATTTTTTACTCAACTGTTCATTTCCAATTCATAAATTCTCCTAATTTTGGAAATTAATGTCTTTTTCGTGTGATGAGTTGATGATTGATGATAATATAATATTGTATTGATAAAGTTGTAATCGAATGATAAATAAAGTACCGGTGAAAAAAATATGAAATGGAAATCCATAATTATAATTGGTGAGTGAGGTAAAAAAATATTAAGCAAAAAAATGAGTTAGTAATTTATTAATGGAACGGATGGAGTTACTAACAAACTATTTAGAAATGCGGGTAAGGCTATGTTCTCTTCGTCTGCAAGCTCATTCAGTTCAGGTCAGTTAAATTCAGTTCAGCTCTACTTAGTTATATTTTATACGACAATTCAGTTCAAATCAGTTCAGTTCTCTTCAGACGAAGAGAACAGAGCCTAACTCAACTATAATGCTGGTTTATATTGATTTTTGAAAAGCTGGGAGATCTTCAATATTGATTTTTTATTTTGAGAGAGAATCTTAGTTACCAAAATATATTATTTGATTAAATATGTAGTTAAGGATGTGATTTCACTAAAAAATGTAAGGTTACATATAAAAGTTACTAAAATTAAGAAGATGACTAATTTGTAGAAATGTTTTAACTAATTTGTAGGATTTTTTTTTTTTTTTTTTTTATGTATGACTAATGTGTTTGAAGTTTTTAGGAGTAGCATCATTTTGTAATTTTCTCTTTATTAAACATGTGTTTGAAGTTAAACATATTTGTAGTTAAATATGTGATTTTATAGTTATGGTTAGTGTTTTAACTAACTTGTAATGTAGCTAATCTAACTGATTTGATAATACAACTCAACTAGCTTTTTTTTTTAATATAAAATCAACTACGTATAGACTACTAGTCACGCGTTCCCATAACATACTTATTTTTAAACAGAATGAGTGCATTGAGCTGATAAACTAAGACTAAACTGAACCTGTGCTGTTTTGGATTGTGTTTGTTAATGGAAGGTGACAGAAGGTACTTTGGCACCAGCGTTCACTTTGAAAGATCAGGATGGCAAGACAGTGAGTTTGTCGAAATTTAAAGGGAAGCCAGTCATTGTTTATTTCTACCCTGCTGATGAAACCCCTGGTTGTACTAAACAGGTACTGGTGACCTTCATTCAATCACGATGTCGAGTTTTAATTGATTTAGAGCTAATAATTATTTAGGTTAGGTCTGTTAGGAGCCCTATTAAATTTGATCATACAGTAGGGGAATGATGTAAAACCTTGTTGTGTGCTTGGCTTACTACTAGGATGCAAGAACCTGCGTGGAGTCTGTTTTATACACCAGTTTTGAACAATAGAAAAATGAAGAGCTTCTACATTAGTGTTGATCTATGCAGCCTTCTCAGTATTGGATATTTATACAATTATCATTTTTTACAGCAAAGAGAGGACAATACACAGCATGTAAATATCCATAATTGCCACAGAAAATGGAATTCTGTCTTGATAAGCTTTTTCTCCAAAGCAACTAATGTGCATACTTGGTGAGATGAATTTGTGGAAGATATAATTGCTTGGCTGTGTTTGCTCGATGTTGACAGGCATGTGCCTTCAGGGACTCTTACGAAAAATTTAAAAAAGCTGGCGCTGAGGTGGTAGGGATTAGTGGGGATGATGCAGCATCACATAAGGTATCCGATACTTATGTTGAAACTTTGAGTTTATCTTTCACAAAATGAGTCTATAAAATTTATTTGGTAAAAATTAGATAATTTGTTAATGGTGAGAACAACTGAAATTGGCTCCGTTCTAAAAAGTCTGGTTTGGCAAGTGATACATCCTGCTCTCGATCATCTTTTTTGGGAAATTCTCAGCAAGTTCCTATTAATAGCTGCTCGCTTTATGTACTAATCAGCTATATTGGGAATCGAGCATCTATATTTCTTCTGAGAATTATTAAGCTTGTGGTGCCTTCGATATAATCTTATTATTCCAGTTGCTGGTTCAAAGGGTTCATAAATATAGAAGTCATTGTTAATAATGCTATAAAAAATTGCAATCATGTTGAATCTACTTTTCGTATTATTCCATTCTTGGCCTCTGGGAGTTTCGGGTAAGGTTCTAATTAGGGATTTCATAGCTTTCATATTCGGTTGCTTCTAAAAAGTGTTTGCTGATGATAGCATACCTGATGTCATGTGCAGCTTGCAAAATACCTTTGTTATTTTAATTGTTCAAAATACCCTAGCATTTTCTGAAAGTTCTGTGACAGAACCTGTTTCTTTTCAAATTCTGATACTATTTGTCTGCTTCTTTTTCTGCCCAGAACACTAGGCATATTCGTGCATTATCAGTTGATTATCGATTTATGCATGGCTGTATTTGGTTCAGGCCTTCGCCCAGAAATACAAACTACCATTTACGCTGCTGGCCGATGAGGGTAACAAGGTTAGGAAAGAGTGGGGGGTCCCATCTGACCTTTTTGGTGCATTGCCTGGAAGACAGACATACGTTCTTGACAAGAATGGAGTTTGTCGACTCGTGTACAACAATCAATTCCAACCAGAGAAGCATATTGATGAAACCTTGAAGTTTCTCAAAAGCGTCTGAAAACCAACAGATATCTAACATCCATATTCCTTTGATCTTTCTGGCTGTACAATGTTCACTTCCAAGCTATACATTTCATAGAGGATATCCTTTTGTTCTATTACAGCTGTTATCAGAGTACTGAATGTCCATTTTCAGGATCATGGAAAAGTTGAGGATTGTTTTTGTTGTTGATGATTGCTTACATTTTGTGTATATGCAACCAAAATTATGTTTTGATGCTTCGAAATCAAAATACTGTATAATCAAAGTTAAATTTTTATTCATTTACGAAAATCTACATTATTACAGGTACATTGACCACTTATGAGTTACTACTGCTATCTTACAACAATTGGTTTATTATTTATCTATGATACAAGGAATGATAATTCTGACAATAATAATAGTTAGGACTTGAGATGAGCCATTGTGTAGTGCTGTAGTTTACCATGAGATGACTTATTTATCCTCTTCATAATCTTGGCTGTTGTAAGGGCTAAAAGCCTCAGCAATCCAGTTGTTCTTTCTCCATGAGCTCCATCCCATTTCCTCACATATCTCGTCGGTATGATTGATGCTATAAGTTGAAATGCAACTTCTCTTGTAAAACCGAGTTGCCCTCTTCATGATTTCCATTTCTTCTCTCGTCTGATTGAGCATTCTTGGAACACTTGGGAGATGAAACTGTTCGTCTACTAGTCGTGACAGCCATATGCAGCGTATTTCAGCTGTGTGAAGATTCGCAACACTCTCAATGTAGCCAACAAATGCCATATTTGGGATCTTTGGATTGATTGTACCCCTGCCATAGATAAATTTGGATGTATTATGATTTGTTTTCAAGTCAAATGTAAAGTTGAATAGGTGTAAAATCATGTGGGTGTGTACCTGTATAACGGCATCATGCCAGATTCGTGTTCAAGCTGATCACGGAATGGATCAGGGATTATAGCCTTGAGCTTCTGCTTCCCCTGAAAACCAGTTGCAAGCATCACAAGATCAGCATCCAACTTTCTTCCATCTTCAAACTGAACTCCACCTTCCCAGAACCACCACTTCGATAAAGCTCTTTCGAAACAGATTTTTCCTTCGTCAGCCAAAGGGAAGAACGACTCAGGAAGGATAGCCATTTGGCAGGACGCATAGTCCTCTTCAAACGGATGTTCAGGTTTCAGACCATACTTCTTCAACGGAAGCTTCCACGTTAAATAGGACTCGATTACAGTCGACATGGCTTTTCTCTGTTATACAGAAACACAAATTAACCGGTTAATGCCAATAAGAAAGGTTATATTCTTGATTTGTCAATAATCAGCATGGTGTATTATAGCTCACCACAGGAGACATCAGGTGACATAGAATGGTCCTAAAGATGCCCTGATTAGGTCTTGGATGGAGGAATTGGGATGCCCTAGTTGAGTAGAAAATGTAAAATGGGAGACCCCAAACTGAGTAATGTGGAACTGTCCAATGTAAGGTCCTTACAACCATGGTGCAGGGTACCCCTTCTGGTCCTACAAATACAACATTTAACATCAATTAATACAATGTCTAGAAGCCAAACATAGACCAGCATGAAGGAAGTTTTTACAAATCGGGTTATAAATTAAGCGTAGTTGAATAGAGATAAAAGATAGTGAAATGAGTATTAATTAAGAAAAAGTTCAAAATCTGCAATCTCATATGTCGTCTGAGACACAGACAGTATGACCTTGACTCAAGTTCTTTAGTTTTAGATTAAGACTTTTAGAAAATCTATCAAATTATTCATAGATTATAAGTATCAAATAATCAAACTATTTTAAAAGTAGTTTTTTAATCTTCATTAATTGACCCCCACAAATTGTGCTATAATAATAACATTATCAGACTTAACTAATGCTCATAGTGTAATTTGTGACTAAAAAATTAAGTGTTGTTACAAGCCAAGCCAAGCATTGACTTTATTTCCAGGTGAAAACATGTATCACTATATAACACTATATAGTAGGACAAATACAAAGGTGAATTGTCAAACCTAACTATACTTAGAGAAATTAATAAGTTATAGCATAAAGACAAAGAGAATGAACTTTAACTGATGTGTCAACCATAATTTCAAGAATCTCCTGTGATAAATTAGAACCAACATGGGTCAATTTTGAATCATGACAATTCTTTGTTTGTTGGATGCTGTTTTTAATTGTCAAGTTTATTTTTCAAGTATTCTTTTGACTATGCAGAAATTAATATTATCCAAGTCTAAATTTTGTGTTCCTATTACTTAAAAGTCCATATGCATGCATAGGCATCAAAATACATTAATTATACTACACTAATGATCAATTTTAATAATTTTTAAGAAGTTAGTATTATAGTACTGCTATCTTGGACTCGGTACCTTGATTTGCTTCTGCGCATTCAACTGCTAGATCAATACCAGATTTCTTGTAGCCAAATATAACAACTTTCTTGCCCTTTAGAAGCCGAGTCGACTCGGTTTCATCGAGTTTGCAGTAGTCAAGAGTGTGCATCACCTTTCCCTTGAAAATTTCAGGCCCTTTGTCTTGTGGGAATTTTGGAATTGCCGGTATGTCACCATATTTTCCAGTGCAGATCACCACAAATTCGAAGGAGAACCACTTCAATTTGAGGGAAAATGTACTCATCAGCATATACTATGTAGATAATTAAATAAAAACTTTAATGTTGCAAATTTGCATCCATTTTTTATTTAAAAGAACTAGTGTTGTATCATCATGTGTGTGACATAAATTGATCATTTAAAAAGCTTAGGTGGTACTATAGTACATGCATGCATGCATTTCCTTCAAATGAATAAATTTATTGATTCAAATTAGGAAAACCATTCCTGGTAAATTCAGGTAAATTATCTTAAATATGGAATGATTCAAACCATATTTTAAAAATTACTTCCAAATTTAAATTTTAGAAACTAAAACTTAAGCAAATTAAACAGCATAACAACCTGAATAGGTTCATCAGACTGGCCAGTCTGGACCCCAACTTCCCAAACTGGCTTTCCGGGCAACAAGCTCCCATACGAGCTTCGGGGACCTGAATACTCATCGTCCCCAAGGTAACGAATTTCGATAACCTTGGTATTGAACTTCACAAACTTTAGGACATCAAAGTACTTAGCATAGGAGTACAAGTAATCAAGAATTTCCTGGTAAGAAGGGAAATCTTGGTTATCCCTGCTACTCCAAGGGAAATCCGAGAACTCATAGTCGCAACGAAGGCTTTGAAGCTTCGTGGACTTGTAGGAGCAGTGTTTCCAAACACCTCCAATGGAGTCTGTGGCCTCAAAGACCATGGGCTCGTATTTTGCAAGCTGTTTCGCTGCAGCTATGCCGCTTATTCCGCCCCCTATGATGGCAATCTTGGAGTGAGAAGGCATTTTTGTTTTGGTTTTTGGCGAGTGTTTTTGGTAATTAATTGTATATATGATTTTGTGATGATCAAGATTTGGTTTGAGCTAAGATGGTTTCTCAACGTGCTTTGGGAGAGGTATTTATAGGCAAAAAATTATGCATGGGAGATGAGAACTACTTGGTTTGGACAGGTAGCACGTGAGTAGACTAGGCTCTTGGGAAATTTCCACTTCAGTTTACAAGAGATCATTTGACGCAACTATTGTTACTTCCATGCATTCTCTTCAACTAAAATGAAGGTGAGGAATTTCTCCAGATGTTTTGAAGATTAATTGGTTTGTCTTGAGTGAAAAAAAAATGAGATATTGAGGCAGATGCGGAGTCGAACAATAGGTGCGAAGTTGATATTTTCATCTTATTTTACCAAAATAAAATGGCTTGACTATAATAAAATTGTTTGGTGAACGTCGATACAGTGTTTAATTTGAAAATACACTTACGTAGCTTTAATGTAGAAAAAGATAGGGTGACTGACTATTTGGCAAAACAAACTAATAAGTTTATTGGTAACTAAATTATGGACACTAATTAACTACCAACCTCATCTTTGAAGTAAGGTGGTCAAGCGGTAAGGAAGCTGGATGTATAAGTCGGAGATGTTGGGATCTAGTCATTGTGGTGTGATTTTATCCGAAATGAAGTGGTATTCCTCCAAATAATGTTGTGTTTCTTCGAATGAAGTATATATTCAATTAGTTTATTTATCGTTGATTATATATATATATATAAACATATTATGTAATATTGAATTAAAAAAAAAAACTACCAGCCATCTTTCAGTTCATTTTACCATATAGCCACTTCGTATTCAATTCTCCAATCCCTCCACATCTAGCCGGCCACTTTCAAACTATTTGAGGACATCATTTGAATAACAATTTAATTTGAATAGTTTATATCCGTAAAAGTTTATATTAGAGATGAATATAAATGATTAAATTTCATCTAATAAAAAATCTCGAGTTATTAATTCCAATCGATCTCATATCATTTTCAACAAATTAAATATACAACCATTATTCTAATTTTAATAAATCTCATGTTTTATGGAATTATATATTATAATAATCGTAAAATTTATGAGTCGTATTAAATCAAATCTCTTGTAGCGTATTAGTACAAATTTATCCCGTGAAAACCATATTGTTATCCGATAGTACGGTAGCAGTAAACCGGCCAATGCATGAAAACTGAAAAGGTTATTGATTGAGTGCAATTTACTTTTTTAAAATGACGTTAGGAACCCGCAGCCGGTACCCTTTATGCGCGCTCTGGATAAATCCAAAGTCAGGTTAAACCGCAACTTATTACGACATGCTAAAACTCAGAATTCATAAATTACAAAAATCCGCGACCATGGTATATTTTCCTCATTTTCACAAACAGACAGTACAATTTCTTTTTATTACTACATCATCGCCACTTTTTTCAATTCTGGAAATTGGAAAACACAAAGAAATGTCGTCTAATTAAATTCATTTCTTGCAATACAATTAGTACTATCTGGAGTAATTAGGATATAACGTTGTTGAACCGAAATTTCGTTTTCGTCAAAGTATATTTCTTGCAACCCAATATAATGACATAAGGATTACGATAAAATTATGTTGTTGCAGTGTAAAAGTTGTATATATGATCTTACAGAATATTACATCAATTAGTTATATTTTGTTTGATTTATACTTTCCGTCGACATGAACGCCCGAATTCAGAGCCAATAAAAAATCAAGCAGGACGTATTTCTTAAAAAGAAATTATTAACGGGAGGGATTCTTTTTCTCATGGTATAGCCAAAATATACATAATAAATATAATGAAAAATGACACACAAATAATGACTTTTGTTTATCTGAAATCTATTCGAGAATTAATATAAATAATAGGATTTTGTACCTTTTATAAGTTTGTGTTTTTATATGAGGTGAAATTCTCCCAAAGGGGCTTAAACCGACCACGAATGTGGGAGAAAGTAGTGAAGAATGAATACAAACAACTAGATTTCACACATTTTTATAAGTTCGAACTTTTAAATTATATAGAATTCTATCAATCAGATATAATAGATATCACAAAAGTAAATAATGTATAAAGTTCTCTGGTGCATTGGGAGTATATTTTATATATCTGTTATAGATATAAATGACGAGACTTTCATGTTTTATATATATATATATGTGTGTGTGTGAGTGTGTGTACATACATACATACATGCATGCATGCACGCGCGCGCGCGCGCACATATATATATATATATTTTTATTTATTTATTTATTTATTTATTTTTTTGACATATACGTACACGGTTTCAATTTCGTTTTCTAAACATACAGCGGCCCTTTTGTTAGCATGATAGAATTCCATCTCATTTAAAAGCTCAAACTTGTAGAGAGATGTGTGGAATCTAGGCATTTATAATTATACTCCAATACTCCCCGCACTCGTGCCCGATTTCAACATCTTTGGGGAGGACATTCGAGTGGAAATTTAATATGGGGCGGAGATTGTCTCCGTGGAGATTCGAACCCAAGTTGGACGTGAGGCTCTGATACTATGATGGAATCTAGTCATTTATATTAATACTTCAATATATCAGAGTATACTTATAACATGTACATGTGCATGTTATCGATTAAGGTGCCTGATTCGGTGTCTGGTGGGGAGTTTTTTGGTGTCTGGCTTTCGTTCCCTGTAATCGATTAAGGTGCCTGATTCGGTTTTTTCTCTTTTCTGCTGTATTGTTGTTGAATCTGGAGGTTGTTCTTGGGTTTTGTTTTGTTCTGTTCAGGGTCTGGTTGTTTGGCCGTTGGGCTGTAGTCAGATCTAGGTGTGTGCTGTTTTTTGTAAGGAACATTTCTGATGTTCTGTGTTGTCCGATTGATAATAAATTTTAACTTTTTCAAAAAAAAAAAAACATGTACATGTGCATGTATCTTTCTTTCGCATGTTTCATGATGGTTGATTTAATTAGGGAAGTGACCAAGAAAATAAGATGAAATTTGCAGGAAATTAAGAAGGCATGCACAAACTAATATTAGTTCAAATGTATTGGAGAAATTATTAATATATATTGATGACTAAACGCTTGAAAATGTTTTGAACAATTAAAGTATTGAATCACAATTTACAACTGAACTGATCGATGACCTTCAACTTGAATTCAAGATTTTCTCTAAATTATCAGTTTACCACGCCAAGCAGGATTGCTTGTGCAATTTCCTTAACTATATATCAAAATCAATGTTAATGTATCAAGTTTACAAAATGTTTTTAAATACCATGATGAGTTAGCTAGGTCAAAATATAATGCCATGACTCTAAAAGTTACGAGTGGATCAACCCCCTCCCCCACTTCCGTCTCCGTCCCTTGTTTGTTCATATCCTAATTCATGTTCTTAAACTTGATGTCTATTTTAACCAAAGAGTCGACATATTGATTTCCTCCACGTTGTCTTATATGTTGAAACTCAACTTCTGTGGCACGATAGTTAAAACCAACTTAGTTTTTCCAAAATGCTCCAAAACTAATTATGTAGATCCGGTTATACCTGATATCAGTTAAGCAGGACGAAGCATCTGATGAAAATTAATTAACTAGTAATTGAGTGGAGTGTTGATTATTTCTTTTGCGATGGCTCTACATAATCTGTTAGCCCAAATTAATAACCCATGGTTTTAGGTTGAGCTAAACAAGTACGCATGTATAACAATTACGAGCCAAATACCGCGTTAATTTCCATGAAACTATTTTGATAAGAATAAGACGCGTGATACTCTCTAGGTTTATATAAAATATGGCCAAATTAACCAACTTAAAATTAGACTCCACCAGCACCGGAGTGCAAGTGTTCATATATTCTTGTAACAAGTAAAAGCATACGTATTTTTTGCATCAAACCACGTAATTAAAGATTAACTAGACTAGACTAGAAGTCATTCAACTCACTATTTAGCACGCCAAGTTTGCAAATAACTTTCCGTATGTACGGTCTCAGAATTTTTTTATGGATTTGATTCCGAAGATTAATAATGCGTGAATTATCCATACCATCTGGATTCTTCTAGTCTAGCACTAAACAAATTTCTAAAGGTGGTCCAAACTCATATAGGTAATTTCCACAGAAAATTATTCCGGTATCATTGTTCGGTTTCCTAAACCCTTCGTCAAAACTCTAGCTATTCGATATCATGAAATTCGGGGGACGATCGGGGACAATAGGAGTGATGTTTAACAAGCCAATAAGCCAAGCCTAATATTCCATTTCTTGAGTTCGGCTCGAGTTATTATCTAGTCTGACTCGGCTCGGCTCATTAATACCACTAATAATACGGACTGATATTTTTAAGTATAAGTATAATATTTTATACAATACCACTAATATTTTATAATTGACCATTTAATGTCACTTTTTATGTATATGTAGATGTCCTTAGTGAAAACCTTTAATATTTCTGGATATAACGTCGATCACCTTTAGTCTCTTAATAAGTACGATATCTCAGGAGACCTGTGATCATTTCCAAAATAACCTTTTTCGATTATCAATCTCCAACTTAAAACAAGCTACAAAAGCTACTGTCATGTTTCGTTTTTTGGCATGGAGATTAAGTGCCCATTTGGTTTGAAAAGGAGTATTTCATTTTGCAAAACTGGATTATTCGGCCCATTTAAGTAATTGGATTATGTTTGGGGGTTTTCGCCTAAAAATCTTATTTGGTTGGACTCTACGAATTGTATTATTTTCGATAAAATCCAATTTGGTTCTGAATTGATTTTGGATTATTCAGCAGGATAAAGCAAAGTGGAATTACTGATATACCTCTATGTTTTTCCACTTATTGTATAAAATCGAGTTTGATTTCCAATTTGATTTAGTAAAAATTACATGTGAGCATAAAGTTTTTTTTTCCGCGGGGGAGGGGGGGGGGCAAATTTTTACCACCTTCACGTGTTTAATCGGGAAATCCTGGAATTTTGATCTTATGAATTTCGTATACAATATTATCCGAAAATCTTTGAAATTATTGCTCCATAGTTACGTTGCCATTGTTGATAACTTTGGCATCGATTTTTAGTTTATATGACTTGTCCATTAAAATTTAGTTTATAAATATTATTTCTAATCTGTGTAATAATTATCTTAATAAAATACATATATATTTTCTTATAAGATCGATATTTCATATGAGTGAAATTTACAATCACATATTTTTCATCTTATGCATAGAATAATTGTACTTTGTCGATTGAAATCGACATCGCATATGTTTATAATCCCATCTAAACATAAATTTTCCTACATTTTAAATATAAAATTCTGAAGCATGTAAAACCCCAAAGTGAGTGACGGAGCCAGGATTTTAGGTCAGGTAACTTTTAACTATATAAATGTTGTTTTTATAATATATAAAGGAAAAAAAATCCACATATATGTAATTAACAATGCATATTTTGTATTCAAACACATATATACTCCGCCTATATACTGTTAAAATTTGCACATATTTAATATGCTAGAATATTTTTTCAAAACACGATGAAGAAAAAACGTTCTTGAACCGACAACTCTAAATTATCATCGTTATTCTCGTAAGCAATGCTAACAATTTTTTTTAATTATTAGTATTGTTTTGTTTAATCATTCTTTTAAAAAAAGTTGGTTATACTATTAAACAAACGAAATTAATTTTGATGTAAATACATAAAATACGCCAAAAACAAAAGTATAAAAGGAAAATAATGTTTTATAAGTATAAATGAGTAGAAAAGGGAAATAAAGATTACAGGGGTCCAAAATGAAAAAGAAATGGTACAAAACTAGGAAACCATTAGGAAAAAAAAGGTGGAAACTAAGGAAACTAAAAAAATGAAAAAGAAAGAGTGCAAAACTAGGAAAATATAAAAGAAGAAATGGAAGGTGGAAATTAGGAAGAAAAAAAGTGCATTGATGTGAAACGATTGGTGTTCTTGGATTATGATGTCATATTTAGTAATTAATGAGAAGTTTGTATAAAATTAGACATTTCACGAGGAAGAAGATAATCCAAAAGTAAATACCTCCTCGTAGAAGGTATTTGAAATTGGATTATTCATGTACAAATTTGAGTACTTGGGGCGGGCTGGAGAAATTGGATTATTTCAAATAATCCATTTTTTTGGGCCGACAAAAAGACAACCAAACTGGATTATTGAGGGTGTTCGGACAACCCGGCGCAGAACCCCTCAAACCAAACATACTCTGAAGATTTCAATTTAATATATCAAAACTAACTATCTATAACTTGATTGTTTAATTTGTTTAATTAAACAAACTAAATAATGACATTTTATATAAATAAAAGTATGTTTGATGGATAAAATTTTACCAAACGATAAAACAAGACATTATTTATAATGAAACCGATATAAATGATATATATTTAGAAAGGGACTAAAACGTGTATCCTGATTTTGAGCGGGTAATGCTCTCCTAAACAATACCCACTACAAGAAATTTGATCTATTGTGACTCATAAATTTTACGACTCTTTGCAATAGTAAAAAAAAGACTAAAAAATGGCCTTAAAATTAACTCAAAGAAGGTATTAAAAAAATACGACTACTTATTTTGAGTCGACTCTCAATTTGTATTTCAACAGAAAATATGACACACTCCTTTTTACGACTTCTTTGTAATTTGCGTCTCTTATTAAGAGTTGTCATTTTTAAATACTACTCTTATTTGTATTATACGAATCTTTTTAAATATCGAATTAGATCAAATCTAATCTAGGTGCAATTTCCGAAAAATTTTGCCGTTTCGGACAAGACTTTACAAGATTTTGTACCATAGTATCACAAGTTTCTGAATTAATTAGTTGAATCGACTTATACATTTGACTTTCACGGTTACAATCTAAACACCTGGACTTTAAGTTTAGAGTCAAAGTGACTTTTCATAATTGAAAGAATTCAGTAGTAATATTTTTTAATTTAAGTCAATTAACCTTTTAGTTTACGTTATTCTAAATTAACATGACTGCCAGTGTTTTGGTTGAACACATATATGACTTGGGAGTGAAATTTACACATACTATTAACAAATGTTTAGGTGATATTAGGTCACACTTATACAGTACAAGCACAATTAAATATGTAAAACTTATTAATAAATTAAAACAAAACCAGTGAATTGAAGCTATTATTTGTTAGAGTCTTAGAAAGTCTCGTCCACGTACACATTACTTCTTAGTTCTTAACTGCTCATTTTTTAAACTTCTGATGTTCATATGAAATTCATTGTCAAATACTGATCGAGTCATGGTATCTAAAACCAGGTTGGTGATACATCGATCATAATATATATAGTTAGTTGTAAACATTAGCAAGGTTTTAACATGAGCAAGTTTCATGGTACTAAAAGAAATCGATGAACATTTTGGTTATAATCGGAAACATTAAGATCATTTTTTACTTATAACATCGATGTCACACATACATATGAAAAATACATACACCTTGTTAAATAAGGGCTAATATTTTATGTTAAAACACATGTTTCCTGAACATGTAAAAAAAATTGATAATACAAAAAAAACTTTATTAATATTTTGTTTAATACATTATATAATTATATTTATAACAACGGTCCATCCAAGGTCAGGGCTATGCCAATGCATAGCTCCTGCCCGGCAGATAGTCAGATACCTAATACTCCGTGATTCTAATTTTTTTTGTTTTCTGACTGTGGTGTTGTCTGTAATTTGAAAATATTAATGTTCTCCCCAAAAAAATTTTTTTAACTTGGTTACATACATAACAGTTTCTTAAGTTCATTATAACTAAAAATCCGAAATTAGTTTTATATAGCTGAAGATAAATTGAATTAAAATGTATACACACTCATCGACTTGTCATGCCTCACAGTTGGCTAAAGAATTCCTTGATTTTTTTCTTACAATGTGAACCACAATTTGAGAACATTCTAATGTAATGGTGCCAATTTAATTTGCATTGCATATTTGCATGCCATAAAGTAGTCATCAGCTGTTTAATTATCCTCTTGAACGTGACAACTTTTGAATTGTATTTGTACCCTCCCAAAATTATTATTTTTATCCAGATTATTAATTTAACAATGATTTTTGTATTTGTACCTAAATTCGTTTCATATGTTAAACACTACTTACTACAATGACTAATAAGGCTCTGTTCTCTTCGTCTGCAAACTCATTCAGTTCAGATCCATTCAGTTTAGTTCTGCTTAATTATATTTTATACTATAATTCAGTTATGTTATGTTATGTTCAGTTATGTTCTGTTCAAACGAAAAGAACAGAGCCTAACTACTCCCTCAGCCCCGTACAATTTTAATTGCGAATTAATCTGACTGTAAATGTAAAATGTTAAATTATAAAGTATATATAATGAACTATTAATGATAGTGTTATCAACTATACTAATTATAGGTTTAATACATCCCTGTAATCAAAAGGGGTAGTTATATTAGGTGGGGGATACATAGCCAACCCCAGGGAGCGGATAAAGAGAAATTCAAATATTATGAGTTACGGATGTTTTGACTTTTGACATGAAGATTGTAATATGGGGCATTTATACTTCCAGATCATTTATTATAACACATATTGCATATTCATAATAGTTTTGTAGAAGAATACATATTTATAATTACTATGTAAGAGTTCCAAATAAGTATATTGCACGCGTAAAACGAACCTTAGACAATGGAAAATTGCTCCACTTGTGAAGAGGTTAAATGTTAGATTACTGATAAATATATTCTTTTGCCAAATCCGGAAAAAATTGAAAGTAGATTGGATTAGATTGGTTCGGATTGATCCGATGCACATCCGTACACATAAGTGTTCATTCTACTTCATATATATACTTCTTCCATAACCTTAATTATGCTCGAGTATTTGAATTTCAAAGGTTCTTCGGCAATATAGAACTGCAAATTCCGATGGGATTTGAGCACCAATCAGTGTAAGTTGTGTGCAAGTGGGGGTAACGTGACCGGTGACTCACGTGTACGAATGCTGAATTTAAACTTATCAAGCGTTGTGAGATACATTCATTTATATTATGTTCTATGATCTTCAGAGAGGGAATTAGATCAGGAAGTCTTGTGTTGTAATTATGGTTAAACTGTTAAACAGAATGTGCTAGTTGATAGACTAGTAATTACTACTTCCCGAGAATAGATTTCCACTTTAACTTTTTATGGCCTTAAATTTTCATTATATAATTTAATTAAACAAATTATATTTGCGGTTTAAGATTAATTTGTAGACAAAGTTAAAAAAGTTTGACTGCAAAAAGTCAAAGTGGGAAGCTATTTCCGGAATAGGGGAAGTAATAAATAACCGTACGCCATTCAATGCATCTACTTGAAGTCCTAGTGTTGTCGATATGTTATCGATCGATCAAAGGTCAATATCGACACGACTGGGACTTGAGCAAGCTGTTGCAGGCCATGAAATCTAATTCGTCAAATCATTGGACCAAATTATGTCTTCACTAAATGAATAATAAGTCTGAATAAACAAGGAGTGCTACATCAACAATTAGAGAAACATCAGGTTTCTTATCTGAACTGGAAAATGAATAATTTTGTTTTCTCTTTGAGCTGGTAAAGGATTGAATCTTGTTTTACTAACTCAAGGCGATGTAGGAGGCGTAGGAATCTTATATATACAGCATTTGACATGTTCATTAGACACAACACAATACAAGACAAGAGAATTGCTATTCCATAACGAAATCTTCTTCTAGTTTGCGATTAAGCTCTGTTTTCTCGATTATCTGTCAATCGACAAGGCAAGGATTGGTTGTATCTTTGTCATTGCATTGGTCAATAAAAGAATCTCTAGTTTTCTCGTCGCCGAACCACGTAAATCGTCGTATTTCGATTGTGTTGGAGTTATTGTTTTGAGTTCTGTTTTATTGATTGTTGATTTAACTGTCATAGTAATTGTTGCTATAACAGTAATTGTGATTTAACTGTGATTTGAGTTGATTGATCATTATTGTTGGTGATCGAGTTCCAAGAACGATACGCAACAACTTTCTTATTCAAAGTGCAGTCAATCCGATGCATGTATTGTGAACATTTTGGCTTCTTACCTTATGGGAGATGAGGTAAATCGATAAAATCCAACTTGCCTTAATATGAACAGACAATGAGAGGACACAACATGACATAAATTATGGTTTACTAGCTATTGAGCTAGTAGGAGCTAGTAATTTTGATAGATTACCAAATGTAATGACTAATGACCTTTTCCCGTGTTTACCCACCCGATTGAATTTTGTTATGAAAATGCACTATTTTCTACCATTCAAAGAGGGATTGTAACGGCCAGAGCAACTATATAGTCGATCTCCGATCATTTGGCTAGTACGGTTGATAAGGTTTATCAATGACAGAGATGCATAGATCTTGTCTTTAGCTTGGCTAAGTAAATCATTTTTCTATATATTCAGATGCTAACCAGTTTTTAGTTTTTTAAAAAATGAGTTACTTTGCTAAAAAGAGGAAGACAATAAAAAGGTAAGGTGAGAACAAATCCTCATATAGGCTCTGTTTAGCAAAAATAAGGTAGCTGGTAGTTGATAAGGTAGCTGATAAGCTAACTTGTAGCTGATTGGATAACAGATAAGTTAGTTTGTTTTCATAAAAAGTGTTTGGTAAATCAATTAGCTGATAAACTAGCTGATTTGCTAAATATGATATGTAAAACAAATCAGCTAACTTATTGTTCCGATAAGCTTCCTGAACAAGCTTATCAGATTAGCTAGCTTATCAGCTACCAACTAGACGTTCATGTAACAGGCTTATTATAGAAATAAACTCATCGAGTTGATATGCTTGTGCTAAACAGAGCCATAGTTCATGCAGGGCTAGCGGTATGTGAGAGTATAAATTGTTAATTTCAAAATAATCAATAATTTTTGGTAATAATTGATTGTTATAAAAGGGAAATTTGTTATGTCGTTAACGTTGACTCTGTTTAGTAAAATTTGTTGATAGAAGTATTGGTCGTTGGTAACCTAAGTTAGTTTTTGTGACAGTATTTAATAAATTAATTAACTGGTAACTAATTGGTTTGCTTAGATATATAAATTAAAAGTAATAATTATAATAATAATATAATATAATAACCAAGAAACAGTCGCGTGGAGAAGTCCCGATTTTAACTCCAATTTTGCAATCTTTCTGTAATGTGCATCCAAACCAATATGATGACCGATCGCAGTGGGTAGCCGCATGTTGGTCACTCCATCCCGTTAATATCACCAATACGAGTCACAGCCTAATTGCAAATTTTGTCGTTATCTCTGACTCTCTCTCTCTCTTCTTTTTTTTTTTTTTTTTTTTTTTTTGTACTGAAGAAACATTAGTCCTTAGACTAAATCAAAGTTAAAGAACGGTACAACGATAGACGGTGGATTGTCCTAAAAGACAGTTCCGTCTAACTCAAAACAAACTAATTTAGCTAACTTATCGGCTACCAAATTGGTCTTTCGACTAGACCAATGTACATGAATGTCCCATGAAAGACGTAAAAAAGCCTTGCACTCTAACAAAAGCGTATGCAACAGAGGATCGTTAGTTGGTTGCTCTTTCTCCCCAAGACGAGCTTGACCGCATCTAGTGAGTCCATTTCCACTTCGATCTTCTGATAGCGTCTTTCCCAAGCAATTTCAAGTCCCATTTTTAAGGCCCGAAGTTCAATCATCATTGCATAGGCAGCTTGTATATCACGCAAATCCCCATAGCCGTTTCTGTTTCATCACGAACAACCCCACCAACTCCATTTCGATTAACACTCGTATGTAGGCTTCCATCTACATTCAACTGACCCAATTCGTCTTTGGTTTCACTTACGCACTCTTCGAGTATGCGTGCGACGCGGCATGTGAGTCTGGAGATCACAGCTCATTTGTTTAATGCGCTAGAGAATGAGTTGCGCAGGTTCTTTCTTGTGTCGAAATACCCACGTATTTCTGCACTTCCACAGTTCCCAAACACCTGCAATGAAAATCCATTTCCAGTCCACTTTTGGAATCTCTCCCCATATAAAATGTTTTTGAGTAGCATTCACCTTAAGACAAGTCGAATCAGGCAGATTCAGGAATTGTTGTAGTTGCACAGGTCCCAACAGCTTGGTCCAAAGCTCTCTAGCTGCTGTACAATCACGAAAGATGTGGAGTGCACTTTCTTCGGGGCTCGAACAGACTGGACACATTGCATTGTCCGTTAAATTTCTTCTCTGTCGTAGCAAGTTTGTGGCTAATCTTTCCTGCGAAGCAAGCCAGAGAGAGTATTTATGCTTGTTGCTAAAACCTGTTTGCCAGACCCATGAGACTGAGCGGTTAGGGATGGTGGCGGATTGACGGACGCCACTAGCTGTTTCGTTCCACAGTACATTATCCTCAACTCCGTCAATTAGATTTATGGGAAAACTCTCCACTTTATCCTTGAGATCAGGTGGAATAAAAGACTCGGGCTCATCCAAATTCCAATCCCCTGCATCCGAAATCATATCACATAGGCGTAGGCTAGCTTCTTGTGGACATATTGTGACTCCATGGTCCCGCAGCGCACCTAAACCCAACCAATTGTCGTGCCAGAACGAAATCAGTTCACCATTGCCGATTCTCCAGCGTATGAAGGGCTTAACGAGTTCCACACACCTCATAATCCCCTTCCATATCGCACTATCACCTGGTTTAACACAATATTTTAGTAAATGCCCATCCTTCAGGTATTTTGATTGGATAAAAGGGATCCAGATTGTATCTTCCTTACAAAGAATTTTCCAAACCATTTTCGCTAGTAGAGCCTCATTGCTGCCCCGCGCAGTACGGATCCCCAAACCCCCTGTAGATTTTGGTAGCACTACCTTTTACCAGCCAACTAGATGTAATTTCTGTTGATCAATGTCGTTAGACCACAGGAAATCCCGGTTCAGCTTATCAAGACGATCACAGACATGTTTAGGAAGCCAGCTGAATTGCATTGAGTAGATCGGAATTGCGGAGGAAACCGATTGAATTAATGTAGCACGGCCAGCTAGTGACAGGAATTTAGTTTTCCACCCACTCAACTTAGACAGGATACGGTCAAACATTTATGCGAAGCCCCGTCGATCGATTCTGCCATGTGATAAATATATACCAAGGTACTTACCAAGATTCTGAGTCTGACCAAATCCAAGTAAGTTGCTAATGGTGTTCTTTAGATTCACCCCACCTGTGTTTGAGAAGAATATCTTCGACTTAGCCGGGCTAAGTTTTAATCCTGAGGCTGAGCAAAACCTGCGCAGGACTTTTGAGATGGTGCGAGCCGTTTGAAGAGTGGCTTTCCCCATGAGAATCAAGTCGTCGGCAAAGAAAAGATGTGATAACTTTGGACCACCACGACAAGGAATTAATGGTTGCCATAGCTCTGCATCAACCGCTACATTTATCATATACGAAAGTCTCTCGACACAAAGCACAAATAGATACGGAGATAATGGGTCTCCTTGGCGTAGACCACATGAATGAGTGAAGGCTTCCTGTGAATCCCCATTCCAAAGAATCTTTGTAGAGGCGTTGCGGACACAAAACATGATGAGTTCGATCAACTCATTTGGGAAGCTAAAGGCACGGAGCGTATCTTCTAGGAAATCCCAATTGACTTTGTCGTAAGCCTTCTCCAAGTCGAGTTTCACGATCATGCAACCAGTTTTATTCTTCTTTTTTGTCTTCAAAGAATGCAGGATTTCTTGCAAGAGGAAGATGTTATCTTGCGTGCTACGCCCTTTGATGAAACTCGATTGCGTAGGAGGAATTAAGTGTGGCATTAAACCGCTCAATCTCATCGTTATTGTCTCCGTCACATATTTGTATATCACATTGCAGAGAGATATAGAGCGAAACTCCGAGATACGAGAGGGATTTGGTATCTTCGGGATAAGACATAGTAATGCACCGCACAAGCTTGGCTCGAACTCCCCTGTAGCGAATGCGGAATTAATGAATTCAAGTAACGAGTTATGAATCCAATGCCAATTTTTCTGATAGAAAATTGATTGCAAACCATCGGGACCGGGGGCTTTGAAGGGATGGGTGTTCCAAACGACTTTCTTCAACTTAGGGATTTCCAGCCGGCATATTAGTCTTTCAGCCAATTCTGACTTTCCATTTGCTCAACAGCTCAAGCATCAAAAACAAAAAAGTACTACTCCCTCCATTTCAGAGAAAGTGTTACATTTTGACTTTGACCGGTCAACTGTCTTCGAGTTTGACCACAAATTACTCATAAACGATAATAGTAAATAATTTAATAAAATCATATAATAAAAATTTAATTACTAAATTTTCATTATATAATTTTAATAATTTATTTATTAATATCGTTTAAGAGTAAATTGTGGTCAAACGCGGAGACAGTTGACCGCAGAATAGTAAAATGTAACACTTTTTTCTGAAATGGAGGGAGTATCATTCACCGAGAGAAATTAGTTTGCGAGATGATTTATAGAAGTAAATTAGTAGGATCATTTATCTCGAGATAAAACAAGACATTGATGGAAAAACAACATATTTCATCCTCCGTCCCGAAACAAGTTTCCCACTTTAACTTTTTACAGTCAAACTTTTTCAACTTTGACTACGAATTAATCTTAAACCACAAATGTAAAATGTTAAATTAAATTATATAATGAAAATTTATCCCCTAATGTTTCATTATATAAAAAATTAAACATTTTACATTTGCAGTTTAAGATGAATTCGTAGTCAAAGTTTGACCGTAAAAAGTCAAATTGGAAAATTTGTTCCGGGACGAAGGAAGTAAAATTTAACACAAAGTCTTGTAGAAGATAGTCTCTACATAACTTATATAGAGACACACTATGTTATAAATAAAATAATTCATGTTATTAATCAAAACGTTTATGTTGTTAATGAAAGAAGTCTTGCTGTAATATGAAAACACCAATGTTGAGAATATAGATGTTTTGATTAATAACATTGATGATTTTATTGACAATATAGGTCCGTCTCTAGATAAATTATCTAGAGACCGTCTATTAGGAGACTTAAAGAGTTTAATAGCAATAAGGCTCTGTTCTCTTCGTCTGCAAACTCATTCGATTCGATTCGATTCAGATCCATTCGATTCGATTCGCTTAGGCTCATTCTTTCAACGAAAACTCATTCGATTGATTCGATTCCATTCATTTCATTTAGTTGATTCGATTCAACTCGTCTTGATTCATTTCTTGATTCGGCTCTCTTAAGTTCATTAAATTCAT
The DNA here is from genome assembly GCA_026545765.1 of Plantago major. Taxonomy (NCBI): domain Eukaryota; kingdom Viridiplantae; phylum Streptophyta; class Magnoliopsida; order Lamiales; family Plantaginaceae; genus Plantago; species Plantago major. The sequence continues at coordinate 88,490,219 of CM048842.1, forward strand.
ATAATAATAATAATTATTATTATTATTATTAATATTTTATCATTTATTTACACAACCCATCTTTTGTACGAGGAAAATAAGAAAATTTATCCAATTGAGATATTTTCAACCTTTTTCTTTCTTTCTTTTTAACACGACTTTTAGTAGATCAATAAAATAAAACGTATAGTTACGATTCGAATTACCCTTCTTTTCTACTGTAAAAGTTGAGTTAAGATAAGAAACTACAAGAACCTGAGAGTACCATTGAAACTGGTTCACATACTTTGTACGTACATCTCTAACAAAAAATCGGCATGTTCTTTTATTGGAAGATATTAGAACAATAGAAGTAAACTCAGAAGCATACGTTGAGTTTTTTCTCAAACTTAATAAATAAAAAACAAGTTATACCAAACTAAAGGTAAAATTGTGACTTTTTGGAGGTAAACTAAAACTAATGTTTTCCTTAGGGTTGGAGTTTTGGAGGTAAAATTCTGATTTTTCGAGGTAAAATTAAACCACTAACAATCGATTTTTCTAAGGAGAATTTTTTTCTCGAACTTAAATCGTAAATTACTTGCAAATTACGCACAAAAAAGTATAAAACAAAGTTATGTTAGTCAAATATACTTAATTTATTTTTATAATATAATTTTATTATATTCTTTTATCGTGTAATTTGCGAGTAATTACAGTCAACGTCCAGAAAAAAGTCTCCTTACGAATTTATTAATGGACCGAATGTAGTATTCATTATTATTAAAAAAATGGGACAAATGTAATTTCTTCAGTTCGTTTGATTTGATTCGTTTGATTTGATTCGATTGATTCGATTCGATTCAAGAATTTAATTTGAAAAAACGAGCCTTAGTTATATTTTATACTATAATTGATTCGATTCGATTCATTCATTACATTAGACGAAGATAACAGAGCCAAGTACTTATATGAGTTAAAATAATACACAAAGTCTAATGAAAGACAGTCTCTAGATAATTTATCTAGAGACGGTCTATATTATCAATAAAAGCGTCAATGTTATTAATCAAAACGTTTATGTTAGATTGTTAACGAAATAAAGCTATGTTCTTTTAATCTGAAAACTCATTAATTTCAGTTCAGTTCAGTTTTGTTCTGTTCAGACGAAGAGAACAAAGCCTAAGTTTTGTTGTAATATGAAATCACCAATGTTAACATTGATGATTTTCTTGATAATATAAATCCGTTTCTTATAAGTTATTTAAAGACCGTCTCTCAGGATACTTACTCAAAATAATAACAAAATGTTTATGATAAAACATCGAGGTTCAAATATAAAAAATATAAAATACCGAACAACATTTATTTTCAAGATATAAAATATTCATTTATAAAAAATATTAATATACTACTCCCTCCATTTCAGAGAAAGTGTTACATTTTGACTTTGACCGGTCAACTGTCTTCGAGTTTGACCACAAATTACTCATAAACGATAATAGTATATAATTTAATAAAATCATATAATAAAAATGTAATTACTAAATTTTCATTATATAATTTTAATAATTTATTTATTAATATCGTTTAAAAGTAAATTGTGGTCAAACGTGGAGACAGTTGACCGCAGAATAGTAAAATGTAACACTTTTTCTGAAATGGAGGGAGTATTATTTAAAACATTATACTTAAGAATATCAATTCGTCCATCTGACACTTTATTAGAATAAGCCCCTTAGCTTTCAATACGTTATGCTTTAGTATAAAATATTGATCGTATATAGTGAAATACAAATCAAGTGAGGTTATATAATCAACGTGTTGTTAGGCTATGTTCTCGTCGTCTGAACAGAACTGAACAAAAATGAACTGAACTGATCTGAGCTGAATTGTAGCATAAAAAATAGCTAAGCAGAACTGCTGAATGAATCTGAACTGAACTGGAATTAATGAGTTTTCAGATGAAAAGAACAGAGCTTATAACTGGACACATCACACGCGTAGCGTGTGCCGTCATTTATAGTATAGTATGTACAAACAAATCAACTATCTTATTTTTTTATAAGATTCATGAACAAGCTTATCGGATCAGCTACTTTATCATACTTATTTAAAAAAAAAAGCTTATCGACCTGATTCGAGCTGATAAGCCAGTGCTAAACAATGTCAATATCACTCCACTTTCATACCAATAATCTTCGATATATACTCCAGCCCATAATATATGGGCTCACACCTGGTCTAAATGGGCTCACATTTGGTCTGATCATATCGTCATGTATGTTTGGATTCCTATCGCCCCGCTTAAATATCCGATATTGTAGGTCTAAGTCTAACTATGACTTACTAATGTCCAATTACGTTTTTCTATACTTGAACGCATACTCCCACCCTCCGTCCCAATTCCATCTTTCAATTTGACTTTTTTTGTTAACACTCACAAACTTCGTCCGCAAATTACTCATAAATGATGTTGGTGAAAAAAATTAAAAATTCATATTATTAAATATTTACATTTTAATTTTTTATTATATATATTTTTAAAACTCATCGGAGGTAGTATATGTAATTAAATTAAACTCAAAGTTGAACGGCGTTGACCAGAAAAAAGTCAAATGGAAAAATGAAACTGGGACGGAGGGAATATTTCACCTGAGCATAACTGGTTGTTCTCCTACACATGCATAAAGAAGTAACTTCGTGAGCAGATATACAACAAAGTTCCAAGTAGAATTACATTTATAAATCTGCTGAATATATCACCATGATTTCGAACAAGCTTAATATTCCTTGTTAAGGGGAGAGAGTTATTCAACTTATATGTTGTTTGCATGATCCTATCACAAGTGATGTTGTATATTCTAACACGCCCACCCACGAGGGGACCGCGGTTAGTCGGCTCTACACGTGAAATCATAATAGCCTCTTTGGGCTAGCTGGAATTTTCATCGGCTGTGACACCCATCATCAATTTGGGAAGTTGGGTCATCATCCCTTTAAAAGGCCTTGTTAAAGTAAGAGGGTTATCCAACTTATATGTTGTTTGCATGATTCTCTCACAAATTGATATGAGATATTCTAATACATTTACCCCCATACACAACTCATGTCATATGCCAAACTGTACAAAGAGATCCGGATCAAAGTACAAAACAAAAGGCATATTTCCACATATTCTGAGCATCTACTCTTTCGCCACACCATCTCATCTCATCCAACGGCCCACATTTTGCACTATTGTCTCTATATATTCCACTAACCAATAAGGAGAGATGTAACAAACCTAAAACTAACTAAAGTGACAAAACATTATGAACATTAACGTGTTGGATTCTCCGCTTGAATCACTTGCCTTCAACTACATCAGCCACGGCTTGTTAGCCGCCTGGATCGCCATCGTAACCGCGGTTGTCAGCTTTTGGAAGATCAACTCCAAGTCACTTCGTCCATGTCGCACCACACAAGATGGCGCGTCGACTTTGTTGGAGCCTTCTCATCCACCTTCTGAAATGCATGTCGCATCGGCATCTAGGATAACGGCGTCAGTGTTGGAGAGGCAAGGTAGTACCAAGATCAAGTTTAGAGCGTATTATTATCTTGAAGAAGAAGAAGAAAAAGAAGAAGAAAAGGAGGACTTGAAGGAAATATTAGATGAGGTTGTGGAGAGGTGTGATAGGAATAAGTTAGAGTGGTGGTGTGAAGATAGGGAGAGAATTTGGGATATGGGGTGGTACAAGGGTCAGGATTTGACGCTGTTGGACGGTAACGTGGTTCGGTTATGGGATGGTGGGCGGAGGAGGGCCACCGTGGTCCGTGGAGATGGTGGGTGGCATCGGCGGAGCAAATGGGGTGGCTGTAGTAGTTTAGTGTGCAGTGCAGTGTGGTGGGGGTGTTAATTGGTGGAAATGAATAATGATTGATTAGTCACATGAATTGTACATACTATGTTGCATGTCCATTTTTTTATGTACCCTTTTTGTTATACATCTTCATCAGGAATATTAGAAATACCAAAAATATGGACAAACATGTATCAGAGTTAATAATAAAAACATGTTCTTCATAAATAACAATGTTTTTTTCAATCGGAGTTTAGTTGCGAACATTATAAATTTTACTAGTATTCTAGCATTCAACGTTATATTTTTCTAGAATTCTGGGTGAGATTTTGGTGAATATTCACTTGGAATGCCTCTTGTGATTGTATGCTAGGAAAATTGCTAAATATTTTATATGATAAAGTTTATTACTTGTACATCTTTGTGAAACTAAACCTGAAGGAAATAATGTGGAATTACCTATTTAAAATCTAGACATAAACACATAATTTATGTGGTTGTTGTTGCATCCTGTAAATGATACTGCAGGCATATATTACACAAGAATAATATATTATTCGCATCATTGTATGTCGTTATTGCAGGTTCTTATATATGTTTGTTTAGTTTATATGTATTATTCAGTTTATATCACTTCAAATGTAACATGTTTAATTTCTTACCAATATCTTTCACACTATATTAATCTTCATAATATGTGTTGTGTAGTTAGAGGGTTTTTGGTGGTTAAATCGAAATTAGTTGCTATGTACTGTACTACAGTTGTTGTTGTCATTTATATGTGACCGAAAACTATGTAACACCAATTGCAAAGAAGTTGATGATAGAGCTTGCACAAGTTCCTCTTTAAAAAGAAAATAAAACATCTGAGTTCCAAATTATGCAATCGCACAAGTATCATTACCAAGGTCAAAGAGTACAAATTAAGAAGACATGACAGTTTTTACATACGAGTTCATCTTGTTATAGACCACCACTCTTACAGTTTTGAAATTACCAAGCAAATTTGAACAAACTCTCTAGTTCACCATATGTTGGAACGAGATCATAATTTAGTTAACTGTGAAAACTTAAAAGAACAATGGAATTCATGCAATTTGCATTGATGGGTGGATGAGCGAAGAAAGATTCTGCATAAAATTTGTAACGAAAGAAAATAAAACATTCCAATTTCCAAATAACCCCAGCCTAACAGTGTCAAGGTCCAAAGGTATAAATGAGATGACAAAATATAGTACTATGTTTTTTGAATTCATCCTGCAAGAGACCCCACACATTCTAATTCACTAGAAGTAGAGAAAAATTACGGTGGGATTGACCCCAAAACTTGGAAATGAAAATAAACTATATGCAATGATTGTCAGCCAGAGATGGTAGTTATTAATTAATATAGGTATCAAACTTATCTCTATCACCATCTATCAAATTATCGTGTGGAATATCAAATAGCCTCATGCTGATCAACTTAAAAGTTTAATGGAAGAAAAGAACATTATTGTTACAACCCAAGAGATTCAAACAAAAAAAAATATCTCATATTAGTTTCAGTTTTTACTTTAGTTTCATTTTCAATAGTGGAGACGATTTTAACATTGTGTTGATTTTTTTTAATAAATTTTTCACTGGTATCCGTTATATACAATTAATAAAGCTGAACACTGTTGAAGCTTTTAATAGAATACGATTCTCCAAGTGTCATTTTTTAAATCCAGAAGTCCTGCCGAGTGAAACTTTACTAAATTGCATTTGAGCTTACGTTTTATATAGGTCTTTTGATATTTTCTTATCAGAGCCTCTCCTCCTCTACACCTCATAACGATAAACCTCCACTGAACCCTAACCGCTCCTCTCACTTCCCGCCGGCAATCATGGAGCTGGATGCGCCGCCGTCTCCACCACACTCCGGCGATGTTGATTTCTGCTCCGAGGTTCTCTCCAAATTCAGCAACCCTAACAACGAACGCCACCTTCATATTTGCGCCGCTATTGGCGCGATGTCACAGGAGCTCAAGGACCAAAACCTCCCACTCACCGCCATCGCCTACTTCGGCGCCACCTGCTCATCTCTCGATCGCCTCCTATCCTCCACCGCCGATCCTCCTCTACACCTCGTCGATTCTCTGTTATCGATCCTGTCTATCGTCATTCACCGATTCAATTTCCCTGCTGTACTCGAGAGCAAGTATGCTTATCTATCTGAGCTCGTGACGAAGATTCTTCTAGCGAAGACGGTGGAAGGTAATGTGATTGTACAGGGGCTGAAGCTTGCTTTGCCGTTGCTGACATTGAGGCATAAGGTTGCGTGGATTGATATCTCGCAATTGTACGGCGTCGTTGTTGGCTACATTACGGATGATCGGTCACAGGTCTGTTCTATCTCGTTGTAGATGATATGTTTAAGTTTTATGAAGGTTTTGAAATGCTTAGGAGCTGGATTTTCATGATCAGATTTGTTTATTATGCTCTCTGTTAGTGACTAAGTGGGTACGGAGGAATAGGAAAGGCTTAGGAGCTCAGTTTTCATGATCAAATTAGTTTGTTATTATGCTCTCTGCAAGTGAGTGCTCGAAGAGTATTGATTAAACCAAAGTTACTCCAATTTAACCAAGCCAATCTGTCTCTGCAAGTGAGTGCTCGAGTAGTATATTGTGATAGGGCTGTTTAATATGAGTACCATATGCATAAGAGAGGAGTACGGTGAAGAATATGTTAAGGCTGTTTTACATGAGTACGTACGAATAGCATAAGAGAGTAGAACTATAAAGAAGAAGTTGATTCTGGTATGTTGAGGCTATTTTATGCGAATACCATGAAGAGTAAGAACTGGTTGAGAGCTGAGTTTTCATAATCAAATTTATTGATTGTGCTTTGTCTCTGTTTATATATTTGTTTGTTCTGCTCTCTCTTTGTAGACCAGAAATGCTCAGGAGCTATAATTAAATTCTTTTGCTGTGCTTATCACTTTGTAGATGCTAGGTGGAGTTTTGCTTTATGACAGTTCTCTTAATAGTAAGAAATGACCAGGGCCTGAATTTACATGATCGAATTAGTTTATTCTACTCCATCACTTAGTAGATGCTAGGTCAAGGGATGTGCTATATGAAGTATGTAAAGAATAAGAAATGCCTAGAAGCTGAGTTTCATGAACAAAAAATTGTTTATTCTGCTCCATCTCTTTGCAGATGTTGAGTTGAGTTTTTATATGAGTGCTGTAAATAACAATAAGTTCGTTTATTCTCCTCTAGAGTAAAGCTCATGTAGTTAGTTGCGTTAAATTCAGGTACGGAGATGCGCTGCTATATGCATTTCTGAAATCCTGCAAAAGTTTCGCTCAGTCACTGCACTTGCACCAATGCTGGCACCCGCTAGTGAAGCGATAACTAGTGTCTTCGAGAGGTTTCTTCTGCTTGCCGGAGGATCAAATAGAAATGATCCGGAACAGACCAAAGGGGCTCAGGAAGTACTTTACGTGCTGGATACACTCAAAACTTGTCTTCCTTTCATGTCAGCAATCTCATTAAACAAAATCTTAAAGCACTACAAATCTCTACTGGAGATAAGACAGACCCTTGTTACAAAACGGATAACAGATGCGCTGAATAACCTCTGCCGATGTAGAATTATTGAAGAAGTTGATGGAGAATTGCTTGTTGATTTGTTATGCTCAATTGCTACGATGCTGTCTACCAGTGAATCGTCTGCTGATAGTATGACATTTACTGCCCGCTTGCTTGGCAATGGCATGAAAACAGTTTATTTGCTCGATAGGCAGATTTGTGTTGTGAAGCTTCCTGTCATCTTCAGTGCATTAACAGGTTTTATGCTTATATCCTAAAGTTGTTACGATCCAGTATAGCAACTTGATTATTTTACAATTTTACTGTACTGCATTAAACCTGAAGTTTTGGCACGAGTACCTCAATGCATTTTACTCAAGCTATCACATTTGGGATTTTTCCAGATGTTTTGACTTCCGGACATGAAGAGGCCCTGGTGGAAGCAGTGAAGACATATATAGATTTGATACGTACATGTGTTGATGATAACTTGATCAAACAGGGTGTTGATCTGACCACATACAATACCGCCACAGGGAAATCTGGTGCAACTGTCATTGAAAAACTTTGTGTAACTACTAAGAGCTTGCTCAGTTATCGCTATGAAAGTATTTGGAATATGTCATTTCAAGTCGTTTCTGCCATGTTTGAGAAATTAGGTACTCCAACAATGTTGCATAGCTATTCCTAGGTTCGGTGTCTTGAAGTTTCTTGAAAACATTGTACTAATTTTGGCACTGCAGGGATTTCTTCTTTTTACCTGTTCGAAGGAGCACTTTTGAATTTAGCAGATATTCAGAAATTGCGAGATGAGGACTTCACATTCAGGAAACAGGTAATTATTGAGATCATTTGACCTGTCTGTAACAGCACAGCATTCAGGACATTAATCTTTCTGTCCAAGTAGCCCATACATTATGTATTTTGTTGGCGATTGTCAATAGTCTCCATTGCATAATGGATGAAACAAAATCTTTCTCGAAATTTTAGTTGCAGGGTTTGACAATTCTCCTTTGCAATATATCACTTGAATTCCAGAGTTTGGATTGTAATTAACCAAAATAACTTTTTCTTGTGAAATTATGCATATGTTGTGACTAATTGTGATGGAAAATCCTGCCAAGTGAAACAACAAGTCATTGATTATGTCGTAGGGCCATAGAAATTCCATTGGGAGATGCACGTTTATTCCCATTCAGGATTTTTAGCTTTCTTTCCCTATCTAATTGAATCTAGATTCTTTATAGTGAATTTTTTTCCTTTTATTTTTATGTTGCAGTTGCATGAGTGTGTAGGAGCAGCCCTTAGAGCCATGGGACCTGAGAGTTTTTTGAAGTGTCTACCTTTGAACTTGGAAGTTCAAGACATGTCTGAGGCCAATCTATGGCTTTTTCCTATTCTAAAACAGTATATTGTCGGTGCTAATTTGAGACTCTTTAAAGATTCAGTATTACCCATGATTGGAGCAATGAAACAGAAGTCTATAAAGGTTATAATCTCTTAATCTCTCAGCATATGTTTTCTTAATATTTATTTTTTTCTTTCTCCGTACTTAACAAGCTATACTTTGCCAGCTTAACAATGAAGGAAATATGTATTCAAGGAGTATCGATGGGATTGTGTATTCTCTGTGGTCACTGCTTCCATCATTTTGCAACTACCCCACTGATACTTCTAAGAGTTTTAATGGTCTGGAGAAAGAATTGTGTACTGCACTGAGAGAAGAGTCAGATGTCCGAGCTGTAATATGCTCCAGCTTGCAGATCCTCATTCAGCAAAATAAGAAAATACTGGAAGGAAATGAGAATAATATGAGAAATGATGTAAGCGATGCGGAAGAACGGGCTATGGCACTGTATACTTTGGATGTTGCAACTGCTAACTTGGGTGCATTGAGATCCTCTGCTAGTGAGTTGCTGGATGCTCTCTCTGAAGTGCATTTTGAATCCTCCAATGATATCAGTGGCGTCATTCAGGTATCCAGTACATCCTAGTCTTTTGCTTTCAGAAGTTGGCTGTATTTTAATATTCTCTGATTTGGGTTTTATGTTTGTTTCTACAATCCGTAAATTGGATTTTTAATAGTTTCAACCTGCTTATTTATTGCAGAAAACAATTGGTGACTTTGCTTCAATAGCGGGTAAAAAAGTGGTTTCACGTCTTTTCAGAAAAACCTTGCAAAAGCTTCTGAAAGTCACCCTGGAGGATGCAAAGTCTCTGAACCCTGAGGTTTCTGATCCCATGAAGGTTGATAACTTAACCCAGAGACGTTCACTCTCAACAACGAGGTGCGGTTTTTGATGTGTATATGTACCTTAATATTCCTCAGTCCTCACAACTCCCGTTTCACTGGTACAACTGGAATACGATGTGACATTACTCAAGACTTAACTTAGCTTCTTCTGTACAGGGCACAGCTATTTGACCTTTTTGTTTCACTTCTACCTGGTTTAGATTCCGAGGAAATTAACTTGCTACTTGAACCAATAGTACTACCTGCATTGCAGGTTTGTCCACATTTTCCCGTACTGCTATGTTCTGTTGTGTATGCAATGCTCGATTCTTGTGATTTTCATGTAATTTTAAGTTAATACAGCCTTTACTGTATTTCAGGAAGCTAATGGTATCATCCAGAAAAAGGCTTACAGAGTACTTTCTTTGATACTTCAGGTAGTCTTTTGTATTCATCACTCATCAGAGTTAGTATGGCTAGCAAGTTTAATGTTTTGAACCATTGCTTACATTGGTAGGTAACAAATTTTCTATATACTTTGGAAAAGATGATATATTATGTTTTTACCTTTGCTCTCCTCTAATTGATGCATTTGTTAGAAAAATGTTATTTTCACGCAACACGGTGGTTCAAGTCACCATGGGGTAAATGGGGAACCATTGTCGATCTTCTAATTGCATCTAAAAAATGTTTAGCTCGATCCGAAATCCAATCCGGACCTTATCAGATCGCAGATTAATCCGTTCATGGACCAGATTAATACAATACAATTCTATAATGTGAAAAGTGCATCCCCCTATTTGTAGTACGTATTCCAGAATGAAAATAAAAAATTGCAAATTTTACAATTGGCTTGATAAATAATTGAAACTACTTCTCATATGGCATTAGGGTATTCCTGGGTTTCCGGACTGAATAACTGAAATTCGATCTGAATTCGCTTCTTAATCGGTCGAATTGCTTTATTGGATATAGTTTTCGGGTCCCGGTTATGTGAACTCCTTGGGATCAAATTTAATGAAAAAATCTAAACAAATTGACAATCAATATCTTTCCTTTCCTGGATTAATGGTTTGATTGTGTTGGAAACTGTGGCATATTAAACTGAAACCTAACCAAACAAATACTTTCGGGATTGCTGTCTTGTTTACCCAATTCCCAAACAACATAAATTTGATTCAGTTCAGATGCTGTCTTGTTTACCCAATTCCCAAACAGAAATTTGATTCAGTTCAGATTGCAGATGATTGGTTTTAGGTAGATGCCTTTTTTGTTTTTAAAAGACTATGTTCCCGTGTCTTAATGTGCATATGTTTTCTGTTCATTTATTTTTCCTCACATTTGTTCGTATGACTTAAAATTCTTATGTTCAGTTGTCTGATGATTACACTTCAAGAAAACTCGAAGACATTCGGGATTTGATGATTAAAGTGTTGCCCTCTTGTCATATTTCGGCTAAGCGTCACAGACTGGATTGCTTATACTTCTTGATCATTCATGACACTAAGGTAATGGTGGAATACTAATTCTCGGCTGACATTATAGAATGCATTTTCACTAATAAATCTCACGGTTGGGATTGCTTTATTTGATCTTTTCATGTTTGTATGCAGGAAGGATACAAAACAAGAAGGCACGATATCACAACTAATTTCCTCACGGAAATTATACTAGCACTAAAGGAGGTAAACCCTGCCTTTTCTTTTTCCTATGTGATAAGCTTGTAGTTGGAACTTGTAGCAAGTTGAACATCTCAGATCAAGTTAACACTCTGAGATTTGGTTCATAATCCCCATCTATAGCCTCTAGGGTCCTATACATTTCTTACATATGCTTCAACTCTGTGTATGTGTTTCTTGGGATCAGCACCTCAACCCTCAATGCTGATAAATCGTTCATATGTTAATCTCATTCTCTTGTTCGGTTAAACTGACTATGCCCTGAATGTTTCATAAGGATACTGCTTGCTGCATATGACTTCACACAAAATTGTTAGTAATTAGATGTTGGATACTGTCAAATTGCAGGGTTGCCTATTGGATACTGTGTTGTATCAGTATCAACACCCGTTCATAAGAAATATTGAATCTCTTAACCAGTTGTTGATTCACTTTTTATCGGGATTTTTTTTGGATACCCCATACCCCACATTGGATAAGCTATGTTCATCCATAGTAGCCTAAAATGCTGCTCTACCCCTGTCGACACGAACATGTTCCGGCGAGTGAAAGGAGTCTTTCACCATTTCACTGATCTGCAGTGTTTGCGTATGTGTGACAGAGTGAGAATTTGAATTGGAGGGGATGATAAATTTATGGTCAATTTTAGTGGTAGGATGGACCGTAGTACAGGGCTCCTATATTCAACTCATGTAATGGCTCACCTAAACACTTCATGCATCTAACAAGTATTAAAATTTTATTTTGTATTTGAACGGTATTAACAATTCAAATATGGTAAAAGAATGAAAAATATTTTACAGTCATTAATGTATCTTTTATACTTCCTGTGCCAGGCTAACAAGAAAACAAGAAATAGAGCGTATGAAATTCTCGTCCACATTGGCCATGCATATGAAGATGACGAAAATGGTGGTGAAAAGGGAAATTTACACCAGCTTTTTAACATGGTATGTATTCTGACAGATGCTGATGCACACATCCAGTATTTCTCGATGTAGTAGTGATCTTGTCTTCATAACTTTCAGGTTGCTGGAGGTCTAGCCGGTGAAACTCCTCATATGATAAGTGCTGCAATGAAGGGCTTAGCTCGCTTGGCTTATGAGTTCTCTGATCTTGTTTCTGCTGCTTATGATATCCTACCTTCTACATTTCTTTTACTGCAGAGAAAGAACAAAGAGATAATTAAGGTAATACCTATTTTCCAAATAAAAATTTTGTACAAATTTTATCAGTTTAAATACTTCAGTTGTTTGGCTCCTTGTAATTGCCTAATGTTTATATTCCTTGCAGGCAAATTTAGGCTTGCTTAAGGTATTGGTAGCCAAATCACAAGCTGAGGGATTGCATACACATTTGAGAAGCATGGTAGAGTGTTTGTTGAACTGGCAAGACAGCACTAGAAACCACTTTAGGGCAAAGGTATTCTATTTTACTTTATGGTTCTTGTGATGTACATTCATTATTTTACTTTAAAGCTTGACCTTAAGTGTGATTTGCCTCCAAATGCTTTGCACGTGCAATGTTCCCCTTGAAAATTTTAAATTCGGTACCTGTATCAGTTTGACCTCTTGTATGTGATAGTGAAGTCTAAACATGAGGAAAATTGCACATGCAATGTTTATGGGACAAATCGTGCACATCAAACTTAAGGGGCAAAATAATTTTTGCCTACTTTAAACGCAGCCAATCTTGAGTATGCTTGTAGCTGCAATATATATGATTGTCCCTCCAGCTTGACCCCACCTCGGTTGCTTTCACCTTTTTTTGGGGCATCTTTGTTCTCATGCGTTAATTATCTGCAGGTCAAACTGCTCCTTGAGATGCTAGTAAACAAGTGTGGCCTGGATGCCGTGAAAGACGTCATGCCTGTAGAGCATATGAAACTCCTCACCAATATAAGAAAGGTTCGTGTTAATCCAAGTTGAATTTGTTGGTTTTTTTTTTCATTTCTGGTGTAAAGTCCGACTATTTTCTCATTTATCTTTATGCAGCTTAAGGAGCGGAAAGAAAGGAACAAGGCTGATAAATCTATTGAATCCAGGTCCATTCTGTCGAAAGCCACAACATCCAGGTGCATGTTTTCACATGAGTTTAGCATATAACCACAGAACTTGTCTGACATGTCACGTATAACTTATTAACTTTTATATTGTGATTTAGCATATATCATGCAGAACTGTATTTATAGGTGCTAGAATTTGATTATAAATAAAATGCTAGGGATCCTCATTAAGTTCGGGCGGGTTATTTGAATATCAAGTTAAGAAAGTGGCTATAAAGCTCGAGAATGTTGGAAGACTAACATTAATGTATTCACAAGTGTTGTGATCTTCATTGCATTACTACATGCATGCTTGCTTCTTGTTGACCCGTTATTAGTAATGCTTAGTGAGTCTGCAAGAAAATTACTGTTTTGGCTTTTGGGATATATTAGCTACTTATCTATGTGCTACATTGTGCGTGGGCCGTGGATGTGTGACTGACTGTGCCAAGCTCTTTGTTAAGCCATTTCGTACACTGTTTTAACTCTTAACTATTCTACCTGTTCTGCAGGATGAGCAAATGGAATCATACAAAAATATTTTCTGACATTGATGATGAAGAAACAATGCATGGTGCTGGTGAATCTATTGGAGGGAGGGTTATGTCTGGTCGACAAAACAAGTTTTCTTCAGCACAGAGGTCATTTTAAATTATTTATCCTTCTCATTCACAGATATCTGGACAACTTTATCAGATTGCTACGGGCTCTTGATCTTTTTAAAGCTAACAGTTAGTATTGACACGATCAGGCTTAAGAGAAAACGTGACACGTCAAAGAGCTTGCAAGAAGATTTGTTTGACCAATCAAATGATGATCCTCTCGACTTGCTTGATGGTCAGAGAACAAGTTCTGCTCTTCGGTCCTCAGGTCCAAGAAAGAAGCCCGAGTCAGATGATGAAGCAGAGATGGATTCTGAAGGGCGTCTAATAATTCATGCAGAAGGCAAGAAAAAGGCAGATAGGAAGCCAAAGAGAGAGATGGATGATGAGGCTGAAGTGGATGGTCGCAGCGAAGCCGGAAGTCGTTTGTCTCGAGGCTCAAGGAAAGATCTAAAGCGGAGAAAGACCTCTGAGGCTGGGTGGGCATATGCAGGTAAGGAGTATGCAAGCAAGAAGGCGGCTGGTGACATTAAGAGAAAGGACAAACTTGAACCTTATGCATATTGGCCACTTGACCGGAAAATGGTGAGCCGAAGACCGGATCACCGAGCATCCGCAAGAAAAGGCATGGCACAGGTAGTTAAGATGACTAAGAAGCTAGAAGGGCAAAGTGTCCAGAGTGCTCTTGCCATTAAGGGAGCCATGTTCAAGAAGGGAAAAGGGAAGGGCGGTAAGAGATGATGGTAAGAACGTTTGCAATTTTGCAGATTAGTTGAGAATACTCTCACTGTCCCATCTTTGATTATTGTGTATGGTTTATAAACCTTCTATTTATTCAAGGAACGGTAACTGTTAGCCACTCGATTTGATATATTTTTACTGTATAGTACGGGGAGTGAAGTTGTTACTCGTGAATTTCCGTATTTATAGCAAACAGGAGAATCGTTACTTGTTTTTGTGAGGCTTGTGGAAATAACAAATCAAAATAGCCCATTTTGATGTGAGAAGATGGTTAAAGCTTCATGTGGATAGGAGCAGGAGAAGTGAGAAAACGATGAGTATCACAGTTAATTCAAGATGTCATCTATCCTGTGATGAAACTAACCTATGCCAAAATTTAATTATACATAACGCAATTCCTCGTCATATTTTCAGAATAGCTAATAGGATCTAGAGAAAGGTTTTGTTGTTACAAGGATATCATATTAGATCTCCGGCAAAGGTGAAAAGTATCACCTGTATCACATCAACAATGTCAATAACAAGTTTGTTGCCACTTTAATCGGAGGGTTCCTCTTTACCATCATCGGTCTCCCATTATATATCTTCCATGGGAGTAAGAAAGCCATCATAAACACTGCACAGGCAACAAAACTGTCTTATTAGAAAGGGCAACAGCGAGAAATAGACTTCCATATGGACTATGGAGTACATTGTAAGAACGGCAAAAAAATCAGTAGCCATGTAAACTCAGCCCAAGTGATCAGTATGGTCTGCAATAATACCTGAAGTTACTGTATGTATTCTGAGCACGGCAACTACCGGTATGGAGCAAATATAATTGAGGAATTATGACCACCAAATCCGAATGAATTTGACAGTGCCACCTTAATGTCCAGTCTTTCCCTTGTTTCCCCCACAAGGACCTTCGTATCCTGGATGGTGGTCCAAACTTATTAGTGTTTAGCTTTTACTATACCTTTGTACAAACTCCACAGCAATATGGCATTTTTTTTTTGTGATAGAATGCTGACGAATAAATGCATCAAGTGACAATGTGGAATAGAGATCTCAAGAACAGAAAGTTCAGACCCTTTACAAATGTGGCCCTGTACGTACATTACTTTCGTCTGTAGTACTCGATGTATTTATTAACTGTTTGCAGTTAAGACTTGTTTAAATATGAACAACAAAGAGCATGACTAGATGCGGGAACAGACTAGTACTGTGAAGCAATCTAATTACATCAGAATACTGAAAAAAGATTCAGGGGTGGAAACATACCACACCATCATCTGGATTCTCAAGGTTGATATTTGGATGAACCCAGCCTGTTCGAATCGCCTGCAAGAAGATAAGGACTAACTTAGCAATTGATTGTGGATCCCTGCATATGACGTCCAATCTCATTTGTTAAACTCAGATTCTCAAGTTTCAGGGAGTATCATGTTTACCCTATAGTACAAAGTGAACCCAGTCCCGAGTTCGAAAAGAATATTATCAAGAGTTCAAGACAGAGAATGGATAACAAAAGCTTCCCACATCCAATAAGTAAATTACTCACAGCTTCCTGGCTCATCTTTATTCTCAGGTGGAGGCTATAAATGATGGCCAGATTTTGAATTTTGAGAAGGAAAGACTAGGCAAAAACAAAGGCCAGATTGAAGAATAAAAGAACATTTTGTTCATAGCTTTCTTTAGTGGAATTCACTATTCAAAGAAACCATATTTAGCTGACAAGAAGTAATAAGCTCGATTCTGTCAGCAGCATTCTGTAAATTATTCAACATGCAAAGCACCTGCACAGTTGCAACAGCTTCCACGGCACCAGCCGCACCAAGAAGATGACCAATCATTGATTTTGTGGAATTCACCCGTAGCTGTATAATAAGAGAATTAGAAACGCATCAGGTATATTTACATCGGCAATCACCTGAATATGAAGATAAGTATTTGTTATTAAAAACCTCTGGATTCTGCCCAAAACAACTCATTAACGCTTGATACTCTTTCAGATCACCAGCTGGAGTAGATGTTGCATGTGCATTTATATAATTCACATCTTCCTTGGAAACCCCTGACTGGGCCAGAGCCTTCTCTATGCACAGAATGACACCTTTTCCTGCTCGGACATAGCGTCAAAGGGGTCAAAATTATATCTCAGCAATCTAACTACAACAACAGAAGCCCATATTACTGGGATTACAGAAAGAAGATTTTGCAGTGTGGCGGAACTGATGGTATCCAGTGGTCATAAACAAGAAAAGAAAGAATAAGAATGTAGAATGAACTTCCATAATTTAGCTCATTCCTGATTTTTTAACAGCTTGCACATAACACCTATCAGTCACTCTGGCTATCAGGTTCTCTGACTAAATTGAGGAAGAAATCAAGTTAAAGGGCCTACTTTAAATTTTCCAATAAATAGAAAGAGAAGCTAAAGGAGAACTGGTCACCACAGTACATTAGCAAGTGAAACTAAGAGGGTGGATTAAGCTTCCAGTCACCTCATTAGTAGGTGACACCATGTATTTAGGCGGGAAACCATTCTTGCACTTAGTTCTATAAACTGAACATAACCATAACACCGATTCAGTGCCTTCATGACAATACATCAGAAGTGGCAATAGGAAAATGCCAGCGTCTTATAAATAGACAATTGACCTGCTATCCCTTTCAAAATGACACCCGAATATAAGTATGATCCCACTACCAGCATGTTAATGATCTTGGGTTATCTGCTAATTTATAAACTACAAAATCAAGTGGTGTACCTTCGGGATGTGGCTCTGTCATATGATATGCATCACTGGTGAAGCTTCCACCAAGAAACTCAGCATAAATAGTAGCACCTCTTTTCTGCCCGTACAAATAATTGGGAAAATTAACACTTTAAGAAACCGTCAACAATAATTTCCTTTATTCAATTACATGCCAAAATCACAGCATACCTTAGCATGTTCAAGTTCTTCCAATAGCAACACTCCAGCCCCTTCTCCCATAACAAATCCATCGCGATTCTGTCGAAGATAATGAATGATTTAAGAAAAAAAAGTTTTAGGGAACTGAAACGTAAGATCAATGATTCTTGAGACTAAAACTATTGCTCTTACCCTCTTGCAGTACATAGTATACATTATGGTTCAAGATATACAATTCCTAGGATTGATAAGTGCACTTTCTGTGACTGCGATAGGCTAGTGTGCAGGAGTATACACAATGGTCCAGATTATTGAATAAACAAGAAAGTATTTCTGACGTGAAAACAGGACAGTTAACTAGCATTCTATTTTGCACATTTTTCCCATTGATACCCATAAAAGAGAGAATATTACACTATCCCAAGGACGCGAGGCTTTAGAAGGATCAGTATTCCTCTGTGACAGTGCTCTGCATGCAACAAAGCCTCCCAATCCTGCTTACATGTACGACATCGAATCTGATGGTCAACATCTTGAACTTGGCTTTTAATTTTAAAGAAAACTTTGGTAATTAGATGATTTAGGAAAACGACAGTTACCAATCGGTATAATTGCCGCATCTGAGCCTCCACAAAGCATCATGTCCTGCAAAATGTCAATGAAGAACAGTATGCATCTCAGACAAGTTGTACTTTAAAAAAGAACATAATCCTATGGGTCGGATGCCCAAATCAGTAGCCAGAAAGAGAAGCAAACGGCTTACAGCTTCACCCCTGATGATGTGGTTTGCAGCATTGAGTATACAAAAGTTACTAGTTGCACAAGCAGTAGATATTGAGTAGTTTGGGCCCATCCACCCCTGTATTAAGAGAGGTAGTCCAGGTAAGCATGAAGCAGATAGAATTTAAAGCTGTTGAAGGAAAATAGAAGAGCAATTGTTTGACCAGGTCCATGGCAAGAATGGCAGAACCCATGTTTGTCGTTGCAAAAGGTACACAGAATGGATTCATCTTCTTGTAAGATATCCGCAAAGCCTCAATAGCATCATTAAAAACCTGTCCAAATATTGAAGCAACTATGTGAGAAGCACTTTCAACTGAAAATGCCAGAAGCACTTTCGATGATTCAACTTTTATATTTCAGAAACAAGGACCCCACCACAACCTCTAAAATCCTTAAGTAGAATATTTACAGGTGATAAATATAAGCTATTCTTTTTCCTAGATGAAGAATCAAAGAGTCACTAATGAATGTTCCTATGAATAGTTTCAAAGGCAAGTTGCGCTAGTCTGCATCACGCACGAACATAGCAACATATAAGAAAATCAGATAACGTGTCAACTTTGAGATGATCATAACAACTAGCAACAAAAGAAATATAGATCGTCTATTCATGCAAAAGTTCGATTCGGACCGTTCTACTTCTACACAGTTCTATGCGAGAAGAGTTTAACCTTACCTTCATACCGCCCATGCCAGATCCAATAAGAACACCACATTTCGACTTGTTTAATTCATCCATGACATCCTCTGTGACTCCTGCATCAGCCAATGCCTTTTTCCCTGCTGTCAGCATGTAAAGCATGAACCTATCCATTCTTTTGGACAGTTTAGGTGCAACCCATCCATCTGTTGAGAACGACTTGATCTCTCCTGCAATTCTCTGCATTCAAATCTTTTCTAATCAAAATAAGAACCTCAGGACGCGAACAATGAATAGGAGGCCACAACTAAGACATACAGTTGGATACTGAGAACAGTCGAAAGACTCTATCTCCGTAATGCCACTGACACCGTCAAGCAGGTTATTGTAAAAGACATCTGGATCATGACCAAGGGGTGTCTCCACACCCATACCTGTCACAACCACTCGCCTTTCCTTCACTGCTGGTTTGTTGGCTGCAGCTTCTCCATTTGGATGCAAAGCTACTGCCATTGTCTCTCCTACACAGTAACTCATATCAGTCAGTAACACATTAGTACATGATAATTTCCTACAATCGACTACCTTAGAAGTCACCATATGCGAAAAGGTAAAAAAACCGAAGCACCGTTAAATCACGGATTACCATGGATAAACTTTGTAAGTAAACCAATTCACATGGAACGCAAAGTCACAACAACATGAACAACTGACTGATCCAACTGTGCCACTTAACAGAATACCAAACAATTCTGGGATTGGGAAAGTGCAACCTACAACAGAGACTAACAAACCTAACTGAAACCAACTTCACCAACCCTGGAAAAATAAAATCACAAGTAGGTACAATTCCATGCCTCACTGCAGTTTACACGCATTCATAACCATATATTTTGCTTTGTGTATTTCGTAACATTTTAAACAGAAATCGAAACAAACCTAATAACAAACTTCATGCATAAATCATGACCAACAATACATCAATTACTTGAGGAGCTAATACACCCGTAGAAAACCGCAAACTAATGAACAATGAACACTAATTTGACTAAATCGATGAATTAGACATTACGAACACAGATTTAATTAAGTAAATAGAAACAACATTTCAATACAATCAGATTTAAAAAATAGCTGAACAAAACAAAATAGTAGCTAACTGAGAATGTGACGAGTATCCACTTCACGAGACAAATTAACCAAAACATGACAAAATCAGCTCAATCACAGAAATACTTTTCAAACTCAAAACCAGAGAAGAGATTGATAGAATCTACCAGAGCGAACAGCTGGCGTATGAACCTTCCTACGCCTGCGATGCACCGGAACACCACTCCTCGATCCCAATCCGAACAGAAACTCCGATTCAGCAAACCGATCGCACGGCTCAAAAGCTAAATAGGAGCTCACTAGGTTCCTGAAACCTGACGAATTCGTGCCGCATTTCGCCGCTACCGCAGCTCTCCTACGGCGGCGAGACGTCGGATTCAACGACGTCGTCGTAACATCCTTGTCGCAAGCGACTGACATGCATGCGGCCACCAACCACGAGCACACCACCGATTGCGCCGCTGCCGCCATTGTTGCTGTAGTTGATAGCTACTGAGACTGGAAACAGCGCAAATGTGTGATTTCTCCCTCTCTGTAAACGTCAATACCGATGCGTATTAGTAGAAGAAGGTTTTTCCGATGTGTTTGTGTCTATAGTTTACATTTACATACACATTTTTGTAGTAGGAGTTGCAGAGAGATATATAGAGAGAGAGTGGAGTATGCGTGTAGAGGTTTTATAGTGAGGGTGGTGAAATTAACGAGACAGCCATTTTTGATTGATTGAATCTGAAAAGAGTGAGAAAGAAGAAAGAAGAGATGAGAGGATTGAAACGGTACCGTTTGTTTGTGTGGTGTTTTAATTTGTTGCTTTGCCAACATATATTTCTGATTTATCTTTTTATATCAAATTTCACGTTAGACTACAAAGATTAAGGAGTGTTTGGGTTACACATTTAAATTGAGAAAATTCAATTTAAATTGAGTTTTTGTGTAATTTTTGTACACAAAAACGCAATTGAAATTGAGAAAACTCAATTTAAATGTGTAACCAAACACTCCGTATGTTAGTATTTTTTTTATAGCAATTCTTCGTGTACAATCTCCCGAAAGTATGTATTGCACAGCCACATTTGACTACGGATATTATATGTTTCGCTACAAACATTATGTTCAGTAAAGTAGTAGTGATTATATGTAGCTATATATTCCCTCTGCACCAAAGAAGTTATCCATCTGGTCCACTTTTATCATTTTGGACGTTCCTTAATAAATGTTTAATTTTATTTCATTGTAATTTAAGGAACGGTTATATAATTTTATATTTCCACTTACAATGCAATTAAACTAAAGTGGAGTATGTGATGTTTATTCGATATCGGAAATGCGGTATATGTTAAAAGTATGGTTATTTTAATTTTAATAGAATCTGACTCGGTGTAGTGTGCAACTGTGCATCTCTCTCTATGAGGGGCTTATGTGTGCAACAAAACAAATTAGGTAGAGCATCTATGACCAGAAAAAATGTTTGTTTACATATTATATTAAATACTAATAAAACAAAAGTAATTAATAAATATAGTTGATGTTCCAACAAACCAAACTACTGGGGTATTGGACTGTTATATAGAAATAAGTTATACACTTATACTCCATTCACTTGGGATTGGACTAGGGATAACGCCCGGAGGTCGGTCTATGTTCTCGATGCCTCCCCGAGTTAGAAGTTATTTCGACCTCGGATTTATCCTTGTAAGTCAGAATCCGAGTTACAAACCTTTGAGTAGAGAAAGTGTAGTTCGATTTAGTTAGTTCGTCTAAGATTGCCATGTCCCGTCCGTCTTAATCCGAAAACCTGCTGCAGGACTTAATTTGTAATAAATATAATATCTCAAGTTTAATACTCAGGTTACAAAAATAAATCACACAGATTCACTCCATGGAGCATTTGAACTATGACCAAGAGTGCGACATGCCGACATCACTACTACTACAATGTTAACCAACTGATCCATCGTTACAAGTGTTTATTTGAGTTTTGTTAGTGGGGGCTGGCTATGTATTACACACTGACAATCTCAATGTGTGTATGTAATCCTAATTTAATCTGTACCATTGCCATAAAAGATAAGTTGGGAAGTGTATCCATAACTTACCAAAACGAGCCTTGTGTATTAAATTTTGGGTGTGGCAGTGGACCAGTGGCCATGGTTTCTTTGGCTTCCCCACTAGTTCAACTTCTCCAAAATTTGACAAATGTAAACTCATCTATTTTTTTTTAATTTTCTTATTTTTCCAACATTTAACCTTAAACATAGTTAGAGTCTAACCATGTTTTTAAATTAATTTATCTAAAAATTTTGAAAGAAACATCAGATCCCATCACAAAATTTCAGTTCCAAATTGAATTTTCAAAATTAAACTCCGTCAACCTAGAATTTTATTTTGAGGATGAAAGCCTCAATTGCTCCAAAAGGTTGAACCCTTTTCTGTTAAATATGAAGAAGATTTTTGAATGGCATCAACATCAAGCGGATATCAGGAGTCAATTTATTTTATCATTCAATTTTAATCTGGTGCATACATGTTCAACTTTTTAATTTAAGATGTAAGATCTGAGTCAAGTTAAATACAATTTTCTCCCTTTTATTTATCATATTTTTACAATTATGTAAATTATTTCATTATATGAAAATACGTGTTAAACTGTAATTTTGTGACTGCATCTGATGTTTCTTCTAAAATTTTCAGATAAATTAATTTAAAAACATGGCTAGACTCTAACTATGGTTAAGATTAAAATGTTAGAAAAATAAGAAAATAGAAAGAGAATTAGATGAGTTTACACTTGTTAAAATTTCATGAAGTGGATTAGTGGGAAGTGGATTAGTGGGAACCTAGCATGAAAGAAACCAGAGGCCATCGTTGTCACTATATGTAGCGCACAAATTAATATAGACTCACGGGTACGTATCGATGGAGACATCTCATGGATTTGCTTATTAAGTTATTTCATGTGGTTCATCACATCATATGAGATTTACTTCACGAGTTATATATATACCGTAACGATCCGGACCACTAATGAATCGAACCTTCGAAAGCTGTCGTTATTCATAGCATTCTCGGGTGATATTCGATCCCAATTGCATCAACATAAGTTCTTTTCAAGACTTCTAAGATTCAGAAGCAAAGACGTTAACTCTGAGTTATAGATGATTCAGAAAAAAATGTGCACCTTGTTGGTATGAGTAGCGTTCTCGATCCCTTTAACCTATTTGGACTTACTTCAAACTTTGGGGCGTTACATTCACCCCTCTTGGATTATGCGACGTCCCCGCCGCACCATGGTCCGACCAACCGTCCACCCCTTGTGGGCTTTGGGTTTGCACGGCTCTGATACCATTTGTAACGACCCGGACCACTAATGTGCCGAGCCCCGACTCTTTGGGCCGGCACGGTTACTCATGGGCAACTCGTCGGGTAATATGTTGTCCCCACTATACCAACACAAGTCCTTTGTCGTGCACTTTGTCCTCACTGGTGCACGAACCGGGAGAATTCCTAGTTGGTCATCCATCCTAAGAATAGATGGATTCCCGAAAAGAAAGGTGCACCTTGTTGGTATGAGTAGCGTTCTCGTTCCCTTTAAGCTGTTTGGACTTGACTTGAAACTTTGGGCATTACATTCACCCCTCTTGATTGTGCGACGTCTCCACCGCACCATGGTCCGACCAAACGTCCGCCCCTTGTGGGATTTGGGTTGGCACGACTCTGATACCATTTGTAACGACCCGGACTACTAATGTGCCGAGCCCCGACCCTTTAGTCGGCGCGGTTACTCATGGGCAACTCACCGGGTGATATACTGGCCCCACTATATCAATACAAGTCCTTTCCAGCGCACTTTGTCCTCACTTGTGTGCGAACCGGGAGACTTCTCAGTTAGTCACCCATCATAAGATTGCTCCAGAGCAAGCACGCTTAACTCTGGAGTTCTTATAGATGGATTCCCGAAAAGATATATAGGGTGATATGCTGGTCCCACTGTACCAACACATGTCATTTCCCGTGCACTTTGTCCTCACTCGTGTGCGAACTGGGAGACTTTCCAGTTGGTCACACATCCTAAGATTGCTCCAGAGCAAACACGCTTAACTCTGAAGTTCTTATAGATGGATTACCGAAAAGAAAGGTGCACCTTGTTGGTATGAGTAGCGTTCTCGATCCCTTTAAACTGTTTGGACTTGACCTTGAACCTTTGGGGCGTTACATATACTATCCTATGTAGCATGAGCCATATTTTGATGAATAGTGGAGTATTAAACGTTATTAAATATTTTGACATTATAGTTAATATTAATTCGCAGAGTTGAGGATTGATAAAAATGTTAAAATGTAACGAATTGTCTCTTTCTACAAATGAAGCATATATGTATATTATTATTATTATTATGGTATAGTTTGCACATAATTGTAGGGAATCTTGTCACTCCGAATTCACAAGCTTTAGTTCAATTTATTTGAAAAGTTACCTACTATTTGTATGACCTTAAACTCGAGTTATTTTTTTTTGTCAATTTTTTATGTTTGTTTCTTCATAATATAATATGTTTACTCGAATTAAGTACTATTCATCGATCAACTCCAAACTTTAAAACCTCAAAACTCGAATATGTTACTAAATTATATCGATATCACAACTAATATAAAACACTAAACTTCAAAAATCAACTTTAATTTAGTCCATCATCTCTAACACTGAACTCAAGTTAAGTTTCAAATTGAATTTGAATCTGTTGATGATCACAAAGTTTTGGAAGAGACGTGTATAAGTGAGAGACTTGAGAGACGGATTGATGTTCTTGCGTATATGTATAATATTTTAAACAATATCAGTAATATTTTGTGAATAAACATTTTATATTATTTTTTATGTATATGTTTATCACCGATATTATTAGTAAAACCTTTAATTTTATTATTACAAAGTCTTATAAAAGTCCTACTCATTTGTGAGAGTCCAAAAAGTCCATATAGTTTCATATAAAAATTGTCTATGTTTTATATTTGTCCATTTTAATATTTTTCGCGGATCTCTAGATTTTTTTTTTTTGAAGAAGTAAAAGATTTTATTGCTCCAAGGAACATCAGGAATGTTCCACAAGTACATAGTCCATTACAAAAAGCTAAATCACAACCACCAAAAAACTGAGAAAAAACTATCAGGTCCACTGTATCTCCAAAAAAAGTTTCAAAGTACACATAAGCCCAGTCAAAATTCAACCGGAATCTCGATCTCCCCGGAGTACCCATGATACCTCTCTCGTCTAGCATGTCGAGACACCGAGATGTCTCGTCAAGAGTTAAGAGATAGAGCGTGCACCACAATGGAGGAATATCACCCAGAAGGGAAGAAAAGAAAAGGTGATGAATTCCATCATGGCAAACCAGAAAAACAGGAGATCAAGGGGTGAACCCAAACCGACCTGTGAGCACTAGAAACTCAGAAACATCATAAAAAGAAGAAACAACCATCAGCCAGACCCAAACTCAACAAGCTCAGAAAATACCCAGTTCACCCAAACCAAATCCACTCACTGACCTGGATAGCAAACAACAAAGAACCCAGTATTCGAGCCACCTCAATTACACAAAATTTCAGTTGGAAAACCTTCCCAATCCGAGAACTGATATCCAACATTGATCACAGTTTGATTTTTAAACCAAAGCCATGGGTACCATTTGATCGTCTGTACGACGTCACTTGGAGACGGAGTTACACCACGAAAAAACAGCTCATTCCGTGCATTCCATAAAACCCAAAGTGTACAGTGAAAAGTTATAATCCATGCCTCATTTTTCTTGACGACCTCAGAATTTGCAATATACTCCATACATCCATAAATCGAATCAACCTCGCAGTATGCTAAATCCAGCCAATCGAACACTTTGTGCCAAACATTGTTTGCAAATTTACATTGCACAAAGAGATGCACCCCATTTTCTTCTTTCTGTTCATCACATAGTCTGCAAAAAACAGCCTCCTCATCTCCCAGAATTCTTCTTTTCTTCAGATTGGTCAAAGTGGCCACCCGCTCTAGCAAAACCCGCCACACAAAATAATTAAGCCGTTGCGGGGTCCACTTTATCCAAATCAAATCGGACCATGCTCCAGTTATCATCGCCTCTCATGCACGTCTTTTCTCAATCTGTCTATAGCCCTCAAAGAATAAGATAAATATTTACGGCAAAGAAAGTGCCATCCGCAATCAACAAAGACCTCCAAAATTTTTATACCTGTTAACATAAGACAACAACTCTAAAACAAGATCAGCTTCCCACTTAAACAAGTTTCTTCTCCACCCCCACTCGACTCGCACACTCCCATCCCCAAACACCACTCTATCCGACACTAGACACCCTTTAATCAAATCCAAATTATATAATCGAGGAAAACGATCTTTTAACTTCACCCCCACATCTACCCAACAATCCTCCCAAAACCGAGTAGATTTTCCATCGCTCACAATACGACCAACACCTGACCATCCCACAAACACGATCTTTTATTACACTCTTTCATTTATGTTTTTCCCGATTTCGTTTAGCTTATTGTATAAATGGTCTACATTTTAATCGAAATTATCTAGTTTGTTCAGTGTTAGTTTGAATGTATATATGATATTTCGAATGAGTATCCATGCGTTTTATATGATTTAATTTAGTAATTTTCTATATTTTGGTAAAAATTGTCTAGTTTTTTGTATAAATGCCCTATGTTTTAGTAGAAATTGTCTACGTTGTTCTTTGTTGTTGGTTTATTGTGAAAAAATAGATGTGACGTATATTGTCTATTTTTTTTTTATATAAATGGTCTATGTTTTATTAGAAATTATCTATGTTTTTTATTGTTGCTGGTTTAGTTTTTTTGTATAAATGGTCTATGTTTTAGTAGAAATTGTCTATTTTGTTCGTTGTTGCTGGTTTAGTTTTTTTTGTATAAATTGTCTAGTTTTTTGTATAAATGGTTTATATTTTAGTAGAAATTAATTGTGTATGTTTTAGAAGAAATTGTCTATATTGTTCGTTGTTTCTGGTTTAGTTTTTTTGTATAAATTGTCTATGTTTTACTATAATTGTCTAGTTTTTTTGTATAAACGGTTTATATTTTAGTAGAAATTGTCTTTGTTGTTCGTTGTTGCTGGTTTAGTTTTTTGTATAAATTGTCTATGTTTTAGTAGAAATTGTCTATGCTGTTCGTTGTTGCTGGTTTAGTTTTTTGTATAAATTGTCTATGTTTTACTATAAATTGTATATGTTTTTTGATATTTTTGTTGTATGTATTAAGTTTTCGTAAAAAAGGTGGTCGAACAAAGAAATTGATTGGTCACAAAAATTGAGACGTTGTGGAATAAGGGGTCGACGACCAAGTGAAGAGTGTGAAGAAATCTATTTTGTAGATGTATTAAATATTTTTGAAAAGACATATATTTTTATAGGTTGTAAATTTTTAATTTTTTTTAATTATTTTGAGTATTGAAATTTATTGGTTGACGAATGAAATTGAAGTTCATGTTTATTTTTTTAAATATTGTGTTTTGATTGAATAAATAGGTTGTTACTAATGTCTGCATGCTAAACATAGACAATTTCACGATAAACATAGACAATATGATGATAAATCTAGACAATTTGATGTAAAAATCAACATATGTGGATTTGGATGAACATTGATGAGCTGGGTAATTTTTTTAAAAAAACAAATTGCGGGTCAACCCGCGAAAAATCAAATTGTTTAATTTTTAGGGTAAATTGTCTATGTTTATCTATTATAGAGGACTTTCGGGACTCTCCAATATGTAGGGGTGACAGACTCTTTTATTATATTCACAAAGTCAACAAAGTTTGGTTTTGGCCTTTAATGAACTACTTATCACACTTAGAGCCCCCTTAAGAGGAATTTATATATGACAAATTTCGGAAGATCATGCATTAATAAGCAACATGTATATATAGCTGAGCCAACTTGACCACAACTTTGAAGTATCTAAAATGAGTTGGATTTGAGTTTATTGAACTTTTCTTTTTAGTATTCATTAAAAAATTCCATCAACCCCTTTCAGCCTTTCGTACTTGACGGCCGCTTGCTTAAAAAATGGAAGAGAATTGATGTCGTTTCCTGTCAACGTACAGTAAAACCTCTCTGTAAATTAATACTCGATAAATTAATAACCTCGATAAAACTAATAATTTATTCGGTTCCAAGTACAAATTTGAAACCCAATCGAAAAATAATAAGATAATAATTTTTTTAAAACCCCAGTGTATATATATTGGTCCCAGCGAAACTATAAATTAATAATTACTAAAAAATATATATGTGTGTTATCCACTTAAAAATTTCTAAGATTGTTAAGTAAAAAATGAATTTATAGTCACTTATTTTTTTGTTGAACTTCAAATATATATTGAGTTCATCTCTATCTCCTCATTGCACTCGAGAGTTGTGGCGTTGCCTTCTTGTATTGCAACAAAACGTTTTGAAGAGTTTTTGCCGCTTGCAATGCTTCTTTTTTAGTGACATGGTTCCAAAGCTATTGAATCATCCTCAGTTTCATCATGACATCATCTACCGAATTTTGAATGGTATCCGCCACTATTTCTTCTATGCTATGAATTTCAAAACTTTCATTGTTTTCACTCAGTAAATATAGCAAGTGATTCACGTACTTTACTTGTATTTAAGAACATTTAACATATGCCATTCAAACTTCCAAATCCAACTAATATGTGAATATGAAATCATAGAATGTTAATTGGAACTTGTTTTTTTAAATTTATTTTTTTATCTCTAACTGATATACTTTGTATCTAGTGTATTGGACTTGAAAATTTTATTGATCAATTATGCATATACGTAAAACCTCTTTAAATTAATAAATTATTAATTTATCAATTATATAATATATCGCTAAATTAATAAAATATTCCGGTCTCAACATTATTATTTTATTGAGGTTTTAGTGTATACGAAAACAAGAAATTTATCAACACATTAACTCATATACAGTCATATTTATTTTATACTACTACTATTGTAGTTCAATTTAAGATTTTATGGTCAAATCTCGTAAAACGATCAATTAAAGTTATTATTGAAAAGGATAGTTTACAATAAGGGCCTGATTGGTTCTGAGGTGTATTTGGCCTTGGTCAAATCGCACATTTAGGCCCGATTTCAATTTTGTGTTTTAAAAGATGCAGTTTGACCACGAATCGTAATGATTGGTACTACTTTGACACGATGCATTTCGACTGTGTTTGGGACCTCTGAAACGCACATTTCAATTACATTTGCAGATTGGTTTAGGTGCATTTTCGTATTGGAGAAACCCCAGAAGATGACGAATTGGGGGCAATTTGGCGCCAAGACAAATATAGTAGTACACTAATTATTGTGACAAAAGATGTACGTATAGTCGATAATCATTTTGACATATAATTGGCGTATTTTGACACTGACCACTACTTTCGGCATCGTTCTGGATGTGAGCATAAAGTTCGAAATCCAATTCAGTTATCCGAACGCGCTTAATCGTAATGGCGTTGGACATAAAATCTTGGCCACAAAAGACTGGTTATATAAGACAAATAGTCGATATAGTTAGATGTTTATTGATGTTATTGGTGGACAAACAATAATCGATGATTGATGTTATTGACACTGGAGACTACTTTATTTATCGTTACGGATATGAGAATATCCGCCCAAAGAAAATGCTTGTTATATACGAGATAGCGATTGATTCGTTATATACGAGATAGTGATTGATGTTAGTTTATATATCATTACAGATATTTTATTTTTATTTTATTTTTTAACATGTTTACCATATTATAAGAGTGTTTAAAATTTAAAATTAATGAAATTGCATTTATAATTTTTTAATTTAAGATTATAAAAATCGTAAAATTTAGAATTATTGGAATATAGTCAAGAGTGATCTCTATTTGTAGAGGACGAAAAAAATGAAAATCAGTATAAATTTTATATTTTTATATTTTATGAATTACAACGAAAAGAAAATAAAAAACAATAAAAAAAAAAGTTCATAGCAGGTGGGCATAGCAGGTGGGCCAGCACAGCTGGAAAATGCGTTTTGAAACGCAAATCTCAAATACATGAGGATCCCCATGTATTTCAAATGCCACGTCCAAAGCATTTGAAAATACAAGTCCGCAAAAATGCACGGGCTTCATGAAACGCATGTGGGCCGAAACGCTACACAACGATCGTGATCATCATTCACAATGGCCAACCGTTAAAACGCTACCCAACGCATCGAGCCAATCAGCCCTAAACTTATAAATATTTGAAACACACGTCTGTAAACCTCATTGTTATTTTTACAGTCACTGATTTCCGGAAACATCCCCCAATGAACCTAGACGCAATGGTCTAAAATTTATTCGCACACACGTAATTTCATAATCTCAATAGACACACATACGGACAAAAGTCACAAAACACCTAAAGGCTAAAGGTCCTAACACACCATCAGAATTCAAACATGTACATCCTAATTCACAAGTACATGTTCGTAGAAAAATCTACAATATCAACCAACAAATGTGAAACGTTTAAATACCAGTTGGTGTAATTTAAATATACAGTACAAAATTTTGCACCATCTGGCTTGCATATTAAATATCACCATCGTTTTCTAGGGATCAAAATCACAAGTTAAAAGGAAAACACATGGAATATATGATTTATACAGGATTAAAGTACCAAGGGTCCCGAATTGCATTAAAAGTCCGTCATTCCTGTTAAAGGGAAATGGATAATCTCTTTGATTGAAAAACAAAAAGAATAATGCCATTTATCAATAGGTATATGAATGCACACATAGGCAAATAACGTTCTAAACCGATCACTGGATTGCTTCAGCCTTCAAGTATGCCCCACACTAGATCTCCCAATACATAAAACATCACGAATTACGCCAGCATACAGCATCGACTATACCATCAACTAAAGTGACTGAGTAATAGATGCAGTTGGGTTTCGAGCAATACAGCAGCAGTGACAGTCACAGTGGAGCACTCGGACAGAATTGTCAGGAAAATTTTAATCTGGACCAAGCCTAATAAATCTTAGGTTGACTTTGAACCAAAACCAAACTCGAATCGGCATGTTAACACCCCTAGTTTCGAGTTTCGACAAAACTCCCGAGTAGAAAATATGGCAATGAGCACACACAGTACCCCACAATCTCAATCTCAATAGTATACTTTCATACATGAATAACAAGAAGAAAGATTTCCATTGAGCATAAACAGGTCAAGTCTTCGGTAACAACAAAGTTAGATGCTTGGATTAGATCAACAAGAAAGTTCAGTTGCAGCCTAAAGTAACTTAAAAAAGTGAAACATCGTCGTAATCAACAACCAATGCACCCGTGATGTGTTTGCTATCAATCAACATGGGAAGCTTAAAGGAAGAGAGTACTTGTTAGAGAAAATAGACAAGAGTGAGCCACCAAACAGTACAATCTTCTTATACTTATTGAGCATTATTGTTAATTAGGACAGGCTGAAGGTTAGGAAGAAAAAGACATTATACTCACTCCCAAGTGGCCAAGTCCATGTTACAAGCATGTGTATCCAAACACTCTGTACCTGATTGATGATTATTATACCAAATGTAACATTACCTCCATAGCAGGGCTAAAGAGGAATACTTGTACTGGCAAGAAAGTTGAAATACTTAAGAAACACTACGAGAAATCGAGAATGGCTCAAGTGGTAGTGACAGAATAAATCACACATACAATAGTTATAAATTGTAAGCAGCTGTTCCTGAGTGAGGACATCATACCAGTAAGCCAAAAAGATCAAATGTAAGGGTTTAGATGCATGGTTGGAGGATTTGATGCAGAGCATAAGAGCTTTTCAGATTAAAAGTTAAAATTGCATGATGAAATGCAACTCAGCATGTAGCAAAACAGAAAAGCTAATCAAGATGGACCTTCAAAAGTATACCCCTATACCTATAGTACGTGGCACATGGTAGGAAAATAAAATATCTTCAAAATTAATTTCTTACAGGCATCATTTACACAAACATTGTGGAGACTTAACGGTTCTCTTGCTGTGCACAATTTTTTTTTTCTTTTGAGAAAACTGTGCAAAACAATTTGACTAGGCAATATTTGTGCAAAACGATGGAGACAGTGTCTACATTAATGAATTACTCGATCATGTTACAACCAGAACATATTCAACATAGCTAAGGCTAGTTACAAAAGCTATACAACCACATACGCAACAGAATATGAACTCTGGCTGTTTTGATGCTCTACCTAGTGCATACCATCTCCACATCAAAAATAAAACATGAGTTGGAGATGAAAGGACTTTGCGACTGTTGGAGCATGAGCATCTTAAATCTTGAATTTCATTATCGATACCTTCTTCCCAGTTAAAACACAAAAGTAAGGAACTGAGGATGCAGCATATTTATCTGGATACTCAGCTCCCTGTGAACAAAGAGCGCTGTGTGCTGGAGTAATTCTCACTGTAAGGTACAGCTGCCAATTCATCTGTTTGGGGATTCCGTTCCTCCATCAAAGTTTGAACTCTCTGCAAAATATCCCACATGAGTCCCATTAGCCAAAACGAAGTACTCCCTCCGTTCTTTTTAAAGGTTTACATTTTGCCATTTTTGTGGTTTTTTCTAAAGTTTAACGTTTCCTTTTTTGGAAACTCACTATCTCCACTTATTAAATTTTTAAACACTCTCTTTCATACTTTATCCATTATCTCTCTTACTTTTTCTATACTCTCTCTTACTTTTTACCATCTACTTACTATTTTATTCATTTTCCTTAAAATTCACACAAAACCAAAATGTAAACCTTCTAAAAGACCGGAGGGAGTACAATAGTAACATAATTCTAATCAGATTATCAGACTAACCTTAACAGAACTGCCGACCTCCTCTAACTTTTGCAAAACTGCCGCTTCACCAAGAGGAGAAAAGGAGGAATCAGGCCTCGATGGGGACATCTGCGAACATCAAGAAAAGAACTAAGATAAAAGAACAAAGTGGAGTGGGATATCCCATGCATGTGTATTTGAGAGAGGTGCTATAATCACCATAGAATGGATACAGGCAGGTGTGATAACAATTGTATAATACTGGATACAATATGACCTATGGACAATTAATTTGTTAAAGTAACTTGACATACATAAGCAACTGAAGAATAGCCCATCTTTGGAGTTGAAACATCTTCAACAGTGGAAACTTGTCTAATTGAAAACTCATCTCTCATATTGGCTAGGCGCATGAGAATTGCCTGCAGGAAGCACAGCCAGAAGGGTGGGGAAAAGTGAGCAACACTAGTGAGTCATCAACCAATTACCTGGGCAAGTGGCTTATGATGATTTCAATGCAAACAATACCTTCCTGAAAGCATGAGGATTGACAACACCTTGGATCTGAAGGTCCTCACTTGGTGGCCTTCTAACTCCAATGTTCTCTATTCTAATAGAGTACACACCAAACAGGGACTGCATGTATCCTGAGAAAATATCAATTTTTAACAAGCCTTAGATATTTATTACGAGGTCACGAATTCCTGACCAATTAGTATACTAGAGTACTCTTCCCTTCAACATTGGCATACAGGAAATTTTTATTTGGATTATTCAATATTTTTAGACTTTAGTCTTTGGTTGATGATCACTATTCACTAAAACCATCCATCACGCTAAATAGGTGCATCTGACCTCGAACACAAAAATACATTTGCTAGGTGTAATATTGGGGTTCAAAACACACAATAAAAAGCCCCAATGCTAACAATTTCTCTCTCATTTATGTAATGCAGGTCGCAGGACTCATTGTGCAGGGAAAAAAGGGTAGCAGAGAATTACAAATGTTGTACTGTTAATGATTGCTTCTTCTGATCCCAATATCATACTACTATTTACCACCTCAAATGGAAGTTAATTGAACTACATAACACGAATGTCAAGCTTGGACAGATCCCCTGTCCAATAGAGTAAAAAAAAGAAAAGAACCATAAAACAAACCGTACCTTGCTCTATTACCACATCCGCCACGGAAGGCAGCAAAACATACTTCTCTTTCTTCAGATTCCCAAAACAAGGAAATGGCACCGGCCTAATTACCTAATCAACCATATACAAGCATTAATAAGTAGTAATAAAGTTCAAAGTCCAACCCGATACAAACACTCATGTCATGCCTACTGACTAATAACCCAGAGGTTCGAAACTCTTCAAACTTTGAAGAATACTACAGAAATTTTACTGTTCACAACACACTGAACCAGCATGTCTTACACTTCCACACTGAATGTAAGACATACTTCAAGATAATTCCACTATAGCTTTACATAAGATAGCTTGAAAAACTACTACATCTAGGCTATTGAAATTTTTTGCTATCATTTCAGATCACCTTTAAATTTCACCTAGCTTTTATTATCAGCTAGAACTCAGCTTATCATCTGGTTTTGCTTAGCAAATCCTACAAGCACCACAACACTGAGTTGGAATTCTACATAATCATCTATAGGTGACTCTTACAGCTAATCAGATAATGGATAATTAGTCGTCACAGTCAAGTTTCAAAATGCATAAAACTAATCCAGCAAACAAAGAGCAAGTCAGATAACGGAATTACCTTGTAAACAATTGCATTATCAGTGAGATAGAGTTTACGAGATCGAACATCTTTCCGGCATATGTACCTCCTCACGGGCAAATACAGGAGCATGAGGAGACCTATTCCCCAAGCCAGTATCAGCAGCAGAGAGTACATCGCCCATCGAGCAGTCTGGTACTTGACAAATACCTCTTCCGATTCTTCAAACGACGCCGTGTAGAGGATCGGCTCGTCGTTTTCATCGTGCTCCAGTAAACCGAGCTCCAGGCGGTCTATTTCCTCTACACAATCTCTCGATTCCATTAAAGATTTGAAATTATTAGGTGATGGTGATTCATACAGTATATACAGTGATTTCCAGTTTTCCTGCAATCAAAAGCTGAAAATGAATATGAATAACTGTTTCATCTTTTTCCTTTGTTCTTTTCCTTTCTCTGTTTTGGATTGGATTTATGGCTCGAGAAAGTTTAGTTGAAAAGAGATCCATGGGCTTTGTATGGTCGAGAAGCCCAGCTATTTCTGTGCTGCTTATAGAAGTGAACCCAATCTTGTATTCTTGATGCTAGGAATACCGGATTACCAATAACAAACCGAACCGGCTCAAGTGGTAAGCGCGTGGCCGCGTGCAACTGATTCTCATGTGCCCATTAGACCATGTAAGATTGGCATACTGTGTTAGGTGCGTTCAACTAATTTGCACACGTACAACAATTATAACATCTAACACGTGTTAGGTGCGTATAACTAATTTACACACGACAATAATAACATATGTTGTCTGCAAATTGGATGAGTTAGTTAAAATGTTTTGAGGATATAAACATCTTGCTTAACATTTTCAGTTCACTAGTATGAATTTTGTCAATGTTAAGGAATAGTCTATCGGTTTACGTCTTAAAACATAAATAGGTCTCTCGCATGTTACTTAGTAACAGTAGGCCTTATGAATCAACGCTGTAATATGTGACCGGTCTTTAAACTTGTACCACAAATCTAGTTAGTACTCGTAGGTCTAACCAACATTTATTAGGTTCCATTTGAAAGAGGGGGAAATTTTTAAGTTTTCAACATTTATAACGAGACTTCACTCGGAAAAAAAACATTTATAACGAAACCATAATAAATGAACTAAACTATGTGGTTGTATTCTATTTTAGAAACAAAGACGTAGAGGCATGACAAACCATTCGTGCAAAATACACAAAGTATTTTAAGATATGATATCTAGATAAGCTATCTAAGACGGACCTAAAAAAATCCTCAATGTAATTAATCAAAACGTCTTCGTTAATGAAATGAATCTATATGTAATATAAAAAGGCATCAGTGTTGAGAACATAGACGTTTCCATCAAACAATTCGATGATTTTATTGATGCCGTAGGTACGTTTGTAGATAAATAAACTAGGCTTGGGCCACTGCATGAACGTGTGGTTTGGTTAGTGACAGAAGTGGGCCTCATGCACATAATTAAGCACACGTGCACTGGCCCCACTCTCGGCCCAATTCGCCCCTCCCTGTTTGCTTCTCCGAACAAGTGCACTTCAGTTTTGGTAGTTTTGGTTTTGCAATTTTAATGGTGTGCCACTTACTGTGCTGGTGCCTGGTGGTATGGTTTCAGAATTATAGTAAGATAAATTACATACAACATTTTACAGTAATTCGGCAATCAATAATACACTTTCACATAAATAATACACATTTAACACTAAAATAACATCTTTTATCACATTTTTTTAAAATGTTTTATCATTTAGTTTAATTTTTCACATAAAATTACGTGTCAACCCAATGTATAAAATTATTTGGGACGGAGATATTAGTTTAAATGAAATTTATAAGATCAGATACAATTTTTTTTTGAAAAATACATATTCCAAAGACTAAACCTGTCTTTTAGTATTGATTAACTTGTGTTTTGTATTGACCGATGAATAGTGCCCATCTTAAAATAATAGAGGAGAGTAAAAATAGTAGCTAAATTAGTGTAAAAAAATATATATAAAGCGTTACTAATAAAGTAAAATGAGATTTTAAGAAAGACTATCAACCTATCATAATTCATAACTAGTAGTAACACATTTTCAAATGAATAGAGAAATATGTCCACTTACTAATTGAACTACAAGCTAAGCGACCAAAAATCTCTAAACTTACCAAACTACTTTTTCTACAATATTTCGATTTTTCCAAATAACATTCAACTTTAACTACAAATTAATTTTAAACCGCAAATGTAAAATGTTTAATTAAATTATACATTATTATGAAACTTTAGTCCTTAAAGTATCATAATATAATTTAATTGAACATTTACCGTTTAAGATTTATTCACAAAAGTTGAAAAGCAGTTAAAAAAAAGTCAAAATAAATAATATGAACGCGATGATAAGTACATTGCAGTTTTACCTAGCCAGACCCCAACTATAGCTTTTGAGTTTTGATTCTTTGCCATCTAGTACCCCATTGTATGGACTCTGGAGCAATAAAAGTCCATGTAAGATGACTGAGTTGGCTTTCAAGTTCATATTTAAATTGGTTATTGGCTTGAATTTGATTCTTGCGAGTCAATCTCTAAGACTGAAAGTCCATAACATATAGAAATATTTTCTTTTTCTGTCATTAAATCTTCACATGGGGAACAATCATAAGTTCATAACCCATATACATGAAACTTCCCAGGAAACAGTTAGGAATTAAATAAACCAAACAAGAGGGAATTTCATTTATGCATTGTATATTCTGTTCTGTCGGTGTTATTATTTGCAATCATATAAGTTTTAAACTACAGCAGTACATGACATTGATAGCATTTACTCTCCGTCCCAAATTGAAATTTTCGCATCATGTCACAAATTTAAAGATGAATAAAGTAGAAAAAAAATTTAAATAAAATATGAGTAGTAAAATACAATGTTGAAAGTTGAATTCATGAGGAAGTATTTAATAAGAAACATAAAAATCTAAAAAAAAATTGCCTAGCTATTTAAGTAATAAATGTAATTTTACAGATATTAATATCAATTTCAATTCAATTCAATTTTAAGGATAGTACATTAGTTAGAATAAAATAGCTTACTGTATGCAACATTAGTTCATCAATGTTTAATAGTGTAGACATTGTCTGTGGAGCTATCGTGAAGGCCTTTGTGTATGCCGTGAGATTAGATTCTTGTTTGTTCATTTAAGTGAAAATTAATCCATCATGTTTAATTAATTTACCGTGTCTGTTTCCTTATTAAGACAAAATGTCGCGAGAATTAGTTCTTTAATCTCGGGCAATTAACCTAACTAATCGAGGTCTTGTTGGGGATTAAGGTGGTATGGCAGACATATACCAGCAAATTGTTTAATACCGTGGTATAGACTATAGACTCGTTAAAATGTTTCATCATGTACGTACATTTTAGATAAGACCTACACTCCTACAGTTGGACTTTGACTATGAGGATATTTGCCAAGTCTAAGGTTCGGAGATTTTACATTTTAAATGTAACCTATGAATTACATATGTTTCGACACTTTCGGCCAACATGATCCATTGACATAATAGATCTAGAAACTGACATGCACGTATTACACACTTTGTCCTTATTGTGAGCAATCTAATCCATCGAATATTATTTCAACAAATGTAACTTGAATTCTTTTAAACAAACTACTGAAAATAAAGTGTAGCTTATATAAAGTTATTTCTCTATAAGTAGCTCAAAATCTATTAAAACCTTTTTAAATTTTGGGCACTAAATTAGCGGTTCAAATTTTGGATGTGAAGTCAAGAATTATTAGGTGTACACATTTTGCTCTCTTAATAAATAGGGTATATATATGTGGCACTAAATACATTTTTATTTGGTAAGGAATTTGTACATAAAAACTCAATTTGAATTGAGATAAATTAATTTGAGTTTGAAACCAAACACTCCGTATATCTCGAACTTAAAAGAAGAAATACAATGTGTGGACGAGAGTTGTTTACTTGTTTAGCATGTGACAGTTTTCTCATATGCTACTGTCATTTGTGCTGTATATACTTTGGGCCAAACACATTAAATAGAGAACTTGTATTGAGGGAGGGAGTGAAGGGTATAGTGGATATATGGTCGTGTCTCCCTAAATTTTGGAGGAAAAAAATGTAAGTTATGTAATATTTTCAATAATTGTAAGTCCCTCCTTACATAAAAGTTTCTTACTCTATATCATTAATTTAACTTAGAATTGGGGCCAAGCTATATGGAGCTCGTAATTCAATAAGTGTTGTACTTAAAAGTTTTATCATATACTCCCTCCATTTCAGAAAAAGTGTTACATTTTACTATTCTACGATTAATCGTTCGCGTCATTAATTTCTTCTTAAACGATATTAATAAATAAATTATTAAAATTATATAATGAAAATTTAGTAATTAAATTTTTATTATATGATTTTATTAAATTATTTACTATTATCGTTTATGAGTAATTAGAATAAACTCGAAAACAAATGACCAAAAGTCAAAATGTAACACTTTCTCTCAAATAGATAGATGGCAGGATTTATCTTTAAATTTCGGTGTCATCGACTAACATCAGTCACTTATTTTAATCCATCAGATCATAGATCTAACGTTTGAAATTGTTTGACCTACTACCTATTGAATCAGGCGTTGCTATTTGATGTTGCTATTGTCGCACTAATTGTTGCACAAGCCACAAGGTGTTGCTTATCTATTTTTATTTTTTTTAAAATAATTTTAAATTTTGAAATGTAATTATATTTAAAAACTATAAAAATAAAAGTTTCACATAAAATAAATTAAACAAACCAGTAAAATCTAGTAACTATTAATCATATCAAAATAAAACAATGATCTTCTCTCTTTTCTTCAAACGAAACCCACATCCAGATAAATCATGAAGGTTCTTACAAGTTACAACCATGAACAATATACAAATATTTATACATTCGTTGATCAAATCTTCCATACTTAATACTAGAGGATTATTGGAATTCATAACTTGATTACAGAATTCAAATAGTACTCCGTGTATTCATCAATTTGTTATTAATAGACTGGCATAGAACTCTATCTTGCGGTGTCGCTTCGTGCTTGACCATCAGTTTTTTCTTGCCCTTTCCTATCTTCATTAGTATACTTTGAGTTTTAAAAGTCGAACGGCCGGGATTTGCCCACTCCACCTTCACGGTCGACCTCCGTTGCAACCACCAGTTTGGTTGGATCGAGAAATAAAGTTTAAACTTTGATATAGTTGCAGGGACTTAATTGAAGGTTTTAAAAACTTGAACAACTACCATTTGAGAATTTGAAGGTGCTAGGGACCTGTTATTCAATTTGCAATCAGATTGTTTATTTATAAAATTAAGTCCTTATGTTTTGACGCTAATTCTTTATTATATGAATATATCAAACTGCCTATTTGCATCTCATGTCCCTGGAGAGAATCAAATTCTCAAATGCCGGTCCCTTATGAATCTGAAACTTATTATGTGATCCCTGAATCTGAACAAAGTTTTTCCAAAAGCCTGGCTTTTCTTTTCGAAGAATATATGGATTCAAAATCTTGTCCTTCACACCGATAAACATCGGTCAGTCATCATTCACCATCCAAGATGACAAATATAGAAATACAGTTGCGAATCGAATCGCTATGTGAAATTTTTCGCACACTTATCCTTGTTGTTATTGTCAGAATCAATCTTTAGTTTAGCAAGGGAGAACTTCGTGAAGCTATATAACCATCATCAATGGCGGCTAGAGGCCCATAGCTTAACAAGCTATACAATCATTCGAGCGACGGTCGTAATGACAAGAAAAAGGAGAACCGGTGGTGGAGTCGCGGTGGTGATGGACTGACATTTGGTTTTGCAAGCCAAGCATGGAATCATGAATATCTTCTTCAACTCCATCATCTCTTTAAGATACTGAATATTAATAATTTATACTTCTTCTTAACAAGTTTTTCGATTTGTCAGATTTTTTTTTGATTATTTAATCTTCTTAATGTAAAATGTTCAATTTTTTTATATAATGAAAATTTATCCCCTAAAGTTTCATTATATTAAAAAATATAAATTTTCATTATATTAAAAAATTGAACATTTTACATTTACGGTTTAAGATTAATTCAAAATAAAAAAAATCAAGTTTTAAACTTGTTCTATGACTAGGAAGTACAATAGTAATTAATTGTGTTTAAAAATTGTTTAACTTTTTAGTGAAATAAAAATTTCTATTTCTATAGGGGCGGCACGTTAAACGCATAACACATTTTACTAAACGCAGAACACTTTTTTATATATTGCAAAAGGCCCTTCAACTGATAAAAATATTGAATTAGTCTCATTTTTCGAAAAAAATTCTCAAATTATTACATCTTCGAAAATATATAAACATATATACACTACTAGATGTCATACAACAAAAATCAATAAGCGTAATCATTAGCCATATTATATCGATAATGACAAATATAAAATGTTTTTATTATTTTAATTTGGTAGTTGTAGTTGTTAATTATTACTCAATTATATTAGTATATTTAAATTGATTTTAAAAAATCAAAAATCCAAAATTAACAAAAGAAAGCAAAAGCGGTTAAAAATGACAAAAACCGACCACACGAGTCGTCTCGTCGGGTTTGAAACTGATGAGAACCATGTTCTCGTCGACTTGAAGTGACAGAACCATGTTCGTCACTTCAAAGTCAATTCGTCAAAGTCGAACGAGTACGGTCCGTCTGACGGAGCTCTCAGATCACAAAGATCTCCGATCTGGTCAAGTTTGCTTCGGCAAACTCCAAATCGGAGATGCTCCGGTCACCGGCGACGATTCTTCATGGATCTTCGTGTTTTTTTAAAAAGTTTTTTTGATTTATTCATTCGGATGATAAAATTAATTCGAATAAACTTGTTTTATGTTTTTTTAGGTAAAATAGTAATTCTTTCAAATTATTGAACCATTTTGTAAATTATAATAATAGTGGTATTATATGTAACATTTAAAGAGCAATTGTTTACCTGCTATAGTAAACAAGAGTAATTGTTTATCTGCTATAGTAAACAATTAGCAGGTAAGTGCAATAAAGAGCAACGCCACATGTCGCTTGTCGACGACACCTTGACTGACGATAGTCAGGGCAACATATCGACTGACGATAAAAAATTCGTACTAAGTATGCAAAATTTAGTTTTACACAAATATATACAAAGTTATAAATTTTAAAGTACGAATGACGCTGTGTAATTTTATTAACCACACTAGCTCATTAGCTACCTCTGACTACAATAGACGTGCAACTTATAGATGGTATTAGGCTACATTTCTTGGCTTCATTCGATTCAATTGATTCGATTCTGCTGGTTATATTTTATCTACAATTGATTCGATTCGATTCAATTTAGTTGATTCGATTCGAAAAATTACAATTAAAGAAATGTAGTAATGCCACTTACATACATGGGAGGTAAAATAAAATCCACAAGTGTAAAAGAAGATATTTTAACATTGTAGATAAGATAAAGTAAAAGTTTTCTAAAAGTTCAAAAGTAAAATATATACGATGTAGTTGGAATATCCGTCCCCTGACACTATTTTCTCTTTGATTGCACTTAAGATTAATTCCCAAAGTATCTAATTGTTCACTTTTATATTGATTTTCTTTCTACAAATTCTATCCAATAGTATTATATTTCCTTCAATGATTCCACTTGTGATCAATGAAATGTAAAGGGAAAATGTTCCTTCATATCCCATGCTCATGTAATATAATATTCTTTTCTAATCCAATTATCAAATCACATAAACTAAAAGCTAGCTACTTTTACCTTAATGGGAAATCAAGTAAGATATGATATCCCTCTTTGGAGCTGTCATAAATTTCTAAGAAAATATCTAATTACACTTAGATTGGGATTAGAGAGTATCAAATCAAATGTTGATGATGAATGATGATATATCTTTATCCATTGATGCATATAAATATTCTCAAGTTGCAGACAGCCAAGAACACGGTGTGGAAGATGATTGATTGAACCCCACCTTAGATTGCTGCTGCAGTGAAATTCATAGATGATCCTGATGCTACACCATATTAATGTAGACCCTAATTTACCCTTTTTGGATAACATGAGGAGAAATAATAGAGGAGAAAGATGTCATTGTGTAAATTGAGCAAGCTAGGGATTTTGTTTGATCACCACCTATTCACCTGGATGTTGACCCTCAATTGCTGACACTAGTTTTGGCGTGGCGTCTAATTTATCCACATACCATATGCATAATTAAAACGCTCCAAATTAAGCTGAGAGAATTCGAAATGATTGTGAATACCAAAATGGTACTCATATCGGACTGTTTGAGAGTGGATTGTAAAACTGAATTTTAGCAGAGTTTCGAAAAAACAGAGTTTGTGAATAGTAATTGAATTTAAGCATAGTTTTGAAATTTAAGTGTTTGGTAGTGGATTGTAATTATTAAATGGTTGAATTGAATGTTTAAAATAGGTTGTGCAAGAATGAAATGATGTATGCATTGAGATTGAATAAAGTAAAATTTGATAAATAATTTTTAAGGTAGTTAAATTATACTATTTTTAAGGTAGTTAAATTATTTGAATTTGATTGTTTTTTGGACTTTATTGAAAATGTGTAAGTTTAGTTGAAATATGAAGTTTATTTAGATATTGTTGGTTTCTTTTTGATAAAGATATTGTTGGATTCTTGATGTTATGATATAATGTATGATGGACACTTCAACATAAATATATGAAAATAATAAATAATAATAATATATATTTTATCTAGTTTCCAAATCTCAAAATGAAAACCGTATGTGTAGTTAAAAGATTTTGAAGCAAAATGATATATAATATTTTGATTGATAGAAGTTTAAAAATGTTAATCACTTATTAACAAAACATATATACAGTCGTGTTACTGCCCCAACATACAAGGTTTTTCACAATTAAACTTTAAAATTTAATACTCTCTCCACTCCGCATAGTGTTGTGACACCCGCATTTCGATACTTACTTATATTTAATTTATTATAATTTTTTTATATAATTTTTTTTCTATTTTATTTACTTAACGAGTTGGTCCGTCCCGAGTTTGAGTATTAACAATTTAATTATTGATCGATGTGGTAAATATTAGTTGTGGACGGGTCTCCACGGACGGAGCATGAAACATAAACCATACGTACCATTATTTTTACCTCATTTACATTTGCCAATCTAGAAACTTATTATATAATTTTCTCTCTCTAGTAATGCTAGTAGGAGTCTAATTCAATAGACTTAGTTTGCAAGGCTATTAACATGTGTTAACATTTTAACTAGCTTTCTCATCTTTATTCTACGCTGATGACTCCACGTAGCAAGCAACTTTAAAATGCTAGCATGAGATTACGATTAAATTTTATTCCTTCAAAATAAATCATAAGCTTTAGTAGCACTTCAGGAATAAGAATATATAGCTATAGCTCCAAAAACATTTGAGTAAGATTTCTCGAGGAAAAAAA
Organism: Plantago major; assembly: GCA_026545765.1. Classification (NCBI taxonomy): domain Eukaryota; kingdom Viridiplantae; phylum Streptophyta; class Magnoliopsida; order Lamiales; family Plantaginaceae; genus Plantago; species Plantago major. The sequence continues at coordinate 88,534,473 of CM048842.1, forward strand.
AAAGTAAAGTAAAGTCTTGCTTGATTGATCAAAACGGTATAAATTCTTCTCCATGATATTTGAGCTGATTGTTTTCTTGTTTGTGTCGATTTCTTTTATTCTTAAGTCTAGCTAGAAGTTCTGCTGTTTGGATGGCTAGTGAACTTTCATGTTTGAAACATTGGAATTCAAATTAAGATATTTTATCTCGAAACCTGAGTTGTTTGTAGTTTCTTTTGACAAATAGATGTTATAAATTAATGTTACACCCTTGTACCTAAGATAACCTCTCCTTGTTTATCAACGAGTATGTTACAACTGTTAGTAGGAAAAATTGTAATTTCTCATGTTAAATCATCAGGCCTCCTAATTAGTCTAATAACATATTAAAGCTGTTAAAGCTGCAACAGTACATAATTAATTACCTTTTTTTAAAAAAAAAAGTTTCATCAAGGTTTAACTAGTTAAGAGTAATTAGGGAGTTAATATATAACTGTATCAGAAGTGTAATGAACACCTATGATGTCTAACTATACTATTTGGCTCTAAGCTAAATATATATATGAGTGAGCATAGTTGTCAACTTGTGTAGATTAGTTAAACTTGATTCTTGTTAATCACTTGCACTATTTGTAATTTCAGTTAGAGGTTATGGGAGATATTCTGTTCTTGTGTTATTAAAGTCAGAAAGTAGTAGTAGAGGTGCAAGTAGAGAGTAAACTGTTAATCGCAAGAATTTGTTAGCTAAGAATATTTGATCTTGCGCATATCTAGAATGTATAAGATTTTTGGGAAATTGCAAGAAGTGGAAATGTATTAGTAAGTACTAGTGTTCGTTAGTTACAAATTTCCCCTAAGGTTACCTTATTTATATTTCCACTCACCTTTATTGAAACAACGACCAACTATACCAGTTTTGTGTTAAGAATGATGAATACTATCGTTCGAGGTTTAGCAAATATTTACCGTCTTTCTGTGATATTATAGGTGTCGAGCTTGACACGATCGAGTTGACTTAGCAGTCTATGCACAAATACCTACTCACAAGGTGAGGTTTCTTTCATTCTTTCTATGTATCATTTCGGCATCTGGCCCTGGGGAATTTGATTACTTTCATTTGTCCTTATCGTTTGTGCGACACGAGTAAAATCCTTACCTATTATTCGCTTTTGACTTTGGACCTGAGCCAATTTGTATCAACTTTGTTATCCATTGAGCCTTTGCTACTTTGCTTTGTTACACCCTTGAATCATCTTTAATCCGTCATTTGACATGAAACTTATTAACCGTTCGATTGATACTATTGAATTGCCTCTGGTACTTGTGACCTTCCACTGGAAATGAGATATATGATTACAGTTACAACGGATTAGGCCCGGACTGTGGCGAATGGCTACCGGGTGGAACGGACCGCCGGTTAAGGTCATCTTCTGCAGATCCTTTTCCCAGACGCTGAATGCAACCGGTGGTTGGTGTGTTATGTGATCTGGTCTAGCATGAACCTCGGCATGCTTGTTTTCTCTATTTTCGGGGTCGCTCCTCGAGGGAAGTCATAAGGTTGTAGTTAGGTTCTGGGAGTCATATGGCAGGTTTTGACATTGATACTCGAAATCGTTTCATTTCAAAGCTATTGTACCTTTCCTTGAATTACTCGTGTCATGGTTGCTTTGTTACTCCCCAATTGTTCCATTCTCTCACTTCTTTGTCATTTGTTTATACTCACTAAGTCTCTGGGACTTAACCTCTTTCTTGTTCTCTCTTTGTTCCCCAGGTTGAGGGAGTCGGGTACGTAGGAAGTCGGGTGTTACTAGTAATCGCTACTGTACTGTGAACCGTTTAAGTCTTGCCTGTGTGTTTCTAGATTCCAGAACTTTGGCCAGTAACCTAAACTAAAGTTTGAATGTAAATTAGAGTATGGTTTGCCTTTCTATCCATTTCCGGCTATATTCTATTCAGGTCTACTTTCAATGTAGCGTCGACTTAATAGAGCAGAGTGCTTCCTAGTTCGGGCGTTATAAGTGTTATTTATCAAGTCAAGTCTAGTCTCTCTTGCTCGAGCTCGGCTCGACTGGTAACAAAATAAGTTAATTTTTCGAGCTCGACTCATTTGGTCCCATAACAAATTTCACACATGCCATTTTAGCCGCCTCACAAAACTTCATATATTAATAAAAAATGAAGCTATCACATACCCTACAAATAATTTAAATAAATTAAATTTACATATAAATGAAACACTTGCCAGTAAAAGTACAACTTTTGTTAATGTTTTATATTTTATTAATTAGTTGAGTTTTTAATGGACTGTTTGGGATAGAATTAACGTCCCATTTTAATTGAGTCAGGCCTTACTTATGTATTTGGTCATCCCATTATAATTGAGATAACATGGATATCTTATAATTGAGACACAACTTAATTAACTCAAAACCTATATAACAAACCTACAAAAACACCTATACAATTTTAATTCTATATTAAATACAAATTTCACAACTCAGTTAAAATTTATTTACGATTAATTATTCATCAGTTATGACTCAATTAAAATTCCATCAATTAAAGTTTCTTGTCAAACAGCCCGCCCGTAGCACACTAGTTTTTGTTGGTTTGTTGCTATGTTTTAAAATCCGGTTTGACCGGCCGGTCCAACCGGGCGGACCGCTAAACCGGTATTGAACGGCCCAAATAGGGCTAAAAAACCGGCATTAAGCCGCTGCCCCCCAAAACCGGCAAACTCGGCCCAAAACCGGGTTGGGCCGGGTTTTTTTTTTTTGCTAAACCAATCACGCATGTAATTTAGGAAAAAAAGTATTAAATAAAATATATTTAATTTATATAGTCCAAGAATAAAAAATACAGGCACAAAGAAAAAAAGGGCATCTTTTTTTTTTTCTTCTAGTCGAGTCGTGAGGGTCTGGGGCTTTTTTTTTTTAAATTAAGTGCTGCTTTTTTAAAAAACCCCAAAAAACCTTAAAATCCCTTCCATTGAGAGGTACTAGTTAATTGGTATGTATATTTTGAGTTTTCCATTGGGTTTATACTTTATAATGCAAATCAAACATAAAATCCATGTTTGTTCTATTTATTAGTTATTCATTTTGTTGGTCATTTTATATATATATATATATATATATATATATATATATATATATATATATATATATATATATATATATATATATTAAAATGACGTCATACCGGCTCTATCCGGGTGAACCGGTCCGACCCGGTTGAACCTTTTTTGGAGGGTGGCCGGCTCAACCTCCGGTTCCGGCTTTTGAAACATAGGTTTGTTGTAGAGAGCAAAAGAGAAACACAATGGAGAAAAGAGTTGAGACTTGAGACTTGAGACAAGATTGATAGGAAACGGCCCGGTGGCTAGCTATGGCCAGAGAGAGAATGGATGAGACTGAGAAGAGTTACAAAACTCAATTTGCATCCATCTCTATTAAATGGAGAACCAAAGGTTAAAATTCCTAAAGTATACTTTAAAAGACTTTACTCTTCTAAAATTGGCTTCCAAACAGCCAGATTAACATCATGCACATTCTTTTGTGGGAATACGTTTACAAGAACTCCAGTCCCCAAAGTTAAGCATACCCATTTAAAAGTAATCTTATGATGCGCGGGAAATATTTGTCTTGATATGTGGGGCCAACATGTAATATGTAGAGCAATCCATGAGTAATCGTCTGGACCAAATGATAAGACCTGGATCATAAGGGGACGAGGCTTACAAAATTCATCGTATTTATTATAGTCAAACAACTTATTTAAATTGATCAAATAAGATTGAATCAACTTATAATCACATTACGCCGAATCAAAAGTTCAAAACACAATAAGATTAGGGTGAATTTTCTTTGGGCTTCGAGTTCCACACCACTTGTGCGGTGTCTCTGAACTCGACTTATAGGTTCTATAACCATTTCTCTAACATTAAACTTGCTAGGATGATCACCCAATCCTAATCTATATAATACATTAAGAAAAAAAAAATTGGAGCTATTCTAGAGTATCCAACTCAAACAATTATTTGGCAAATTCCTGTTTTGTGATTGGTCTAAAAAATGTATAGTTGGCACAAGGAAAAGTTCTGATTGGGTGAGAAAAAATAAGGAGCTGACTGTGCTATTTCTTAACTAACGTATCGAGTCCTGATGGTGCCTATTATTACGAATTCTTTAAATCACATTCTTATTTCACCCTAAAAAACATGCAACAAGTCCATCCCTTCAACAACATCAATCAGAGTTTAATCATTCTAGTTGCCCCAATTTGATTATTGTTTGGATTTTACCCATTACACATCCAAAATTATAATAAATAAGATGGTCATCATCTATTCGAATGATTCATCCACTCTGTACGCCTACATCGATTGCGCACATCAATTATCAATTGAGTAACAAATCAAGATTCTTCTCAAATTGAATCTGGTACGGATCGAGGATGCAATCGATTGCCAACGGTGAAGACGTATAGTGAGAGAGACTGGCCTAGGGTTATCGAAGCCTTCTCATCGCCAAAGTTATATTCATCTATGCAGAAGGTTATAGTCATAGTCTGCCGGTTTAGGCACAATCCAAAATCGATGTTGTACGTGTCGGTTTCTACACGATGAATCTGGGTACTCACAATGAAGATCCAGATCCACAATTCCATTTTGCGCCTACGGTAGTGGCTTTGTGCTTCTCTTTATGCTAGATTCTGATTCATTTAGTATTTGACTAAATTTCAATTTCTTGCTTTTTATATGAGAATTGAATCAACAGTTGAAAATCTTATGTTTATAGAAGATTTTATTTGCATTTTTCCGTGATGGTGTCAGTCCATTGGTGAATAGGCCTACAATTTCTTTTTCACTGTTTAAAGATTTTCTTATGAACATTCTACATCATTATTTTAAAAGATAATTTGGTTTATTTATAACATATTTGAATTTTATGCAGAATTTTTGATATACTCGGGGTTCCAAGTTCTTCGTATTTTATTCTTATAATTGGTGATGTTAATTCTCAAATTCTTTCTGAAAATTCTTGCAGCGAACCCGTGAGTTCTTAGGTTCTATAGTAGTTGTTACTGACTTGCTCTTCATCAGAAGATAGCAGATCTAATGTAAGAATTTGAGAAAGAATAGCATTTTTTTTTTCTATTTTCACTTGTATATTTGAAAACTCAATTGTGATACCATTTGAGTAATGCTCCCTATCTCGGCTTTGATTTAGTCTGCAGGTTTTGGTGTAGAACTTCTTTATACCGATGAGCAATCAATTTGCATCGTAGAACAAAGAGTCCAAAGTAACTCTGGTTATCAGTATTCATTCTTCCCCCAGTTTCATTTATTTACAGTTTGTTCTCCTTGTGGTTCAAACCTAAGTTCTTTTTCCTCTTTAGAAATCTCATATTTTGTATGCAACTCTTTCTCGGGGAAGTCAGAACTCAGAAGTCATCAAATTTGACAAGTAGCTGTACGCAGAAGTAATTGGAAAAAAATAACATATGGCTCAATTTTTGGTTCTGGTAGAGAGGATGTAATTAATTTGTTAAAGCAAGGAATTAACGTGCTATGGCAAAGGTTCCCACATCAAAGATTTAATTTGATGTTAATGACATTTGTGATTGTTTTCCATGTTTGCAAGATTGTATGTAAAAGATAGATCTTCAATTCTTCATGCTGTTATGGTTGCTCTGGTACAACAGAACAAACAATTTCAAAAAGGATCAGCTTATACTCTACTGGAATATGTTTAACTTTTTTGTGCAACTACACGTTAAACACAACTCCAAAAAAATTCCTTTACCAATTGACCTCAAGATTCAGTCACGCAATAAAGTATTCAAAATGTACATCTAAACTGCTTTTGCTCTAAGTTATTGTCCATGGGGTGTTTCATGTTTGTAGAAGATTTTTACTTGATTTAACCTATTCTGTAATTTTTGCAAATATTTATACTGATTTTTTTAGACAAAGTAAAATAATGTGTGAATAGTTGTAACATGTGACATCCGGCTTCTTGGACTCGATTTTACCATCAAGACCTGGACAGTTGGCCTAATTCCATTTAGATGTCACGGAAAGTCGCCAACTGTAGCCGTAGCAGTCGGTTACGATTATAGACGGTTATTAAATGCACGTTTCATAACCGTCAAACTGTCGATTTTGAACCGTCTGTATGTCTGTTTTGAACCGTCGATTTTATTTCAGACAATGAAATAAAAGTTTGTTAATTTATTTATTACAAATACTCACTTATTAATTACTTGGCCAAATCAATTTGAAAAAAAAAAAAAGAAAAAGGGGGTTTACGCACTTACTAAAAAGTTTAAAGCTTAAAACATTAAACATCATACTAAATGTGTAACGCCCCAAAGTTTCAAGTCAGGTCCAAAGAGCTTAAATGGATCGAGAACACTAATCATACCAATAGGTGCACCTTTCTCTTCGGGAATCTACCAATAAAAACTTCAGAGTTAAGCGTGCTTGCTATGGAGTAATCTTATGATGGGTGACCAACTGGAAAGTCCGTCGCGCACGAGTGAGGGCAAAGTGCGCGGGAAAGGGCATGTGTTGGTACAATGGGGCCAGCAAATCACCTTGTTAGCTGACCATGAGTAACCGCGCCGGCCCAAAGGGTCGGAGCTCGATTGATTAGTGGTCGGGTCGTTACAAAATGTCTAATACCCTTTTATTATTAAACATACAAAGAAAAACTTAGGCTCGTTTTTCAACCAAATTCTTCGAATCGAATCAATCAATTGAATCGAATCAATGGAATGAATCGAATCGAATCAAATCAAACTAATCGAATCGAATCAAATCAAACTAATCGAATCGAATCGAATCAAGAAATTATTGTGTAATAATAATAACAATTATATGATGGTATATATAATCACAATTAAAAAAATATATTATTTTTGTCATCTTTCTCACATTCTTCCTACTCTTTTTTCTATCACTTTACATTTTTATTTATTATTGTATAACAAACTTTAAAACCAACCGCGTGGAAAACAATATGAGAATGATAACTCGATTAAAACCATTGAAATAGAAACAGAGAGTATGAATTTATTGTGAATCTCGAATTGGGTTTGTGAATCTTTGGTTATTTGTGGTTGTTTTTGGGTTAATTGGTGAGAGTATGACGTTTAGGATGAGTTTCGAACCTTAGCTTGGACTTGGAGATGTTAAAAATCGACTTTGAAAATTTTCAGAAATTGCAGGGACCTAATTGAATATTCGGATGTGTAAATAAATGATAAAATAATAATAATAATATTATTATTATTATTATTATTATTATTATTATTATTATTATTATTAACAATAACAACAACAACAAAAACAACAACAACAACAACAACAACAACAATAATAATAATAATAATAATATGAATTTAATGAACTAAATCGAATCAAATGAATCAAGACGAGCCGAATCGAATCGAATCGAATGGAGGAATCAATTGAATCGAATCAATGGAATCGAATCGAATCGAATTGAACTGAAAGAGTTTTCAGTTGAAAAGAACAGAGCCTTAGACTTCCGCCCCGCCTGAAAACATGGCACCCAAAGGGTCGGAGATCGATTGATTAATGGTCGGGTCATGACAAAATGTGTAATGCCCTTTTATTATTAAACATACAAAGAAAAACTTAGACTTCCGCCCCGCCTGACAACATGCGGTCAATAAACAATTGACATTATTCCATTAAATTTAAAAATACTGAAATTAAAAAATAAATAATTCTAAAAAAATATTAGTATATATTTTAGAAAATGTTAGAGGTTAATTTGGATATTTTGATTAATATTTGTATTTTACAATTTAAATATTGAAAAGGCGATCAATTGGTGATAGATGATCGTCTTAGATAAAAAAAAATCTAATGGTGTATAGTTAATCGTCTACACGACTTCGCGCTGCCTGACCGTAGAAGAGCCCGTAAAACATTATTATAATTGTTATTTACTTTCCACCACAGTTAACCGTCAGTTAGGCCCACGATTGACGGTTAGAAAAAAAATCACCCGTAACATATCCAAACCATCATCGAGGGTTACGTTTGACCAACCGTAACTGTATCTTCGGTTTGATTTTGATTCGGTTCCGTTTGGTCGGGCCTAAGTACCATCTCCTTATATGATTTTGTGTTTGTTTTTATATAAAATGTTCATCTGACAATTTATAAATTCACAAGTATTGTAATATTTTATAATTTTTAATTCAATACTTTTAGTTGTAACAATATTTGTTTGACTTATTGGGAACGTATAGTGTTTCTATTCCCGTCGAAACCCGACGGGTCGTAATAATATATACTTATCAAAGAAGAAAGTCATCGTATTTCAACCATCGTTGATAGCACATACACATCACTATTGAATTATTTAGCTAATAATGCGTCAGTTGACTCCCAATGTTTTCATCACTGAGGTGTTCTTGCACCCAGTGACATAGTCGATTAGAACAATCAATATGATATGATACAAATACTCTATAACTTTGTTGAGTGCTTAAATACAAATAAAATAATTAAGATGGATGATGTTGCTAATGGATTGGAATAAGCTTTAAAGCGGGTTAGGGTCCAACTGGAACCAAACCATTTAAAAATAGGACGGGTTGGAACCCCTCAAATAACGAATGGGTCCTCAATACGTACCCAACCGGTAGTCGTTAATTATCAACGTGTACGTGTTTAGACAAATGAACACATCCAACCCAAATCAAAATGAAATGTGAAAGTACAGATCACTATTAAACGGGAACAACGGGTGTTTATGAATTCATGCCTTATGGTGAGCTTTCTTTTGGTGGGTGGGGGTGAACATCACCCTATAGAATAATTTTTTCCCCACTAACATCATTTTTAAGAAATACTACTTTTTCACATTTTTAATGATTTTTTTTCTAGAGGTGGGTTAGGTCCCCCAATTCCAAAAAAAATTAATATTTTACTAACCTAACTTTTCACATGCTTCATTTTTTTTTTTTTTTTGGATTGGGACCCTGACCTATCCACACGACCTCACCCATCCCTATAAAAATTTATTATTTCACTAAAATGATCATACACTTTGTTTCTGGCATGGTTTTATCTTGTTAGGTCGGATTTGGATTCTGTTTCACTGGTATGCAACGAGTGAGATATATACTGGACGCCATTATTTTGATTGGGGGGGGGGGGGGGGTTTGGCTACAGGCTAGATACTTACAAATTATGGGTTGTTTTAAAGTATTTATATGTATGGGTTGTTTTAATGACTTTTGTTGATGCTATTAATTTACAAATTTCTCACAAGTTGTAAAATTTAAATACTATTTACAAATTGAAAATGTTATTTTGTAATTATTGTAGAATTTCATATTATTAATTATTTTTCACTATACCCCGTCGAGTATCGACGGTCATAAACTAGTAATACTTTAACAAAAGAAATTGTAAAAATCAGAAACAAGAAAAGAAGGCAGAGACATATGTCAACATTCTGTTGGTTGGCATTCCTCTTGGCTTCATGCGCTAGACTTTTTAGCTCATATTTAGGGCAAATCCTGATGTTGATTTATGTGGGGATACGGTTATGACTTGTAATCCAATTTGGTAAGATACCTCATCATCATTTAACTTAATCTAATTCGGTAGGATATTCGAATGTCTTGGAAAATTTAAAGGTTCTCAATTATTAGATCTGTAGAAGATTATATGAGTGTGAATATTACCTAATAAAAAAATTTGTATGAGTGAATATTAGGCTCTGTTCTCTTCAATTGAAAACTCATTCAGTTCAGTTCTGCTTAATTATATTTTATACTATAATTCAGTTGAGTTGAGTTGAGTTCAGAAAATTACAGTTGAATAGAACAGAGCCTTAGTCCTATATGTAACTTAAAACAAAAAATCATGCATCTTTTATTGAATAGCCAATTAGCCACAAACTTTGCATGGCAAGACCTGGGACTACTATCACCGGTAGCACCCTTAGGGTCGAGAAAAGGGAAGGTAAAATGTAAAAACACATAGTAGGTTGCGGTTCAGTTCAAATGGCATACACTAGAACATCAGGGGCCCATCTTGTCAAATGATATATTAGGCTATGTTCTCTTTATTTGAAAAACCAATAATTTCAGTTTTGTTCATTTCAGTTCAGTTTGGTTGTTTTTTATACTACAAATAAATTCAGTTTAGTTCTATTTTATCAAAATCTGTTCAGATCAATTCAGTTCAATTTAGTTCAGACGAAAATAACATAGTTTGCAAAACTATACTAGTCGCTAATCACTAGTGCATATAACCAGTGTTACGACTCAGTGTTATAATTAATTGGAATTTAGAGCTTATAAATTATGTAGATCTTGTGGACTAGTATAGTATACTAAGCACCTAGCTAAACAAATCACCCAATTAGATTTTTTTATTAATAAAATCAATTACTTATTAAATGTTCACTTAAATTTTGATCGGTGAATGATGATAAAAATAAACTTAGGTGAATTTTAAGGTCTCGTTGAGCATAGGGTTACAGGTAATTGAAGATCACATCACATGTATCTAATAATCCAAGAACAGTTGAACTTGAGTGTTTTTTAGTAGCTATAAACCAGTATATATAGAATGTCATCTCTTTGCTTTAGTTTTAACTACTTTTAATTAATTACATGATGTTGGCTGTGAGAAAATAGATTTTTTTTCCTCATTATATACTTAAAGATCACTTTAATTATCATCCTGTAAGATGATCACCATGTGCCAGCATCCTTTGAACGGCGCTTTAAAATCGTACCTCAATCTCAAGTTGAGACTTGTAAATAATCTAGATTATGAAATCATTATGTGACTTGTATATATAAATGAATTGATTTTACACGTGCTACAGGTTCAGCTTGTAAACGAAATGAAAGTTTAATCTTGTGCAAAAACTTTAAGCAAAGGCCAGCAATCGAATCCAGTCGCTCACATTTCCATGACTCATTTCATATTGAAATCTTTTAGAATCGACAAAAACATATTGATGAACTTTCAAAACAATACAAATAGAACATATGAGATGCTCAACCATTTGTCACTAATCCGTATCATCTAACAACAACTCCACACGTAACATTCAAAACTTACACATTACATTCCCAACCCAAACCTTTTCTCCATAGCATTTTATCACTGTTACAATAAGAGATATTAGTATCCCCTCCACATCAATAGCTCCACCACTGCCGGTGAAACAAGAGAAATTGCATATGTTGGTTAGTTTCACCAAGAACAATATCCCCTAGCTAGTTGATCATTCATAACAATAAATTTTATGACTAAAACTTACAGACAGTTCACTCAATGTCATTGACATCTCACTGTCAATGTTCAAGTCCATTAGTTCACGATCTCCTGCCTGTTTAAGCACAAACTTGGAAATAATCTTGCAATATATTCGAATGTTATTGAAAAAAAAGCATTTAATATTTCCCTTATTTCCTCAAGTTCTAAGTTAATTTTGACAAGATGCCATTAGGAAAGACACTTGGTTATCTTCCTAAAATTGTCACGCATGATAAGATTGATATGGTGACATACAAGACACTTCCTTTCAATATTGCGTGCCCATTATTTTAAAGTTTGTTAGATATAAAGCATCATGACAATGATGATCAAGGCTAATTTCTTCTCTTCATTCAAAAACTCATTCGATTGATTCGATTCGATTCGATTCTGCTTAGTTATATTTTATACTACAATTCAATTCGATTCGGTCAAATTTCAATTCGATTCGATTCAAGAATTTCAATTGAAAGAACAGGCTAATTCCTTTATATGGACGAAATACACCGAAACATCATTCAACATTTTCTTGATGTGTTATCGGAAATGTTTGGTATTTCTCTCGTATAGATTTGGGTGCAACCTTTCACACTTAACTTGACAAAATGAATTTCTTAACATACTTAGACAAGGACCAGATCAACATTCTTCAATTCATCTAAGATTTAATTTGGAGCTGGATGTAATTTATTTGGTTATTATAAATATCTCTTGCCGTAAATTTTAAGATCAAGGAAAAACACTCTAGGAAATACTATATTGCATGACATATTTATATTATTTTAGACAGTTGACACTATAAAGGAATGCTACCTAAATTTCATATCATAAACACATAGAAAATCAAAAAGTTTGAATTCAACTAATAAAAAAATGACGTTTAAGTTAATTGATGTGCACTATCTCATACGACATGTGGCCCCGTACATAGGACCCACATGTCATGTGAGAAGCTGCCGCGAAAATTACGTACCAAAATACCTAACATTAAATTTCATTAAATAACGAACACGTACCTAACATCTAATTAACCCAATCACTTGCATTTTGCAACAAATGTAAATGCGCATTAGCGATTAATCAACCTTGTCGTGAGCATATATGAGTTTGAAGTGAATACGAAAGCGTTAGTCATGTCTCGTCTCCTCCAGAGCTATATACATTGAGCTTTAATAGTGCTTTATAATATGCTTCGTGTCAAATTAACTTGTCAGTGTGAAAATGAGCACTTATAATCAGCATATCATGCTTTGCATTGGTGTCAATTTGTTTTGATACGATGAGATTCCGAGGTAAAGGAGCTTAATACTATGATTTGATTGCATTGATGTGTCTCATCATCAACCATTAATTTAAGTATACGTTGAATTTAACTTATTTCACGCTATGCTCGGAACAAATATTACTCGACTGATCATACTAAGAACAAAATAATTTAACTTGCTTATGACATAAACAAAGTAATTTAAAGTATGTGTGAAAAAACGAATTTGCATGGATTTGAAAGGGTATATGGTTTGAGGTATATATTGTAGTTAGATGGCTAACTTTCATAATATCTTTTTGATTATATGTTCAAACTTTACGAGGAGCGGGTTTTATGATTTGTACCTTATGATTTATGAGTATGAGCTTGTAATAACTTGGTTTATGTAGTTTGCAGTCTATTACGTGAGTTCGTGATGTATACCCATTGCACACCCGAATGGTAGTGGTTGCGGGTTTCCAACGTCATGCAATAAAAATAATTAATCTGCTGCAACTTTAATCTAGAGCGAATGTACTTATGTGGTTTGCAGGCTATTATGTGAATACATAGCGTTTACCCATTGCACACTCAAATGGTAGTGGTTGTGGGTTTCCAGCGTCATCCTATAAAAAATATTAATATGTTGCAACTTTATCTAGAATGAATGTAGTATGAATAACGTTTATGTGGTTTGCAGGCTATTACGTGAGTTCATGGCGTTTTTCAATTACACACTCGAATGGTAGCGATTGCAGGTTTCCAACGTCATCCAAATAAAAAAATTAATTTGATGCGACTTTAGTCTAGAACGGATGTAGTATTCATAAATGTGCCGATGTAAGGGATCTATCATGTCTAGGCCTTGAAAGAGGGGCTGGTCCTTAGACCACTCCCAATGGGTCGTCGCTAAGGCTGTGAATAGTGGCGGTCGTGAGCTAAGGCTGATTTAATGATCACTGCAGAAAAAAAAATTGTCCAACAGATCGTGCTAAGGTCGTGAATAGTGGTTTTTAATATTTTTTTCGTATTTTTTAAATATTTTTTTAACTTGCTTAACATATTATAAGAGTGTTTAGAAGTTAAAATTAATGAAATTGAATTTATAAAAATATATTTTTAATTACGAGTTTAAAAGCCGTAAAATTTAAAATAATCGAAATATAGTCAAGAGTGATCTCTATTTGTAGAGAACGAAAAACCATGAAAATCGGTGTAACTTTTATATTTTATATTTTATGAATTATAATTAAATGAAAATGAAAAAGTAAAAAAAAAAATATATAGCTGGCCCACATGAACAGTGGGACGGCTGCCCCCGAAATCAACCTTGTGAAGACTGATTTCGGGGGTGGCCGTGCACCACGGCCTCCATTGGGAGTGGTCTTATGCTAGGATTTATTAATTTAATTAGCTTGATGAACTAATTAGTTAGATTAAAGGATGTCACATCTCAAGAATTGAACATTTTCAGCACCCAATTTCATTGTGGAAAAGAAAGACGCAAATAATACCTGTGAATGATGGGAAATAGATTAAGAATTAGATACCTTAACTAAGGAATATCTTAAAATTATTAAAATTGACAGAAAACTAATGCATGGTTGTGGCGAAGCAATGAACCTGTGATTAAGAATCAAAATAGATAAAACCTGTCCGGAAACCGTACAGATTATTTAGTCTAAATTATGGAGTGGGACAGTAAGCCAACCGTAACAATCAATATTGATATTGATGTGTCACACTATAGTTTTAATTGTAACATGTTTTGGAGTCCTTTAGAAGAACTAAAAATTTTCCCATTTCCTGATATCTTTAGTACTAACATTTTGGAAATAAATGCAAAGTGGTACTCCTCTTTGGGACGGAGTGAGTATATGAATTTTCATTCATGAAACTTCTTCTATCTCCAGCTAAGAAATGTTCTCTTTAACATAAAACTCATTCAGTTCAGTTTAGTTCAGTTCAGTTCAGAAAATTGCAGTTGAAGAGAACAGAGCCTAAGAAGCTTATTCGTGATTGTGACATGAAACGTTGTATCGTTTTAAGTTTTGATGGTCTCGCGATGAAAGTCGATGTTAATTATGTAGTATATATGTATACGATTTATAGTTTGAGCATAAGAGTTTATTGGTATTCACATGATTCATTTTAATCATGATTGAATTATACGATAGAAGTATTACAGTATGTATGTATATTATACGGTCGAAGTATTACAGTATGTATGTGACAACTATTGAAGTTGTGCAATTGAATACTCAATTTAAGTTAAATTGGACTCATTTGTAATAAGTATGTAAATTAGACTTTAGTTACAAAAAATAATCTATTTAATCCAATAAAATTACAAGCCTTAATGCAACCCTAACAAAATCAATTCATCATTAAAAAAATTCAATATATTTTCTCCAATTAAATTTCAAGCCCTAATTCAACCCCAACCAAATCAATTCATCGTAAAAAAAAATAGGATAACCAATCTTTTTTCTCCATTTCTCCAATTGAATTAAAACAGATCAATTCGCACTAACATAAACCGTAATTCAACTTGAAAAAAAGGGCAACGCATTATCATAAACAATTATATTACTTACATTCATATATTTCATTAATTATTTGTAATTAAATACCATACGCGTGTTTTCACGTTCTAGTAATCATTATATGATCTTGACCTAGAAGTTAGGGATATACTGTATTCTTTTAATTTGCGTGATTATTAATTAGGAAGAATATATATAGAACCATTAACGTTAATTAAGTATAGTTGATGCGTATTATGACTTCCGACGAATGTGGAATAATATGGATCCGTTCAGTTTTAGCGGCGAGTGGTCCATTGAAAAGAGCAAATGTAATCATAAAATTTCCTGTCCTTTTAGTTTGTGATGCACAAGGTGGTAACATGTTCCTTTCAAGTTTCAACCTTCTAAGTTTTTTTTTCCTTTTCAATTAAAGATATTTGGTCCTAATTAATCCTTATTCCATATAGAAATTAGGAAATGGTACAATTTAGATTAGGTTGCATTCCATAAGTTTCTGACACTCTGTCACTAAGCTCACAATGTGTGGCACAAATGGCACCTCCAATTCATTCTTAACTAACTTATCAGCTTCCAGAGAATTTGCCTCCACTCCAATCTTATAATAGTGCTTCTCCCAAGCCTCTTCAAGTCCCAATTTTGTCGCCTTCAATTCTATGGCAGTAGCCGACGAAGCGTGAATCGGAAACTCTCAAATTCTACCAACACAAATGCAGTCTTTTTTTACATTTAAAACTAGTTTCTTCTCACACTAACTTTCCACTAATTTCATTAATTCCTAAATTTCCAAATTTGATATATCAATAAAACTCACATTTTCTTTTCTTTATACACATTTTTTCACTTTCAAGTACTAGGTCGCATGCCTTCATTTATAAATAATAAATAAATAAAATCATGTGGAATGTATAAAACACGAATTAGACTAGAACCGATCTTATCCACCAGTGGGTAATTATTGATTACAACCATATTGGCTAATTAAAGGATGCCGGAGTTTATTGTTGACGACTCTCATGTTTACTTTATACTGAGGCCTTCTCCAATGGGAGATGAAAGTTAAGTTTGTAAATTTTACAAACGTTTGATAATGCCTCCAACGGTGATGAAGTTACAAACGCGTTTGATCGGCTGATCTTGCCGATTTTCCTTTTTTTTTTTCAATTTTTTTGTTTCATTCTCCTTTTCTTTATTTCTCTTTCTATTTTTTTT
Source organism: Plantago major (assembly GCA_026545765.1). Classification (NCBI taxonomy): domain Eukaryota; kingdom Viridiplantae; phylum Streptophyta; class Magnoliopsida; order Lamiales; family Plantaginaceae; genus Plantago; species Plantago major. The sequence continues at coordinate 88,550,782 of CM048842.1, forward strand.
TATTTTGTGTTGTTTGTTTTATTTTCTCCTTTTTCACTCTATTTCACATTTTATTTTCTTTCCTTTTCTATTTATAATATTTACTTTTTAAGGTTTATAATTATATATAAAACCTTAGTTGTAAAATTCATATATTCGAATTCACTTTTAAAAACGAACTTACATAATATAAATGCACTTCAACAAAATAAAAGAAATTTCATGTAGTGTTTAATTTTATGTAATGTACTATTTTATCTCAAGTAGTGTAATATTTTTATGAAGCATTGTAATTTTTTTATTTTCGAATATTGTAATTTTTTAATTTTTATTTCATGTTATTTTACTTAATTACCGAAATTTAAAATAAATTTGAAGTATGAATTATGAAGTTTTAAAAGAAATGAGAAAAGAATAGTGCAGTTTAAAAAGAAATGAGAAAAGAAAATGAAAAAGTGAGTATGATAAAGTTTGAGGGTTGGAGATAGAGAGTTTGAAGTTAGTGGAATGATGACGTGACAGTATGATAAAGTTTGATAGAGTATGAGGGTTGGAGATGGCCTGATGTATGGTGTAGTTACTAATTATATTTAAAACTTAAATCACAGATGTACCGGGTACATTATATATATGGCACAGTTTCAAACATCATAATGCATTACTTACATGGTGTATCATAAGCAAAAACCAATCATTTTTGCCGGAGAAAATTGTATTCCTTTCTAATCTCTTTAATGAACGGCATTGAATTGAATTTATCACGAGCTATTGTTCAACGTTAGCTGAAGAATATTTACATTAATTTGACCATAATGCTAACTAAACTAATTATACTTGATTGGATCGCAGAGCCATTATTGCTTAGGCTATATTTAAATGCAGGCTGAGCAAAAGCCACATGATTACTCAATGTGGCCAAACCACACTTCATTATTAAACCAAAAAATATACACACTTTATGCCAAAAAATATTCTCGAAAGAAAGGCAAATGCATCTTCCTTATGTGTAAAAAAAATTCTACAAATCTTATGGACCTCCTGGTTTTTAGTACGCTAAGATCCCGAGTCTTTTATAAATTTAAAATATTAAACACTTTGGTGAGACAAGTAGATCCAATAATCATAGTATCTTTTTAGAATAAATGAAATAGTATTGATAATGATAGTAAGCTTTAACAAATTGAAAGTAAAATGAAACCCTATTTTTCTATTTAAAAAATAATAAACTAATCCGAACTCGAAATATTCAACAAAACCGCAATTGATACCTAAACCTGAATATTAACAAAAAAAACTCAATACCCGAACCATCCAACCTCAATCAAGTCAAGTATCCAAGTACCGCGGACCCGCTTGCACAACGCCATGCTAACTGCTAGATAGGAGTATTATTTATACTCTGGTAATTTAGAAATTTAGAAGATTGAATCCTAATTTACACGATCTCAACGTTATTAGAGACAACCTCCCAATTTAAATGTCCTCATCATGTACATTGATACTTTTTTTGTACCAGATTAATCTTTATGGGGTCTGTGTAACTCATTACAGTCGATATTTCTAAATGTGGAAACTTCAAACTAGGCCAGATGCTTTGTTTCTGTTCTATAAAGTCAAGTACTTGTGATACCTTTACTGAAAAACAAAACTCTTGTGTTTCCATTGACCAATTGTAGTCTTTAGGCAATTAGACATACACGGGCGTACGTGTGCATTTTTATCCTCCACATTTAAGTTTACTTAAAAAAAAAACCAGTACAAAGTTTAAGAGTATTTCAGATTAGAGCAAATCGAGTAAAAAATGTTGCTTTAGCTATTTAGAGTATAAACAACCTTGTAATAATGGTAAAAAGATAAGATGTAGATGGTCATATTAGGAAAAGAAACTCGATTATTTAGAAGATTTAGAAAGCCAGTCTTGACATTATCAGCTAAAATTTCATGTTACCCTTACTTTTGTTTTTATGTTTCATGAGCAATATTTTCCTTTAGAGGACAATTATGGTACATGGAGGAAAAAGTTAGTAAAATAATTGTATATATGTGCCATTAAAAGGTGCCCTATGCATAAATACTCTTGCGTCATGGCTATTTTTGTGCTCATAGTGCCCATCATACTAATTCATAAATGTCACTCCTAATCTCTATGCCAAATTCCAAACTAATCTTTTAAATGCAAAAGTATTACCTAACTTATAAGTCAGGCGAATAAGTAGTATATTATTGTAGGGATTAAAGTTTTATTATGTAATTTAATTAAACATTATATATTTACCATTTAAATTTATTCGTATTAAAGGTAGAGATTGTTAATTATAAAAAGTCAATATAAAAAATTATTTCTGGAAATGAGCAATTAGTAAATAGTGAAAATTTACGAGGTTCCTACCGCTCAAGTGATAAAGTAGCACTAAACATAGGCTAAGACCCTAAGATAAGATGTCATTTCAAGTAGGCGAGAATATAGCTGATTAATGCCCACTAATACATGCTTAAATAGACCAACACAAGCAAAATTGCGATTAGTTAACAGTTACTCAATTTAAGATAATAAAAAAGTGCCTGGAAATAGCAAAACGCTACGCTAGATAACGTTCAGATGAAATGAGAGAAGTTGAATTCAGTACAGAGTGAATATAAGTAAATTGTCATTATAGAGCTACTAAAAGTATCAATAAATATTATGGTTAAAATCGAAAATAATACCGCACACGTTTCATATCAATGTTATTATACGTACACCCACACTAACTTAAAATGTTCACTTATTGCACAATATTTTATGTTGTTTAAAACATTATAATTATAATTACTCGATTAAATCGGGTATGTCAATAATTTGTGATGTAAGAAAGAGTAATTAATTTCGTACAACTACAAATCTTGCAATTCATTTCAACTCCCTTCCAATCCGTTTTATGTCGGCTTTGCTTACCTGTTCTCTTTTCTCTCCAGTCTTTCTCAAAAAAAAAAAAAAAAAAAAAAAAAACACGCACAAACACGCACTGACATTTCGATTAATTTATTTTCTTGATCCAACATACAAATACACATTCACTGGTCAAGTAAAGTAATCATTATTTTCACAAACACAAAGATGAGATGATGATGATGGTGGTATCATATTAGCCTCTGCTTCCTTGTTTTGCTGGCACACTTATTAATATTGTTATCATTTTGCTCTAGCCAAAGAAACCAAAAAAGTCTAGCTGGTTTCAGCTTGTTCGGTCTTGCTGATTTCTGAGCTTGTTTTGGGATTTTTGAAGAAATTAAAGTGGGTTGTTGAATGTGAAATGAGTTTCAAGTGATGGGGTTTGGATTACACTGCTTGAGGAGGGTGAACGATTGAATTTTGTGCATTTGTGAGAGGTGCAAGAGATTGTTTTTGGAATTGGAGAAAAGTTAGGTGGATTTGGTTTTGGTGAAGATTGGGTGGGTGGATTCTGTGGGAAGAAATTGGAGAGGATGAAGATTCCAGCTAATGGGTCTGTGGCAAATTCAGTAGAAGGTATGTTGAAGTTCATTTTTGTTGAGCTTGTTAGTTGATTTTCATGCACACGAACTGTTTGTGGAAATTCCGGTGTGCAATTGCTTGTTTTAGATCAAGGGGCCTTTACTCTTTCACTCCTGAACTCAATTCCTCTTTCAATTTTTCTTTTGTCTTGTTTGTTGGTATTTAATGTTTTTTTAGTGACTAACTGGACTTAAGATCTCTAATCTGGACTCAATAAGGAAGGTGAATGTATAACTTCTTGGTTATAACTTATAAGCTGAGTGTCTGTTTTTTTGCAAAAAAGGGGATTATGATAAAGCCATTAAATGAAGAATAATCAGGTAAATGCTGTTTTTCATGAATCTGGGGATGTTTGGAGTAAGTGCTGGAAAATATGGATTCCAAGTGATTTTCCAAGAATCAGCTAAATAGGTGCTTAATATTAGTTCATTTCATTTGAGCTGGAGATTAGTATAATCTGGGTTTGGAAACATAAGCTTTTGCACACATGGTCTGAGTTTCGGAGTCTATTAAAAAACAAAACATGATATAGATTAGAAAATCTCACATGTGAGGAACGTGTTTCACTTATGAACGGGCTGTAACAATATGCCTATGCAATTGTTTGCAGGTGAAAAGAAGTTGATTAACTCCGAGTTATGGCATGCTTGTGCTGGTCCTTTGGTTTCTCTGCCACCTGCTGGAAGTCTTGTGGTTTATTTTCCTCAAGGTCACAGCGAGCAAGTACGTTGTGCAATGCAATTACTGAAATCTTGTGTCCCTTTATGATTCTGTTTTGAAGATTAATTGGTGTTTTTATGTTCAGGTGGCAGCTTCCATGCATAAAAAGATTGATGACATCCCGAGTTATCCAAATCTTCCTTCCAAGTTGGTGTGCATGCTCCACAATGTGACCTTGCATGTAAGAGAAGTTCTTTAGTTTTTTGCATTAAATTTCTTCCATGCATGTAGTAACTAATTTGTACGTTTGGCCTTCAATTTACACACATATGATGTCTTGGTTTGATGTTCATTTCTTTTAATGTGGGCTTTCGGGCGTTCAATTCAGCGTGTGTTCCCAACACAGTGAACGTAGAGATTTGGTAATTGCTAAAATCCTGACTGAAATTAAGCGGTTTGAACTTGAACACCTACGATCACAATTCCACAGCTTTCTCCATTTTTCAGAACTCATGCATGCTGTCGGCAGACTTATCAATCACATTCACCTGATTTTCGTAAATCTCAGTACTTCTTAGAAGGCCATGCCGCCAGCAAACACCAATTTAGTTTTATTGTCGTTTGTGCTGTTCTTTAGATTATGACAGTATGTTTCCCTTTTTCCTTCCTTCCTTATGTTGCAAGTGATATTCTTGCGTATAATTATCTTCCTAAAGAAATACAGACATCATTTACTTAAAATCCTCTGTTTCAATCTGGTCAATTGATGTACTTCCGTCTTCCACAGGCTGATACAGAAACGGATGAGGTATATGCTCAGATGACTCTTCAACCTGTCAATAAGGTATTCCAGTTATTCCATACTCACAATTTTGCAATCTGCTAACAACTTCTGAATTTTAATATATCTGCAATAACGTGACTGAATTGATGTTTTTTAATTTTTCTTTATCCTACAGTATGACCAGGAAGCATTACTTGTGTCTGATATTGGACTTAAGAGCAACAGGCAACCAACTGAGTTCTTCTGCAAAACTCTTACAGCAAGTGACACCAGTACACACGGTGGATTTTCTGTTCCCCGTAGAGCAGCTGAGAAGATCTTTCCACCTCTGGTAAATGAATAGTAGTGCCAATTAGTTTATAGAATCTGATGAGATAGGTATATTATGTTTCTTTTAATTCTCCTTACCAGAGTAATTATTTTCTAGGATTTCTCGATGCAACCTCCAGCTCAGGAGCTGTCGGCTAAAGATTTGCATGACCAAACATGGACATTCAGACATATATATAGAGGTACTTTGTTATAGGGATATCTTTGCATCTGTTGCAGCTAATTGTTTGCCCGTGATTGTGATGGGTATTTTGCTTGCATTTTGTTAATAATAGGATGGTCACTTGTCAAGCATCTAATTACTCATGTGCTAGATTCGGAGTAGATATCCTTTGCTGAGCGTTAATCGAAGACATTCTAACAAAAAAAAGTCAAATAATTTATTGACTATACACCTCCAATAAAATTGACAATTTATCAGCTCACAATTTCAGCCGACTTATATAAGTCATCTTATCTGCTACTCAATCATCGGCTCGTTTCTGTAACAGAACCTTAAATTCCCCACACACACACACACACACACACACAAAAAAAAAAAGGCGCAATAAGACGATTTTCTCTTTTCTTTGGGGAAAAATAAAAGACCGTAGAAGCATCGCCTGGGTGATTTTATTTACACTCATGTTACTTGAGTATCAATTGATCACATAACAAATGCTTCATGAGTACTTCTGCTGACTTTCAGGTCAACCCAAGAGGCACCTATTGACAACTGGTTGGAGTGTATTTGTTAGCTCTAAAAGGCTCATAGCGGGTGATGCTGTTCTTTTCATAAGGTAGGCGAAAGACTTTGAACAACTGTGATTGGATTTTCTTTTTCCCTTCTCCTTTCTCCCTTAACACTCAGTGTCTTGAACTATAATGCAGGGATGAAAAGTCACAACTTCTTTTGGGTATACGGCGAGCTAATAGACAGCAATCCCCACTTTCATCATCCGTTATATCCAGTGACAGCATGCATATTGGAATCCTTGCTGCTGCAGCCCATGCTGCGGCAAATAGCAGCCCATTTACAATTTTTTACAATCCAAGGTTGTAAAGTAATGCATTTTGCCTTCTGTGTCTGGAATTGAACGTTTCAGATTTTTTGCTCACTGCATTATAATACTTGTATTAACAGGACTAGCCCTACGGAGTTTGTGGTTCCACTGGCAAAGTATAATAAAGCAATGTATACTCAAGTTTCACTGGGAATGCGATTTCGCATGATGTTTGAGACTGAGGAGTCTGGGGTGCGGAGATATGTTGGTACGGTAACTGGTACAAGTGATTTGGACCCACTAAGATGGAAAGGATCACAATGGCGAAATCTTCAGGTAGAAGCACCACATGGACATTGCTTCAATTAACTATTTTCACTAAAAAGGACCTTTTGTTCAGGTTTGTGTTTAATTATTGTTAGGTTGGATGGGATGAATCAACAGCTGGAGAACGTCCTGCCCGAGTCTCAATCTGGGAAATTGAACCTGTCGTTACTCCATTCTACATATGCCCCCCACCATTCTTCCGTCCCAAGTTCCCTAAACTTCCAGGTTTCCCAGGTACATAATCTTCGCTGTGCAGTTGGGATGTCAAATTCGCATAGATTCTACCATGCTATGTACATTAAATTATCATTTACCTGTCAAAGCTAAGATGCTTCTTCTCATCTTCCCTTAATCAGTTCCTTATTTGACGTTCTGGAGCTCAGAAAATGTACATTAAATGATGCAACGCACAACCTATCTATATGCTCGGGCCTCTAGACATGTAAAAAACTAACCATTGGAAAAATTCTGACATTTACTCTTCAACGTTTCTTAATTGAAGAATGACTTACATTTCTTGTTGTTTGAGACCATCTTTCTGACATCTAACTTAAAAGCTTGGCCTTTGGGCATCTTTCTGACTTTAAATCACACGGGTGTCTTTTGCAGATGATGATACGGACATAGAGAATATCTTTAAAAGAGGCATGCCCTGGGTTGCAGAAGACTTTGGCATAAAAGATGCTTCAAGCTCGATGTTTCCTGGACTGAGTCTTGACCAATGGATGAGTATGCAACAGACTCACCATATGTCTCCTAATCAGGCAGCGATGTATGCTAGCATGCTCTCCCAGGATAACCATGGCACCGATAACCATTCAAAACTACTAAATTTCCAATCCCCTACTTTAGCCACACAAAATAATCTTCCTTCAAGCAAGCCAAATGTTCCGAACCAGCAAGTTAACCCACTCCAGCAGTCGACCATCTCCTGGCCACAACAAGCACATCTGCAGCAAATGTTGAATTCCCAAAGTAGCCCTCAGCAGCAAATGTTGAATTCTCAAACTAACGCTCAGCAGCAATACCGGCAACAGTTCGCACCCCAGCAGCAGCAACGTGTGTTACAGCAACCAAATGTTCATCAGCATCAGCAGCTGCCTTCTGTAACAAGTGTGAACTCTGACCAAATTGGGAAACAGTACTTGCCGCAAACTGGATCGTACTCTCAGCTTCAGCAGCAACAATTACTGGCAGGAAACACTCAAGTGCTGCCAAATGAACCACCACCAGCAAACAAAACCTCATTTCCTATGGCATCAATGACTCAAGACTTGCTCGCTCAGCAGCAACAAGCTGAACAACAGCAACAGACTAGCCTCTTGCAGAGATCTCAACAACAGAACATACAGTTACAACTTTTGCAGCAAAGCTTAGCCCAGAGGACACAAGTGCAACCAGGTCTTTCAGAACAGCAATTGCAATTGCAACTTCTCCAGCGGTTACAGCAACAACAGCAGCAACAACAGCAGCAACAACAACAGCAGCAGCAGCAGCAGCAGCAACAACAGCAGCAACAACAACACCAGCAGCAGCAACAACAACAGCAGCAGCAGCATCTATCCTCCCAGCTAAATCCCTTGTTAGAGTCTCAGAAACACCAAGTCCCACAACGTCAACAGAGCCCACTTCTATCTCCATCTACTCAAAGATCAAGTGCGACTTCCTTTCCATCAGCTACGCATATGCAATCACCACAATTTCCAATCAACCAGTTCCAGGTCCAACAAAAAACTCAAGTTACATCCAGGAGCCACTCACTACATACTGATGCCGAAGCCCCGTCATGTTCGACCTCACCAAAAAATAGCATACAGATTTCTCAACAAAGCTTCATGAAGAACTCAGTGGGACAAACCACATTCCAAGATAACAGTGTTCATCAGAATACTAATTTGGTGCAAGAGAACCGTGGCAATTTCGATGCACGGTTGAAAAATGATTTCCATAGCTCCAAAGCAGAGCAGCCTAAATATAAGGGAGTTGTCACTGATCAGTTGGACGCTTCATCATCTGCAACTTCATATTGCTTGGATGCAGGTGGATTGCAGCAGACTTTTCCATTGACTAGTTTGGATAATGATGTTCAGTCACATTCGCGTGGCAATCTTCCTTTTGCAACTATCGTTGATGGCTTAGCCCCTGATGCCTTGTTGTCAAGGGACTATGATGCTGGAAAGGACATACAGAATTTGCTATCAAATTACAGTGGTACTCATAGGGATATTGATACGGATATGTCCTCCGGAATAAATTCGCAGTCATTTGGGGTTCAGGCTATGTCCTTTAAAGCAGGAGGCTCAAATGATGCTGCTATCAATGACACAGGTGTTCCCAATGGCGGATTGTGGCCCAACCAAACTCAACGCATGCGAACGTATACTAAGGTTTATATTCTTTTCTCCACTTCCCCTATCGTTTTACAAGCAAACACACGCTTGTGTATATATGCAGGTGTGAGTATATATATGACACAGTTTGATCTATGTTAATAGTTAGAATTTTGTGTTTAATTTAACGTATTCTTTTTGCTTATTTTTATATTTTTCAAATTTATGAAGGTTCAAAAACGCGGCTCTGTGGGTAGAACCATAGATGTGACACGTTACATCGGGTATGACGAACTCAGGAATGATCTTGCACGCATGTTTGGAATTGAAGGGCTACTGGAGGATCCACAACGGAACGAATGGAAACTTGTCTATGTAGACCATGAAAACGATATACTACTTGTTGGTGATGACCCCTGGGAGTAAGAACTCTTGAACTTATTCTTCTAACACTTGAATAACAATAGATATGTACTTCAAATATTCAATACGTTGTCACTATTTTGTGCAGGGAGTTTGTGAGCTGTGTTCAGAGCATAAAGATACTCTCGTCTGCTGAAGTACAGCAAATGAGCTTGGATGGTGACCTTGGCCAGCTGCCAGTCACAAACCAAGCGTGCAGCGGGACTGACAGTGGTAACGCATGGAGAGGGCAGTACGATGACAATTCAGCTACGTCATTTAATCGCTAACTTGTTCACCACTCGCTGGGGCATTATTAACGCCCGGAACAGATTGTAAGAGAGACACAACCCCTTTGGGAGAGCAGTGAGTAGCAGTATAAATTGCAGGTTGCTGTAAAGTTAATGCTTACATAGAATATTAGATAGGTGATTGGAATTTTTCCATGCAGGGCCTGATGTGTCCTTGAAGATAAATCTTCAATGAGGCGTTGTATAGCTTCGTAATTTGATGATGCAAGATTCTTGTATTTATAATTGTTTTTGGTAATTGATGGGATTCATTTACTGTTCGGATACTGAATATGAGATTTCATTTAAAAGAACTAAAGTTCTTTATAAAATAGGGGTTCGTTTTATCATTTTTTACCTTCCAAATAAAGGTTACCTGTGGGAAATCTTTTTTGGCACTATATTGTTAAAATATTCAAACTTATAATAAAAAGTTAATTTTAGTAGTAATAACTTCCAATAAAGTACCACTATGTTATTTTGTTTAAAAAGTAATTGTTACTTATTTTATTGACAAAATAGCAATTGGGAATTTTTGTCTCGGAACGGGATAAGCAAGTAAATATGTGGATTTTACATGTAGAAGGTAGCACTCGCGTTATATGTCAGCCGATAAGAATAAGTTAGTAAGGCTCATTTTCTTGTCGAAAATCATTCGATTCGATTCATTAATTCGATTCGATTCGATTATAATTATATTTTATACTACAATTGATTCGATTCGATTCGATTGAAGAGAGCAGTGCAGGCTCATTCTCTTCAACTTAAATCAATTGAATATAAAATATAATAGCAACTAATCGAATCGAATAAACTGAATCAATCGAATCGAATGAGTTTTGATTGAAAAACGAGCCTAAATCGGTAGAGCCCTCTGGTATGTTGTGCCTCAAATAATTGAAGGGTCACACCATTTTGTATGATTTGCCTTGTACAAAACACATCTACACTTGATAGTAGGAGCCTAGGAGGGTTGAGAGTGTTTAAGACTCGGAACTTATTAAATCTTAAACTAAGTTCTTGGGAGTGATAAATCGTATACCTAGTAACTTGGGAATTGAATTATTGCTTGTTAAGTTGTACTATTTGATGATTATGGGACCAGACTCTATAGGATTCGAGGTCTGCTCGTTGTGATAAGTGTTTTGTATGTGAATTTGTTACTTAATTTGTCCCCTGGTTCGACCAGGCGAACTCAAGAGCTAACTCGTGTCAAGTCGTATGCGCTCTCCCCGATAGGTAAATAACCAAGGTCGGACATCTCACCCGGCTCAGACTAGCCCTTGTCTGGTAGATGCATCTAGAACGGCTTAGTTTTTTAAGTTCTCCATATGCTCCTAGTAGTTCGTTAAAGAATGGCGCACGGATTAGGTCGGACCGATCATATATTTTGTACTTATTACTCACGTATGTTTCATCAGATGTAAACATAGCTGGTGAATGGAGAAGACAAAAGGATTAATAGGAGGAAGAAACAACTCGGGAGCGTTTACATTATATGGAAATTTATCTAATCAATTTGTAATTGTCCGGCAAAACTCAAACATCAGATATAAACAATGTTTAATTTGTTCCCTTTACCCAGACAACCATAATGTGCTTCGAACTTTCGCGAGGTTAAGTTTTCATAGGGAACAAATGATCAATTAGCCACAAAACTTTGAACGCAAGTGTGACAGAAAATTGATTACTATAGTAACAAGTCACCATCTTTTATTATGGATGACAAGTCAACATTTAATACTAGCATAGTATTTATGAAGCACCTTATAATTTCCAATAAAACACGGAATTAGCCGATCTATTGGAAAAAAAGTAGAAATACTGCAAGACTTGTAGTTTAAAAGAAGACTTTTATAAATTTCAAATAATTAAGCACCTTATAAACCAATAAAACACGAAATTGGCCATCTATTGGAACACAGGTAGAAGTATTGCCATCATATTTAATCACTAGACTACAAAAATAGAAATAGCGCAAGACTTGTAATTTAAAAGCAGACTTGGATAAAATTCAAATAATTAAAGCACCTTATAATTTCCAAAAAAACTCGGAATTAGCCCATTTATTGGAACAAAAATAGAATTGTCGCAATCAAATTTAATCACTAGACTACAAAATTGGTTTTGTAATATATAGCGGAAGCCCGAGCATTTCTTATACTCTTGTAGACGTTGAGATGTTATATAATATTTTTGCCGACTAGTACTACAAATTGAATAGTAATGGTTCGCTAATCGCTACAAAATTGAATATTACTGCTCCAATAGATATTTTAACATGATTATTATTGGAACTCAACCATATTTTTATTTTTGAATTTTGAAAACGTTTCTTAGTAGGGGTTTTCTATGGTGAGATAGTAGCGTACTACTTATTAAAATGAGATAGTAGTCGTCGTACTGCCATTAAGATCTAATTATAACTGTTGATTTTATGTACGATTACTCTTTCTATGTACGACAACTCAAAAGTAGTCGTACTAGTTAATTTACCAATCTCTACCCATTGAATTTTGTCTTAATATATAATATACAATTATACAAAAATATATAAAAATTAAAAGTAAACAATTAGCCTTAATATAAAATTTACTCCATCCGTTCCATTAATAACTTTCTAACTTTCCTTTTTTGAAGGCCTATTAGAAACTTCATAACTCATAAATGTAAAGTTTTTACCCCACTAACTAATTCTTTATTATTTCTCTTTCCTACTTTATCATCAATTTATTCAATATCTCTCTTACTTTATCATCTACTTACAACTTTACCAATATAATACCTCACACAAACTATTTTTTAATGCATATTCCTTAATCTAAGAGAAAGTAGCATGCTAGGAATGGACCGGAGGTAGTAGAAAACAAACCCACCATCTTAATTGTTTCTTGTTTCTAACTAGTACTAACCCGTGGCGATGCCAAGGTATAATTTACTTTTATTAATAAATACAGAGGGGATGATAAAATAAATTAATCGAGAAAATAAGGTAGTCAAATTTATGTGAACAACGTTGATCATGGTGTCGGTCGGTAGTCCTTCATCCAATATTATATCATTGAGTGTTTATTTATGTTACTATAGAAAATGTAAAAATAGAGTTCTACCCGTACCCGACCTGTTAATTAGTAACAGATACATGTGTTTTTTAAAAAAAAATCTATCCCTCAAACGAAACCAAAATAAAATACAAAAGTATACAACACAATCAACTGGGTTGTTCCCAACAACCCCGCGGTGGTATGTGGTCACCCCACCAGACACAAAAAAATATTATACAAACTTAAGTTTACATGTTACAGTTGTTTTTTTCCAACCCACCGGTTCCCAACAACCCGCGGTGGTTTGACCCCCACCCCCCCCCCCCCCCCCCCCCCCGATCATAGAGATCAAGAAAGTACAGAGAAGATCGAAGACATTTTCTCCGCCTAGAGAGTATAAGTTGATCCCCCCTCCCCCGGCTCGTTATGGAGATCAAGAAAGTAGAGAGAAGATTGAACTGAGTCTCCCCACCTAGAGAGTATCAGATCCCCATACCCGTTATGGAGAGAAGATCGAAGAGAGTTTCCCTGTCTAGAGAGTATATTTAGCGATGGGGGATAGCGACGGAACAAATCCATCGCTAATCTAGCGACGAATTGCTAGGTTTAGCTACGGATTGAGCGAATTCGCTCAATCCGTCGTAAAATATTCGTCGCTATTTGGCGATGGATATTTTTATCTGTCGTCCCTAAATAAATTGACCAAAATTAAAAAAGAAAAAAAAAAGAAATCGATTTTAGCGACGGATAGCCTATCCTTCGCTAAAATGGATATAGAAACGGGGCAGAACCCCTTTCTTCTCCATTTCCATTTCTGCTTCTTCTTTCTTCCTCCTTCCTTCTTCATTTTGCCATTTCCAATTTCCAACCAAAACTCCACCATTCCGGCCAATTTTGGAGTCGTCTCGAAGCTCGTTGGACAAGGAGCTCGGGTGGTCAATCAATTTCATCTTTTTTCAGCTTAATCGAAGGTATTTTGGCTAAAACACTTACTTTGCCAAATTTGGAGATTTTGTTAATTTCGACTAATTTGAGCAATTGCATGTTTATTGTAAGTATGTAGTAGTTAGTTTAGCTTATATTACGTAGTGTGTTACCTTTGAGGTGTGCAATTGATATTTTAATTGTGAATTTGGATTTTTAGTATAATGTTAGGATGTTTATAAGTATGTAGGGCTTTTAATTTAATATTTTCGTATATGTAGTAGGATTAGGAAGATTTAGTTGAGTGTTTTGAAACCCTTACTTGTTGAAAAATTTGAGAATTTTGTTAATTTCGACTAATTTGATCAATTGTATGTTTATGGGAACTATAGTACACTAGCTGGTTAACTTTGTCCAATTTATAGACTTAACAATAGCCGAGAAGGACGAGGGTATGTGTGTATTGTATGCTTAGTTGTTGATTATCCCAACTTTTTGTGCTTTAATATATGTCAAATGTATATGTTTTACATGCCTATTCATGTATTCTTTACTAACACATTTTTTCCTGTAATTTCTTATATGCTCTTGCAGATGCCGCGCCAAAGGAAGTCCAGATACCTTCCTCCCGGGTGTAGGGGTAGGGGGAGTCCATCGGGCTCTGGTGCGGGCAATACACCAGCGAGTGGAGCTACTAGTCCTATGGTCGGCTATGATATTGGTGGGAGCAGCAGCCAGTCTGAGGTTCCAGAGACTCCACCGGCCTCTACGTCACATGCTCCTGGTGACTACCCCTCTGACGGGTGTCCCTATCTCACGTTGACAGACGGTGCTACATTTCAGGGGAAGCTGGTGTTGTTCCCTAACTGCAAGAACAAGTAAGTATTATGCATTTGTAGAACATAACTTAAGATAAATATATGTTACATGAGTTTACTAATGAATATTCATTTCTTGTTTGTCTCATTGATAACAGGTTTTGGCCACCAGCTGCTTCGGATAAACTCGACAAAATATTTAGGGGCAGGAGGGAGATGCCGGGACATGGAGGTGAGAAGTGGACAAGCATCTCAGACCGGATGAAGCACTTTTACTTTGATGAGTTGCGGGTAAGCTTAAATGTTACAATGAATGCTTTATTTGTTCTTTTAATCGTTGTGTTAATGTGTGTGGTATGTTAGCCACTATATCTGTGAGTGGTATGTTAGCCACTGAACTTGGGTGATATGTTAGTCACCATTGTGTTAGTCAATTTTAGGACAATTTGAGTGGTATGTTAGCCACTAAGCTTGGTTTGATATGTTAGTCACCAATCATGAACTTGTTGTGTCATTTGAGTGGTATGTTAGCCACTAAACTTGGGTGATATGTTAGTCACCATTGTGTTAGAAAATTTATGGACAATTTGAGTGGTATGTTAGCCACTAAACTTGGTTTGATATGTTAGTCACCATTCATGAACTTGTTGTGTCATTTGAGTGGTATGTTAGCCACTAAACTTGGGTGATATGTTAGTCACCACTGTGTTAGTCAATTTTAGGACAATTTGGGTGGTATGTTAGCCACTAAACATGGTTTGATATGTTAGTCACCATTCATGAACTTGTTCTGCCATTTGAGTGGTATGTTAGCCACTAAACTTGGATGATATGTTGGTGTTTATTCATGAACTTATTGCACACAATTTGAGTGGTATGTTAGCCACTAAACTTGGTGTTATATTTAAATTGTTATCTTTCTTTAAACTGGTGTAATTTTTACTTTGTATGGAATTGTTGTAGAAAGACTACTACATTCCCAATGCCTTGGTGCCCCAATTGTACTCTATTTTCAAGACTTTAGGATCAGACATCTATAGGAAAATGGTTCACAAAATGAAGGAGACACGCAGACAACCAACTTGGGTGGGGGATGAGGAGTGGGCACTTTGGGAGGAGTACTGGAAGGATCCCTTTGTCCAGGATCAAGCTTTCAAGAACAGACAAAACTGTTTGACAGAGCTGCGAGATGGTACGGGCACTGCCCGACATCATTATGGATCGCGAGCTGTTGTTACAGATCACGTGATGGAGGTTAGTAAATATGTTGTTTATGACTTGGAATATGATACATAACCGATTTTTTTCTTTCATTTCAATCAACTAACTACTTGTTTGCACATATGTTTTTTAGGCCAATAGAGGACATCCGAAGAGTGCTCTATACCACTTCAAGAAGGCTAAGCTGAAGAATGGCATTTGGACTGACGTGAGGGCCGAGCGTATTGCAGTACGTTTCTTTCTTAAGGTTAACATTTGTATTTGTGTATTTATAAGTGATTCCTAAAATTGCATCTCATTTCGTATGCACTTTACTATTGCAGAGTGAGGTGGAGAGGAGGATGGATGAGAGGATGATCGAAGGTCATGAGCTGTCAATTGAAGAGCAAGACCAGATCTTCTTTGACGTCAACCCAGTGGACAGCAAGGGTCGAACATATGGATTGGGAAGTTTAGGCCCTACTATGAGTTCTAGTAGCTTCTCAGTGTCTCAGGGAGGATCACGATCTGATGTTTTCGCACAGGACAAGGTTAATGAGATGATGACTCCTCTCCACGAGGAAATAGTTGCGACCAAGGCAGCTTACCAGCAAGTGCTTGAGGAACAGGCTCGTATGGCTCAGCGGATGGACGCTTTGACCTAGATGTTCAGCACTTCTTCCCAGTACCACCCACCGCCCCCTCCCCATTCTTAGTTACATCAGACTTATGTTGTTTATTCTACATACTTTGACACTATCTCATCTTCTAGCTACTTGTGTTTGCATACTTTAAACTTCAGTATGGATAATTTATATTCGTCGAATATTTGATAATGCAATTTATCTACGTTTGGATAATTAATGCAATTTAATTGTTTCGGGTATATTATGTATGATTATATTATGTGAAAAAAATAGGAATTAAGGGCGAATTAGTCCATGGAATTTAGCGACGGAATTAATTCCGTCGCTAAATCTCAAATGAATTAGGGCGACCTAATGGTGGGATTTAGCGATGGATTAATATCCGTCGCTAAATTCCGTAACTAATTGGCGACGGATAAGTAATCTGTCGCCAATTCGGACGGACTGTGAACGGATTAATCCGTCACCAGTTCGTCGTTATTTGGCGACCGAATACTTATCCGTCGCCAAAAAAATTGTGACGCATGGTTTTGGGATAGGGGAGTGATCCGTTGCTACGGATTTAGCGACGGATCGGTCCTGTTTTAGCGACGGATAGTTCCGTCGCTAAAACATGATTTTTTTTTTTGTAGTGTTTTGCTAACTTAATCATAAAATGTTGCGCTCAGGTCTTGTAACAAAGGTATGGAACGGGTTCAAGTATATGCCAGACCAGACCTGAACATCATTATTTCGAACGGGGTTTAATTCGGGTTGGATAGAACCAGTCGTTCCAGCCAGAGATTGTAGAGAAGAGAACCCTTATACCTCATCGTACAGATCGAATCTTATACATAAAGAAAAGGAAATTGAAAGTCTTCACGTGTAAAATGTTATTGATAGACATGTAAAGATCAAGCACACCACCAATTAGCTCATGTATATCTCTTCTATCTCCTGGAACTGAAAAAAGCAGGTCTAGTACACGATTTATAGAACATTCTTAGAAGATTAGTTAAAGGGGCTATGTCAAGCATAGATCCAAAGGTCCTCCTAACTGGATTTATGCTCATTAAGAAAATGCATATTCAACTGTAAATCATACACATGTGAGGTATAAAATATAATTAAGCTTCATTATCAAACTTCACCATAGAATACAAATTAACACAACTTTAAACGTTTACTCATGTTAAACTATATAAGAATGTATGAGTTTCATTCATGTAAGCTTGGATTAGCTTAGTATTGTCCTTAGAGTATATAATCCACTTCATCAACATCAATATCGAAATGTTTTAATTTTGTAGGAGTTGTACACTCAAACTTATTCTCATGATAACTATGACTTAAATAAGTATATTATTTAGTATTTTTTACTTCTTTTATGCTTGGACCATCCTCCATATTTGGAGAAACACCAATTGAAACGTAAAAGAAAAATCAGAAAAAAATATGGCAAACTGAATTTTCTTTATTATTACAAATAGATAATCAATACCGGGCATGAAGATGGAGATAAATGAGTAAATGATTTGTATGTAGGTAGGTTTAATATTGCAAATGGATAGTTGTTGTTATGTTTATTAGTATCCAAATTTATATTTTAGGTCGTAAACATTTGACTGTAAAAAACATTTTAGTAGACTTGTGCCAATCAAGCTTTATAAATTCGTTTGACCAGTGGTTGGATCGGAGTTCCTAGCTAATTGTCGATTGATTAATCAAGTATGAGTTTTTAGTTTTCCTTCCCTTTTAGTTTATATAAAAAAAATCATTATGGAATAATGTAGTAGTATATAGTGTTGCCATATTTTCTTTTTAATAGTGAGAGATCACTATAAAGATTTAAATTATAATTAAAGCTCATATACGTCATTAACTTACTACTAATTCACAAAGTTCTTTAGCCACATTTCGTCAATGATAACAATAACTCAGCTAATTTACGTGATTGTAAAGAACGAACACATGCAAGGTTATTCTTCCTTATCCCAGTCGTGCAGTGTAAAGTGCAAACTTTGACTCCGCATATTTTTCCGCATTTACCTCTGCCAATTAAGAATCACAAATAAAGGGTATTCCTCCCGTATCCAAGTCAAGTATGTCCATAATAATATTTTGCAATTACTCCAACCTCATCTGGTAGAGCATATTGTAAAAAATAGAAGCATCAAATTTATCTTGATCCATATCAAATTATAAAAAAAACAACTTGAGAAGAATATGTGTAGAGTTGTATTTAAGTGCACCATTATAGTAGATAATATTGTTGTTAGCAGACTTTATGAAATCATGCGAGTGATAAAGTCGAAAAGATTTAAATGAATTCGTCTTGGCACGGTGAATTTAAATATATGTTCAAATTATTTTTCGGAGTTTTGTATATATATATATTTATATGAGATTTTATAAAACTATATCTGCAGCCAATATACCAAAAAAAATTAATAAGAAAAAAACGGTGAAAGATATATTGGCTGAAAATGCAACAAATTCTACAAAATTTCCGTGGCGATGTCACGATATAGTTTATGTTTAATAATATATAGAAATGGGAGGACAAAATAAATTGATCGAGACAACCCCTGGGGTGGTATGTGCTCCCCCACATAACGATCTTCGTGTGGATAATATAAATATACCAAACCAACATCATCATAAGAACACCCAACTGATAATTTATGTGCTAAAACGTTACCCTCACGTTTAACTTGGCAAAACTTATTCTCCATCAAATACCTAAATTTCTTTGAAAAGTAAAACAAAGGGGCAAAGCTAAAATTTGTCGATTTAATAGATTTAATCCCTAAAGAACAATCCCTTTCCATTAATACATGTTGCCACTCAAAATCTCGAACAAATTTTGTTCTTAATTTGGTTGTCCAACCTTCCGCATTTTCAGCAACCATAAGACATAAAAAAATTTCACCAAGCAATAACATTCATGCCTTCTTGATCCCTAGCAACAACACTAATACGTCCCCTTATTCGGACTCTGCTCAACTGTATGAAAATTTCACATAGGATGACTGGAATGTGAATGAATCTGGCAGATTTAGCCCATCAATTTTATATATTATATTATATAAGAACACCCAACTGATAATTTGAGCGCTAAAACATTAGCCTCACGTTAAACATTAGTTAAATACTCTATTTTTAAATTTTCATTAATTGATTTTATCTTATTTAATAAATTTATATTTTATTTTAATGAATAAAATGATTTATTTAAATAATATTATTCACGATTGGTGTCTATGGATTCGTCTTGTCACGACGAATTCAAATATATGTTCAAAATATTTTTTGAATTTTTGTAGATGAAGATATATGAGATTTAATAAAACCTATACATATAGTCAATATACCAAAATTAAAAATCAAATATATACTAGCTAAAATACAATTAATTCCACAAAATTCCACCTAGTATGTGTTGAGGGTATAAATCCCCCAACCACTTAGAGATTATTCTTTTAATTTCTCCGTAGGTAACGATCAAGATATCCTTAAGTAAGAAGCTCCGTACTGCGTAAGAGCCAACGTGTGTGAGCTTGGGATCCTAAGCCTGGTAAGAACCTGCACAAGTGACTTGGAGGAGGGGGGTTAGAACCCGATTTGTCAAGTGTCAAACCGGTTTGAGACTTTACTTAAGAGAGACTGGAGATCTACTCTGTGTAATGTTCGGATTTTGTTTGTAAGGACCACTTAACTTACCTCCTTAACATGGGGAAGTGTACCATATATATAGATTTCTCCCCAATTGGGAGGATTCCACCAGATCGTGCCAAGTGTCAGGCTCAGATTGAGCCAACAATGCCTCAATAGGCCCATGGCCCATTAATGATTCCCTAACCCATTCCCTTTTGGACTTTCGGGGGTAGATTTGTCATTAATGTGAGAGTTTGGAGACCTTTCGCAGTCTGCCATGCATGAGATCCGAGGAGGTAGGTCCGGACGATAGGTACGAACCGTACTAGGTTGGACCGGGGGTTTCCAGTCCATATACTGTCCAAAGGAGGTGGTCCGGGACGTGTGATTCGGACCTCGATGCTCTCAAGTGCCAGTTCACTTGGTTGCTTATGAGATTGTTGTGTTGGGTCCGGACGGCCATCCGGGTCGGACCCCATGGCTACGGACCATTGGCAGGGTCGGAGCTATTACCCTTGAGCCCTTTTTACCCTTTTCTTCCAGGATGAGTCGGACTCGATGGGCTTAGGGTCGGACCTACGGGTCGGACTGTGACGTCTCGGATCTCCAGACAACTCGGGATGCCTTAGGATTCGTTCCAAAGGCGTCTATGACATATTGGACATATTTTCGTATTAACATATGTCCCCCTAGTTTCCAAGTATCTTGGTAGAAGATAGTTGTGGAACTATGAGTGGAGAGGATAGTTTGTTTCTTGGTTCAATCCATCTCTCGTAAGCAGAAAAAAGGTGTAATTCGTGCTTCGTATAGTCCTCAACTTAATCTCTTCCCCCCCCCCCCCCCCATTCTTTCTTTCTTTTGTTGCGATCCGAGGGAAAAGGCTCGGAGTTGCAACAAAATTAAGAAAGAAAAGGGTATTTGTAAGCGAGACTAAGTGTAGACTGAGAACGTCGGAGTTGTACCTTTGGTAGGTTATGGGATGATCTGGGGATGAATGTCCATTAGGACAAAAGGTTTTGTGAGGGGATGGTCCGGAGAAAGACATCCGAATGGATCCGAGGCGCAGGATGTCTGATCACCCGAAGGTCGAGTGGTGTCCTTCTCCCGAAAGTGGGGGAGTTCGTTGTATGTGTCTTTCATCGCAAGGTAAGTTTTTTATACCAATTCGTCATTTCACTTGGTATTGTTGTACTACGCCGTTGGATGAATTTTGATCTACGATTGAGATTCAATCCCGAAAAATCGCAACGGTTGAACTTCCAGATTTGACCCTCTATAAATAGGGGCAGAGTCGCTTTCATTTCCCCACGTCTAGAGAGAAGATTATCACGTTTTCAGTACATCCGAAGCAAGTACAAATAATCCGAGGCGAGTAAGAAGAAGTCCATAGTGTGTTGTCTTGTGCAAAATCAGTTGCCTTCAATCCAACCATCCGAGTACAAGTAAGTTGCTTGCTTTCCTGTCTGGCTGTCAAATTTTCCTGTGTTTGTTATTTTGTGCCTGTTGAAAATATGGTCTGTTCGGATGTATGCTCATGTGTCATATTCCATAGTTGGTAATAACCATAGTGTGCCTCAGATATGTTGAGTAGTTAGGACTAATAGCGGACTAACACCTTACTAACTCCGAACTAACCTCGTCTGACAGAATCGTTTTCTATCCTCCGAACTTAGATTTTGCCCACTTTAATCTACGTAAACGGCGTCTCGGACTGCAATCTTAAAGCTTACAAAATTACCTTTTCCTTTCCCTAGGATGTCCGAGAGTGATAGTCAGAACCGATCCGAGGCTGAAGGATATGAATCCGACGCGTTGTCCCTATCAGACAGCTCCGAGGAGATTGGTATTGTTGGTGCGGAGGATTCGGTAGAGCTGGAGCATTCTCCTCGTCCGAGCCGGGAAGAGCCCGAGGTAAGCTCTTTACTTCGGTTAGTTGTTCCGGGTTCAGGGTCTCTGAAGCGTCAGGATTACCCGCAAGTCTCTATTGTGCAGGGTGCTGGTGTTGTCCAAGAGACAACCTCTCGGACCATAGGGGTTCTCCGTCCGCGCCGTGCTGGGAAGGAGCCCGAACTCCCGGTAGAGATTCGATCCCTCATACGCAACCTAGGTTATAATTTTAGGAGTAACCCTAACCGAGTGCCGTTCATTCCGGATCCACAGGAGCCTAACATTGAGGAGGTGCATGATACCGCTGAGGCATCACCCGAGTTGGGTATGTTCGAAGAAGGTGTCGAGGATCGGGTCCAGGTTGCTGCTCCCCTTCGGATGGTGGTGGAACTGAGTTCATCGTCCGGGGATGACAAAGTTGAGGAGGAGGGTCGGACTGACAATCTCGGTTCTGAGGAGGAGATACTGTCCGTCCATGTTTTCCGGAGGGAGTTAGCTGGGCAAGCGGGTACGAGTCATTAGCAGACCGAGGAGGAGTTGCCCGAGGGCCTTAATAAGGGTGAAGATGTGTTCCGGGTGAAGTTCCCTCGGCCGAGAGACGATGTAACTCATCCTGTTCTGGAGGGTGAACTGAACGAGGAATGTACATTGCCCACGTGCCCTTCGATTGTGATGTCCGAGGAGGTGGAGGAGCTTCGGAGGAAGTATGAGATTTCCGAGTCCGTGGAGATCCTTATTCCGGATGAGTCACACGCCTTTTACAATCCGCCTCTAGGATACATGTGCGTGCATGAGATAAGTCTGCACTTTGGGTGGCGTCTGCCAGTGGCGTCCGAGTTGATGGACATTTTGAATGACATGGGGTTGAGTCCGCATCAGATCATCCCTAATTCTCTCAAAAATTTGATGTGCTTCGGGGTGATGTGTAAATACAAGGGCATCCCGGTTACTTTTGATAACTTCCGTAAATTGTTTAGTGTTAGTATAAGTATTAGGAATACATTGTTTTATACGTTGGTGTGTCGCCAAGCGTATACATTCTTCGTAGATCCGCTCTCCTCCTTGGGAATAAATTGGTGGAAGAGATATATCTTCGTCCGGCCCGCGCTAAAACAGGGTCAATCCGAGGCGGAAAGGGCCCAGTGGCGGTTCGAGAAGAAGTTTTTCCGAGGCAGGCTGCCGGATTGGAAACCTCCGGCTCGGAACATTCCTTTGTGGATGCAAGATCTCCACAAGAATCAAGACCCGGAGAAATATTTTTTCAGGGGATTGATCTGCCAGCCTCTGCCCTATCTAGCTGGCTTTTCGGAGCCCAGTTTTTGTAACGAGAAGAAGGATCTGAGTAAGTTCTTCTTCATTTGGTCACGTGGTCGTTTATCCGAGTCGGTGGTCCCTTTTATTGCTCTGCTTGTAGTTGTTTGAGAAAATTTTATTATCATGTATTAACTTATTATCCTTCGGATGTGCAGATTTTTTGTTCAAGTACACCATGTCCACCATGCGGGAGCTGAAGCGGAAGCAAAATGCCGCTCACAGGAAGGAAATGGAGGAGGGTACCCGAACCCAAATCATCAAGACGTCCACTGTGTTGCGTATTAACAATGTCAGATCTAGGTCCTCCCGGAACCATTGACAGTATCTGAAGTTTCCGCCAAATACAATAACCAAACCCCCGAATGGTTTGGTTGGTCGATGCATAAAATCCCCCAAACTCCTATCAATCGCTTCAAAACAATGCATATTGGTCACTGTAGCCCCGTCTCATATAATAACATTCGTTTCCTTGAGTAGACAGGTTGCATCAGAATTACGCTTAATCTTACTGCATATCGAGTCTAAATGGATCTTCAATGGTATATCGAATCTTGATTGAGCAATTCGGACCATCGAAAGCATCAATGATATAATACCGATGGAAGTCACTGGGAGAACTGTATCTCCTCTAGCTCTAAAAAACGGAGCATAAAGTCCTCCAAGTATAATATCTCCTCTAAAATAACAATGAATTGTAATAATAACGTCCTGCTAAGTATGAGTTGATGACCTTGATTCTCCCTATCTTATATCTGGAAAGCTAAAAAATTCCTTAGAATAAGATTTGGCATCTTACTCATAATAGGTAACTGAATATCGATATACCATCCGTCTTCTACATGGACGAAAAGTAGTACATATTGAAAAATAAGGTAGCATCGAAGAAACTCAGTTATGTGCTTCAAGTCCCCATTCATATCTCAACCATAATATTATTTTTTTGCATGTACGTTATCGACATCACCCTCCTATACTATAGCAGATACTTCTGATGCAGTAGGCAAATTGTAAGTTCATCCATTTTCCTGGCATCTTGCAATAAGTTGAAGGCCTCCCTCATAGGCATTATCAAGGGAGATGCGATCTCTGACCATCTTGTATACTTTTGCATATGGATTGTACTCTCTCACCTTAGTTTTGATCAATGTCGCAGTAGCAGCTTTCACACCAGCTTCATTGGTTTCTCTTTACCATAATAATAAAATAAATTATTTACCGTCGAGTATCTATAATTCTAATGAGTACTAAATGATGTATAACGAATAATTTGTTTGAAATGAAATATGTGAAAGATACATAAAATTGAGTGTAGAGGTTTAAAGAAACTCACCCGAGAGCATTGATCATGTTGTCAATTCCGTGTTCAGTGTCATATATGTAACATTGGGCGAATTTTTGGAGTTTGTCCTTCGTTGGGCAAGAGCGAGCAAATTTTTTGATCATTTTAGCCACCTATCTTAAATCAATAAGGACATTTTCGTTTATTGACTTCCTTGCCTATTTTCCATCCATTGAAGTAAATGTGAAGATTTTATTGTATGAATGGATGATAGAACAGTTATATGAACTGAGTACCTACTGGATAAACAACTAATACATGTAGAATATATTTTCAAAATAGTATAGTTTTGAACCCTTCCACTGTCATTCAAGTTTATTCCATCTCGTGAAGTCTGATCTTGAGACCGTAAACGCTTATTCGATTTAGACGATTTGTTATGTTTATCAAATAAAAAAAAATTTACAATCATGCGTCGCGTTTCACAACTAAAAGTAACAGTTGAGAATATAGGAAAAAATTCAACATCTAGGTGTTGTTGTTTGAAATCAAATATGTAACATCTAGGAATCTTTCTTGAAAGCCCTGAAGGAGCCAAGCTGGAATACACCATCACCCTCAACTTTAAAGTAACAAACAATGAGGCCGAGTACGAGGCACTGCTCACCGGCTTGAGGATAGCAAGATCTCTTCAAGTAAAAAGAATCAAAGCTTATACAGACTCCCAGCTCGTAGGGTCCCAACTTTCTAGGTCTTTTACTGCTAAAGGACCCAACATGATCAAATACTTGGAACTTCTCAAGAAGGAGGTTGAGCACTTTGAAGCATTCACACTTGAACAATTCCACAGGGAATGGAACGAGAAAGCCGACGCCCTTTCCAAGTATGTCTCTGCCTTAGGAGCTCTGGACACAAGGCGTGTCATCCTGATGACTCTCACAGATTCCTCCTTGGTAAACCTTAATGGACAAGTCTTCCTTTTGAGCGTTGAAAGGAGCTGGATGACCGACATATTTCACTATCTCAAGGACGGCTCTCTACCTTCAGACCCTAAAGAAGCAAGGAGGATCCAATGCCGGGCCAACAGATACTTCATCCTGGGAGAGGATCTCTGAGATCTTTCACCGACACTCACATGAGATGCCTTGGTCCCCAGGAGGCGAAGACCGTTATGGAGGAAATCCATGCAGGGAGTTGCGGAAGTCACTCTGGGGGACGAGCTTTAGCTCAGAAGATCATAAGGCAAGGTTACTATTGGCCTACCATTGATACAGATACTGCCAACTTCGCTCGTGCTTGCGAAGACTGCCAATAATATGCCAACATACCGCATCGTCCAACCAACCCTATGATTCTGTCAATCATAGCCTGTCCGTTCGATCATTGGGGAATAGACATAGTTGGACCCTTTCCACGGGGCACACACCAAAAGAAGTTCCTTATTGTCGCAGTAGAGTACGTACTTCACCAAATGGGTTGAGGCCGAAGCAGTACCACCATCACAAAAAGTCGAGTAAGGACCTTCATTTGGAAAAATATCATTTGCCAGTTTGGACTTCCTAGGGTCATTGTTTCGGACAATGGAGCACAATTTTCTGGAGCCAGATTGAAAGAATGGCTCCAATCCTTCAAAATAGAGCATCGCTTCACTTCCGTTGGCTACCCTCAAGCCAACGGACAAGTTGAAGCTACCAACAAAACTATTGTGAAGATTTTGGAAAAGAGGCTGAGAACTTCTCAAGACAGCTGGGTAGATGATCTCGATGGAGTCCTCTGGGCGCATCGGACGACAGCCAGAACTTTTACTCAAGAGACACCTTTCGCGCTAGTTTATGGCTCCGAGGCGGTAATCCCCTCTGAAATAGCTGTGGAAACCCAAAGGATCCAACAATACCAACCTGCTGGAAATGAGATCGCGAGGATCTAAGACCTCGAGATCCTCGAGGACAAAAGAAGCAGGGCACTAGCTAACATCCTCCGCTATCAAGCTATATCTGCCAGGGCTTACAACAAACATGTTTTTCCCAAAGATATACAAGTCGGGGACTTGGTTCTCCGAAGAGCTGACATCCTAAGCAATGTTGGTAAACTCAAGCCCAAATGGGAAGGACCCTACAAGGTTACTGGAGCCAAAATCAATGGAAGCTTCGAGTTAGAAGACGACCAAGGAAGAGCCTTGAAGAGAACTTGGAACGCTAAGAATCTACAAAAGTTTTATGCTTAGGATAACACTCCGAAAATAGACTACGTCAGTTGTCAAAGTTTTTGTCATTTTCTTTCTCCGGCCGCGAAGCCCACCAGTTGTACTTGAATTTCCGTCAAATCAATACAACTTTTTGCAAGGCAAAGAAGCTATATTCAAACAAACACACTGCCTCGGACCCTTCAAAGAATTCCGAGCCAATGGCTTAAGCGAATAATTGAAAAACCAATTTTTCGACAAGACAGTTCGGGTGAAGTGAATAACAAGCCAAAGATAGAAATTGCAAACACTCAAAGATTTTGTATTGCTCAAAAGTACAAATTACAAATTGCAAACTTCGGATCTACCCGTCCGAGTCACATAAAGCAAAGAGAAAATCTACATTGTTTTTTATAATACAAATACGCAGTTCTTGGCAGAATATCCAACGTCTGGAACATGAAAGCACATCCGTTCCAAAACTGAGCATCCGAAGCAGGACAAGATCAACACTGATATCCAAAACCGGAAACCGTGGACAACGATCCTATGCGTTCCGAAGCAAAGTAGCCGGCGATTGGAGTTGACGCTCCGAACCAAGCTTATGACGGCAGCATCAAGATCATTTCTTCCCAAGAATCGAGGAAACCCTCACGGAACCTCGCCATCGAAACAGAAGTCTGATGCGACCGAACCAACTTAAGATGGTCCGGCCGCAATACCTGCATAATTCGTATAGAGACTTCCGAGTCACACAGCCTGACTTAGAGAAAAGAACCTGAGTGAAAATTGATGCCACGGAAACATAGTCAATGGGCTTTCCGCAGCTTCCACCACAACCACTTTCTCGGTCATACAGGTACTCACCGCGAGAAAATGGTAAATGGTGGAAGGAGCCGACAGCCCACGGGTTTGGTTCTCCGAAACAGCAGGTGTAGTAGCTCCCGGAACCAGCGAGCCAGCCAGCCTCCCCGGGGCTCAAGTCGTTGATACAAACTACAGCCCCGGTGAAAGAAGGCTAGCACGACGATCCGAGGAGAAGCACTTCCAACAAGGCCAATCAGTGGACTGGATTTTTCCGAATCTACAAATGTTAGATAATACCTCGAGCCAGCGAGCTAGTCTGCTTCCCCGGGGCTCAAGCTATTGATACAAACCACAGCCCCGGAGAAAGAAGACTAGCACGGCGACCTGAGGAAGTATTTCTGAAGAGGCTGACAAATATGGGGAAATCCCTAGAACCAGCGGGTTAATCTGCTCCCCCGGGGCTCAAGTCCTTAGTACGAATTACAGCCCCGGAGAAAGAAGATTAGCACGACGATCCGAAGGAGAGTGATTCCGAGTGACTTGATCTCATTGTCCCCAGAATGGTCCGTCCCAAAGGAATCACGCATAGGAACGGTGGAATCAACCTACTCGTTGGATCTTTGGACCCGAGGATCCGGATCACCTATCACTATAAAAGGGATGGAATGATCTGACGAAAAGCCGTACAATCCAGGGGTATATATAGAAGTGGCGAGCCAATCACCACTCGCCACGTGGCCTGTAACCGTTGGCGATGGGCTTGGGCCCGGACTTGGGCCAAACAATTGGGCCGCTATTGGGCCAACCCAGAGTCTTTTCACATTTTCGGCCTTGTTGGGAGAATTATTTTGAATTGTTGCCGGCTCGGACCCATCAGCCCGAGGCGCCAAACATGGTCCGTAGTGAGAACCTCTCCTTTTTTACCACCTTTTCACAAGTCAACACGATTCGGAATAGTACACCACGTCGCCACAAATCAAGCAAGGATTTTAACATCCGAACCATTCCCACTTGTTACAAATTTGAGTAAACCAATCTTACCGGGACGATTAGCATTTAGAGCTACGACTCGGACAAACGTCTTGTTCTACCGAGCCATGAGTTGCCCAATTGAAAATTATAGTTTAGGAGCATTTGGCCTCGTGGGCTCGGATCCATTACCCGAAAACCGAGCCAACGACACTTGGGTTACTGATTTATCTTATAAACTCAACTCGCAATGAGAAGCGTGCATTTGAAAAGGAAACAGCACAAGCAAATGATAAGGTTGATCCGAGCCATCAATGAACTCGGAGGAATGTCATAAATATCAAATCAACTGCGTAAATTTGACAAAAATTATCCATACAAAACAGCGACAACAAAGAAACAACATTGTTTTATGGTCCGAAGACCAGAGTTACAGGCTTCCGGGGCATACCCCGTCTTCATCCTTCCCGCCGCTCAGGCGAATCAGCTTGTGTTCCGGAGGGGCCTCCGATCTCCTTTTCCAGTGACGCTTGCAGATCCGCCAGCCTTCGATCTTTGGCTTCCTGGGCCAACCACTTCTCCCTTCGGGACCGCAATTCTTGTAGGAAGGCAGGGCACTGCTTCATCAAGTCCAGATCCCGATCGAACCCTTGAACAGGCCCGGGCAGAGTCAGCCAGTCTCGGTTGTGCTCCACATGCTCCTCCAGGGGGACGAAGACATTGAAAATCAGCACTCGGGGCACGAACGCTGGAAGGTACGAACCACCATGGTCGTACTTCTTGTCCTCCGTCTCATCACATACCAGCTCCACAAACACGCACTGGAGCAAGTCTTCGTCCAAGACACCCTCCGGAGCAAACTCTGAGCCATCGGCCTCTTTGAAAGCAGAAATGCCTTCAGCCTCCACATCACAGCCACTCGGGATCCAACCCCTCTGCCGAAACTGCCCTACAGCTGCATCGAAGCCATCCTGCCAAGCCTCGTCATACTTGGACTCAAGCTTGAACTTGCAGGAGTTCGACCCCAAGAAATTCTGGACAGCCTGCGTCCGGACCTTCAAGAGCTCACTCAGCATCATATCTTTAAAGCTCTGGGAGACACTGACGTACTCATCCACGCTATCCTGGTACACTTTCAGATCCTTCTCAAGCGATAGGATGACACTTTTCAGCTTGGCCGCCTCCGATTCGGCCTCCTTCTTGCAAAGAAGTGGTCTTCTCACCCTTTCCGGACAGTTGCTCAACCCGGACGCTCCACCGCCCGAGCAAATTTGCTGTGTCCTCCATCATTGGCCTCCGCCACCACGGAGCACGCTTGAACAGCGGCAGTGAGCTACATTGACCAACATTTTCCAACATTGAAACATTAAAAACAAAGTTCCGAACCAAAGAAAGTTGACATACATTAACCATTAAAAATTAAAAACAAGGTACGTACCTTCTGGTGAATTGCGGACAGCTCCGCAATTTGGTCCAGCTCCGAAGCAGCAGCCAACCGAGCCACCTCAGCGTCCAACTCCGGCTCACTACTCATTTTTCCCTTTCCCTTCTTGGCCGGAGGAATTGGACCTTCGGACGGACGCTTCTGCCCGGCCGCAGCACACGAGCCACTAGCGGGAGGGTCCCGAGACACTGACCTTGGGGGTTTCTTGGCCCCCTTTGAGCCCGCCGCCTTACCCTTGTCCGGGGTAGGTATCGTCTGGGCCTCCTCACCTGCCGCGGCCCTCCGAGTCTCCTCCACTCGGAAAGTGGCAGCATTCCGAGGCTCAATTTGGGATTCGTGTAAAGTCCTCAGAATTACAAAGAACATGTGACTGCATGTAACTAATTTTGATTTTAGTAATTTGTATCTTTCTTTATATTCTGTTAAGTGTGTTTTGGATTTTTTAAGCTGGTACGTTAACAACTAAGATTCATGGGACGATAGAATTCGCAAAGTGAATACTACGGGTTGGTCATAGAGTTGTCAGCGGTGATAATGATAGTGATGTTGATATCAAGATGCCAGAGGACATTATTTTTCAAGAAGTAAGTGATCATATTCTTACCATTGTCCAAATCACATATATGTACTTACTTGAGCAGTAAGATTATGCCTGATTCTGATGTAACATGTCTACTCAAAAAACGAAGCTTATTATATGGGACGAGGCTACAGTGACCATTTTACATTGTTTTGAAGTGTGATAGGAGTTTGAGAAATGTTATGCATCGACTAGCCACACAATTCAGTGGTTTGATTATTGTATTTGGCGAAGACTTTAGACAGATACTGTCAGTGGTTCCGCGTTGGTCTAGATCTGTCATTGTTAATGCAGCAATATGCTCATCCAATATTTTGGATTCACGTGAGGTCCTCAGACTTACAAAGAACATGCGGTTGTTGGTAACTAAATGTTTTTTTTTTCACTTATGGTAATATTGATTTTAGTAATTTGTATCTTTCTTTATATTTTATTAAGTGTGTTTTTTTTTTATTTTTTTACGCTGGTACATTAACAACTGAGATTCAGGAAACAAGAGAATTCGCATAGTGGATATTACATGTTGGTGATGGAGTTTCCGGCGGTGATAATGACGGTGAGATTGATATCAAGATGCCAGAGGACATTCTTATTCAAGAAGTAAGTGTTCATATTCCTACCATAGTCCAAAGCACATATAATTCATTACTTGAGCATATATCTAATCCATATCTTGATCCACATTATTTCCAAAATAAATTAACATATACTCCCTCCATTCCGGTTTCATCTTCCTGCGGGCCCAGGCACAAGATTAAAAGAAACGTGAATAAAGTAGAAGAGATGGTGATAAAATAATAAATGGAGTGAAGTGTGACAAATAGTGAATAAAGTAGGAGATATAGTGTATAAAGTAGGATAGATATTTTCCATTTAAGTCCTAATCCTGCCGTATTTTTGGAACTTTGGGACTACATTTACCGGGGCGAACAAACGTTGCACTGCGTGCGCCAAATCCCCTAAACGTTGGGACCATTTATGCCTTTTTCTCGGTGAGAAGATGAAGTTGAGACGGACCAAAATTAAATGCGGGAAGATGAAACTAGAACGGATGGAGTATCTAATATTCTAATCCATATATCTCTCATCATGGATT
This sequence comes from Plantago major, assembly GCA_026545765.1. NCBI lineage: Eukaryota > Viridiplantae > Streptophyta > Magnoliopsida > Lamiales > Plantaginaceae > Plantago > Plantago major. The sequence goes on from CM048842.1 coordinate 88,582,208, forward strand.
ATAATTCATTATATTATTTTATATATGTTAATTTATTTTACGTGATTTATATTTTCAAAGCCTTTATTTATGTTGTCTACTATTATTATTATTATTATTATTATTATTATCATTATCATTATCATATCATTATTATTATATAATGAAACATAGATACACATTTCCATATAACTCTCATTTGATGCTCAAATATCAAGTGCACATCAACATGGAATACTGGAATAGCATGGGCAATACCACACCCTTCAAGTATATATTTAAAGGAAGCGATAAGATTGGGTTAATTTCATTGATCGAGAAAATGGGTATAAGGCCATGACTCATATGGACTTTCATTATGTGTCTCCATGCAAAGCAATGTGGAGGATATTAGAGTCCCACTGCATTATACAATTTATGTTGTTAAGCGATTGTCGTTTTCATTTGGAGAATGAGAAGTTTGTTCCTTTCAAAGATGATGAATGCATGTCAGATGTCGTCAACAAAGCCAATGTTAAACAATCACAGTTCTTGCAGCGGTTCAAGTTGAAAAAAATAGATCTTCGAGCCCGAAAGCTGATTTATGCTAAAATTCCTCGCTATCAATGTTGGAAAAACGAACATAAAATATGGTTCGCATGTAAACAAAGAGACAAGTTTTCGGTATAATGGTGTTGACTGTGTTGTGCACAAATATCACAAGGATGCATGTGAAGCTATGGGCTTCTTATTCAATGATGGAGAGTATACTCAGTAATTTTGGTACAATAAATTAAAAGACTATATTACCCATTCCCACATTCAATGACAAACAGTTAAAATTTTGTATGCAATTGTCATGTAACGATAGAGAACTCTCCATCTAGGTTTGAAAATCACTGATGAAAAAAAAAAACATTGCTACTATTATGCCCACTCTTCGTTTTGTATTAGATGTTCTATGTTATAGTTTCAATGGAGCATATCACGATGATTTATACCCACAATTGACCAATGGATAACGTGCCATATATGAAATTATGTCTATTGTCGATGGTCAAAATGACGAAGTATTCTTCTTATAAATCTACGGAGGGACCACAAAAACCTTTATATGGAGAACGGTGTGCTCTAGTTTGAGGGCTAGAGAATATATTGTACTTCCAGTTGCGTCAAGTGGGATTACATCACTCCTTTATAAAGGTAGGACGATAGTCCGGCATATTCGAGGTTCGGAATATATTGCAAATCACGAGGACTCAACATGCAATAAGCTCATGATTCAGAGGTCACATGACTGCTCAAGGAGGCTTCGACTTATATTTGGGATAAGGCTCCCATGACAAACCGACATTGTTTGAAGCGATCGATAATATATAGCTTGAAGGATGTGATGGGCCGTTCAGATGAGCCATTTGGTGCGAGTGGTGATTGTCTTCGGTGGGAACTTCCGACATATTTTGCCCGTTGTTCCAGGAGGAATAGTTATAATATTGTGAATACCTCTATATGCTCCTCTAGGATATGAGATGTTGTGAGCTGCTTCGGTTGGCAAAGAACATGAGACTGCAGGTAATGGCCCGTCTTATCTATATATCACATATACTTATATCATATTCAACTTATCATTTTTACGTCCAATTCAATTCTATACAATCTAGTTCGTCATCTTTTGAAATTTAAGAGACGAAAGAATTTGCTGAGTGGATAACACAGGTCAGTGAGGGCATTGTCGTTGAACCTGATGATTATGGCCGGGTTGATATCAAGATCCTTGAGCGTTTACTTATTTGAGAAGTAAGTCATCATATTCCAATTATTGTAGATAGTACATATCCTTCGTTGTTGTATCACTTAGGCGATCCATCACTTGACCCTGTATATTTCATCACAAGATATTCTTGCACCTACAAATGAAATATTTGATGATATAAATCAATTTGTCATGTTGAAAAATGTCTAGAGATAGCGTTGAAAATTTGAGCGCACATAGCATTGCTAGGGAGATAATTTTGAGAATGATCTCGAACATGTTTTCACTGTAGAATGTTTAACAACATAACTAAATGAATTACTAAATTGGATATTTGGTAAACACTTTAGTGTACGACTACTATCTCATTTTAACTGTGTACGACTACTATCTCACCGTAGAAAAACTCTGCTTAGTATTCATCCGAGCCAAATTTATGTTCAACATTCTTTTGCTAGTATCGTGAAGCAAGTTATTTTGGTTTTAAGATTACGATATATATATATACTTGTATTAAAAAAAGGTGCTTGTCACCGTATATTTTGTATACCTTATATTAATGCACCCTCCAAAAAGTGTATACATGAAATTTTGCCATCTAAAAATAACGCGTGATGTATTAATAAGAGCTATTGTAATATGTTTTTTATAGTTGGTTTGTTTTAATCAATGGAATATGCTTCTTATTTTTTTAATTTTTTTCACAGGTGAGATGGAAATGTATTAAGAACTATTGTAATATGTTTTTTTTTAGTTGGTTTCCTTTAATCAATGGAGTATGCTTCTCATTTTCTTTTTATCATTTTCACAGGTGAGATGGAAGATAACAATTGTTCTAATAAATCATGTGAAATGAGATGAAGTGGTCGCAGTGCGTCACACATTATTTTCATTTTCAGAAGTAAAAAGTGACCTGGGGTACCTTAATATGTTGAAGTTATGGGTCACGGACAAAATTTGGGTTGGCACTTTTAAAGAATTATTAGTATAAAATCAAAATAGTACGTAATAATAAATAATATAGTTTTCTTGTATTCATATTGACATTACCGAAAGCTATGGTTGTTAAGGAAAAACGGACAGAATGAGAATTTCCGTACACAGAAACATTCCCACACTTGAGTCACAGTCTCGTACGAAACGGGTCAAAATTCTATTTGAAAAGCCAAACACGCGTAATATTACAACAAGATCATTTACCTGCCCATTTTTACTAATTAACGTTGGTAAGAATTGACAATTGTCCTTAATAATTTAATTAGAACAACAAATCACGGCAGAAGAATTGGAAATAACCAAATACGTCATCTCAAGTGGGAAGAATTATGTCCGTACTAAAAATCTAATTGGCAGAAGCCCCCGGTAAATTTTGCCTAAATACGTATTGGTGATATAAGCTATATTGTATTTATCAGAAACTTCATTAATTTCAGTTCAATTCAGATCATATCATATCAGATCAGTTCAATTTAATTTAATTCAAATCATATCAATTCAGTTCAGTTCAGCCAAAGATAACATAGTCTTAGTGGAGAATAGTTGTTGGTTATTCATAGCAAGATAAAATGAATGGTTGGACGTATTAGACTGCGGGATGACCATTTTGTTTCCATCTATGAACTATCTTGTATGCTTAAATCTACAGATTCGTATATTTTGTTTCCATCTATGAACTATTTTGCACCGTATGGGTGTTGTATCAGTGAAGATTTGTACTGGGGCCGGCGCATCTCTTGTGCCTCTTGTATTTTTAATTTTGTCATTAATAGACAATGTTGCGTTCATAATACCTAACTCAGTTACACACTGCTATTAACTAAGGTTTGGGTCCAATAGGATCTGAAGCGAACCTCACATTGCATAAATTCCATTATTGATCAGTAACCATTTATAGTCGTCTCGTTAATATTTACACATTCGAAAATAATAAAATACGAATTATAATTGCACCATCTGAGTGTTGTATTGATGATGATTTGTAATGATCGCGCATCTCCTATGCCTCTTGTATTTCTAATTTTGTCATTAATAGGATGTTGAGTTCACAATATCGATCAAACTCACTACAAACTACTGTCAACCACAGTTATGTCCAGGTCAAACAGGATTTGAAGCGAACCTCCCATTGAAACTGCATTACTGTTTGCCATTTAAGATTGACTCGTTAATATATACTCATTTGAAAATAATAATTAAAGTACGAAGTGCTATATTCAATTTTCATAATTTGTATATGCATTATCACTCGTACTCATTTATAGACTCCTATTTTTTCGAGGGTTGTTAAACGCAACACGTTTTCGGCTAGACGCAACTCAAATATTTTGTAACTTGACGGAAATGCCCTTAGCTAAAAAACAAACTTATGAAATACGAAAAAATTAAAAAACTCGTATATGCAAACACAAAAACATCATGCGAACATGTACGGACACTAATTAACATCAGTAAACACAAATCGAAAAAAAAAAATTGAAATTTCAAAAAAAAAATTCGAAAAATATTTCGTTTATAAAAATATTTACAAAAATCTTGAAGTAATTTCGAAAAATTAAAAAAAAAAAAGAAAATTGATGAAATGGCCGGCCATTTCATAAATCTGGTTTTTTTAAAAAAAAAAAATTTTAAAAAAATAAAAAAAGTTCCTATTCATGAACTGGCCGGTTTTAAAACCAGCCAGTTCATGAAGTGGCCGGTTTTAAAACCGGCCACTTTATGATATGGCCGGTTTTAAAACCAGCCATATCATGGTCAATTTTTTTTTTTTTTTTTGCTTTTTTGGGTTTTATTTAACTTTTGTAAAAACGAAATATTTTCCGGAAAAAAATCATTAAATTTTTTTCCCGATTCATGTTTAGTATTGTTATTTTGTGTTCCATCGTGCATGCTAATGTTTTTTGTATAAACGAAATATTTTGCGGAAAAAAAAAATTGTTCATTTTTTTCCGATTCATGTTTAGTGTTGTTATTTTGTGTTCGATCGTGCATGTTAATGTTTTTGTGTTTGTATATACAAATTATTTCGATTTTTCGTTAACTTTGTAAGTTTGTTTTTTAGCTGGGGGCATTTTGGTCAAGTTACAAATATTTTGTGTTGTTTAGCCGAAAACGTGTTGTGTTTAACATTGCTGATTTTTTCTTCCATATTAATAAAAAATGTCAACAAAAAGTATGGAAAAACTATAAATCAAGCTCCTTTTTTCTTTTTCTTTTTGTAGTAATCGAGAAATTAAGCTAACTTTTTCTTCACTTTCAATTGTCAACAGTAAACGCGATTGGCCTACGTACTTTACTATGACGACTAGATCTACTATTAATATGATGCTACTATTATAGTTAATTGTTCTGCTACTATTAATAATTTTACTACATGCATGTTCCATGCACGACGCGTATAAAATACCTTTACGTTTCAAATTGGTCTCAGTCTCTCTTTGCCACCTCACCTCGCTCTCTGACTATGTTTTCCAAAATACTTCTTTTCTGATCTCACTGCCACGTTTCTTTCTGCATTTAATTCGTGTCGTCAATTTTTTCCACATCATCTCAAAGTATATGAATATATACTCACATTTCTATAAATTCGAACTTTTAAATAAAGAGTAATTTTAACATGGTATCTATCTAGAGGTGAGACTATTTTATCAATAAAATCATTAATATTATTAATCATAACATCTATGTTCACAATTTGGTGTTTTTCATATTACAAAAGAAAAAAACTCATTTTGTTAACAAAATAGATGTTTCGATTAATAACCTGATTTTTTTATAACATAGTTCGTCTTCAAATAAGTATTTTAGATACCGTATCTCATTAGACTTTTTGCACAAACGAGGATTCATAAAACCAAAAAAAATGAAAAATATGCAAACCCAGCAGCTAAATTTATTTAATTAATTGATCTCATCATCCCTTAGTATACTAAATATTTAACAGTAGCTCATAGTCTCTTAGTCTTACCTAAAGTCAACCATACTACGTATTTCCAGAATAGTAATTCTCATAACATATTACCAACATTGCATCATTGGTCGAAACATCACATTTTTAAATACAAACATTAGACAATATTACAAGTGCCACATTGATAATGCAGCCATGGAGGTACGACTACTAGTTCAAACTTTTGAATATTGATCAAGATTCTTTATAGTATTGAAGCGATAAGAAAAATACTTCAAAAATGAACCCATTCCCATGCCATAGTCATAAATTTAGGTACATATGAAGTCTTGCAAAAGACTTTATGTTTCCTATATACGAGTAGCAAAACTGCATTACAATATTTATATAATAAGCGTGTTGAATACTAAATGGTAAATGTATGATTTTCACTTGTACGAGAGCACAAATGTGTTTATTACTTGTAAATTCTCAAAATCATAAGTACGTTGATAAGCTAGATTATAAGCTCGATTAGTCTATTTTTGAAATAAAACAGTTACATGAACGTCTAGCTATTAGTATATAAATTAAATGATATATGCTTTGTTCTCTTCGTCTGAAAACTCATTAATTTCAGTTCAGTTCAGGTTCATTTAGTTCAGATTTACTTAGTTATGTTTTATACTCCAAATAAGTTCAGCTCAGATCACTTCACTTCAGTTAAGTTCAGACGAATAGAACAAAGCCTTAATGAACTCGTTAGATAACTTTATAATTATTAAAAGATACAATTGATTTGGTTTTTTATATACCACACAGCTAGCAAATCAACCAGTTTTTCAATTAATGAATTTACAAAATACTTCAATAAAAATCAACTACCTCACCAATTTGAGTATAGTTTTGTTAAATAGATAATATGAATTAAGAAAAAGTAGTAGGGCGGGCCGACGGGTTTATAGAATGTAGTTAGGACTGAGCATAAAATGGCCCGGACCGAAAAATCAATTTTCGGGCCGAACCTAAACTTTTCGGTCCGGTTCTCGGTTTGAAAATTTTGGAAATTTCAGTTTTCGGTCCGGGCCGGTCCAAAACCGAAAAAAACCAGGCTAGACCGAAAAAACCAAAATTTGTACATTAAAGTAGTAAAGTTATAACTTATCCTCCAAAACCTAGCCCCAAATCATCAGCCAACAAATCACGCCTCTCCTCTCCTCCGTCCACCTCCGCCCACCTCCACCTCTCCGACCTCCCTCCACCTCCACCTGATCGCCTCCATCCGTCCTCTGATCAATCGCCGCATCTCCATTTTCCAGTGACGGATCTAGTGAGCTCGCCCTCCTTTGCCTCCGCATCTTCGGTCATCTCCTCCGTGGCTCTGTTAGTCCACCTCCGCCTAAACTCATCAAGCTATCCTACTCCGCCTCCGCATCTCCAGTGTGAATCTGCTTGTTCGATTTTTGGTTGGAACCACGGCTTCCCAAGATTCTTGCAATGTAAACTTTTTGTTATGTATATCTTGATAGACTTTAAGACTTATGTTTGAACTTTGGATCCGTATCTCGTATGACTTATATTTTATTTATGGCTTGTAGCCTTGTAATATGACTTTTGTGGACTTTTGTTTAGATTGCATCATGGTTGGTTGAAATGTGCCTTAAAGTTTTTGGAGTTTTTGGTTCAACAAGGCAGGCAACATACTGTTTTTGGAGTTTTTGGCTGCTTTTATTTTATTTTTTTAATTAAATTCGGTTATGGTCGGTCCGGTTCAAGACCAACCATAATTCGGTTCGGTTTTCAGGCCATACAAAACCCAAAATTTTAGGCCGATCTTTTTCGGTTCCGGTTCGATTTGGGCCGGTTCTAACCTGAAGCTCAGCCCTAAATGTAGTGGTACTGTAGATGGATCTAGGTACAAATTATTATCCATTAATGTACAACAGTCTGAATATAGAGGCAGGAAATTTGTAAACTCCTGTGGATTAGCTGACGACAATTAGCCCTCTGCGCTTAGCAATTAAGGACTAATTTGACATTTCTTTTTGTATTTAGCTGGCTAGGGGCTAACCCTATGCATGAACTCTAGTCGAGACTTTTTTCTTAATAATTTGTTCATCAATGAAATAAATTAATTCGATATCGATATGTTTGATCCTGGATTTCATCGCACTATACCAAGAGTGTCAAAAACTGGTACATCTATGGACTAGGATTTTGTAAAATAGGATAGACGTATCAATGCAATTTAACTATGTTTGTACCTTTCGGTAGCTATATAATTAAATTGCACTTTAGTTATATGGGCTTTTCTATTTTCAAGTCGGCTCCGTACCAACATGAACACAAGTCTTCATTAGATGATCGTCAAGTACGATCTTACAAACTATATTATATTAATTATATTTTAATAATAAAATATTAATTTACGACTATACCCTTATTCAAAGTTTAATTAAATTTAATAAATAAGATTTCATTATATAATTTTACAACCCTACCAATTAAACATAGTAAATTAAACATTTAGGGCCATTCGTTTTATAATCTGTCGAGAGCAGCATAATCCTTAATTATCCCTCTTTTATCTTCTTCGTCTCCACAGGCAGTCGTATGAATAATAAGAAAAAGTGTGTGTGTTTTGCTTGGAAGTGAAGATGAGAATTTTGGTTTCTACCTTTGCGCAATTTTTCAAAGTCTCCAACAAGACAACAACAGCACCTTTAATTTTGATTTTTGAAGCAACAATTTGTTCCTTCTGTTTATTTATTGAGGTAGGGTTCTTCACAATATTGACCGTGTTCTTCACCTGGAGAAGCGTCAATGCTTCAGTAAATTATGTTTAAAATTGCAATTATGTTTCAATATGAATTTACAATTAATTATGTATTTTGTTATTGATAAAGGTTGTATATATAATTTTATAACGTTGAAATATATATAAATATATATAATACGGGTATTATAGTCAATTTGTATATTTTATGGGGATTTTTAATTGTTAAAAAGATAAATTTTAATCCATCGTATCGACAAACATCTAATGTCGATGCTCGTATCGATTTTAATCTGAGCGTTCGAGAATAGAAAAAACCTAGAAAATAATAAAACGCTGGGAGTATCAAATTTTACCGGTGATGCACGTTTCACTACGCATACATCAGTTGTTTTACTTTCTTTATTTAGTTTTTAAACTTGTAGAGTTGATTGCAGCATATATCAAATTAAAATCATAGAATAGATTACAATACCAAAACATGCACGAATTGAAGTACTAGAGTGATATTTTGATAGTTTGATTTCGACAGGAAATAAACGCACTCACCATCTACATTGGAGAGACTGATAGAGGGATAGGTGGGGGGACCTGATTATTTTAGATAATATCGTCCTTGTCAACTTATGTGGTTCCTAATTTTTGGTACTTTATAAAAAGAATAGAAAAAATCTTAGATACAAGAATTAATTAGGCAAAAAAAAGAAAAAAAAAAATCCAACCCATCTGATGAGGGTCATGAGGCTCAACATTTTATGTAAATTCCAAACCTTGATCATTGGCCATTGCTATCAGTAGTTTTTTTTTTTTTTTTTTTTTTTTTGGGGTTCAACTCTGTTTGGTGAGATGATTCTCAATTTGATTTCACTCCCTCCATCCCGATAACTCTACACGTTAGGATTGACATGTAGTTTAAATTAAAATAAATTATAAAAGATAAAAAATGTGGCAAAAAAGCAAACTTTTAATGTCAAAATGTGTAATTTGCGTGTAAAATTAAGATTGTTTATTATTTTCTTCATTGTGGGATGACTTTTTTTTTTTTTTGTAATGTATGAATTTCTATGGGACGACTAAAAATGTCAAATATACAGTACAAAATTCTATGGGACAAATTTAGTATTTTTTTAATTATACTCCTTGCACCCCCAACAGTATCAATTTCAGCATTACGTTTTGGTCAGTCTCAATTTCACACTCATTACATGTAAATGTTAAGCTCAAACAATGAGGAATACGCAACAATGACAGAAAACAATAATCGAACAAACAATGAACCAAAACCAGAAAGCCAGAGACACAAGATTTAACGTGGTTCGGTAATGACTACGTCCACGGAGATCAACCAATAACCTTTATTGATACTTAGGTTACAACCATACGACGTGACAAGAATAATCCCACATAAAAGATAAGACCAGCCTAATATGTTATTCTACGAAATATGATCCCTAACTTCCAATCAATCTTCTAATGTTGATATTCTAGTCTGATCTGATCTGATATGTGTAACAAACAAGCTCCCTTGACTATATATAGAGAACTCAACTACTAAATCCAACTAGAACAAGAAAACTAATTACTAATCCTTTTAGCACAAGAAAACTAATTTAGGTAACCTTCTTATATAAGGAAACCACCTAGAATTCCTTCTAGAATTAGGAAACTGAATTAGTTAAATGCCTAACTAATTCTCCAGCTTTCCATATCCTGGATTTGATCACAAAAAATTTAATCTAGGTCGTTCAACGATGAATATCATTGTTGAGCTAAAACTCTCACAATATCCACCTTTAGCTCAATCAATGATCCCATCAACTGATTTCTACGCATCCCTTAAGTTAGGACACAACCCTGAAAGTCTCCACCTGAACTTGCGTATGTTTCTTTATCAATATCAACATTGTACATGCTCCACCACTGTCACAAACCATTATCCAGTGTATCCATGTGCCTAGTGATACCATCTCACGGCTATTGAACACCTCATCTTCAGTGATAGATCCTTCTTCGTCTTTCACGAGTTGTTCTTTCACTTTCGAATGTATTCCACCGCTCTCCAGGATACCATACCAGCCGGACATCAACCCTAACATATGAAAAATCATCTTAGGAATCCAACGGACAAAACCATGCGTGAATTGGAGCCCGGACGCGCCCACACTCTCTAGAACACTAGCACTGCGCTTTTTTCCTTCCTCGCGCGTGAAACATACGCGCCAGCCGATCCACGCGTGTTTCGAACGAGCCAGCTGTTTTGATCGTGATTTTGTGCTGTTTTTCCATCCGTTCTGCGCGATTCTTTCGTCTGCTTGACCCAAATCAACTCCTATTGGATCCCAAACCCAAGAGAACTCCTTCCTAACTTTCGACGACCTTCTCTTGACTTCGGTTGAGTTTGAATCCATCATAGAAGACAGATCTAAGCTTTTTACCTTGCAAACTGTCTCTAGTTTCTTCCATACACCTTTGGCATGTTTATCGATCTTGCACCTTGTAGACGCCATTGATGACAATTACTTCCTTCCTGTTCCCACAGACGTCGCCAATTGTTAAGTTCAAACAATGAGGAATATGCAACAATGACATAAAACAATAATCGAACAAACAATGAACCAAAACCAGAAAGCCAGAGACACAAGATTTAACGTGGTTCGGCATTCCCTACGTCCACGGAGATCAACCAACAACTTTTATTGATACTTAGGTTACAATCATACGACGTGACAAGAATAATCCCACATAAAAGATAAGACCAACCTAATATACTATTCTCCGAAGTATGATACCTAACTTCCTATCAATCTTCAACTGTTGATATTTTAGTCTGATATGATCTGATATGTGTAACAAACAAGCTCCATTGACTATATATAGAAAACTCAACTACCAAATCCAACTAGAACAAGAAAACTAATTACTAATCCTTCTAGCACAAGAAAACTAATTTAAGTAATCTTCTCGTATAAGGAAACCACCTAGAATTCCTTCTAGAATCAGGAAACTGAATTAATTAAATTCCTAACTAATTCTCCAGCTTTCCATATCCTGGATTTGATCACCACCGTTGAGATTTCCATATTTAATCTAGGCCGTTCAACAATAAATATCATTGTTGAGCTAAAACTCTCACAGTAAAATATATACATTTCGTTCCAAACTCAACTTCCTTCACTGCGGTTTAATCCGTGTCCAAGCCCACATAAGTTTGGTCTAAGACGACGGAGGGAGTATTTTCTAGTTTATTTACCATTTCTTATACTTTATTGACTATATTAATTTACTACTTTGTTTTCTTTTTCTCTTACTTTATTCATTAATTTAACCTTACAATTTCTAAATTATTATAATTATTTATATATTTCACTCTTAATTAAATCCGGCCTAAGCCCACGAAAAGTTAATCCTAGGAAGGAGGGGTATAATCTTTTGAGAAAAATACTCTCTCCGTCCTATACTCAACTTCTCATGGGTCTCGACAAGGTTTTTAAGACTAAATTCGTTATAATTTATAAAAGGTAGTTTGAATTAATGAAATTATCAAAGAGAGTAAATAAAGTATGAAATATTGAAAAATTAGGAAATAATACTCCATTTAATGTATGAGAAGTTGATATTGTGCAACTAATTAAAAAAGGAAAGTGGTAATTTAATACTGGGATGGATGGAGCATATCTTAGTTATAAATTCTTGTAAAAAACTAATTTTGCACTATATGACTTGGGGAAAACTGTCACATAAACGACTAGTTGGGTCACTTCGTGCAAATCAAACCAGTTATATATCTTGTTAGGTGTAAAGAACGTTTTACAATAGATTTACTCAAATATATGAGAAAGATTAGTTTTTTTATATTTATTGAATCTTGACGTTTAGTAGCGTTATGCGTAAAATAGGTTTTATGATAAATTACATAAACACAGTAGGAAGATAATTTTTTTTACATTTATTGAAGCCTGACAAATTTTACAATAGGAAGATTAATTATTTTTTGTACATTTAACAAGTGTTAGTTTTGTTATGAGAATCTAGAAAGAATTAAGTTGGGGTATGGTATGCACTATGCAGAGTGAGTGAAGTGAGTTCGGTACTTGCTTCCAATTTATAAACAGATAATACACATGTTTGATTTGATTAAAAAATTAGTTAATAAAGCAGCAGTAAAGTTAAAGTTCCAAAAAGGTCCTTGATACGTCTTTCCTCGTCCTATCCAAATTTGTCCACGAGCCACTCAATTTCAGCATGTGCTCTCTTTCACCCAAACAATCCCTAACCGCGTTGACCCAACAAAACCAATCTTAGAAAATAGTCCTGAAGATTTCAATATTAGTCCCCTCAGGTAATGGATATCTATTTTTGGCCCTAAAGATCAATATAGTTCAGTTTCAGTGCTATGTTTTCTCTATCGGTTCGGTTTTGACAATTCCTTTAATTGGAGGGCGAAAAAAGAGCAGTTATTAGTTATTAGTGATTGATTTAGTAATATATATTCGAAACAATAAATTTCAATGCAAGTATAAATATATAAAAAGATGATAAGAAAAAGTATCAATATAACATTAACCGTCCACTCTTCTTTATGCCGCCACGACCCACAAGCCCACAACGGTCGGTTTCAAATCCTTATCAACCGGCGAAAATGATGATTGACAAAACTACTTTTCACGGTATGTTTTATCGTACGCTTTCTCGACTACGAGGTGGTATTTCCACTGGTAGATTTGGCATTTGAGCACATGGAAGATGTCACAATCGTCGATATTTCTTTCTCAATGAAGGTTTAGATGTTTCATAAAACAAATTAGATATTAGAGAGCAATATTTGATCGATCTATATACAAAATATAGTCATTTTTATTTGTTTCATGATAAAAAGTTGAGAAAAACATAAAATATGATAATCCGAATATTTGCCACTCTGATAAAACTCACAACAACTAAGTTGAGGAGTGAGCTAATTAATGTTTAACACCCAACTAAAATCACAATCACAATTCATCTCTTGCATCTCGAAATGACAAAGCCGATCACGACTGCATTTGGAGAAAAGGCTCCTAAGCAGCTACTTTAACCATGATTTGCTATTTCTACAAACATACTATCCAACCAATTATAATAAAGCACATCAGCCTAACCAATCAATTAAACAACCTTTTAAAAGTCGAAAATACTGCTAAATTCTTCATTACATATTATTCTCTCGCACATCCTACACAACACTCCGACTAAACCTATATGTACCAAACATGAAAAAATAATCAAATACTATTCACAAGTTATACGATCTCTTCAACTCACTATCTATAATTGATGACCAAACAAATCGTATATTTTCTCATTTCTATCATTTCATATTTCTTGTTTTTTCTTATTGTTTCTTTGACCTCTTCCTTTTAATTTCTTTGTCAGTACCAAAGTGTGAAAATTGAGATTGTAATATTACAATGGAAATATATTACTTGGACCAAAATGCTACTTCTCTTCCTGTAAATCATCAGTAACATCAGTTGATGAATCTCCAATTTTTCCCACAACAGTACAACACCATGCATGTACCAAAAATAGATATGCGTCACTGTTTGGGACCAAAATCCAAAATCCTTCCTAAGTTCACATACTGATTAATCAGACAAAGGATTATTTAAATCATATAACAATCTCATACTAAGAGAATCATTAAAAAATCCAAATGATCATGTAATAGAATTAGAAGCAAACAGTAGCATTATTTAATCCCACGTGTTACATCTTGTTGCTAAGAATCAACACGTCGTTCACCTTTACTCTGTTGACCCCTCAAGTCCACGTCACACCTATCTCTTTCTCTAGCTCCACACGGCCCCCACTCGCCTCTAAGTATATATACACTCCAAAAGCCGCCATTTTCCCACATCTCCAACACAACATTCCCCAATAAATCAACACTCCTCAAACACATACAAGCATCAATGGTGAAATCATCACCTGTTAACCATCTCAAAGCCAAGAAATCGTCGGAAACGACCGTTTCCGACACACCCTCCTCGTCCTCCTCCTGTAAGTACAAGGGCGTGCGGAAGCGCAAGTGGGGGAAGTACGTCTCCGAAATCCGCCTCCCGAACAGTCGGGAGCGAATTTGGCTCGGCTCGTACGATACGGCCGAAAAGGCAGCACGTGCGTTCGACGCCGCGCTGTACTGCCTACGTGGCAACAACGCGAAGTTCAACTTTCCTGACAACCCACCAGAAATCGCAGGCGGCCGGTCTATGACTCCGGGTGAGATTCAAGTCGCGGCGGCCCGGTTCGCACACTCTGACTCGGGTCGGACTGTCAACATGGATTCCGGATCGGGTTCGGATACGACTTCTTCGGGCGATCAGGTGATGATACAATCGCCTTGTGCGTCGGTATCGGGTGGGGTATCAGTGCAACAGCACATGGAAGGTGAAAGTACGGAAATGCCACTGGAGAATGCGTTCTTAGATCAGTTTTTGACATTGGGCACGGAAAGTAATATGCACGATGGGTATGGGCTATTTCCGGGATTTGATGATTTATCAGGAGATTATTACTTGCCACCTTTGCCTAATGTCGATTATTGGCAAGATAATAATACTACTTGTGATCAGGATTTTTCCACCACAAATTCTTCATTTCTTTGGAATTTTTAAAAAGAAATGTCACAGTTAATATAGAGTGCTAAATCTGCTTTGCTCCTTTTTTTGGTCAGGAGTTTTGGAGATTTTATTAGCTTTCATGGAATTATCATACTATAGTTAATTATATACGCAGTATACTTTTAATAATTGCATAATTGTAATTGTGAGTATTTTTTAATATATAGTTTTAGTTCTAGTGAATATTATATTTTTTCTTTTGAAACTGTAATTAAGGAGTGGATGGAGCAATTTTTTGGTGTGGCCATCGCCAATTTTTTCATCCTTTTGGGTGTTAAATTAGGAAAAATAAGAGTTTTTACTAGTCCAAAGGTGGCTGGGATATGTCATTGTGTATTATGTTTTGTTCACATTCGTGAGTATGATGAATATATATAGGAAGTGTCATTGTTTCTATTTTAGTGCATGACCCGTTGACTTGATATCTTTATCGAATACTACTACTACTCGATCACTCGGGCTCGAGATCCTCTCCCCACAACCATTCAACACCTACTCCTCCACATGTTGGATTAATGACACATGTCAACTTAACTCTACCATAATTAAAATTAATTTTAGATATATAATAATTAACTACATAATAGAATATACTCAATATACTCATGTACCAAATATGGATGTGTAATTCCTCTAAAAACTATATAAGTATTTAATAAAATATGATCTCCACTAAGTTGTCGTTAGTTTAATAAGTATGTAGGATACATCCTTAGCCCGTTATTTTCTACGTACCTTTTAATTCCATTGTTTTTTAAAATATTTTTTCAGTGCATAGTAGTAGGTACGTAGGAATCACTGTTATTTAACACTTACACCTTCCCGCATCAAACTTATCATTGATTTTATTGGCTAATCTTCATCTTACTATGAATTAATTTAAATCATATAGTAAAACAAATTCTAACGAATTATTATATGAAACTAATATAATGATTATGCATTTATGATATAATATTTTTAATTATTTTTACATTTTGATTTTATTAATTTATAGTCAAACATAAATTAGAAAGGTAAAAAAATCAAATTGAAGCTTGATCTGGCATGGAGTATAAGTAATAGTACTTAGGTTGTGTTCTCTTCAACTACAATTTTCTGAACTGAACTGAATTGAACTGAACTGAACTGAATTGTAGTATAAAATATAATTAATCGAATGGGATCCAATGAATCGAATGGGCCTGAATCGAATGAGTTTTCGAATGAAGAAACAGTCTTACTATATTATTATTATTATTATTATTATTATTATTATTTATTTTTTCTTTCTTATGCCTGTGGAAAAATACATTTATTTTCATTAGACGGACCATAGATACAATCAATTGTCTTTTTTTTGTTAAGAGTATTTTTATATGTTTGATTTGCTTATTATGGAAGATTGCATTTCCATTTTTGAGTAGTGCAAAGATTCCATATTAGGCAGCCGCAAGTAATTTAAGAGTTAATTGAGCTTTCCAAATTGATCTAACCATGGTTTAACTAAATTGACACATGTCACAATTCACAAATTTATCATGTTGAGGAGAAAATGGTGTAGGAATGAGGGTGAGAGGATCCCGAGCCGTTCACTCGTGTTGCTTGCCTTGTGAAACTAAATTGTACTAGTATTTTGTTTTCTCTTCTAGAAAACGTTACATCATAAATCATAATCACATCATTAATATGTGAATATGTCAACAAGGAGACTTTGAAGGAAAAGATCACAACATATATGCTTTAGATTCACATCCACTATGACATCTATATTAAATTATGTACTCGTATAGAACATTTAAAAAGTTTAAACGAATGCACGAATAAGGGGTATTACAATAATTAAAATATATGGATCCACTCCACACATTTGTCTAAAATAAGTAGGGCATGATCATAATAGATGAAGTCATTAATTAATTTTAGGCAAAGTGTTTCTTAATAAAACATCGCTCTGTTATCTTCAGTTCAGTTCCATTCAGTTCAGTTCTGCTTAGTTATATTTTATACTACAATTGAGTCAGTTCAGTTCAGTAAATTTCAATTGAAAAAAACAGAGCCTTAGTTAGTAGCAGTAAAAGACTCTTTCCCAGTCTTAATTAGTAGTGGAGGTTTAATGATATTTAGAAGTGATTTTGGGTGTCTAAGATTAACATGGTGCATGTAGCATTTAATGATCTTTAGAAAACATGTTCAGTTATCAGTTAGGTGTTAAAATTTGGCCAGCCGCATCTGATCCGGATCGGTCAAACATGCTTTGAACGGCCTGAAAGTACATTCAAAACCGGACTTGGACAGAAATGTAGGCCCGGCCGGCACGTCATATATGTATATGTATCATAATATTTAACATAGGTATGTATGTTTAGCCAACTTTTTTAATGTGAATTATGTAAGATAATATACTACATGTTAAAACAAAATAATAAGAATAATTATTTTAAAATCTTAAAATGAATAGAATCAATTGTTACTCTTTAGTAGGGATATAAAATTAAAATGATTGTTTTAGAACATTTATTGTATATAAAGTAATTAAAACGATAGACACCATTGCTAATTGAACCTTTGTGCCAGAGTAGATGGTCATAGCTCTAAACATTTTAACAACACTAACCATGGAATAAACTTTTAGGTATAATAAGCAACACTAATTACCAAGCCCGGAGCGGCCCGCATGAGCTTGATCTCGGACCATGTGTCGGGCCTTTGAAAAAAAGGGCCTGGACGACCTCAATAAGCCTGGTCCGACCGGGGCCATCTTCATCCCCAGTATCAACATTACATTGCACTTTATGTCCAGTGTCACTTTTGATTTGGGTGTTATTGTGTGAAGATTAATTAATGTATATATAAAAGCAAAAATAGCAAAAGTAAAGTAAATGGTAGTATAAAGTAAAAGTAGTGAAGTCGGAGTGAAATAGTATGTGGTATTAAAAATTACTCCTTCCATTTCAGAAAAATTGTTACATTTTTACTATTCTGCGGTCAACTGTCTCTGCGTTTGATCACAATTTACTCTTAAACGATATTAATAAATAAATTATTAAAATAATATAATGAAATTTTAGTAATTAAATTTTATTATATGATTTTATTAAATTATTTACTATTATCGTTTATGAGTAATTTGGTCATCAAACTCAAGATTAATGACCCACAAAGTCAAAATGTAACACTTTTTCTGAAATGGAGGGAGTATTAAATTAGTGGTGCGCATATACCTATATAAAAGAAATAGAAACTTGACAATTATATCGAAACGGATAAATTATTTCTCGAATATATGACATATGATCTGGAACACGGACACATCATACTATTTGCGAGAGTGTTAGCCCAACAATAATATTGATCGTTGAACGGCCTAGATTAAATATGAAAATCTCAATGGTGGTGATCAAATCCGGGATATGGAAAGCTGAAGAATTATTTAGGCATTTAACTAATTCAGTTTCCTGATTCTAGAAGGATTCTAGGTGGTTTCCTTATACAAGAAGGTTACCTAAATTAGTTTTCTTGTGCTAGAAGGATTAGTAATTAGTTTTCTTATTCTAGTAGGATTTGGTAGTTGAGTTCTCTATATATAGTCAATGGGGCTTGTTTGTTGCATAGATCAGATCAGACTAAAATATCAACAATAGAAGATTGATAGGAAGTTAGGGATCATACTTCGGAGAATATCATATTAGGTTGGTCTTATCTTTTATGTGGGATTATTCTTGTCATGTCGTGTAGTTGTAACCTAAGTATCAATAAAGATTGTTGGTTGACTCCGTGGACGTAGGCATTGCCGAACCACGTTAAATCTTGTGGCTTTCTGGTTTTTTGTTCATTGTTTATTCGATTATTGTTTTCTGTCATTGTTACATATTCCTCATTGTTTGAACTTAACAGTTGGGGCCGTCTGTGGGAAGAGAGATGAAGGAAGTAATTGTCATCAATGGCGTCTACAAGGTGCAAGATCGATAAACATGCCAAAGGTGTATGGAAGAAACTAGAGACAGTTTACAAGGTAAAAAGCTTAGATCCGTCTTCTATGATGGATTCAAACTAAACCGAAGTCCAGAGAAGACCGTTGGAAGTTGGGAATGAGTTCCTTAAGGTTTGGAATCCAATAGCAGTTGATTTGGTTCGAGAAGGCGAAAGAATCACGGGAAACGGACGAAAATACAGCCCAGAATCGCGTACGGTACGCGCGGATAGGCTGGTGAGTGTGTTTCACGCGCCAGGAAGGAAAAAAGCGCAGTGCTGGTATTCAGGTGAGTGCGGGCGCGTCCGGGCTCGGAATGACGCGTGGTCAAGCCCGTTGGACTCTTGAAACGATTTTCCAGGTGTTAGGGTTGATTTCCGGTTGGTATGGTGTCCTGGAGAGCGGCAGAAGACATCCGAAAGTGAAAGAACAGCTTCTTGAAGGCAAAGAAGGAACTATTACTGAAGATGAGGTGTTCAATAGTCGTGGGATGGTATCACGAGGGACAAGGATACACTGGACAATGGTTTGGGACAGCGGTGGAGCGTGGACAATGCTGAAACCAAGAAAGAAATCTGCACATGTTCTGGTGGAGACCACTATGGGAGGTGCAATAGGCACCAAAGTCCAATTTAAAGTTAATGGAGTTGAGTCTGAGGTGAAGCTACCTGAAAGAACAAGTTGCAGTGCTTATAATATTTAAAGGTGTGATCAGGGTGAAGAAGATTCAGACTTCTTTGAATGCTTTTGATTACATGAGAAAAGCTCTTCGAAGTCCAAAGTTCATGTTGTGTCTGGATTTGGTGGAGTGAAGACTTTCAGGGTTCTGTCCTAACTTCAGGGATATGTTGAGATCAGTTGATGGGATCATTGATGAAGCTAAAGGTGGAGATTGTGAGAGTGTTAGCTCAACAATGATATTGATCGTTAAACGACCTAGATTAAATATGGAAATCTCAACGGTCGTGATCAAATCCGGGATATGAAAAGCTGGAGAATTAGTTAGGCATTTAACTAATTCAGTTTACTGATTCTAAAAGGAATTTCTAGGTGGTTTCCTTATACAAGAAGGTTACCTAAATTAGTTTTTCTTGTGCTAGAAGGACTAGCAATTAGTTTTCTTATTCTAGTAGGATTTGGTAGTTGAGTTCTCTATATATAGTCAATGGGGCTTGTTTGTTGCATAGATAAAATCAGACTAAAATATCAACAATAGAAGATTGATAGGAAGTTAGGGATCATACTTCGGAGAATAGCATATTAGGTTGGTCTTATTTTTTATGTGGGATTATTCTTGTCACATCGTATGGTTGTAACCTAAGTATCAATAAAGATTGTTGGTTGATCTTCGTGGACGTAGGCATTGCCGAACCACATTAAATCTTGTGACTTTCTGGCTTTCTGATTTTTAGTTCATTGTTTGTTCGATTATTATTTTATATCATTATTGCATATTCTTTATTGTTTAAACTTAATACTATCTAAATACTTCCCGTAACTACAACAATTTAGTGTATAAACGTTTCGTCTAATTGCTTTAGAGCAATAGTACGTAGGATACATGTGTTATCCACCCAAAAGTTCACTTGTGTGTTTAGAATGAGAATTATTAAAATATTTGGAGAAAAATTATATGTTTGTTTAAGAGGCGGCATGTTACCCTGTAGACAATACATGAGTAAACGTAACCGAACATGCATGTTACACACAGTCTGGACTTTATGCGCAAAGGATCGAACACGGCAACATTTTCCTGGAACACTAGGAACATAAATTGACCATACTATAAAACTACGAAAGGGTAAAGGAGTAAACAACAGAAAAGAATATAACAAATTAATTGAATAAAGACAAGGCCAATAAACTTGTAGCTGCTTGTGGAAACTAATAAACGAATTTAGCAGGTTCGCTCCTGTTATAAAGGAAGTAAGAAAGATCATAAACAACGTGAATAAAGAACACGAAGATTTAACGTGTTTCACTAACAATGAATTAGCTACGTCCACAGGCAGAAAAGAAAACAGTTTTATTGATCTTGAGGAATACTGATTACAGAATGATATCACATAATGAATAATCACTGAATGATCAAGACAGATTAATCTGATTACGGAATAATCAGATTACAGAATGCAGAATGATCCCAGAATGATTTTACTAGGCTAAGAGGAAGTATATATAATACTTCTCTAGACAGATACCGAACAGGACTAGGAAATAGAACCCAATCCTGATAAACCTAGTAAACAGATAACTTAGTGGACAAATAAGCCTAAACCTGACAAACCTAGGAAATAGGCCTAATCCTGATTCAAGGCATATTCTAACATCCCCTTTCTTCTGTTTCTTTTGAGCAACAATTTTTCAGCGGAATCATCATATTTCCAAGTAAGCGCCAAGCACAAGCCAACCGTGTTGTGTCGAAACATCCAAATTGTCACCCAGTATTTACAAGCCTTCAAACACCTATGCTCATTCACAAATTCCTTCCACTCACTTCCTTCCACCCACTGTTCAAAACATAAGTCTTATTGTTATTCCATGATTTCAACTCCATCTTATATCCTACCCCGTCCGGACCATACGTAGTGACCTTTATTCCTTCTTCTGGTTTTTCACCTTCTTGCAACCAGGGGCGGAGCTGTAGTGTACTGGTGCCCTACCCTTTAAAAAAAAATTAGTGTATCATGTTTTAATATTTTTATTTTTTGCACTACCCTATCAGTATAAAATGTTATTTTTCTTTAATTCTAGTACATTTATTTAGTAGAATCTTGGTAAACTTATATCATCTTTTTTGTATGTTTCCATTAGCAATAACAAAAAAAATCCTCTCTTTACTAATTTTTTTCCTAAATTTATGCGCACTAGGTGGTTTGTAATCCTGGCTCCGCCCCTGCTTGCAACATTGGCAGGTAATAATTTTCGACAAACTCACAATTGTTGAGAGAAATCCTACCTTGATTTGGATCCAGATCTATCTCAGTGATTTGCTTCTCAAAAGGCCGGCTAGCTGTTTCAATGCAATCTGCTAGCTGCCGTATCGGTGGATAATGGGGCAGTATTTGGCCATCAAAGCCGAAAAGGGAGGAGTTTGTCACATCCCAGGACGTAATTCCTTGTACTATAGGGAATTTTGATGTCCTTGTTTTGCAAAGATACCTTACTTTCTGTTTGTGCAACTTTTCCAGGGCGTCCGGTTCTAGTTTTTCTTGCTTGAAAGAGAGAAGAGTAAGGGTTGCGATTCTAATTTCTGAATCAATCGTTGTCCGTCTCTAGCTTTTCGTCCATAATTAGTTACAATCCTACCTTTTACCTTTGATTTCCACAAGTTTCTTTTAGATTATATATAAATAGGATGTGATGCTGCAAAGAAGCAGTCCTAGCACAAGAGGACAACTACCACGATTAGTGTTTGTTTGAATCATAGTAGTAATAGAAGTATATAATTATTACAACTACTTCGATTATTACATTTATGGTCATACGTTTGGCAAAACTATATCCGTGAGTCACGGTCTGGGCCTTTGTTTAGGCCCAATTAGAAGTAAATCTAATCGACCAAAAGCCCATAAGTTTTCTTTCCTAAACTCTCCCTCTTCTTCTTCTTCTTCTCGTTCTTTCTATAAAGTATTGAAGTTCTGTTACAATGGCCGAGTAAAAGAGATTCCAATTGCATTAACAGATCTGACAATTGACTGGAAATAGCTCCTTTCTTCTCAAATTCGTGACGATTTGGAGAAAATATGGCGGCAACATATCCACCACCTCCACCGTACTACAAACTGTACAAGGATTACGCCGACAACCCTGACTCAGCCCCTGCGCCACCACCTCCTGTTGAAGGCACCTACGTTCTCTACGGTGCCAATTATACGGTACTTGATTGCCACTTTCCTTTTTCTACTGATCAACTTATTAATTAGGTTTAAGGGAAAAGGTGATTGTATCTCTCGATTCATTATACTCATACTTCTGTAATATGCTTTTTGTCGAAAAATTTAATCGGAGGTGCATTATTTCATTTACTGAACGCATTAGGAAAGCTGGCTTAGTTTCTAGAATTTGCATTGGTTATGTTATTTTCTGGTTACTGATAAGTGATATCTGTTTGAGGACCCTGTCTGTTGTACGAATCGGTTTAGCAATATAAGCTTATAAGCTGGCCGGTAGCTGGAATCGGATAGCTATATAGATAGGCATGACTTATATTGATTAAACGGTAAAATAAGCCGATTTAGTTTAGTAAAACACTTATATTGATTAAAGTCAAAATTATAAAGTAAACAATCCACTTTTTTATTGTTGATCTTGGTACAACATTGTTAAATGAGTGGTTAGGATTGATTATTGACAAATATGGAGAGACAATCATACTCTTCCCAATATCAGTTACAAAATTCATTATGAATAAATTAATTGAGTTGGAGTAAATGCAAAATGTAAATGTAGACACATATCAATATGCTTTCAGACATATGTCAGTGTCAATACATTATATGTTTGTAGACATGTTCACAATCTGACACTTTTAGACACATATAAGTACCCTTTCAGACATATGTCAGTGTCGATACTGATATATGTTCATAATATATGTCCGTGGTATATGGACGTGTTCATAATCTACACTTGCAGACTTGTTTATCAACAGATGAAAGATGTATGAAACTTTGTAGCAACAAAACATTTTGAATAATATGGAAAGTTGTAAGAAATGTTGAATATATTAATTGATGTTTAATTTAAGTTGGTTTTGATAAGTTTGACTTACAAAATTTAGACTAAGGGTATGAATGGAAAATCAAATATGACTTTGGCTCTGTTTACCACTAGCTTTCCAGCTCCATGAGCTTTTTTTGACCATTGACTAATAAAAAGCTCGTTATGTGAACGCGCAACTTCTTTAACCAGCTAGCCGGAAAAAAGAAGCCAGTCAATGTAGCCTTTTTTTTTTTTAAAGAAGGAGCTTCTTATCTTTTTCATTCCGAAAATATCCCTAACCTATATTAACCTAAATTAGAATAAAGAAAATAAGAAACTCTTTAAAATGCATACATGTAGGATCCTTTGTTATACATTTTGTGTACTTTTTTGCAACTAGCATAAGGATTAATGTATCCGCACCTCTTTAAAATGCATACATGTAGTACACATCAAATACTGATTTTTTTCATTACTAAGTTAAAATGTTCAACGATTATTTCTTTCAACTTCTGATAATTTTGATGATGTTATTAAAGTGGCGATGTAAAGTATATTAAATATATATTATAATTATTGGACAAAATATGATATATTATGATTTAAAAAACTATAGACTAATAATACGATAAGAGAGGTTAAAGACAAGAAAAATAAGAGTAATGCCCTTTTATGTCATTTACAAAATACCAGTCAGCTTTTCAGCTAATTTGCTAAACACCTACATTTAAAACCAACTAGCTTTCCAGCTAGCTAACCAGCTACCTAACCAGCTAGCTTTCCAGCTAGTTTTGCTAAACAGAGCCTTTGTACTAGAATCATTAAAATTTGTTTGGATAGTCCACAATCAATAAAAAGTCATATACTTCCTATAACTTTGCCCTTGATTAAACGGTAAAATAAGCTGATTTAGTTTAGTAAAACCTAGCTGATAAGGTGAAATGATTCGAAACACAACCTTTCTTACAAGTGTTAATATCGCCCTGTAAGACCGAAAACAATGTAGGAGTTGGTAAACATTGATTTAGTGATTATATTTGCAATATAAAGATACAAACATGAATTCTCTAGAACTAGACTAGAAAACCTAGCACATATGCTGTGATTCCTACTAAATGATGATAATCCTTCTTTTAAACTTTCAAAGAATCAGAATAGACAATGTCGATTCTAATTTTGTGATTTGGTATTCGTTTGTAGACGGATGATATTCTTCCGGATCTTGAAGAGTAGGGAGTGCGCCAGCTGTATCCGAAAGGGCCAAATATTGGTATCTCTTCTTCTCATACCTGCTCTTTGTACTTTGTAGTTTGTATTAGTGAAATTGTTATGATGGTTAGTGAATTTGCTATGATGGTCACCTGTCATTTTTCCTCCTCTGACCACATGAATGTTTAGATATTATTACAAACAGTTTGTAAGGTCAATCGAGGAGCATATTTTAGGGGTCAAAATCTATTTGTATGATATTCCACGAAAGGTTTATAGTATATGATATTATATTTAATTTTGGAATTATAAATAACTTTTTAAAATAAAAATATATACTCAGAATAAGGAAGTACAAAGCCAATAGATAGTATAAAGAGAAATTAATGGAAGAGTAGAAAAATGAAATAATGAAGAATAGTTAAACAATAAATGTAAATCGGATCTAGGACCCCACTTACCCTTTGGATCCGCCACTAATTAATGTCTTTATTCAAGACACTAGCAGTCTAGCACTTGGAATGTGCCGATTATATCATATCATCTTGCAGTGACCATACTATGGGCAATCTATATAATTTTCATATCATTCATAGACACCAGATTTAGTTCTGGTTGCTCGTCGATTGCGAATGTTTGCTGCACATTTTGTCTGGCGTTGATAACTTAGACGTTGAAAGTGTAACTCACAGATTAGACTACTAGTACTGACTACTGAGTAATGCTAGCAATGAGGTGTTAATTATACATGATGCTTGGTATTCATATTGTAAAAGCTTTCAATATTAAATGGTCTATCTGATGCTTGGTATTAATGTTGTAGAAGCTTTCAATATTCAATGTTCTATCTGATGCTTGGTATTCATATTGTAGAAACTTTCAATATTCAATGGCCTTATCTGATGCTTGGTATCATATTGTAGAAGTTTTCAATATTCAATGGTCTATCTGATGCTTGGTATTCATAGTTTCATACCGGAGAAGTTTACTGTATTCACATGCGTGTTGCTTGAAAATTCTTTCGATGAATGTGAGTCAACTTCGTTTGCTTTAGATTTCAAGAAAGAGCTGAGGTCTCTTAATAGAGAATTACAACTGCATTTGCTGGAGCTTGCTGATGTACTTGTTGATAGACCATCGCAATATGCTAGGAGAGTAGAAGATGTCTCACTTATTTTCAAGAATATACATCACCTTCTCAATTCACTGCGTCCTCACCAGGTTTGTTATGTTGCTTAATGCATTTTATGAATTTTAATCCATGTTACAGTATCAAGTTTTTATTTTGTGTTTAGTAACATTTCCTATGTTCTCTCAGGCTAGAGCAACTTTGATCCATATCCTTGAACTCCAGATACAGCGGCGCAAACAAGCTATAGAGGACATCAGGAGGTACTTGCCTATGTCATTTCTGTTCTTAATTTGCTTACAATGTGATACGACACTGGGCTTATGCATTTCAAAGACTCGCTATATAAACATATATTTCATGACCTTGGTTTTGACTCGGAAATTTGAAATTCGACAACGAAGAAGTTGATCTTTCTCAATTCAGTAATGAACTTGATCCATGAAATGTTCAGATGCTTTGTCGCTTTTCAATAGACTGTAGTCCTTGTCAGTGGCTGTTGAGATCTCCATGCACGTAACATTTAAGATTCTTAGACATGGGAATAGCATCTAATACCATCTCTTTTTTCAAAAGAGGCGGGGATAGCACATGTAGGTTGGGGCACCTTTGTTGGTTCGCTATAGTCCTTGTCCGAGGCCGTTTCTGAGTTGCTTTATGTATGCAACCTTTGGATTCCAAGAATTAGGAACAGAATCAAATACCATCTATTTTCTTTAAAAAGGAATGTTAGCAGCTGGATGGAGTTACATGAGAAATTTGTTGTTCAGTATCTTCTTTCCAGAACACATAATTCTTCATATGTTATATGAAAAGATCTGTTGCTTCTTGAAATTTGTTGGCTATTATCGATGGCTTGTGTTTGATTCCTATTTCATGACCTGTTGTTTCTTTTCCTAATTGATCAGGAGAAGAGAAGAAGCACAACGACTTCTGAAGGAGGCACTAGGGACCTTAGATGGGCAATGAAGTTCTGTAATTGATAATGTTGTGACACTGTAACTCATAATCACTCGTAGAGCTTAGTTCAGTACATGCATATGAAGTCATATTAGGGTTAGCCGTTTCTACTTTTCTCCTTGAACATTATAGGCTACGAATTTGGTTACATGACGTAGTAAAGGGCGATGAAACATTTTATGGCTAATCCCCGTGTCACGCCCCAAAACCAAAACTTTGGTGCGACCGGCCGTCTATCGTGAGATGGGCTCACGCCAAGACGAAACCTTCCTTTAATCCTCAAATACATAAATATCTCAGAGTGGTACAAACAGAGCATCTAAAATCACGTAACTAAAGTACAACAATTACAAGTCCTCAAACAATTACAATCCCAACAATACAAATCATCTTATACAATAGGAATCTCAGAGTCGCAACAACTACTAAATACTCTTCAAAAATTCATCATCTGACTACCGTCTCAACTCCAAAGTATCTTCGTACAATCACTTACTAAATATATGAAAGAGGTGTAAGGGTGAGCTCCTGGCACTTTTACCCGGATCAAGTACATATAGAAAAGTATACATAGTCGAAAATCATTTTGCATGGAACACATGTCACAATTCTCACAATTCACATTTAAAGCTCGAATCAAATATACACTACGGCCACACAGACCGTGGTGGCACACAAGTCGGCTTTCACATAACATATACCCTAACACAATAGGTCACACACATAACACTAGGAGTACTCCAAAGCACGACATTCCCCCGAAAGGGTCACACACTTCATAGGCATATCGATGAGCATAAACGTATGTACACATAATTCATGCTTTATAAAATCACTTTCACAAATCGCATGCACAGACAAATACATTTTATGGGTACATATACTAGATCCTTTTTCGAATAAACTATTATATCAAGTCTCATTACTTGATATTATAACCATAAGTTATTTGTCAAACAATAAAACAATACATATATATACTATAACAATAAAATAAAGCAAAAGTGTCAAGGGTTCCCCTTACCTCAAGGTCGATACGAATCCAAGTCAAACTTAAATACCCGCAAGATCCTCCAATAGCTTGCACATCAAATCTCCAAAAGTCACATTGAACCACAATTCATCCAAAGCACCACTTGTACACTTCAAAACGCCTCTACTCCGGTTTCAATGGGTCAAAAAGGGAAAAGTAGGCTACAAGGACAAATCGGTAATTTCTGGAGCTACGAAAAATATGTTTAAATGGTGGAAGGGCATAATTATGGTTCCATAACGTCAGGGGTATAATGGTAATTTTCTGGGTCAAAATAGGCTGGAAATAAAAAGACAAATAAAGCTGGGCAACATTGGGTTTCGAAACCCAGACCTCCTGCAAAACAGCCACAGCATTTGCCACTCGACCACAGCCATTGCATTTACCAAAATTACTCAGTCAATTTATGTAACGGTTCAGTACGCTGCTTATAGAAATAAATTACAAACAGCCCCTGCCCCTACTCAAATTCTCAAAAGAGGGTCCTTCAAGTCTCTGCAAATTATCAACTCGGTCCCTGCGAATTCCCATACTTTTACACCTTGATTTAAACCATTCCAAATCCAAGCTAAGGGCCGAAAATCGACAACCCATCATCTCCTCCATACAAAACGATCACCAACTGTCCAAAACATCAAGGAATCGGTCCATGTAAATTTTGAATTCGATCTGATCCGGTTTCACAATTGCAAAGCACCAACTTGCATCGGTTTCAATCCGATTTCATCCTACCAAGGTCGAATCAAAGAGTTCGGTGGTTAAGAACGAGGCAAAGACGTGATCAGTAGGCGATGGGGGTGGCTCAATGGTGAGAACGAAGGAGAAGGCAGATGGGAGATAAATGAACTCAAACAAATAACCTAGTTTACTTTAAAAAGGAAAAGGAATTCTACTGGGCCAATGAAGCATTTGGGCTAATAAATTGAATAAGGCCCGAACCAATAAAATTACCATAGTCCGTCTCAATTTAACATTCGATAAATAATGACTTATAAAATCTCGTATAGCAACTCAGTTTCAAATAATTTTTCTTCTCCAATTAAATTCAAATAGACGGTTCAAAAATAAATTTCGGGATTTTACACCCCGTTTTACGTGTTGAGCTGGTAGCCTGGTATGCAGGTTGTTTTAGGGGATTCGTCTTCATGGAACTTGTCCTTGTATATCTGATGATTATGGGTTGTATTTAAAGTTTTTTTTGCGTTGATCATCAGATAATGGTGGAGGAGACTTGTAGAAAATGAAATATCGATTTGTACATTGAAACTTCTGTTAATTATTGCTGGTGAATCTTGAGGAGGAACGCTGGGACCAAATTACTTGGACCACTCCCATTAGACCACTCCCATGTTGCCGGCCGTGGTGCACGGCTGGCCCTGGAATCAGCCTTAACAAGGCTGATTCCAGGTCACCCGGCTGTTGGGCTGGGCCCCAGCCCAACGGCCGGGAAGCCCGTAGGGCCCACCCGTATTTTTTTTAATTTTTTTTAATTTTTTAAAATTAATTTACAAAGTCATATTAAATAAAAAAAATACCCCAACGGCTATATTTTTTCGAGATCTATAAATACAACCCATTCACAACTCATTTCACCACACCTCAATTTCCTCTCGTCTTCCATTTCTTAAACTCAAAACCCTAAAATGTCTACTCCCAACTCCTAGAATTCGAACTCCACTTCACAAAATTCATTTGAGCATCCGACATACATATGGCTCACTCAACAAGGAATGTTGGATAAAATACCGGCATTTCTTGAGTTTTATGGTGTCACTCCCAACTCCGAAATTCCCATCTCACCCAAAGGCCAACCGGAACCTTCATTCTACGATACGACCGAATGCTACAATCCATACAACCTGCATCGTCAACTTATCCAACGGTTACTCACATTAATCCGAGTCCATTAGGAGACTCAACCTAACCCACGCTAAAAAGGGAAAGGAAGGAAACCTCGCAACTTTGGAAAAAGGCAACTCAACCACAGGGAAAGAGGAAGAAAAGGATGGGTCAAGGAATTCGTTCTCTGAAGAGGAGGATCGTGCTCTCATCCAGATTTTCATGTCGTTAAGTGAGGATCCGGTGAAAGCCACCAACCGCACGTATACTTCGATGTTTGTGGAAGTTCAGGAAATCTGGGAGCAAAACATTAGAGATGGCCATCCTCTTACCGGTCTCACACCTCGAACTGCAAATTCACTACGTGGTAGGTGGACTCGGATGAAAGAATATGTAAACCACTTTGTCTCGACTTATGATGTTTGCGAAAGATGTGTTGGAGATAAAAGCGGTTACAATGACGATGATGTTATCAACATGGCCAAAAGCTACACAAACAGAGGCGAGGATAAGTTTAATAACATGCATTGTTGGGAAGCAGCAATGAGAAGCATGATCTCACATGAATTTCACACGATGCACCGGGTGAAATCGCCAGTATGACCCCTGCATATGGTGGTGGATCACCGACGAGGCTATCAATGTTGAGGTTAGTGGTGGAGCGGTACTAAAGGGGTTTCAATCGCAATGATGATGGGAATGAATCGATGCTTCAGACAGGGTGAGTTGAATGTTGTTGAATGTGATTCCTTGTGTGTTGTTTTGTTTTTTTTTGCTTTTTTTTCAGTTTGATGTGTTGTGTTGTTGTGTTTCAATTTTTGAATTTGTATTGTGTTGGATTTGTTGTGTTTGTATGTGTATAATAAATGTTTGAATAAATAGATTTTACTTTTTTTTATATTTAAATAAATTATAAAAAAATTTTAAGAATCCAATTTAAGTAATTTTTGATTTAAACTATCTTATAATATTATAATAAAATAAAAAAAAAAAAAAAAAAAAAAAAAAAAAAAAAAAAAAAACCATGTCAAGCCGCATATATGGAATTTTTTTTTTTTTTTTTTTTTAATTTTAATCAATTCTTATTAGCCCATTTACTATTTCACTTATTTCGGTCGAGTGGAGAAAGAAAGAGAGAGAGGAGATGAAGTGAAATGAGAGTCATGGGGAAGTACCAAATGATGATCGAAAAGCCAAATAAAAAATAAAAATACAACATGCATGATGATCGCTATACCATCAAGTCCGAGTCTAAATGTGTTTCCTTCTATTTTTGTTGTTGTTTGCTTTGTGTTCTTTCTTTTTTTTTTGTTTTCTTTTTCAATGTTGTTGTGTGTGTTTTTTTGTTTCATTTTGTATGTATTTTGTAATTGTTGTGTGATGGTATATGATTTGATTTAAATTTTTTTTTTATTAATATTTTTTTTAAATATTCAAATTAATAAAATTATTTTAAGAATCCAATTTCCAATTAGAAAACTTTCAACTTCAACTTAATTATATAAAATAAAAAAATTTTAAAAAAAAAAAAAAAAAAAAAAAAAAAAAATAAAAAAATTAATGCACCGACCGCTTTGGCTTTTTTTTTTTTTTTTTAATTTTTTAAAAATCACCTTTCATACCACGACACTATTCATTACACTTAGCTCAGGACCCATTGGGAGTGGTCTTAAATGTGGAAGCTCTTAATTTGTGTAGAGATGCTTCAGCTTGTTTGACTTGGCAATTGCATGATTGACTTCTAGTAAACGATGACTTGCAGGTACTATGAACAAGTGAATAGTACAACAATTAGATGTCATGTCAGTTTATGGACTTTCGTAACAAATTAGTCAGCTTGTATTTTTTACAGTCAAGTGATTAGAAGTTTAGACGCATAAAAAGGACTCGTTTATGTGATCTGAAATAGGGTTCGTTCGAGCCTAGGGGCCGCGGGTGTGTACCCCTCAATGTAGCTAGTAGGCTCACTAACTATATATATTGAGGGGGAATCCACGGTGCACCCCTAGGGTCGAAATTTCCCCCAACTCATAATCTCATGGAAATACTCATTCAAGTTCATGGAGTACAGTTGATGTTCATGTAATCTTGGTAAATATGTCATTAAAGGTCTGCTTGTTGTGCTAGTCAAACATTTTCAGATTGAAGTTATAGTAGTTGACCTAACTCTAACGCCAATTATTTATGGATGCAAGGCATTTTAGTTCCAGGTAGTAAGAGTTTATCTGGGAGTTCACCTGTTAAAAGGCTTGAACCGTTTATATACAATTATACATACGCAATGGAACTAACCTCAGTAACCTAATTATAGGTAATTATTGTAATTCAATAGACCAGTTTTGAGTAGTTCTGTCCCTTAATTGCAGTGCAATTTTTGTTAATTGAATACTATAAGCAAACTTCACCTAACTTCGATATTCACAAGTTGATAATGAGGTTTTGCAATAATTTAGTGTCATTTTAATATTAGTCGTACAATGAGATGTTGATGTATTTTAATTATTTCATCATTCAAAATTACTTAATGTATATAGGAAATTTAATATCAGTGGAGACTAGGACATGTTACATTGGTCCACACTAGTAGACAACTAGTGTTCGAAGTTCCTAAAACATGACAATTGGTAACGTAAATTCATCCATTAAACTACACTAGGGGTGTCACAGTCAAGCACCCCACAATTAAAATTAAAAATAAATAATAATCATATATAAAAACTGCAAATATTTGATTCACATTTGTTGGAAAATCAGTGAACGATTGTCATGGAGAGTAAATAAATGGGACATGTCTACGTCTGTCATTTCTTGCATTGATTTATAACTGATAAATACAAATGTGTCATGATCCTACCTAGGTCGAGTGGACTTGGAAACATTGTGTAGTAAATAAAATTTCTCCTGTTCAAAAGTCACGCTCAAGCCTAAGGGAAAATAATCGCGGCGACATTTTGTTAAAATAATAATTTTTGCGATTATAAGAAAATGTTATCTCTGTTGTCGAAGTGTTTTGTGAAGTCGGATTTGTTTTAGGTTATTTAGAAAAATCAAGCATTCTGGTTGTCTTTCACCAGAAGTTGTCTTTCACCAGAAGTGCTCGGTTCGTTAGCAAATCAGGGTATAACTTTATTTTGTATTATAGCTCAGTTTGGTTTCGAAAAGAGATATATGGTAGAGGGGTACAGTTGTTTTGCAGATTAAGGTCAAGCTTATGCAAGTGGTGGTTTTGGAGGATATAGCAAAATGGGCATAGGAACATTGATGGTTAAGATTGGCACTTAGTGATGTTTTTGTAATTGTGTATATTTAATTTGTGGTTTAGGAGATA
Source organism: Plantago major (assembly GCA_026545765.1). NCBI lineage: Eukaryota > Viridiplantae > Streptophyta > Magnoliopsida > Lamiales > Plantaginaceae > Plantago > Plantago major. The sequence continues at coordinate 88,615,391 of CM048842.1, forward strand.
CTGTAAAATGCTCCTTAATGGAGTATTAATGTTTTCCACTTCAAAAATTTGAAAGTTACCTCAGAGAAATAGGTTATGATTAATCATCTATACATTTGGAATTATAATAATCATGTTTAGAAAACCCAAAATTATTACTAGTTGTGACCTACATCATATCGCATATTAATAGTTTGCAAGATTTTATCACAGACGAGGTAAGATATTCTAACAGTAGTAATAATAAGAAATCGTTAAAAATAAATAGAAAAGTTGTATGGAGAAATTATCCACGGCTCCGGAGTAGAGTTGTATTAGCTACTTTTAAAATAATCATTTGCAAACTGGTAAAAAATTATATTGCAAAATGATACTATTCATGAGTACGTAGTACATAATAATGGAATTTTTATCTTTTTTCTATAAATTGGCAAAGTTTATACTTAAATGAAAGAATGGCCCTTTTTCCCGTGACATATTCTATCTTTATTGTATTTGTAGTGTACAGTATTGAACTAGCTACATGGTGATCATCTATTTTGGTGAGTCATCATTTATTTTATTTATTTATTTATTTTTAATTAGGGAATAACTTTAGTCACATAATCATAAGCTCAGAACATTGTATGAAACACATTGTTGGGACTTGGGACCATCTAATACATTTTAAAGAAATGGAAAGAAAAAGGAAAAAAAAGGACTGAGCACATCTTCATACTATTTGATTACACTTACTAAGAGACAAAGAGGTCGATTCTAAGGTCCGATTCCATTTGTACGGCTTACGTACATCAATCCCAGTTGTACTAATCCACAACCGTTAGATCATTTGTCCAAATATTATTTTAAGTTGTAATTAATCATATCTGTCCATTAGACTTGTAAGTTTTACAATGACAATTTTGATAAATATATCTGTACAAACAAGATTGTATTGTCATAATATATTATAAATTAACTATAAACTTCAAAATAAAATAACATAAAATTATTTAAATTAGTCTGTCATGTCAAGTGTGATAAATCAACTTCTCCAGAAATTCGTAGCAAGAACCCTAGTTATATATGAACCATACTGCTATTTCTAAAATCCAGTTCGGCTATCCACTAATTAATCTATTGTCTATCCCTCTTCAATCGAGTCGTGTTCAGGATTAAAGGTATCATATCCACATATTGAGCATGATCTCGAAAGAAAAGATGAATAAATTAATTGATAAAAGTAATTTGAAAAGAACTCCAGAACAATTTCAAGAGCCCGTTGGATTTCTTGAAGCCTGAAGGTACATATAATAAGGTTTAGAGTTGATGGTAGATTTGGCAATTTGAAATTAGAGTTCTTCACAATCTGATGTTTGTGATTTGGGAAAAATGATCGATCCATATATTATTTGAATCCTGATTAAATTGATATTCTTAACTAATTAATATTTCAAATTTTATTTTTTAGTTTAAGATTGAATTTGTAATATATTTAATTTAAGAGGTTATGACATTACAATCCGTTTGTACATCTTGATTTACATAAATTGTCATTGTAAAATTTACAATTCCGATGGACGGCCGTGATTAATTACAAGTGGAAGTAATATTTATACAACTAATTTAACGATGAGTACAAGTGATATGGGCGTATGCTAAGCCATTACAGTCGTAGTCGGACCATAGACTTGGACTCATCGTGTTATACTATCCCCACATAGTTTGCCACATGTCGATTCAGCCCTTAAAATATAAGGTGTGTACTATATATATATCCATTTTAAATTCCAATTGAAAGTTGAGACTTTGAGACGAAATGAAAGTGTTAAAAATTGAAATATGTCCATTACTTAACATTTCAGCCCTTAACACTATTATTTTTTTAAGTTTCACGGGACATTTAGTAAAACACCAAAAAGTCCGTGAAAAATACTTAAATGGTTCTCTATTTTACGAATACGATATTTTAATTTTTCAGAAAGAGTGAAATAACTCTTTATCACACTTGCCCTTCCTTCATGATTCTTACATTTGAACAATGAGATCTTGTTCTTAATGTCGTATTATCACGATATAATTTGATAGTATGTGATTTCTATCAAGACAATACGTAATAGAAAAATGTATGTATCTCTAATTCTACCGAGTAACTATGATAATATGAATCTCAACATACAAAACAATAGTTCACTATAGATTTGGAATGAATGCGCACCTTGACTTAGAAATATTTCAATTAGTGACTCAACTATGGTGAAGTCATATGTTTACTGGTATCTCGAACGTCCATGCTTGAAGTGATATATATAATTCTAGTTTAAAAAAAATACATAAACAAGTGTGCACTCCTGTGAGGACATCCTTGCAAAAATAGGACACGAGGTAAATTTCATACCTTGCAGAGACGTTTGAGTAAATTTCATGTAATTTATTGTTTTCCTAGTGGTGATCTTTTATTTTAAAGAGAAAAAAGATATTAAAATGCTTGTAATAGCAAATGCAAAAGGTACTGACATAGTGGTAGTAGTAACAAATAGTATATCCGTAACGCGTGGAGATGGAGAGAGAGCAGTGTTGGGACCATTCACATAATTAATTCAGTGCCCCTCAAAGTCACAGCATACTCATATCTTGCAATACCACTATCATCACATACATATTTTACTGGAAAATTATAATATCATATATCGATGGGTGGACTGTTTTGGAATCAACTAATAACTCCGTTAAATAGTTATTCATCAATATTTATGTTTGCCATTACACTCATCATAAAAGTTAAGTTACTATTAATATGTTAAAACTATGTTAAAAAATTATTTTAAAAATCATATATCAAAAGGTCTAGAAGACTCAGTTTCACTTTTGTGAGGGGGATTACCGTAAAATCATGATTTTATTGAATGTAAAAATATGACATCCATCATATTAAATCATTTGACACACTTATCTAATTTATATGAATGTTACTTTATTTTTTACCTTTTCAGAAAATTAAATCTTTCACAATACCTACTCCTCTGAATTAAATCATCAATTCAATTAAATTTAATCTTCATTTTTATTGTAGAGAAGTGAAAAGGACTTATTCTGGATGTATTGTATTTTCTATTAGTTCCATTATAACTACTCCCGACTTCTTTACCACAAACAAAAACATATAGTCATGTAATCTTAGAACAGGGCTACGTCTACAACACTATTCAAGACAATCGACAACTGTCATTGAGGATCTAAGATTCACCTCGAGGCTCACAACACCGCGGATCACCTAGTTAATATGGGAAGTGCTAATTTTCACACAAAGATTATATGACTCAAACCCACTTGTAATCGAATCTTATAATGTGAGAATGTTATGTTTAGTAATCGTACCACTCGTGGCACCATTTTGGTGATGCACGAAACGTTTCACTGCGATGAAGAAAAGAAAACTTTTTTTTGTTTTTTTAATTTCACCATTTATCATCCGCCTGAATTAATGTAATAGAAACACCGCTTTTTCTTAATAGAAGCAATAAAATGCAAATTTAGCGTAACGACAAGTAACCCACACATTAACAACATACTCATATGCAACTCTTAAGTGAATTAAGTTAACTTTAAGTGCGTGCTTTTGTAATAATTGTTTTTTGGACCGTTATGGACATTTAAATGTTTGGTTAGCCAAAAGCGGGTATTTATTTTCATCACGACTTCTCGATATCGTCCTGCACAATAAACAATCAGTGAATCAAATTTGGAAAAAGTGCTCTTAATTGGTTGTAAAGTTGTTTTTGTTCAATCAATACAATTATCATAAATTTGTGGTGCGTTTTCAACTAGTTCATTGCTTTTAGTTTTATACTACCAACTTTCATTACATTGGGAGATTTGTAATTATTTTATGTTTAACTAAAATGTCATGAAATGATGGATTTAAATCTCGATTTCAGAATATATTTCGGATTCTTAGAAAATGAAAAGTTCCGAAACTTTTCGTACACATTTTGATATTTTTCGAAACTTCTCATATTATTTTGAAAAAATGAAAAGTTTCGGATTCTAAGTTCATTTCATTTCGTTGAGTTAAGAAACTGAGACATTTCGATATTGAACATTCCGCTTCGATAAGATTTAGAACCATGCATGAGATAGTTCCTTAAGAATGTGTATTAGGCATTACCATTTACCACTAAAAATGTTATGAAAAAGTTCTTCAAGGATATATGTGAAGGTGTGTTTTATATGTGCGAAGCATTCCAAGGTGGCACTAATATCATGTCGTGTCGAGAGTATATACTCCCAGTGCTCAATTCAATTTATAGCTTAGTAGAATTTGACTTAGAAATGAACGGAAAAAAAATTATTGCAAGACCTCAAACTTGTTAGCCCTATATGCAAAATGAAATTCACCCTATCAAATCAAAATGTCATGTACCATGAAACAAGAAAGGAACGCCAAAACCTGCCCACCCAAAAGAAAGCATGTAGCGACGTGAGGGAGAGGACACATGAATAAAACTTAAATCATCACACACGTTTATGAACTACCAATTTACACTTGTCTCCGTTTAAACTTACGAATGCTTCATTTTAAAAAAAAAAAAATCGTCTAACCTTCCTTCTTCATCTCCAACGAAATTCAATCAATATACCTCCCGCATGCAATGCTAGCTCATTACCACTCGACTACCCTTATAACTCTTAAATTTTAATAGATATCTAATCCGTCATACGTTACTGTACACATTGACATTGGGTTTTGAACGTTTTCTTTGTAAATTAAAGCCACTCCCCGTGTTTTCACCATAGTAATCATATAGTATATATCATGATGAATATGTCAATCTACTTGTGTAATTCATCCTTTTTTAATATATATTCTTTTTACTTTTTGCAAGAACCAACAATAAATAAGGGTATAGTGTTAATATAACTCTTAATTCGTGTAAATCCTCATAATGAGATTTTTCAAAAAGATGAAGTACACTACTTTAAATTATGCCAAAATAAATAAAATCTCCTTTTTCTTTGTGGTAAAAGAATAAAATCTTTTAAATTGCTCCAAGATTTGGTAAAAAGTTGTAGAATAATATAGCAACAAGGGTAAATTCGGTATCTCCAACACAACAGCTCCACTCTGTGTCTGAGTGATGAGAATTCAGCAGCACCATTTACAATAAATCGCTTTCAGTGCTAAAGCTCGTGGGCCCAGCCCAAAGTGGGCTTTTAGTCAAGAAAAATGTAAGAGACATTAAAATTAAATCCACGGGCCCACTCCACTAGTGGGCTTTGTAATAATTAAGCCCTCCGTTGGTAGCATAGCATAATGGGAAAATTTCCCTCCCTTCTCACAGTTTATCATATTTGCACTATCTTCCCAGAACTTCATCATTTCATATATGACATGAAGGCAATTCTACCTTTCGGATTTTTTAAGACAAAATGAGACAATCCCTCGTTTCGGGAGTTTGTTCCGTATATGTTCTTGTGGGTGATGAGGGCCTTGTAATTCCATAAAAATTGTATATTCTGAAGAAAAAATTACTAGTTAGTATGAAAGTTATGTAATACTAATAAATTATAGCATTGTAAATATTTATCCGGATAGATTCGTGTTAGAATGCATGTATCTTATCAAGTACGCCATATGTTTATTTTAAAGTTACAATTTGTTTTGTTCAATAGGATTTAATAAAAGTAGCGTATTAAATTAGGTGCTGATGAATAATTGAATAACAAATACTCACTCCGTTCTTTTTAAAGGTTTACTTCTTGCCATTTCGGAAGTTTTTTTTAAAGTTTAACGTTTCTTTTTTTGGAAATCCACTATCTTCACTTACTAATTTTTTATCTCTCTTTCCTACTTTATCTATTCTCTTTCCTACTTTTATATTCTCTCTCACTTTTTACTATTTACTTACTATTTTATTCAATATTCCTTAAAATTCACACGAAACCTTCTAAATGGATGGAGGGAGTATGTGTTAGAAGTAGATATTCAAAGAAAAAAAGTAAAATATGTAAGGGTAGATGAAAATGCAGTAATAAATCGGGCGGGTGACTTTTTATTAGGTACCTCCACTTAGACTAAAATTATTCCACACATATTAATGGATTACATAATTATCACGATCTTAGAGAGGATAAATGAACTACAACTATTCAACTAACACAATCAAAACTCTCAATATACCTCCTAATTACACAAACGGACACTCTAAATATGTTGTCCTTCCTCATTCCTTATAACTAAAATGGACCAGATACCTCTAGACGTTTACATAAACATCTACAATGGTTTCTTTAAAAATCTATTGACTAGTGATTCAAGTTAACAATGAATAGTGCCAGTCGTTAAGTGATAATGACATCTTTTGAAAGTAATGAAATTAGTATTGTGTTAGGCTAAGTGCCATACGATTCGTGTGGGACCGATGCAGTGTACATGTACAAGATGTAGTATTTTGCAATATCCACTTCCAACTTAAATCGTAAACGTAAATAAAATATCAAAGCATTTTAATATAAGGACCACACATATGAAATTCAAGACTTGGGGTGGAAAATTGCAAATACATTAGGCAGTAGATTGCAAATTCTCATCGGAGAACAGAGCTCCGGTAACGTCAATTCACCGGAATATTTAGGCTGAGTCAGAAAACGGGCAAGTGGGGCCCGATTTTGGGATTGGGTCCCAATCATTGGACGTGGATGTAACTTAAAATATTGTGCACTGACAAGTGACATCTATATTATTGGAAAAAAATAAAAATAAAAAGAGTTGGGAATCCAGTTTAATAATATTAAAAATAATTTAGAATAAAGTTGTTTCAGTTCAATTATGCATTCTGAGATCATTGTGTAACAAATCAAACTATCTTTCTTTTAAGACTTGTTTAATATTAATAAATTCATGTGATTGATGGTGACTTCATTTGTATTTCGATACGTTATGTGCTAATTAGATTCCAACTTATATTTTATGGGTTAAGCAACTTGATTTATAGTTAGAGTAGTATTATACTACTCTCATCGTTCCAAATAAAACTTTTCATTTTAATTTTAAACGGTCAATTATTTTCAACTTTAATTATAAATTACTCTTAAAATATAATAATAAATAATTTTAATAAAATCATATAATGAAAATTTAATAATTAAATTTTCATTATATGATTTTATTGAATTATTTACTATTATAGTTCAAAAGTAATTTCTGGTTAAAGTTGAAGACAGTTGACCATAAAATAGTAAAATGGAAAGTTTTATTTGGAACGGAGGAGTAGTAATTAGCTGATTAATATAATTTATGTTGGCTAAACGCAAAAGCTTATGATATCAAAATTGAAAAACCATCAAATGATTTGCCAGCATATTAGGTGGTTTAAGGCTTTAAGCCTGAATCCCTGGAAAACCGGAAATTCTTAATCGTGTAATAGAGTATGGTTATCACTAATTCAATGGTTGAAAATTGAAATGAGTCAAAGAAATAAACATTAACTTTTAAAATAACATATATTTTGATTTAACTAATGTCTCAAAGTTCTAGGAAATATGAGTAGACTACTTCCTTGAATGAACTTTTAAAACTGCTTGATTAAACCTTTCTTTTAAAATCTTTTTATAAGACGGAAAAATATTATTGAACATTAAAGAAGTTTCAATGAATATGAAAATCCTCTACATTTACCAAATTTGCTACACCTCTAAACTTAAGTATTTACGATCCCATATTGTTCAAATAAGGCTCTGTTCTCTTCGTTTGAACAGAACAGAACTAAACTGATCTGTAGTATAAAATATAACTAAGCAGAGCTGAACTGAACTGAACTGATCTGAACTGACTGAATGAGTTTGCAAACGAAGAGAACAGAGCCTAACTCTACACAATAAAGAGATCAAATTTCTTATTAAATCTCGTTCGTAGGTAAACCGTTAGTATTAAAACAAGAGTAAGGCTCTGTTCTCTTCGTCTGAACAAAACTGAATTGATCTGAACTGAACTGATCTGATCTGAAATGAACTGAACTGAACTGAACTAAACTGAAATTAATGGAGTTTCAGATGAAGAGAACAAAGCCTAAGTTTCCTGAGAGACGATCTCCAGATAATTTATCTAGAGACGAATATTTATTTTCAAGAAAATCATCGATGTTATTAATTAAAACACCTATGTTATCAATATTGGTGTTTTTTCCATATTACAACAAGATTTATTTAGTTAACAACATTAACGTTTTGATTAATAACATGCATAGTTTTATTGATAACATAGATCGTTTCTAAATAAGTTATCTAGAGATCGTCTATTATGAAACTTTGTGTTAAAAGGAATAAGTTACACACATAAAAGAAACGAGTTTTTAACGGAACAATACAATTTGGGCACCAACTTTTCACATCCATTTACGTTATTTTTGCCCTTACCAACTGATCACCATGCCTTCAAATTGGTACATGGGCAGTGGTGTTAGGCATTTTTCTGGGTTTCTTGTTTTTTGGTGGTAGGCAGAGCATGGAGGCGAGGTGGTGGAGGAAGACGAGATCCAATGGTGTTGGCCATGGAGGCGGGGCGGTGGGAGGCAGGGCAGTGGAGGTCGGAAGAAGAATTTTGATGGAGGTTCGACGGGGAGGCGGGGGTGGGAATCGGAGGTGAGAGGCGGGGCAGTGGAGGTGCGTAATGGATCTGGGCAGAGGTGGTGAAAAGAAGAAGAAGAAGAAGAAGCAACCATTGAAAGTGGGATTTGGGGAGAAAGAAGAAGAAGAGACGGGGGCAATAAAGTAAATAAACAACGAAATTGCACTTACTTGAAAGAATAAGATGGTAAATGAAAATCAAATTGCATTAACATGAAATCAACTATCACGTCAGTTGTCAAAGTAAAATAGTTTGTTCAAGAATGTACTGGTCCGTAACCGACTCCAAAAGAAACTAACTCATAAACCATCAAAGTGCTGAGGTACATTTAATTTTCAAACAATCTCATAGTAACATCCATCCCATCCCATTAACAAAAGGTGTACCAAAATATGTCATTTCAGATTTTTATTTTTTTATATTATTAAAGAAGATATGTCATTTCATGAATAAGAAAAGTGTTTTCTCCCAATAATAAAATATCAAAAGTGTTGCTTTCCAATGCTCCCATTGTTTTTGGAAAACAACAAAAGAGAAAGAAAATAGAAAAATAGAAATAGGGAAAAATTCAAACCAAACCATGGGCTAAGTCCAACAACTCCATCATCAACATAAATCACCACAATATTATTCCTCACACACTTCAAATACTCCTCTTCTCTCCCACTTTCACAACTCTATTTCTCACACAGACCTCCAAAACCAGTAGCAGCTTCTCTTCACCATTTTTCGAATTCGAGAACCTAATTACCTAATCAGCAAGCTACCAATTCGAATTCGCTATGCTAGGAAAGACGAAACCTAAGCCAATGATCGGAATCCTCACCGGATCACTATCTCCGACCACCAACAGATCCGCCTCAATCAGCCCCAAATCACCTTCTCCCAAACCCTTCGATCTCGGAGCCGTCGGATTAGGCATAGTCGCCGCACTTGACACCTCCGGCGAAATTCCGACCAATCGAGCCTTATTCAGCCGCAAGTTCAGCCGATCGAGTCCGATTCCGGTGAAGAATTCTTCCAGAAGTTCTGAGGAAATGGTGACGGAGAGCTTCGAGGAGTATCGAACCATCGTCACCTGTCACGGACCGTACGAGTCGTGCACGAAGGTGTATGGTGACTGTAGAAAAGGCGACGATCGGAGTCCGTTCAGAATACACAAAACGGCGAACAGGCGCCCAAGTGTTTTTCACATTTCTCCGCCGAAGATCGGCGATTACGGCGGCGTTCCGCCGCCGGATTTTCTCAGCTCGTGTAATTTGTGCCATAAGAAGCTTCATGACACAGACATTTACATGTACAGGTAAAATTACAATCCCCAATTCCCAATTTCACCTTGTTCAGTTTTACTAGTGGTAAATTACATCAGTTACATGCCAAACACGACTCACTGTAACACTCGACTTTAAATATAAAACCGGAAGCTGATTGTGAATTGTGATGATGATGAAACAGGGGAGAGAAAGCGTTTTGCAGCGCAGAGTGTAGGTACAGGCAGATGGTGGTGGACGAGCGCACAGAGAAGTTTAGCTCGGAGAAGGCGACGATCAGAGCTGTTGAAGTTGCCAGCTCGCCGTATGCTAATGGAGGCCCAATGTTCACTACTGGAATTTTGGCCATATAAAAAAAAAAAGAGAAATAATTGGGTTTAGCTTTTAGCTGACCGGATAACTAGAGTAAATATAATACGGGGACTTTAAAAAGTATGATGGTGAAAAATCGAGAAACAAGTTCAAGAAGAAGAAGCTTGTTAGTACTTGATTTTCTCAGTGTTCTTGATGTACCTAGTATGTATATGTAAGCCAATTTTGCTTGAGAATGATAATAGGGAAACATCCCTCAACTTCTTTAGTTTGGATCATTTCGATAATAATCAGTTTTAAAAGGCCTGTTTTCGACTTCGTGATTGGATTGAGGCTTAAAAGATTTATAGTGTAATTGAAACTATAAAGTATAAAAGTGGTGTTTAAATGATGTATAGTATATTTGAAACTATAAAGTATAAATTGTTCCATCGTGGTGGAGATGGTGGTCGTGGTGGTGGCGGAGGGGAGGAGGAGTGGACGGTCAGGTTGTCAAAATGGCAATAATTCGAGAATTGAAGCTTGGGGCCCACAGGGCCCACACATGCTATTCCAAAATTTGGATGGAAAAGTGACAAGGACTGAAGAAATTGAAAAGGAGAAATATCAAATCAGTGAGCACTTGTATTTAGGACAAAAGTTGAGGAATCACTTATAAAGGAGCTGTATGGTTAAGATTTTCCTTTTCCCTTTGATACTAATCTTAGTAATTAGTACAAAATTTATCTAATCATAATAACCATTGTGGATGTAGACCTGGGGGACTTGAAAGTCTAAAACGTTGAAATTGGTGCGTGATAGCTTTTAAAGAGTGGGGTTTGTGTGGAATTGATAAAGATTGATATGCATTTGGCAAAATCTTTCTTACAAATGCTAATACCCAACACATGTTGTCTGAAAGTCATAAGTGGAAGTATAGGTGTTATACGAGTCGAACTTTATCGAAAGTCTCATCTGCAAATCTCATTAAAGCTCAGCTTGAAGGTGTTAGTCGAGTTTCAAAACTTTTATATTCGACATTAATCTCTGAAGTCTTGATTAGACTTGATTAAAGATATATTATATATATTTTTTATATCAATGTGTATTTTTGTTAACAAGCTCGAGCTCGCAAAAACTCAAATCGTTTGAATTGAACCCGAGTAACTTATAGTCGTCTACACTTGATGTTCGTCGGTCTACTTAACCTTGTTTTTTTATAACTCTAATGATTTCAAGAGAACAATACAAGATTCAAACAAGGTGGCTCTTCACTCCAGGGGTGACGAACTCAGGTGGCAATGAAACAAAAAGCGAATCTGGTTTGGACAATACTACTAGCACACAGAAAAAACTCTGACCGAGTTCTTGGCAAATGACAAAAGTACATTATTACCATGATGCAAAAAAACTGATTCTCAGACATCTTTGATTACGTTGGATACAACAAATTTGAACTAATTGCGTGTGTCACCGGATCAGGAGTACCTCGTGGATTTATGAAGAGCCAGGACAATTAGATAGCATTGGTGTTACACTTACGGGAACTAGTGAACCTTTCAATTTTAAGCTAAAAAATTAGGCCATCCTTAACAAATCGAGATGGATAAACTGTCAAATGATAAGATGTTGAATTAATACACTCTAAATGATTTTATACATTAATAATTGTGCGCAACTTTAATTTAAAAAATTACATAAAGAAATAATAAAAAATGTGATAAAAATTACTTCATCCATCCTGAAGAACTTCATGCATTAAAATTACTAACGTTTTTAATTATTTATTAGGTGTGACATAGTTTTTATTTGGTAAGAGAATTCTTGTCACATTGAGAATAGAAGATTTAATATGAAATATATGAAAATGCGGGGCTTGTAAGTCTTCAAATTGTACAAATTGTTGCCAAAAAGTAAAAGTCGAACCTGTTGTTCTTTCTTAAGAGTAAAATCTTTTTGAGTAAATATACTAAAAGACCTGATTTTCCATAAGAAATAGAAAAATCGGTTTTTTTTGTAAATAAACCAACGCGGGCAGTTTTCCAGTTGACCGGGATTCATTGGGTCAGTATAAAAGGAACGAAAAACAGGCACAAACGCACAAAAATCAGGAAAATCGGAATCTTCCCTTCCTCCGCCGCTTCAACTGCTATCTACACTCCTTCGCATCGAAACTCTCCTCCATCACTGCTGTTCTTCCTCCGCCGCTTCAACCGGTAAGCTCCTGATGCAGTCCGACCTCGATATGGCGGCGAATTGGCTGTCGAAGCAAATTGAGGATCTCGATATCTCGCTCGCTCGAGTTTTGCATCGAACAACTTCATTGTCTTTGTCGAAACCTAATTCAGCTTCGTCGAAAGAGGAATTGACGTTTTTTGTGAAGGATTTGTTTACTAGGTTGCAGATCGATCGGTGGTTTGGAGTTTGGAACTTGACTCTGTATTTTATTATTTATGTGATGTTTTGCTTACCTTTCGATCTCTAAGGATATTGTATTGATTTATTATTTAATAGTGCCATCTACCTGCTATGAAAACCATTGCTATCTTGTATTCCAAAATCCAATACTAGTTGGAATTCTGGTTAGTGTGAGAGAATGAATTGTTGTACTTGTTGGAATTGATGTAGATCTGTGATATTTTACATCTCTGAGATTTATATTGTGACCGGGAGATTTTATGTTGTATCTGTGGGATTTTGCAACTGTGAGATTTTTGCTGTGTTTATAGGATTTTTGCATCTGTGAGATTTATCTTATATCTGGGATATTTATTTTATGTATGTGATATATATATATATATATATATATATATATATATATATATATATATATATATATATATATATATATATATATATATATATCGTGTCTGTGAGATTTAAAACTGGTGGATTTATCTTCTGTCTGCTAGTTTTTGCATCTGTAAGATTTATCTTATGTCTATGAGTTTTTTCATCTGTATGTGGGTGAGATTTATCTTATGTATGTGAGTTTTTGCATCTGTGAGATTTATCTGATGTCTGTGAGTTTTTAAAACTGAAAATTTATGTCGTGTATGTGAGTTTTTATAACTGGGGAAATTAATGTTGTGTTTGTGAGTTTTTATGACTGGGTGAATTAATGTTGTTCTGTGAATTTTTATAACTGGGAGAATTAATGTTGTATCTGTGAGTTTTTATAACTGGAGAAACTAATATTGTATCTGTAAACTTTTATAACTGGGGGAAAAATTTGATCTGACCGTTGACCACGCAATGGTCTAACCATTGACCGCGAGCAACTTAAAAAAACGAAATTTCCTATTCTAATGTAAAGTCAGACCCTTTTCTAGAATTTGTGATCTTTTTTAACCGAGTCACGCATGACTTAACTGCCAGATAGCTCAGACATTCACATACATTAACGGGTGTCGAGGAACAAAGCTTTATAGTACTACGCGATAATAAGATCTTGCATGTATGAACAAACTCAAAATCAGAGGAATAAATACTCCTGGCTCCCTCAAATTATAAGAATTTAGTGAAGATAGATGAGATTAATAGTACTACTAACATCCATTAAATTACCAAGTTTTGAGGAACATGTCGAAACCCCTTAATGAAGTTTTCAGGGGTTGATCCAACTCACACCAGAAATGCGGTCGAAAACTCGATGTTAAATACATGATCCCCGATATAAAAAGACAGATAATACAGACTACATTCCCACAATCCCACGCAAGCTGGATAGTACACATATATGTTACAAATGATGAAAAAGCAAAAGATGAAGAAAAAGTACATGGGACCTCGATACACAAATATCGTCGTGCAAGATGGGATTTAGTATGTTACTGGTAATACATTGGTGGCTGGGTCGCAGCCATGCTTGAATATCCACCATCATAGATACCGTGACTAGCAGCACCAAGTCGCTGGCCCTGTGCATGCATCAGTGCTTGAGCACTGCTCATTTTAGCCAAAGCAAGCTGCCGTTCATAGGCAGCAAGATCAGCAGATGTAAAACCAGGCATGATTGGTGCAGCAGGTGGAGGTAGGGGGGCAGAACTTGTCCCTGGAGGAGTCGGCTTGCTACCCCACGAACACTACAGGATGGGGAAACACACTGGTTAGATTCACAGAACTGACAGCGAGCATAGAGTATTCAGAGTAAAGACAAATACAAATAAAATACAATAATGCAGAAAAAAGGTAGTTGTAATATAAGGTTCACAAGCTCATGCATTGCGCTATCAAGCTTAATCAAACACCTGAACCTAGAACTGATAAAGAGGAAAGTGGGATAGGTGAAGTATGCTCCAAACGACTAGTATTACTTTCATCAATGTCATGCAAGGGCCAGCTTTAGAATCTTAAGAGACAAAACGTATCTTCTGAAAGTAATTATAAAGAGCTCTTTATGCCCTTAATATTGCAGATGGATATATCCTTCATCCCTTTGGGACTATGTAGCTGTGAACTGATCCACATGAAGTTGATCCAACCAAACAATAACCAAGTAATTCTCCTCTATTGGTTCCTCACTGACAAGGAATTATGACACTAAGAACGCAAGACAATCAAACATACAGAACAAAACACCCAAACACAAGAAAAACATAGATATCCTCAAAGAACAATCTCCAATGATCTTGATAATACTAAAAATTATTGATATCAACATGCAGCCAAGGAGTGGAAGGATAAATATCAGGAATTCACATAAAGTAAACAGATAGGTTAAGCACACAAATGCATCGACGCATTTATGCAGCAAACCTTTGGCAGCGGATATTTCTACATAACTGTGACACCGCTGGTTAGTGTGAATTTAGGTGTTTCTGCTATTCATTTTGTTTGAAATGTCATGTTATCAAACAAACACATAACATGCACCTTAAGTGGCTTCCCATAAAGAATACGGGCATTTCCCATCTGGATAGCACGGGCAGCTTCAGCATGGGTGCTGTATCTTACAAACCCAAAACCTTTGTCTCTCTGGATACGGACATCTTCAATTACACCAACCCCAAGTGAATGGAACTGTCGATGGAGATCAGCAGATGTAACCTGCAACATGATCCAGGTCAAAGATATGTACATTTTCAATGACAGAAATGAAGAACCCAAAGTTCAGACATACATATGATAAAGAATTCAATAGTTTCCCAAAAAATATTGAAATTAAACCAAAAGAAATGAGGTCACAAACAAGTCCATACTCCGGGCTTTACATTGAATTGGCAGCCTTTTCTTATTAAAAAAAAGAAGAGGAGGAGGAAGAAGATGAAGATAAATTATGTCAGGCTTAACATTTACTCACCTCAGGAGCAAGATTGCCAACATAGACAGTGGTATACTGGGGATTGTTCTCTGGAGCCTCTTCATTCCTCTTTTCTTGACCATCTTCTGCATGACAGTGACGCTTAAGATCATGAACATATATTGACACACAGACCAGTTTTCATGTACTATGCATATCATTCCATTTGACTCACAGTTCAAACTCAAGAAAACATAAACCAAATGCTCTACTCTCCAGTAGGTCTAACTGTTCAAAGTTCAAACAAGAACAAGATTTAAGATCTCCCATTTTTCTTTAAAAGCAGTTACAGAGATCTTTTAACTGCAAATTTATGTGTTGCAATTTTAAGTACAAGAAACTTGAAACCACCAGGAACCAACACGTCAATCAGATCTATGCAGGAACCAACAAGAAGAATGAATTCCAAAGATTCACCAAAAACTAATGTTTACCCCCAAATATGACATTTAGGACCTCATGGAAAGTATCTAATCCTAATCTATAACATGCAGAACCATATTTACACAGCAAAAATGAATACCGAGGAAAAACTAACCTGATGTTCCATTTGTTAATTCCACTACAGTTTTAATATCTGAGCTCTGTTGGTCGTCGCCCATCCCAGCACCTTTCGTGGCCCAATTGCAGCGGATTTGTCTACTTCCCAGCCACTTCCCTAGATTAAGTGAACAAATGAAATCAGAACAGTCACCCCAAAGCATGCAAAAAAATAAGTTTTACTATGTTGATTTCACACCCTTCCAGCTATGTCTGTCTACCCCCACCCCCAAGGCAACACCAAGAAACAACAAGGAAGAAGATTGAGAATACTTCCCAAGCCTGAGATAGAAAGGACATGAAAGAGAAGGAAAACAATAACTCACCGTTCACGTCATTTATGGCACTTTGAGCATCCTGGTAGAGGTCGGTAGACAAAAAATAGAAAGAAAAAAAATTAATAGTTGAATTGTTTAATTAATGATAGTAAAGAACAAAGGGCCTCATCTTACTTGTTGACTACGAAAAGAAACAAAACCAAAGCCCCTCGAACGGCCAGTCTTCTGATCCCACATAACCCTTGCATCTCTGCAACAACATATAGATCGAATATTGATTATTGAGTCGTTCCAGTAAATCTGTAAGTATTGAGAAGAACGAGGCTAAGCATTAAACTTACGAGCAAGTAGAATAGACAGAGAAGCATGCATATAAGGTAGCATCCGTAACCTCTGGGCTAAGATCACCAACAAAAACGTTGAAGTGGCCTGCACAATCAAGTTAACATTAAAAATTAGAGCCATCAGTGGTAAATTGTGGAGAAGAAAACAAAATGGTATAGAAAAACACAAACTTACCTGATGTGTCCTCTCTCTGAGCACTAGCATATGCCCAGTTAACCTTTATGGGTTGCCCGAACCTGCAAGCTCCACATTAGATACCAGAAATTACTCTCGTAGAAATGATTTACTACTGTTTACTACTTACAATTGCCTCCCATTCAGAGATACAATAGCAAGGGTTGCTGATCGGCGGTCGAAGTAATCCACAAATCCATAGGATGACTGCATCATAAGAAGATGGACCGTTCATTACATACGAAAGTTTAATCCTATGATTCAGAAAAGCAAGTTTTTCCTCTTTGAAAAGGAACAATAAAATGCCGTATTCCATTAGAAATGACTACGTAACTGTAATATACTGCAGCAAATAAACGAAGTTTCATTATCCTTTCTTTAGCAAATGATTTCCCTAGCTATAAGTAAAAGCCAGAACCAAATCATTCTTGCACCTCAAAATAATTCAGCCATAACTATACATGATTTTCAGGGCAGGCTGTTTCCGAAACAAAACTGCATATCTTTTTTCCCATAACAAACAGTAATTAAATACGTATCAGATGGAAAATTCGATCCTAGGCATGAGACCAAATGGTCTAAACTGTATCAGGTCCAAGAAAACTTTCAAGACTGTAATAATTGCATGGCCCTTAAAAAGTGTCAATCACAAGAGTTGAACAGTCGACACTCAATACAAATATGTGCCAAGAATAGATAAACAAACCGTGTTCATGCTTAATGGAATGAGAAAATATTGAACATGTAAAGGAAGTACAGATAGTAAGACAAAATATTGGGCGTTATTACTTTAATTTATCTTTTCCTTGTAGAATCGGTTTTCTTTGTATTCAATAACTTTCTAGCCTTTAATTTGCTTCAAAAATAACTTTCTAGCTTTACCACACACCTTCTCTTTCCGGATGAGCTTGCACCCTTCAAGGGGACCAGTACTAGCGAAAACCTCTTGCAGAAGTGGTTCTGTTACTTGAGGGTGGATATTTCCAACATACCTACATTGCATCAACTATAATTAAAGAAACATTCATGTTTTGTTTTAGTAAAAGCCAGATATGTAGATATGCCATGCATCCTGTACAGCATATTTGCTCAATATGGAGAAGATGAACAAAACTAAAGAGTGAACATGTCAAAAGAAGCAGAAAGCCAAGTAATGCTGTGCTGCTTTGGAGGCAACCTCTCATGGAAGGTTTGATAGCCAGGCTAGTAGCAGAGTAGGAACAGCGAACGAAAATAAACAGTAACAAGGCTATCAGTCCTTTTCAAGATAATGTTAGGTGACTTGCATTTGGTTTTATGTGCTTTTTCAGTCAATATTAAGCAGAAGAATATATTCAGTGAGTTAAGTTTGTTCAACAGTGAGAATTTCATAAAAGAAAAGAACAGGAACTTTCATGATAATGAAAGTAAATCAGCATCGAACTGAAATAATCATCATCAATATATCACCCTTACTCAAATTAAAGAATACATTCAGTCATGTGAACATGATTATAAATCTGACTCAAAATCTACTCGCTGATAATTAAAACAATGGGAAATGTTAGGGTTAATACTGGACAATAATTGTAGCTAAATATCAGATGAGCCAGTCAACAACCCCACCATTAATCTTGAAATTAAAACTGAACAACCACTGTCAACAACCCCTACATTAATCTACATGATAGCAAAATATTATTCACTGGGTAGAAGAAACACTTATGAAGCATAAATTAAAATGAGTGAGGAGAATAAGCAAGAACTGCAAGTTGAATCAAAGAAACTCACACGCTGCGGCATGTAGTTGAATCAAAACCAGGTGGCAGATTCCCACTCAGAATAGGCTCAATCTGCATAACAGCCGAAGATTCGTAGGATTTTAGATCTTATGGCAAGGTAAAAGGGGGTCTCATGAAAATGTAAACATGAGTTGGCAAAAACTAGAGAGAGTTTCGTGATGACATCATTAAGGCATTCAGTTTTTACTAAAAAATCAAATACTGCTTCCATCATAATCATATTTTCACAGGGTAATCCTCCCGGTCCAAAAGAAAAGTAAAACAATAGCGATTCTGTCATTTACAAGCCAGTTGATTAATCAGGTACTTGCGAAAACTACCATCAATCCAACTACATTACCCAAACACACAATGTCAAGCAACACCTAAGCATTTAAAAATTTCATCAAGGATGTGGAAATCACCAATAGAGAGAACAACATGCTGACATTTAACATGCTGCTACCCCATTTAATGTTTTTCGTAATGTAGTAGAAGTGAAAGTGAAGCATAGATTTGCATCTTGCTTGATTACCACACAAACCCAAATTTTAAAAAAAAATTAGGACAGAAGTAATCAGAAATTGATTTCTTAAAACCAAAGGCCAGAGAATTCCCATAACAATACAAATTCGTTACATCATTATTTTGTCCAACTCTATAGCTGATTACGCTTGTAAAGACAGTTAGTTAAGCACGCAACTCCATCATACACCCACAACCCACCAAAAAATACCTACCTAACAGTTATACATAATACACCCTTGCGGAATTTTACATTTCCAAGCAATGCATATTCATCACTGCCAGAAATCTACCAGTTCAAGCCATCCCCGCCATACATTCGACGGCACTTTAACAACCTCAACTCGATTACGATCCAATTCATTATCAGCATACTCAGCTTAAAAAATGCTGCCATACTGAATAAAAGCTAAACCATCAATACCTACACTTTTATCATAGAATCAATTAACACTGCCTAAAAGCTAGAAACTCAATTTCTGAAAGCAGAATTGAAGCACAGACAGTAAATCATTCCAGTCAATCATCTGATGAAATAGTAAAACCTATAAAAAAAAAAAAAAAAAGAGGAAACCACAAACCAGAGGAGGAGCGAGAAGACCAGGATGGTAGAGTGATTGCTGCATTAGAGCTTGCTGATGTTGCTTCAATCTGTGGTGTTGCTGCTGCTGCTGCATCTCTTTCTGTTATCTCTTCTTACAGACGATTGATTAATTACAGAGAATTTGAAAAGGGGAAATGATGTAGATACGGAGTTAATTAGGGTTGATTTGGGAAGAAGAAGATGGAAAATAAGAGAAATGAAAAAAAAAAAGAAAAAAAAAGGAAGGAGAAACGAAAAGAAACCCTCGGAGAGAGAGGGCGGAGGAGAGCTGGAGAGGTAGAAGGAGAAAGAAAGAGACAGAGAGAGAGAGAGTCAGAGAGTTCGACGATAATATGATAATGATAATAAAATAATTATTAAATAATTACTATAAGATTACAAACTGTCGAAAAAGCAGACACATTTTTCTCCTCTCTTTTTTCTTTTTTCAGAAGCTAGGGAGAGTGATAAGTGTGACTCGTGTTTGCGATCGACCAATCGTATTAGTCTACTTTTTAGAACATAAATTATCACATAAGATATTCGTGTTTCGTTTACGCATTTGTCATTTTTAATCATCCTATATAACTTCATAACTTAATAAAATAAAGATATAAGTATGCTACTCAGATTTTCAATTAAATTAAACTTTTTACCATTAACTAAGAAAAAGTTTGAACGTGAATCTTTTAAATCAATTTGGTTGAATGTTTACCAGGTTAGCTTTTTTTAAAAAAAAAGCTACTTGTTATCTTTTTATTTCGAAAATATCCCTAACATAAATTAATAAAGTAAAACCAATCGTTAGTATTATTCTCGTGTTCTATCTTTTACTGCGGTACCATTCTGTGTTCCATCACCTCTCCTTGTCAGCGCTCCAGGTAATCTGCTACTGCTCCTGCTCTTTTTTAATTACATAATATGAATTTCTCGAGTTGTGAATTCTCGTTGCCAGCGTTATGTGTTCCTTTGTGAGTTGTTTATTTTCAGCGCTAGTTGAAAATAATTAGACAAAAATGTGATGTACTATTATTTAGAAAAATAAGAGTAATGCCCTTTTATGTCATTTTATAAAATACTAAATTTTATCATAATTGCTAAACACCTACATTAAAATCACTTTTAAATTTTCAGTTAATCACCACCTATTCAAATTTTCACCACCTATTCTGGGTTAATTAATCAATCACTAATTTCCACCATAAATTAGCTTTTTCAATTTTGCTAAACAGGGCCATAAGGCGCCCAACAAAATAACCAATCTTACTTTTACACATCTTGTCATTAAAATTGCACTTTCGACCATCTTTTTAATCCTATACTATCATTTACCTTAAATTTCCATATAAAACTACGCGTCAACTCTGATATATGAAGTTTTTCAGCATGAAGAGAGTTAAAAATGGATAAGTAATGGTTAAGGTTTTGTGAAAAACAGTTTAGGTTTATGTGGTAAATGGTTAAGGTTTATGTGATAAATGGTTAACCATCAAATGTTACGATTTATGTGATATAATGGTTAAGGTTTATGTGGTAAATAGTTAAGGTTTATGTGATAAATGGTTAACTATCAAATGTTACGGTTTATGTGATATAATGGTTAAGGTTTATGTGATAAATGGTAAACTATCAAATGTTACGGTTTATGGGATATAATGGTTAAGGTTTATGTGCAGGGGCGAACGCAGAAATTTATGTGAGGGGTAGCACAATATTATATTTAAAATAGTATTAATTTTATTAATAAAATAATTTAAGATAATAAAAAATTAATTATTATAAAACTTGTGTTGTAGTGTTACTCTGCATCTCCTTCAATTTTATTGTTCTAATTCCTTTTCTTAATTATTTAAGTATATTTTATATATATTTTTACTTTAAACAGTTCATTTGACCATAAACTTATCAAAAATAATTCATAAATGATAACTTAAATTATTATATTATAAAAGTATAACAATTATACTTAGATTTTCTATTCATATTTTTCAATATAAGTTAGAATCAGTTTGTGGCGAAATGAACATAACAAGAAATAAACAAAACAAAATGAAAACTTATAAAAGGACGTAGTAGCATCTTACATATTTTATTTTTTGAAAATAATATTAAATTAAAATATAAATGAAAGAACTCAAGAAAAAGAGAAAGAAGAAAAATGATAAGGATTGCTAAAAAGAGAAAAATAAAACAAAATGAAGGAGAAAAAGAAAGAACATGCATGAAACTTAGGGGGTAAAGAGAAAAATAAAGATATAGTGTGGTGATGGGTGCCTAGAATTAAACATGAAAGTCAAAAAGAAAAGAAAAAATAGTAAACAGATGGAAGATAAAAAGGAAAAAAAAAAAAAAAAAGTGCACATCAAGAGGATCAATCCCTCAACCTGCAAGTGTAGGAAGATTTAATCCATACCTTGCAACCACTTAGCTACAACCACTAGATATAACTAAGGTTTGCGAAATTATTTATTTCAACATCAAAATACATTTTAAATAGGGCTATAATAGTACTTTCACAAGAAAAATCAAGGGGTAGCACGTGCTACCCCGTGCTCCCCTGTGGATTAGCCCCTATTTATGTGATCAATACTTTATGGAGTAAATGGTGAACCCTAAACACTCTTGACACATGAATTCATGTTATTATACAAAAAATGTTAAGGTTTAAATGTAATTATGTAAATGTTCTATTACACATAAAACTTAATAGGAATACAAAATAACCTAAAACATTCTAAACATAAACCTTAATCATATTTGAAAAGAACCGTAACCATTAGAACTTAACTTGTGAAAAACATCTTACGCCCTTAATTAGGCCTCAGGGTTTAGGATGGGGTATATGGCGTCGCCTTGTAAAGGATCTATTATTACATATAAACTTTAGCTGCAACATACAATAACCTGAAACATTTTACACATGATCCTTAACCATTTTTTTAAAAGAATCTTTACAACTTTTCTAAACCATTTTTTTAAAAGAATCTTTACAACTTTTCTAAAACTCTATACCAGACCCGATTTGCTGTAGTCAGTCCGACCCATTATATAAATTCGATCTTTTAGGATTTAAAGTTTTAACTAGAAACCATCACTCCTTCACCTTATCAACTTTAAGTCACCCTTGCAGATATAGTGAATCGGCTTTTATTTCGTTTGTTAGTATATATTGCGAGGCTACATTTAAGAAGATGATTAACATCTGGATTGTTTGCACATAGTGATTTATATGATGTAGCTTGTGTTTCGATGAACTAGTTAGGGTACCTTTTGAGATGAACTGACTTATAGGAAGTGTTGCTTAATCAAGTTATTATAGTCAAATGTATAATAAAACATTTTAGTTTAGTATGTGGCATTGACTAAATCAAATAGGTGCATATGACACAAATATCATTTCACTTAAAAATGTATGTGATATTTTTAATCACAAGTGTCAACTTACCAATGTACTATACATCGAATTCAAATATTATGGTAGTAGTTTACAACACCAACTCATATAGTTTTGTTAGGTTCAACTTTCAACTCAACAATCTTTTTCTCAACCTCGAAAACCAGCAAATTACTCGATAATTGTACACGGGATAAACCTACAAACTCACAAAATAGATTCTAAAGAGAAGTTACACTAGACAAGTTAAATCTCACTTAGTGCCCTCCCAATTGGATTTATATACTCACCAAGAGAGTATTATTCTCTTTCGCGAAATCATTCAACAACTTTTAAAAGATGTAATGATAAATGAAAATGTTAAAAGGAGAAAAAGATTGGGCCGATAGAAAATGGATGAAATAGCGCACAAATCCAGCCCACTAGGCAATCTGGGCCCCTTAATTTTGCCCCATAGTTCTCAAGGCTGTAGAGCAGTGTGTGGAAGAATTGAGGACAACTTCATGTCCATGGAGAGTGGAGTGGATGACCTTGTTAAAAATTGAGATCATAAATGGAAATATGGGCCAGAAGTAGTGATCCAAGACTCGAGACTAATTGAAGTTTTTTCATAGAGTAAGCTTTATCATCAAAAGAAATACTGAATTATATCGTGATTTGTTATAATTAGTCTGAATTTGATGGGTGTTTGTAAAAACAGTTTGGAAGAAAAAAATGCTGCAAAGAGTTTGAAACTCAACTTTTTGGATAGAAATTATATGGGGTAAAAGTAAACTTCTCGAACTTCAACTTATTCAGTTTAATCTAAAGGAAATTCATCATGTTAGAAGTTGTTGCAACAGCTCAAACAGTCAAATGAAGCTAAAATTTGCATTTTATAAACTGTCGTGAACGCATTGTAACATTCCTCGTAAAACATGAATAGCTAATCGGAGATAATGTATCCATAACATTTTTTTAATTCGAGAGCAAAACCAAGAATGATAAATACATACATTTGTATTTATGTTAACACAGACCCAGGGGCGGACCGAGCCCCCGGCTAGCCCGGGGTCCAAAAAAAAAAAAAGAAGAAAAAAAAATTATTTTAGTATTTTCAATTTCTCTGGCTGAATATGTACACTGTATGTGACTATCTTAACTGGATATAATGTTCATATGGTCTTATAGTACAGTGGTCTTGGGCTTTTCTTAAGTTTTTGCATTATACTAATAATTCGTGTTCAATTCCCACTACTCACATTTTTTAATTTTATTTTTATTTTCTTTCTTATAATCTTTTTGGAGAATTCTTTTCTTAAATTTTTTTTTTATGGTATTTCAATTTTCACCTTTTGTAAACTAGTTTTATTTATTTCCCTTTTTATTTTATAGTATAAGAACATATCTTAACACTTAAGTTTACTAAGCTTGTATTTGCAAATGCTTAAAAAAATTGCTTTTGTGATTTTGAAGTAGTAAAAGCAGTTTTTTAGTGTTTTATATTACAACTTCTGCTACAACTTTTCTGGAAAAAAGCAGGTTATCGCCAGAAGCAGAGAAGCAACCCAATAGCTGCTTTTAACTGCTTTAAGTAAGTAGTAACTTTTTTTTCAATTAAAAACAACTGATTAAATTAATTTTTACAAACACTAAAACTTCTACTTTTACAATTTTAAGCTGCTTTTTATATGATATATCAAACACTACTGACTTTTGCTTAAAATCAACTTTAATCAACTTTTAGTAGAAGCAGATAAAAAAGTACAAGTAAAATCATTTGCAAACACACACTAAATAATAGAAAATTCACATATCATTATTGTAAATTAGTGATAATGAGTATAAATTATTTGGGTAGGATAAATATGATTATTTTTCCTCATATTAATAAAAATAATGACTTATACAAGAATTTCACTACATATAATAAATTTAATTTTCTTCATTAGTTTTCTTGGAAACTAAGATATTTTTCTATTATTTTCATTTTATACTTAAGAAATCAACATAAAATTTGTGTCTTATTTGAAAATTTTATGCGCCTGAAATTTTAAATTTAGACTAGGTTTAAAATAATTTCTGAATCCGCCCCCGACAGACCCGAATTGATTTAGTTACCGCAATTTTTGTTAACGAAATGGTAAAATGGAGATAATAACCTCCGGGCATTGACATGGAAGATTTTTATTTTTGTTATTTTGGTTTTTTGCTTAAGGGCGTTGAAGTGTGCGTGTGAAGTGTGAACACATAATTCGTGCACATGAATGATTGTTAATGTTGAGTGCCATTTTCCTGGAAATTTCTTGTACTACGTGTTACTTAGTAAGAACGAGTCAAGGAACCCGATTCCACTATTTCAATGCCAAAAACTTTCTTGTTTAAATATTTTTTGCATGTCATGGTCACTACACTAATGAGTGGTGACAAAAATATTACTCCTATTATTATAGATAAGAAATAATTTTTAATACTTACAATTAAGAAATAAACTATGTCGGTCAAGTCATAACTTTAGGTTGAAGAACATTATTTAGGTACATACGTGTTACAAATTGGACGAACGACCAAGTCGTTAACAACGTGACAAATAGGGATTCATATTTAATTAATTAGGGAGCATTAATAATTGGTTAATTACTAGCAGTATGCTTCCTTTGACGTGTGAAGACGACACCTAACACGTTATTTCTCGAATACTCCATTATATGCACAGCAACCAGGAAGCAAGTAACTATATGCCATATTTGCTCCAGCAGTAATTAACGGGTTAATTGGTAATATCCACCAGTTTTACAATGATGGTTGTAAATCTCAACGAAACATAATAGTTACCACAAATATTAAAATAATTTTGCTTTTATCTTTCAACGTGAAGAAATGAATATGGAAATTCGAAACTATTTTAATACTCCGTAAAGTTTACTGATTTTTGCCGAATTTTTTTTTTATTTCGAATTTAATCTTAAACCGCAAATGTAAAATGTTAAAGTAAATTATATAATGAAAATTTAGCCCCTAAAGTTTCATCATATAAAAAAATTGAACATTTTACATTCATATTTACGATTAATTCAGAATAAAATTAAAAAGTTGACCACAAAATGAAGTTTTAAACTCATACTTAGAAGATTTTATAAATTTTTATTTTATTTTAAAATAATACAAGATGTTCCGAGAAATACGAAAATGTATACTGATAATTTCGAAATTTATCTTTTCTTTTAAGAATCAGAAACATTTTGAGATTCTAATCCAGAATTACATTATAAAGTCTCTTTGAAATTACCATCAAATCCCTTATCAAAACTGTACTACCAAATTTTATGAACTATGAGACGAATCTGCATGAAACCCCATTATGCTATAAAATATACCTGCAGCTTAATTGTACTTGCCAGTTGCCACACACTTACACTATATATACAGCAGGTAATTAATTTCACTAATTTATGTGACAGATGCAGTAAACTAGCTAGTATTCCCACTTGTATTTACAAGGATTTTGACAATTGAAGGAATTGTGTAAATGTTTTGGGAGTAATTCTTTGGAGAGACGGTGTTATAGAAAGATTAAAAAAGACGGACAAACATTACAGTTATATCCAAAAACATTATAGGTTTATTAAGAACATCGGTAACATACATTACATAAAAAAATTAAATAAAATGTTCACTTATAAAACATTATTGATATTGTTTAAAACATTACACATATAGAATATCAATTCGTCTCTCAGGTCTCTCACTAATACACGTCTCTTTCAAGACTTTGTGATGTTCTGGATAACTTAATGCCGGTTTATGAGTAGTGTTGGGTTGATATATATCACATTCATGAATTATTACGAATCAAGTTGTGTAGTTTGGAAAATGTGTCCAAGGATCTTCATCCAAGAAACAACTTATGAGAAACATCTCCAATTCGACTCACAACTCTTAAGCAATCTCAGAAGATCTTTTGAAAACGGGCACCTTCTCATTCCCAACCCATGAGGGTCCGAGGGGCAGGGACCTCCACCACATGGTCCAATAAGGATAATGGACCCACTATTTGGGACATCTATAGATAAAGTTCACTTCTCTATATGATCAGACTTCGATGTTCATTCCTTATTCTCGAAGTGGTCTAGGCTCACAGCTTCGAACTCCTAATTTAAGTCTACAGCCGATTCATTTAAGGCAGACAAAAAAAAATGGACTGTCCCCCTTCTTTTGTTGTTGTACTTGTACATCTCCAAGGAAACACTTTGAGGACAATATACTTACCACATTCCAAGGAGCATTACACATTTACACTGCCTTTATAAGCTTGACTCTATGCCCAGCATAACACATTTATGTCATATTTACTCCATTCGGGTTTGGGTATCGTTTTAAACACCCTTGGTGAAGTAGTGATCCGATGAGAACTAATGTGATGAGCCCATACAAACCGCTCTTACGGAATATAGGTACTGTGAAAACAATTGATGGAGGAGTTAGTGGTGAAAAATCGATTGATGGAGGAAGTGGTGGTGAAATTATTACTTTCACAAAATGTCTTTGTTCTTGGTGTGAAAGTTTGAAACCAATATTACGGTCGCACTAGTGGTTGGCTTTGGAATAAAGCTTTCAACTTTTCCGGATTCGTGTCACACTTACTAAAGATCCATCTTCAAACATTTCCCACGTGCCTATTCCTAGCATGTGCATTCTATCACAATATTAGCCTACTACAGTAATTTTGGTCCATCTTTCACAATTTAGGCTAACCATGTGGTATTGGAATTTTATCAAAATTATTACTTAGTCCCGAAATAAAATATCTAATCATTAAATTTTTATAATAATTTTTTTCAATTATTACGGCTAATAATGCCCAAACTTGAGCCCTTTTAGATTTGTTGTTTTGGGACCATTTGTGTCTTTCCAAAATTTCAACTCTCTAAAATATCAAAGCAGCCGACTTGAGAATAGACCCAATTTTCTAAATGGAATTGCAGAATTTTTGAAATACCATTGCAAAAATATTAATGTCAGACTCTAATTGCAACAACATAGTATAGTTTTTTTTTTCGCGAAAATATCAAAATACTATTAACAACAATAAAAAAATGGCATAAGAACAAAATCATGGTTATATATTTCCTCAAAATATATTGTACATCCAAATTAAGGCATTCTTTAAAATCTTAACAGCATATTACAACTTTTTTTCTCAAGCCAAATCATTTTTGCCTTTGTCCAAGAAAAACATAAAATTCTATCATAGGAAATCTTGTGGTGCCATAAGGCCGAAACTTGTCCAATCTTATTCTCAAAAAAAAAAAAAAAAAAAAATCTCAATCTTGAACCCCTTTAGATAGATATTTTATTTTAAATGAGATATTTTGTGTAAAATTTGTTATCATTGATACAAACGGTCACATATTAATACAAACGTCACATATTTACTAAAGAAGTCAAAAAACAATATGCATACCACAAGGACCATTATTTGAACCTCAACATGTTTAGAGTTGAACATAAATATAAATATAATCATTTCACCGTATCAATGAAATACTATGTGATATCACACCGAACACATTCAATCCATCTTTACCGTATACCAGATATGTGACTGCATTCTACTTGTATAAATGTAAGTTGCGAAAAATAAATAGGACTCCAATGTTCAAAAGACTTTTCCATTAAATGATAATTACATTACATTAAATAACAAAAGTCGGACTATGAACTTTGAACCAAAAACGAATTTCTCCAGAAAAATTGACCACAGATCTGGATTCTGGAACATATAACAAATTTCTTCTAATATAAGCAACAAAAATTCAATTATCTTCAATATATATAATAATAATCAATATATGTAGCATGTCGCTAAGTAATACTTCTACTATAAAAACAATAATCTTAAAGTTCGCTAGTGGCGTTCCATTTTCCCTGAAAATTCCGGTGCCAATCCCAGCCACGGCTCCGCTTTCACCGCCTTGAGTGGCGACGGTGCTGCCTTCGGCTTGTTCAATTGGTACGGAGCATTTGCGATCACTCTGTAAAACACAACAATTAAACAAAATTTAATATACAATCAAGACCAACATATGTTATATTGACATTAATCGTGTTTATATTACTCCATCCGTTTCAAAGAAATATTTCCATTTTGACTTTGACCGGTCAACTGTATTTTTGACCGCGAATTACTATTAAACTATAATAGTAAATAATTTAATAAAATTATATAATGAAAAGTAATTGTAATTTTCGGTAAAAGTCGAATAATAGTAATATGGAAATATTTTCTTTCGAACGAGTAGCAGTAAACAATGATCATTAGATTAAGATAATTAATTACCTGTCTTTTCTCTTCTCAAGGAACCTAGCAAGTGATAGTCTTCTGGTAAGAGGTAAATCCGAACCAAGGACAGGCTGAATGCCGAAATTGGGGACTATATTCTGTGTGCTGGTGGCAGACTCAGCCGGACTCTGAGCTGCCTGAGGCGGAGCTACGGCGGAGACTTGGTGGTTGCGAGATTTGTTAGCTATGTTCATGATCTCCTGTGCCTTATCTGCCGGAAAATCGTTGAATACAATTACTTGACCCGCGTAGAATATCGTCATCGGAGCAGTTTCCGGTTCGGGTCTCTTCCCACTATAAAAACACAAAAACAAAAGGAACATTATTAGTTTTTGTCATGGTTATAAATCTCACCGAAACGTAACTACAAGTACTCTCAGTTTTTTGAGATGAAATGAAGCTAGAGTCGCAATCATGTATTTACCTAAACGTCTCAGTTTTTAAAGATGAAATGAAGCTAGAATCAGAATCATGTATCCATAAATATAGAACGTCTCGGTTTTTAAAGGTGAAACGAAGCTAGAATCCGAAACATGTATCGAAATCGAGAAACCAAGGGGTAGAAATGTAATTTCAGCATACCTGAGATTGGCAGTTTCGTATCTACCGGAGGAGACGTTCTGTGGTGTCGTCCGGTTTCTGGATCCCGGCTTATCACCCATCGGAAACAAATTCATTGTTCCTGTATCGGAAAAAGGCAAATTCAGAAATCAGATTAAGAAAAAATCCAACTGAATTGAAAATTGAATCTAACTGAATTGGAAATTGAATCTAAAAGCTTAAAACCATTAGATCAGGCAATAAATACCCAAATCAAATCAATACCTCTGGTTTCAGAGTTCTGGTTCAAGCTGAGACTAAGGTCTTCAAAGCTACCCTTCTCCTTCAAAAACTGGCTCAGAAGGCTGCAAGTCTGGGAGAAGTTGGATCTCCCACCGGAATTAACTTTCCCTGAAGAATTCATCTTCTCAATTGCAAAAGCTTTTGATACAATACGACGACGTTTGCTTCTTCTTCTGTTAGCATTCACTGAAACAAGCAGTTTCTGTTGATGGTGAAGAATGAATGAAGGTGGCTTGTGATTATATATACACAAGTGGCTTCCCTTTTTCTTAGTAGTATTTCTTTATTTTTATCAAGTTGGTGATGTTGATGGACATTGAAAAATGAATCAAAATAAGCACGAGGAATATGTGCAATTTTTTACTATTAAAGGCTGTCGCTCGGTTGTACTTTCGCAGTGTCCACTTGCACCTACTCAAATAGTTTCTTCTTTTCTTTCCTTTTTTTAAATTTTTTTATGGGAAGATAAAATAATGGGCCGGGTAGTTTGCTTTATGCTGTGGTTTGTTGTGTTTTAGGTTCCTGGTCAATATGGAGGTGTTTGTTATTATTTCAAACACGTGTTTTTTGCGTAAGGGTAATAAAGGGCTTTCCGTTGTCTCTTGCTTTTACGCTTTGCCTTCCTTATTCTCCATATTTACACCCTTTTGCCACTCATTTTTGCGGATTTTCATCTTTGATATTTTGAATGTTTCCGATTCGAATGCTGGATGTATGATTTTAATGCGACTTTATGGATAAATATGAGCCGCCCGACTGTTAAATATCTAACCGAGTTTTGGAGCTCACATGCAATATCATTTTGGAGTCATTAGAAGTTGTTATTACTAACTTTTGCAATTAACGGTTGTAAAAAACTTTTTTTTTCTAAAAAAAAAAAAAAAAACTTTTGCAATTAACGGTTGTAAAAATAAATTTCAGTATTTTTTATCCAAGTTCATACTTAACTAACTACTAGTAATTTTTAGTTTTTTCCATCAGAAATGTACTCTATTTTGGCAATGCATCATACTAGTAGGGAACAAATTTCCTTATTGGAACACCCTTTATGCAATTTTACATTCTGCTTATCTTCCAAGTTAGATCAAACGTACCTTTAGATGTCCCTCACATCCCATTCTCAATTACGCTGGACACTAGTGTCAACTCCAAATCGATGCAGTCTATTACTCCAACTAACTTCTGGCATCATGAATTATAAATGTTAATTTTATTTCTCTTATAATTTTTATTTTTCTTTTATTTATCACTATTATCCGCTACGAACACTAATTCAACTGAGCATTGTCGGTGTTAGAATATGTTTAGGATTATGTTGGTAATTAGAAGTATAGGTTGATTAGGATTCCTTATTGATGTCTAGCTATACACTCTTGTATATATATGAGATTCCTTATTGATGTCTAGCTATACACTCATGAAAGAATTATTTTCCCTGCTGATTCTCATTAATCAATCTCATATATATACAAGAGTGTATAGCTAGACATCAATAAAGAATCCTAATCAACCTATACTTCTAATTACCAACATAATCCTAAATATATTCTAACTCCCTCAACAACGGAGGTTGATGAACGTTGAGACTGTCCCGAAAAACGTCAAACAAAACTTGTGGAACTCCTTTGGTGAAAAGTCGACTCATAGGTAAGAATCAACAAATTTCATCTATGACGTGTTGCGTTGATGTTGTAGGAGAGTAGGCGAGACAGAGAGGGTCAACAGGTGACCACAGCAGTCCAAGATCCAACATCAACTTGAGCAGAAGAGGTTGATGAGGAACAAGCAAGTTGCTCGAGGAAGGCGACAGCGCGTGGAGAAAACGCAGCAGTAGAAGAGCTGCGGGAGAAGAAAGCGGCTCAACCGCATAAGAAGAAGAGAAATCCGCTGCGTAATCAAAGGAGGAAGACCTGGCCGGAGGAATTGACCATCAGAGAAGAGAGCGGCTCAGCCGCGTGGAGGAGAAGAGATGCGCAAGAGCGCTTGAGAGAGGCAGCCGGAACGGTGGAAGCCGTTGATGCGGCTTGGGAGGTGAACGAAGTAGGAGGCCGGAGAAGAGGCGACGGTGCTAGGGTCCCCGTGGGGGGCAGCGGCTAGAGGAGGAAGGGGAGAAAAGAGAAGAAAGAGAGAATGGCAAGGGCAATCAGATTGATTGCATTGAGGAAAAAAATCTGAAAAATTTTAGGGCGGAAGAAAGAAAAGAGGAGAGGCAGGACCAATGCTCGTTGGAGACTTACATGGCTCTGATACCATGAAAGAATTATTTTTCCTGTTGATTCTCATTAATCAATCTCATATATATACAAGAGTGTATAGCTAGACATCAATAAGGAATCCTAATCAACCTATACTTCTAATTACCAACATAATCCTAAACATATTCTAACAGTCGGTTCCTTTTTGAAGCGGCTCTCTGAGCAGCATTTATTACCTCCACAAGGCTTGAACCCGAGACCCTGTTTAAGTGAACTCAACATCTTCCTACTTGAACTAACGACCGTTGTTACTATATCTCATACTCTAATATTCATTATATATATATCATTCTTTTATCACAAAGTCTCATGAGAGACGGTCTCTAGATAATTATCTAGAGACGTCTTATGTTATCAATAAAACTATCCATGTTATTAACCAAAACGTATATGTTGTTAATGAAATAAGTCTTGTTGTAATATGAAAAAATACCGATGTTGAGAACATAAATGTTTTGATTTATAACATCGATAATATTTTTAATAATATAGGTCCGTCTCTAGATAAATATTTCGGGATACTTATTCATATCCATCTGCCCTATCTCTCATCCATGGCTCCACTTAGTTTGATAAGACGACCAGGACCCATCTAGATGCGCCCCTGAATTTCCCTGGCATTTCCGCGAAAACAAACGAACATTGTGGAAACATAAAAGTGCTGAACCAACAGCGTGAATTAGTCAGTCAGAAAGTGCAGCATCAAGAACAATTTCAGCCTTCAACAGGTACGTACGTAGATTCCTCTATTATTACTTGTTAAATTAAATTAATTTTGTACTAATCACGTTGCTTATATAATTACCAATGTCTTATCAATGCCGTCGTGTTTTGTTCCTTTTCCAAACAACTGAAGAAGGGATCAAAGATCACCGGCAAGCTATTCAAGTATTTATTGGGAGTTTAATATCTTCAAGTCTTCAAATTTGAGTGTTATTAAGCTTCTATCATGAGTGAGCAACCTTGGCGATAAACGGAGATATCAATCAACATAATATTTTTAGTTACAAATATTATTAGTATGTTTAACGTACAATTTTAACATACTTTGAAATGTGATATGTACAAATAAGTCCGACCTAAGGATTCACGGATTAAGGCGACTTAAGTAAGTTCTAAGATTTAATGTCCTACCTTAATTCCAAAGGTCAACGGTTTCAAATGAGTCCGAGTCCACCAAAGTCAAAAGGCCAACCCTCTAATTCTTCAACGTTTGGGCTCCTAACATTTAGACTACAATCCAAAGCCATCTACTTAATTGGGCCAAGCCCATTAAGAGCCCATAAGCCCATGAGCCCAAGCTTGGATGAATCTGGACCTATATATAGGAGCTCATCCACTCTTCATTGGGGAATAAACTTCACCGACGGACCTTTCCAAGTACCGACGGACTTCTACACTCGGACTCCGGAAGTACCGACGGACTCCCGAAGTACCGACGGACTTCTACACTCGGACTCTGGAAATCAAGGACCCTTCCAAGTACCGACGACTTCTACCGGATTCGGACACCGAATGACCTTCCAAGTACCGACGGACTTCTACACTCGGACTCCGGAAGTACCGACGGACCCATCCAAGTACCGACGGACTTCTACACTCGGACTTCTACACTCGGACTTCTACACTCGGACTCCGGAAGTACCGACGGACCCTTCCAAGTACCGACGGACTTCTACACTCGGACTCCGGAAGTACCGACGGACCCTTCCAAGTACCGACGGACTTCTACACTCGGACTCCGGAAGTACTGACGAACCCTTCTAAGTACCGACGGACTTCTACACTCGGACTTCTACCGATGGACCCTTCCAAGTACCGACGGACTTCTACACTCAGACTCCGGAAGTACCGACGGACCCTTCCAAGTACCGACGGACTTCTACACTCGGACTCCGGAAGTACCGACGAACCCTTCCAAGTACCTTTTGACTTCTACACTCGGACTCCCGAAGTACCGACGGACTTCTACACTCGGACTCCGGAAGTACCGACGAACCCTTCCAAGTACCTTTTGACTTCTACACTCGGACTCCCAAAGTACCGACGGACCCTTCCAAGTACCGACGAACTTCTACACTCGGACTCCGGAAGTACCGACGAACCCTTTCAAGTACCGACGAACTTCTACACTCGGAACATCATAACACAATAAGAGATCGACTCTTACGATACTTGTACTAAACACTATCAATAAAGATTACCATGTTACTCCCGTGGATGTAGGCACATTGGCCGAACCACGTAATCCTTGTGTCATTGTCATATTATCATGTTTTTATTCGATCTGCTCTATCACGATTTATATGATGGTCTAAACACAACGACTTAAGGCGAATCCGACGGACCTACGACTTAGTACGATTTACCTCGACTTTAACCTTGGCATTTTGACTTAACCGGATTTATCCCACATCAAAATGGATGAATATTAACTCAATTTTATGTGAGTACAATAATGACTTGATTGACTTGTTTAGTTACATGTCTACCACAATTTTTTTTTTCTTTTTGAGATACAATATTACAATTATCATACTTAGAATTTGACAAATTTTTATCTTCAATAAATCTCTAATAATCATTTCAATCATTCTCTATACAGAGAAAAAAATAAAAAAATAAATCACCCAATTCGAGGATCGAACCCGTGACCTCTTGGCTCAGCTTGTCACTCGGCTACAAACGCTTTAACCATGTCTACCACAATTGATTATACAATTCGACTTTAACAGATATTAGATTGGTTGTCAAACAGTTTACGCATGTTTAAATACAAACATGATATGTTTACAAATGCATGTAGTACATGTGCATATCCAGTTAACACATGAGGTTTGAAATTAAACTTATGATATTCATAGTGGAATATATGATGTTGATCCGTTATCTCACAAAAGTTTGTAACCATCTATCATAGCAAAAAGGAAAAAAGAAACAACAAAAGAATCATGCTTATACCACAAAATACTGCAATATGTTATTATATGTAGGATTTCAATTTTTTTTAAGGTGAGTACATTTTTAAATATATCATAATCGTGTCAAAGATGGTAAAACTGAAACACCCATGACTATTTCGCTAGCAATTAAAATCGAACAAACCTAGTTAAAAATATTTTAAAACACCTATTTTAACTTTACTTAATTTATTGATTTTATTCGTTAAGGCCATGTGCGGAGAGTCCGCCCGCAAAAATTTGTGGGCCTCAAATTTTATAGTAGTATTCTTATTTTTAATTTTTAATTTTTGTATTTAGTCTTATAAAAATCCTATCACATTAGGAGAGTCCAAAAACTCTCCTTGCTTTCTACATAAATTGTCTAGTTTTTAGTTTTGCCCGTTTTATATTTCACGTGTCAAAATGTATTCGGGTCATATCGTTTTATTTCTGGGTATAGTATAAATAGGTATTTTTCAGTTTTTTTTCCATTTCCAATGGTTTCTCTCCCAATTTTCTCTCTACTTTTGGCAATTTTTCCTGGATTTGACAAAACCCTAGTTTCTGGAGCGATTTTCTCTGGATTCATTGCGCGATCATCAGGTAATGTATGTTGAAACTCAATTTTAGTGTTTTTGAGTTCGATTTCGCCTTTTGTTGCTTCGCTTTTGCTGAATCGGTCATGTATGTTTCAGTTTCTGGAGCGATTTTGTGTAGTTTCTCTGGATTTTCTCTGGTTTCATCGCGATCATTAGGTAATGTCTGTTGAAACTTGATTTTAGTGTTTTTGAAGTTGCTGTCAGTTCGATTTTTACTTTTTGTTGCTTTGTTTTTGCTGATTCCGGTGATTTTAACCTTCTCTTCGTCTCGTTTTTGCTTGTT
Source organism: Plantago major (assembly GCA_026545765.1). Lineage (NCBI taxonomy): Eukaryota > Viridiplantae > Streptophyta > Magnoliopsida > Lamiales > Plantaginaceae > Plantago > Plantago major. Next base: position 88,651,682 of record CM048842.1, read on the forward strand.
AGGCATTTTAATGGCGGAATCGAACATGAATGCTACTGCTCAAGTGAACATGGAGCATCCTGTTCACCGTAATCCTGTTTCTGGCATATGTAAGTGTTTTTTAGTTGCGTTTATGGTTCGTAATTGAGATTTTTTGTTAGATCAAGTTTCGTAATTGATGCTTTTCGCTAGATCTGTGGTTTTTTAGATATGTGGTTCATTTTGTGTGAAACTATCTAGGTTTTAGTATTTATTGTCTAGTTTTACATGAAAATACTCTACGTTTTACCTTTTGCTATGTTGTGGTTTACAACTGTATATGTTTCTGGCGGGAATTTGTTGTTTGTTTGAATTTTCTGAATTTTTTGTGTGAAACTGTCTAGTTTTTAGCATATATTGTTTAGTTTTTCATGGTATAGCTTTTTTGTTGTGCAGTTGTGTAAAATACTTTATGCTTTGATATGTGGTTACTTTAATGACTACATAAGTGAGGTGTTACTTAATTTGGTTACAACTGACTTTACTATAAATTGTCTAGTTTTTTTTTATAAATGGTCTATGTTTTAGTAGAAATTGACTATGTTGTTCGTTGTTGTTGGTTTAATTTTTGTATAAATTGTCTATGTAGTACTATAAGTTGTCTAATTTTTTGTATAAATGGTCTATGTTTTAGTATAAATTGTCTATGTTGTTCGTTGTTGCTGTGTTCAGTTTTTTGTATAAATTGTCTATGTTTTACTATAATTTGTCTAATTCTTGTATAAATGGTCTATGTTTAGAAGAAACTGTCTATGTTTTAGAAGAAATTGTCTATGTTGTTCGTTGTTGCTGGTTTAGTTTTTTTTTTTGTATAAATTGTATATGTTTTAGTATAAATTGTCTAGTTTTTTGTATAAATGGTATATGTTTTAGAAGAAATTGTCTATGTTGTTCGTTGTTGCTGGTTTAGTTTTTTTTTGTATAAATGTATATGTTTTAGTATAAATTGTCTAGTTTTTTGTATAAATGGTCTATGTTTTAGTAGAAATTATCTATGTTTTAGAATAAATTTTCTATGTTGTTCGTTGTTGATGGTTTAGTTGTATTAGTTTTTTTTGTATAAATTATTTATGATTTACTATAAATTGTCTAGTTTTTTGTATAATTTTTTTATATTTTACTATTAATTATCTGGTTATTTGTATAAATGGTCTATGTTTTAGTAGAAATTGTCTATGTTGTTCCTTGTTGATGGTTTAGTTTTTTGTATAAATTGTCTATGTTTTACGATAAATTGTCTAATTTTTTGCATAAATGGTCTATGTTTTAGTAGAAATTGTCTATATTGTTCGTTGTTGCTGGTTTAATTTTTTTTGTCTAAATTGTCTATGTTTTGCTATAAATTGTCTAGTTTTTTTTATAAATGATCTATGTTTATGTATAAATTGTCTATGTTTTTGTTGTATGTATTAGGTTTTCGTAAAAATGGTGGTCGAACAAAAAAATTGATTGGTCACAAAAATTGAGACGTTGTGGAAGAAGGGGTCGACGAACAAGTCAAGAGTGTGAAGAAAGCTATTTTGTAGATGTATTAAATATTTTTGAAAAGATATGTATTTTTATATGTTGTAAATTTTGATTTTTTAAAATCATTTTGTGTATTGAAATTTATTGGTTGACGAATGAAATTGAAGTTCATGTTTACTTTTCTAAATATTGTGTTTTGATTGGATAAATTGGTTGTTACTAATGTTAGCATGTTAAACATAGACAATTTGATGATAAACATAGACAATTTCATGTAAAAATCAACATATTTGGATCTGGATGAACATTGATGAGCTGAGTAAGTTTTTTACAAAAAAAAATTGCGGGTCGACCCGCGAAAAAATCAGATTGTCTAGTTTTTATAGTAAATAGTCTATGTTTATCGTTTGTGTAGGAAAGTCCGGACTCTCCAACATATATGGACTCTCGCAAGACGAACTCTTTTTTTTTTTAATAAGCTAATTATATTACAAGGGCTCAATTACAACTATTTTTTGTCTTCCGCCTCAACCACCTTATAACTTCTTGCCTAAACCACCTTAAAACTCATTTCAATAATTGACGCTGCCAGGGTTCGAACTCTGCACTTCCTGGATACAGTTTCAAAATATATTAGTATTCTTATATGTTAGTATCTTTATGTAACAAAATGTAATGAAGTTAAAAATGGATTGGTGGTAGAATGTTTTAGTGGAAAATCACGTCTCAAATTCGAGCCTGGTCTGCATTACCTTACTCCATCTTGTCATGTTATTATTTTTACTTTGTATTTTTTTAACTTCTTAATTTTCTTAGCAATAAGATTTCCTTCATATTAATATTATTTTGCGGAGTCAATTTTAGTATGCGGTGCATTTTTTTGTATCGTTTATTCATTTTAATTTTTTTGTTCGGGGCCAGTTTTATAAGTTCGCACATGACCTCTAAAATATGTCAAACGTCCATGTCACCATGATATGCAAACCTTACAAGTTGTAGTAGTTACTTTGTCCGTTTCTAATCAAAATTTCCATTGAATCCTTTTCGAGTTTTACTGTATTTGATTATAAATCAATCTTTAAATAAAGTAATTAATGTTATAAAACGTTTCAATGTAGAAGAAAACATCTATAGTTTTGATTTAAAAAAAAAAAAAAAAGGTTAGAAAAACATTTCGAACCCAACTTCCGGTATAACTTAGCTATAGGGGAATCACGTTGCTGCACCAATGAGAAATCGACACCTGTGTCGATTAGCGTGAAAACTGCACATGCTACTGTTCCTCGTGAAATGTCGTACTCATACGTGGCGCTATTGCAGTGGCTGGCCCTTTTGATGCATTTTCCTCGTGGGTTTGAGTGTGACACGAGACCAAAGATAAACACTTGAGTACTCTCTAGTTTCTAGATTAGTCTTCTAACTTGAAATATGGCAAACATTTTTTCTAATAATAAATAATCACCTAATTCTTTGTTGTGGGTTTATTTTCGTCCCGAACACCGTTCAATGTAGCTAGTCGGACCCACTGGCTACAATGCGAGTTCACCCAGAATGTACCAAGAAGTGTCGATATCTTCGAGAACATATCTCACCAATAATGTCATAGTACGATGTATGTATTTATCCTGGACTGGAGTATTAAAAAGGCACTTGTTTAATTATATGCGTGCTTGTATTAATAGAACTTAGGATCGTTACCCTTAGGATTTCGCAATGAGAAAGGTGTTAGGTTTGTGACAAATGTTGGAAAGGGTATTTAGGGTATTTAGGAACTTTATATAATTGTTACGGTTGAGTTGAGTGTTTTATTATGCTATTGCCTATACTTTATACTTGATTATTTCATATGCTCTGTTTTTTTTTTTCCCTTCAAAGGATAGTTAGATATCAAAGATATAACTTTTGTGTGTGTCTAGGTTGTTAATGGTCACGATTAATTGTAGTTATATGTAAAATTATAATGTGTAGACATCTCAATATTTTGTATACATGTTAAATTGAGATTCAAAATATACACGGTTATACTTTGACATTCATCGATTTGTACCATGAATGTTTTCAATTGGCAAATTAGTTGATGAAATTGTTGTGAAAAATTTGTAGATAATCTTGGCCAAAAAATGAATCTTAAAAATTAATAAAACTTCTTTTGTATGGATAATCTTTGAAAAGTATAGGGTTAGGTAAAACATGTGTAAATAATCGACGGGTCACCACCAAACAACTTCACCAAATTTGAATTGTCAATTGTAGTACTAAACGTATTCCATGCTTCAATTGTGTACTACACTATTATTCTATGCTCCCTTTTTTAAAGACGTTGATTCAACGAGATCAATTGTACAATCACGTGTATTAAACCATATCAGTGAGGCCCCTTGAAATAGCCTCAATATCAAACAGGTCCTTACACAATACACCTGTAGTAATAAAAATTGCCAACAAAAATGAAATGTAAAGAACCAATCTGGACGTATTGAAAAAGGGTACATAATTTTTGTTTTCTCTTTGTGCTGAAAGAAGGCTTAAATGTAAGAAGCAGTCCTCAAATGGGAATGACATAAATTGGTGGATTAAGTCAAAACTTAGCTCAAACATCCCTATCACAACTTAAATTTTGCCAAATGGTAAACTCAAGAATAGCTGTTTAGTAAACGATTAAAATCAAGTAAACTAGGTTAATATAGGTATTTTTAACCAAGTTTTGTTGGTTTTAATCGCTCGTCAATCAAGCAAAAATCTTCTTTAGTTCAATCTCCCGGGGTTCATGAGGAGAATTTTGCATTATTTCCACTTCATCGTGCAGCTCAGGCGGAGGAGGCACAGCCTCCGTTATCCAGCTGCGAATCTCCATGGAGTCCAGTTCAACCATCAATCGAGGTAGTCGGTGCTCCCAAGCCATTGTCAAGCCTCTGAGCAAGCTTTTAAGTTCGGTTTCATTAACCGTCGGAATTATTGAGATAAAAGGAGTAATATTCATCAATTTCCCTTGATTGAAACTTTCCACACAGTAGATTATCAGTTAACCTATAAGCTCGATAAATTTATTTCATAATAATCATGTTACCTGATCTATTAGCTAGTAGATTATAAGCTATCCAGTATAATAAGTTTGTTCGTGTAGATTATTAGAAAATAAACTAACCGATATATTCAACTTGAGCTCCATTATCAACTATATAGTGTTTTGTCGATTATGATGAACATATGGGCGTCAATTTAAAAAATGGACCTTTCTTCATTAAAAATGCTTACTGCAGTACATTCAAAGAGGAGATTGATGTATGTCATTGCACTGTATGCCCTGAATCTGTATACCTGAACTGAATGCACTGTGGTATATACAAAGGTTAACCGGAGTATCAGCGAACCTATAGCCCCGTTTCTCTCCCTTTGAGATAGTGACCAACATTCAACAACCACAGTAGAAAGAAACTCACCATACAGCGATTCAAAAATCATAATCTATATCCGATACATTTTGGGAGACCGATCTTCTGACCAAGTTCCCTTGTTCGTCATGCAAATCAAGGTTGTCGCAGGGTGCAGGAAAAACAGACCCCACAACACGACCTTGAACAAAAGCACACTGGAATATGTGCCTCTTCTTGTAAGTTATTCCGATGGACATGTCCTGGAAAGCTACGTTCCTTATGGGAATCTCTTCACTTCCATGAATCCGAACTGGCACACGAACTCCTTCACCGTGTATAGAGGTGTAGCTTATGTCCTCTAGTACTGGGACGGCCTTGGGGTTGAACCCTGAGTCTGGATGTTCGTTGTAGTCTGTTTTTATGACAATACCAACACGGACATTGTCGAATGTGAGGTTTCGGTATGTTATTTGGCGAACATAACCTCCTCTGCCGGCTGCTGTCTTGATCCGAACAGCACGTCTTGAGTTCCAGATGTGGACGTTTTCTATGGTCACATTTGATACCCCACCGGACATTTCACTGCCTATTGATATGCCTGCACTGTTATCAGATGAAAAAGTTCCATTAACACTGTCAGATCATTGGTAAAAGTCTCATTTACGATGCCGCTAGGATATACCAAGACACAGAAATGTCTCAGTTCAAGAAAGTTTCAAAGTAATACACTTTGAGATTAAAATTTCTTTTTGACTTATGATTAAGAGGACGGAAAACTCAAATGTGAATCTTCGAAATTAGTTCCATGTATACCAAACAATGTTTATGGAGTGTATTTCATAAGAAAAGGTGCATCTCATTCACTAACCTGACCATGGAGCGCACAACGAGGTTTCGGATGAGTATATTCCTTGAAGGCCGTCCATAAGCAATCCCAAATTGATCCCAACCACTCTTTATAGCCACCCCATCGTCTCCAACACTTATATAGCAGTCCTCAATTACCATATCTTCACATGAATCTGCTTATCAAATCAATCCATTAGTTTATTCAAATAAGATACAAACAAATCATCATGTCCAACTACAAAACTCTATTTGAATAACAAAAGGATTGAATGTAATCTGATAACAATGATCTCAACCGGTCAAACCTCATTACTAAAGCAAAGAAGACACATACCAGGATCTATGCCATCGGTGTTGGGAGCTCCTGATATGGGTGCCAGTATCGTTAGATTCCGTATCGTGACGTTCTTGCAGTCATACGGATGAAGAGTCCAGAAAGGAGAATCACGTAACGTTATGTTAGATATCACAATGTCACGGGACCACATAATCTGTACAAGTGGTCCTCTGGTGTGGTTCAGAAGCTTCTTGCGATACTTCCTCCACCATGCTTGGCCCTGGCCATTGATGGTGCCATTATGACCTGCGCGTCAATGATGTAAGATTGTTTAATCTCTGCATAGGCTTTAATTCGCAATGCATCTTAATAACATGAAATTTACTAAACAAAACGGCATATCTATGACGTTCTAACAGCTTTCAACAATTTGAAATGCAAGTAAGTATTTTAGAAACTACAATGATCTTGCATGGAATAGGTAAATGAAATCAGCAATTATACTCATAGTGAATATTTGTGCATGTCAAGTGGGTGTGTATAATTTGACTTTCAGCAAGTAGATTCCATACATGATTCCACGTGTCTTCAGGGAAGAATCTGTGTATCATCAGACACAACAGGTTTGAAAGAGAACAAGCAGAGTAATGTTTTCTACCCTCCCTTTTCATAAGCTGGTATGTGTCTTTCCTTTTTTTTCATTTACCTAATAAAAGCTTTCGACTTACACTGGAGAGTCCAAGAACTATAGAGTATATCTCTACGGAGGGCACTAAAAGCCAGTAGGTCTTGGGAAGGTCAGCTGAGTCACTCAGACCCATAAAAATAAAAATAAAAAACTCCGCAACAAATTGTAATGAAGGAGCTAGTTCAGCCAACTAATGATGGATTATTTAGCTTCATATCCAATAAATATGCTATAGATATGCATGATAAAAGAATGTCAAATCTTCCTGTTCAATGACTCATAAGCCAAAAGTAGAACAGAAACTCAGGGTTGAAAGCTGACCTGTGATTACGACATCTTTGAGATTCTGGCCATGGATCAAACTTCCATATCTTGGTCCAGGATGCTCTCTCCCATACCCATATGAGGGTAATGGAGGCATTAGAGGCCAATACTTCTCATCCTAACAAACATAGAAGAGGTAGCAATTAATTAGAGCAACAACAATACCAACAAATTCGATGGCTTAAAAGTCTTTCTCAAAAAGTAGCATTACTGTATTACTATCTGCTGACATATACTATAGAAACCGCAGGATTATGAAGACAAGATACATTCTCCAGAGAACTACATGAGGAGAGTATTTAGAGAAAACAAAACATAAGTAGTTAGAAGAAACATTCTATATAAGCCCGAAATCCTTGGCTTTGGAAATTATCAACATGTGCCATGATTCGTACTTGACAAGAAAGAAAATTGTATATTGTTCTTACAGTATAGCTAGGACTGCATTCCAAGTTTCCAACCCCTTTATCTTTTCAACTGGTAACATGTTACGATACAGTGATGAAATCACGGGATATATAATCAGTTCTATACTGATAAAATCTCAACACAAACTCATTGTGCTATCACATGATCAGTATCACTCCTCAATAAAATATAAATACCTCTATCTACAGTTAAGAGATAAACAGAAATGGCTGAACGAAAGTATCGAATAAGTAGGCAACTCATTGTCATGGACTATTACCCAAAAAGAAGCCTCGTTTGAACTTCTAACTACCCATGCAACTTACGAATGTGAATATAAACACATAGTCCGTTCTACCTTCCAAAAATCTATATGCTACATAATATTCAAGAAGACAGAAACTAGCCAAATTTAACTTAGCTCAAGAGCAGCTAAACCATGGAAGTTTCAGTTCTAATGTTTAATCAACTGCGTGATGCCAACTAACTCTAGCTCAAGCTAATAGTACAAGAGTAGACTATTACCAACACTATCATAAGCTTCGAAGTCTACTGTTCAATCACATCAAACTACACCACTCCCTTTCCCTTTCCTTACTAAAAGCCAAATCAAGCTCTTAATAATCAGTAAAATCTCCTCACCATTCAAATACCTCAAAACAAGACTAATCCCATTTATGATCAAAAGTCACTAGTCCCAACAAAAATAGTAAAGTTCCAATCTTTAACCAAAAGGGAAAAGAAAAACGACAACAACTACATCAACGCCGAGAATAACAGCACCTTTCGCAAGAAAAAGTGTCATATGGCTGGTAAGATTAAACGGCGCCATAAGCCACTTCCCAGCCGGAAGTTTCAGTTCTAATGTTCAACCAAGTGCATGATGCCAAGTAACTCTAGCTCAAGCTAATAATACAAGGGTAGACTAATTACCACACTACCATAAGCTTCTAAGTCTGCTGTTCAATCACATCAAATTACACCACTCCCTTTCCCTTTCCACACTAAAACCAAATCTAGCTCTTCATAATCATTAAAACTCCTAGTTAACCAAAAAGTTACTAGTGCCATTTATGCTCAAAAGTTACTAGTCCAAACAAAAACAGTAAAGTTCCAATCTTTAACCAGAAACGAAAAAGAAAAACGATAAAAACTCACATCAACGGCGAGAATAACAGCACCAAGAGCAAGAAAAAGAGTCATATAACTCGTAAGATTAAACAATGCCGAACCAAAGCTCTTATGTTCAATCAACTGCATAACACCAACTGACTCTATCTCAAGCTAATAGTACAAGCTTCTAAATCACATCAAATTACACCACTCCCTTTCCTTTCCTCACTAAAAACCAAATCAAGCTCTTATGATCATTAAAAACTCCTCACCATTCAAACATCTCAAAACAAGACTAATGCCATTTATGCTAAAAACTAACTAGTCCAAACAAAAACAGTAAAAAGTTCCAATCTTTAACAGAAGGAACAAACAAAAAACGATAAAAACTCACATCAACGCCAAGAATAACAGCACCAGTCGCAAGAAAAAGCGTCATATGACTGGTAAGATTAAACGGCGCCGTAAGCCACGTCCCAGCCGGAACATTCAACTGACCCCCACCACCTCCCAGCTCCTCAATAGCCCTCACCGCCCTCTCAAACGCTGCTGTATTGATCGTCACACCGTCCCCCACCGCCCCAAACTCCGTCAAATTGAAGGAAACCGGGCGGAGTTTCGGAGTATGGTGCAATTTACGCGGGAAAATCGACAGTCCGGATGTGGCGTCGTGTTGCCAGCAGAAGAGGGCGAAGAAGAAGACGAGCCAGAGGGCGATGAAGAGGAGTTTGTAGGTGGAGAAGAAGTGGTGGATGTGCCGGTAAGGGCTCGGGTTGTGGAATCGGGTGGAGGGGGAGCGTGGAGAGCGCCAAGATGGGCTGGATGTGGGTGTCAGTGATGATGTTTCCACCATTTTTGAGGAATCTAATCTGTGTTTGTTAAGCAAATACAAACACAGTGGTGTATGGTGATGAATCGATCAGGACAAAGGGGAGATTTTTGGTGAGAAATGGTGGTGATTGATTAGTGAGGAGTGGGACTTTTGTAGAGGGAGGAGGAATGGTGATGGTGGAGTGGTAGTAGTGGGATTTGCAGAGCAAGTGATGAAGGAGATCTTTTGAGGGAGTTAGTTGATTTTGTTGCAGTAGGAGCTGAATTTGGTAACACCACACCTGCTGCTTTTGTTGTTCTTCTTCATCACTCAACCACTTTCTTTAACACAATTCATAACCCAACCATGACTTGAGATCATATATGTTACATTAGTGTGATATGAAAAATTCTTACTAAGTTGTAGACCGACCATGTGGATGAGAATGAATCACATGATTTGAAAGAATAATTTTAAATTCATTTTCCAAGTGATGATGTTTATTGTGAGCCACAAGGTATACAACTTACTTATAGACCCGGTATATGGAAGAATCTTCCGTGTAATATTATTCGCTTTGAACACGGTACCCACGAATTCACTTTCAAAATTACCAAAATGCCTCATACTTGAGAATTGTTTTTTTAGTTATATACCCTTCACCTCCGGTCTTAACCGATGTAGTATGTTGGAGTACAATTTTTATTTTTCTTTCTTGTTTTCTAAGTAAATTTTGACATGTTTAATAAATGCAAATAATGTAATTATAATGCATGTTTGATAAATACATGATATTTATAATTATTTGTTTGCCTATGCAACATGTTGTAGTGTCTTGAATGTGTTGTACAATGCAACTTTCAACTTAATAATCAGAGGATTCGATCAAGATCCGATCATTTACCGGTGCAATGACAAGTAATTTGGATACAAACGTTTGAGTATGATATTGTCCGTTTTAGATTATAATATGGTACGATATCATATTTAAATCATCTAGAAAATGGGAAAATGGTATATACCATTTCCATTTTCCAATAGGTTAGGCTATTGGAGAGAAATATGATGGCAGTTATCCACATTTTAGATCAACAATATTGTCAGTCACTGACCTATTGAAAGTCAACTAATCACTAATTGGAAATCTTTAATTCCAAAACTGTGTGGCTTACACTCATAGAATTGACCACATATATGCATGTCTGTTTGTTAATTACAAGAATTAAGTTGAGGGAAATAGTTAAAGATCGAGTAGTAGCTCAACCGTGCAAGACTTTACACAAACTGATTGATGATGTTATCAGTCAATGCATCAGTTGATGATATTGTCCAAATGGTTAACTTCGAATATTTCACTAAGTTCTTAGTTGATATTAAACCTAAACAAAATGCTTAGGATATAAACATAGAGTGGATTGGTTGAATGAAGTTTGTCATCAAAATAGCTTAAAGTTTATACTAGGAACAAGAACAAGATTTACTACTCAGGTAAAAAAAAAAAACTAAGAAGTGATATTCCAAGTCGGATATCAAGCGAACGGCTAACGCCTAATGAATAATGATGGAGGTCCATACATTACTTAAAAACCAAGTCGGAGCTAAATTCCAAACTAGGCACAATTACCGACGGTTGTTGGCATACGTCGTAAATGGCTTTTGTGTAATTAATCAAGTTTTCGAGTTCGAGTATTATAGATGGAAAAAAGAAAGCCACGGGAAGAGTCATCCCCTAAAAAAGGTCTGACAATGTTCGACTGCATTAGTCGTAACGGATATCATGATAAATTTAAAAATAAAAAGATTAGGAACAATTGCAAATTGAATACTCTAACAGAATCAGGCTCAATATTGTCATCATCCAACTCCTATCTTGAAAAATAGTATATGTGGATAAGCTAAGCTATGGCTACGGTTCTACACCAGGTTACAAAACCACATCCCATTTCAACCAAAAACAACTAACTCATCATCTTCCATGGCCTTTTCCATTGCTTCTACTTCATTATCAACAATCCCTGCCAGGTAATTCCATATTTTTAGCAAAATATCTGCTTACAGTTTGCTTTTCTAGTAACATTTTCAATTCTGTTACTTAACAGGGAAATTCCGGCGGGAAAATTGTTTGGAGGCAAAATTGAAACAAGCTTGCTGCCAAAACGACGCACTTTGGTTGCAGCCAAAGGCGGGTTTTCGACAGATTGCAAGCCACTTCCTCCTGATCGGCCTCTCTGGTTCCCTGGTAGCTCTGCTCCTGAGTGGCTTGATGGCAGGTATACACATTGCTGTTGCGTGTTACTCTCGATTTCGCTTTAGTCATGATACGGTATCTTTTATGGCAGCTGAAATTAGCTATAGAGCTTTATCGGGCAGCTTGATTTGGAATTTGATTTCGGATATCTTGGTTTTGGTGAAATGAAATTGATTGGGGATTGAAAGAAACAAAAAAGATTTGGATAGTTGAGTGTATGTATCTTGGTTAAGGATATGTTTAGCAAGACAAGCTGGCTGTAGCCGATAAGATGGTTAGTAGATGAGTTGATCGATAAGTTTGCTGAAATTGAGAGCGGTGAGATGCATGTATGCCATTTGAATTGAAGTTTTTTCGAATCTAATTAGCTCGTAGGCAAATGATGGAATATACAAAATTTACAAGCTTAGCTTAATAGCTTATTTTAGCGAGCAAGTTGGGGACAAATAAGCTAATTCAATTTATGAGCAAGTAGATGATAAGGTGGCGCTAAACATAGCCTACAAAGGTCATACTATGGGTGTACATTGAAAATGGTGAGTCGAAAGGAAACTAGAACATGTTCGGTGAAAGAAAAACTGAAACTTCGGGTGAAGTAAATCTGTTATAGCTATAACATGATCTATGTGGTTACGAATGTTGATATCAGTCTCTTGATGTTTGTAGTCTTCCAGGAGACTTTGGCTTTGATCCGCTCGGACTAGGTATGGAATTCATGTTAAACACAACACGCAGAGTAAATTTAAATTGTCATCAATTACGTCTCAAATACACATTATCTTTGCTAACTGCAGAATTTGTTATTTCACATAGGGTCTGACCCTGAACTGCTGAAATGGTTTGCACAAGCTGAATTGATGCACGCGAGATGGGCAATGCTTGCTGTAGCTGGAATTTTGATTCCAGAGTGGCTAGAAAGTCTTGGATTCATTGAGAATTTCTCGTGGTATGATGCTGGAGAACGAGAATACTTTGCAGATCCCACTACCTTATTCGTGGTGCAGTTAGCCCTAATGGGGTGGGTTGAGGGGCGGAGATGGGCTGATATGTTGAATCCGGGGTGTGTTGACATTGAACCAACTTTGCCCAATAAAAAGAAGCCGAAGCCTGATGTAGGATACCCTGGTGGCATATGGTTTGATTTTATGATGTGGGGAAGAGGATCACCAGAGCCAGTGATGGTGTTAAGGACCAAGGAGATCAAGAATGGGAGACTTGCCATGCTGGCATTTGTTGGATTTTGCTTTCAAGCCGTTTATACTGGTCAAGGCCCCATTGAGAACTTGATGGCTCACATTGCTGATCCTGGCCATTGCAACATATTCTCGGTACGTATGAACTCTTGATTCAAGTAAAAAACAAGACACTTGAGGTCAGCTAAAACTGATACTATTTGTCTTCAAGAAGTGGTTTTCAGTCTAATGCCCCTGAAGATTCATTACAGATGCTGAACTATATTACAAGTTTTGTCCACATATGGATGTATTGATTATGCAACTGTGTGATAATCCTATATTTCCCTGCAGGCCTTTTCATCAAGTTCTTAGATTTTATAATCTATGGCCGAGACTTGTACATGGTGTACTTGCTGCGTACATCCATAGCTCAGGATTGAACAGACTTACAGAGAAACAAAGGTTCTAACCAGATGAAGTGGTGTACAGAATGAAATTTATTCTATTTAGCTCAGCAGTTCAGTTTTCTTTGAGGCTTTCTGAGTTGCTACACTTATTTGTTCTCTGAATTGGATTAGAGAAAAATCAAACTATGTTCTTGAGATTATGAGACTGCAATACTCTAATCACAAGGTATAAATTCTAGCTTTAAGAATAGGAGTTCATTATTTTCTCTCAAAATTGTATACCTGGAGAACATGTTCCACATCTGACTGATTGTTCATAATCATATTCTTGCGGCCAATAACATTTCTCTATGGAAGTAATCCTATGTGCATTGTCTACGATATGCACCTGAAATCCTTTATCACCGTTGTTGGGAGTGACTAGTGACACTCAACATGAGGAACTGGATTTTGAATTAGGATTTAATTGGAAATTGGAATCACCACTTTGTGAGGGGTTCCACGCATAAACTGAAGTTCGACAAATATGTAGACATGATTGGCTTACCAATTGGTGGTGACTCAAGTGATGAGGGAGTTGAGTTGCATTAGTGGGTCCTGTAGTGCTGCCCGCAAAAGCTTCTGGTGATGTTCTGACTGGATTAGCCGCATGCAGGTGACAGTACTGACCGGAAAGTGACAAGGAAGAGAGGTAAGAAGGAGTATGCATTACAGGGAAGAGATCAAGAGAGGTAAGAAGTACGCATGCAGGTGACAGTAGTGAGAGTGATTATTTTCTTGGATATATTGGTCTTGCTTCTTCATTTTTTTAATTATTACTATTTTTAAATTTCTTTTTGGTCTTGACTTTTGACTACATCCTAATTTTGGTTAAGTGAGATATGTGCCAGTCATCTTCTTTCCAACCGAAAATCTCTCATCCTGTTTATTGAATTTAATGCTGAAAGGCAAAAAATTTTTATCTGAGAAGCTTTTGAATTCAATTTTCCATCACCAAATATTTGATCAATCACAACCTCACCATCACCATGATTCCATGACTAATAATTCCATGTCTAACCCAAAAGCAAGCCAAACCACACAAAACCAAAAAAATTTCAGAGGAATAATCACTCACTGTGTATTCCAACAACAACGGCAGGCGTGCCCTCAGCTCGCCGGGAGCCCGCGTCTGGTGGTTCCCCGGACATTCTCCGGCCTCCATGGCCACCTCTGTATGTCTCCTCATTTCCCTCATCCTAGTTTCCTCACACCTAACGACCCTTTCTTCCGCTGTAAATGAAGACGTTCCCCTGCTCCAATTTAGACGGGCATTAACCAATGCGTCTGCCCTTGATGCTACTTGGCGCGCGGGCACGAATCCTTGCAATGGTAATTGGATAGGCATAGAATGTGACGAAAGTAGGAACGTTTCAGGATTGATTCTTGTGAACCTAGGCTTATCCGGTACTTCCCGGAATATTAACATTACTTCCCTGGCTGAGTTGGAGAAACTCAGGTTCATCAGCTTGGAGAACAACAGTTTCTCCGGTCCGATACCCTTATTCAATCGTCTCACCTCATTGAGGTCTCTTTACCTGTCAGGCAATGCATTTTCTGGGGAAATACCTGCAGATTACTTTACGGACATGGGGTCTCTAAAGAACCTCGAGCTTTCAAGAAACCAGTTCTCCGGGGTGATCCCCCAATCGATTACGGGACTGGATAATCTCGTAGTACTGCTGTTGGATAACAATGGATTCTCAGGGCCTATCCCTTTACTTACCCAACGATCTGTGGAGACAATTAATTTTGCGAATAACAGGCTGCATGGAGAAATCCCCCAGGTGATGTCGAAATTCGGACAATCATCATTTGCTGGAAATCCGGAACTATGTGGCTCTGTGATATCCAGGCCGTGCGGGTCTCCAGCTGCTGCTCCACCAGCTGCAGAAATACCCGAATCGGCCGGCACAGTAACACGTTGGGCAGTATTGAGCATAGTTGTGGCGGTGTTGCTGGCGACGATATTATTTAACAAGACCAAGAAAGGGGAGCAGAATTTCAGTGTGTTGGGAAAAGAAAGCATTGATGATGTTGTGGAGCTGCACATACCTGGTTCTGCCAGGAAGAGCATGGGCATGGGCTCCAGCAGGAAAGCAGGTACCGATGGAAGCCAGACCTCGAGGCGAGGCCCGCCTAGCTTGAGACATAACGATCTCGTGATGGTTAATGAAGAAAAAGGGATATTTGGGATGCAGGATTTGATGAAGGCCGCAGCTGAAGTACTCGGGAATGGTGGTGTGGGATCTGCCTACAAAGCGGTGATGTCAGATGGGGTGGCAGTTGCAGTGAAAAGGTTTAGAGACATGAATAGGCTGCAGAAGGATGCGTTTGGCGCAGAAGTTCAGAGGCTTGGAAGGATCAAGCACCGCAATATCTTGCCATTGTTGGCGTACCATTACCGGAAAGAAGAGAAGCTGCTAGTATCCGAGTTTGTTCCCAAAGGCAGCTTGCTGTATCTGTTACATGGTAATTCTTTTTCTGAGCTAGTCTGCATCTATTTTCTGTACTAAAGGCAGATTTTTATATCATAAAGCACACATAAGGACATAAGGTCACTGCCTCTGGTCTATAAAAGGTCATGTCTGGATGACGATAGACTTTGCTTGGTTTAGACCATTTGAGTAAGGTTCATGCTACTGCATTTGTTACCAACATGGCTACATTGTCACCTCCTCTTATGCATCTAACGAACGATCAACGTTCCATAAAAGCATATAGATATGGTATTTGTATGGCACAATGCACCTAAGATGGCTTACCAAGGCTCCCTAAGGTTACAGGAAGACTACTATCTTGATCTGTTCTTTTTCCATCTCAATGCAGTTTTTCTTATATTATTGTTAGTCGAGCAAGTGAACTAAAACTTGGAAACCAATTATGTTCCCAGGTGACCGAGGAAATTCACATAACGAACTAACTTGGCCTGTCCGTCTGAAAATCATTAAGGGAGTCGCTCGAGGGATGGGGTTCCTTCACAGTGAATTTTCAAATTACGAGGTCCCCCACGGGAATCTCAAGTCTAGCAACATTCTTATTTCTGCAAACCACAAACCTCTTCTCACGGACTACGGCTTATGTTCACTTGTCAGCAACATTCATTCTGGGCAAAGCTTGTTCTGCTATAAATGCCCTGAAGCTGTCACGTATCAGCAACTTACTCCAAAATGTGATGTGTACTGTCTCGGTATTGTCATTCTGGAGCTCATGACTGGCAGGTTCCCTTCCCAGTACTTAAACAACCAGAAAGGCGGAACTGATGTGGTACAATTGGTCAAGGAAGTGATTTCTGAGAATAGAGCGCTGGAGCTGATTGATCCGGAGATTGCTAACACAACGGATTCAATTACGGCGTTGGAAAAGATGCTGAAAATTGGAGTTGATTGCACCGAAAGCGACCACACCTTGAGGCCTGATATGAAGGAGGCCATCAGAAGAATTGAGGAGGTGCAAGCTTGAGACAGTGTCATCTTGTTCGGTTCAGCTATCCGTTAACGAAAGGGTCGCTCATCTGCATCTTCTCCCAACTATGAGAAAGTCTTCCATTGATTGGCAATGAATGGATGATGTATTGCTTTCCTAGATTAGAGAAGATGAATCAGGGAAGAAGAGGCATGTATGCTGTTGGAAGAGTTGATGAAAACATATGATTTGTTCATCTGTGGTTTGAGTTACTTTTCTTTTGTTTTCTTGTTCATGACTTGAGTTACTTCCTATATTTGCTAGGACATGTTACTTGTACATATTACTATTTGTTAGACCGACATGTTCAAACTTAAACCCACTTTGGATAAGGGCTAGAGTTAGGACTTATGATCTGGTATGCAAAATTTTGAAGTATTTAGTAGGATGGTTAAATAGTTCAACATTTTAAGCTCATTATAGTATAATATGATGTCCACATCTAAACATATTTTTCCATCAGATTTTATATTGGCATGTAAGCACCTGGTAAACATTCAAAGATCACCCATATTGAAATTATGCAAGATCACGCACATTTAATTTGAATAATATGTTTAACAAATCTCCGGAAAGAGAGTCTCTTAGGATATACCGATATAGTATGCTGGAAATATATATAAAGGCATAATTATTATCGCGAATATGGTTCCATTTAAAGTAGGAAAAAATTCATTTTTGGTACCTTAAGTTGTGACAGTTAACATTTTGGTACCTTAAGTTGTGACCATCCAATTTTGGTATCTTAAGTTGTGTATTCGTCCAATTTTGGTACTCCGTTAGTCAAACTTAACGGAACCGTTAACTTTGACCGAATTAGTAAGAATTAGCGTGAATTAGTCGATTTTCCGTCAAGTCGGCACGTTAACTACACGCTAATAAAATATTAATATTAGTCGATTTTTTATTAATATTATTCAATTTTCCATTGATCATGAAACTTTTTTATTAATATTAGTCGATTTTCCATTGATGATGAATAAATTTTTTTAATTAAAATTTATTAATATTAATAATTTTTTTTAATATTAGTCGATTTTCAATGATGATGGATTAACTTTTTATTAAAATTTATTAATATATTATTAATATTATTCATTTTTTTATCAATATTAGTCGATTTTCCATTGATCATGATTTAATTTTTTTAATTAAAATTTCTTAATGTTAATATTTATTTATTTATATTAGTTGATTTTTCATTGATCATGACTTAATTTTTTTATTTATAATAGTCGATTTTTCATTAATCATGATTTTTTTATAAAATTTATTAATATTAATAATAATTTTTTTATTAATATTAGCCGATTTTCCATTGATCATGAATTAATTTTTTAATTAAAACTTATTAATATTTTATTAAGAGCGTGTTTAATTCACGTGCCAACTTGACGGAAAATCGACTAATTCACGCTAGTTCTTACTAATTCGATCAAAATTAACGATTCCGTTAAGTTTGACTAACGGAGTACCAAAATTGGACGAATACACAACTTAAAGTACTAAAATTGGACGGTCACAACTTAAGGTATCAAAACGATAACTGTCACAACTTAAGGTACCAAAAATGGATTTTTCCCATTTAAAATATTAGTGTTTTCCGTAAATAATAGTACTATATTTTATTAACAATATCCATGTTTTATTTGACAACACCTTTGCATTTTGAAAGAATTTGTAACGCCACGTCTCTTTGTGGACCGAAGTCCGATCCTTTTTACCTGAGTGGTTTCTCCTGAATTGTTATGTATTTTGAAAAGAAAGGTGCATTGTACATGTACCTTGTACAAACGTTTTTTTGAAACTTTGGTTTGGGGCATTACCGAATGGTAATAATTAGCCAAGAAGGTCGAATATATATGCTGAAAATAAATAAATAATACTCCCTCCATTTCAGAGAAAGGGTTACATTTATTTATTAATATCGTTTAAGAAGAATTGTTAACGGAGGCATATGAATTAAATTAAAATGTTATAATTTTTCTGAAATGGAGGGAGTAATACAATACACAAAAATCTCAAAAAGTATGTAGTAATTAAAATCATTAATGTTATCAATTCGTTAATAAACCGTATTTATTCTATCTGAAATAAAAGTCCATCTAAATTTTTATTATATGATTTTATTACATTATTTACTATTATCGTTTATGAGTAATTTGTGATCAAACTCGAAGACAGTTGACCGCAAAATAGTAAAGTGTTATAATTTTTCTGAAATGGAGGGAGTAATACAATACACAAAAATCTGAAAAAGTATGTAGTAATTAAAATCATTAATGTTATCAATTCGTTAATAAACCGTATTTATTCTATCTGAAATAAAAGCCCATAAGGTCATAAATCACCAGAAAGGCAGAAACCACCCGGAGAAGAAAGATCAACCGATCAAAATGACTTCTTCTTCTTCATCAGGAAAAGCGACGAAATCTGAAATCGTAGCGAAGTTGAACCTGTTGCCTCATCCAGAAGGTGGATTTTACTCGGAAACGTTCAGAGACACTTCCGTCAATCTATCCAAAACTCACTTACCCTCTCAATGTGAGTTTCCCTTCTCTTTCTGCGAATTACTTATGGATATCGCTCTATATATTGCCTGTACTGTCTCTTGGTTGAATCTACACTAAGAATTCTGATAGTGCTTGCTTCAACTGTTTGATAATTTGTCCTCAACCAAATCAGTAAATATTTGACTGATCGAAGCAGCTCTGTCATTTAATGTAAGCAAAATGCTCAGTAAGAACTTAGAAATGGCACATCCAGTATAGGAATGTTGGATTTGAATTTGATCTCAGTTTTCATGTCTTGTAAGTTGTAAGTAATCTGTGGCTGTTTTTGCAAAACTTGCTGATTAGTTGAGTGTCGCTTAAATCTATAGCTGGTAGCCGATAACGTGAATGCTAGCCGATAAGTTAGCTGAAACTAATAGTTGATTTGAATAGAGGTGTTTAGCAGATTACTAACTGACAAGGAAGCTTAATTTCCATTAAGCTAGTTCAGATCAGCTAGCTTATACACTACACTTGCTTATTTTAGTTAAATGGTCAACTAAGTTGATTTTAGCTCATAAAATTAGACGATCAGATGGCGCTAATTGAAGCCTATTATTGACAATCATCGTAAGATGTTTATAGTCCCCTCATCTTTCTGGGGACGGAAACTAGCACGGATGTTACATACTGTCTGCTAATGAACTGTGTTATTTCATTTATGTTGGTCTTGAACTTGAAATATGTACGATCTCATATGTGCTATATTTCGACTTGGTACTGATTGAAGTCCCTTAATTTACAGATAAGGTTGATCGACCTGTCAGTACGTGCATATACTTTCTTTTGCCTTCTGGAAGTGTTTCTCACCTCCACCGCATCCCGTGCGCAGAAACCTGGCACTTTTACACTGGGGAGCCTTTAACGGTATTTCCCCATCAACTTTCAACAGCAAACTCACAAACCTTTACGTGCAGAGAAATTCATACTCTTCTTCCTGTTTTGAGTTCAAATAATAAAAAAGCACAAAGGAATAGGATGTGTATCCTTCCGTTTTATTCCATAATCCATCATTTTCTCCTGAAGCTTTTCTCTTTGATTTAACATTCTATTTATGTTACTCTAGAACATAATATTTATCCTAAGATTCATTTTATATTGTCAATTTCATCAATCAGGTAGTAGAGTTAAATGAAAGTGATGGGAGTGCAAAATTAACATGCCTTGGCCCCGATCCACTTGCTGAGAATCAGTTCGTGCAGTATACAGTGCCTCCAAATGTTTGGTTTGGTGCATTTCCTACCAAGGATTTTGAAATTTCATCTGATCTCGCAGCAGCCAAAAGAGAAACAAGGGATCCCGAGCAACACTTTTCACTTGTAGGATGCACCTGTGCACCTGCATTCCAGTTTGAGGATTTTGAGCTGGCGAAACAGTCAGAGCTTATTTCAAAATTTCCCAAGTATGAGTCACTTGTCTCTTTGCTCACCTTCGCTGATTGAATGTCTGTGGCAATCTCACTGTTGCGGCTGAATATGCTCCTTGAGTTCTGATTAATTTACTGTGGATTTTCGTGATTAAGCTTTTACCATCCGAGTACATTTGATAAAATTTCATTGTATTTTAAATTTCTATCATGTAATATCATTAGTGTATTAAACGTTAAAACTATCATTTTCAATTCAAATAAAAATTATTAGATGATACATTGAGCTATGCCTGTGCGGTTACTAAATATTTAGGGGCAGTTGTTTTACCTATTCCTTTCAAATTGTAACACATTACAACATATCAGATTGAATAATTTCTGTCAGATATTAGGCTTTGAACTAGCACAAAGGGCAGCAGATCAGTCAATTAGATAAAGTGAAGAAAGAATTTTAGATAATTGTTATAAATTTATACTAGTTTTCAAGACAATCTGCTCATCTCAAGTGTTGAGTTGTTGAATTGGGTCATAGATTGAAGTTTGGAACTAGTTTCAATGAAACAGGATTCCAGCATCAATTGCTGAAAATCCTTCATGAGTGCCCAAACTTTATTAAAATCAGTTGCAAGCTCCTGCATTCGATTGTGTCTAGTACATTGAGTTGTCAGTCATCTTTTGAACGAGTATGCTCCTGCATTCGATACTATGCCTTTGGTTCTAGTTGATATTGTAATAGAGAAAGTAATGAACACAATTAATCAGTCTGGTACATTGAGTTGTCAGTCATCTTTTGAACGAGTTTTATAAGATGAATAAATCTATTATCTATTAATCCCCGCATATACCAGAAGAATCATAATTTCTGTGGTGACTTTTTATTACATTTCTTGCTGAATTCTGGGCACTGATCAATAATAATTTTCTTGTTGAGTTTTAGTATCTGAATATCTGAAGGATCCTTCTTATTATAGTGTTAGTAGACTGCCTCAGTCCGGATATGTGATTTGAAGAGTAATCGTCATTGTGAGACCATGATATATATCATACGTAGGAAACTAGCCTCTGATGTCTGATGTCTGAATCAGATTTTGTTTCATAAACTATGTGAACCTGAAACCACACTATCATGGTTGAGTATTGCTTTTACTTGAAAAACCACATATTAGTTAGCATCTATAATCAGTTATATTGATATTCGAACAAGAAAGAGTTAAAATTCTTTCAGGAGTTTTATTCTCAAGCAAATTGATGCGGAAATTGTAATCATCATAAACATGAGTGCACTTTGGAATTATATATATAAATATATATATATATATATATATATATATATAACTTTTATACATGATCTCCTTTCTCCGAATATTTTACCGCAAAGGAAGTCCAAAGAATTGCAGAGCAATGGAAGCAGCCAACCATGGCAAAATGAAATTTTATTGTGCTCTCAGCACAACCAGCCATGGCAAAAATATGTGTATCCATTCTCTCTGTAGAACATTAACAGGAGAGGAACACAATTGCCTCACCAAATTCCTGTGTGACTTGAACTTGAACTTTTAGGTTCCATTCTGGAGCAGGTCAATTGAGCAAGAATACCTGTAAACGTCGAATACACTGTGGGTCAGACAACTGCTATTTCTGAAAGCCGGTAAAGCTTTTTATTTACACTGGTTTTATCTGAAGAACTAGCTATAACATTTAGGACAGATCTAAAATGTAGGACAGCTGTGAAGAATTTTACCCTGTACTCATAGCTGATAGCGTAGACGGAAGAGATACTTCATATTTCCAGAACAATGTCTGATAATCAGAAACATGGTACCATTAGTATATACTGCGTATTAGGAGTTTGTGACTAGATTGTGATTAGTGCATGGGCATCTAAAAGTTTTACGCATAGAAGCCATGTATTTTACTTACATTCAGAGTCTGTCTTGACCCATTTGCTGTCACGATTCTCTTCATCATCACTATCACTATCTAGCATATCCAGATACTTGGTGGAAGCAGCCTTAGGAGTAGGTCTTTGAGGATATATCTTTTTGTGCAGCATAGCCCTCAATATCTGTAAAGAAACATGATGCATGAGAGTGAAACAAAAGCAAAATTCAGTTTACGTTGAAGCTAATCGTACAAACCTTCTCCATTCTGGACTTTTCCAACCTCTGATCGGGAAATGGATGCGGTTCCCTTAACGCAGGTGTTGGTACGAATCCTCCGCTGCATAGGAATACCTTCTTAAGAAGGAAAGTTAGTGACTTTTTGCTAATGCCACTATTCTTTTCCACACGAATTTCGTTTCCTTCTCCCCTACATACCAAACTGGTGGATCGCTGGAAAATAGCGCCTTTATTTCTTGGTACATCGTCATTTATTAATTCATCATTGTTTTTTGCATACTTTGGCAGGCTATCTAATAGTTTATCTAATAATAAATCGTTCTTTTCTGATTCCCCAGAAATAGTGGAATCAGCTGACATATGCTTGAAGATTAACTGTCTCAACACTTTATCAGCTTCTGCAAGTTCTTCTGCCGTAGCAGTTTCTTGAGGATCTTGTTTGGCTGGTAAGTTCCCTTGGCACTTGTCGGACTCCTTTAATTTGCTGTTTCCGAATGTCCCGATGGCAAGTAATGTGTTTGGCCAATCATTTAGCTCTTCTTTACACGGCTGGTTCTGATCTGCATATATAGAATATCGTAGATGTTGCTTATCAGCGAAAATGCTTATTGTCGATATTATTAAGTATCCTGAACGCTGATCAGATTGTAGCATTCTTAAGATCACAATCAAGTTTGAAGTGATTAGATGAAGAAAACTCCGGTAAATGTAGATTCTAAGTGAATTTGGTGGTTGTTTGAAAATGCTGCAGAAAACAATAAGTTGCAAGAATCAACTAGGTAGGTGATCCTCTACCAATCATTCTGTCTCATAACTCACAAGGGTTATAATCATTCTGTAATAAGCATTTGCAAAATGGTAGTAAAGAACTACCTAAAAGAGAGGTGCACCAAGAGACTTACATTGAGATGTCGGTTCGGGATCAGGCTTGTTGTTGATATTATCCTTGCCAGTAAGCTTGTTTCGCATCCAACTAAAGATCTAAATAACAATCAAGAACTATAAATCATTAGAATCTAGAACTTGTACCAATAAACTGGTTGTCAAATGCATTCATAGTGGTATGTACCTTCATTTTGGTGAAATAGAAGTTTTGGAGGACCTTTAAGAAGTTTCTGAAGGTGGGTTTGGAAAAAAAGTATGTATTGCACAAACCCCCACAGACCTGAGAAATGAGGTTTGTGAATCATTATATATAGGCATTAGAGAATGGTGGTGTAGGGTAGCCTCATATTTTAATGCCCCAAGTCCCAAAACAATGTCTCCTACTGCCGCCTTTTTTGAAATTTGCTGCTAATTTCTATGGAGTACTCATCTTCTTGTGAGCCTAAATTACATGTTTTATTCATTTCTTTGCTCTCTGTGGGAACTTATTGTTATAACTTGGTTTGTTTTTGGAACTTGTTTTACCCTTGAGGACATGTATAGTGAGTTATGTGGCTGAACTGCATCCACCGATCCACGCCAAGGAACATAACTGCATTCATTGTATTATACCTATCCTAAAGGTGCACACCATTTGCAACTGCAGTTAAATTCTCCGGTTATTGTTTATAAAATCGTGTGATTACCACTCACTCCAACGTGAACTGATACCATTACCGGGTGGGGAAGTTGTCAAGTGTTAGAATCGCAACCTAATTTTGCTTCTGCGACTAGTCATTGTCACAGGACCTGATGCATACCTTAGTCATACAGTAGTCTGGCACTTGTCACTTGTCAATATAGTAGTTTGGACGAGACACCAGTGTACATCTTAGTTCCGAAAATATACTTCTCTGCTTACCAGTTACTTCCACTGGTTTTATGTTGCTGTTTTCTTTCATGGACACATAAATCAGCCCGATATACAGTAAAACCTTTATAAATTAATAATGTTGGGATCGGGATATTTTATTAATTTAGCGAGATATTATTATCACAAAGTCTCATGAGAGACGGTCTCTAAATAACTTATCTAGAGATGGCCTATGTTATCAATAAAAAGATCCATGTTATTAATTAAAACATCTATGTTGTTAATGAAATAAGTCTTGTTGTAATATGAAAAAACACCAATGTTGAGAACATATGTGTTTTGATTAATAACATGGATGATTTTCTGAACAATATAGCTCCGTCTATAAATAAATTATTTAGAGGCCGTCTCTCAGGAGACTTACTCTATTATTATATCGATAAATTAATAATTTATTAATTTAAAGAGGTTTCACGTATGACCTTTAAATTTCCAAGTCCAATATACTACTTAAAATGTATATTAGTTATAGATGAAAAATAAATTAGATAAACAAGTTCCAATTAACATTCTATGAATTCAAAAATTCAACCATGAGATGTTGGGATAATTAGAGCCTTTAAAATGTACTACCGCAAAAGGTTTTACGGTAAGATTTTGGAAGGTTATGAGTTGGACATTTCTTCTCGGGAAAAGATTAATGTTTTAGATACTATCAATTTGGCCGTTTCAGCTTGGAAAGTAAATGTCCAACAAGAGGCCATAGCAAATTGCTTTCGACACTGCAAAATTCGTTCGGCGAATCAAATCGACTCAAGTGATTTAAACGATGCAAATTCTGGAGAAGACATTCGTGAGCTTGAAAACTTGATTACGGGTATGCATTATCGACACAAAATGGATGTGAATCACTTGCTGGATTATCCTGGTAAAAATAATGAATGTTACGAAGTTCAAAGCATTGAAGAAATTGTAGCGGATACCATTCAAAATCTAGTCGATGATGAAGTTGAGGATGATTCAATAGCTTTGGAAACGGTCACTCGAAAAGAAGCATTGCAAGCGGCAACAACTCTTCACAACTTTTGTTGCAATACGAGAAGACAACGCCCCAACTATTTAGTGCAATGGGGAGTTATAGATGAACTAAATATAGACTTGAAGTTCAAAAAAAAAAAAAGACTATAGATTCACTTTTTACTAAACAATTTTAGAACTTTGAAGTGTGTGTGTGTGTGTATATATGTGTGTGTGTGTGTATATATATATATATATATATATATATATATATATATATACACTGAGATTTTTTAGTAATTATTAATTTATAATTTCGTTAGGACCAATATATATACACTGAGATTTCAAAAAAAATATTATCTTATTATTTTATTAATCGGGGTCCAAATTTACACTGGTACCAAGTTGGGACTGGACAAATTATTAATTTTATCGAGGTTATTAATTTATCGAGTATTAATTTATAGAGGTTATATTATGATCCATTGAAAATGAACTAACAGCAAATTTTTTTTGTTTTTTTTTTTTCATTTCAATTGTCTCAATGAATGACCACATAAATCAGCCCGATATATATATGGTCGAACACGAACTCCTAAACTGTAGAAGGAATGTGGAAAGAAACACTAGGGGCCATTCTACACATTAGATTGAAGGGTCATTCAATTAATGACTGGAATGCACGTGAAAAGGAGAAAATTACATGAGAAAGCTTGGTATATGTCAAAAAATGCCCATGATGTGTTAGGAAAAGAATATGCAGCCAGAATTGTATACTATGTTCACATGTAAGATAGAGTAAACTCTTTAATTATTGTGATGTAACCAGTGCAACACTCATCCTGCATAGGGGTCGATTCGATAATGGTATCACATTGTATATTAGAGGGTGTGGGAGTAGTTACACCACTGATAATTGTAAAGTGATTACAAGTAAATATTGAGCAACTATTTCGTTTTCCCTATAATAGTGTAAAACCGCAACGCAGTATTTGGATTTGAGCTGAGGTTCGAAAACATTGGTCGTATAAGGTGGGAAAATAATGACGTGGTAGCGGACATGGCATATCCGGCTGGATTCTATCCGGATTCAGGCAGGAAAGAATAGGAGATATTGCTAGCACAAAGCAAGTGATATGTTCTCATCCGTTACACCACTTGAGAACTCAAGACCAGGCATATCAACACGTATTAGGTTTGTCTTTTCTGCTGCACCTAGGGATGTTAATCATGCTATGCCACATAATTGAGTCTTAAAAGCAGTGTTCGGTTTGATTGATAAGGTAATCGAGTCGAACTTATGAGGAGACAGGCTGGCTCGTTAAGTATCGTCATTTTAGTAAATTCTCCTTAATGTTTATTTTTATTTTCCTTTAAATATAGTATAACACTATCACTCAGTCAGTACGAGCTCAAGCTTATTGCAAGTCACTCGAGTTCGAATTTGATTTTAGGCTCTTTTATTTACGAGCCAAGCTGAATCTAATAAACTCAAGCTTGAGTCTGAGTTATGTGATACACTGTCGACTAACGGAGAAGTTGGTATTTATCCGTATTGAACAAATGAAAGATAAGATATGGGATAAATTAATGATTTAGATCGATATGGGCAAAGATGGAGGTATTGTGTAGTTGGGCATTTTTTATTTACTGGCTTGTCCCTTACTCACCCAACCTCTCCTCAATTATGTACCTACTACTATCTTCTCACTGAAACTCTCTTTTTCTAAAAGAAAATTAAATTAATATATTCCCACCTCTTTTTTTTTTTTTTTTTTGGAAATTTGTAGGTGACATGACAATACATGGTTGAGGATCCTCTCCATTACATTATGTAAATCATTTCCTCCTACATTCATTTTAGCTAAACTATAATTAAATTTCCCAATGAAATGAAAGATAGAAAGGAAATTTGAAATGCATATATAATATATGTTCAAATATAACAATTCTCGAATTGATTTTCTTGAATTGAGCCATAATCCTATATACAGACTATTCTTTTTAATTTATGGTTTTATCTCATTTTATTAATTTTTTTAAACGAATGAAAAAAAAAAAGATTATGTGCTTGTGATATGACTACAATTCTATTTCATTATTAGTAATTTATAGGGATATAAAACTTTATTTTTTTATTTCAAAATGTAATTAAACAGTTTATCACATAAGAAAAATTAAGAATAAATAAATAAAATATAAATATTTTCAAAAGTAATTAATCTATGTTTAGTAATTGATTTTTTTCTCAAAAAAGAAGTTATTGGCAATATAAGTATTATTTAAAATAAGTATTTGCATCTTTTTCCGTTAAATTAAAAATATTAATGCCACTTAGTAATTAATTACTTCATTAATACAAATAACTAGATGCCTTTCTAAATTTATAAAAAAAGATATCTAACCATGAATTGTTTGATTTATGTTAATTGACACATGTCCATAATCTAATGAATGTAGGAGGAAATGATGTACATAATGTGATGGAGAGGATTCTCACCCACATTACATGGCTGCATGAGTGAGTTTGGCTTAGTAAGTATCACATGTTTGGGGTGCTATTTGTAATTTGAGTAAGTTACTTGCATCCAACAATGTCCTCTAAAGAGTATCACCATTTTTATGTTAGTTTACTTTTGTATGATTGAAATAAATGTAATTTTTTTAAAATGTGGACTTGGGTTTGAGGCTAAGCCTAGGCCCGCCATGGTCGAGGCGGGTATAGGTAGGACAAAAGTATATCACGGAACATGATCAACGACTCATTGATATCCCTAGTCAGGATTGCCCTACAAGGCCCTTTTCTTCTTTTGCTTTTAAATAAAATAAACTTCCCGTATATCATTCATGGTTCCCCATTTGCTCTCTTCCTTTCCACGATGACTCAAACCTTTGAGCATATCGACATGGAGAGTTGTGCTCTATAGTCCCCTACGTGGCTCCTTGCTATCACAATTACTTATAATAAAATATCGTAAGCTTGTACTAATCTCAGTGTCAGCGCCACATAAAGCGTACACCAAATAAACAAATTCAGACTTGAAGATGATCTTTATCCAAATTATTATTGATGTCTTTTTTATGAACTTACATACATAAAGGTGATGTAATGTAACACATTAAATGGAAACATCAAGCATGGATTGATGGTGAAGAGGGTACTGGAGTTGAAGTAAAACAGGAGATTGTGAGGTTCTAGTTGCCTTCTCACTATATTAGTAGATTCACTGTGAATAGGGATAGATGATATCAATAGTAGTAATTCTAGTGTCTGTATAGTAACAAAGAGAGATTACTAGTATCGCAATAGCTTGATTCGTTTATATCCGATGGAACATTGATGTAAATTCACATTGATTACCCTAAAACAAGTTGCCCTTGAAGAGGACATACATGCCTACATACATTCCCCTTTAGGTTGACAGTTGGGAAGGATACGGACGCACGTGAAGTTGTCCATGGCACGTGGGAACTTTTGCCATTTCTACACAAGCTCTAGTAGTATTTGTTTTGCATTATTTGACCGGTTGACCCACCCATTAGCTAGCTGGTTAGCTCCAGCATGTTGGCAAGGTTTACCGGATCCAAGTAGCCACGTGTCAAGCAGACATTTTCAGATTAACGTTCATCAATGTCTTACCAAACCAACACCTGTGTTTTTCGAACATTTCTCCATCATTAATTCTCCACGGTCGGATTAATCATTAATTGGTATCGTTAATTACATGATTAACAACTTGTATTTTATTCACTAACCACATGCTTGCGCTACGAAATTCGAGCTTATAAGTATATGCAAGCTGTAGTGTTCTTTATTGATATAAAAATAGTTGCTCGAAGAAATATGTGAAGTAATTGGCTTACCTTTTGAATCTCTTTGATCCATGCACTGCGTAAATCCCAATTGCTAAAAATAACAACTCACTACATCCAATACCAAATCTTTTGCTGACTAAATCTCTCTCATGTAGTAATTAACTTAGAGAGGTAAGTAATTAAATTAATGACGTTGATTAGTGAATTGTAATTAAAGGGATACTGCAGGTCAAGGAAGGTCCAATCATCCAGTGGCATATGTTGTTTGGAGCATAGATTCAGTTAATGGTCCCCCTTTAATCACTACATGTGTAAGAAGATTATGGTTAACCATGCAGTATTAATGATGCTTGTTTAATTACAAGACTAATCTATCTGATAAACCAATCAAGAACTGGAGAAGAGTATTGGATTCTGTGGTCCAATTTTGACATTCTCGTATGAAAAGAAAAGAAGATGATCGATGCTTGTAGAAACAAACTGATTAAGAAACCCAGTATTTAATTAATCAATTGACTCGACTTGTGTATATTATTAATGTATACTGTATATGCCTATATAGGGAAGTATAATTTGGATTAACGAACAGATTTGAATTTGTTAATGTTAATCATGTTCAACTTTGGAAGGTTCAACACGATTCAAACATACATTGGATTTCTTCTTCTACGTTCTTAGATCGATTAAACAAAATTAAGAGTCGTTTCTTAGATATATGGTTAATGAGTCTTTTTATGAACATTTTGCCTCCTGATCAGCATCAACTCCACTTGTTGTTTGAGTTCCGATAATGACCAATCAACCGTAATCATCTGCTCCGTCACTCCATCCAATTTCTGGTTAAGCCCCTCGATTTCTGCATCATGCTTCCTCTGAGTATCAAACAATTCCTTGTAACGAGTTTCCATCACTACCTGATTGGATCACTGCGATTGTAAACCTTAGCTCTGATACCACTTGTTATGACCCAATCAATGATATTCATTCAAAAGAGAATTCAATCCAATATTACAGGCCAAATTATCAAGTACGAATAGCAAAGCTAAGCAATTTAGGAAACCATTATAACCTGCTATAGCCAATCGACCAACCTGCTTAGCCGGTAACAAGCAAATACGATAATAATAAACTGCACTTGGGCAACATTAGAAACTGCACTTGGGCAACATCTGCGTGGATCCGTTATTGGGCCTGATACTGGGCTGGGTCACTACAATATGTTCAATTGTTCGCAATTAAACTGAATGTCTAATTAAGAAGCAATTTTTGGAGTTTGGTGTTATTACTTCTTGTTGTTTCGTAGTTCCTTCTTGTTAGAGCGTGCACCTTTCATCCTTCGAGAGGTGGAACTTCTCTTGGCGATGGTGAGTCCTTCGAGCCCTCCTGAGTACTGCATGTTGGGATAATTGGACTTTTGTCCATATGTAGGAATTGACATTTGTTTGGTCAACAATGGAAGCTAGCAGTAAATGTGAAACATGAAGCATGCATGTTAATAGTATGTGAAATGGAGAAGCCTGGTGCTAGCAAACCAAATGTGCAGTATGTTGTGTGCTTATAAAAGGGCTTCAAGTTAGCCTTAAAAGATCACACCACAGAGCAAGCATTCTAGGATATTGTTCTTTCTACTTCTTTCATTAATATTTCATATTGGGTTGAGAGTGTAAGGTAGAGA
Source organism: Plantago major (assembly GCA_026545765.1). Classification (NCBI taxonomy): domain Eukaryota; kingdom Viridiplantae; phylum Streptophyta; class Magnoliopsida; order Lamiales; family Plantaginaceae; genus Plantago; species Plantago major. The sequence goes on from CM048842.1 coordinate 88,682,635, forward strand.
GTCTAGCTAGTAAGAAAGGTTAATTATATCGGGGTCGGTTCGGGGTGACAAGAAGAATTGTGTACTTGTAACAATTTTCTACATAGTGAATTTTCTTGTCTGGTCCCCGTGGTTTTTCTCCTGATTTTGGAGTTTCCACGTTAAATCCTTATGTCATTATTATTTCTCGTATTTGCTTTCCATTTCCACAATGAGTAGATTATGGAGAGCGTATTTGCAGGGCCAAATACCCACCACTACATTGTCTCTTTGAGCAGTGGAACACATGGGTAGTAATTCATATGACATGTATTATTTAATCTCGGCTATTATTCATTTAATATAGCATGAAATCATATAATATATGGTTGAAGTAGAGTATTGTATTGTCCAATTTGACAAACCGTTGACTTGTTTGAACTTGACAGGATTATCTGTCCCACTTTTTCTATTCCACTTATTTTTCACCATTCGAATGAAAAACATCAATCACTTGTGTTTCGGTATAAGAAAAATTATACTACTAGTGATAAAAAGAAGTGGGACATAAGTTTGGACCTCCATCCTGCCGTTAATTATTAAGAAAGTGAAAAGGTTTCATGTTTAGTGAACACAATTTGAATAATTACACACTCTTATTTGGGTTCCATCTTATTTCAGGCAATGGCCCATCTAATGATTTGGGCTTAATTGTTACTATTTGGGCCAGAGTCTGAAATAAGATGAGCCCAAATCATATTAGATGGGCCATTGGCTGAAACAAGATGGGACCAGACAATTTTGGGCTCTCTTAGAATTCGGACCACAGAGAACCTTTACAAGTTTGTGATCTACACCCTTTAATTTATATCCATTTGCAAACTGTGTCCTAAACTTTGCAATCTGAACCCTGGAATTTGAAAATATAAAAAGAGTCAAGTCGCACACATTTTGTTTTGGCACAAGAACATTTAGGGACCAAATCGAAACAAATCGTAACGTGTGCTGCACTTTAGTTTTGTTAGACTATGTTTTAATCAAAAAGACATTTTTATTTACTTTATTTTCCAATGTAACACTTAGACAACCGAAAAAGCCTAAATGTGACATGTTTACTATCCCATCAACCCATCGTATGTAAGAAAGAAACAAAAGGTCTGTTTATAAATTTTTGAACAATAAAGGAGCAATGTGTAATTAACCACAAAATCTTAATAGGATGGAATTGGTGACCAAGTCACCAACGTGTTAACCTGCGAAACGTGTCAACTTCTGACGGAAATAAACGTTGCATGCTCAGATTACTGCAACTTCTCTTCTTCATTATCATCATTTTCTCAGATTATATCATACGCCAAATAATATGTATCATAAAATTGAGGTGCTAAGAGTATTATTTTGGGGACCCAATTTCTGGAAATTCTAGCTAGCTCTAGCTCTGTAAGTTTTTTTTTATATATATGTAAATCCATTCTTTCTTATATATAGGTTTGTGTTCTTTAAATTGGCTCGTAATGTAAAATTGGCATGTGATTCTTGTTAGTTAATGTGTTCCTATGTTATTCAGTCTCTTGTGGAGAATTATTATTATTATTATATATAATTTGATTTGCACATTTTTTATGTTTGAGTGGTTAGATGAGTTATTTGATCTAGAGAAGGAAGATGACCAATTTGATGAAACTCTTGAAATTGAATGGCATGTGTCTCTATTGCTTCATCTTGTTCCTTGTCAATCCATTTTACTTGTATTATAGTTCTCGATAGAATTACGTCTCATCTAAGAGCTCGAACAACTTAAAGAGATCAGTGTAATCTAGTCGTTTATATTAATTCTCCAATAGTTGCTACAAACCTTCTTTCTGTTTTTTGAGCAAGTCTTGTGATGTGTACTGTCCTTCAGGAAAGACAGTTTGAAACCATTAGTTCTGCTTCGAAGCATCAAGTACTCCAAGTCATTCTATTTGAAACAACCAGCTATTTATGCTCACCAGTTCTCTGTGCTCAATGTTTTGAGTTGAAAACTGAATGTTTAAGTTGAGGAAAGTGTGTAGTATTTCACATTTATTTGTTTTAGAACCGGGGGTTTCATTTTGTTCTGTTTTCTTCATTGCAAGTTGCACACCTAGAAGATTAGAAAGTAACTAGCTCAGCTAAGTTAAAAATTGATTTATTAGTTAATTGTTACGTTGGAGTTACTGTTTGTGTAGCATCTGCGCTAGCTTGTTGATGGTTTCGTAGTGGGCAGGTTACTTTCGAGCAATTTGAAGGAAGTCTTAACGAATTTCTGCACATAAGATGCATGTGGCATGGCATCATCAGCCATCTTGCTTCTATACCAAAACACTTATGAAGAACTTCACCTGCCAGCAGCCTTAGTCGCAACATGCTTCGGTTCGGCTGCTTTGGTGCTTTCACTTTTTCTGACTTTTCAACATCTCAGATATTACACCAATCCTTCGGTTAGTCCTGTTGCAACCAAGTGACCGGTCTATTTTTCCAAGTGTGATGCACTTTGTAGACTCTATCTTGATATTGAATCTCGTTCCGCTATCTTTTGTAACAGGAGCAAAAATGGATAGTTTCTGTTATATTTATGGTTCCTGTTTACGCAACTGAATCAGTAAGTTTCTATAGCTGGTACATCTTCAATGGGTATTGACTTGACTGTGATGTGCGTTTGCTCTTAGGTATATCAGAGTATGAGTTATAACTAACTGACATGGCTGTGTATTGCACGTTGTACCCGAATCTAGTGAATGCCAAGTGCTGGCAAGAATTCTTGTTCTTGTTCTTTTTCTTTTTTGCCCCTATTGGGTTATGTACATGCTTAATCTTTGTTATCACCAATTAATGCATTGACATTGGTGGAGAAAACTGGTTCCCAAACAATGTTGACAAATGGTTTACTGTTGTTGTAAGAGGATTTTAAGGAAATTGATCTGTCCTGGCATAGAAGACCCGGAAATAATGAGAATGAGAATCATTTAGTAGTTGTAGCTCAAACCACCTTTTATTGTATAGTATGCTTGCTTTTATTTCTGACCTGATCATCATCCTTTTCAGATTTTATCATTGTGGAATCCAAAGTTGTCTCTCGCCTGCGACATATTAAGGAATTGCTATGAAGCGTTCGCACTCTATTCTTTTGGAAGCTATTTGATTGCATGCCTTGGTAAGGTTCTTATTGAGCTACGCCTGTCTCAGAAAAAACTGGTGGCAATTTTCTAAACTTCATCTCGTTTAATGTTCCCTGATTAATGTTCTTCTCTACATCCGTTGCAGATCTGTTGGTCTGAATGAGCTTAAATTATTACGTTTCACCGTAAAACGACTTGAATTTAGAAAGTATTTATTTGAGTCTGCCTTAGGGAAACGTAATGTTCTCTGAGTTACTGTAAATCCGTATCACAGCAAGTTAACTCACCAGAAAATTATGATGATAGGTGGTGAGAGGAAGGTCGTAGAGTTGCTTGAAAAAGAGTCGAGAGAGGAGATTAGCAAGCCATTGTTAGAAGGAGAAAAGAATCCCCAGTTGGAAGATAATACTGTTCGCAACTTCATCTGCCATCCGTCTGTACTTGGGAAGGACCTGTTCTCAATAATAAAATTTGGGCTTGTACAATATGTAAACCCCTACACTCTTACTTCTGATAGTGTATTATGAACCCTTGTTGCCCCTTATCTTTTTCTCTCTGTTGAGGCTTATTCATATTGCTTTTCTATAGATGATTTTGAAGACACTGTGTGCTTTCTTAGCGTTTCTGCTCGAGGTACTCGGAGTTTATGGTGATGGAGAATTTAAATGGAACTACGGGTATGTATTGTTTGCGAAAATTTGGGAGATAGAACAATGACCTGTAAATTGTTTTTGACGTTGCATTTTATTCCTTGTGAAGTCTCATTCTTTGTTAAGTTGTTTCCTAATCACGATACTTTTCAGGTACCCATACATAACAGTAGTTCTGAATTTCAGCCAAATGTGGGCACTCTATTGCCTCGTGCAATTCTACAATGTAACTCATGAACGGCTCAAGTCTATAAAGCCACTTGCTAAATTTATTAGCTTCAAGGCTATTGTGTTTGCAACATGGTGGCAGGGCGTTGGTATTGCCTTGCTATGCTCTCTTCATGTCCTCCCCAATGACGGAAAATTTCAAACTGGACTACAGGATTTTCTAATCTGCATAGAGGTTGGCATCGCCTAATATATCTTCATTGCAACTGTTGCAACATCACCATAGATAGACCAGTCTCTTTGCATCAAAGATGAAATATTGCCCAAGTTTTTCAAATCTATAAACTGGAAACTTTAGCATGCTACTTGAGAATCATAAGCTAAGTTGTGCTGAACATTTAATTGGACGTAGATTGTCTATTTGGATTCTGAATCAATACTGTCTGTGACCGACTAGCCGAGTCCAACAGATCAATCAGTATGGTTGTGTCCTAATGTAATGGTACCTTTTTTTACACTTGTTATGGCTGACTCGATTGCTTGTCCCTTTCACAGATGGCAATTGCTGCCGTTGCTCACATTTTCGTGTTCTCAGAGAAACCTTATCATTTCATACCAGCAGATACTATTGAAAAGATTACCACCCAAGATACAAAAGCTTTGGTTAAACTAGAAGAAGGTGACCAAGAAAAACCCGCGGTGGTTGAAAAGAAAGAAACTGAAGTCGAGGCTCCAGGAACAAGTGTCAAAGAAAGTGTTCAGGATATCGTGGTTGAAGGAGGGCAAAAGGTCACATCTCTCTTCCGGTTTATTAAAAAGATCTTGATAATTTTTCTTTTGCATTTTATGTTTGAGTATATACTAGTAGTCACTAATGCTATATGAAACTATCCGAGCAGGTTGTGAAGGACGTGGTATTGACTATAAACCAGGCAATTGAACCAGTACATGAAGGAGTGACGAAGATCCAAGAAACTTTCCACCAGATATCGGTGTCTGGTGAAGGCGAAGAGGAGCCAGAAGTGAAAGTTGAGAAACACAAAGAGAGTATTACTACGGAAGCTGAAGTACGAGTAGTTTAAAGATAAGGTGTAATCAGAAGACGGAAATCTTTCTGTCAAATGAATGTATATATGATCGAGAAATAGCAAGCGGTACGAGAAGCTGAGATTTTTTCCAAATAGTGTAGTTGTGGACACTTTAGAATGTGGTTCTGGAAGTGTACACAATGTATGTATGTTTAATTGTCGAGTCAAGACTATTCTAGCTTCTTGCTTTTCCGTTGAAGTTTGAACTGCTATGTACAGGCTAGGTTCTTGTGTTTGGATTGTAGTTTCACAAAGGGGGAATTACGTTTACTACCCCTTAAATTTGGGCCAATTACAATTTAGTCTCTTCTATTCAAATAATTACAGATACACCCAAAATCAGATTTTTGAGTTGACCAGAAATAAAATAAATGAAAAAGAAAATTAATTGAACTTGGTTGCAATTTACAATCTTTAATTTAATACACATTTGACTCTATTGTTTTATAAATTACAACAATAACTTAAAATTAAAAAAAATTAAACTCTAATAAAATTTTATTTTTTAAAATATACCCAATTTTTTTCCCATCTTCTTCTTCCTTCTTCCACCACCATCTTCCACCACCTCCTTCATCCTCCATCTTCTTCTTCCTCCTTCCTCCTCCATCTTCTTCTTCCTCCCTTCGCTTCTTTTTACTTAAAAAAAAGCTTCGATCGGAGCTATTACATACAGCTCCGATTTGGAGTTAATGACTCAAATCGAAATGTAATTCCGATCAGTATATTTTCGATCGGAGCTTTTTTGAAGAAGCAAGAAGAGGAGGGAGGAAGGAGAAGATGGATGAGGAAGGAGGAAGAAGAAGAAGTTGACCAAGATGGTGGTGGTGGTGGAAGATGGTAGGTACTGAGATTTGAAGAAATGAAAATTTTTGTGTTTGTTTGTGAGACTGAAAAATATTTTAGGATTTATTTTGCAATAAGGTTAATTAATGAATTATACAATTATAAAGAAAAGATAAAATAGGAGAAAAAGTTGACTTTTGGACCTATCTGTAATTAGATTTTTTTGTGTGTGTAAAAATGGGTTAATCTATAATTGTTTGAATAGAAGGGACCTCAGTGACAAGAGGCTATATTGCAGGGGTTGTATCTGTAATTTTCCCTTTCACAAATTTCAGCTGATAAAGAACACCATGTTGGTTTTGTAATTATTGGGCTTTGGTAGTAGAAGAATCAAATTGACCAATGAAGCATGTACTAAATGTGGAGTGATAATGTCTCTCCCCACAACTCTTGATGATTAATTTCATATATAGTTCCGAAATACACCCTCTTATACACCTCCACACTATAACAATTATTGACAAAGTCATTATAGTCTAGTTTGAACTGACTAATTGCAGAAAGAGCATGTTTACAAGGGATACCATTTAGTTGCCACCTCCTACAAGTGCAACAATATCCCTCTAGATCCAATTGTATTGAGAACCATCAAAGCCAAGGATCTCCCAGTTAGTAGTATCACATTTCCTGGTAATCTCATCCTTCTCATGTTCTTCTCTATTAAGGCTCTTGGTCTAGGACACCAAACTCCTTTCCATTTCTTTTCAGCATAGTCTCTAAGCTCTTGCATCCTTTGCATCAAGATTTCTCTGATCCACTCAAGCATACTAAGGATTGCTTTGTGTCTTGCCTTAAGTATCATCTTGTTGAAGCTCTCACAGTTGTTGTTCATGGTCAGATCACACCTTGGATAGGTATCAAATCCACTCTTACTCCACTGTTCAGGTGGCTTGGTTTGCAACCAATCAAATGCTCTTTTATTAAGATTTCTCATCTCACCCATGGCAGTCCTGAATTGCCCTTATGTAGTTGCATTGGAAGCCTTGAATAAGGCATATTTATATGCATCACCTCTAAACCCTGCACCCCAGAAGTTCTTCAACAAGTGCCTAACACAAAATCTGTGTTTAGCCCCAGGGAAAATGTCTGCAACTCCCTTAATCAAGCCCTTTTGTTTGTCATACATCATTGTGAACTTAGAAGGATCCAATATGTTCAAGTCAGACTTCAACAGTGACAAAAACCATGTCCAAATTTCTCCAGTTTCATGAGATACCACAGCATAAGCAATAGGAAATGGTTTGTTGTTGGGATCAATCCCAACTGCTGTTAAGAGAACTCCCTCATGTGGACCTTTAAGATGGCAACCATCCACACCAATTAGTGGCCTACATCCAATCATAAAACCTTCTTTAAGTGCTTGAAAGCATACATAGAAATGCCTGAACTCATGTGTTACCCTGTCCACATTAACAATAACTGTAGAGCCTGGATTCCTGCTTCTTAGTTCCTTAGCATAATCCCATAACTTTGCATATTGTGCATCTGGTGGACCTTCCATAATTGAGATGGCCAACTTTCTTGCTCTATAAGCCTGAAAGGGAGAAATGACAACCCTGTCTCATTTTGAACCTCAAGAACAAATGTCTTAATATTTCTATCTGGATCAATCTTGAATTTGCTAAGGAACCTACTTGCAAGCCATGAACTCTTCACATAGGGGACACTTTGTGTCAATCCACATTCATGATGAGGCATGTAGGTATGCACCTGAAATCCAGTACCATCTTTAACCCTGTGGCAGTGCACTCTCCATTGGCATCCATGTCCTTCACACTTAGCATAAATCCTCACTTTGTCATTCTTCACCACCTTTACATTTCTTAAATTGATTGCTCCATGTGATGCAACAGCCCTCCTAAAGTCATCTTTGTTGTTAAAAATCATCCCCAAATCAAACTTAGGTTCAAAGGCATGCACAAATCTATGCACCCTTCCACTTGACCTATGCTGCCTTTTCTCATCCTCATCATTAGATTCAAGTGCATAGTTCACATCATCAGAACTAGCAACTACCACATCATACTCAGATTCTCTATCATCATCAGAGTATTCAATTACTACTCCTTTTAGTTTCTCATTAATGTACAAACCATGTCCCTTGCTGCCCTGCATATAGTCAAAACCAATTGGGATTTCCTTCTCCTGATTTAACTTCTCCTTACCCTTCTCCTTGGCAGTTAACTTCTCCTTACCCTTGTCAAGCAAAACACCCTCAATCCACACACTATATTCCCTTTTCTCAAGGTGATCAATTGCATGGGTTTGAGCAGTAAAATCATCATGTAATTCTACAAAGCCAGACTTTGCATAGTAGTAAAAACCTCCTAACAGGTCCAACATTGGACAAATCAGCAAATCCATTCAAGTGTTTCATATCCAAATCCTCCATATCAAAATAGTCATATTTCACAAGTTTACCCCCAACATACTTTTGCTTGTTTGTCATAGCGTCAACCACAAACTTACCACCATAGTTCACACATATAGTCATATCAGTTGTGTTAAATCTGTCCAAACAAATCATTCATGCAAAATTCAGACTAAAATTAAAGCCAAAACAACTTAAAAGCTTCTAAAAACAGGGGAACTTAATTTTTGCATGAAGAAACATGAACACACACGTAGCATATACATTCAAACTAATAAAAATCGAATCTTTACATACCATAATCCGGATTCGGCATGTGCAATTCATCATCAGGCCTTGCCGACATGTTTGATTTTTGAATGTTGTCACCTTCCAAGCATTAACTGTGGTCGTTTTCTTGAGTTCAATGGAGTAACAGAGAAGTAAATGAGAGAAGAGAGGAGTAAATGATTTGGGTGAATATTTTAGGTCTAATTGTCTCCTAAAATGCGGCAATTTTCCCTCCAAATTGTCCCTTGCCATGTGTGACTCCATGTGTGTCCAAATCAGCCGAAATACATACCAACTCAACCGTTTTTGTTCACATACAGTTCATATACGGTCCTCCAGGACCAATTCTGGTAAGAGAAAAAATTTTAGGACCAAAATCTTAAGGGACCCCCAGTTAGAGGACCAATATTGCAAATCTCTCCAACCGTAGTAAATTAGTATAGATTGTTCTTATATTGTTATATACTTATGTTGTTGCCTGTGCATGTATGTTAATGTAATGTATGAATGTACATATGTGATATAGGTTTCCTTAACACTATTAATTGGTGCTATGTCTTTCAAAAGCAGGTCTTTTTCACTGAATGTTAAGAAGAATCACTCCTCCAAGTTTGCACTATTTAAAATAATTGGGGAATTTTCAAAATTACAGGGTAAAGTTGGTGTAATTTTAAACTACTGAGGCATGAGTGTAGCATATTAGTCATTTTGGTTGATAAATGATGTTTTTCTTTCTATATAGAATGTGTTTATGAATTTATTGGTGCTATGTCTTTCAAAAACAAGTCTTTTTCAGTGAATGTTAAGAAGAATCACTCCTACAAGTTTGCACTATTTAAAGTAATTGGGGACTTTTCAAAATTACAGGGTAAAGTTGGTGTAATTTAACACTACCGAGGCATTACTATTGAAATCTGCACATATGTTTCCTTAAATCCGTAGCTATTGAAATTCTCTGATCGGTTGTGTATTTCCGAAGGTGATCAGTGGACTAATGAGTTCAACTGGCTCAAATTCTTCGAAAAGGCGAAGGTTAGGTGATGATGATAGTATAGTTGTTCACTATAGCTCGAGGACCAACCGGACGTTCGAGGACCGAGAGGCCAGCCCAATTATCCACCTGAAGAAACTGAATAATTGGGTAATTATCATTTGTTTTTTACTTTCTATGAAATCGTGATCCATGAATATGAAATCAATTCAAATATTTACTGCATTTGTGATTGTGCCCTTATGTATGATTTTATTGGACAGATTAAAAGTAAGTTGATTCAATTATATAAGAATATAAGAGATTATTTGACATTTAAAATGTACTATTTCTTTTCATGCAGGGTGGTGATCTTATCAAATGGGACAAAGTGAATGTTGGTTATTATGTTAGCATTGATATAGCTGAGGGATCGGTAAACTCTTAAACCCCTTTAACTCCCATTTTTCTGCAGCTGTATATTTCGGTTAGTGTTGAATGATCTTGGCTAATTTGAATATGACATATCCTTTGTTGACAGATAGAAGACTGCCGGGCAAGATATAATGGGGCCGCTTATCATCATCAGCGTCGCAAGAAGTTTTCATTTCCTGCCAGGCTCATATGTGGAGATTGCTTTGAGGTGAGTACCTCGTACTCCTATATAGTTTATGACTTGACTTGATCTTTTTACTTAACCCACATGTATATTGCGATTTGGAGTTGGTATTTGTCAAGAATTTGCATGTGTTTGTGGATGAACACATGAAGAAACCGGACTTTGTTGAGCTCATGCGAAGGCTTGGGGCGTTGGTGATGATCGAAGTGCAATTTCTCGAGACGAATGGGAGACAGCGCACTTGTATCTTGCATTTGTTTTTAGAAAACGAGGGCAGCCGAACCCGACCCGAACGACTAGCCCTAGGCAGCCTGCGGATCTAAGTAGAGGAAAAGTTTGTCTTTGATGAGATATCACTGAACACATCCATGTCTAACAGGATAGTGCATTATGCTATTATTAGGTTTCATAGTTTTATGGAAAAGTTCAGAGATGGTTGCTCATGTTCGTAAACTGAAGCAAGCATCAGTTGGGTAAACTGAAAGGTGGGAGAGAAAGTTGTTTTACCTAGGACAACTTTCAAACAAAATCAGGACAACTGCTCTTGTTAGGGTATGTTATTGTTTATGAATTGTAACTCAACTCGAGTATTATTGTGTATAGCGGAGAAACAAACACAGAAGACTGAAAGTTCAACTCGAATTGAAAAAACTCAATTCGAACCAAGAGCCAAACACCATGACTATTTTTCGTGAGTCCGGAGTAAACCGCTTGGACTGATAAAATACGGTGCAAACTAAGGACAGACTCAGTATTCGAACTTCGAGGGGTACAAATTATATATATAAGATGTATTACATGGGTGAACTACCAAAATTTCAAAAATATTGTACATATAAAATTTTTTATTTTCAACTTTTGGGAGGCGAACATTCCCCTACACCCCCAAGAACGCGTTTGATCCTGAAAGGGAATGAATAGAAAAAATAGCATGTCTCGTGTCCATGGAATCCAAGTTCCAGCAAAACACACTAGTGAATTATAGTGATGTTGGGATTGTTGGCTTACACTAGATAACGTAGCAACATTATAAACCAAGTTATGTCGTGATCATTACAACTTAAAAGTGTATCGTCATGAAAAGACAAAACCTTGTGAAGTAATCAACCTAAATTTGACAAAATAGCTCACAAAACTGTAAACAGTAGTAGTATATAACGACGAAGCTACTACTATTTCGCCGTTTTTCTTCTTCTTCTTCTTCTCCGATCGATAATGCTAGCCCTAAGATACATGAGGCAAACCAGAGCATTAATCTATCCTTCACTCACACTCCTCTTCTCTACCTCTGCCGTACCTCACCGATCTCTTCTCACCTCCTTTTTCCCCAATTCAATCGTTTCTCACGAATCTCGTACTCGAATTGCAAACGTCGATTTCAACTTCCGTGAATGGTTCCTCACCCGTAAAAACCCCCTAATCGATCAAATCTACACTGTTTTACACACTAATCTCGACGATTCCTCAATCGATTCCTCTCTCGCCCAGCTCAACATCTGCCTCACTGAAGAATTCGTGCTGGAAGTGATTACTTATCACAAAAACAAGGATGTTCTCGCTTCGGTGAAGTTCTTCGATTGGGCTGCTAGGCAGAGAGGCTTTCATCACACGGATAAGACGTTCAATGCGGTTTTTCGCTTTTTGAAAAAGGCTGGTATGAGCGATTTGATTCTTAAGTTTCTGCAGAAGTATGAGAAGGAGAGTGTGTATACGAATGATGTTACTTTTCAGAGTATTTTGATTGTTGGTTATGCAATTTCGGGTAAATGTGATCTTGCACTGCAGGTGTTTGGTAAATTGCGGTTTGCTGGGGGGGACTTGAATGACTATGCGTATCATTTGCTTTTGGATTGTTTGGTAGAGCAAGGGTATTTTGATGTCGCGGATGTGTTTGTTGAAGAGATTCGGGTTAGAGGGTATGAGAGTGAGGCGACGCATTCTATTGTGATTAAGAGTCTGTTGAGGCAGAAGCAGTTTGATAAGGGGGAGAAGTATTTGCGTGAGGTTGTTTTGTCGGGGGATAATCAAGTGTCCAGGAACTGTGGGCGTGTTGTGGGTCAAATGGTGTCTGCTTTGTTTAAGGATAATCAGTATGAGAGGGCTGCTTTGTTGGTTGAGGAGCTCCGCGATAAGGGGGTGGTCTCCATGGACTATGCCTACAGTGCCTGGATTAGGGAGCTTCTCTCAATGGGGAAGTTGGAGGGGGCATTGAAGCTCTTCAAAGATAAGAGGGCGCTCGAGGGGTATGTTCCGGATGTCTTTCGGTATAACATGCTGGTGTCTACGCTTTTGAGGCAGAACAGGTTTGATGAGGTGTTCGATTTGTTGTTGGAAATGAAAGACATGGGAATATTGCCTGATGAGGCAACATTGAATTCTGTGTTGTGCTTTTTGTGTAAGGTAGGAAGGATGGACATTGCCATGGACTTGTACGATTCCAGGGAAGAGTTTGGTTTCTCTGTCAATTACATTGCTTATGATTATCTTATAAATACTCTCTTGGGAGATGGAAGTGCTGATCTAGCATATAGTGTGTTGGTGAACTCCATCGAACAGGGTTACTTTCCTCGGGAAATGACGTTCCTCGTCATTGCTGATGAACTTTGCAGAGAAGGAAAGCCCGATAAAATGAAGGAATTGGTTCGTTTCGCAATAAAGAGGAATAAACTGCCCAGTAACACATATGACAAATTGATATCGACCCTTTGCACGGCCGATAGGGTGGATGATGGATACTGGGTCTACAACCTGCTGGACAGACTAAATAAGCCAACTAGGAATTCCACTACGTATGTTAACCTAATCATTGGATTTACAAAGTCAGGTAGATCAGAAAATGCGATTCGATTATTCACGAAAATGCAAAGAAATGAAATTAGCGGCACCAGCAGAGTTATTAGAGACGTGATTTGCTGCATATGCATGATGGATAATCCCGATAAGATATTCTATAAATTTCTTGAGATGCAGCTGGCTATCCCCGGTGAGTCAGCCTCTAAAATTTACAGTTACTTCATTGATGGGGCTGTGCATGCAAGGAAGCCTGAATTGGCCAGGCAAGTATACGAAATGATGGGGCCAAGTGGTGTCGAAGCAAAATTTAGACATGAACTTCACTTGTTGAGAAGTTATATATATGGCGACGATATTTCTCAGGCTTTTCATTTATTTGAAAATATGTCAGAGAGATGGCCTGGCAGGAAACTCTGTCGATATTTTATTTGTGATCTTTGTACAGGCAGTAAACCAGACCTTGCAGCCTCTGTAATGAGTACAATGAAGTCAGCAGGGGAAACGCCGGGACTTGTATGTTATGAGGAACTAATTAAGTCATACTGTGCGTTGGAACAATTTCCTAAGGCAATAAATGTTGTCAATGTTATGGGCCAGATTCCTCGACCGGTTTCTACCTTCATCGGAAATACATTTATGTTGTATGCATTAAAATGTCCAAGATTGCACCTTGATTGGGTTGCTTATGCAGGTCATACTGAAAATCTAACGGATGCCTGTCGGAATTTAGGCCACCTTATTGGTGTTTTTTCTGGTTTTATTGAAGAAGCCTACGGGTATGAGGACATGGAAAAGCTGATTCAGAAGAGTTTCCGTATGGATGTTTTTACTAACAACATGCTACTGAGAAGAGCAGGCATTCGTGGAGTGGACAATGCATGTGAAGTTTTTCATAGGATGCGTGAAAAAGGATATGAGCCAAATAGATGGACTTATAATGCTATAGTGCATGCTTTAGCCAAAGCAGGCCGTATGACAGAGGCTAAATATTTGATGTCAGAGATGCATGCTAAAGGCTACAGCTTATTGGAATTTAACAAAAAATATCTAGCATGAAATTTTGTCATAGGTTCTGTTTTAGATGAAGGATACCAAAGAAGAAATGTAATCCTAAAACATCTTGCTGACATGATTTCTGCCCCTACACCTGTTTCTTATCATGGTACTCCATCGCGCAAGTTATTATGGAGCAATCCAATACCTTGGTGCTTCTATAATATCGGTGAGACTTGACAAATTCATTATCATTGAGGAAACCAAAATAGTTGGAAAAGAAGAGTGATACTCCATCACTGCAGTTCCTTCCTTGTCATATCATAATTTGGCAGAGAAAGAGGAAGACCTTCGCCGAAGAATTGGACTAGATGTTTTCCTATGGATGTTCTTATGTCTTCCCTCGCCATAAATGAGGTACCAGTCCTGCATTTAGTACTTAGCATATGGATAATATCTATGGTTTTAGAACTTGATATTTGTTGATGGATATTATGGTGCGCGGCTCCTGGCCACACAGGGCCCCTAATCTTGGTCCATTAGTCTAAGAAATATAATCCCGTACTAAAAAACCATAATCTATATTACATATTAGGAAAAACCATTCTAATTAATGGACTCAGCAGTATTAGCATATTTATTTGTATTAGGAAAATAACAATAATAATTATCATGATAATAAATATTCAAGGTGAAAAAAACTTGTTTTACTTTATTATATTATTATTTTTTAGGCCTCACGTAGAAATTTCCGAGGTGTCTCGTTAAAAATTATGTACACTACTGTTACCTGCAAAGCTAAAAGTTTAATTGGAACTCTGCGTTGGTAGAAAATTTTCCTGAATTTGTGATGTTAAATCCAAATTTTATTAATAAATGTTTGGTGATTGTATCCCCCTTCCCCTCTCTGCGTGAGAGCACGAGTAATGCATAAATTGCACGTAATTCAGCCTCAGTTACTGTCTTACTTTCTGACCCCCGCCGTTAATTTGAATTGGTCAAATTTTAAAAGTCGGTTAAATGACCAAAATGCCCATAATTTTCTTTAAAAATAAGAGAGAAATGAAAAGGAAAACAAATGCTATAAAATTTTAAAAGATCAACAAAATTATATATAATAAAAAAATTCTGGTGGTGGAGGCTGGTGGAGCAATATTTTACTCTAGATCGGAACAGTGATTGTTGCATTAAAAGCTCCAATCTGGAGTAAAAACTGCTCCGCCATTTTTTTTCAGTTTTTTTTTTTAATTTTTATTTTGAATTTGTGTTCTTTTTAATAATATTTATGATGCCACCAGGTGTATTGGAGGAAAATTTAAAGCCGGACTAGTTTGTTCAAGATTTGTTAACGGACAAGAGTCAGAAGTAATAAACTAACTGATCCTGGTTCATGTGATTGTGCATTTTCTTTTCGGTGGCCCACAAAGCATCATTCACTTTTCCATCTGTTACCTCGATAGCTATAAATTTGAACAATTTGTTGATGATTTCCCTTTTTATTTTGAAAAGTAGCTTTGAAATACAGTATTGTCATGATGCTATCTTAGTCATGCATTCATTTGTGCTGTTCCGCTCAGCTTAATAATGCTGCTTGTCTAATTGGAATCCCTGCATTGAGATAAACTTAAGCTGTGTATGTGGTTAAGAAGGAAAGCAAGGACTTTGTTACTTGTTAGAGGCTTCTAGCTCTATGCTCTTATATAAATACTGTTTAGTAGAGCACCCATTTCTTGCTGTATTCTCTTATATTTTTATCCTTCTAGCTCAATTTTCTGAGCATAACTGCCAATGCCGCCCTTTCCACTGCAGTGAGTGTGCGGCGCTTCTCCAATTTGTGAAGTTGCTTTGTTGCACATTTCAAGTGAGATCTCGAAGCTGCTCGTGTACAAATGCATGCAAAACCTACTTTGGATAAATAGGTTTGCGTGAAAAGGTTACCCGTGTCAGTTTCAGATTGCAATTGAGCTGCTCATGTACTTTGCAGTCTGCACCAGTACATCATGATGTGAAATTTAAGCAACATTTTGCTGGATAGAGATTTCAATGCTAAGATTGAGATTGTCTTGAGTGAAATGTTAATCTTGGAGAGCCTAATACAATGTCAGTTGTGGCTGGCTCCTTTGGATACATCATATATGGCTCCAGGTAAATTTTCGATCTTTTGAACAATTTGCTTGTCTCTTTGAAGTTATGCTTATAAGTTATAACCCATGTTATCGTGTTTGTTTATGAATCTCAGAATATGCTAGACTAAACAAGTGGATGAGAATATCGATCTTTACAGTTTTAAAGTGCTCCTTGAAGCTTGAACTGGTAATATAACCAGAAAGGAAACTCATTCGTGAAAATACTGTCTTTAGCAGATGCTGTGGAAGAGGATATAAAAGCTGCAGAAACAAACCCTGTGCAGATTTTAGCATTTCATGCATAAGAGTGAAAAAGATTTTAGCATTTCACGCCGCATTAGGCTTTAGAATCTAATGAGTTTCAACTTCCTGAGATTTGGACAAACAAAAAGGGAAAGTGGGAAATTGAAATTAGATCAGAGGGACTAGAAGTGATCAACACATGCCCTCCTTCTGAAGCTCAATAACGAATATCCTTTCAAGTGTCTGACACACTCTCCTACTGAAGATAGGTTAAAGGTTCATCTATACGATGGTTTATACAAGTGATCATAAAATACAGAAACGGGACTCGAATTTATATAGTATACACTGAAACAGTATCTCCTTTATGCTCCCAGATGACTGCGGGATTCTATTGTACACAAAGAATTAGGAAAAAATATAACCTAGCTGGTATCGAGGGCCTACCATGAGATACATAACGAACAGTTGATGATAGAATTACTCGTCATCAAGAGCATTGCATACCTCCAAAAGAACAGATGGTGAAGCCCAGACGATGAAAATCTATGAGAAAAAAGACCTCTAATGTTGCAGTTCCTTCTCAAGGCAATTTCTGTGGTATGCCAATGTACTCTGGCACTGGCTTTCATTTCAACAACAGTTCCTGGTTGATGATCCTCTTCCTCAATTCACTTGCTCTGGCTCCAATGGTGCTACAGTTGTGAAAACAAAATTTCGTTCCAAGTATCAGGTACACCAGGCAAACACCAATGCAAGCAATCTTGCACGCCCGGGGTAGATTTAATGCTGTAACGTGATATATGGCCCTCGTCTCTTAATTCAGACAATGCTGTTATGTCAAGAAGCTTTACACGGGTTCCACTGACTGCACCGGCAATTTGAGGATCACTAGAATCTTCTCGAAGCACCTCCTTTCCGCCAACTAGAGCAGTGTTGTCACATGTACCTCCAGTATTCCAATCCCCATTGAAAAAATGCCTTGGCGATATAGTGCGGAAAAATGCTTTCAAGTCAGGATGTAATGGGAGCTGTGAATCCACCCATTTGATAATACTGTGAATTGTAAAATTCTTTGCATGTGAAATATCTGCAAGCCTTCTATTGGTGTTAGGCACGCCCCCAACGTACATTATCCATCGGTTGGCGTTAAGTTTTCCTCTATTCCAATGGTGTCCAGTGTTTAGGACGAGAAGGTTAAATTTGTGAAGGTAACGGCGCACAAAGGCTGGTGGTCGATCCATGTGCATTGCAATGTCAGTGGCTGGTTTAGATGTATCAATTGGCTCCAAATCACAGAGACTTGCTGACCAATAGTATAGAATCGTTGTGTTAGTAATCGGAAACCTGTAAGCCCATCCATCCGGCCGTGCAGCATGACGAGCTTTTACGAGACCAAATTCGCGTCCCACGTCTAGAACATCTGATCTCTCTTCGCCACCTGTCAGCATGCACATGAGAGACTGAAACTGTTGTCTGCCGAGTGAATCTCCAACAAAAGCTAATGTCTTGTCTTGCATTCTGCTTGCAACAAAAACATGCACTTTGTTTAACAGCCAGAATACAAGCAGCAGTAAAAGTCGTTGATTTAGCTACATATATAGAAGCCAGACTCGATAGAAATTTTATAAGATTCACAATAATACAAGCACAACTTAACACAAGAAACTGATTTATAACTCGAGTATCACACTACCAAGACAACACTTTTGGTTTAACAACAAAATTTCCAAAATCACTATAATAGCATCATGTATTGACTATAGAGGGCTGAGGGCACCATTGTGGGAAAAAAATACAAAAAATAAAATAAAATAAGATAGAAAATACAAAAACATGATTCATTATATCACCTGGAGATTAATGGCTCACCAACAGAATGTTGTTTAACAGCGTATTATGTTCATGTTTAACAAGCACAGTTAAGTTAGATAGCAACAAAATAATACCTCTTCAGGAAATTTGAAGCTGTGAATTCTTCCATAGTACAGTCCTTGGGCTGCCAACGCAGCTTTTCATATTCAAAATCTGTGCGCTGCGTCAAACGGCAAGCCCACATTGGTGACAACCACTGCTTACAACCATAACCAGAATATAATGGCCTGCCATCATCAACAACCCACTTACCTTTTCCATATTTGCAATCTGTAGAACAGGAAGATCAGGGAATTTAAAAATGTTTTCGATCATTGGACTGCATGTGCATCAAATAAAACCCATTAACAGAAGGTATGTGAACAATATGAAAGCCAAGTTGAATCCATTAACAGAAGGTATGCGAACACTATGAAAGTCAAGTTGAACCCATTAACAGAAGGTATGCGAACACTATGAAAGTCAAGTTGAACTTTGATCGCCATTTCAATAACTAATGTGATGCTACCTAGAAAAACAATGTTCCCACTGCTGTTATATCACACATGCTTCATGATTGGGACTAGGCAGCCTCTCCAGAAAGTATTAATGATTGACAAGACCTTGTATGATAGTGTTGAGGTATATGCAGGCACATGCAATCAATTCTACATGTCCATGATAACCTGCTTATGTTGCCACACTAGACGATTTTTACATCGTCGAAAAAGGGAGATAGACAGCGAAACAACACAATTTTCTTGAACTGTACCTTCCTTCTTGGTAGCTAAGGACACGCCTTCTGTTTGATTTTTATTCGCCGGTAGCTCTATGTTTGGAGAGCTCTGAGTTGTGACCAGGTGAGTCTCTGATTCATTTGATTTACTTTCTCCATCAGATACTTCTTCTGATTTTTGGTTTCCAATAGCACTCTTAGGAGATTCTGCTCAACAGAAGACAACTGGAGATGATTGAGCTGATAAATATGACTAGAAATGCAAACTAATTATCATGTCGTTTGGAGTTTGATGGTGTCATAAAAATGAATTCTTTTGAGATTTAGAAAAAGTATAAACTCCGGACAAGTCAGGAAAATACAACGTAAAGTGTTTAAGGAATTTTAGATTTGTTTTCCTTGGGGGGGGGGGCGGATTCCACAATGATGACACACAAGCACCTCATTGTGAAGCATAAATTAGAGAAAATAAATAACAAACAAAGAACATGGGAGACGAGCACGCTTCGAAAAGGAAACGAGTTCTTGAGCATCAATACAGAGAATGGTTTTCCTGGTTTGAATAAATATAAGATCATGTACATTAATTCAATCAAGCAGGTCAGACACACCTGAGGTGCCAGGTCTGCTCTCTACTATGGCAGAAAGTAATCTTTCATTTAAATAAAGACGATTTGTAGCTGACCTTTCATTTCAGTAGCTGGCAGGTTATCACGATTTTCTACCTCAACTGCTTGCTGTATTACTGAAGAAGCAGTTGAATCTGCTTGTTTTGTCAGAATTTCTCCTGAACCACTATTCTCCCTAACAGTTTCTTTACCAATATCAGGTTGTCTTCCTGATGAAGCAGGCAAACCTGCTTGGTTTGTCTCTGTTTGTACAGAATCACTATTTTGCTTGATAGTCTCTGTAACTGTTTCATCTGCAACATACAAGTATATTGAGCACCATCAACATCAGATGCTAAGTGCAAGGTCTTCAGTGATAATGACCGATTAATGAAGGCGATCATGCAAAAATATTAATAAGAAATTCAGGAAGAATCAGTCTGTGCTCCTTAATTGACACTTTGGCCAGATTATTCATACGCTTGGACGTTGGAATTACCTATATTAATCCACGTGGACCATTAGAAAAACAATGTAAAAGAAGAAAGAACACCACAGTAGCTTAAACGGTTGTGTCATGTAAAATCACAAATAAGAAAATGGAAAAAGAAACATCCAGTAGTTCAATTGTTAAGCCCACATTTCACATAGCAGGCAGGGAATTCAGAAGATAAATATTCATACATTATCACAAAAAACAAAGTCCAGAACTACATCTGCTTGTTTATTTCCCTTCTTATTTGATTTCTACATGAACGAGACAACTGAACCATTTTATGTTGACAGAACACCAATGGACTGATACAAATATTACACATAGAATCAATTTTAGAGCCAGGAAGACAGAACCGTTTTCATGGCGCATGATGCAACCGTTATTATATTACATCCACTTGTTAACTGTATGGAAATATACAAAAAGTTGCAGAGAGGCAAACCTCGATCCAACGGCACGACAGTCGGGGTTGGAGTTAAGGAGGTGAGTAAAGGGGTTTTTGTCCATGCCAAAATAACCACGGTTGCACAAACAAACCCTATAAGAATGAGGGAGAACTGTGAAACTTTTAGCCCATGAATGACTCCCTTCATCCTTGACAATGCCAGCAAACTCAAACAGATCCAAACATTCAACTAGTGTATCAACTCTGTAGAACGTTAGAACAATCGTCAACAAACACCACCACTAACACTCCTACAAGAGCTGATGGTTTTCAACCTGCAAACATAAAAATAGCTACAATAATCAGTAAGGAATAATTATTCAATGTTATAAATTGCCAATGGCATAGAACAGTGGAATACGCAATGTCAACATTATACACGCAAATACTTATTATAAAGCTGAATCAAAGACAGAGAACTGACTCTGAGTCTCTCTATTGTTAATGAATCATTACATACTCATCATACACACAATTAACTTTTATAAAAACAGCTCAACGTTGAATCATCCACTTCTCTCGATATGCAAATTGTGCTCAATTATCTTAATGGAAGAACTCACACCAAATGCAGTCCTAAGTCCTAACTCCTAACTCCTAACCAAATCACCATTGCATACTAATGATTCACACAACAGAGAGATCACACCTCAGCAGTTAAATTTCTAGTCAAAATCACCAAAATACAGCCCGAATCAAATCACCAAATCATACTAAGTATTAACGATTCTAAACTTACACACACCAAAGCTGTAACAGGCTGAATTGCTACACAAAATCACCAAATTACAATCCTAATCAAATCAGTCTCATACTAATGATTCTAAACTTGCACACAACAAGTCACAGTTATAGTTATCTCTAGTCAAAAACACCAAAACACAGACCGGATCTAATCACCGTATCATACTAAGTACTCACGATTCTAAGCTGAATAGCTAGTCAAAATCACCAAAACATAGTCCTAATCAAATCAGTCTCATACAGCCATACTAATGATTCTAAACTTGCACACAACGAGTCACAGTTGTAGTTATCTCTCGTCTAAGTCATCGACAAACAAGCCGAAACAAAGCTGTAAAACCTAAACAATTCACAACACACTGACTAACCAATGCAGAGCAAAATCAAGCATCCTGACGCAATCAAACATCGCTAAACAAAATTGCAGTAGAAACGACATCTATAGCTAGTTTATTTATACCTGTAGAAGTAAAACTAGTCCAAAATTTTCGGATCTGCGATGAAGACAAAGTGAGAATTTAATTTCAGTGTCTAATTACTATACAGCAAGGAACGGAAGAGGCAATTTTACGAGTAAGCTGTGTAGTTAAATCACAAGGCGATGTGTAAGAGAGATAGTGGAGGAAAGGAGGCGGTGGTGCAAAAATCACCGCCGTGATTGTGGTGGAGAGAGAGTCTACACGGTGGTGGAAGAAGAAGGGACAGGTGTCCGGAAAATCCACGGCTTCTGTTCTGTGTCGAATTGAGTTAAATTGGAGAGATCTGGGCTGCTTATTTATATGTATTTTATTTTTTCTTTGGTAATGAAATACGGTAAGTACTTAGTCAATATCAAAAATCAAAAGAGATACAACTTGAGTCGGTGGCGTTTCCCAAAGGATTTTGCCGACCATACCTGAATGCGCAAGTTTCGCTAGCTTATCTGCTACATCATTGGATACTCTACTTACCCAACTTATTTCTAAATCCCAAGGCATGTGGATAAGTCTTCTACACTCCTCCACAGTACTCAAAACGTTTTGCTCCACAACCACATCTTCACCGCGCAGAATCTTCACCGCTAGGAGAGAATCGGTTTCCACTTGAACTTTGGTATACCTTCGTTCCCATGCCTCCTCCAAACCAAATTTGATATCGATAAGCTCCGATGATAGAGCTGTCGGAGCCTGGAGCGGAACAGTGAAACCCCACTGCCACTTTCCATCTTCGTCGCGCAAAACCCCTCCGGCGCCGCCTAGATTTGACGAGGTCAAGACACTCCCATCCGTATTGAGCTTAACCCACCCTGGTTTAGGCTTTTGCCATTTCTCAGAAGTTCGTCCTCTCCCTTTTCTGGACAAATGGTGTTTTAGATCGAGGCTAAGTTGCTTGATTTGGAAGATCGTAGCTTGTAATCCTTCATCTGATCCATTAAAGACTCTGTGATTTCTCGCCTTCCAGATTTTCCATATACCAGCCATGAAGATAGACTTCCAAGGTACATTCGGTATTAAATAGCTTTTGAAACTCGAATTCCCAATATTTTGTTCGAGCCATTTATCTTCTGGAATGAGCATGAATTCCATAAGGTGATGTGCATGTAGCAATTTCTTCCAAACTCGAGCTGCTTGAGGGCATTCTCTTAATGTATGGGCTACTGTTTCCTCTTGGGTTGTACAGCACGGGCAATTCGCCTCGGTCGTGATTTTCCTTGATTTACGCAGGTAATTTGTAGCCAACCTTTCTTTAGATGCTAGCCAAAGAAAGTGTTTTAGCTTGTTACTGAACTTTGCTTTCCATATCCAAGCCTATTTTTTGTTTGAAACCCGTGGTTCACCATAATACTCTTAGATGGTTTTGTAAGCTGATTGACAAGTAAATGTACCACTTGCACTTGCATTCCATAGAATCAGATCAGTTGTGTCTGTGAGCTAAATATCGAAACTGTTAATCTTGTCCATAATGTTCTGTGGGATGAATGAAGTCAAATTCTCTAGAGCCCATTCCCCATCTGCACTGACTAGATCATTCAGCTTAAGTTCCACATAAGTAGCTGAAATTTGCACACCTTGGTCCCATATAGCTCCGCTTCCCAACCAATTATCAAACCAGAACGATATTAAAGATCCATCACCAATTTTCCAGCGAAGAAAGGGCTTAATCAAATTAGCACATTTAATAATTCCTTTCCATGTCGAGCTATCCCCTGGCCTGATCTTATAATGCAATAAGTTCCCCGATTTAAGGTACTTTGCTTGGATTAAGCTCTGCCAAACTGTATCTTCTTTTCTTAAAACTTTCCAGGCTAATTTAGCTAAAGGAGCTTCATTACTCCCTCTAGCCGTTCTTAGTCCTAGTCCACCTTTGTCTTTAGGCATATGGATAAGTCTTCTACACTCCTCCACAGTACTCAAAACGCTTTGCTCCACAACCACATCTTCTTCACCGCACAGAATCTTCACCGCTAGGAGAGAATCGGTTTCCACTTGAACTTTGGTATACCTTCGATCCCATGCCTCCTCCAAACAAAATTTGATATCGATAAGCTCCGATAATAGAGCTGTCGGAGCCTGGAGCGGAACAGTGAAACCCCACTGCCACTTTCCATCTTCGTCGCGCAAAACCCCTCCGACGCCGCCCAGATTTGACGAGGTCAAGACACTCCCATCCGTATTGAGCTTAACCCACCCTGGTTTAGGCTTTTGCCATTTCTCAGAAGTTCGACCTCTCCCTTTTCTGGACAAATGGTGTTTTAGATTGAGGCTAATTAAGTTGCTTGATTTGGAAGATCGTAGCTTGTAATCCTTCATCTGATCCATTAAAGACTCTGTGATTTCTCGCCTTCCAGATTTTCCATATACCAGCCATGAAGATAGACTTCCAAGGTACATTCGGTATTAAATAGCATTTGAAACTCGAATTCCCAATATTTTGTTCGAGCCATTTATCTTCTGGGATGAGCATGAATTCCGTAAGGTGATGTGCATGTAGCAATTTCATCCAAACTCGAGCTGCTTGAGGGCATTCTCTTAATGTATGGGCTACTGTTTCCTCTTGGGCTACAGCACGGGCAATTCGCCTCGGTCGTGATTTTCCTTGATTTACGCAGGTAATTTGTAGCCAACCTTTCTTGAGATGCTAGCCAAAGAAAGTGTTTAGGTTGTTACTGAACTTTGCTTTCCATATCCAAGCCCATTTCTTGTTTGAAACCCGTGGTTCACCATAATACTCTTGGATGGCTTTGTAAGCTGATTGACAAGTAAATGTACCACTTGCACTTGCATTCCATAGAATCAGATCAGTTGTGTCTGTGAGCTGAATATTGAAACTGTTAATCTTGTCCATAATGTCATGTGGGATGAATGAAGTCAAATTCTCCAGAGCCCATTCCCATCTGCGCTGACTAGATCATTCAGCTTAAGTTCCACATCAGCAGCTGAAATCTGCACACCTTGGTCCCATATAGCTCCGCTTCCCAACCAATTATCAAACCAGAACGATATTAAAGATCCAGCACCAATTTTCCAACGAAGAAAGGGCTTAATCAAATTAGCACATTTAATAATTCCTTTCCATGTCGAGCTGTCCCCTGGCTTGATCTTATAATGCAATAAGTTCCCCGAATTAAGGTACTTTGCTTGGATTAAGCTCTGCCAAACTGTATCTTCTTTTCTTAAAACTTTCCAGGCTAACTTAGCTAAAGGAGCTTCATTACTCCCTCTAGCCGTTCTTAGTCCTAGTCCACCTTTGTCTTTAGGCAACACCACCTTTTGCCAGCCAACTAGATGTATCTTTTTCTTCTCCGGGTCATTAGACCATATAAAATCTCTATTAATTCTGTCAAGTCTGTCGCAAGCATACTCCGGCAGCCAACTTGATTGCATTGAATATATCGGAATTGCGGAGGCTACCGACTGAATTAAAGCTGATCTTCCAGCTAGAGATAGGAATTTCGATTTCCAACCATTCAGCTTTGCCATAATTCTGTCAAAAGTCTCTGCATGAACTCTTCTATCTACTCGACCATGAGTCAGGTAAATTCCTAAGTACTTTCCAAGGTTTATCGTCTGCCCGAAACCTAGTATGTCACTTAATTCTCTCTTCAAACCTGCCCCACCCGAGTTAGAAAAGAAGACCTTGGATTTATTTGGTTTAATCTTCAATCCAGAATTTATCCAGAGTTTTACGAATGTACCTGGCTGTACTCACATTCGCCTTTCCCATCAACACTAGATTATCTGCAAAGAACAGGTGAGAAAGAGTTGGACCATTCCTGCAAGGTATAATTGGCTTCCAATTTTTCCGATCCACCTCTTCATTAATCAAGTAAGAAAGCCTTTCCACACATAGTACGAACAGATAAGGTGACAACGGATCTCCTTGTCGAAGCCCACACGAGTGTCAAAAGCATCTAACGGCTCACCATTCCATAATATCTTGGTTGACGCATTTCGTACACAGACTATTAGAGAATTGTATAAGCTGATGATGGAGTAATTCTTGAAATTTGACAAGGATGTTCCGTTACACATGTATTTGGACTGAGATAGACCAACTTAAATACACATATTTATATGCAAACATTATAATATCACATATTTAATTTTTAAAATCACCATGTATATAAGAATTATGCATTATAATTGCATCATCTGCAGTTTTAAATATGTAATGTTTGTTATAACTGAATATTTGATGTATGATTTGTTTTCTGTGAGAGCACATCTCTTACAAAGTTGTTGCTCATTACTTAGCTTATTCTTTAGCACAAATACCTACCTTTTTTCGTGACAAAATTACACGTAACAACTATTTTGGATCATGGTTATTCGGACTAATAGTCACTAAATTTTAATTGAGGTATACTAATAAAATTAATTGAATTTTAATTAAATTGTGAAGATTTGTATTCGGTATATAAGATTTTATAGGGTTTTGTAGTGTTTTGATTTTTAATTGAGTAGTTTATCCATTTAAATGGGATAACTATTACCTCAAAACTAAATGGTGTGTCCAGGTACGAAAATATGTATATTATATCACGATTTACTACTTGCAACAAATCTAACACAGACGTGCACCAATTCCCACTTAATTGATACCTAGTGAATTAACACTATGTTAGCATTTCATTGGGAAAGTGGGGATTAATTAGTTGATGTCATTTGACTTTTTGTAAGTTGGTGAGTTAACCATATGGCGTGCCTCCCACTAAAATTAACTAGAAAGGTTAAAAAGATCGAAAGTATTTTAGAAACTTTTTTTTTTTTCTTTTCAAGACGTTGTAAATTGACGGTCACTACTATTCGAATGAATATTGGGTAATTCTATGTTATTTTCGTTTGAACATAATTGAACTAAACTGAATGGAACTTAACTGAACTGGACTGAACTGAATTATAGTATAAAATACTCCCTCCGTTTCATAGATCTCTTGCTATTTACTTTTTACATAATTTTTAAGAAGTTTGATTAAAAAATGATTTATATAGATAAAGTAATAAGTGTATGGTAAAAAATAAGAAAGATAATTGATAAAGTATGAATGAGAGTGATTAAAATATTAATAATGGGGATAGTGGGGTTTCCATAAAAGGAAATTGAAAGTTTTTAATGGAACACCTAAAGTAGAAAAATGAAAAGTTTTTAATGGAATGAAGGGAGTATAACTAAGCAGAACTGAACGAATCTAAACTGAATGAGTTTGTAGACGAAGAGAACAGAGCCTAAGTCTCACATGCCATTAAAAATTGCATGTATGTTATCTAATGGTGTGTTTTGGCTTTTGTTGTTTTGGACATTTGCCAAAAATTGGTACAGTACTATGTATCTGAATGTAGATCTAATTTATTATCTTACTTGCTATACATGTACATGCACTACGAAAAACTGGATGTTTAGCAACGAAACTATCCATCGCTAACGTTCTAGTGACGAATAAAAATGCCGTCGTCATTTTCTTCGTCACAATGATCCTAACGACGGATAATCTATCCGTCGCTAAATAACGACGAATTGACTGTTGACCTTTTAGAGACGGATATTTAAAAAAATCAAAATCTGCTCTTTTTAGCGACGGATAATTATCCGTCGCTAAAAAGCTGGTTTTTCCTTTTTTTTAAAAAAAAAATCAAAATCTGCTCTAGCTAAATAGAGACGGAATTGGCGACGGATGATGTTTTTCCGTCACTAATTCTGTCACAAATTTTCCAGATTTTTATTTTTATTTTTTTGTTTTTTAATTTTGATGCCTGTTTTCATATTTCACCCGTTTCACAAATATAATGTCCGATAATTAAGCTCAAAGTAATTAAACTGTATTAATTAACAAAAAAAATTCGACGAATATAAATTATCCATAATGAAATTAAATATCTGTACATAAGATAAAACAAGAGGTCAAGTGGCAGAAAAACATAAGTTCAAAACGAAATATCTAGGAGAAGCATAATAGAAATGTATCAAGGCTAAGAAGATGTCGTTTTCTTCTTGAATTGACAGCTCCCGAATGTCGATCCTCCTCACCACCTCAGCCTGAAATCGTAAAGTGCATACCATGAGTTACAGATGACAAATTATGCATACTACACAAATGGTGACTAACATATCACCCATGTATGGTGGCTAACATACCACTCATATTTTCCTAAAAGCAGCTAAGACAATGGTGACTAACATATCACCCAAGTTCAGTCTCACATATAGTGGCTAACACACCACTCATATTGTTCTAAAAGCAACTAAGACAATGGTGACTAACATATCACCCAAGTTCAGTCTTACATATAGTGGCTAACATACCACTCACAAATAAAGCACAAAGAAATAAAGAAGAATGATCATATTATCACAAATAAGATACAAATATATATACTAACCTAGAGATGATTCCGTCTATATTCAAGCATGATAGACACACTTGCAAATAATCAAAAGTTCATCATCCTCTCAATGGTCATGTCAAAATCCTCATCATCTTCATCATCCATTTCTTTCCCAGCATTGGTTTTAGCCATGTTTGCACCTCCGCCGGCCTTCATTTCTGCCTTCAATGCTCTATCGAAAGCAGAAAAACATGTCCACATGTCTGCATAGGAGAGTGTATCGCAATTTCTACATACATAAAAAAACCGAGGTTAAATATTAATTGTGCTAAATTAACTACAAAATACATTTTACATGTTAGAAATGAAATCACTACCAAGAAAGACGAAGTATACTTACTCGGCAGAACTCCAATGAATCGGGTGGAGGCGGCAATGGTGTAGGCGACGGTGGAGGAGGCGACGAAGGTGGAGAAGTCATCCTTGAAGATATAATAATAGCTTTCATATTGTAGATTAAAATAGTAGTAATTCACAACAAGTCAATACGAGCAAATTATACTACAACCCATTCCAATTCCTGGCTATAATTGCATTGTTACTTATAATACGTTCCAAATTTCATGAATTACATGCATTTTAGGTTAAATTTTTTTTTTTATGAATTTCAAAATTCCATTACAATTACGAATTATAAATTAAAACAGTAGTAATTCTTAATTTCTAAGTTAATACAAGCCAATTATACTACAACCACCAAAATCACTAAATCTAAATGGTCTCCAAATACTCAACCAAATCTCACTAATCCTACTACATATACGAAAACATCAAATTAAATACCATACATACTTACAAACATTCTAACGTGATACTAACAAATCAATTTCACAATAAATCAATCAATTGCACAACCTCATGCTTAACCCACTACTTAATATAAGCTAAACTAGCTAGTAGATGAGTCTAAAAACATACAATTGCTCGAAATTAGCAAAAATCCAAAATTTAGAAAAGTAAGGGTTTTAAACTAATACCTTCAATTACGGGAAAAATAGCCGAAGAATGATGAAATTGAAGGGCCACCCGAGTTCCTTGTTGAACGAGCTTCGAAAAGAGTCTAAGATTGGCCGGAATGGTGGAGTTTTGGTCGGAGTTGAAAACTTGGCGAAAATGGCGAAGAGAAATGGGGAAGAAGAAGCAGAATAGAAATGGGGAAGAAGAAGGGCTTCTGCCCGTTTTTTAGTCTGTTTTAGCGACGGATAGATTTATCCGTCGTTAGTTTTTTTTTAATTTTCTTTTTTAAATTACTTTTTTAACGACGGATAATCTATCCGTCGTTAAATTCCTATTTTTTTTTTTTTAAAAAAAAAAAATCAATACTTAACAAAACATAGCGACGGATAGACAATCCGTCGCTATTTAAAGACAGATAGAATTATCCGTCTCTAAATAGCGACGAATGCTATCCGTCGCTATTTAGCAACGGAAGCAACGACGGATTAGCGATGGATAGAGCGAAACGCTCTATCCGTCGCTAAATTCGACCGATTAGTCGCTATATAGCGACGGATAGCTTCCGTCGTCCCTTTCCGTCGCTATATAGCGATTTTCTTGTAGTGATGTTGATGGTTAATTTATGTTTATTCTTATAACTAGAAAATTTGACGTGTTATTATGGTACCCGGTTATAAATAATTGATTAAATATATGAAAATAAGTAATATAGTTGATTCTGATAATTAATTGCCTTTTTCCGAGTTGAATTATGGTTTGAGTTAGTGCAAATTCATCTTTTTTTATTTAATTGGTGAATTTGGAGAATAAAGATTGGTTATCTTTGGTTTTTTTTAATGATAGAATGATTTCATTGTGGTTGAATTAGGTTTTGAAATTTAATTGGAGAAGATATTGAGTTTTTTTTTTTAATGGTGATTGATTTTGTTGGGGAGAAATTAGGGCTGATAATTTAATTGGAAAAGACATATTATTTTTTTTCAATTAAAGTCTAATTTACATGTATATTATACATGTGTCAAATTTAATTTAAATTGAGTACTCAATTGTCCACCGACATATACTGTAATGTAATAATGGGTAAGTGCGAGTATTAAGTAACATGTCGTTTTTAGTAATATATCATCATTAGTGCAATCTATGTTAATCTGCTATAGTCACACACTTATAATTATTTATGGGTTGTTGGCTATTGTTGAAGTAATATCTGGTTTAGATGAAGTTTATTACTGGGACGGAGGTAGTACTTACATACTACATTTAATATGAGATTTGACTTTTGCTTAAATATTTAGGTGAATTTTGACATTAGATTAAGCTTATATTTTATCGGAAAATATTTGATAAAGGTATCTAAGATGTACATAATAATATGATTTCATAAAATATGTGAACTTTTATAGTAATATAATTTTGTACATGAGCCTAAAACAACAATATGTGGACCTTTATAGTAATATTATTTCATAAAGTATTTTCTCTCGTATAATTTACAAAATTTTCCTCAATAATTGTTGAAAAGTTGAAACGGCAACATTCTTTTTTAGAAGATTATAATGTGGTCGAGCAGTATGATGTTTGAGGTACAATTATACAATGTGGTATTAAATTCTAAGAAAAATACATTCTTCCATGATTATATTTTACAGATCTCTACAAGTTCGAGCTCACGAGTATTAATTAGTTTTTAGTAATTAAAATTATACATACCATGAGAATAAACACGAAATGTGCACTAGAAATAGGCTTACCACGATTTTGTCATTTTGAGTTCGTGATCAGCATTATCAGCACGTATATGCTGGCTTTGACGTTTGTGTTGGTAAATTTCTTATCTTTCTGGTAATCACAAAAAACTATACTAATGATCATTTTGAATTTCACACCTTAATTAATTAAACAATGGGCCCCATTGACCAAGGTTTTGGAGGGAGATGGAAGGTTGAATTTCACCCTTTATAAATTATAAGTACTCCATTTTCCACCTTCTCCATTTCCTTTCACAAGCGTTCGGCAGCTCCGATACCTGCCAAAGATGATGTATGACTACTGACTAAATACAAAATAATATATATTAACCCATACTCTATTACTGTTATTAGCTAATCAAAGTAACAAACGGGAAGGAATATCAGTCGTCTTCTCCGACTTCTTCAAGCCAGACTGAAACAGATCGAAACTAGGGTTGATGATGATTACCGAACGGCCGGAATTCTTAAACCACTTGCCGGGGCCTGTTCATGGTTAGTTTTTCAAATGTGAATCTCAAACTAGGGTTTTCTGTTTGACATTGGGAATTTTCAATTAGAACAGTAAAAAAATCGAAATTGACTACTTTAATGCTACTTTTTTTGGCAATGGTCCCTCATTGCAGTGAATAATGGTGGTAGGTTTGTGTGTATTGATTCCTTCTCCCCCCCCCCCCCCCCCCTATTCTCCATTCATTTCTTAATTCAGATTCAGAGTTACAGTGTGTATGCTTTGTTTATGATTTTTTTTGTTTGTCTTCTTGTGTATTTCGAGCTGTCTCCTCATATGTGTCCATGTTTTTTTACTATAGCTCGTGCAAAAAACTGTTTTACTCTTGTGTTACATGATGAGTCGGTTTTACATCGTTTCATTTAGTCTTTTTCACCGTCTTGTTGTAGTTCTTAAGTGTAGTCATAGTTTATTTTATTAGTGTTTTGTTACGTTTTTGTGTTTTGTAGGTGTTTGGTGAAAACGCATTGAAACCAGGCTAAACCAGTGCATATTAATGCATTAATGGAAGCATGAAAGTTCCAAGACCTGAAAGGTGGTTGAAAATGGAGTTGATCGGTCGAAACGGAAGTGGATTTGGAGTTCGGACGAAGATTTTACAGCCGTTTAAGTGAAAGCGCGCGAAATTCGAACTACGATGGAGCAGCTTTGAAATTTTGGCCATAACTTTTGCATATGAACTCCGATTGACCTTATCTTGGTGTCCACGCGTATATAAGACCAATAGATACAACTTTGAAGAAGGAACTATCTCCATATTCCGACGTTTAGAGGACCAAAAAGGGCCTGGCGAACGCCATTGAAGATTGGCGTCCGCCAAGTGTATTTGGCGTCCGCCAACTTTCTTCCATGGCGGACGCCAACTTCTTCTGTTTCTGCGTGAATTTTCCCCGATTCTTTCCTAATTCGTTCAGACTTAGTTTTTCTTCCCTTCTATTAGTTAGAAACAACATTATTACTTTCATGATTCATTCTATTGTCAACTATTGAACTTTGCTCTCAACCTAGACCTAATTTCCAAGGCAATTATTCGTTTGAGGTAATTGAACCGGTTTTCACCTTGTAATCCGACGATTGTCATTGATTGGGAGCGTAATCTACATACTCTTTGCATCGATTCGATTCAGGTTCTTCAATTCTACCTAGGATTTGTGATAACGAAGGGTAAATTTTATCAATCGTTCGATTTTTCGTTTCTAGTATTAGATTATGTGTGTTGATTGTTTAACTGCTTTATTGATTATGTCTTCGCATAGCATGAGTAGCTAAACACCCTGATTATGGGGTGGTGACGAATTCAAGCATGCTAGTTAGGGTTTATGCAATTATATATATATTCAGGTTATGATTACTATGAGCTTTTTAGATTAATTGCGTATTCTGCTATTACGTTTGATGTGCAATCCGTCAATATCACTATTAGATTAAGCATTTGATCTTTAGAAACCAAAACGTTTTTTGTCTTGCTTCAATCTAACAGTTAGTTGCAAACAGTAATAGTAGGATTAGCTTAATTGATTGTAGCTTAGTGAAATTGACGCCTTCACTAATGCTATTCGTTTTCTGAAACCAAGTAGTGACAACTTGAGAGTAATCGTTTTCCTATCGATCGCATATTTCCTGCTAGCTATAGCTTATCTTCAAGTCACCACTTCATAATTCTCCTCATTAATATATTAATCTCGTTAAGTGTCAATCTGTCTCTAGTTTTGTCTGCTTAGTTGTTTACTCATACACTAGTTAATCATCTCGCTGCCGAAGCAAACAAACATTTACTGCTTTCCATATTGTGTCTACTATTCGTAAACCAAACTCAGCCTAGTTAAGTCCTTCGAGATCGACCTCGGGGTTAACTTCACTGCACTACAAGTTTTCGTAGTGTTGAGAATTAACTCTTAGCTAAGTAAACAAATATAAAACTCTGATTTGACACATCAAGTTTTTGGCGCCGCTGCCGGGGACTTAACTCCTTTGTTAAGTTTATGAATTTTAGTTACAGTATTTTTGTTTTTTCTTTTTCTAGTTTTTGTTTTTGTTTTCATTAGTTTTTTTCCCCTTGTTACCTCTGTGTTTCTCGTCTTGAGTGCTTGTTTTAACTAACGGGTACTTGTGTTTGCGTTTCTGGTGTTGTGTCATCTTCTTTGCAAGTTGAAGAGATGATCGAGTTGGAGCGACCTTCTATGGTTGCACTCTTATACCGCCGTAAAAGTTTACCATCCTAGTATTGTCACTCCTGCCAATGTGCATAACTTGGAGATTAAGGGGCATCTTATGGCCCTACTTCCGAAATTCTATGGGCAGAAGAATGAGGAAGTGATGGGATTTCTTATGGAGCTGGAGCACTTTATTGGGTGGCTGACTAAAGGTGAGAATGTCACCGACAATGATCTGAAGATGAGGGTTTTTCCTATATGTTTAGCTGACAAGGCACGACAGTGGATGAATGGCTTGGATGAAGGAAGCTTAACCACCTGGGCTGAAGTCTACAATGCATTTATGCAGAAGTACTACCCTCTGTCTAAGACTTCTTCTATCAGGCAGCAAATAAGTACCTTTAGCCAGCTGTATGATGAGTCTCTGTATGAAGCATGGGACAGGCTCAAGAGCCTGCTAGCTCAATGTCCTCACCACAGGTACCCCCAGGCTGATCTGAATCAATATTTCTATGATGGGTTGAATGAGAACCAGCAGTATATGATAGATGTGTCCTGCGGGGGTAATATGATGGAATTAATTGTTGTTGCTCTCAAGGATAAGTTTGCTAAGTTGGCACAAAACAACCAACACCGTAACCCCAGGATAAATGTCAGGGGTCAAAGGGGAGAAGCAAACGCTGCTTTTGATGAAGAGCAGAGACCCGACGCAGGTTTGGTGCAACCAGCAGTTGGATCAGGATGGGCAGACGAATTCCGGAGCTTCATGAATGAGTCAAGGGAGTTTATGCGCGAAACTAAGGAGCATCGTCAATCTACCGATGCCCGTATTGGGAAACTGGAAAAGGATAGTGAAAAGATCCAAAGAGTTCTCCAGCAGCTACTAGAGAAGAACCAAGAGAGAGAAAAGGAAAAAGTCCCTGGTACTCCCGAGAGGGCAATGGCTATTAAGGTGATCACAGAAACACCGGTTGAGGTGACTGTTTCGGAAAATGAGACCCGTGTTGAGGTTTCAAAACAGATTTGCGCAGCTTGTGGGTGTGCATCGTTGATTCCGATTGCTAGTGAAGCATCATAGAAGAGGTGATAACTCCCGGTAATTCTGTTGAGGAGTTGATCCCAGAACAAGAGGAAGATCCAGTCGTTTCCGTTGAAGAATTAGGTTCTGCAAAAGAGGAAGATTCTGTAGCTATAGTGAGCATTCCGAAAATTGGAGCAGTTGAAGTTCCTGCCAAGGAAGAAGAGTTAGCAGAAAATGTGAAGGAGCATCCTCTCAGTAAGAAGAGCTTTAACATCGTAGTTGGGATGGGAAATTCAAAAGTCATTGCGACTTTAGATATAGGAGCTACATGTAATCTGACTTCTAATTATCTTGCAAAGAGGTTTGTTGATTGGTTTAGGACTGATGAAAAAAGATCAATTGAAAGTTTCAGAGAGGATGCTAAGAATGAGGTTGTGGTAGATGTGACATGTGATCAAGCTAGGAGGGCCAGAGAAAAGGCCATTAAGTTGATTCTGGGTGATCTAGATGCCCAGTATAGCAAGCTTTTTGATTATGCAGATGAGTTGAGGAGGAGTAACCCTGGAACAACTGTACTTGTTGACTCACATGATAATGGGGAGTTTAAGTATTTTTATGTGTGTTTTGGAGCTCCGAAACAAGGTTTTAGAAAATGTAGGTCGTTGATTGGGGTTAATGGGTGTCATCTCAGTTATCCTGCCAGAGGAATCTTGTTAACATGTGTTGCAGTTGATCCTAACAATAAGCCCTACCCAGTAGCATGGACTGTAGTTGAGAAAGAGGACAAGGCAACATGGAATTGGTTTTTTTAGTGTCATAAAAGAGGATTTAGAGTTGTCACCTGCCACAGATTACACACTAATCAGTGATAAGCAAAAAGGGTTGATTCTTGCATTTGAAGAGAAGCTGGGTGGTGGTACACATATATTCTGTATTAGGCACATGTGGAAGAACTTCTACAAGGCTGGGTTCAAAGGAGAAGGGTTTAGAGATGCATTGTATAAGGCATCAAATGCAACAACTGAAGGTGAAGTTTCTTGCCATTTTACAAGTTTTTCTCTTACAAATTAAGTGATACCTTACTTTGAATACTTGTCACATTACAGGTACATTTATCAAGGCAATTGAGGAGTTGAAAGCTTTGGACCCAAAAGCAGTTGAATGGTTACAAGATAAGGAGCCAAGACACTGGAGCAAAGCATTCTTCAACACACTTCCCACATGTGACATGACCCTCAACAATGGTTGAGAAAACTTCAACAAAGTTTTGCTGCCAGCTAGGGACAAGCCAATCATCACAATGTTGGAGTGGATAAGAGAATATATGATGTCAAGGCTTCAAAAAAATAGAGACAAGGCAAGAAACAAATGGAAGAGCAGACTGTGCCTAGCTATCAATTCAAAAATGCACAAGAGAACACATGCTCTGAAACATGTCATATCTAGGAAAGCTGATGATACTCATTACCAGGTAAAATGGCTTGAAACTTGAATCTTGAAACATGTTATATCTTATTACATGTAGTTTATTAGTTTAGTTAAAGCATTCATTCATATGTTATACTTGAAACGTGTAGGTTAGAGGGGGGGGGGGGGGGGGTGCCATGTACAATGTTGATTTCAATGATAGGGCTCTTGCACATGTAGAAAGTGGCAATTAACTGGAATTCCATGCCTTCATACTGTGAGTGTAATGGCTAGGGCTAAAGAAGATGCATACCAATTTGTTGATGATTGCTAATCTGTTGAGAGGTATTTGAGTGTGTATGATCATGCTATCTATGGCATCAATGGAGTAGACTTGTGGGGTGAATCCTTGTACATACCACCACTGCCACCTAATTTTGGAAAAAAAACAAGTGGGTAGGCCTGGAAAGGCTAGAAGAAAGGGTGAGGAAGAAAATGTCTCTAAACAGAAGAAAGGTAGGAAAAGAGGTGATAAGTACTCCCTTTCAAAACCACCTGGGAGTTCATGTTGTAGTTCTTGTGGGAGAGCAGGTCATAACAAGATAAGGTGCCCACTAAATAGACCTGGACTGCATAACCCTCCTAATGATGGTGATGATGAGCAAGGCAGTGATGTTCCTAATGATGGTGATGATGAGCAAGTACCCAGTGGTGAGGGTGGTGAGGATAACCAGGATCATGGAGCTAATGACAGTGATGAGGACATTGGCATGCTTGATGAAGATGATCTTGATGATGATTGTTTGTTAAGTCAATTGACCACAAATGGTTCACAAAGAAGCAAGGCATATATGTTTGCAGTAGACATACTAATTCTTATTGCTGTTTTGAGATTATAATAACTATAATATGGTTATTGATTACAGGTGAGTAAGGTCAAGCAAACTACTACTCTAGAAGTCCTACACAGGCATCTGAAACTGTGAACAAAGGCAAGGAAAAAGTCACTGAAGAAGACTTTACACAAGCATCTCAAACTGTAAGTCACTGTCAACTTCTTTGTGTCTAATTGCTTGCCTGTGTGCTTAACATGGTTTATTCTAAACAGATTGAAGATGCCTTGAGGAGGTTAGCTGGAAAAGGGATCACAATTGGTGCAACTGACAAACCACAAACTGTAAGCATTAGCCAAACAATCTTTCACCTCTTATGAGTTTTTAACAAACAATCATTTAAGTTGATATTATTATGAATATGTCTACTTTAGGTCAAAGATATAATATCTAAGAAGCATAAGACAGATGCACCTTCCATGTACAGACAACTGCATCCTGACTTGTCTGTGATGGAACTTTCACCAAGGATGGAAGAAAATATGTGCACTTGAAGAATTTGAAGGATGTCATGAAAAGTGCAAAAGGCAAGGACAAACTGTGATTGTGTGTTGTTCCGTTGTCCCCTCTTTTGGCTTAAGAACTTTGTCATGAAATGCAGATGCATTTGAACTGCTAAGTTTGGCTTTTGCTTTTTATTTGGCTCATGTATGAAAATCTAGACTTGCTATTGGTTTCTATGTAGACTTGAATGACTCTTGACATGCTATTTGGCTCTATGTTTATGGATGCTTTTGATCTATATTGGAGTGTTTCATTAGAAATGGCAGTTATTTTATATGTTTGATTCAAGTATCTTGTTAACATGTACATGTCCCAAAATTCCAAAAATAGCATCTACTTTCATGTCCAAAATGCCAAATACTATAACTTCATTCATATTAAACACTTCAAAATATTACAATACTTAAACTTAAGATCTTGCCAAAATACACAACTACACTGCTTGTGATCAATACATAACAAAAACAAAATTAAGAGATTAAACAATTTTCCATAATGATCACAGCTGCCCTAATCAAATTAAGCATTAACACTAACACTCACTTCATACTAGCCATCAATAGTGCAAGAACAACCACAAACAGTTTTTGAAACTTCTTCACATTTGCATCTTCCTCCATCAATTCCTCATTTAGTGAAGCATTTTCCTCAATCAATTCCTTCATCCTTGCATTAGTCTTCACATCTCGTAATTCCATCAATTGCTTCTTCAGAGCAACATTTTCAGCCACCACAGCATTAATTCGTTCCTCCATTCCATTGATCTTGCTCAAAAGCCCCGGAATAATTTGAACTGATCTTGCACACATCTTGGGATCGAACCATTCTTAGTATGTACAACCTCCACCATCCTATTCAAGAGAATTACATAAATTAAGCACCTAAACGAACATCAAAATCCCAGAACTAAGAGAAATTAGGGGAGAATCACAGAAAAAATCAAACAATTATATATACATACCCTGTTCGCACACTGGACCCATCTCCGACCCGGATTTTTCTTCGTCCAAGACGTAATACGCTGCGCAATTCTCTCGCAGTCACAAATTCGAGTTTCGTCAGATCCGTTCGAGCTTGCAGATGAAGTCGACATGGTGGAATTGGTTGAATTGAGAGAGAAGAGAATTAGGGTTCTTCACAATGATTTGGGGCTTCTTCATATAATGTGTGTATTTGATAATTTTTCTTTTTTTTTCTCTGGTCAACGTCCAGTCTTGGCAGGAAATTTGGCGCCAGTTTCTTTTCTCCTATCATTGTATTTAGTTTTATTTAATTTTTTTTTTTTTTAATTTTCGAAATTAATTTTTGCATTTTTTTAAGACACTGATGATGTGTCATGTGAGATGGAAGTCAGAATAGAGAGTAAGGCTTTGACCCGGTCAACACGTCAGCAAAATGGACCACGGACCTGAAATTGTGAAGAAAATGGGACTATTTTTGCCAACTCGTTGAAACTGTGACTGCATGAGCCATTTGTGCCAAACTTTAGGACCATTCGTGCCATTCTCTCCATTGAATATAGACCAATTCTATTGTGATGTGAATAATAGCTGTATTGTGCTGAACAGCATTGCACTTACAGATGAATTTATGCAACAATAACTGTATTGTGTTGAACTGATCTATATCTATGCTTTTTTTCTCTTCACTATTATCTGAAATTGATGCGCAGTCACTTTTTTCTCCTTGCTATTTGTTAGCATTATGAAGTCCTCCTACCACTTAACCGAACCTCTGGCAAGCTTTTTGAAATATAATCTGTATATTCGAATATGGTCATGCCGTCATAGAAACAAGAACGAAATACGGAGATTTACGGATTTTCAAAAGGAACTCTTCGGCAATAGGCAGTTCTCAAATATAGTTGCCAGTCATTTCACAGTTTAGCTTGTTTGTTGTGAAATTCTCGTCAATGTGTTTCCTGAACGCAAGAAAAATCATACTTCCTCACCTAAGAGTCTAGCACCGAATTCATACTAACATTCTTTCTATGCTAGTATATTATTTGACAGAAAATTAAGCAAAATGATAAATTAGAGTCAATACAGCAAGAAACTTAACAC
Source organism: Plantago major (assembly GCA_026545765.1). Classification (NCBI taxonomy): domain Eukaryota; kingdom Viridiplantae; phylum Streptophyta; class Magnoliopsida; order Lamiales; family Plantaginaceae; genus Plantago; species Plantago major. Next base: position 88,721,873 of record CM048842.1, read on the forward strand.
TAGCTACCTACCTGCCTAAACCTAAACTGAACACTTACTAAAGCATAAACCGAAAAGAAAAACAAGAACGAATTCACAGTTCAACAGAACTTAAATCTAGTTATCATTGATCAAGCCCTGCTAGAACTAGGCTCTTCCAGTGGATAAAAGAATCTGTTGTAGAACCATGTTGAGTCTGCTGCAGTAGGTTCACCATCCTGGTTACGGTGCCATGTGTAATAGGCATGAGTGCGGTTCTTGATTTCAAGCATTGCGTGTCCAAAACTTGCTTCACGGTAGGCTGAGTAACTAGGCTGTGGAGTAATGAAGCTGCGACGAATAAAGGTTAACAACGAGTCAGAATTGTTTGGGTGATGAGATATTATAAAGCCTAAAAGTAGAAAACAGATTGGATTCTCACTTGTTGGCAATTCCTTCAATGTTTCCACCATCACCAATTGTTATGTACACTGGAGCAGAAGCATCCTTGATCGGCATACTTAGTCCGTCTGTTATGTTGTACCTCACATTCGACACTCGTTCCTATAACAGTGACAACAGAAATTCAGCAATCTTTACTTTCTTGTCAACAAATTGAACCTAAAAACGGATTAAAACTTGGTATCTCACCGAGCGTTCATAAGAATGAACATGTCCAGCAAAGACAAGATCAACTTTGTTGTCCACAAACCATGATTCAAACTGAACTCTCATGGTTTCACCTTCCATGTAATGGTAGTTGTTAGTGTTGTACCATGGTGAATGAACACAAACAATCACCCATGGAGTTTCAGTCCTGTTAATCTTCGGGAACTCGTTCTGAAGCCAGACGTACTGAGGCGTGTATTTACCTAATTTAAAGAAACAATCATCATCAACACTTTCGGAAATGGCCCTGATCAATCCGAACTAGAAAAGTGCAGTTAAAAAAAAGTATTACCATAGGCTGAATAAGAAGACAGGACTATAATGTAAGCAGGTCCGCGCTTAATCGAGTACCAAAGAGGTGATGTACTCTGAGCTGCCTTATAAGGAGTATGATACCGGTGCGTAAATGGCTTGAATGGCTTAGTTTCACCCTGGTTAAATAATAAGTTAGTATCATCAAGAGAAGAAACAAACATAGTAAACATTTTCTAGCTAGTTGTGAGATTCTTACAATCTCGGGAACAAAGTCGATTTCATGATTTCCTGCAGTCCAAATCCATGGCTGATATGCTGTACTCTTCTCAACAAACCTTCCCCAAGTATCCCACCTCTCATTATCATGGTGAGGATGATCATCAGCATACGACAGATCGCCAATGAACAACATTGCCTGGCCTTTCGGGTTGGACACGTAATGGTCAAGTGTCGCCTGCGAATCATATGTCTGTCCCAAGTCACCTAGAAACACAAGCATACAACCACATTTTCAAAATCAAAAAAAAAAAAAAAAAAGAAAAGTAGTCTTTTTAAGCAGGCAAGTAGCAGAAGCTGCAGGTGTTCTCACCGATAACTCCGAAGGTATAAGGAACATCAGGACCTGGTTGAGGTGGAGTTGTGAAATTAAACAGCCTTCTTGTGTTACCCTTCCCAAGCTCATAAATGTATGTGGTATCATGCTGCATTATATATTTTCAGCAAGAATGAGATAATTCTCTTACAAAAAGTCCGTTTGTTGATAATGTAACTGGCAGTATAATGATCAGAGATATAGAAAACAAGAATAATGTTAAAAGTTTTCGAAATCAATCGATCACCTTGAGATCTTTAATAGTGGCATGATGAATGAAACCGGAAGTATAGGTATAAAACTTGTACTGGGAACTGGAGGCCTTGCAAGTGTGCTTGTGAACCTTCTTATGCTTCCCTTCGGTTTCCGGGTGCCCTTCAGCTTCCCAATACTTCACCTCGCTCGGGCTGGGATGTGATGTCACCCACGACACAATCACAGCACGTCCATCGCGATCTCCTTGTGTTATATGCACCTGTATCACAAAAACAGGATGTTAATTACTAACATAAATAAATCACAAACAAAGAAGACATAGAAATTGATAATGAACCTGTTCGGGTAAGTTGTGGATCTTAGGAGGAGGAAAGTTCTCCTTGGGCATGTCTTCGGAGGCGTAAAGCTTTCGAACGTATTGACTCGTTTTGCCAGCATTGCACTTCTGGGCGCATACAAAGAGAAGAGCGAGAAGCCAGATTGTGGCAGCAGCTCTAGAAGACATGGCTGGTTCTTCGATCGATCTAGCTAGGTATGCAGAGAAACGTTTGATATGAGGTGAACACATATATTTATAGAGTTGTATGGGAGGTAGAGTTTAATGTTTGCTATGAGTCTTATCTTTAACATATACCTTTCTGTTGATAGGTATAAACTGGGAGAATCCTGTAGAAGTAAAATTAAACCAAATTAGAGTAAAAACGTTAGCAATGTTACAAAAATAGTAAAAAAACTAATAGAAATAAGAGAAAGATTGTCATTTTATTCACATCACATCTTTGAGTACAATCAATCATCTATATATATATACAAGTAGATAGGTAGAAATAAAAGACTACAATAATGATAGGAGATAATGTGAATAGTGGGTGTAGTGATGTATTTAAATAGTGGAGCTATATTCATTTATATATAACAATGTATAGCTAGTTTATTTATACCTGTAGAAGTAAAACTAGTCCAAAATTTTCCTTATTTGCACTAAAATTTGACTAGTGTGAGTTTACGTCACTCACTCTCACTTGTATCATCCCAACAAAGTGACATGCTAAAATCAACAATACAAGGTCTAGATAAAATTATTATCTTCAAACAAGAACCATTCAATAGTACAAATTAAATAGATTACAGTTCAATTTCTATTAGTGCTTTTACTATTTACTCTACTGGAACAATAATAAAAAGAAAGCAAGATGAGAGAGCAAAAGCATAAAGGAATAAAAGGAAATCCTTATCGATGAACAGGCTCTGCAGTCTGCACAACCATTGAAAAGATGAAAATTCATCTTTGGAGGGAAAATGAGATTTTTCATGGCATGAAAGAAGCAAGACGTTAGATTCATGCGCCAATTCATATTCAGTAGTAAACATTTGAGGAGAAGATTTGATTAAAAGCTTTTCCAAGATTTTTCCCTTTTATCTATTTTCCGGAATTTCCTAACTATCATCCAAATGGTGGGAAAAAAAATTCCCTTATTTTCTTTCTTTTCCTCCATTTTCCCTCAAATCAAATAAAGCCTTATTAAAATTTAACAAGGATGTTCCGTTACACATGTATTTGGACTTAAATAGACAAATTTTTTAAAGTAATAAATATATCACTATATCACAAATCTCATGAGAAACGATTTTAGATAACTTATTGAGAGAAGATCTATATTTTTAGGAAAATTTTACATATTGTTAATTAAAATGTCTATGTTGTTAACGAAATATCTTTCTTTTGTAGTATGAGAAACACCAATGTTGATAACATAGACATTTTAATTAATAATATCGATGATTTTTTTATTGACAACATAATCCGATAAATTATTTAGATACCGTATCTCAGGATTTTTGATGATCAATAAAACAAAGGGCCCCATTGACCAAGGCAGGATGTTTTGGAGGGAGATGGAAGGTTGAGGAAAATTAAACCCCAAAATTTATACTCCATTTTCGATTTTTCTTTCACTCTTCTTCTTCTTCTTCTCAAATCAAGCAATTCCAACAACACAGTGAAAAAGTTGAACTAAAAATGGCGGCATCAGCTTACGAGGAACTCAGGCGGAAGCAGCTGGAAGAAAACAAGAAAAGAATGGCGGAATTGAACATCCACAAGCTCGCCCAGTCACTCCACACTCCCAAACCTGCTCCTGTACATTACTCAAAATCAAAATTCAGCTCAATTTCTTTAAATTTATGCATTCCCATTCCTTTTACTTCACATTTGTTGATGTATTTGAACAATGCACTTGAATCTGAACGAATAGAACTCGAATCGCTGTTTGTTTTAACAGATGTTGAAGCCAAGGGTTCCAAAACAGCCGATCGATCCCAATTCCATCCGCAGGTCTAGCCGTGTAGCTAACTTGCCTCCGGTTAGCTACATTTACAACCGTTCGGCTGCCCCGATACTTGCCGAAGATGATGTATGTACTATCTAGTGACTACTGACTAGTACCTCTTTTGATTACGAGAATAACTTGTATCAGACGGTCTTGTTGCTATACGGGTGCTTAATTCGACTAACGGTTGTGTCGTTGGTGGTATGATTCTTTCTAATGTGAGAGAATTAGTAGATGTGCCTAAATTGTGATGTGGTTATGTTAAATTGGGTACTATTAGGCGTTAGACGTATTGCATCGCTTAATCTAGTTTACATTGGAGTTTGTTTAGTTTACCTTGATGATGTATTTTGTCATTGATGCTTATGCTGAAAAAGTGTTCTTACAATGGGAAGCTATTGTTTTGTTTCTGTTATTCTGTATGTTTGGAGACATTGGTTTGAAGTTTTTAAAACCGATTCACTTGTGCATGGTGATGTTGTATGTTAGGCATGTCTACCAAGAAGAATGAGAAAGAAGGATATGATTAGTGAACTGCCGGATGAGATTCTTGGTCACATACTTTCATTTTTGACATTGAGAGAAGCAAGAAGTACGAGTGTGCTGTCAAAGAGATGGAGGCATGTCTGGACGTACAGCCCCGCTCTTAAGTGTGACATGCTTAATGAATTGAAGCTGGGTGAAGAATCAATGGAAACGATAGGGGTTGAGTATTTGCATTATGTGGATGAAGTAGTCAGTTTGAGCAAGGCTTCAGAAATTGATGAATTCAGGGTGAGGTTTGACATTAATTGTCTTGGGAGCACTTGTAGAGAAAGTATCGATAACTGGTTTATATTTGCAATGGAGAAGAAGATAAAGAGGCTTGAAATTGACTTGTCTATTGGTAGCGGGGGCAGTGGATTCGTACGCCATACATTTACCGGCAGACATACCTTTTCCAGCTTGTCTATGTGCAACAGTTTATCCTCTCTTGAGTTGGGCTGTGTAAATGTAACCGGTGACATTCTCGAGAGTTTCTTACGCAATTGTCTAGCTCTCGAATATTTATCAGTGAAATACTCGGAATTTCTTGTAGAGTTGTCAGTTGCCTCCCTCAGTTTAAAAGGTTTAAGAATATATCGTTGCAATAAGATAGAGAAATTGGAGATTTCGGCACCGAATCTTGTGTCCTTCTGTTACACTGGGATAAAATTAAATGTTCAGTTTAAAAGCACGCCAAAGCTTGTTGAAGTTTCCGTTGGTGATGAGTATGCTGGGGACTTAGACAGTAGCTTTTCAGATCTTTTGAACTATCTCTCTCAAATTGAAGTGCTTACTTTACATCCATGTGGTAAAATCAAGGTTAGTCCTTGAATATGTCCGCCATTGCTTCTTTATATTATATGCACATATTTAGGCGTGAGGCGCTTTTTAGAACTTAAGATTTATGCATTGCATTTTATGTTTCCATCCAGGATATTAAGATATCCACGGCGGATCCAGTATTCACAAGACTTGAGAAGCTTGATTTGGAAATTTCGCCGTGCTGGGATGATGACCTCTACTCTTTAGTATCACTGATAAAGGCTTGTCCATGCCTACAACATTTAAAACTAGCGGTACTCTCGACTCTATCAATTATCCTTTCCAACTTGCTTATTTAAATCTAAAAACATAATTCAATGAGAAGACATACTATATAAGATAAGATGGTTTCGTTCCGTGTCAATTTCATATTCATGCGAGAGAGTATCCATGTTTTGCTTGTGCAATACATGGCATCTCTGACTTGTTACTTTCTGCTGCGTTGGGGCATAATACGACAATTTTCAAGCCTAAAATACACAAAATGGCATTTTCTTTTTCAGTCTTGAGAGAATTCGCCCTAGTCCACTTTTGTGAATTCTTTCATGTGAATATAACAAGCTATAAACGATGGTGATTTGCTGACATTTGGCTAAAAGGCTCATGGTGCCATAAATCGTCTTTCTCCATTAGGCCTCTTGAGAAACCTGATTTTTTTCCACTCACTCCTCTACAAGGCAATGCTACTTTTGTTATTAGGATTGCAGATTTGTCACAATCCTTTCCCTATCCTTGGAACAGTTCGAGTCAGTTAATTTCCTCGACTGGTTTACACTTGAACTCTTGATTGCTTTCTGATTTTGCTTTTACTAGCATATTAACTTTTTCGTCACTGTCTGCAGTTCACAACAAATTCTAATCACTTCGGCCACAGAGAGGGGCTAAAAAAACAGGAAAGTTATCCTCACTATGAGCTGAAGACCATTGAGATTGTAGGTTTTGTTGGGTATGGAATAGATATGGAGGTTGCAGGATTGCTGATAGAGAGTGCTGTTTCCCTGGAGAAGATCACTATTGATACTCCAGAGATGCCGGGGAAACACCGAGCAAGGTCGTGGGCTGGACGACTTCGTAGGAAACTGAAGCCAGGCACCAAACTAGAAATCCTGTGACCATAGTCAGTACCACCAGTATTATTCGTGGGGATCTTTTGTAGCATCTATTTGTTCCATGGAACCTTTTGCAACTAACTTTTAGCTTGTCTACTGCAAATATTCCTCTATCTTGGTCCAGATTTTAGAAACGTGGCATGGCCTATGGACCATGACTTATGGTAGCCTTAGTTTGCCAAACATTCGGTACATGGAAATTCATCTCTTATCAATATTTATGTTTATGTTTATGTTTTAATATATCTGAGGCTAAACCAACCATGATTACTAGATCTTGCAATGTAAAAAAAACAAGCTTCAAAACCCTAGCACGAACAGATTTACTTATTCATATCTCATCCGATCTAAGACGATTTCACTTTTCAATAGTTTTGAATTTGACGAATCCTCGCTTTCATTTTAAATTACAAATCTGGGCATTCCACGTGCGATTTACACAGACAAAAACAGAAACAATTCAGTTTCCATACCGAACTTAAGCATTAAACCAGGAAACACTGGCAGAGTCGAGAACTGAGAGCTGAAACCTGCACGAAGCACACCAAACCATCCAGGTACATAATTTCATCTGCCCAGAAACTTTAAAGCACCAAAACTCATCCCCAAAAGCAAACAAACGTCGTCGTATCGACTGTAAAAAACCTATATAAATCTTCCTGAGAATTCTCTGTCAGTCATCTCCATCAAAATTCCAGCTTGCAGAGAAGAAGAATGGCAGCTTCAGGTGCTTTGCAAGCTATCTGCTACAAAAGGGGTTCGCTTCAATTGCTCGATCAGGTACTTGCTAGTCTCTTGTGGCTTCCTTTTCCCATTTTGTTTTTGCTTTTTTTCTTGAAAATTGATTTCTTGATGGTTGTTTCTTCTTGTTGCTGTTTGATTGAGCAGAGGAAGCTTCCTCTTGAAACTGTTTATCTGGATATCAAAGACTCCGATGTTGGATGGTGAGTTTTCCCTTTTTGTTTTCTGTTTATCTGTTTTCAATTTTGATTTCTCTGTGTATGTTGTTGGATTGGATGATGAAGATGAAAAGGTGCAATCTTTGTGCTAAATGTGAAAGAAAAAACTGTTTTTTCCTAATCATGTATAGTGTTTTGCGCATATCCTTAATTCTTTTCTGATCTTCTGAAAAAACAACTTTTTCCGCAAGAGTTACTTTTGCTTTATGATTTCATCTTCTGAAAGTTTTGTGCGTTGCCGGTTTATTTGCACCTTTAAGATATGGAATTGCATTGACACTAGAGTATTTATCATCCCAGTATAGATGTGATTCAGGTCTTTATTGTGATTTGTGAGTGTCAATGCAATATACATGTAGGAAGAAAAGTAGATGTAGATGCAGTGAATCCAAATCCCAGAGTCCAGGTCTAGAAGCAAACGGGGCGTTAGAGATTGTCCGGATTCCCATTTGGAGCCATGAGTTTGATATGATTCGATATCTGAAGCGATGGTGTTGTTTTGTTTATTTTTTTTTTTTTTTTGGGTCCCAAACAAGTGATGACAGATTCGGGTTAGATATTAATTAAAGTGTCAAATAAATAGAAAAAGGGAAACGGCCAGAGTTATAGTATTTTATAACTGGACTGTGTATTTTCAGGACTGCTATACGGGATATGGTTGTTCGTGGTGCCCCTGCAATTGCTATAGCTGCCGCTCTTTCTTTGGCTGTCGAAGTTGAAAATTTAAGCTCACAATCTGGGACTGCTTATCAAGCAAATACCTTTCTCTGTGATAAACTGGACTATCTCGTCTCAAGGTTCTTATACTGCATTAATTTTGGGAATATGTTTATCTGAAGATGGTAATCTGAAAAATCTAATATCTGCTTTGTAGCCGTCCAACTGCTGTGAATCTTTCAGATGCTGCAACAAAGCTTAAGCAGATCATACGCAACGCTGCTTCTAATACTTCAGTTGCTCAGCTTGTCTTCAAGGTTTGAAGCTGTTGTGTTTCGTTGATAGATATGAGCTTTTTGTTCAACAATTCCATCCACTACACAATGGATAGTGCTTTGTGTGACTTTTCTGTAACTTTTTTATCCCATAACAGGCTTATGTTGCAGCTGCCGAAGTTATGCTTGAAGAGGACATTGCTTCCAACAAAGCGATTGGATCTTATGGCGCTAGTTTCCTTCTGAGTCAGCAGACAGTCCCCGATAAGATTTCTATTTTGACTCACTGCAATACTGGCAGGTGAATGGGATTTTCACATTCCATTTTGACACTTATCGTGCAATACTTATCTGAGCTTCAATATTTCATTAATTATGTTGCTGGGTTGAACTATTTGTTTTATGATCTTATCAGCCTTGCAACAGCTGGATATGGGACTGCTTTAGGAGTTATTCGAGCAATTCATGAAAATGGATTGCTAGAAAGGGCATACTGTACAGAGACACGCCCATTCAATCAAGTGAGTATCCGGCACTGTTTCGATTTCTGGTGTTGAATGCATTTTACGCCCATAATCTGAAATTCAGATAATACAATGTGTAGTATGTGTCCTGTTGTTCAACCTTGATCCTGAAATTTGGAAGTTGGAATTGTTTTGACCATAATGTTATGGGTGGCTATTTTCTTGCTAAATTCTGTCTATCTTAGGTCTAAACCTGGGATCTCTCTATTCTTATCTCAAAGTCCACACAAAAGACAACATTCTGTACTCTATTTCTGTTTCAACTAAAAGAGGCATCCATATTCTGTCAGTACAACTGAAGTGTTCTCATTTTCTTTTATTTTTTTGGTTGCAATCTAAACTTTCAAAATATGTTGTTTCACCTTAAAGTTTCAATTGGTCTGCCTTTTGTACGAAAATTGCAAATGTGTTTGTATGTAAGGTGCTGTAAAACAGGACTGAGAATACAGAGCATCTTCTAGCAATCTGAGCAATTACTTTGGTACAGTAATGCAACAAATAGTTTAATTGTCAGCACTGCACTCACCTATAACAAACATTTGAGTCTAAATATATGAGCTCTGACCAATATTTTCTCTACCAAACTCAGGGATCAAGGCTCACAGCATTCGAATTGGTGCATGACAAAATTCCTGCAACTCTCATAGCCGATTCAGCTGCTGCAGCATTGATGAAGTCTGGTAAAGTGCACGCTGTGATTGTTGGGGCTGATCGCGTGGCAGCTAATGGTACTGTATCTCATCTTCAAAAGTGCTATATAACTCGAACTGATACAGTGCCGTTCAAGTGTTTGATTTAAGAAAACAAATTTAATTTTGTTATGCAGGGGATACTGCTAATAAGATTGGAACTTACAGCCTTGCCCTGTTGGCAAAGCATCATGGTCTCCCATTTTACGTTGCTGCTCCTCTCACCTCTGTTGATCTGGCCATCTCTTCTGGGGATGCGATTGTTATAGAAGAAAGGTCACCAAAAGAACTACTAAATGCACGTGGTGGACTCGGAGAACGAGTTGCTGCTCCAGGAATCTCTGTTTGGAACCCAGCTTTTGATGTTACTCCAGCCACCTTTATCAGTGGCATTATTACAGAAAAGGTTTGTCCTCCCCCCTTCACACACAACACAGATTCAAATTTCAAAGTTTCAAAAAATGTATGTAATGCTGATACTACTCATAAATGGCAGGGTGTGATCACAAAGGCTGGTGGTGCTGATTCTTTTGACATCAGGAGTTTTGTGAAAAATGTGCCGAAGAGCACATGATATACATTCGTGTAATAGATGTAAGCATCTCTTGGAAGTTGGAATAAAGGTCCTCCACATGGAGTATAGACCAATTCTATTGTGATGTGAATAATAACTGTATTGTGCTGAACAGTATTGCACTTACAGATGAATTTATGCAACAGTAACTGTATTGTGTTGGAGTGAAGCAATTCTGTGCTTTTTTCCTTTCTTGATTATGGCCCCAAATTTATTTGCCAGTCATTTCACAATTAACTCTCTGTTGTATTTTTTTTTCTTTTCATAAATGTGTTTTTGCAAAAACCATACCATCCCTACGCAAGCGTTTGGCAGGAATTTATACCAATGATGGTGGTCTTATATTGTCTACTCCCTCCGTCCTTTCATACATTAAGGTTAGCATGCAGTTTTATGCGAAAAATTAAAGTAATGATAGAATATAAAAAATGTGGAAAAAAAGTGTATTTTTATTGGTAAAAGATGTAATTTAAGCGTAAAATGAGATTGTTTATTATTTGTTGGATGTGAGGCAGCTTATTTTTTTGGTAATGTATAAAGTTATGAGAGACGCTAAAAATGACAAATGTATGAAGTTCTGCGAGACGGAGATAGTATAAAAATTAAGTCATCATATGCTAAATCATTTGACACTGTTCATAGACAAATCGGACAGCCAACACAGCCAGAAATTGTACTTCAAAAACTTTGCAGAATTTGGTCATGGAATGAGACAATATTTGATATCAATAGAAAATGATCACATTCATAGAAGTGTCTTTCTAGGTAATTATATGATTTAAATCATGTCTCACGAGCTAAATTCATACAAAAAAGCTGAAAACGAAAAGAAAGCACGTTTGGATTCTCAAAACATCTTCATATGCAGTTTGCTTCAAGGTCTCAACATCAATGCCCAGAGCTCCACATGTTGATTAACGGTACTGAACAGCAAAAGGCAGAATACAATGTCAACAACACCACACTACAAACATTTACATGCATTATAAACACGCAACTTCTGAATACAATGCTGTTACAATGCATTATAAACATTTACATCTTTTACCTCGGTAACTATTTACACTACCTCGAACAACAAATCAGGGCAGATAGTTACATCTTGATAGACCTAAGTATCACATGAACATGTACATGCTTAATGAAAATTCAACTTCAGGTTGCCCTTCAAGTTCTATAACCACATAAATTTAGGTCTAGTTCCACTTAAAAACCTACAAGAACACTATAATGCAAACAATAGGTTACCTAAAATGCAGGAAAAAACGGGTGAGACGAGTTGGTGAAACGCTGCTGGCATTTCAGAGTTTCACCAACTATCATCTATAGCCTTACAAAACGAGAAAGTCTTCTGAGAGACGGTCTTATGGAGAGACTAAAAAAGACGGACAAACATTACAAGTTAAACATCGGTGGTATACATACCCATAAAAATGATATAAAAATATCTACTCATAAAACATTACTGATATTGTTTAAATCATTATACGTATAATCATCAATCCACCATCATCAATCCGCCTCTCAGGTATTTCACTAATACACGTCTCTTCCAATACTTTGTGTTACAAAACTAATCTTCCGATATCCGAACGATAAGCTAAAATCAACAGGAAACATATGAAAGCATTGTCTTCTTTTTTTAGCCAAACCAAGATATTCCAATCCAACCACAAAATTTTTACACAAATCAGCAAAATAGAACAAAAAACCACTGCATTATACAGCATAGCAATCAATCTTCTACAGACAAAACAAACACATCCAATAACGACCAAAATCTAAAAATCTACACAAGCTCACTCAACAGAAACAAACACAAATCACTTAACAATGGACATTAATCTAGCCGTAACTATATCTTAGGCAGAGAAAAAGAAGAAAAGGAAGCATTTTTATACCTTGATGAAGCCAATTTCCTTGGCGTTGCTACGGAAACACTGCCTGCAACACATCAGACCATACTTCCTGATGATCCCATGTGGGTTTCCACACACACGGCTGTGAAAAACACAATCAAACAAGAAGAAAAAACAGTCAATTTTTAGCAGCTTATTCAAACGGAAATTAAACAAAAACGGAGAAATTAACCGAACCATGTTCGTGATCCAGGACCGTAGGTCTTTGGGTGCGAGTTCCAGACGTTTGAGTGGCCCATTTTCTCTCTCTCTCTCTCTCTCCGCCTCTTTCTGCAAGAAACCCTAATTCTTGAATCAAGAGTGGTTAGGCGGAGAGCTTGGTTCTGGATATAAGGCAGCCAGGATACTGGACTGGGTTATCGGACTCATTTGGGCTCGGTTCACTTGAGTAAACTTGGGCCCAAAGTTTTATCGTGACAAAAAATACCCTCGTTTTACCGCAAATTTAGAATAAACGAGAGTGAAAGAGAAGGCTCGTGATATGAAACGAGTTGTTAAAATGAAGAGCTGGATCGGACTTGTTATTTTTAAGCCACTTTTGAGCTTTAGTCTTCTAGGTGGCTCGTTAGTGTTTTAAATTTGTTATTTGTAGTCCTTGTCTAGCTAGTTAGGATTTCGACATATCGTTTATTATTTTGAAAAGCGAGACTTATGTCTTCTTGGTTTTAACTTTTAACCATATATCTTGAGCTTTACTCTGCTTAATAGTTGTTGCTACCGTTTATCAGTTACTTATGGATTTTCACGTGTTATGTTATATTTTACATTGCTTCTCACTCTATCAGTTTGAAGTGTTTATGAGTGGATATTTAGTGCATTTTAATGGTGTAACATGCGTGAGATGCAAACACTTGGGATATCAGATGCACTGACACACACGGCCGCGAGTGTGCGATCATCAAAATCCTACATTATGTTATCTTAGTTTATTATATTAGTTTACAGTGAACTTATTGCACACGGAATATGTTTTTCATAATGTTTTGATGAAAGGATTACCAAGGATTTATATAGGAGAAATAAAATCAGAATGGTAGACATAAATTCATGTCGATGTGACATTTTGTGAATTACTCTCTCCGTTCCATAGATTTATTTGTATTTTTCCATTTTAGGCGTTCCATTAAAAACTTTCCATTTCCTTTTATGGAAACCCACTATCTCCATTATTAATATTTTAATCTCTCTCTTTCATACTTTTTCAATTCTCTTTCTTACTTTTTACTATACACTTACTACTTCATCTATATAAACCCATTTTTTACTCAAATTTCTTAAAATTTGTGCAAAAACAAAATGGAAAGAAATTGGTGGAATGGAGGGAGTATTCGGCAACTTCAAATATACTCGCCAAAGTCCTGAAAAATGTAAGATTTTCCTAAAAAATAGGAAATTCAACGATTTTTAGTGGTTTTTGGGTTTTAGTGGTCTGACCGGCTGAGTTTTTAAAAAACCGTCAAGACACACATTTTTCGTTATGCTTTTAATAGATTATGTTATGGTTTTAATTTGTTGACGTTGAAAGTTTTAATTACAGTTTTAACGTATTTTATTAATGTTTTAATAGATGATGTAATGGTTTAATGCGTAAGAATTGTATGTTTGAATCATATTTTTAACCTCTTTTGTTAATTATTAAGAGAAGTGTGATGGTTTTAAGGAGTTACATAATAGTTTTTAAGATGATTTGTTATAGATTTAAGTGACAATCTAATATTATTAAACCATCAATAAACAAGTTTAAAAGTTTGAGGGATGTCATTAAAACATTAATAAACAAGCTTAAAATAAGCTACTTGAGACATATGTCATTACAATTTTGAAACATTCATCCATCTAAAGGTTTTAAAACATCTATTCTCATAGGAAAAAAATTACAATAAACGTTCATTCGGTGTTTTTTTATACAAATGCAAACTGAGTTGTTAAAATAGTCTTTTTCCGATTATACTTGTTGGTGAACTTCAACTTCCTGACCTTTGAGAGACCTATCATCAAACTCGATGTCATCGGCATCACCTGCTTAAAACATTCACTAACTGGGTTAAAACCATAACAATTCTCATTAAAACTATCACATTAGTGCTTAAAACAAAAAAAGAACATGCTAAACAAGCAAAAAATAGTAAAATTAATGCTTAAAACCATATAAGTGTCTCTTAAAATAATAACAATGCCTTTTAAAACTATTACAAAGCAGGAATATGCAACACAAGCTAAAAACAATAACATTGATACTTAAAACCATAGCAGTGCCTTGTAAAACTATAACAATGTCTCTTAAAAATATAACAAAACATTTGCAAACAATCAAATCATAAATATTTCATCAGAATCTAAAAAAATTAATGTTTATGCTTAAAACTACAACAACAGGTCTTAAAACTATAACATATGCGCTAAAAATAATAACAGACAGAAATATTCAACACAAGCTAAAAATAGTAACATTGAAGATTAAAACCATAACAGTGCATCTTAAAACTATTACAATGCCTCATAAAACTATAACAAAACAGAAACATGCAACACAAGCTAGAAATAGTAACATTGATGCTTAAGTCCATAACAATGCCTCTTAAAATTGTAACAATGCCTTTTAAAACTATAACAAAACATCTGCAAAAAATCAAATCATAAATATTTCATCAGAAGCTAAAAACATTAACGTTGCTGCTTAAAACTACAATGACATGTATTAAAATTATAACATATACGCTAAAACAATAACAGACAAAAATATCCAATACAAGTTAAAAACATAACAACAGACAACAGTCACTATTGACTTCACTTCTTCAGTCACTTTCCAACTTTTAACCCCTTTCCAACTTTTCATCCTCTTGATTCACTAACCAATATAAAAAAAACACACACATGCCGTTTAAATATAAAATACCTTCACCTCACATCACCATTTCTCCAGACGCCAAAAATGGCAGATCCACCCAACCACTCTCTCACTTAACTCTCCCCTTCTCTCTCTACAATTCTACAATACACCATATCCATGGTAGCCGCCTTAGAATGCTGGTCCAGTCGCACAAGGACCGACGAAGAAGCCGTCTCGATCAAGAGCCGCGAGTGCTCGATTGGAACCCGAAGGACTCGCGCGAGCGTGTCCGAGTTGACTCGGGGTGCAGAATCAGAGGCAAGGAGAGTGGACTCACGGTGAGGAATCGGAGGATGTGACGACAGGAGGCGGTTGGAAATCGGACATTGCGGTGGCGTGTGGATCTACTCGCGGTGGATTCGCGTTTGGAGAGGTTTAAAATTTCTGGCGTTCTCGGGGGAGGGTAGCGGAGGATCTGCTCCGTCGGGAACTGGACGACGTTGGTGGCCGGCGGCGACGGGAGAGGTGGTGATGGAAATTGAGTTGCAGAGATTTTGCGAAAGAGATGTATGGATGTTTCTCTCACTATGGCTTATGGCTTTTGTAGGGAGAGAAAGATGGTTGAGTTGTATGGATTTTTATGAGAGAATGTGTTGTATTTGGGGTATTTATATAAAAATTATTGACCGGTTTGTAGTGTTTTTCACCGGTTCTTTATTATGAAAATCGAATTTTTCTATAGATTAGGAAAATCTTCTCTTTTACTATTACTCAATATACTTTTAAATCTTCTACCAAAAAAAAAAAAAAAAAATACTTTTAAATCAACACTAGATATGGCATAATGCGTACATATAATTGTTCGTAACTTTAAGGTCTTCTTTTTCATATGCCAATGATCTATGCCAGAGTACTAATTAATGGCAGTTTGCCTATGAAATCAAGGCGTATCCCTGCCAAGTACAAATGCCTGCTCAAATTCCACAACAGATGTTACAAATCTCATCACCAGTCCAGTTGGATCATCAAAGCCTCTGATTATGTTGCCTTCACCATCTACATTCACCACCATTGCTCTATTTTGCATGTTGACTATCCACTTTCCCAATCCTGGGATAGCCCTTATAATGTACTTTGCTGCTCTTGAATTGTGAACAAATCTCAACCTGCGTGGAAGTACCTGCAACAGTTGTGCAACCAACACGGTTTAAACATATCGTGTATTTTGATCCAACTCAATTTATCTATGCTACATGTTGTAATGCCTCATGATGCTTTATGTGTTGCAAGTACTTGGAACAATGCATCAAAGCATTAGCAGGCACAACAACTATGTATGATAGACAAAGCCATCCAACTCATGACCGGTTGAGTGGTAAGCATTTATGGAGAACGGACGTTACTAGTTACCTCAATCAGAGCAATCCAGAATGAGCCATCAGGAGCAAGATGTATGCCGCCAGGTCCGCCTGGAAGATTATCGATGAAAATCTATGTCTGCCCTTTGTTTTCACCTACCAACCAGTACTTCAAGCACCTAAACCTGATTTCAAAAGACAATTAGCTTCATTGTTTTTTGACTTCAAAACAATATTTTCGGATGCTGATAGAAAAACTATAGCGCGTTAAGTATAAAGAACAAGCGATTACTTCCACGTTTCACAAACAACCAAGTACTCTTGATCTGGGGAGACAACAACTCCATTGGCAAAGCCGAGATTATGAAGGAGAATAGTCGTTTCGTTTAGAGAAGGGTCGTATTTTAGAAGCTGTCCATGGGATTCTGTATCCAACACGTCAAGTTTCCAATCATGGAAGCTATACTTTGAACTTGCCACGCTGAAGTACAACATACCATCTGATGATTCCACCACATCATCTGCAAAGCTAGAGAAAGTCAAGGAAACGTAATCAGCTCCGGTTCACAGGGGAATAAGGCATAGCTATGTCACAAACGATCAAATTCATCACGAAGAATATACTAAAAGCAAGGCCACATGTACCTCACACGTGGTTCGAGAAATGTAACTCCGTCGTCATTGACTTTAAGCAAGCCCTGTCAGCTCAAAGTTCACGTAAGAGGCTTATTTTGTCAAATGGTCAGAGTAACTAGCTTGTTAAGTTCAAACAATGAGGAACAATGCAACAATGACAGAAAACAATAATCGAATAAACAATGAACCAAAAAACCAGAAAGCCAGAGACACAAGATTTAACGTGGTTCGGCAATGACTACGTACACGGAGAACAACCAACAATCTTTATTGATACTTAGGTTACAACCACACGACGTGACAAGAATAGTCCCACATAAAAGAAAAAACCAACCTAATATGCTATTCTCCGAAGTATGATCCTTAACTTCCTATCAATCTTCTACTGTTGATATTCTAGTGAGATCAGATCTATGTAACAAACAAGCCCCCTACTATATATAGAGAATCAACTATCAAATCCTACCATAACAAGAAAACTAATTATTAATCCTTATAGAACAAGAAAACTAATTTAGGTAACCTTATTGTATAATAAGTAAACCACCTAGAATTCCTTCTAAAATCAGGAAATAGAATAAGTTAAATGCCTAACTAATTCCCCAGCTTTTCATATCCCGGATTTGATTACCACCGTTGAGATTTTTATATTTAATCTGAGTCATTCAACGATTCATATCATTGTTGAGTTAACACTCTCACACTTATAAATTATAACCTCGTGCTAAACACATTCACAGTCAAACACACACACCGGTAAATTCTTTTGAGCTAAAATTACCTTCTCTCCGTCGCATATGACTAGATCACCAGCTTTGGTGAGGGTCACTCCGAGTAAAGTACTACTGTCGATGTGACATGTGACACCAAATATCCCATGTTCCATTTCTGTACAACCTTCTGATGTTACCATCTCTTGTGGCTGTGTACAGGACTCCTGTTTTATCAATGACAACATCTTCGGGTTCCTTTATCATCCCTTCTCCAAGCTTGATTACTTTCTACTATGCGAAACATAAAACATCAGATTTTCTTATTTCAGTTTAGCATCAATAAAGAATACTCTGTACAGATGCATGATTCTAAGATTTTCACCTGTAATTTCCCATTCGATAGAGCTGGAAAAGCCGAAGAGTGTGATGAAGGCTCAAATAGGCCAAATGGAGATGAGAAAAAGATCACTTGGAAGGTAACTGCTAGTAAGCAAACCAGTACAACTTTTGAACATGCTTTCATATGGTTTCTTTCTGGCCTAGCCATGGATTGTCTAGTATCCATTAATTTTCTCTTAGAGCTTATGAGCCAAAACTGTAATTTTTTTTAGATAGCAATAATGTAACTTGTTTCTTTATGGCAATTTGATTGAGATATTTTGGGAACACACATAAGAACAGAATTGTAGCAGAATGTGAAGACCTTTGTCCATATCTGCAAAAAGTATCCAGAATTTCAAACAACATGTATATATTGTTAAAAACACGTGATTGTTACATTACTCCCTCCGTCCCATTTTAAAATGACACTCGTAAAAGAGGTACGTTAAGTGGTCTTCGGTATTAAAACGTTTCAAAAATACCGAATTTCCTTTCATAAGGAAGTTTACTTTTATAGCCCTTGAAGCAACACTTAGAGAAAATGAAGAATACAGCAGTAAACTTCACTTGAAGCTTGAAAGAGAACATTCATTGATCCTGTAAAATGTCGAATCTCAACAAATCAATGAAGAGAAACTAGCTACCTACCTGTCTAGACCTAAAGTGAACACTTACTAAAGCATAAACTGAAAAGAAAAAACAAGAACGAATTCACAGTTCGAAATAATTTAATTAAATCTAGTTATCATTGATCAAGCCCTGCTAGAACTAGGCTCTTCCAGTGGATAAAAGAATCTGTTGTAGAACCATGTTGAGTCTGCTGCAGTAGGTTCACCATCCTGGTTACGGTGCCATGTGTAATAGGCATGAGTGCGGTTCTTGATTTCAAGCATTGCGTGTCCAAAACTTGCTTCACGGTAGGCTGAGTAACTAGGCTGTGGAGTAATGAAGCTGCGACGAATAAAGGTTAACAATGAGTCAGAATTGTTTGTGTAGTGAGAAATTATAAAGCCTAAAAGTAGAAACATATTGGATTCTCACTTGTTGGCAATTCCTTCAATGTTTCCACCATCACCAATTGTTATGTACACTGGAGCAGAAGCATCCTTAATCGGCATGCTTAGACCGTCTGTTATATTGTACCTCACATTCGACACCCGTTCCTATAAAACACAATGACAGCAGAAATTCAGCAAAATATTTACTTGCTTGTCACCAGATTGAAGCTAAAAAGGACTAAAATCTGATATCTCACCGAGCGTTCATAAGAATGAACATGTCCAGCAAAGACAAGATCAACTTTGTTGTCCACAAACCATGATTCAAACTGAACTCTCATGGTTTCACCTTCCATGTAATGGTAGTTGTTAGTGTTGTACCATGGTGAGTGAACACAAACAATCACCCATGGAGTTTCAGTCCTGTTAATCTTTGGGAACTCGTTCTGAAGCCAGACGTACTGAGGCGTGTATTTACCTAATTCAAAGAAACAATCATCATCAACACTTTCGGAAATGGCCCTGATCAATCCGAACTAGAAACGTGAAGTTAAACAAACGTATTACCATAGGCTGAATAAGAAGACAGGACTATAATGTAAGCAGGTCCGCGCTTAATCGAGTACCAAAGAGGTGATGTACTCTGAGCTGCCTTATAAGGAGTATGATACCGGTGCGTAAATGGCTTGAATGGCTTAGTTTCACCCTGGTTAAATCATAAGTTAGTATCATCAGGAGAATAAACAAAAACATAAACATTTTCTAGCTAGTTGTGAGATTCTTACAATCTCGGGAACAAAGTCGATTTCATGATTTCCTGCAGTCCAAATCCATGGTTGATATGCTGTACTCTTCTCAACAAACCTTCCCCAAGTATCCCACCTCTCATTGTCATGGTGAGGATGATCATCAGCATACGACAGATCGCCAATGAACAACATTGCCTGGCCTTTCGGGTTGGACACGTAATGGTCAAGTGTCGCCTGCGAATCATATGTCTGTCCCAAGTCACCTAGAAACACAAGCATACAACCACATTTTCAAAATCAAAAAAAAAAAAAAAAAAAGAAAAGTAGTCTTTTTAAGCAGGTAAGTAGCAGAAGCTGCAGGTGTTCTCACCGATAACTCCGAAAGTATAAGGAACATCAGGACCTGGTTGAGGTGGAGTTGTGAAATTAAACAGCCTTCTTGTGTTACCCTTCCCAAGCTCATAAATGTATGTGGTATCATGCTGCATTATATATTTTCAGCAAGAATGAGATAATTCTCTTACAAAAAGTCCGTTGTTGATAATGTCAGAGCAAAAATTACAACTGGCAGTATAATGATCAGAGATATAGAAAACAAGAATAATGTTAAAAGTTTTCGAAATCAATCGATCACCTTGAGATCTTTAATAGTGGCATGATGAATGAAACCGGAAGTATAGGTATAAAACTTGTACTGGGAACTGGAGGCCTTGCAAGTGTGCTTGTGAACCTTCTTATGCTTCCCTTCGGTTTCCGGGTGCCCTTCAGCTTCCCAATACTTCACCTCGCTCGGGCTGTGATGCGATGTCACCCACGACACGATCACAGCACGTCCATCGTGATCTCCTTGTGTTATATGCACCTGTATCACAAAAACAGGATGTTAATTACTAACATAAATCACCAAATGCAGAAGCGTGAGCCAGACAGAGCAAAAAGTGTAAACAAATATCGACTGATGAATCGGAACTGCAACATGTACTTATAGCAGTTGAAACTGTAACATGTAATTTTAATTTTTTAAAGGGTGTACCAGTGTTTACACTCCTAACAACTAATAAAATAAACGTAATGTATATAGGGGTGAACAGATAAAATTTATTCAGAAGTCGCAAAATTTATAAATTGAAATAAAATAATAAATCTCTTGAAAACCCATCCTTATAAATATAAATGTACTAAAAGTAACTGATAAACTCTACTTATAAATTTAACCAGAAATTTTATCTAGAATATCAGCGTGACGTGATGCATATACATAAATAAATAAATGTATATAAAATGTTTACTCAACAACTCCATTCTAAGACTTGGTGGAAATAAACATGACAGTATACATTGACCACACTATAAAGATAAAACCTTATGGCAAACGGTATAACAGTTAAATACACAATAAATACACAACTATCCACCGAATTGTACAACCAATTTTGCAATTAGTCCTAAAGTATTACTCCATCCAAAATATTGAAGTCATTATCCTAGCATGATTAAATACAATCTTTATAGTATGTTTGCCACGAAATTTAAATTGACCGGATTTTAATTGATGGGATATTAACTAAATTTTAATTGAGTTGGGAAAAATTGTATTTAAAATAAAGTTAAAATTTTATAGGTTTCGTAAGTCTGTTAGGTAGGCAGAGACAGTTGAGATTTCAATTGAGTTCCACTAATTATAATTGGTAACTATACAATTAAACTAAAATTACAATCAAATACGAAAGTGATATAACGAACCTGTTCGGGTAAGTTGTGGATCTTAGGAGGAGGAAAGTTCTCCTTGGGCATGTCTTCGGAGGCGTAAAGCTTTCGAACGTATTGACTCGTTTCGCCAGCATTGCACTTCTGGGCGCATACAAAGAGAAGAGCTAGCAGCCAGATTGTGGCAGCAGCTCTAGAGGACATGGCTGGTTCTTCGATCTAGCTAGATAGGTATGAGAAAAATTGTAGAGAATTGTGGTTTGCACATATAAGGTGAACTTATATATTTATAGAGTTGTATGGGACTTAGAGTTTAATGTTTGCATGAGTCTTATTTCTGTTTTCTAACTTTTCATAGGTATAAACTGGAATATTCTTCAGGAACGCTAGTACATGTTGGATATATTGCTTTAAATTTCCTTTTCATTTTCTTAAAAAAAACAGAAAATATATTGTTTTTCTTTTGCCTGCACAAGGTTTGTGAAATATCCTAGTGGAAAGATAAAAGGAGCATGTTATTAGGAGTATCTTACCGAAACTTTACATATTTGGATTTATTATTATATTTACTATTTGTTTTTTTTTTTTGGAATAGTAGTTGTGACTCCTGAGTACTTTAGGACTCGTTGAATTATGAAGAATTTTGCAAGGTAAAGGTTAATAATAATGGTGGGATTTGCATACATTTCATAGAGTAATTATTATTTCACCAAGTAACTTATAAAATTAAACGGATTTTTAGATTTATTTTTATAAGTTACCAGTGTGTTGTGCCAACGTATGGACACGCCTAGGGGTGTAAATGAAACGAACGTTCGTGAAGATTTCACAAAAAAATTCAACCATCGCTCAGTTCGTATTCGAGTTTGACCTAACTGAACAGTTCACGAACATGTTCGTTAATAGACGAACACGAACATATAATTTATTGTTCGGTAGTTCGCGAACTGTTCGTGAACAAATTATATTTATAATAATTTTGTATTATTTTATATATGGACTATAATATTTCATAACCTAACCTATCATTTTCATTTTTTACATAAGTTATAATACTCCCGCCGTCCTAAATTCATTTACCCGCCCAAACACAAATTTTAAGATAAAAATGAATAAAATAGGAAATATGGTAATAAAGCAGGAAAGATGTTGAATAAAGTAGGGCATGCAGTGAATAAAGTATTAGAGATTCAATAAAGTAGGAGAGAGATTTTTCCATTAAAGTAATGAGAAGTTCAAATTGAGACGTCCCAAAATGGAATGCGAGAAGTTGAATTCGGGACGGAGGGAGTATTTTCTAACCTAACCTACACAAAATCTATAATAGTTCGCGAACTGTTCGTGAACATGTTGAAACCTTAACGAACTGAACATAAACAAATGTTGAGATGTTCGACGAACATGAACATGAAATATATTCAATGTTCGGTTCGAAATACACCCGAAGACACGCCTTCTCAACGTGCACAACACTGTGTACAAAATTATTATTATTTTTTTTTTTCACATCACATGGAGTGTCAGACACGTGTTCTTGCGTTCGGTGTACTGACGTTTAATTTTTAGATGTGTGCGCATCCTAACATGCTTTGGGACATGATAGATGCGGAATATATCAATCTACAACTTGTTACAACTAATTAATCAACTAGTAAGGCGTTAATTTCACTTAGTTTTCGAGCTAGTTAAGCATGGAAAAAGACAAAAAGTTACTGGAGGTCCCAAAATCTCTGACAAGGATGAGAAAATCAGATCATATGTGTATCACATAATTGACAAAACAAAGTATCAGAGAGAGTTGATAGGATACAGTCGATTATTGAGTTGGTGTACATCGTCATTGTATTCAATTAATGTAGGGTATGTGGTCATGAACAGTGGGGTATTCTCCAAATATATCTAAAGTACAACAAATAAATATTAATCTCTACGTTTTAAATAAATCTTTCCATTTTAACTTTAACTGATCAACTGTCTTCGTCTTTTACCACGAATTACTCTATAATAAATAATTTAATAAAATTATATAATGAAAATTTAATAAAATTTTCAATTCCAATTAATAAAATTCAATTTCAGTTTATAGTGAAACATTTCGAAAAATGTTACTAGTATTTCATATTATCATTTCATGTGTCATATATGTGCTTTTAAAATAAATACACTGGGTGCACCCCTCCCCGTAACACCGAGCTCACCATTAATTACTTCTCAGATCGAAGAAATCATTTTTGCACTATAACATTTTTGTCGTATTTGAAAAAACACCATTAACTTTTATTTTTTAGAAGTTATACACTAAAACCTTTATAAAACATTTGACTTTACACAAAGGTTGTATGTAAGTTTGCTCTATTTAACTCTTGGTTGATGGCATTATATTCTCTTCTCATTATTCCGTGTTTTTATTATTAATTTCTTCAGTAGCATTATACATAGAGGACAATAATGAGATTGAAGTCTATTTGGGGTTTATACTTGCATGTGTACTTGTTTGAATGCCTTATTTTTTTAATCATTACTCATGTATTGTTTGATTTCAATGATGCTTATATGAAATTGTCTCATTGAACAATAGTATACATCCAAGAAGATAAAAAAATGATGCATTTTAACAAGTAGAAGTGTTAGGCTAATGTACATCCAACTTTTATGTAAATTCAAAGTTTTTATAAAGTGTTTAGTGCAACTTCTAAAAAATAAAAGTTGATGGTGTTACTTCAAAGTTGGCAAAAAGGTTTTAGTGTAAAATAAAAATTTCAACTCTACTAAAACAAAAATAATGTTTTCAAGTTTTTTATTTTATTTTCATTCTTCTACCAAAACAAAAAGGTGACTTACGGTAAAATTAGGCTGACTACATGTCCTCTGTATCCAAAACAGTAAAGGGAGAATAGGTGGAGGAGCTTCGAATCATTCAACTTGCTTGTATGTTGAAACTCCAACTACTAAATCAATCTTTTGAACGCTCTTTAACAAACAATTAATGCAAAGGACCATCGATAGCGTTATACTATAACTTTAGAGGGTTGTACTTGTATATGACTTTCAGATCCATTTCCTCAACAAGTTTTGGATGCGTATTTCCAATTTAGTTTTAAACCTTCGCGCAAATCTAAATATTCGGCTGTTTTAGCCAAAATGTCATGAACGTACGTGAGAAACCCTCATCCATATCATACCTAATTAAACTATCGGTTGCTACTTCGCCATATTAATGGCTTAAACAAACTCGCATTCCTACTTTCCAACGATATAAACGCAACGCTATGTATTGTTTATTATTAAATTATCAATTATCAACTATGAAATTTTTATTTTAAAAAGATGATATGCTATATGAATAATTAATTGGCTTATAAATAGATCAGTCACTTATAATCAACTAGCTTACGTAAACATGCATAGCATAAGTCAAAACTTAATTGGGCAAAAGGAAGTCGTCAGAGTAGGATGGCGTTATGCATGCTGTGTTGGAAATTGGTTACCCAGGATTTCAGCTTGTTAGGAGAACAATAATAAACAATACTTCTTTCGGAATGTTAAGTTTCGATTTGATTTTCGTTGACATGTTTTAACCTTAGCTTGAACGTAAATCAATCTTTAAATGATATAGGAAAAGTTATATCATCAAAATATAATACTAGTTAAACTTTATAATATACTAGTAATAACCCATCACGATGCCACGATATAGTTTACTTTTAATAATAAATAGAAATGTGAGGATTAAATAAATTAATCGAGAAAATAAGATAGTCAAAATTACTTGTAGACAACGTTGGTCGTGGTGTCGATCGGTAGTCATTCTTTATCCAATATTATATCATTGAGTGTTTATTTATGTTAACTATAGAAAATGTAAAAATAGAGTCCTACAAGACATTAATTAATTAGTACATATTTTTTTACAAAAAAATCTATCCTTCAAACGGAACCAAAATAAAATACAAAAGTATACAACACAATCAATAGGGTTGTTCCCAACAATCTCGCGGATGGTGATATGTGGTCACCCCACCAAACACACGCACACACAAATATATTATAAAAATGTAATTTCACATGTTACGGTTTTTTTCAACAACCGGTTCATGGTGGTATCGTCCCCACTAAAGACACAAAAATTATTATTATACAAACATATATAATTTCACATGGTCCCCCCATTCGTTATGGAGATTAGGAAAGTAGAGAGAAGATCTAAGAGAGTTTCCCCAGGCCCGTTATATATCAAGAAAGTAGAGAGAAGATCGAAGAGAGTTTCCCCGCCTAGAGAGTATATGCATAATCCCCCCCCCCCTCCGCCGGAAAAAAATGTAGTTTTTACTAACTTAATCATAAAATGTTGCGGTCGGGTCTTGTAACAAAGGTATGGAACGGGTTCGAGTATATACCAGGTCGGACCTGAACATCATTATTTCGAACGGGGTTGAAATTCGAGTTGGATAGAACCAGTCCTTCCAGTCAGAGATCGTAGAGAAGAGAAACCTTATACCTAATCCTACCGATCGAATCTTATACATAAAGAAAATAAAGAAAAGGAAATTGAAAGTCTTCACATGTAAAATGTTGTTGATAGACATGTAAAGATCAACACACCACCAATTAGCTCACGTGTCACTACAAAAAAAAAACAGGGGTTTAGCGACGGAATTATCCGTCGCTAAACCCCCTGCCGATCCGTCGCTAAGGCCTTAGCGATGGATAGACGCCTGTCTTAATGACGGGCGTCTCTAAGGCGATTAGCGACGGAGCATTATCCGTCGCTAATTCGCGACAGAAATGGCAACGGATAGGGCGTTGACCCTCCGTCGCCATTAGGAACAGATAATTATCCGTCTCTAATAACCCCCGGGTTTTTAGCGACAGATAGTTATCCGTCTCTAAACGAATTAGGGCTAGCACGCCCTAATTCGTTGTTTAGCGACGAATAATTATCCGTCGCTAAACAACAAATTAGGGCGTGCTAGCCCTAATTCGTAGTTTAGCGACGGATAATTCGTAGCGACGGATAATTATCCGTCGCTAAACCACTGTTTTTTTTAATTATTTTATAATTTTCACCTGTTTTTTCAACCAATATAATAGTGATTTGTCTCAAAGGGGAAATTGCATTAATTAATAACAAAGATTCGTCAAAAACAAATTATCCAAAATAAAGTCTACATATCCGAAGAGAAATCCAAATATCCAACAAAGTAAAAAGTAGCATAGTATCCAAAACAACACAAGCAACTAAGACGATGGGCCGGGGGTATTCTGGCTCATATACAAGCGGCAGAGCTCTTCGACCCTCTGATTCATTCGAGCCTGCTCATCCCTGAGAGTTTCAATCTCATTCTGGAGAGGAGTCACTGCTTCATTCACCATCTGCTCGACCTGCACCTGTGTGTAAACATCATCATGTCCCTGAGATTGCTGGGACACGGAGAAGCTCTTATCCGCCAGTGTCTCGCCCAAACTACCAAGACCATAAACCCGACCCTTGTTGTCGGGTGGGTTGACCTGTAGAAAGATCCGGTCTTATTCTTCCACGGACAACTCCTCACCCTCGAGCAGCCTCTCCGCAGTGATCCGCTCCACCTCACTCTGTAATAGTCAAGTGTAAACGAAATGAGCTACAATTTCATATTTAATTTATAATACACATGCATATACAACTGTGACACTTAGCAAATACACATACCGCAATAAGCTCGGACTTCTCGTCCACCCAAATGGCGTTCTTCAACTTCCCCCTCTTCATTTCCTCTAGGCAAGTCTTGGGTTGGTTCTGGTTCAGCTAAAGAACATTATATATTGCAACAAGTAGTTAGTAAGTTGGTAGGAATGCAAACAAGTGGTAAATTGGTATAAATGAAAGCAATACACATGTGTACAAATCATGTTGTAATTAGAACACACACATATATATACTTACCGACATCTGGCGATCAGTGACAATAGCACTACAAGAATAACCGGATTTAGGGACGGATAAAATCCGTCCCTAAGTTAGGGACGAATCGGTGGTACTAGAGACGGACTAGGGATGGATAGGCCTATCCGTCTCTAGTCCGTCCCTAAATAGGGACGGATTAGTAATCCGTCCCTATTTAGGGACGGATAGAATTATCCGTCTCTAAATTTAGAGACGGATAATTCTATCCGTCTCTAATTCGTTGACTAAAAAAAAAAAAAAAAAAATTTAGGGACGGTAATCCGTCCCTATTTAGGGACGGATAGAATTATCCGTCTCTAAATTTAGAGACGGATAATTCTATCCGTCTCTAATTCGTTGACTAAAAAAAAAAAAAAGAAAATTTAGGGACGGATAGATTTATCCGTCCCTAAATTAGGGACGGATAGATCTATTCGTCCCTAAACTATCAGAAACCCTAATTTATAACTCTCTTCCTCCCACACTTACTAACCACTCCTTCTCCTTCTCTCCTTCTCTCCCACTCCACCACCACCACTCCACCACCGTTCGACCACCACTCCACCGCCGTTCGACCACCACTCCACCACCACGGGATCTCCGTCCTCCACCACTCCACCACCTCCACCACCACTCCACCACCACGGGCTCTCCGTCCTCCACCACTTCACCACCTCCACCACCACTCCACCACCTCACCACCACTGCCTCTCCGTCCACCACCACCTCGACCACCACTGCCTCTTCGTCCACCACGATCTCTACGTCCACCACCACTCCAACACTGCCTCTCCGTCCACCACCACTGCCTCTCCGTCCACCACCACGACATCTATACTGCCACCCCACCACGAGATCCGTCCACCACTATCTCCGGCCAGTCCAACAAGACCCAGATCCAGATCTAGATTTTTTATATTGTATTATTGTAATTTCTTATTTGTATTAATTATTATTAAATGTTGTATATTGTATTATTGAATATTGTATGAAATTGTCGGTTTATCCGTATTGAATAAAATTATCAGTTTATGCGTATTGAATAATCGTATACAATTTTCGGTTTATCCCTATTGAATATTCGTATATAATTGTTGGTTATCCGAATTGAATAAAATTATCGATTTATCCGTATTCGTATAAAATTGTCGAAATATTCGTATTAAAAATAAAAATAAAAAAAAATAAAAAATACTATTTAGGGACGGATATTTATCCGTCCCTAAAGGTCTTTGACCATTAGGGACTTATCCGTCCCTAAATAGGGACGGATAAAATATCCGTCCCTATTTGGTTAGAGACGCCCGTTTTAAGGACGGGCGTCTCTATCCGTCCCTAACGGTTTAGGGACGAATCGGCATGGGTTTAGGGACGGATTTATCATAAACCCGATTTTTTTTGTAGTGTAGCTCGTGACCCGTAGTGATGCCTGGCAGAGCCCTTACCATCTCGCGGCTCAGTCAGCCGGTTCTGCCTGTTCTTGAAGGACTGATCCTCGACGGTTGTAAGTCTCCAATATTCTAGCCACATAGCCCACTCTTCGTCCCCAATATGGCTATATTGTGGTGGCTTTCCTTTTTCTTGGTATTTTTTCATGTCAGCCATCATATGCCTATACAGATCAGAGCCCAAACTCTCGAAAACAGGCCACATCTTGGGAATAAGCCAGTCGGAATGTAGTATTTTTTTCTACATTCCAATTTCATTCAAAGTAAAAATTAATGCCCCAAGGTTACAATTTCAAGATAAACAATGGTGCATTTCACCCAAGTAAGTGGCTAACATACCACACAAATTGTCCTAGAATTTACTAACACAATGGTGACTAACATATCACCCAAGTAAGTGGCTAACATACCACACAAATTGTCCTAGAATTTACTAACACAATGGTGACTAACATATCACCCAAGTAAGTGGTTAACATACCACAGAAATTAGTAAACTAGTTCATTAATCGATAGAACAACAAATAAAGCATTGTAACATTTACCACAACAAATTGTAACATTTAATTAAGCTTACCCGAAGCTCATCAAAGTAGAAGTGCTTCGTCTCAGGCTTGAGTTTGCTCCACTGTTCGCCTCCCTGGCCCGGCAACTCCCTCCTAAGCTTGAAAATCTCATGCAGGTCGTCTGAAGATTGCTGAGGCCACAACCTGCAGTTATCAATGAATTATAGAAGAATACATATATTTATTAGACAATTCATGTGACATATATATATAAACACTTATCTTAAGTTATGTTCCACAAGTGTATATATAATACTTACTTCCTCCTGCCATTAGGGAACAACACCAACTTCCCCTCCCAAGTAGCACCATCGACGATCTCGGTATAAGGACACCCATCAGGCGAGTACTGTCCTGGTCCATAACCACCACCACCAGACGTCCCAATCCACATGTCGCTGGCAGTCTGACCAACATGAGAGTAGCTGCTCAATCCACCAGGGGCTACTCGATGCACTATGTGGTGAACCCTGGGTCCCACTAGACCTGGGAATCTCGTAACTGCACTTTCTTTGGTGCGATCTGCAAAAAAGCATATGACAAACACAAACAAATTTTATTAGTATAAATTAAGACATGAATTGGCATGTAATGGGAAAAGCAAGCATATAACAATTAAGATACATATAATCTACCATACACACATACTATGATCCTCGTCACCAATGGTTAAGTCTACATATATGTCTTCGTGCAGGTCAATATACTCATCACGAGCATCTACAGGATTTCTCGCTGTTTCATCGACAACCTCTTCTTGGTACGAGTTGGTTGTTGATTTGTCCTTATGAACGTACACAACTCTGGAGTGGGCTTGTATGTGTGTCACTGCCAACCAGTCCGCCTTATCACGTTTTAGGCTTGGATATTCCATGAACATCACTTGACGTGCCTGAGCTGCCAAGATAAAAGGTTCGTACTTAGTACGGTACCTCCTCCTATGGTTAATCTCAACCATTTGATATTGCTCGTGCACCCTTGTACCATTTTGACCGGGATCACACCAGTCGACATCAAACAGAACGGTTCTTTTCAGAGGCAAACCGGCATATTCAAGCCTCACAATTCGTTTAAGTTTTCCATAGAAACCAAACAAATCATCACCTCCATCTTGATCAGCCCATTTCACACACACCCCACAATTGCTAGTAGACTTGGACGTGTCAGAATCCATTGTGTGAAATCTAAGACCATTTACTATATACGATGGAAAAACGGATACTCGACTGAATGGCCCCTATGCTAAAGACTCTAAGTAAGGACATGTGACTTGGTTTACAAGATCTCGGACATAGTCCCTGAACCAATCAGGAAATTCAATGGGCAACTTCTCTTCAAGCAGTTCTTCAAGTGTTTCATCTGCCATATTTGGATCCATCTTCAGACAATGCTTTTTGAAAACATTGTGGACATGATGACATGATTAGATAGTAGTTAGAAGTTCAAATTTATGTGTTATAATAAGTAAGTTGCTCACCTAGCAAAGATCTTCATAAATTTATCAACTTTAGCACAGTTCGAGAGGACATAATAGTGGGCTGCCTTCACCTCCTTATCTGTCAACCATTCTGTATTCCTTTCTCCCATAGGTCTACCTGAGATCCTAAATATTGAAAGTGCAACTTCATCATCCTCTTGAACTTCATACGTGTCTGCATTTATAGCCGGCCTAGATGCCTTAGTGGGCACGTGGTCTCCAAAGTAATAGCTGCAGAAGATGGCAGCTTCCTGTCTCACGTGTGCATTGGCATCGACCCCTCAGACTTACCTTTGTTGCTGACGTACTTATTCAATTTTCCCAAGTACCTGTAAGTTGTATATATATTTAGGTAAGATAATGGTCCTTGGGAAAAAAGAACATTTTAAGTAAATGGATGCCTTCATTACACACCTCTCGAATGGATACATCCATCGATACTAAACCGGTCCAGCAAGTCTCTTCATGTGGGAGGTGAACCGGCAAGTGCTCCATAGAATCAAAGAAGCTCGGTGGAAAGATACACTCGAGCTTTCATAGAATCAATGGTATATTACTTTCAAGATTTGCTAACACTTCATCCTCAAGCACCCTTGAGCATAAATTCTTGAAAAATAAGCTCAGATCGGTGAGAGCGCTCCATATAGGCTTAGGTAGTAGTTCTCGAAATGCAACAGGGAGAAGCCTCTCCATGAACACATGGCAATCGTGGCTCTTCATCCCATACATCTTTGTCTTCTTCAAATCCACACACCCTCCCAAGTTCGATGCATAACCGTCGGGGAACTTCAATCCCCTCACCCAATAAAACAGTTTGTTCCTAGCTTCAATGTCAATTGTGTAGGCTGCCTTGGGCCACAGTCCCTTATCATTCCGCTTTGTCAACTCAGGCCTATTACAAAATGTATCCAACTCAGATCTAAATTTAACGGTATCCTTTGTTTTCACTTTAATGTTGCAAATCGTGTTGAAGCAGTTTTCGAACACGTTCTTCTCAATGTGCATGAAATCCAAGTTGTGACGGATAAGAAGAGTGCTCCAATAAGGCAAGTCCCAGAAGATGCTTCTCTTCTTCCATCCACAATTTTTGCTAATTTTATCGTTATGCTTCTCCGACCCAAGTCCAGTTACTTTCATAAGACCCAGCCTATCTATCTCTGCAAATATCTGTGCACTAGTAAGTCTTGTCGGGGGCCCTCTCATTTCTACTCGACCCTTCAAGAATTGAGCCTTGTTCTTCCTGAACGGATGATGCTTTGGTAGAAACCTACGATGATCAAACCAACATTCCTTTCCGCTCTCCTTCAGTCTAAATGCACTACTGTCATCCAAACAATGTGGACAAGCATTAAAGCCCGCGGTTTTCCTTCCAGATAGCATGGAGTAAGCTGGAAAATCACTCAAGGTCCACAGTAGTGCTGCTCTCAAGTTGAAGTTCTTCTTCGTTGACACATCATATGCTGGGATACCTTTTTTCCCACAACTCGATCAGCTCCTTGATTAGGGGCTGCAAGAACACATCCACCTTCATCACGGATCATATGGACGGGCACCAAGCGATCAATAACATGAACGGTTCCTTCATGCACTCAAGGGGCGGGTTATGCGGTGTCGGCATAAGCGGCAACAAGAGTACTTCTGGTCACTTCCAAAGGGGTTTTAATTAAAACCATCCGTACAAAGGCCCAATTGTACATTTCTAGGCTCCGCTGCAAACTCCGGATAGCTCTCGTCGAAGTGTTTCCATGCGGGTGAGTCTTATGGATGCTCCATTCTACCCTCTACCGGGATTACTCTCTCCTTGTGCCACCGCATTTTATCAGCACAAGCACTTGAAGCGTACAACCTCTTCAAACGAGGTGCTAAAGGGAAATACCACATTTTCTTATGTGGGAGATTTTTCTTCTGACGTTTCTTTGAGGCTCCCTCCTTG
Organism: Plantago major; assembly: GCA_026545765.1. Classification (NCBI taxonomy): domain Eukaryota; kingdom Viridiplantae; phylum Streptophyta; class Magnoliopsida; order Lamiales; family Plantaginaceae; genus Plantago; species Plantago major. Next base: position 88,754,668 of record CM048842.1, read on the forward strand.
TAACGCTTGTACCGGTCCTTACCACAAAACTTGCACTTCAGTAGATCTTTATCCTCCTCCCAATAAATCATGCACATATCCTCACAACAATCTATGGTTTTCATGGACAACCCCACCCCTCGCATCTTTTTCTTCACCTGGTAAAAGTTGGTGGGAACTATGTTTGGTTCTGGACAAAGCTCCGACATTACTTGTACCCATTCATTGAAGCTCGATTCGGATTGCTGGCCATTAGCCTTACAACTCATTAGCCGAGCTAACAATGACAATTCGGTGTGCTTACACCCCGGATAAACCGGCTTCTTTGCGGATTCCATCAAGTCGAAGAACACCTGATCCTTAGTGTTGTTACGGACATGTGTCCAATCCGTTAAGGGCGCCATAGAGTGTGTCCTAAAACGCATCACGACTTAACTAGCCAATTCAGTACTGGTCCGACCTCATATGGTCCGGCCAAAGTGAATCAACCAGTACGCTAAAGTCACTACACCCTCATAGCTAGTCCGAGCTAGCTGGGAAAAGGACTTCTAAACTTGGCTACGTCAGTACAGAGATGCCAAACGGACCGGACGAGAGAATCTCAGACGCCACCATCACATCAAGACCAAACGTATAACAGAACTACTGAGATACTTCCGTGAGACTCTTGGCTCGGACATCCAGAGTTACCCAAGGGCAGATCAACCAAGCAGACAGATCTGTCCGAGGGACCAACACGGACCCAACAGGCGGAATAGTACTCGAGTAGGGAAAAGGTCCAAACTACCCTCCCAGACCCATTGATTAGTATTGGATTACTGTTCAATAATGGGCGATGGGGCAAAGGTAGCATTGGTGTCCAAATCTGAAACGTACACTTGGCATCATCTTGTGAGCCACCTCATAAGCATATGATAACTATAAATATAGTACAAGGTCCAAGACCTTAAGGTAAGCAATATCAAGGGAAGAATCCCCAAATATTATCACAATCCCTCATAACTATTACATTGAGAGCTTCCAACTCTCTCTTGAGTAAAGTCTCTTACCGGATTGACATAGTAATCCGTAAATTCTAACCCCCACCCCCACTTATTCCTTTCAGGTACACAAGCTCGGACCAGTACTACGTCGGACCTCAAGTCGGAGGCGGGCCTTAGACTAGGTTATTTGTAATAGTTTAGTTAGTTAGTGTTAGAGGTTTTACCCCTCAACACTTAGGAATCGGAGGCTCCTCCCCACCCCCCTTGGTTGCTGGCTCCCTGGTGTCCATGACCTTTGGACCCGCAAGATCATATACCATTTGCTCAACCCGTTCATGATCATTATTAGCATCAGATGTAGAAGTATTTTGAGTACTTCCCATCACGGTTCTGCTTTCTTACGCTTCCCCAAATTCTCATAATCCATGGCTTGTATGTCTCACCATGAGAAGTCCATACACTACTGAAAAATTTGGAAAACGGCGTTATGGGACGGATGAAATCCGTCGCCCATGCTGAATCGCTATTAAATGACGGAATCTATCCGTCGCCCCGATTGGCGACGGATAATTATCCGTCGCTTATTGGCGACGGATAACGTATCCGTCGCTAAATTGGCGACGGATAATTATTATCCGTCGCCCAAGTTGACTTTTGATAAAAAAAAAGGAAATTTTTTTTTAAAAAAAGCAGGCGACGGATAGATTATCCGTCGCTTTATAGCGACGGATACCTATCCGTCGCCACATGTGACGGATCGACTCTGGGCGACGGATACGTGTCCGTCGCCCAGTTTCACTCTTGAGACGAGAGGCGAGAATGCCTCACTTTCTTCCTCTTCTCCCTTCTTCTTCCTCATTCTCTTCTTCTCCTCTCTTCGGTTTCCGGTGAATTCTTCGTTATTCCGGCCAATCTTGGTGCCTAATCGAAGCTAGTGGGACAAGGAGTTTGTTTCTTCATTCAATTTCAGATTTCTACCGATTAATCAAGGTATTTTGGCTAAAACCCTAGTTTTTTAAAATTTGGGGATTTTGTTTATTTTGATTAATTTGAGCAATTATATGTATATATGATAAGTATGTAGTAGTTAGTTTAGTTAATTTGATTAATTATATGTAATTTGTTCAATTTGATAGTTAGTTTAATTAATGATATGAATGTGTGTAGTATGTTAATTAAGTTTGGTATGTATGAATGTATGTAGTTAGTTTGATTTGTGTGTTAAGTATATATAGTTAGTTTAGTTAATTTGATATGTTTGTTAAGTATAGAAGTATGTAGTTTTGATTTGATAAATTTGTATGTTAATTAAGTATGTAATTTGATATGAATATATGTAGTAATTCGATATGTATAGAGTAATTAGTTAATTTGATATGTATGTTAAGTATATAATATATGTACTAAGAGGTTGAAATGGTTAAATTATATTCCCAATTTTGTAAATATCGAACACTTAATTAATAATTAATTTATAAGCAACATATAATAATTAACAATTAACCTCTACAATCTTCTTATCCGAATTGGAATCGATCTAATAAATTAAATACGATCTAATCAATTGGAACGTCTCAGGTTAAAAATAAAGTATATATACAATGAATTCCGACCGTTCATGGATGTATGATCGCACGGTAAATGGCGAGTTGTAGGAGTTTTGTAGAAGGGTTAAAGGTTTCATCTCGTTTGCCATGGGACGTCCGGTTTGTACAATTGGGGGTTGATAAAGTGTCCTTGCACATTGGAAACCTGCGAAACAAGCAATTTATGGCCCTCTGAGTATTCGAGCACTTTGACGTTATGGATTCATGCGAGTATCATGTATGGATTCATCACGGTGAGGAAGCATCCATGTCATACCTCCAATGGAGGGAGAGGGGTTTGGGGCCTATCGAGTGCCTTTCGCTTGTCGGAACATGTGCATGGTGTATTGGGAGGAGGATGTAGATCTGTTGGAATGCAAGTTACGTGGTAGGGGCGCCACAAGTGATGAGGAGGGGTGCATGAGAATGAGGAGTTTGATCCGTTTTGTCTCTAGGCTTGTATAACTAGTAATCATTAGTTTATATATATATGAAACCAAACATTATGGTAAAATTGAAGCTGATGTAACTTATATTATGTAATGCCGTAACAATTGACTGGAGCTAATATAACTTATATTACGTAGCAATTGATTGAATTATTGTGAAATTGATTTATTATCGATAAACAAGCAGAAGATCCCATAGAAGCAGATGATGAGCTGTTTGATCTGCACGAGGACCAATATGTAGTCTTAGAGGACGGCGATAACGGTATATTATGTGTATTATGAGTAATTATATGTGTTATTATAATCTGTCATGTATTATAACTCGTACTAACACATTTTTATTGTATTTATTACATTTTTTTGCAGATGCCGCGACAGAGGCCGTCCACCTATCGTCCCCCCCCACGCAGCCGGCCGCATGATAGTGGTGGGTCGGGGACACCGTCGAACGAGGAGGCTCGAAGATCGGGACAATGGTCTCGATTCTGAGACCCCGAGGCGAGAGAAGGCGTAGTGGCTACCGGTCGACTGGACACATCTTTGGAGGGCGACCACGATTGTCCCTACCTCGTGTTCGATCCAAACAATCCCAACGTCCGTGGGGCTACTGTGATTTTCCCTATTGGTCTGCCAGTAAGTATTATACATTCTTCTTAAATATCTAAAACATAGCGATAATGATAGTTGACAAGTATAAATTGTTGTACTAAAGTAATGCATATTCGTTTCTTGTATCTTATACATTGACAACGACTTATGGCCTCGGGAGGTGCACAACAAACTAGGTGACATCTTAGGGCGGGAGAAACCAGGCGGGGTGGTGAGTGTTGGAGCCACATCTCGGGCGCATGAGGGCCGAGTACTTGATGGTGAGGTAAGTTAAAATATGACATTCATTTGTTTGTAATTATAATTAATCGTTTTAATATGAGTGGTATGTTAGCTTGTATGTGAGTGGTATGTTAGCCACTTTATTTGGGTGATATGTTAGTCACCATTGTGTTAGTAAATTTTAGGACAATGTGAGTGGTATGTTAGCCACTTTATTTGGGTGATATGTTATGCTTCATTATGTTAGTAAATTTTAGGACAATGTGAGTGGTATGTTAGCCACTATATGTGAGTGGTATGTTAGCCACTATATGTGAGTGGTATGTTAGCCACTTTATTTGGTTGATATGTTAGTCACCATATACATTATGTTGTTAGGACATGTATTGACTTTGGATGTTGTATGAAATTGGGAATGTAGAAGGTACTTCATTCCTGAGTTGATCCCACAGATCTGGCGTGTTTACGAGGTATGGGATCAGCTATCTGAGGATATGGTCTGTCGTGGAAGGCCATTCGGGATCGGGTGGCCCAATCCCTCTGAGTTGATGCACGGAGTGGGCCCTTTGGGATGCCTCTGGCGCCGATGTCGGGGCGTTGCTTGGACCAACAGTGAGCCGGGCATCCCGATCGTCTGGCGGAAGGCCGTTCACCACCTTGGGAGGCGATCTCATATCGATTATTATCAATCGGTGCGTATATATGTGTTTTGCAATCTAGCATTACGTGTATGCTCTATTACTTGTAGATGATAAATTGTTGACTAGATCTGGTTTGATTCGGTGTACGGGGAGGTGACATCCAGTATGCCATCTTCAAGAAGGCCAAGAAGGCGGGTATGGACCGATCGGGCATCGTCTATTGCGGTATGTTTATGTTGCTTAAAGTTCATATTTGTACACTATTACAAGTTACTTTTTAAAACGATGGCGATCATTATATCTGCTATTTGATTTCGATTTGAGGTTGATGCTCGGTGGCGGCGGAGGGGCAGACGGGTGATGTGTTGTCAATGAACAAGTTGACAACATCTTCCTAGAGGTCAACAAACCGGACAAGAAAGGACGAATATATGGACTCGAGCCTCGGTTTGCATCTGGCTAGTCCGGTGTGCTCCTCATCATCGTCCCGTGATCCAGACGTCCGGTTTACACAGGACTGAGTCTCGGAAATGGTGCGATCAAGGTCAGGAACATGTTGCTCGGCTAACTCGAAGATGGAGCAACAAAGGGCGAGATGGAGCGCCATGACGAGAACGAAGGAGGAGAACGGCGCCTTGATTCTGAATGGGCGATTCATGTCCCAGTTCGCCATCACCCACCCCACCCGTCGATAGCTAGTTATGTATACGTATGTTGATTTTTTCATATTTACACTTGTTTGGATAATTTCTCCCTCGAATATTACTTTTTATTCATTGAAACATTTTTCGTATTATTGATTTATTATCGAATACATTATTGATTAAATAGGTGAACTAAAAAATAGGGATTAATATGAAATAAATAGTGGATTAGTGGAATTCACAGTGACGGAATTAGTGACGGAATTTCAAATTCCGTCACTAGTCCAATTAAAATATTTAGCGACGGATAGAATCTATCCGTCGCTAAATTTCGGAATTAAAAAAAAATAATTGGACAGTCAATCCGTCGTCCAATCCGTCGAATCGAGTGGTGACGGATTGTTATCCGTCGCCACGGCTCGAGGCGGATTTTCTATCCGTCGCCCGTCCGTCGCCGGTAGAGGCGACGGATAGGCTATGGCGGATCTATCCGCTACGAGCCAATTTTTGTAGTGATACCTCATACTCAGCTACAAACCCTTTACGTTTCAAGTGTTCCACTACCGTTTCTGGACGCAAAAATTGCTTATTCCTACATTTATACTGGGTGCAAGGGCACTGCATCATCCCCCCACTCAAACAAGTAGTCTGTGTCAGTGCAAAAGCAACGAAGGCATCAACCCCTTCCACAAAACTAGGTAAAACTCTGCCATTAACTATCCTTTGGTACATCCATGAACGATCGGTATTCATTGAATAATTATATAACCTGACACGTTTGAATTGATTAGATCGAGGTCTGTCATTTATTAAGCTAATTAAACTCATACTTACAAACATTATGATAATAAATCAATTTCAAAATAATTTAATCAATTACACAACCCCAAGCTTGAAAACACGTCAACGACCTTACATAATATAAGTTATACTAGCTTCAATTTGAGCATAATGTTTGATTTTATATATCAACTACTAATTACTAGTTATACAAGCCTAAAGACAAAACGAATAAAACTCATTATCCTCTTGCAGCCCTCTCCTCGTCACGTGAACCGCGTCCTACCACAGAAATAGCATTCCATCAGATCTACATCCTCCTCCCAATACAACATGCACATGTTCCGACAACCGTCTATGATTTCAATAGCGGCTGACCCCGCCTCTCCCTCCATTGATCATATGTCATGGACGGTGCTGCCTTGTTTCTACATGTTTCAAATGTGGAAGCACACTTTATCGACCCCTCATTTACAGAAGCCGAATGTGTCATCGCGTTTCCTTCAACCCCTTTTACAAAATTCGATTGAACTCTGTCATTTAGAGTACGACGGTACATCCATGAACGATCGGTGTTCATTGGATGATTATATAACCTGATACGTCTGAATTGATTAGATCGTATTTTTTCAACTCGATTCCCATTTCTTGCATGTTATAAAGTTTTTGTCTCTTACCAAAATTCCCATTACAAGTAAAGCATTCCAACCCTTTAATACGAATTTATAAATTATAAATTACATACATTTTAGGAATGTAATCACCAAATGGTATCAACACACTTCATTAAATTCTCATAATCTATAATCTAGTACATGTATAAATTTATCAAATCAAAAAATTGCACATCTCAAAAGTTAATTAACTAGCTACTACATACGTAACACACTTAAATCAAAACTACTACATACTTAACATACTTAACATTATACTAATTAACAATTCAAACAATTGCACATCTCAAAAGTTAATTAACTAGCTACTAAAAATCCAAATTGACAATCAATATATGTAAAACAATACCTAATATAAACTAAACTAAGTACTACATACTCTCAATTTACATGCAATTGCTCAAATTAGTCCAAAGTAACAAAATTCCCAAATTTTAGTTACAAAATTTCACGTAGAACTGAATGAATCTGGTGATGTCTAGACCATTGTGCTTTACATAATATATATATACTAGTGTTCATGACACGTAGTTCCCGCATCTAAATTTTAAATCGTATAGTATCTACTTTAACATTTTTAAAAACTAACATAAAATTGAAAATTTAGCTAATTTATATAATAAAATTCTTGGATTGACATGAACAGTTAATAATTTGTCTCTCTTTTTTTCTTTTATTTTTAATATTTTATTTTTCATGTAACTTCTCTTTTGGTAGTAATAACTACCTTGTTGTCTTTGCTTAGGATAATAGTATAGAAGATGGTATCTACTTTGACATGTTTAAAAACTAACATAAAATTGAAAATTTAGCTAATTTATATAATAAAATTCTTGGATTGACATGGACGGTTAATAATTTGTCTCTCTTTTTTCTTTTATTTTTAATATTTTCTTTTTCATGTAACTTCTCTTTTGGTAGTAATAACTACCTTGTTGTCTTTGCTTAGGATAATAGTATATATTTGTCTCTCTTTTATTTTTAATATTTTCTTTTTCATGTAACTTCTCTTCTGGTAGTAATAACTACCTTGTTGTCTTTACTTAGGATAATAGTATAGATATGGATGGATTGATTGATGGATAGTATAAGTTTTTTAATTATATTTTATATGAAAATAAATTTGTAGTTAAATTAAATTAGAATTAGAGACGGATGAAGTAATATAAAAAAAAGCAACATTCAACTCCTTATCTTATCCTGAAGAACATATGTAACCAATCTCTAGATCCGTTAGTTGTCGCATGTACCGACAACCAACTATAGCGACCTCAAACCAACTCCACTTAGTCATGTTTGGTATATGCAAATATTGGACCACATTGTAAACCGCTAGTTCCATATGCAACGTGAAACTAATAAGACACTTCTAATAGATTGCGAATTCGAGTCATAGGGTAAAATCCAAATCATTACCGATTCTCTATTATTGACAATCATAGGGTAAAATCGAAATCATTACCGATTCTATATTATTGACAATCATAGGGTAAAATTGAAATCATTACTGAATCTCTATTATTGACAAGCATAGAGTAAAATCGATAATGGGTTCTTGTCTATTGGCATTTAAAACGAAAGAGTCAGTAGGAAAATTGATGAGTTAAATGCCAAATATCAACAGAGACACAAACAAACTTGATTTTGATCAGTTCAACAAGGAGACAGATTCAATTGCCTCTTTCACACGGAGATTAGACACACGTACAACTAAACTATTTTCATTTCAACGTCATCGTATCAACTATATAGTTTGATAATAATTTGTAAAGCTTAATCTCAAATTTCATTCACGCGTCACTATATTTTATAAGGATTAATTAGGTTAACACGTCTTACAAATTTTCTATAAAACTTGTAAATTACTGCATTGTTTGTGCAAAATGACACTGCTAGTCTTCTACTAATAAACATAACACCTAGGTGTGACTTGTGGATTTCATATTGCCTAGTCTCGATAAATTGTTTTTTTTTAAAAATATTCTTGCATAAATAATTAAATACTCTCTCAATTCCAAAAATATCTTGCTATTTGATTTTTGCACAATTTTTAAGAAGTTTGAGTAAAAAATGGTTTATATAGATAAAGTAATAAGTGTATGGTAAAAAGTAAAAAAGATAATTAATAAAGTATAAAGAAAGTGATTAAAATATTAATAATGAGGATAGTGGTTTCCATAAAAGTAAATGAAAAAGTTTTGAATGGAACGCTCAAAATGAAAAAATGAAAAGTTTCTAATGGAATTGTGAGAGTATTTCCTAATCTTCTTACGATTATTTGGAATGACCGCTTAAACTCATTTTAACTGTCTTAAAAGTGTAGCCAAGTAGGCAACTACCATTTGACATAGAGTTTAAGCTAGTCCAGTGTCCATCCATACTATACCTATTTTATAACTATTTAACTCCTAAACACTGAATAATCCCTAGTCCATTGTAATAGTACATTTAATATTCATGGCCTCATGGGGTATAAGTAATCTTGAAGCTACACTAATTGACTTTATGCCAAGCATTTGGTTAATTCCCAAAAATTGGTTCAAAGGTAATTACTAAAAAAACTCCCAAAAATAACAATGTTTCAAATATTCCCTAAAATTACCAAATTCACAATGTTATTCCAACAAACTCTAACAACCACCTCAATCTCCAATGCCTAAATCAAGCTTTCGGAGTGGAATTCAATTCTAGCCCTAAACTTTATTAACACTACATCCGTGCAGAATTAGTGAATACAAGTGATTGAATACAGAACAAAATACATAAATTTTTATTCTTCTTATTGAGTATCTAATTAAATTGCAATGAAAATGTCTTAAATGTCATCAATGAAAATACATGAACTATTCATGCCATCACATGTAACATAATCATAGTCCAAATTCATTCACTAGCTAAATTCTAAAAATGTCCCAATTATATAAGCTGATGAATAATTGAATGGACTTAAAAAGTGCCAAATTATTTATTTTGAAATCACACGTGTAGTACCATAAAAGCATCTCCAAAATCTTCTGCAATAAGCAAAACAATTGCCATCTTCCTTGTTTTCATGTCCATGTCGATTTCTCCCACTTACCTGCTCTACTCTCTCTCTCTCTAAAGTCTCTCGCGTTTACGCGCTCATCGTCTCACTTTTCCAAAATGCCAAAACCCATTTCTCATCTCCCAATCCACCATAAATACACTTTCTAAGCAACCTTGATTCCCTCTTTTGTCTTGCTTAATTCCATTAATATTCACACTCCCAAACAAACTCCCTTCTCATGTTTCCTTCAATTACCTCTCAAATTTCATACAATCCAGCTTTTAATCGAAACGGGTGTTGCTGAATTTCAATTTTGATCCGTTTTCTGAGTTAAAAATGCAATCTTTGACTCGTTATTGTTCTCTCAAGAATTCGAAATTCCGTAATAGCTTCAATGGAGTTTGTTTCTTGGCTCTGGTTTTCCTCTTAGCTCATACTGAGGATATTCTCCAAAACCCGTTTGCAAATAAGCCCCTTTCAGCTCCTAGTGGTGCAATTTCTTCTCAAAACTCTGTTTTTAGGAGGAGAATTTATGAGGGTACGAACAGTTTAGGGTTAACCAGAAGCCCACCGATTTGTACTGGGGTGCATCAGCATAAGGGTTATAATACTCGTTGTGAGTATGTGAAGGCAACTAGAGATTGTGACTCAGGTGGATTTTTCGATTATGTTCTATTCTTCTATTGTGATTGTGAAAAGTTTAAGTGGTTAGGGTATATTGTGTTAGGTGTTTGGTTGATTACTTTGTTCTATTTGTTGGGTAATACTGCTGCGGATTACTTTTGTTGTTGTTTGGAGAAGCTCTCCAATTTGTTGAAGCTACCTCCTACAGTTGCAGGGGTGACTCTGCTTCCGTTAGGGAACGGTGCACCCGATGTGTTTGCGAGTATTGCTGCGTTTACGGGTAAGGATTCTGGTGAGGTTGGGCTCAATAGTGTGCTAGGTGGAGCTGTTTTTGTTACTTGCATTGTTGTGGGGGCAGTATCTTTATGTATAGGTGGGCAAAATGTGAGGATTGATAAGAAGTGTTTTGTACGGGATGTAGTGTTTTTTATTGTATCATTGTTGGGCCTTTTGATTATCTTGATTGTTGGTAAGGTGAGTGTTGGAGGTGGAATTGCGTTCGCTTCGATTTACTTGGTTTACGCTTTATTTGTTGGTGCGGGTGAGTTGCTGAGAAGCTACGGGAGAAGGTTGAAATTGGAAGGTATCGTTCCGTTGTTACCGGTTACTGGTGGGGAGGTGGAGGAGGATGATTCTCTTCGTGCATCGTTGATTCGGTATGGTTCTGAGGATGATAGTGTGCCGCATCTCCGGGCTAAGCTGCCTCATTGGATGTGGGCCAATAACGTTGCAATCTATGCTCACAAGGTACCACCACAGGCGGATGACGAAGGTCTGAAGTTTATGTGGGGTTGGATCGAGGAGGATACAGATAATAGTGAATCGTTGAACTGGTGTTCAAAAGTTTTCTCGTTGCTGGAGCTACCATTAGCACTTCCTCGAAGGCTAACGATTCCCATTGTTGAGGAAGGGAGATGGTCGAAGTTTTTTGCTGTGGCCAGTGCTTGTTTTGCCCCATTATTGTTAGCACTCCTTTGGAGTTCTCAAGCTAATGTGACTTACTTCAGTACAGTAATCGGGTACCTCATCGGTACTGCAGTTGGTGTTATGCTTGGGCTACTTGCATTTGTATACACGAAATCTGACAATCCGCCTCAGACATTCTTGTTACCATGGGTTTTAGGTGGGTTCGTGATGAGTATTATTTGGTTCTATATCATTGCGAATGAGCTCGTTGCTTTGCTTGTGGCATTTGGTGTCATACTCGGTATTAAACCATCACTACTTGCACTGACAGTCTTGGCATGGGGAAACTCGATGGGTGATCTAATGTCTAATGTGGCTATTGCGATGAATGGAGGAGATGGTGTGCAGATAGCCATGTCGGGATGCTATGCAGGGCCAATGTTCAACATACTGGCTGGTTTGGGAATCTCTTTGATACTTGGAGCCTTTTCTGCAAAACCAGCAGCCTACACAGTGCCAAGGGATGCCACCTTGTACTTTACCCTGGGTATATTAGTACTAGCACTCATCTGGTCGCTCATTATATTACCAAGAAATGACATGAGACCTAATAAGTTACTTGGCGTGGGGCTCATTACCATTTACCTCGGGTTCCTGGGTTTCCGAGGAAGCATTGCCATGGGTGAAGGATCTGCTCATGGTTCTAGTTAACGACTATTGTACGTGTGATTTACATGCTTTTGTCACATGTCTCCTTTTATTACAGTATATGTGAGAGAGAGCATGTTAGTGAACTAGTGATAGGTTAGTGTTTCCTGATCACTTGACTGCGTAGCTGACAGCGCGTAGATGTTGTGTATATACCTCTGTTAGGGGCACCCACAGAGATTGTCTCCAGGCCTTGTTTGTTATGATATGAAGATATGTATGTAGTTTTGGCCTTACTATTGTATCTGTAGAAGTGTTTTTGTTTCATCGTTGATATGGAAGATATATTCGCGGATAATCTTGATTGGCTTAGCGTTTTAACACAGCAGTATGCTTACAGCACAGTTAGACCGCCCACTATGGTGGGGGCGGTCGTGGAGACGAGGTCTGCTCCGCGACTTCGCCGACCGCCCCATAGTGGGGCGGTCGTGGGGAGCGGTTGCTCCCCCACTTTACATTTTTGGGGCTGGCCCCCATGTGGGCCCAACCCCTTTTTTATTTTTTTTTCAATTTTTTTTGTTATTTTGAATTTTAAAAAATATAAAAATTATACCGACGTTCATATTTTTTCGAGATCTACAAATAGAGATCAGTGAAGATGTATTTTCTCACACTTCACAATTCATTTTTTTATTAGTGATTTATGTTGTTCGGTTTTGTTGCTCGATTTAAATAAAAAACATCATTTTCAATTTCAAATCTTCTATAAATTTAAATATTCATATTAATATAACTATAAACAAAAATAAAAAAATTTTAAAAAAATAATTTTTTTTTTGCCACGACCGCAGTCGCGACCGCCACCACAGTGGAGGTGAGGCGGTCGCGACGCGCGGCGGCACGACAAAAAATTAGTCACCAAATGGTCTTAGGAATATATGGCTGTGATTTCATGTCTGTATAATGAACTAGATATATATATCCTGGTTCTTGATTTTGATTCTACTTGTCAGGAAAGATGTTCTTTTTGTGAAGTAGATGTTTTGTTTGAATTTTGAACCAGTCTTTCAAAAGCCTTCTGTTTTCAGGTAAACAAATTAGGTACCTTCTCCAAATTCTGCAAGGAATCATATTCCTCCAGCTCTTTTTTCTCTTTTGCTTTCAAGTTTCAACTTAGTTGATTAAAGGAGAAAATTCAATAATTGAGTGTTTATCTTTCTGAGAACTAGAAACTACCGGTCTTGGTTTTAGTTACCGATCAGCTACCAGTTACCTAATCAGTTATCTACTAGTCTTACTGAACCGAGCCTAAGTACAATAGAACGGGTACCAAACTATTACGTGCACGAAGAAATTACATGGCCTGCAAATCAGCTGGCAACATATGTACATAGCTAAACACAGAATTCAGATTCCAATCTCAGTGGTACTGATTCCTGATCACATTACAAAAACAAATTACAAGTCATTAACCCAAATGAAATGCATAAAACAGAAATGGAAATCAGTACTATATCCATCAAACTTGTAGCCTAAGTTATATTGCAAGTCTTCAAAAATATCACGTTTTCATCACAAATTTTTTTTTTCTGTAGGAGTTTATCAGCATCTGGTGGATCCATCATATATGTAGTCGAGAACAGCGATCACTCCCATGATGAAAGCCTGGTCGATCCCTGACTTTATTGTTACATTGTACAAATCCCTGCTTGTCATTACTTGTCCCAGCTCCATGTTAAGGCCAATCTGCAGAAAGAACTTTCTGTTATCAGCAAAAAGGTAAAATCTTGGGAAAGACCTGTCTTTTCCCCCCCCTGATAAAATGGACCTGTCTTTCCTGTACGCAGTTTAATTTACAACTACCAGTTTTCGACTTTTCGTCGTAAATCTGTCTAATGTTTTTGAAAAGATTCACTTTAGCTGAAAAGAAGTACATGACTTTTATGCAGGTGTCTGTCTGATTCACATACCTCTGCTATTACATCTCCCCTGGAGCTGACAATGCTGCAAGATCGGTCCGGGAAGCTGCCTCTGATCACAATGTTCCCGTAGGTGCAGTAATCCTTGGCTTCGATTGAGATTCTGATCGGAATGTTGTTTATGAAGCACGAATTTGGTTGTTTCAAGGTAAACACAAGCTTATTATATCCTGAGAAATTGTCATAGCTGAAGCCTTTCCAGTTCCTGGTTATGCTTAATGCTTCAACTATTGATCCCTGCATTATTAGTACAAATCATAACAAAGATTATCTCACTACCATTCATTTGCACTTCACATTATGCTTATACATCGAATCGCAATACAAAAGAGTCTAAAGTTTTAGTTTTCGTGTGAAGTGCCCCACCCTAGAGTCAGCATCTTTTGTGAAGGGCCTTATAAAGGGTAAAATTGCATCTAGTTTAAAACTTCAGGGGCGAAACACTTTTTTGCCTTGTCCTGAATGCATTTGTTTACGAAAAAGGATGCCTCTGCCTAGTGATATAGCACGGTCTTAAGAAATTGTACGTACCTTACGCCTGATGAGCAGCAAAGGATTCTCATCCCCATCCTTGACAACCAACTCTTCCTTCCTCCCGATAACTCCACACCCATCAACCTTGAAAACAACCCTCTGGCTTCTATCTGCCACGACGAAACCACCTCCATTCACCACATTAGGCCGCCTCCTGACCACAAGAACGGTCTCAGAAGGCGAACAATAAATCTTGCTCACTATCGGCATCATGTTTCCTCCTTGCACCGCAGCCATTTTAGTTCGAGTTGATTGATTGATGATTGTTTGATTTGATGGACAAAGCCAATATATAGACAGTTTCAATTCCAATGATTGTTATGAAAGATGCCACAAGTTTTAGAAGTTTGGCGAGTCACTTTTTGACTATATATACAAAACAAATACTTGCATGTATACACAAGCTATGAAGCTAGCTAGCATATATCTTGTTCTTGTTCTTGTTGGTGTGTAGCAAGTGTATAGGAATAGTAGAGTAATACGTATAAAACTTTGTTATCACATTGCCTGAATTGTGTGTTGCTTGGACAGGAACAATTTTGGTTGCATGAAAGATGATGTATACATATTTAGAAAAATGTCTTTTGAAAGAGTGTACGTGTCGAATATCTGGCCGCCTAATTGCTACACCTAGCTTTTCTTAGGTGGTATGAACAAAGTATGCCGTTGCTTAATTTCCTTTGCTTTGCTAATTAATCTGCATGACTTACCTTGTCATGTAATCGAGTAAATCCGCCAGGTGGCTCAGTTAATGGTTATGAACCCAACGAGACTGAATTTGTCATCTACGTCTTCTGAGATTGGAGTACGTCGCACTAGTGCAGTTTACCTGGATTGTATGGTTTGTAGACTATTGCGTGTTTCTGACATCTTTTAAAAAAACGTACACGAGTCAGGTTTGATTTCTTAGAGTACCTAGTATCCCATCTCAAGTAGTATGAGGTCATTTATGAACTCGTGTAAAGCTGACAATATCATATCAACGTTATGTGTGTAACAACCCATGTCATGAGTAGCCGACTAGCCATGTTGGCCGATCCAAACAATCGGTCTGAATCGATTTGTGGTCCGGTTACATTTTTATGGTAATTATTCGGGAATATGAGTTGAATTATTAGAATGAAATGATTGTAAGTTGTCAACGGTGAGCAATGAATTGACAAACTGTTGGTATGAACGTTATGATGGAAGCAGTTAAGCAGATGATCCCGTGACGCCAAGAATCACCTTTAAATGTGCTACGAGCATCTACACTGAACAATTTCAATGGAGAATGGTCTACATATATCACATGACTTGTCTGCCCTATCCAATCAATTGTTTATTATTCTTTTAATGCGTTGCAAATCTCTATCCCACGCAATAGACTCAAACCACAAAAGTTAATAAGTTTAGATGAGATGGAAATCAACGAGTACCGTCCAAAAGAACAATATTCATCTCTATCAATCAATCGAGCCACCGTTCGTGATATTCTTTTACTTGCTAATGATCATTCGGTATATGGATGTGGTTTGGCAAAAAAAAGTGATTTCAAGCTACTTTTAAACCTTAGTTTATTTTAATAGTATTATTTAGTTATTTTGGGACGCTAGGAGTTATTCCTAGCTAGGGTTTTGGGTTATTAGTTTGTTTATTGAAAATAGAGGCATGTCTTCGCTAAGAATTGTGTTCATTAACCCTGAGCTTAAGCTTTGATATTATCTTAATAGTTTACGAGTACATGTTTAGTATTTTAGTTTTTATCTTTTGTTGCTTATGTTCTTTGGATGAGGATATGATGACTTGGTGTCATTATATACCTTGCACAACATGATTAAAAACCTAATTAACATACCTATCAGGAAATCAACGTTGTTAATCATGAGATAAATGATAGTGACAGTTTATAATTGGATTGGTACAGGTGGTTTTAAAGATCTTGTTAATTTGGGTATAGGTATTTGGGTCCACAGTCACATGGCATGAAGCATATGGCCCATTTATTCATTATGTTGCATCAGGCCTTGTTTGAAAGCCCATTTTGAAGAAACAGAAGTACGCCAAAATAAATTAGGAAAATTATTAAATAATGGAATTTTGCAGATTGTAAAAAGCGCATAGTGTTTTGGTGTTTTTGAATAAAGGCCAAATCTACTGATCAGTATTAGTAGAGTCATAATATGTCTGATTCATTTGTATTAGTAGAGTTAAATGTCTGATCCATTGTATTAATGATCGTATGTCTGATCCATTGTATTAATAAAGTTAAGTAATGGCCTTTTTATGAATAAAATTGTTTGGTTGGTCTCTCCTTATTCTCTACCCAATAAATTAAGTTATGGCCATACATAACAAAGAATAGAACACGATGCATATGGCCCAAGTACGAATTTAAATCTTTCTTTCCTTATCTGACATTCATGGATTAATATAAAACTAAAATCTCGTCTCAACTTAAACATAGTTCGAAAAGGAAAACAAACCGAGTCGATAGTAAGGATCAACATTCGTGTTAATCATCTTTCGATGACTTTAGAGACTAAGAATTGTTTAATGTTGCATTAAGCTTCACAGAGATTATAAGGCATAATATGTTCGAACACTACCAACTTACGGCTTGCTACACATAAAAAAAACCTTAGTGATACTTATCTACGACCTTAAGGCTAAGTTGTCATGTTAAGATTTGGCTACTTCTCACCATCTTTATAAGATGAATCACCACCTTCGTATACATATGATATGTGAGATGCCAAACAAACCGCATCACGAGTAGGTATTTACACATTTATAAATTATCCCGAAAGACTCAGCCTAACATTTCTATTTCACCTCATCTGGCACGATTCAAACTAAATGCTCGGACTCTTGATCCTTCGAATACATAAGAAATCAACATATTGGTTATTCAACACTTCATCGTGGACTCGGTGGTATAGACAATTCAAAAGTCAAAATCATAGTTTGGTATAATCATGGATAATTTGAATTTCAGTGCATATTCCACATGTTAAGAAAAATGATATCGGATCCCATGATTTTGAATGTAACATGAAAACAAATCCAAAATGTCAAGTGACTAGGACAGGACATGGCCAAGAAGATAAAAGCACATACCCTACAACTTTACTATGTATTGACTTGCCCATTCCATAATTTCCATCATCTGTATTAATGAAAAAACAAACAAGAAAAACTGGAGGTTAAAAAATGAATGAATTGTCAAAATAGTTTTTCACCAAAAAATAGACGGGTATATCTCATAAAATAAAACAAGTAGTGATGAAGTTGAATATATGAAATATAAAGTAAATAAAAATAAATAGAATCTACTTATGTTAAAAAAGAGGTTATAGAGGAATTTATAATTTATAAAAGATTAGTTTTGAATATATTTTTTGGTGAAATGTTATTTTGGCAATTCATTCGTTAAAAAATAGTGTAACATTTGAAAATTCAAAATTCAGACTATACTGCAGGTAATGACGTGGAATCTGTATTTTCCCAATAAAATCAGTACTATAATACCACCTACAGAATGTCAATGGTTTGAGGAAATGTTATGGTACTACATTGAGCATGAGCACTGAGCAGAGCAAATATATGAAGGTAAACAAAAATTACCCGATACTGTAAAAACGAGGATGACTGTGAAAAGTACAAACCATAGTCAAAATCAAAATTACAAAACCTATTATAGTACTTGTTCCGTCCCTGAAATAGATTCTCACTTTAACTTTTTACAGTCAAACTATTTCAACTTTAATTAAGAATTAATTTTAAACCGCGAATGTAAAATGTTCAATTAAATTATACAATGAAAATTTAGTCCCTGAAATTTCATTATATAAAAAATTGAACATTTTACATCTGCAGTTTAAGATTAATTCGTAGTTAAAGTGGGAAGCTATTCCCGGGACGGAAGAAGTACATTTTACATTTTACGTTTATGTTATCTTTTATATGACAAAAGGTAATGAAGCTAGAAATGGTCTGGTGGTAGAGTGTTATGATGGAAAATTCATGTCTCAAATTTGAGTCTGGTCTGCGATACCTTTTTTTTTTACTCTTCTGTCATGTTATTATTTAGACTATGATTATTTTTACTTTGATTTTTCTTAACTTGTTAATTTTCTTAGCAATAAGATTTCCTTCATATTTTTATTTTGCGGAGTCAATTTTAGTATATATTGTACTTTTTTTGTATTGTTTATTCATTTTAAATTTTTTTTTTAGGTCCAGTCTTATAAGTTTGCACAGGTACTCAATATAGTTAAAAACTTTCACCTCATGGATCAATCTTGCATATGATCGTCGCATGGCTCTCTTTTGAAACCCTACAAAAAATAAAGTCAGTCGGAAATAGCTCATGTCACACGAGAAAACACCATCTATGTAATAAGTAGTTCAATAATATTTACTACTACCTCTACCTCTGATCTTTTAAAAGCTTTCTAAGGAGACTTTTTTTTTTTCGAACTTTGACTGTAAATTACTCGCAACTTACATGCAAAAAGTATAAAACAATGTTGGACTTTTCTATTCTCAGATCGGCTTCGTATTGACCTAAATATAGGTCTCCGTTAGATGATTGCCACATGGCATTTAATTCAATCTAATCCATTAATTTTGGTTCGAAGTCATTTTATCTATAATTTTAGGTACGGCAGATTATAAATTAATTTTCTAATATTTAAAAATCTCCATAAAATATAAGTTGACTGTAAATAATTTTAATTTTATAAAATCATATATATAACTTTAATTAATACAAATTCATCTTTATACAAAATGTTAAATCATACTTTTAAATAAAATGGTAAAGCTCAGAAATTTGAAGAACTTAATTGACCATGAAAAGAACGACTGAACTCCGTACAAACATCAGCTCTCTTCCACTAGACGCACACCATTGACCAATTCACAAATTCATGCGTGAACCTGGAGGACTACCATACCATGGCTGCCATTCCCACACACCGAACTCTCTCTCTCTCTCTTACTAATTTGGAGGACTAACACTATGGCTACGAGATCTCAATTAAACCATTAATTGGTTTAGAATGGTTCATTTCATATGCTTTAGATTCATATCTAGATAACTCTTGTTAATTGTACTTATGTTAAATTCAATCATTCGAAATTGAAGGGGAGTTTATTGACCTGAACTGGTAAAATACTGAGATTGTTACTTATGCAATAACTACTCTATTAGTTATTTAATTAAACTTGAATAAGAGTATAATTGTACATTCATTTTTCACTATTAAAATATAATTAATACAATATAAATTGTAAGATCGTACCTGGAGATCATCTAATGGAGACCTATGTTTAGGTCGGTAGGAAGCCGACCTAAAAATAGAAAAGCCCAACAATGTTATATTAGTAAAATATACTTAATTTATTTTCATAATATAATTTTATTATTTTTTTATCATGTATTTTGAGCGTAATTTAATGTCAAAGTTCGAAAAAAAATATTTTAAAAAGATTTATTTCATATCAAATGTCGCATTTCATTCCGAACACGAAAATTAATGGAAAAGTCAGTATGTATACTGTTTATTTGTAGTATGCGACCAATATGTTACTGTATGTGATGTAAAACTTGCCAAAAGAGTAAACATGGTAGTGTTAGTGTATGTGACATAGTTGGTAAAATAGTGTAAGAAAGAAAAGTGACAGAAGCATAATACTCTTACTTTAACGTAGTAAGGTAACTTTGGTTCTGTTTCTGGTTCATACCACCCACTCTGACCCTTCTGACCATGTTGCCCCTTTTTACCTCAAACTCACACCCTACCTCTACATTATTGTCCTTCACACTAACTCTTCTTCCTTTCTTGTTTTATGTAATTTTATGGGGAGAGTAGTCATCTCGATCGGCTAGTTAAGAGATGAAATCCATAAGGTTATGAGTCAGAGTTCGACTTAAGTTTGAAGAGTGGTTGATCAGCGAGTCTAGTATGACTCAATCAATTATTACTCGATAGAGTGGTTAATCGTCGAGTATATATGTGTTAACTCTAATGATCATATGTAAGTGGCTCGATTCAAAACCTGTCAAGTCTATGTTCATAATATAAACTTGTTGAAATTTGGTGTGACCAGTCAAAGCAAAAGGTTTTTTTATTTCATTTTTATTCTGAACTCAAGTTCATTTAGTCCTAGAAGTCGGACATGAGCTTAGTAACAGTTTTTGGATATCAAGCTCGCGTATTGGCTCGTCTTGTTAACGAATCAAGTCGACTTTGGTATAAGTACAATTCAAGTCAAACTTGATGTATGAAATGCCTAACGCATCTCAAATAACACCACTGCTTGTAAGTAAAACATATAAAACGAAATTAAAGTCACATAAAAGAAAGTTTTAATTGATTGTACATATCAGCTCGTTATGTTAACAAGTTGAATCGAGTCATGCTAGAATATTGTTTGAATAAAGCACAAGGTATGAAATGATTGCCTCGTCCGAAATAACAACATTGCTCGTAAGACGATAACATGAACTAGAGAAGAATAAAATCACATAAAAATTTGTGCGTTAATGATGTAATCTATCACCTAAAAGTTTTAGATATGCTATTTTTCTAGTCATTTTTAACTACTACTACTAAATTTATGTTCGAGAATTATATCCTTACGAACTTCAAATTTGAGCGTGTTTGTTCTACAACACTGTTATGATGACTGATCCACTATTAAGTTTTTTGGCGCCTCATGCATCGGCAGAACACAAGGGCATAGTGGGGTGTTCACACCCCTAAATTTTGAATAATTTTTTACATGTATTATCTCCGTCCTTTTTATTAGACATTTATGGATCTTACACGTTTACGTCTAGCGAGTGAATATTATCTTGCTCGGAACCATAATTGACAAGGTGGCGTGGCCTGGCGTCAGAACAAGTGCACAAAGCACAATAGATTAATACTAAAAATTTGGGTAAACACCTCTAATTTTGGCTTAGGCTAGGGATTAGATGAAAACTATGGTGACGTTAAATAAAGGCAGAACCGTACTCGTCTCGAGCAGTAAAAATTAATAAAGTGTATGTATCGTTTTGATTTTCAAGAACTGGACAGACATTAATATACTATCCCATGCAACTGCAGACAAGTGTGAGCAAAATAAATTGCATCATTTATTCTGTAACCTTGTACTTCCCCCATTATTCAAATCCATACACCACCATTAATCTAACCCTCAATTCGATTTACCGTGCCGCATGCTATATCGACTTATAATGTAATAGTAAAACATTTAAAGTACGAGAAGTCACTGCATCATTCGACTCGGTAGACAATTCTTGTAATTAGCATTGGTTCTGTGAAAAAAAGCTGTGTAAAATGGTGAGAATGAGAATTAATTTGGTGTATTGAGTAGTTGTTGTTTGATATATAGAGAGAGAGGGACATAGTTGTGTGTGAATGACAGAGCTAGGTAGCTTTTGGGTACTGGACCCCTACTGTATTTATCCCAAGTGTCAGTAATTATTTCTTTCTCTCTAGCTATCTCAGCTCAGCTCAGCAGCAGCTCTGCCATTTTCATATGCCTCTTCCTTTCCTATTTCCTCTTCATTCCTATACCTAACTCTCCCATTCCAATCTTTTTTCCCTCTCTCTTGGGTTTTCGGTTTCTTTCTTTATTCCTTTTCTTTGTTTCTTTTACCATTTTTGTTACTCAAATGCCTGCTGGTTTGGGAAATGGTGGTGTTTCTGTTCCCTCTTTGCCTCCTCCTAGGCCCAAGTCTCCTCCTGATTACCCAGATTTGTATGGTAAACGCCGTGAAATGGCTAAGGTGCAGATGCTTGAGAGGGAAATTAGCTTTCTTGAGGTCAGTAAGTCTTGATTTTGCTACCTGTATTGGTGGAATATGAAGTATGGTTAGTTAAATGTTAGTAATTGTTGCAAAGATCAAATTTTTATCAGGCAATTTGGCCAAGATTGAGTTTGGAGAGTGGAAACAGAGGTGGGTTGTGTTTAGAACTGAGTTCAAGAGAAAAGTTTTTTTTTTTTTTTTTGGTTTCAAGAGAAAACCCTTTTTGTTTTATGTGGATTTGAACAAGTTGGTTAGTTGTGCTTGTGCATGGTGAATTTGCTTGACTGATGATGAGGTTTAATTTAATTCATGGTAGGTGGAGAAGAAAGAGACTGATGAGTATGTAGTAATTAGTTAAATAGTGATGGTTCTGTTTTGACTAGTATTGTTTTAAGTTTCAACAAATTTTGTTTACACTCTTTACATGGTTTGGAGTTTGGACCACACCAATCAAGCTAAGTCCTTGTTTAAACATCATGATCCCAAAAAGGCCTCATACTTTACAGCTAGTTTTGCTAATTAGAAATTCTGTAGTCTCCTGCGATAGTGTCAACTTGCTTAGATTCTTTGTTTCGGTTTTACTGAGTTGCTCTGGGTCTCTGGCCAAATCTTTTATAGTAATGCTGATCTGATGTAAGTGTAGCCTGTTCTTGGCAGACTTTTAGTCTTATTTAGAGAAGAAAATCGGGATATATGTTACGGAAGCACCTGGCTGCTACATGTTCGTTGCAATTAGTTCGTTACATTTTGCCGTCATGTATGTTCTTTCGAATGTTAATGTTTCAAGGATCTTAGAACGCAACGTTATGTGTGCGATAATGAATCTGATCTTTAAGCTCCTCAACTGTTTTGACCTCTTTGTTGGCATTTGTCAAGTGGGAGTGTGAGAGGGAGCTAATTTAATTAAGATGGACCTAACTTTTTAGTTAAGAGTGATGAGTCTGACTCTTTTTGGTAATTAGTCATCAATATTTTGGACCACTTCTTACAGCTAATATTGCTCATTATAGATCAGAGAGTTCATGAAATGCTAAGACCTTGGTTATAAATTTAATGCCATTTAGTTTCCCTGTCAAATTACTGCAGTGTAGTTTATTAGAACTGGGATGAAGTTATCAGGGCGAAGCCAGAATATATTTTCACCTGGGGTTCTCAGTTCTGAAGCTAGGAGTCTTACTGTATACACATACGCAACCGCACCCTTATCACACTGTAGCTATGGTCCCCTGAAATTCGTGCAGACTTTGTTACGTGACAAAATCAATCGAGCACACTTGAGTAGACCTGGGCGGTTGGCCTAACCGCCGGTTAGCTCTCATAGAAAATCACCAACCATAACCGTCAGTTTCGGTTTTCTAACCGGCGGTTACGGTTCGGTTACGGTTATAGCCGGTTACCAACCGTACGTTTTCTAACCGTGAAACCGCCGGTCTGTGTTTAAAAAAAAAAGTATACTTGTTCAAATAATTTTGCCAAAAAATGGGGCTTACACACTTAGTAAAAAGTTTAAAGTTTTAAACTTTAAACTTTTTACTAAGTATGTAAGCCTCTTTGTTAAAGATCTAAAGAATAAAACTATTAGTCTATTAGTATGCTTATAGTTTATGAAACTAGTATATTATTTGAGGATCATTTGACGGGGCAATTTGGTGTAATGAATTCATGATACTAGTCTATTATTTGAGTATCATTTTACTTAAAGATTTAAAAATAATACTACTACTTATTTATATTTACTTGACAAAAAATTGGCAAAAAAAAGGGCTGACACACTAGTAAAAGGTTCAATGTACAACTCTTTCCGGTGGTTGAAACTGCCGGTTACGTAACCGACGGTTAAAATTACAGTTGACGGTTTAAAATAAACGTCAACCGTAACCGCCGGTTACGGTTGGGTCCTTCAACTGCCGGTTACGGTTGACCGTAACCGTATTTTCGGTTCGGTTTGCGGTTGAGTTTGCTCTTGAGTGTCTTTATGAAAATTCTCATCTATTTAGTTTAATCAATGATTTCAGTGTGATGCATACATTTGCGTAACTCTTCCTGTTTTTACATTACACGCTGCCAAAATTGACACAGCGGATCATATCTGTGCATATCAAATGTTTGCTGTTTTAAGGGAAAACTGGCAAGTAGGCAGGTTTGACTAGGGAGTTTTCTCTGATTCTAGTTCTATCACTTGACAAAAGAGATGTTGCAATTTATGTGACTGGTCTACTTTTCTCGTTGATTCCCTTGGTAGATTGTTTCAAGCTGTCTACTGTGTTATCTTATAGTACTTCAGTTTACTGCATAATGCTCGGTCCTTTGCTCATTGCTATCATACTTTGCGCTTATAATGGATGTATACTCTGATATTTTGGGGCTTCGTATCTGTAAACAACATGATAGTTTCTCAGATTGTTATAAGTCTGTTGTATTTGAATGTTAACCAACTAAATCACCAAATTAAAATTCTATGAAAGTCATTAAAAGCATGTATGCCTTCTACATTATCAAAAGATTCTGCATCCTTTGAGCTACCAAATGAAAGTTCACATGTTCTGGACTGAAATTTTACGTCGTATACTGAAGTGATTGTCAAACTCCAATCCCAGTGAAGCTGCTCTCTGTGGATTTCATGAAATTTTGTTTTGTGTTAAACAGGAGGAGCTGAAGTCTGCTGAAGGCCTTCCACCAGCTTCAAGATCTTGCAAAGAGTACGTTGATCAATTGTAGAATGCACACATCCTTTACATTCAAGTCCCGGTTTAACAAGATTGGAATAGACACTTACAGATTTTATTACAGCTATGCACTTGTCATCTTTCCAATCATGGATACTAAATATTTCGATTTGGCAGGGTTGCAGATTTCATAATGGCAAACGCGGATCCTCTTATCCCCACGTACGACACTGATCTGCCCTATTTTTCATAATTTGTGGTTCACGAAGCTTTCAGTTTATAACGTTTCAGTATCCATTTTTGTCTTTCTTACATCAGAAGAAAGAAGATTTCAAGATCCCGTCGGTGTTGGAGATGGATCTGGTATGTATTCTGAACACTGTACTATCAGATTATATGTTTGGAATTTCTGTGAACAAGAGTGTTACTTTCGTGTATGTATTCTCAATTTGTCTTGCTAGTTTGCTCATGTGTCATGCAATGATGAGAATAATGTCATTTAAGATACAGTTCTCGTTTGAGTAGACATGTGGCATATAATTGCTGCCTAAAAATTCTCTTTGCAAATTAGGCCAAAGTTTTTCCCATGTCTAATGTGTGTAGAGTTGATGTCTTAGTCGGTGATTGTATGGATGCTTAAATGGAGAATGACATTACCTGAAGCCAACTGATACTAGAACTTTTAAAAACCTAAGAATCCTCAGAAGCAACTTAAATTAGACTAGATGGTGTTCATCACAAGACTAGACCCTTTTTGCACTAACGTGGCCTGCTTTTTTTCGACGCAGTGGAATGTCTTGCTTCAATCTCTCGTGGATATGCTGCTGTTGTTGCTGCTCGCCTAAAAAGTGCTGCCGTTGCAACATATGTAGTTGTAGTTGCAGCAACCCGTGTGCAAACTGCCGAATGCCCAAGTGTAGTTGCGATTGTTGCTCTTGCTGTAGCTGGACCAGCCAATGTTTTTGCAAGTCGAAATGTAGCTGGAATTGCTGTATCCCAAAGTGTCCCTCGTGCTTAAATTGTTCTAGCTTTAAGTGTACATGTAAACCTAGGTGTCCTAAGATAAATATATGTTCATGCTGTTGTACCAAAGAATGCTGTTGTTTCCCTTGCTACCTCTGCTAAATTATTTTCTTAGCCCGCTTTTGTTAGTCAATTTCAACTAAAGTTACCTTTCTTCATCAATATTTGCTTCTAACACGGACACATTGATTAATAAAAACTGTTCCCAATTTCGACATGTTCACCAAACCGATCACCACTGACTCAATCGATTCCAACCAAAACGATCCTGGATAATTGTTCACCACCTCCGTGTAGTCCTTACAAGGACGAAACTCCCTTCAGTTGACATGGAGGAATTCTTTATATTAGGCTTGGTTTTGGCCATAATTGGGGATGTAGCGGGAGAGGATCGGCACTGCCCTTTTTGTAGAATTATATGAAGATAACCATTGCCCGTGGGTTGTTTCTGGGGGATCCGGTTCCTCAAATGTATTATTTTTCTGGAAGCTTCAACCTGAAACTGAAACCGTACAAACAAAAGGTAATCCTTTTAGAACTCCTTACGTGCAATTCACCGGTTAGGTGAATTGTTACAGCTTATGAACTCTGATTTTGCTGTTGGTATTTGCGATTATTTGATGCTTGAGGGTTTTAATCTGTTACTATTATGATGATAGACTCGCTGGTGATTGTTGCACTGTTGTTGGAGGAGAAAGCATGCCAACTGCTCGATGTATTGTCTGAGTGTCATTAGGTTCATTTTTTGAGTGATTTACTATGAAATAGCTTTAGAAAAAGTGGGTCGAACAAAGAAAGGTGTTGCAGTTTTAAATTACTTGCCTGCACATGGGTAGAAAAAAGTACTTGGCGTTGAATGCAGTGATTCTGTCCCGTGCGTTCCTTCAGTAAGTATTTTCTTTTATGTGATTAAGTGCTTCAATGTGATTTTACTCCATGCCCTTTATGTAGCAAGGTGTTACAATTCAGCGCGACACAGTAACCCACTTTAGGCCATTACATCCTTGATTTCTAAGAATAATTTGTTTTCCGAATTGTTTGAATGTGTGTAGTGATGATAAGTGGACTTAGTTGTTGCTTAATGGCAGAATAAGTGGATTGAATTGTTCTCAACAATTGTCTCAAGGGCAAGGACTGTTGAATTGATATTAAATTTGTCCAGGCATTTGATAAAGTAGTGAATGATTTTGGTGTATGACTTGGGCCTAACTGTAAAGTTCATTCAGCCTGTTTCAAAATTTGGCACTCTTAAAATGTGAAGATGGGAAAAAAAAATGGTACTCCTATGGTACAATAGTCAGGGATGAGACGTTCGTGTGCATAAATTATAGTCAAGAGTTCACATGCAACATCAAGACTAATATGGTTCTGCACACTGCTTGATGGTTGTAATTTGAGTGGGTGTATAATTAACGAAATCTATTAGTATGGTAAGTTCTGAATATGGGCACTGTGTTTTGCGTCTATGGAATAACTACAAGTTTTTAATTATGAAGATTGTTGTTGTAACATCTATCTATGCTACCCAGAAATACATGAATGATATGATTTTCCATAATGGTAAGTGTAGAGATCAAATTGGTCATGTGGTATGGCTCACATTAGAGGTCTGGTGCATGCATAGATGATTAGTTGATGACTTTCAGCAGCTTGGTTGTTGATATTTTTTAAGGAAGATCATAAGAGTCTGGTGTACAATTTGCTTGGTTAAGACTGATCCAAGCGCTTTAGGAAGAAGGAACTCACCATCAAGATCGAGAAGTGGTAGGCTAGAATCATAATGCTAGTGACCGAAAGCAAGTTCTGTTATGACTGCTTATAGGTCTTTGGTATACTTGATTCCAGTTTGCCTAACAAGGCTGTACACGCGAAAAAAGGCGAAGAATAGAACAGCGACTATACCAACTAATCCTAAAACCATCAGTTACGTAACAAATAATAACGTGTATAGCTTGGATCCTGGTGTAATTGTAAGACATTCTTAAGGCAATTAAGATCAATTCTATACCAAACAAATAGGGATAGTCGAGTCATGGAATTGATTTCTTGCTTTCACTTTAAAAATTGGCATCTTACATGAGCTTTCTTCTGAATATAATAAAATTTAGAATTTTCAGGTATTCAATGGAAAATGGGTACTTCGTAGAATGCATATATTGTCACTTATCTGCAATACACTCTTCTGACTTTGATGGTCACTACCTAATACTGGCTTAACAAGAAGACACAATTATTTAACTACTAATTGTGGACAAGTTGGATGCTCTTTCCTCAAGCAGTGAAGTTGGGTGGATGTTATCCCCAACCACAGGTTTCTCTCAATAGCTTCTTCCAAAATCAATTATTTATATTTGATTTCCAAGGTATTTATGAGTACGTTATAGAATTTGAAATTGTGTGCAGTTCACAGGGTTTAATCTCCATGCATTACTACAATACCAGAGTCCAACTGCAACCTGAAAATGTGTAGTCTGGCTTATTTGGCGTGCAAGAAACGAAAATTTCTTTGAAGATGCTATGTTATGTCCGTTTGATATGATTGAGAAGGTGAAATTCAAGGTTTGGTCGTGGATAGTAAATCATGGTTTGATAATCACTGCATATACATTCTTTACATGGGAAACTTGTCCGCGTGGAGTGCTAAATGTCTCTTGATATTTGAACTGTTTTGAGAAAGGGTTTTGGTGTGAGTGCGGCTTGGTTGATGCTGACTGTTATGTACCTAGATAGTCGAAACACTGGTTAGAAATTAGAATATTGGGTTCATGGAGATTGTTAACTAGCTATGTCTGGCATTTATGTTGATTTACTCCTAAATAAGAAAAAGGGAAAATTACAGATATTACCCATTAAATTGACCCCCATTTCAGATTCCCCTAGATTGGTTTAATTTACAGATAGACCCATTTTTTACAAAGGTCAAATTTGAGAATTACATCCGGCCCCAAAAGTCAACGGAGCTGATGATGTGGACTGCCACTTTGCTGATGTGGACTGGAAAGTTTCAATTAATAACGAAAATGCCATCCTTTTTTTCCATTTTTGCTTTTCTTTAATTCCTTCATCCTTGTTTGTTTTATTTTTCATTTTCTTTATTCTTCCAATACTCCTTTTATTACAAACCAAGTCCCTAGTCTTAATCTAATTCACCAAAACTCACCCACAATTTTTCTGTAAAAGTTCAATTAAGTCCTTAAACTTGTATTTCCAACAATAACATCAACCAAACTCCATAATCGTCACTTGAATTGCCCTCTTCTTCAACACCCACAAATCGAACTCCAAATCGGAACTTAAGGGCTTGGATTTGGAGCTTTTGAAAGCTTCGATTTGGAGCTCCAATTTGCAGCTCCAGCGAGCTGCAATCGCCGGAGCTGTGGAAGAGGGGGTGGATGTTGTAAAGAAGATGATGTGGGTGTATGATTTTTCTTTTTTGTTATTCATTTACTTTAATGTTTCTTTTAATTTTTAATTTCTTTTTCCTTTTCCTTTATTCATAAATCCATATAATTCCACGTGGGGGAGAGAGATTGTCCATGATGGCAACTCAGTCAACGGAAAATGACTTCAGGGGGCATCTGTAATTCTCGCCAATCTGATGGGGAATCTGTAATTGGGCCAAATTTAAGGGGAACCATAAGTCTTTCGTCCTAAGAAAAAATATAACCATGATAACCACTGACAAGCCGTAAATGACTAGAAAAAGAATAATTTTTAGTCACACTTACTATCACTCTAATGAAATTTAACAAATATCAATAAAAATTTAATTGTTCAAATCGTATGATTTTATTACTTTTTCCATGTCAAAACTAGTATTGTTTTTTATCATGAAACATCGAAATTTGTTTTTTTATCATGAAACATCGAAATGGGCACCGCGCTTAGCACGGTGTTTCATCACTAGTATCGAAATAAAACTGAAATCATTTAGACTCGTATAAAAGTTTGAACTCTGAATTTGTCGTGAGGAGATGTTGAATCGATTCATACAATTCCAAAACAATTGATTCATTTGTATAGTACAAAAATTCTTCAAACATTAATAACAGGGGTGATGTCTGTGGCTGCCAAATCTCGGTATAATTTATTAACTTGGTATTAATTTCCTTTGTAAAAGAGGTGAGATGTGCAATGCAAGAAAGTAATAGTTGCACGCTATGGTAAGGTATTTAAGTTCATTTAATTAAGGTGGTTGAACGTATCAGCCGGACTAATGCAGTTATCAAGTGAGAAATAAAAAAGAACAAAATAGTAAGTACAGTTTAGCCAGACCGCAGTTAAATTTCCATTAATAAAGCAGGCAAGCCAACTCTGCCATAGAATTGGCTGTTTTTACTACATTGACACACCAGTAACACAATAAAAATCAACATTTGAGGAACATGTTACCCTCTGGTTGATAGATATGTGTACTTGCAACAGTTATAGATTCCTATTCCATCAAAATTTTGATGTCTAGAGGAGGCATGGTAGAATAATCATTCATTCAGTCCATCTCAAAAGCGAGTCCAAGAGAACGAAACCGGGCTTTTAACTTGATGTTGAGCATTGTTCCAAGAAATAGACCCGAACGCGTTATCAACAGTAGCAACACCCCTCTTAGACACGAATGTAACGGTATATCGTTGCTTATCACCAACACCTCGGAAGACCAGATTGGCTGGCTTCACACTAATAGCGACACTTTGTGGTGCTTCAACGGACACGCGATAGGCAGACCCCGCTTCACCCACATTGGTCAGCACCCGAGAGTAGCGAACAACCCTAGACTTCCCACCAAACAAAACAGAGAACGAGGGGTAGTTAAGCTGCCCAGGATCACGGAACTTCCTCGAGCAACTAACATTACGCTTTGCAATGGTCTGTATCATTGCTGGAGTATAATCCAGAGAACAGAGGAATCTGATGTAGTCGTCCACTCCAGCATCGTACACAAGCCCTGGGGTTAGCGCCTTGTGGGGATCCACATGGCCTGCACCATGAGCCAACGGAGTGGAGAGTGAGTAGTCAGAAGCGTCACGAAGAGGAGAGTTGGTGTTGTCACGGGTGTATGCTGTGGTCATCAATGCCGATTTAATCGCGCTAGGGCTCCACTCAGGATGAGCAGCTTTCAGCAAAGCAGCCAGTCCACTGATGTGTGGACAAGACATGGATGTACCTGCAAATTTCAACAACTCTTGTTAGATAACAATAATGTCAACTGTGAAATATCAGTAGCATGGGTGTGAGTCAGTGAGTGTTGTTTTTGTCAAAAATTGACAAACATGGCAAACATAGGAGTCAAATAGCACCATTTCAATAATTTACTTTTACAGCTCATTCTTGCTCTATGATTAAGATTCCATATTGTATAGATCATGCGCATTCTGAAAATATGTTTTGCTGTTCAGCATGTGGTTGGATCGTACCAGCAATTTAAAATTTTGTGCTTCAAGGAAACAAGAATATGGTCCACATTCACACTACTTGAATGGAATTAATAGTGTATTTGGAAAAGTACTAAGATCACGAGCTTTGCAAAAGGCTCCAGCTTTATGTTTGCTAGACTATAAAATAATGCACACGCTTTTGGACTTCATGTTAAGGTGCTTCAGAAAATTGTCCCATTTCAAGAACTTTGCTGGAGTTTTCAAACTCAACGGGTAGCTAAACGTGACTTTGCGAATTTATTAATGAAACGAAGAACGCGTAAAGTATGAGTTTGAAGAACTAAAACTAAATCAGGCCTTATCATGCATAATTGACGCTCCAGGACAGTCACACAAGATCATCATGCATTGTTTGATAGAACGACAAGGACACATGAATAAAATAATAACCCAACAACATATTTTGAAAATTATAGCCGTTACCCAATCACTCACCAGACATGATGTTGAATTGAGTTCGCCTCTTATCCTGCGCGAGCCCCGTAGGTCCCACAGCCATCGACCAACCAGCCAAGATATTCACACCCGGGCCGATCAGGTCCGGCTTCAATATCTCTGGAGTAATCATATTCGGCCCCCTCGAGCTGAACGCCGCCACAACGGGCGATGGCTTCACGTCCAAAACCGTCCCAAGGAACCCCAAGACTGCAGTCGGGTTCTTCGCCGTCTTCACATACTGCCTAATCACGTCACCAACTTTCCTCCCTACCGCCACAGCCGGCAACATATGACTATCCGCCACAAGCTCCTCACCACTCGCCTCCGTGTTCGCCAATATCATCCCAATCCCACCCGCATCTCTCACAACCAACCCCTTCTCCACTCTCGGATTAATCCCTCTGTCACATAACACCACCTTCCCCTTCACAAAAGCCGGGTCAAGCGAACCAGGCAAGCACATGTTGCTCGTACTGTTCTTCCCCTTGTTGTAAACCAGCTCCACTGGCCTCTTCCCCATTCCTCTCCCACTATACAACGACACTCCGGTATACTTCTTTCCATCACCTAGATTAGCAAAAGCAGGAAAATCCCTGTCCAACGTCCCCGCACCCACAGTCAAAATCCACGGCGCAACATTTGCTAGAGACGCCCTCGCAGGCCCACTATTACCTACACAAATTCACAATTCAGCACATCACCTTACAAAAAACTTCAACAAATCAAGCTGATTACACAGAATGCTAACACTATACGAGACTATTTTAAGTAAACAGAATTTACAGTCAATCCTATCTTCACTAAACTGAGAAAATCTAGCTGAGTACAAACATTCCAAATTCAACCTTGCAGATAAGGTATTATTATTATTATATTATAGTCAGTCTGAAACAATTATTTCAACTCAATTCAAACATTCATAATTGAAGCAATGCAAACATACTAACATATATAGTCTCTATTAATCAAAACTAGCCGATAATATAACAAATAATCGACTAGCAGTTATAAATGAAACCGAATTCAAATTTCAAAAAATTACCAGCAGAGCAGGAAACAACAATGCCCTTCTCCATAGCAGCAAAAGCACCAAGAGCAATGGTATCCTTCGCATAAGTGCCAGATCCACCACCCAACGACAACGACAACACATCCACACCGTCGACAATCGCCTGCTCCATCGCCGCCAGAATATCCGACCCGAAACAACCGGACTCCCAGCACACCTTATACGCCGCCAATCTCGCATTCACGGCCATACCTCTCGCATTTCCGGCCGCATACCCTAACAAACTAGCATTCCTCACCTGATTCCCACCCGCCGTACTCGCCGTGTGTGTGCCGTGCCCATCCTTATCTCTCGGCGAGAGTATCTCATTCCCATTTCCAGACATCGAGAAGCCTCTGGAGAAGAATCTAGCTCCGATTAGCTTCTTGTTACAGTGAATTCTAGGGTTGAAATCAGGAGCAGTCTCGCATTTCCCTCTCCAACGAGATGGCACCGCAGGCATGTTGAAATCGGAGAAGGAGCTCGATTCCGGCCAGATTCCGGTGTCGAGGACTCCGATTATGACGTCGGTCGAGGCCTGGTTGAGCTCGTGGAGAGAGTGGCCGGACCACGGGCCGAGCTGAGTGTTGAGGCCGAGAAACTCGGGCGTGCGAGTTGTGTGGAGATGGTAGACTGTTTCTTCGTAGATTGAGAGGACGGAAGGGGAGTTTTGCAGGGAGAGGAGGTCGGATTGGGAGAGGGAGGCGGCGTAGCCGTGGAATGCGGCGGAGTAGGTGTATAGGATGGTGGAGGATGGTGAGGAGGTGAGGGTTTGGAAATGGGAGGTGTACCAGTCGGAGTGGGTGGTGTAGGTTAGAGGTTTTTGCTGGTGGTTCATGTGGATTATGTAGGTTTTTTGGGCGGAGAGGAGTGAACATTGGAGGAGAATGAAGGTTAGTGAGATTAGCAGCCCCATTTTTGGTGGTTTTGTTAGAGGTTTTTGAGGAGGAGCATTAATGGAGTTTTTGTGGTGTGAAGTGAAGAAGAAGAAGAACAAGGAGAAGTAGTGTGTATTGAGGAAGAAGAAGAAGA
This sequence comes from Plantago major, assembly GCA_026545765.1. Taxonomy (NCBI): domain Eukaryota; kingdom Viridiplantae; phylum Streptophyta; class Magnoliopsida; order Lamiales; family Plantaginaceae; genus Plantago; species Plantago major. The sequence goes on from CM048842.1 coordinate 88,788,403, forward strand.
TGGTATTGTTGGGTTTATAAATGGAGGAGTGGGTAAAAAGGGGCTTTGAGTTGGGAAGTATTTACGAGTTTGCCATTGTCAGTTTGCTGTGATTGGGTGGATGTGCACTTCTTTTGCTGGTTTCTGTAACCGCCTTGCCTTTCTTGCATATTACCGGTGCTTATATGTGAAGGGAGGAAGAAGGTTCATGTGAAAGAATAAACATTGTGGACGCCAACTGGTAATAATATAGACCTTGTAGTTATAATTCATACGGAGAGTATCGTATACACCTTAATCAGCTGATAGTTCTTTCTTTTGAGTGATAATTCGAGTTATTATTGCAAGAAATTGAAATCGAGATATCCTTGAAGTGTTTGTTTACATATTTGAATTGAGTTTTCTCAATTACAGTTGAGTTTTTTTTTTTACAAAAACTACACAAAAATTCAATTTGAATTGAGAAAAACTCAATTTAAACGTGTAACCAAACAGGCTTTTGTTGCTTGGATATTTATCACATGCTTTGGAGTTGGGAAGGTGATGATGAATATCCAAGTAATCGTCTACTCTTTCTTTGCCTTTTTTATTTCTTTCACATAAGTAACTTCAAATTTTAAAACACTAGTAGTGACTGAATGACAAAGCTTGTTCGACTTTATAAGTTACTTTTCTAAAGATTATATAGTACAGTAGTAAGTAGTATATAGTAATATAAGTAAATAAATAGGACTATTTTATTGATTTCTTTCAAAGTAGCTTGGAAATAAAGGAACGTTGAACAAAGCTCATTTAAAATTTATAACATCACATAAAGAACCCTATGTGTTATTTGCTTTCTCATTTTACACCGCCTTAACATCCTTTTCAGAAAATCTAAATGTGGGTACCCTCTAAATGTTACTCCCCCTTTTAGCCTAATTTATAGGTGTATTCCTTTAATAAACATCCATTCAATAAACACAAATAAAAATAGTGAAAAAGTAAATTCTACAAACCACAATTCTTTTTGCATGTATATTTTTATAAATGTCCGGTCAATAAGTATTCATATTAAAAATAGCAAAACAATAAATCTCACCAACCTCAATTTTTCTTACTTTATTATACATTTCTCATTTTTTTTCCATTTCTTTATATTTCATCCCTCTTACTTTAATATGCAATAAACAACTTTATCATTATTTATTCACATATTTCTTAAATAAAAGCTCCCACAAAAGAAGTGTACCGAACTTAGACGGACGGAGAGAGTAATTTTTACGAATTCGTGAATAATAATGTATAGAAGTATTATTTTTCGAGTCGATATGCATTGTGCAGAAAATGAGGTTGAAACGGAGGGAGTAATTTTTACGAATTCGTGAATAATAATGTATAGAAGTATTATTTTTCGAGTCGATATGCATTGTGCAGAAAATGAGGTTGAAACGCTGACCCACAAGTCACAAGTAATGAAGTTAGACATCTCATATGTTCGTTTAATTTGACTTGAATCACACACATCACAAAACTAGTTAATGTATTTATCGTACCCGTTATATATCTAACCTGCCTATACACCTATACACCTGGATCATAATTGGCTTTTGTCTAGTGAGTACTTATACAGTTATACGTACCTTATCATTTACCAGCATTGATATGCTTCACCTAAGAGCATTTACATGTTAACCAACCATCAACCATTTAACCTCCAAATTCAAACTCATTAAAAGCTTGGTTCTACAGATAAATTGTTTGAGCTACCAAAGTCAAATATATTCTGCATGCTCTTTCTCTCCAAGATGTTATTTTAACTTGGAAATTACATGATTGATATTTTCCTACCTGATTCATTAAATATAAAAACTGTTTTATGACGAATGAGATATTGTTCGAGTCGCGATTAATAAAACAGCATGAGAGGGCATTTCTGGCATGGTATGGAACTTTTGATTACGCGATTCTGTTTGATATTTCCATGTTTCTGTTCCTTGGGAATAGCAAATTTAAAATAGTCCTTTGGTATTTTAGGTACAGTCTCCCATCATCTATTTAAAAATGTAACGGCTATGTGAAATATCCCTGTTAGTTTTTGGACCACTTCTTTGACTATCTAGTGTATTTAATTTACCAGCAGTCCACATTTTCTCCTGCTTTTACCTTTCTTTGAAAATGCGTCAAGGAGATGTCCATCTGTCGCACAGCTGCTAAATTGTTTTCTATTTTTTCACTTAACAAAAAATATAATGCATCAAATCTCCAGGTAGTTTAAAAGGTTGTATGCAATTTTTAATTGCAAATTCATCTCTGCAAAATCGTAAGACCATATATGGGAGCTGACGTCTGCTCAGTGCCGGAAAGTTGGTGACCTGATGACAGGGCAACCGGCCGGCAACCAAAGCCCAGTGTAACTATAACGGTCCTATCAAAATAATTTTGGAGTTATGCATATCTACTATAGCTCATAGGTCATTTAGAGTTAAACGTATTTGTTACAGTCTCTAAAGCAATTTCACATTAAGTTATAATACAAGGATGACATGTACTTGATCTGAAAAATTGTAATTGATGGGGTCCAACAGTCCAGCAGAATCTGATTTGTAATTGATCTGAAAAATTGGTGATGGGTAAGAGACTTAATTATTAGTACTTGTATAAGTATTGATAATTAAGTATCAACTTGAGGAACTAGACCATTGTGATCTAGTTTTAAATATCTCGAGGATTTTCTTGAACTCATATCAGTTTGGAATTGACGGATTAAGTAAGATGTTAGGACCGTACCTTAAATATCTCGCCTAATGTTCCCGCGGGGACTTAGGTTGTTAGGGGTATGGCTAATGCACTTACAATCATGTTTGGGATTTGACTTTGGACTCTTTTCCTACTATGAATTGACGACTTTTGCCCTTGGTCACATATTAAATTTCTTGCCACGTGACTTGAAAGATAGCATAGGGTGGAGGAATGTGATTAAGAATGGGCCCGGAGTGGATCTATGGTGCTTGTCATCACCGTTGTCGTGTTGGACGTGTCTAGATACTATCCAATATCGGACTTGAGTCGTGAGGGTTGATAGATACGTACACCAAACCAATACGCACAAAAGTGCGGACTTCGGTAAAATAGACAATACCGGTATATAATATGAATTGATGGTGAACACTTTGAAGCTCTCTGAGACTTTTGGTGGTGGATGATCAAAATGGATTCATGATGAAGCTTGCTTCTTATCTATGATGTAAAGATGTTAGTAAGAATGGTGATGTGAACCTATGAAAGGTGATTAGATGTGAGATTTTAACTTCCGGTTTTGAGGTTCGGTCGATTGACCATGTAATCTTGTTTGAGCATTCCTTATGCTCTTAGACATTATTATTATCACTATTAATAAAATTTTGTTGATTAAAAAAAAAAAAAAAAGATGACATGTACTGATTTTTAGAGTTAGCATATTGTTTAAAGGCGAGGATTTAATAGTTCGATGGAGCAATACACGTATTATGAAGCAATAGAGTAAATTAATTAATCTTGAAATGAAATGAAAGCGGTGTTAATTATTGGTGGAAGGTAGTGAAGTTTTGGCACGGCAAGCAAAGAGACAAGATGAGCGCACATGGTGTAAATTGGAAATTGTACATACGCAAAATAAACAACAATTTCATATGAAGTTTCCGAATGGATTGGCAACTAAGCAACACAAATTCACTATATATATAGGACAGGAGTGGAGCACGATATACTATATATTTACTGCAAATTATTAATTGAGCATGCATTATCCAGACAACAAGAATCACTCACCGCAATGCTGCGATGAAAGGAAATTAACATCTGTTGTAGGTTTTATCGCAAGTTTTATGGAGTGAATGTTTCACTATGCCCTCTTTTTGACCCGCACCTCGTTCCCTACATGGCTAGGTTGATCAGACTTGAGCATCAACATGATTCATGAATCATGATACATACGGTGAGATTAGACGAAGTGGTTTGCTAATTTGTTTTGAAAAATGGTAATGATGCATTGCAATGCGCGATTTGTGGCGACAATCCGGGCCATTCTTGCGAATATATGTTGTTCTTTTGCGAGGTATTACGGATCGATCAATTCTTCTTTAGTGTTTACTAATCTTCGATCTATTTTGGCTCCCATCTATTTTATATGCTTACATTTGGTGTGTCAAAAAAATAAAATTGACGAACATTATTATAGAGAAATTAGATTGGTTAACTTAAACTTTTAAAACTAAGTTTTTGGAAAGTGCATTTATTTTATTCAACATTAATGTATTACATGTATATTTTGTTTATAATATCCGTTTTGGTTAGTAATATTAATAATTTTCAAGATAACATATGGAGTAAGTCTCCTGAAAGACGGTCTCTATATAATTTATCTAGAAACGGACCTATATTGTCAAGAAATTATCGATATTATTAATCAAAACATTTATGTTTTCAACATTGGTGTTTTTTCATATTACAACAAAACTTTTTTCGTTAACAATATAGACGTTTTGATTAATAATATGGATGGTTTTATTGATAACATTATTACATATTATGTATAAAAGCTATGTTTTGTTCATATGAAAAACTATTAATTTCAGTTAAATATAGTTTTACTTAGTTAATTTTTATACTACAAATAAATTTAATTCAGTTAAATCAGACGATGACAACATAGCATAAAGCAAATCAAATTGGACAATTTTGAACTCTTAGCTAATCTCGGACCCAGGACCACGATGGATGGATTAATGTGTTAATTAATGAACATCTTATCTCACATCAAAAGCGCTATCGTGTTTATACACGACTATCACTATTTACACCCATGCCTGTTTGCTAGCTACTTATATGGCAATTGATATTTGATTGACATAACCCTCACCTACGCAGATTATAGCAAATACACTATGCCACTTTATACACACACATGAATATGGAATTTGGATTATATAAATAGATGTTTAACGGGTCGCGTCGAATATCTCATTCCTCGAGCTCAACTCAATTTGTTATAAGCAATTTTCAAGGAATGATTTTTTAATTCAAGCTTGAATCACAATAACTAAGCTCAAGCTCGACTTATTTGCTTTAAGCTTGAGTCTTAAGTATTTGACTTGATAAATAAAACGAGCTCCTAATAACGTTTGAACTTGTTTCGAACACCTTAAAACGAATGAACAAAAATGGTGAGTCGCATTTCAATAAAAACACACACGTAACAACACTAATTAAAAAAAGTACTATTATACTCATACAAGTATCTAAGTTGGTTAAAACAGAAGCATCGATCATATTCTCTTTGTTACGAGTTCAAATCACATCGGAATTCTGATTTTTTTTTTATCTTATAAGTTTGAGTATCTCGTATAACATATTGAGTACTAGCTACGGAGCTACCAGAACAAACTCGAGACAGGGATTAGGCAAGCCATGCTCCACTGATCATGATTATGAGAATATGGATATATTTTATAATAGTTGAGAATCATTAAAGATCGATCACGCTAGGGATACAAATGATTAGCAAAAAACGACCATTATGCCCAACTCTGCAATTAACATACGGATCTTCATCATAAAGGGCTCTACCTATCAAGTGCTCATGGTCCTAGCCCATAATTATATGTCTACTTAATGATGTAATTAATTTCAATTAGGATAAAGTTTATCCTTATTATACGTCCACGTGATGTTTATATGAAAAAGGTTGCATTTAGTACACTTTAATTCCAGTTTCAAGAAAATAGAATAAATTAAAAGACAGGATAATATAAAGTACATTGATGGATATATTTTCTATGTTAATGCTATGTAGTTGTTCTGGACTTGAGAAATTTTGATGACAACAAAATGGTGTCACACTGATCTAAAGTCTTCTTTATAATTTATATACAATTGTAATTCAACAAGAATGCCTAGTCCTATCCTTTTATATGAGAGTTGAAAAAAGTTCAGTCGATAAAAAATAACAATTTAAAAGTTACATTATGTATCACGATGAATAGAGTTAGTGGTGAAGAGCTAGCAGGAATAGGGTTAGTAGGGGTTGTATTCGGTTATGAGCATTGAGCATACATTATACTGATTGAAACTTTGAAGATTAACTAAATTTTTGTCGTTTAAAAAAGATAAAATGTTAAAATTAGAATGCTTTGTGAATTGTGAAGTTCATTGAAGGCTGCTCAAATAGAGTAAGGTTAAATTTGGAATTTTTTGGAACTAAAAGATACTGTTATGGGCCTAGGACATAGTTGAGGTCTTAGCGAGGCTTGGGCCCAATAAATAATGAAGCAGAAGAACTGAAGAACACCAAACTAGTCGATCTGTAACAGTAAATGTACCGGCCCAATGAAGAAAACCACAAGATGAGCAAACTAGTCGATCTGGACCGATCTTATGATGGATGACCAACTGAAAGTCACATATGAATAAGGACAAAGTGTGCGAAAATGAAAATATATTGGTACGGTAGCACCAACATATCAACGAGAGAGAGTTCAGGAGTAACCACTAGTGTTTGATTTCAGGTTCAGGACTAAGATTATAAGTTTGTGGAGGTCAAAATATAAATATGAAATTATTTGCGAAAGTAAAAAAAAAAAAAGAGTATATATGAAGTTTATGTTTCAATTCAAAGTGAAAACGAGTCTCTATAACTCCTCCTAACTCCGCCATATTTCCAGCTGAATTTTGGATTGGATTCCATGTTAAAGATGATCTATTATGGTGACGAATGCTAGTGCACAGCAGTGGTCGTGCCGGAGTGGTTATCGGGCATGACTAGAAATCATGTGGGCTTTGCCCGCGCAGGTTCGAATCCTGCCGACCACGCTTTTACTTTTTCCCATTTTTTCGAAAGATCATTTTCGGGATTTTGGATTCGATTGAATGTTCATAAATACTTCACCACTATGTTAACATGAACAGATGCTTGATGATATCAATAAGATGAGGTGTTGTGGAATCGTGACACTCATGTTGTCTTGCTATCTTATCGATCTCGTCAAGTCATATTCTTCTTAATGGTACGTTGCGTAAGCAAATTCCACACTAACCTTTTTGTTTATGTATAGGGCTGTTTAGGTTCCATCACCAGGAAGGTTGGGACATTATTGATAGTGCAAAGACAATGGGATTTTGCTTGCGATAAAAGGTCTCTATGATACTGAACCGGAAACAGGTCCCGTGAGCTAGATGTTATACCAATAATACATTGAACCATCAATGCACTTAGATCTTTTATAGTAGCGAACATTTAATTTTCATCTTTTCAGGGAGAAACTTGTGGTCCTGACTCCTGAATTAGCTAAGCAAATGAACAATTTCAGCACTGCAGTACAGTTAAGTTCCGTGGCGAGGGATCTTCATCTTCGTTATCCAGTGAGTTTAAGTATCACCATTTGAGCACTTTGATTACAGAACAATTTTACTCTGATCAAGTTCTTCTGAACAAATTCTCTATTTTCCAATGCAGCCCTGAGCTTTTGTTATAAAAATCGCTTAAAACATGTAGCATGTTGCGTGTGTTCTAGTCCATTATATCCGTCTGTAACATTCAACGCTGATGTGCACCTAGAAAAACTTTAATTGATGGGTCGCAAGATTACCAATAATCTCATAGTGTAGTGGAAAACACTTCCTCAGCCATGTTCCTCTCAATTATGCTGCTTTTCACTACTATTTTCAATCTCACATATAATTTGCTAATGATAAAGTTTCTAGGTATGTCCATGTCACATTATAATTCACTTTAGTCTTTAGACTAATAATTGGGATTATATCCCACTAACCACTTAGTGCCCCAACAAGAGGAAAGTGTTGTCTCTCAACTTTACAATTCTCAAGTTCAAAGTTTAAACTAAAAGAGATAATAGGCTAGCCTCTTTATAATATAAAACCAATTTTCCAGTTTATCTCTTGGGCTTAGTTTTTAGAGAAATCTAATTTATTTTTCTTGTGCTGCATTAAAGCAAGGAACAAAGCTGAGTTTGCTTTTGTTTGTATTCAGAGCAGCCATAAAAGTTGTGTGCCCTTCTCTGTCACATAGAAGAACTTGAACAATATGGGCTTCATTCTTGTCAGGAAGATTGTCTTTGTTTTTCTCATCGTTTCTGCCGCTCTTGTTTCATCCTCTTTCGCAAGTATGGGTTTTCGACTCTACTGTGTTTTAGACTCTATTGTGTTTTCAGGTGTTACATATGTTTACATGCACTTAAACTCTTTAAGTGTTAATGAATACACTTCTGCTTTGATCTCTGGCACAATATCATGCCATATCTTTGCAATCTACATGACAGAGATTAACTACAATTTTAAGTTGGCTTTTGTGTAATAATGATTTATATAGTATGCATACAAACTGTTGGTTAAATTGTAACTTTTCGCTGGAAATTTACTTTCCTATAGGCCGAACATTGAAGGATGTCGAGTTTAAGCAAGATCTTACAGTAGCTGGCAAGGTATGTAATTCCAAGTTATATATACTCGTATGTCATTTTCATCTTTTTCGTTACTTTGGTATGTTTTTCATATCTGCAGAAGTATTGAAACTGTTTTTGAGATTTGTCTGAATTGCCGGACTTATACACCATGAACAAGAAGGCAACAAAACTTTAATCCATGATAACTGCTCTAGAACGAACTTATATGCGCACTATTAATTTTGTATGTATGTCATGGTATAGACGAAACTAACGCGTGTTCAATGTTTACATACGACTTCAGGAGATGGAAACATGGAAGCAAGTACACGACGATGAAGAAGTAGTTCATGGGAGGCATTTGAGGGTGAAAACGAATGATTATGGGAACTACGAACCTGCTCCCACCTTCGCCAAGCCCCCTTTCAAGCTCATTCCTAACTAGTTTGAGCATAAATACCTAGTCAGACATATATACTAGTACTTGACATGTTATGGTTTGTGTAAGCTTGTACTGCTATCATATGTAAAATCCAAATAAGATGTGTGTATGATGCAAGTAACTGCTCGTTCATTTGTTGTGCTTTCTATGTAGAATATGTATAATACACTTGGATCCAACCATAGTAGTGTATGCCTATATGGTTAAGGCGTTCTCCATCACTGATGGGCCTTGCTTTGGGACTCCAACAGAGTCCCAAAGCAAGGCTCAAATTCGGGGCGCTGGTCTGCGCCCCAAAACAGCGCCCCAAATCCTTTTTTTTTTTTTTCCTTTTTTTTCTTGTTTCTTTATATATGATTTATTTTTATTTTCTCTTTTTATTTTTTTTATTTCTATTCCTTTTTTACTTTTATCTTTTTTATTATTTTTCATTTTTCTTGAATATTTCTATATGATAATAATTATATGTAGCAATAGAAATATACTTATACATTATTTCTAAAATTTAAAATATATATTAAAATCACACTTGTAAAATGTAGCATTTTAATTGTTGTAATTTTCATTTTCAATTATTTTAATTTTCAATTTCAAGTATTGTAATTTTTAATTTTAAGTATTGTAGTTTTTTTTAAGTAATGTAATTTTTATTTTCAAGTAATGTATTTTAAAAAAATTAATGTGATTTTGTTATAGTTAATTAACTACATTTAAAATAAAGTCAAGAATAAAGTTTAAAAGGAAATGAGAAAAGAAAATGAAATGAATAATTAAGTTTGAAAGAAATGTTAAAATAAAATAGATTTTGGGCCTCACTATTGGAGTAGAGAATTGTGAAGAGTTGCAAAGTGAGTTGCAGTGAGTGGAATGCTGACGTGGCGGAAAAAGTGGATTGCAGAGAGTTACAACTGCTGAAGATGGCCTAAGTATGTATGGCATTTGAGATTTCTTTTATGTCTAATGTCTGCATTTAGATTTTACAATGCTTTGATTGGGATATAATTAATATGCAGGTTGCTACCAGATTATTCTAGAGTCTAGAGATGGTTAGGGGTTGATTAGTAATTCCTCCGTCCCGACACAAGCTTCTCACTTTAACTTTTTTCGGTCAACCGTCTCTAACTTTGACTACGAATTAATCTTAAAATTTAATATCACACCACACATAAAACCATATCAAGTAAAATCTTAATAAGACAGATCCACATTTGTCATCATGTGAAGAAGAAGAAGCCATATTCATGCTGAGGTTGCCATTTCCATGCCACATTTCTCATCATGCTGAGGTCACTAATGAATTCTGAAATGTCTATAAGAACCTGAATTTGTGTAATTCTTGTTCTGAAGCTTCTCCTTTGCAGAATAATCTCTGCCTTCACACAGAAAAATGGCTGATCAGACAAAGATTACCACTTCAACTGAGAAAGGGCTGTTACAAACTCCAGAGCTGTACGAGGCATGGAATTCTGTTCACTAGTTTGTAATTCTCAACTTTTTCTTTGTTTTGTTGAATGTAGCAGCTGATGATCTGTCTTCCTGACAGTATATCATGGAGACCAGCGTGTATCCGCGCGAACCAGAGCTTCTTAAAGAGCTTCGAAAGATCAGTTCCAAGCATCACCGGTAATCTAATCGATGAATTTTGATCTAATCTCGGTGCTATTCGGTGACGTTTGTATAATCGTGTTAAGTGAATGACTCAGTTTCCATTCGCAGGGCAGTCTTGGGTACATCTCCTGATGCTGGTCAGTTCATGGCTTTGCTTTTGAGCCTGATAAGTCCGAAAAAGACTATCGAGATCGGCGTCTTTACCGGATACTCCCTGCTGTTAACAGCACTTAACATTCCTGATGGCGGGAAGGTTGTTCGGTCAAGTTCACTACATTAATGTTTCTTCTGTAAAATGTAGTGCTGAGGAGTATTTCTTTTCTGTTATTTTTGCAGATTACGGCCATAGATATAGATCGTGGAACATATGAGATTGGATTACCGATCATTGAGAAGGCCGGTGTACAACACAAGATAAATTTCATCGAGTCGGAAGCTCTACCTGTTCTTGATAGATTGCTGGAAGACGTAAGACTTGATTACATGTTTGACTCGCATATTACCCTTCATGAAATATAGTACAGCTATAAATGGTTTGATTTGTGATGCATATGCTGATATGCAGCCAAAGAATGAAGAGAGTTTCGACTTTGCTTTTGTGGATGCTGATAAAAATAACTATGGGAAGTATCATGAGAAACTGATGAAGCTTGTGAAGCCTGGAGGATTGGTTATCTACGATAACACGCTATGGGGTGGAACCGTTGCTATGCCTGAAGAAACGGTATCTGCGTCTAGGTTAGCATTGCGGAAGGAGGTGATCGAGTTCAACAAGCGCCTGGCGGATGATACTCGCGTGCAGATTTCTCAAGTTGTTGTGGGTGATGGCATGACTATCTGCAAACTCATCGGCTAAACTGAGGAGTGTTCTCTAGATGCTGATTACAGTATAAGTAAAATAAAGAGAGACAAAGAAGCTGTGTTGTTGGCTTAATTCACTAGTCTTTTCAATCACCTAGCTGAGTAGTTGATTCAAGCAAATTATTTGTTGAACAACACTTTTTGTAAATTATTTATTCTCAACAATGTGAATATTTTACCTCGAGGCTCGCTATATACAAAAATATATCTGCTAAAAAACAAAAATCTGTATGATTTATATTATGTTGCATATTCTGTTTTGTTAGTCAGGCGTTTTACTAAATGTCTCAGAAACAATGTTCGGGCCATTGTTGTTATGTGACAGTTTTTGTATCAAATCCCGATCCATATACACTTTCATTTGGCAACAGAGTCAAGCACCTAACTCATAGGTGTTTTGATTTGGTACTGTTGCGATGGATCAATCTAATCCCATAATTGTGAACGGGCTCCCGATCCTAGATGGCTCGACTTATGATTTTTGGAAGATCGTCTCCGCGTACACATCAAATCAATGGATTGTGTGTGAAAGACATTCACATATGGCTACTCAGTCCCAATGCTACCTCATGATGATGAAGAAGAAGAAGAAATTCTGGCCAAACCCATCATACAATCAATCTTCCTCTACCTCAATGGACACCACAAGAGGTAAGTGATAACTACTGCTACCCAAATGAGAAGGCTTTAAATGCAATCACCAACTCTTCACCATGAAAAGGGACAATATCTACAGCCATCAGGCAATCAATCTTCCTGTACTGTCAATCACACCTAACTCTTCACCATGCCAATGGTCCAATTTCCATGGTGACCCACATTTCTCATCATTGAGAGGTTACTAATGACCTGAGTCTTGTCTATAAGAACCTGACCTGTGTAATTTCTATAAGAACCTGACTTTTTGTAATTCTTGTTTTGTGGCTTTCTCCTTTGAAGAATAATCTGTGTTTTCATACAGAAACTAAAATGGCTGGTCAGACAAAGAATAACATTTCAACTGATTCAGGGCTGTTGCAAACACCAGAGCTGTACCAGGCATGAATATATGTTTACCTTTCCTAATTCTCGAATTTTGCTATGTTTCATTGAATGTAATAGCTGATGAGCCTGTCTTCCTAACAGTATATGATGGAGACCAGTGTATATCCGCGCAAACCAGAGATCCTTAAAGAGCTTCGAAAGATCAGTTCCAAGCATCACTGGTAATCGATGCATTTTGATCTAGATCTTTGGGCTATTCGACGACTTTTGTATTATCGTGTTAAATGAATGGCTCTGTTCCTATTCACAGGGCAATCGTGGGCACATCTCCTGATGCTGGTCAGTTCATGGCTTTGCTGTTGAACCTGATAAATCCAAAAAAGAGAATCGAGATAGGAGCCTTTACTGGATACTCTCTGCTCCTGACAGCGCTCAACATCCCTGACGATGGGAATGTTGTACGGTCAAGTTTAATCCTCTCATGTTTCTTTAGTAAAATGGAGCATCTCACACATGTTAGTTTTGCAGATTACAGCCATAGATGTAGATCGTGGAGCGTATGAGATGGGATTGCCGATCATTGAGAAGGCTGGTGTACAACACTAGATCAATTTCATAGAGTCGGAAGCTCTACCAGTTCTTGATCGATTGCTGGAAGACGCAAGACTTAATTACATGTTTGACTCGCATATCACTCTTCGTGAAATATAGTACTATAACTGCAGATGGTTTAATTTGTGATGCATATGCAGCCAAAGAATGAAGTTTCGGCTTTGCTTTTGTGGATGCTGATAAAGGTAATTATGGCAAGTATCATGAGAAACTGATGAAGCTTGTGAAGGCTGGAGGATTGGTTATCTACGATAACACACTATGGGGTGGAACTGTGGCTATGCCTGAAGAAATGGTACCTAAGGGTAGGTTAGCATCAAGGAAGGAGGTAATCGAGTTTAACAAGCACCTGGCCGATGATAGTCGCGTGCAGATTTCTCAAGTCGCTGTGGGTGATGGCATGACTATCTGCAAACTTCTCAGCTGACAAATGTTGGACCAGACTCGTGCTAATAAGGATGCTATTTAGATTGCAACGATGTGTGCTAAAATAACTACCAGTGATATATCTATAGATCCAAGTTTTTATTTTGCAAAGGCTTGAAAATTAAGTTTATTACTGTAATGTTTTCTATGAAGTTTGCACTACAATTCTTAGAAAAGATGTTCAAATAAGTTCAATATAGAAGTAGCAAGCATTAAACAATAACTATCGAACAACCAGAGAACTAAAAGACAGTTCACGAACAATATAGGCCATTACGCACTCAAAGAACTTGTGCAGCACCAATACAAATCATGTCTAATATTCGGGAAAGGAAAATCAAATTCATTTGACAGTGAACCAAGAGGAGGACAACAGGCAGAAGTAATAGGACTGGGACGGGCTTTGTTGAGCAGTATAGCATAGCATCTGTCTTACCACTCAAGGTTAAAAACCAGATTTGGTTAGGGCACCTTACAATATAAGACTATAGAGTATAGACAAAACCGTTTCGTTACAGCATGGACATATTTTACATGTTCTGCAGAAAAATTACTAATAACCAAAATCTCAAGGTTCAATCAGTCCCACCTAATGAAATACTAGTAGTATTTACCATGATATATTTGAATGTTCTGAAGAAATATTACCTGTAACCAAAATTTACAAAGCTCATTCATTCCCACCTAATGAAATACTAGCAAGTAGCAGTCTCTACCATGAAGAAACCATTCGTTCAATCACTCCCAAGGGACTCACACAGAAATGGTCGATTACATCATATAAATTCAAGAATGCTACGGCTGAATGAATCATACAATTCAAATTTGCTGTTTTCACATCACAAAAACAGTAACACCATGACATTTTATATAAGAATAGATAAATCTTCATAAGAAGGCATGATAAAAACAACATTATAAACAGAGCGACATTATCACAATGCTCTGAGAATAGACTAATGCATTTTATAACAATGGTTTGTTGCCAAACTACAAAATAACGGAGTGCTGGAAAATGTAAATTTTGGTTTAACAAGTCTGAATATTGCCTCGAGATAATGGGAATGTCCCAGGTCCATGCATGAAAGATTCTAGTGCCCGTACTTCTGAAACTCCCACTCACTGTTATCTGTGAAAAATGTAGTTCAGAATTATAAACAATGTCCATGTATAAATACAATGATAGAATAAGATATCAAAACAAGAGACTACACTTACCTAGAGGGCAAACTTGACGAGTTTTCAGCCATCTGCTAATGCAATGGAAGTGAAAGGCATGGTTGCAAACACCTGTACATTAATTGTCAAATTGTGAATGACAATTCGTATGCAACTTGTAATGCAAACGAAGAGGCATAAAAACACGAATAAGATCCAGTGATATGCCACTTAAAATTATTTCATATGATGGGTCTTTCAGCGCAAGAAACTTTCAATGTTTCAGTACAACCACCACATCTTCGAAGGAATAATATAACAATGACCAAAAGCATTTAAAAGAAAGAGGTATATCACAGGAATTAAACAAGCTAATTTCTAGGCCACTCTCAGACCATGCCCATATCATTAACAAATTCTACATATTAATATTAGGAAATAGCAAACCAGTTGGCTGAAGTTAAGTCACCTACATTGGTGAAACTCACCAGACTAAGCATTCTACCACTGGATTGGTAAATATGCATAGATGTTACCAGTACTGCTCAACTTGTACAAGTCTTAGAAAGACAAGACATGGACTAAGAAACAGATGATGACATGAAATTAAACCACCTTTTGTTTGTCCGGAAAATTATCTAAGATGTTCATCAATCCTTGATTGCAACCACAATTCTACCGGAGGTGATGATAAGAAAGGAGACAAGTAAGCACATGCTCAACTTAAACCACATAACAGGCTCGCATAAATAGCCCATGCCAAGATCCTAAATTAATGAAGTAGCCAGGGTTATGCACTTAACTACAGCCAAACCTCAAGCAGGACACCGTTAGTTCAGCCAGTCCATAAGAGGTGAAACGTCTCCAACTCACTCCCTCACAAAGATATTGCAATCCAGACTAAAGTAAGATCAACTAATTGTCGACTTACTAACCGTAGCAACTCACAATTAAGGAAACCAAGATACATACAGAATTGCTCAACTTAAACCACGCAACAGGCTCGCATATAGTGCCCATGCCAAGTCCTAAATTAATGAAGTGGCCAGGGTTATGCACTCATCACCATTAACTACAGCCAAACCTCAAGCCGGACACCGTTAGTTCAGCTAGGCCATAAGAGGTGTAACGTCTCCAACTCACTCCCTCACAAAGATATCGAAATCCAGACTACAGTAAGATCAACTAATTGCCGACTTACTGACCGTAGCAACTCACAGTTAAGGATACCAAGATACATACAGAATTTATACTGAATCACTTGGCATTCCATCCAAAACACTAGATCATCGAACCAAAAACATAATCAATGGAGAGTAACTCACCCCAAGCAACAGTGCATTCCTCACTTGTGGCACTAGCTTGATTGGCCTGACACTCGATACCTAAACACAATTCCAAACGAGTAAACAAACAAATCCAAACCAAACACTCAAAATTAAAAGAAAATTAAAAAAACTCAAAACATAACAAAAATTCACTCACAGAGGTCCATGATGTGATTCCTGCAAATAGCACAGTTATCAACAACAATATCTGCACATCGCAAAATTAGGGTTAAGCATCTCAATCCGTTCATCCTAAAATCAAAATTACAACCTCCTAACACACAAATCCTGAACAATCAAACACAGGTGATGAACTAGGGTTCATAATTCGTACCCCAAGCCCATAGGGCAACAGCGTTCCACTTTTTGATCTCAAACCGCTTGGCTTTCTTCGATTGAGCGGGAGTTGGATTGGACGGACCGGCACCGGACGATCCTTCTCCGGCAGGAACCATGTTCACGTCAGTATCTAGAGAAGCCATTGTAGAAGAAAGGTGAAAGGTTTTTTGCAGGTGAATCAGCTGATTAAGTAGACTAGAATAGAAGAGGGATTTCGAGAAAGAAGGATATAAAATAAATGATGATGGTTACTGATATGAATGATCATATGGATTGGGCCTTGGTTGATTTCTATTCGGACTAGGTGAGTGCTTATGATTTACTACTTGTCTGGGCTTTCACCCAATATGTGGAGGAATCGGATGTGACTTGTTGGGCCTCCTATCATATGTAGAACTGGGTTGGGTTGGGTTGGCGCTGATAAGGATTCGGTGTTGTCAAAAGCTCCGAGTCGAGCCAAATATAATGTCGCTCGAGTTTAATTGATTCTGAGTTCGAGTTTAACTTGTTGAATGAACGAGTTAAAAAATCAATTTCGAGTTTGAGTGATTTGTACGTGTTTGAACATGAAATGAGATATAAAATGCATTAATTCTTTTTGAAAAATATATAGGAGTATATAATAGAATAGTACATAATCAAATTAATAGCTAAAATAACGAGACTTATTGAGCCGAAGCTAACTTGACTGTTAGGTCGAGGAACACAAACTGGAAATCGACCTTTTGAGTGAGCCTAGTCGAGTTTAGTGCTCAACGAGGCTTGACTCAATAACAACCTTGAATCTATGTTTTAAAATCCGGTTTAACTGATATTCAATGGACTTACCGGAACGAAAACCCTAACATGGGTTTAAAAAAAAAAAATGGATCGTTGCAAAAACTTGGTAAAAACTCGATGAGTTAATAAAAAAAAGAAAAAGCAAAATGTTAAATTGACGTGATTTTGATTTATAAATTATCTATGAAATTCTAACTATGCATTATTGGATGCAGCTTAAAATTTATAGTGTATAATTTTAGGGCATGTCGAATGTTTTATTTAACATATTATTATATATAATATTGCATATTTATGATGCATCCGGGTTAACCTACAAAGTTGAACATCATTCATTAGTTAGGACGACTCAATGGTCAAATCTGAATTTGATAGAATGTCGATGAATATTATATATATATATATATATATATATATATATATATATATATATATATACCATTTTTGCCCCTCGGTATCTGTTATTACTCCAAGTGAACAATGCGGGACAAATTTTTTGTCCCTCTGTGACTCATAAATATATATCATTTGCTAAGTATAGGTTAAACTACTATGTTAATCGTTTAAACCTAGATCCATCATCGGTTTCATTTTGATCCTTTCCTTTCTATCTCATTAAATGTTGATTAGCAGGGTGTTTGCCCACGCTCGATCCCTCTTTTTTTCAATTTTATTATTACTATTGGGATCTCGTTTGAAGTTTTCGTACATGACACCCAAGTCTTAGGGCCAGCCTTGGTTTAATTATCATTATACTCTTGAGGGTGTTCTAGATAGATACAGATAATAGAGTCTGATTATGTTCCTCTTCTTAGTACTGATGACCTGCCTAATCAGTGATAAATTGCAATGAAACAATTATTAATATGCATGTATCCATGTCTAATACTACTAAGCTCAATTATTTTGTTTTTGTCGATGACAATGAAACAGAACTATCAATCAAAAATAGACACAAAGTCATACTATATTGTGTGTGAGTTGGATATGTGTATATTGTCACGTTTTGCAGGTTATGTTGACAGTAGAGGGACATTCTGCCAGTAAATTCATTTTGCAAATAAATTATTTCACTTACTTAGGGACCAAGTACACTAGAAATGTTCAGTATCTATAATTGAATCCAATCAGACGTTTAAAACCACCATTAGAGGAAAATTCATAGGAAAATTCATGATTGTATCGGATAGAGTCATACAGATAGCGATGGGATTATTTTTGAAATAGTTATTATGTTACATAAATGTCTAGTGAGTAGGTGCTTATAAACTAACAAGTTGATTAACTATATAAGAGTCACCATGTTACGTTCATCACAACCCCTGTTGTTATATAAGAACCCGCTTTACAACGAACCTCCAATTATGAAAGGAATAAGCTTTGTGATGTTTAAAGAATAAGTTTTGTACTGAGCATTTTGCATCTAGGAAATCAACTAGTTTAGTTGCTAAGTACTAATTTACTAAAAAACTGTGGAAAAGTTAATAGAGTTGTAGTCGTATAATCATTTGAACATTTGATGTTTGTTCATCAAAATATATTTGAGATTATTTATAGTTGAAAATTTCTACGCACTTTTCATCATTTTCAACAATTTGTGCACCCGTAAATAACATATCTCCATTACATAACATATATTATCAAATTGTAATATTTTATTTCTCAAAATTTCCAATGGTGAAAGGAAAAAAAACCTTAATTCCCAAATTAACAAACTATGAACAAATTATAATACTTTTAAGTATAGCACAAACTCATGAACCATGCTAAATGAGCATACAGTCAAATCCATAAATTCAAAGCATTAAGTATAATAAAAGTTTCTAAATGTCTTGTTTGCTCACCAAAACTACGCACCAACTATACCTCATTCCAATTTCCAAGCACTTGTATGTGTAGGGAGTACTTGTTTAATACTACAAATATTGATTTATTCTTTGGGAGTTAGTTGATTGATAGTGATCCCACAAAGTCAAAACAAGAGATTTTCTATGTTCTGTCATCACACAAGCAATTTGCACTTCTTCTCAACTAACACTTTAGAAGTATTCAGATGGAAATCCAGACTATGAGAAGATGGAAAATTCCAAGAATATCTTTTGTGGGATTTGGTAAAATCTTCTTATCTGCCTGGATTTTTTTAGAATTTTGAATGTTACAACTGCACATTATTACAAGTTGTTGATACTTCAAAACAAAAAAAAAAGAAAAAAAGAAGGGAAAATTATTAAAATAATCAATCAAACATTCCAGCTCATATTAATGGACTATTTCTCATTCCCTTGAATCAATCATCTCATATATTCAAATTACAGTTGACAAAAGATGAATATACAAAGTGTATGAATTAAAGAAGGTGCCCCTTTGTTTAAAGGTCGGTCGAGCTTTTCCAGGGAGTGTGGCATGGGTTACTTCAGCGCCCTAGCGCCTAGTACTCGAAAAGAAAGAAAGATTGAAAAAACTAACTTTTGAACTTATGTGTGTCACTCTATGCAACCAGGAGCAGTTTCTGGTTTAACACCCTATAGTATGTATACACAGTTACATTATTACTCTTATTATTAACCTCTTTTCACACCATTATGAAGTGGTGAATTCAGACCTTTCCTCAGGTTCTGCTTCTCAGCAAAAGAAACCGGAGTTGGAGACGACATGGGCGATTTTGGCTTATGCTTGAGGCCTTGGTCGTGTAGCCTGTGTCTCTGTCGATACTGACCGTTGTCACTGTTATTTGAGACGTCGTTGTTTGAGTCATTATCGGGTGAGAATGAGAACACGAATGTGCCAGTTTGCATGTCATCAAGGTCTTTCAAGGGTGTCAAAATTTCAATCACTTCACTCATAGTGGGCCTGAGCTTTGGTCGATGGCTCAAGCATTGGTACGCCAATGTAGCCGCCTTATGTGCCCCTATCTCGGAGTACTGCCCTTCGAGCCTAGGGTCCATTACTCGGTTAAGCTTTCGTGGATTCTTAAGCATCGGCCTGGCCCACTCGGCTAGATTCTGCTCTCTGTAAGGACGGCTTTTGTCCACTGATTTCCGCCCTGTCATTAGCTCCAATAGTACTACTCCAAAACTGTACACATCACTTGCTGCTGTCAAATGACCTGTCATTACGTATTCAGGTGCAGCGTAGCCATGAGTGCCCATTACACGCGTGGAGACGTGTGTATCATCTCCCTCCGGACCATCTTTCGCAAGACCGAAGTCTGAGAGCTTAGCCGTGTAATCCTGAAACACATTACACGAAATACGTCAGAATTAAGAATTTCATCTCATCTACAATTCCGGACCAATCCATCCGTATTAAATATCTTATAGGCAGTATAATGAGTGGACTTACAGAGTCCAGCAAAATGTTTGAGGCCTTGAAATCGCGGTATATAACAGGCTTTTCCGCCTCATGGAGAATCTCAAGTCCTTTGGCTGCTCCAAGCGCGATTTTCATTCTCGTTGACCACGGAAGAGAAACAGAGAATCCTGTTTTCAAAACAACAAGAAGCCAAGTTTAATATCACCATTCAGAGGGAAAATTACACACCAAGTATGAATGCAGTTCATATTAGGGCATGACTTCCTTATAGGACATGACTTCCTTATAGGACATGGTCTCAAGTCTTAAAGGTAGTTTAAAATGCACTACAATAATATCAATGACAGTTTATTTTGTTCACCTATCATTGAAAGGTCAAAATTTAACCTACTAACCAAACAATTTTGAAAAGAATTATACCCCAATTGTCCAATAAAACATAGAATTATTATTGTCTTAAGAATCTTAACTATGGCAAATTGGCTATCACAATCACACAGATAATGACTGTTTACTAAAATTCATAGGCAGTTGCCATCTGCCAAGAAAGTTAAGACAATTGACTTCGACAATGCAACAGAAATATGAACTAGAACAGTAATTTCGCGTGCTTTTATTCAACTAATTAAACAAATTGCTCTTTTGCGTAATACGCTAACTTTCTTCAAATATTTTTTAACGATTATCCTGTAACTTTGTTATCGGGATGGAGGGAGTAATCACTACTATTAACGTTTTCGAAGCCAAATGGAGAAGGGAACAGTTCAAAGAACAAAAAATGACTTGTTCTAAGAAGTTTTCATGTTGACAATTAGCCAATTGACATTATCTAATAGCTTCAATAATTACAGCTGTATGCTACTTTAAGCAGGCCGACAAATTAAATAATCATACAATTAAAAGGTAGAATGTTGATAGATCATATCATTAGGCTGCTAATAGTGTGATTGAGTGGATAATTAACAAAGAAATTAACTTACTTCTGAAAAGTTGATTTTCCAAGCTGCCTCTGGGCATGTATTCATACACCAAAAGCCTATGTTCCTCTTCGCAGCAATATCCGATCAGTTTGACCAAATTTGCATGTCTTAATTGACCAAGACATATAACTTCGGTCTGGAAAAAACGAACGTGAAAAGTTAAGATTGGAACGGGACAGTAATTAACTTTTTAGATAATCGATATTAAATGAACATCACGAAACACAACGTACCAGCCATTCTCGGTGGCCTTGCGAACCATCCAAATCGAGCAGCTTGACCGCGACGGGCTGGGCCTTCAATCCGGGCCGCAGCTTGTCGTCAATGAAACCCTTATAAACCGGCCCGAACCCGCCCTCTCCGAGAAAATTACTCTGCGAAAAATTCTGAGTGATCACCTTCAACTCCTGAAGCGTAAACACGTGAAGATTCGACCCCGCCAAGGAAATGGAGAGATCCTCGGAAAGAGTGGACCCGCTTAAGTCCGACGATAACGGTATCCGTTGAAACGAACGTTGGTGGATGGCGGACTTCTTCTTCTTCGGTTCCTCCGGTGCTTCGGTCTTGAAGCAGCTCGGGAAGTAGTCTTGCCATATGCTCTTCTTCTTCACTGCCATAAGTTATATTGTTATAAGAATGAGGCTAAGGTTGGATGAATGAATGAGTATTTTTTTTGTACTTGACAAGGGAAAATGTACAGTATTAGTATATAATGTACAAGTTTTTCTATATGTTGTTTGAAATGAGCTTGATTCTGAGAACTGCTTGATATGTATCTAAAAGACATGGAGAAAGAGGATTGAGAGACCTTTATATAAGCTGGTTGAAAATAATTCAAATTATTTAACATCGTGACCGAAATGTATGATTGACCATACAAATAATAAATTGGACTTTTGATAAAACGGTGTCGTGTAGGATTAATTATTTATAGTTTAATAATAATGCCAGTGTTAATCAACAAGCAGTAAAGATGTGTGGAAGCTGCCTCATTAGTGGAGACGTCATCATAAAATAATAATCGATCTTAGTAAGTTCGGTTTAGATTGAAAATGACTTGGCTGCCCCTAATCCTATTGACTTTCTCTCTTCTTGTGTCCAACTTTGTAAGTTGCAAGTGTAACTAGCTAGGGAACCTTAATTTGGCCAAGATGATAAAAGTTTGGGGTGTTTACATTGAATTGGTGTTTTAATTTGGAATTTATTTGCTTAAAAAAGAAATTTATTTTCGTAATTATTTTTATCTAACTTTCTTTTGTACATGGATTATTTTTAGGATTTCGATCATATTAATATCACAGTGGGAGGTAGTTATAAGTTTTAACATTTTAGGTTTATGAAATATCATGTTTCATGAGCGGCGGGTATATATACTCAATTATTCCTAAAACTTAATCTCAAAAAGTTTAAATATTCCGAGAATATATTCAGTTAGTAGGTGGTAGTCTAGTCAATGAACAAATGCGAGTGTATTATCACGTAAAGTTTTAACTGCTTAAAAATAGTATGAATAAACTTCCTCTGTCTCAAACTCAACATGACATTGAATTAACCACGATTTGAAAGTACAATATATAAAGAATTAAGATGATCATTTGAATATATATGCAATGGATTTAGGGACTCGAGGTCACCTCGAAATCTTAGTTATTACTGTTATTTTGTATATGATAATATGTTGTGTCCTGGAGGTAGAGCTTGTGGTGTTTTATGCAGCTGGTCTAGAGTTCAAGCCCACTTCCAGCAATTTTTATCCTCCTTTTTTCCATGAAAATAACCCATGTAGAGTTCCATATCGTTATTCTTGTCCCTATCTTTTTCATTCTCATTCTTATCTCACATGCCAATTATTTTTTATGAAAGGGTTTAATTTTTACCCGTATTCTCTACATTTATGTTATTTTCATGTTATTTTTTTACATTTCCTGTCTATGTTATTAACATCCTTAAAATCTATTCTATTTTCAAATAAATCTTATGTAGCAAGTAATGATCATCAACTATAAACGGTGAATTCTATAAACTTTAGAATTCAAAAGAATTTATGATTTATTGTACAAAATCATACTTTACTCCTTATACTTTACGCAAAAATAATTCAACACACAATTACATTCGACCTCCCTAAAATATGGTTCTGGATTCGCCACTGTATATATGCATGGCCAAACAAATAAAAGTATGAGATATAATAAAATATGAGATAAATTTTTGAAGTAAAGATACGATAGGTTGATACTGAGACAAGCGGAAAATGAAATTGGGAAGTTGAGAGATTGAGATGGAGATGATCTATATCAACTAAAAAATGAAATAATTAGTCACATAATATAAAATCACATATCACGCCAAATTACTTATTAGTATAAAAAAGAAGAAATGTACTAGCATAATCAGTTTGAATATCATCTGTTGCCGCACATTGCAAATAGAAACTGCCTACTAGAAGTATTAGAATTTCTCATATAATCCAAATCGAAATCCTGGGCGTTTTTTCAAATGTATAATTTTTAAAAGACATTTAAAACATCAAGATACTTACTTAAATAGTGAAATTACAATAATTAATTAACATTGCTAGGACCGCCACTAGCTAGTGAGATGTTGTAATCACTAGTTGACTAGTGTTAATTGTCTCCATTGTTCCTTCCAAACACCAACTGTAATCCAGATTATTCTATCTTATAAAACCCAAATTACACATGATGTCTACAAGTTACACCCATTTCTATTACTACATGCCAGTACTTCGTCGCCATCATCAACTCAAATTGGTAAATAAACAACAAATTACCTAATCCTACACAGGTTGCCATGAACGACCTTAATTCCAAAACCGCCTTATTTTCTCTCCTGTTTTGCTGCATTTTTATTTGAATATATTTGAAACTAGTGCAGTTGTTGGTCATCAAATATATACGTAGCACATGGTATCAACGATGTTCATACCAACATGGTGCATTTTTGTTTTTCGAGAATCTAACCATAAAAGCTTCAGGGTAAGCGTGCTTGCAAATGGCTATTTTAATATGAATGATTCAGTGTGAAATTTATATTGTGTGACTGAGTGAGGACAAAGTCTATAGTATGATTTAATTGTTCGGACCAGCATACTAGCCAGAGAAATGTTCATTGGTAACTATCTGACTAATAAAAGGTTCGGACCTTGATTGATTTGCGAACCTGGGTTTTATAAGTAGTTTTGATGTTGTTGTTATTAAATTGAGGAGTTCGTGCAATGGCCTGTTCATCGTGCGTGTTGATCTTCTTCACGCGGGACAGATTAATTAAATTATACAGCTAACAACATTTAGAAAATGTCCAAAGTTACACACTTAACTTTATATTATGTGACGTACTGTGACTTGGTGTTGGTCTAACAATTGTTGACATATTATCGACTTATCCTAAAATTGAATTGAGTACTTTTATTCCGTTACAAGAAAAATATTATACATACTTGGTCTTAACATTTTATAAATAATAAATCTCTAGCCCGAAATTAAACGTCATTACTGACGTGATTCAAACACAATATAAATTCCTTCTTTAGAAATATGGGCACTGTTTGAAAGTATATTATGTGAAAGTTCACCAAACTGAGGAATAATGAAACAGATTAACTGCAAAAAAGAAAAAAATAATTAAGAAAAGTGTAATTACCAATCAACAATATACAACTATTTTGCTCCAATTAATATTATTGCGATCATTGTTATGCAGAAGGGTACAGTACTGGCCTGAAAGCCTAAAAATTCAAACCTATGTACGAATCAACATCCCGCATAAATTTAAAACCCTTTAAATTAATCCTTAAAAATTCACAAAGACTTGAAACATTTTAAACTTCTTTTCTTCAAACTTCCATGTTAAACAAATGACTCTTCTTATAAGTTCTAATTATGAATAATTAGTATTAAACAAGTGGCGCTTAATTATTTTGTTTTTTCTCTCTTTAATTTTCCTTGAACAGCAGGAAACAAGTGAATGGTAGCATGATTAAGGATTGTTGAGGAAGTCACTAGCTTATATATAAATTGCTTGAGTAATTAAACACGCTAATGACTGGATTTGGTCAGAATTCAGAGGAGTGTTATTACTTACTAGTATACGTTTAGACGTTTAGTATTATATACAAGGTCAAATGACCAATAGACCTTCTTAACACTTTCTACCTAATTTTTTTTATACACTAGAATTTGTACGTAGTTTAGATGAAAAAATAAAATAAATAATATTCAACGATGCATGGTGGTTAAAGTCCGATGTCGAAGCTATAAAGGGGAAGTTAATGTTTCCGACCGCGCGATACTTGTTTTGGTTATGAATCCAAATCATTCCCTTATCTCGCTCAAGATTGGGTGTCTTTTTGAACGAAGATACTATCACTATAAATCATCATTCACACACAACATGCATGATGCATCAATTATGTAGTAAGACATCGTACTAGCCATAATTGAAGATGTTATCTCACACAAAATGCATTCACATGGATTTCAAATATATGCTACGTACTGGGTTGGGTGGAGTCAGGAATTCTAATTATGAAGGGTGAGATGAGATTTTAAGATGGATGAATCGGGTTGAGTCAGTCCTCACACCTCAACTCTAATTATTTAAAATTGTAGTCGTTTAAATGAATGTTTTCTGTATAATTTTGTTTGTTGAAGTTTTTGTATTGAAAGTATAGTGTGTACTTTTTGTAATTATAATTTTCTTTCAAGATTAATAGATGGTAAAAATAAAATAGGAGTGTAAATGTGAAAATACAATGGAATTTTTTCTTAAAGAAATACACCGCTAACTATGTCACTTCGGAGTTTGGACGGAGCGACTTCCCACTGTTAGAATATCCCACATCACTTGTAAATAAATCATGCAAACAACATATAAGGTGGATAACATTCTCCCGGCCTTTTAAGGAGATGATGACTCATCTTAATATGGTATCAGAGCAGCCCATGTTGATGATGGGTGTCCCAGCCGATGATGATTCCGGATTGCCCAAAGAGGCTATTATAATTCCATGTGCAGAGCCGACTAGCTGCGGCATACCCGTGAGGAGGCGCGTTACGAACTTACGATATTCCACATCACTTGTGAATAGATCATGCAAACAACATATAAAGTGCATAACATTCCCCCTTAATAAGGTATTTTAAGGGGATGATAACCCATCTTAATACCTACACCCAATCTATGTCCTCGAGAATAAGCGCATGTGTTTTATTGTAGTTAACTGAACAAACTCACGTAATAGCATGCAAATTATTCACGTGAGTTAAATTAAACTGCAAACCACAACAGGTTGCGACAGATTGAGACTCGAAGAACATAATCACATAAATAATGCTAAATCAACAATATAGGAATATATAATCGAAGTATATAATTATATATGCATATACATAATTAAGTACGTAATTTGGTTTATTGGGTAGATTGAAGCATTTTACTTGTAATTTATCATGTAAAAATTGCAATTTCTTGCTGTCTACAATGACTATGACACCTCTTTAATTTTTTCCAGTTCTACTATTACTTTGAAATCTCCCCACCCGCCTAATCTTTTTTAAGTGCTCCAATTGGTATCGAAGAATTCCGCCCGTTGGTTTTCAACTTCCAGGTGATTTTTTTTTTTAATGGCAAAATGAGCCAAGCAGGAGCTAATAATGACTTATATACCATGAACAGAAGAACATTTGCTAAATTAAACTGCACCTTAATCTTATATTATACGCGCATTACGTACCACAAATTCATGTTGAAGGTCTGAAGGACATGTATCCAGACTTTAAATGTGAATTAGATGAAAAGGGCACAACAATTTCGGGGCTCACTTATTAAATATATACTGTCAAGTGTCAACTTTATAATACATTCTAGATGAGGTCCGATAAGTGGATAATTTAATTGCGAAACGATTTCCTTGCCTTCCCGACCGAATGGAACAAGAATCTAAGTCTTCTCTAGCTGTATATGCATGACAAAATTAGATATTTTGATATGATGGATAATTCACCAATCAATTCAATTTTTGTCAATAAAGCAAATTTGTGTAAGGGAAAAGGATAAGTGAGTTCATGGCTATGGTTCAAATGATTGAACAACAAGTAGTAGGTAAGAGGGGCCAAGATCGAATTATCTCTCACAAACGGACCTCATTTTTCAAAGTCAAGCAGCTTAATTAGCGAGTTTTCATTTGTCTTTATTTTATATTTATGAAGAAATAAGTATATTCATTATTCATTTCATTATATATATTTCTAATTAGTCAACTTTTGTGTGAAGAAGTTGAATGAATCAATTACTAGATCACTCGGTTCGGTCACAACTTCAGAAACCGTTCAGGAGAATGAATTGAATCGGCTCCCAACATTTAGGTGGATGTCTTCTCTGGTGCATGCATGAAATGAAGAACACAAATCATATTTAGCGCTCTATTATATTTATAACCCTGATTAATAATTGATAAAACTACGATTATTTAGACCTGCACGATTATTATTTGTTTACTTATAAAGTGTTTTCTTTGTAATACACATATGTAATTTAATTGTGCTTGCTCGTCCACATGAATGAAAACTTTGTTATGGGTATATAGCTCATCCCAAGGTTCAAACAAAAATGTTTAATTTTGAAGTTTTTCGTGATGGATGTTGAAAATAAAGATGCATCTTATTTAATTTTATAATTAATATTAATTATCAACTTCTTTAAATTGTAAACCCTTAGGTCGTTTCAATATGAATCATTTAATTTAAGATACAAAATGATTATTTAATTGAGCTAACAACATAATTATTTATGAGTTGGAATATGTCCGCCCCAATTCTCCTCTACAAAAGCCGGTCCAATCCATTCGGACCGATCCAACAAGGTTGGTCGAGCAGACCTTTCTCGGAATGACTGAGCAGGCATCTGTTCAGGGTGGCCGAGGTATACCTAAGGTCCGATATGGAGACTTGATCTCCCAACATTTCGAACTTCTCAAAATGAACAACTATGCTCAAGGGCATAGTGGTCGAGCAGCCTTGGGATCCTAACCTACTAGGATTATCTCCTGGATTACGTGTCCCCAACTACACACAACACATGTCAACCATTGAGATGAGACAAGATTCCGAATTTAGAGATATTCCGCTATAACATAGTAGTACATGCTCCAAAGCATTAATTGAGGATAGGGGACACGGTAACAAATCCTACGGTTCACCAACAAACTTGGGCAATACAAGCGTAAGACCTTGTAGGTAATTACTTGAAGCGTACTTGACCTAACCATTTACCATATATACGACTTGATAATTATAAAAAATTCACGAACTTGTTCAACTAGTCTTGAAAATAACTGCTAGATCTACAACTTAAGAAACTTCCACCAGTAATGTTACCAAATTTCCCATTTCAATTTCCTTTTTCTTCTATAGTTGGATGAAGTCTTCATTTGCATAGCAAAACAATTAGCTGAAGACGTGTATTTGTGTTGAAAATGTGAACAGTTCTCAGTTAAGAAATGAATTAAGCAGGTTTGATTTCATAAAAGGTCAAAGAATAGATATATTAATCCAACTACAAGTCTACAACCACTTTTACTGCCTTCTGAAATTCATGAGTGGAGTTTAACCAAACACCATGGAATCAAAATTGTTGATCAATGGAAGTTGAGTAAATTGGAAAACGTAAAAGTGTAAGTCCAATTAAAACACTTCGTTAATATATATAGGTTTGAATTCACGATTTGGTAAATTTTGAAATCTTCTTTTTTTAATCTTTTCTCCAATTTATTAGCTAGACTGAAAAAAAACGACTTGGGAAATGGAACTACTTGTAGAATTTCTGAGTACTTATTAATTTTAATAATTCTTTAACACTCCACCATGGTACTTATTTTGACACACTTTTAGAGATGTGTGAAACTTAATCAATACGTGCTTTAAAGACAGTAATTCCCTTATACTATGCCATCTTTTGTTTAGAAGCTCGAACTTGTAGTGAGTTTTACAATCTAGTCATTTATATTACTAGTTCTCAGATACACCAAGTCTCATCTATATATCTAACAAGTCCAAATCTAAAAGAGTTTAATAAAAATGATAACGGCACTCATATAGTCATACGATTCATACTAACACGGTGTCCTTATTTCGGGATTCTTTTCATGAAAATTATATATTTCAGCGTGATTGCTCTTGAGCAATTTCATGATCTGAGGATTAACACGCAATAAAGTTTTGTAGATCAACAC
The DNA here is from genome assembly GCA_026545765.1 of Plantago major. Taxonomy (NCBI): domain Eukaryota; kingdom Viridiplantae; phylum Streptophyta; class Magnoliopsida; order Lamiales; family Plantaginaceae; genus Plantago; species Plantago major. Next base: position 88,817,880 of record CM048842.1, read on the forward strand.
GTAAGTGAAAAATCAATCCACTCATAATTGTACCAGCACAAAAGTTGAGCCTCGGGCCGGACCAAAAGATATAGATGGAGTATAGCGCAAGCTACATCGTGGCATATCAGTGATGTCACATAGCCCACGCAATTGGTTGGTGAATGTGACTTAAATTAAAGGTGATCAAACTCAAGTCATTAACAAAAAGTAATTAAAATCAAGCATGTTTAATGAACTGAAAAATTCATATTGTTTCTAGAGGCGGATAATTCTAGGCATCTCGTGAAAATTACAGATGAGTGACAGTCTTAATCGTATCCTAAGGCATTTTTCTTGCAAGTTGATGCAAATAAAATCAAAAAAAGTATCAATCAAAATCGATGGTGTTATTTTCAAATTGTCACATTTTCTTGAACTTTTTTTCTTCATCCTTGCGTGTACCTATGCCCCAGATTTTGTATCCAATTACTTGTGATTTGTGAAAATATGGCAAGCCTGTATATTTTGTTTATAAAATATCTCATCATGAAAGTGCAATAAATTTCACTTGTTATTATTAATCATTTCTTCGTTTATTAACCGGTTCAACGATTGTAGTTGTTTGTGAATGGATATTTTGTAGAAAACAGCAAGATGGGCTACAACATGATTTATTGGACTGAACTTAGCTAACTTGGGCTTTGAGAAAGATCTGGAACGCTGTCATGTAAAGGAGTAAACGCAGCCATGCAACTTAAGGAAGGACTTTGAGAGATCTTGGACACAAGGAATGCAATCTAGAAGATTTTATCATTATATGGAGACTTGAAGAGAAAGAAAAGATCTTATGTAATAAGGAAAGAATTCTAAAGATCTTGGAGACAAGGAAGGCAATTAAAGTAAAAGGAGATAAAATCTCTAGAAATAATCTTTTGGAAAGATTTTCCAGCCAGCCAGATACAACTAACTAACGTTAGAAGCTGGAAACGCAATTTAGCGTTCTTCCTGGTTGCATCAATCAGACTAGTATATATATAGGAAGAACGTCTGCAAGAAGACTACGCCTTTGGTGAACAACAATTCATAATATTGAGAATTAAGGTTTTCTTGCTTTACTAGACATTGATATCGATTTCTCTTGTAAGTAGTCTCTAAGGGTTGAGATTTACTTTAGTGGAGTCGAACTAGAATATGTTTTGTTCATCTATGAGCGGTATGCGTTAGGCATGCATAATCACGCCTCGATTTTTTACGTGAAATTACTGTTATACCCTTTTATAAAATCTGTTAGATATATATCAATATTAAATGTGCGAAACAAACAACATAGTCGTTGTGTAGCCAAGTGGTTATGCATTGAGGTTTAGCGCCATGATATTAGGACAGGTCAAGGTTTCAATACCTAATGGCATCAGTTTATTTTTCTTTTAACTGTTTTTATTTCATAATTTAATATAGATATATTATTATAAAAAATTAAATATTTTAGATTTTACTCACTCCGTCTTTGTATCAGTTTCCACTTTGTCTTTTGTTTTTTAATTTATCATTTTCAAATTTGTTTCTTCACAACTTAATTTTAAATCCCACAACAAGAATAATAATAAATTTGTATTCTAAATTTATTCTAATTACATTTTTCGTAATATACTAATTTATTTATCAGTTATGTTATTATATATTAAGTCGAATTTTTGGTTAATAACTATTAAAAAATCAACATTACAAAGTGAGAAACTTATTAAGCTCCAAGAAAGTGTAACAGGAAAATAATAATAATAATAATAATAATAATAATAATAATAATAATAATAATAATAAAAAAGTACATGGTATGCTCATTTAGTTAAATTATAACATTAGCTTTAAATTTTGCATAAAAATGTACTCGTGTATTGTATCTCTTTATACTAGTCTTTTTAATGTAATTTCTAATCAATATATTTTTTTATTATAATTTAAAATTAAATTAAATTAATATACTAATAAATTTTAATTACATTACAAATATTTTTTCGCTACCCCTCAACTAATTTTTCACTGACGTCGTCTGCAGTACATGCACGGCCAAAGATATATTTATATATCTTGGCTAGAATTTATATGTGGTGTTAGGTATTTTATCCATCAAATTGCTTTCATTCGATTCCTTACTTCATTGTCGATTCTTGTTGAACGTCGTTGACTTAACACCATACCAACGTCGTAAAAGCTGTCTAGAAATCCAATTAGGTCCAATAGTTCTAACACATCACATGTGACTTTATGATGTAAACGGACCGGAATATAATATTAGCATTATTTAAACAATATAATAAGAGTCACCATTGGCAAAAAAAACAAAAAAAAATATTGAAAGCGCGCGTAGAGCACTACTTCAAAACGTCCACTGTTTCCTCTAGTCACTCCTGAACAACACCACCTATTTTGTTGGTATCGTTTCATGATACTACTGACCATGAAAAACATACACTTTATTCGTTCAAACTACCACTGATGTCTCATCACCTATATATGCTTGCTCTTATATATGCCTCAGTTTTTCTCAGCTCTCAAACAAAAGGCTATTTTAAAAGCTCGACATCTTTCCCTGAATAAGTTGTATGTATACTTCAATACCGGGGCTGAAAGGCTATATACGGGACGGTTGAGATGCACGTTGTCGGCTACACGTTCGATGAAATGCGTGAGAAAAGGACATTCCTTCAGACACCACATAAGTCCAATTTTCCTTCTCTATTGCTCCGCGGGTTAACTTATAATGGCGTGTATTTTTTATTTCATAAACTTCCAACAAATTGCGTATTGTAGTACGTTTTGCATCTATTGTTTTTTATATCGATCGCTCACTTTAAATTTTCGATGATTTGTCTTTGGTTTATGACTTGTTATAACTGAGTTTCTATGACTCTGGATTTATGACTTTGCCTCTTTTTTTTCCACTGTTTCTTAAGAATGTGTATGACGAACATGGAGGTGCCACCACCATGTGCACAATCGGCTAAACGACTATTTGATGGTGCAATTTTAAGGGTTGCAAGATGTCTGATCGATTGTGGAGACGGGAGAATAGTAAACTTTCCCCATTTTAAGGAGAAAAGCTACTGGAGAGTATGCATGTTCCTACTCAAGGGTCTGGCAGCTCATGCGAGGGTTTCGACTTTTAATGGAAGCGATACTATTGTCCGCCATTATCATCATGACAATACATAAAATATGATCCGGGATACCGTCCATCACCACTATTTACATACTAAACTGAGTACAGTATGTAGTTATGCACTATAAAGTGATAAGTAGAAGATAAAGACCACGTAGAAATATCCAAGCCCAACTCACTTAGCCCATTCCACCTGGCCCTTCATCAAGTATAAGCCCACGAACGAGACTCAAGACCATGACACATACAATATAATCAAATGTAGTTACTATATTTATCCGTTAAAACTCAATGTAATTAATGACTAATACTAGTAACCCCACCCTTTAAGTAGGTGCCATTCTTCGTGGGTAGATATATCTTTCTGCATCAACACATGCATGTCCTTCCCGCTTTGTCATTATCATCGGCGCTTAACTTAGATTGGTTACCATCCTAAAATTGCTCCATAGCAAGCACGCTTAATTATGGAGTTCTTATGGGTGGATTCCCGAAAAGAAAGATGCACCTTGTTGATATGAGTAGCGTTCTTAATCCTTTTAAACTCTGTGGACTTGACTTGAAACTTTGGGGCGTTACACAATGAGCTTTTAATCCTTAGTCAAACAACCTATAATCAAATTTACATTCACACAAATTAAACATATCGCCCACCTTACTCCAGGTCTTCTACTGTCAGTCATGGTATTGCCCTAACTAACGTCAGTCAGGGTGTCAATGCATGACACATGACATTGCTCTCTTAAGTGTTTTGATTTATCAAACAATAAAATCATAATCTGCCGACATGTGCAATTTGATGAAACCATCTTCCCTTTTGCCAAGATCTCTCGACCTAGTACCGGGGATTATGATTTTCTGAATGATGGTGTTTCACCTTATCTTCTACATCAAACCCAACAGCCACCACCCTCTTCTCCTACGGCTCAGCCCTTCGTACATTCTCTTGTGGCCCACTCTCCGGCCTCGCGCTCCCCTGCGGGCAGACCGGTTGCGGCACCATCCCCTCCAAACCCCTCTCCAATTCGGCCGAGACCACCTCCTGTCCCATTTGAACGGCCTGTCACCCGCAGCCAACATGGTATCTTTAAGCCAAATACCATATTTGACCCATCCGAAGCTCATACTACCACGGTTACGAGATCTCCTCTTCCCCGTAACCTTGTGGCTGCCTTACGTGACCCGAATTGGAAATTGGCTATGGCTGCCGAACATGATATGCTCTTATTAAGAATAAGACGTGGGATTTGGTACCCCGCCCTCCTGGAGTTAATGTAATTCGTTCTATGTGGATTTTTACTCATAAAATAAAATATGATGGTTCGTTTGAGAGGCATAAGGCCTATCTTGTAGGTGATGGTAAAACTCAGCGTGTTGGTATTGATTGTGGAGAGACCTTCAGTCCGGTGGTGAAGCCAGCAACGATTCGTACCATACTTAGTCTTGCCTTATCGAAGCACTGGTCGATTCATCAGTTAGATGTGAGTAATACGTTTTTGCATGGGGATCTCAAGGAAACGATTTATATGCATCAGCCTATGGGATTTCGAGATCAAGTACATCCCGATTATGTTTGTTTAATGCGTAAATCTCTTTATGGGCTCAAACAAGCCCCTCGGGCGTGGTACAAACGGTTTGCTGATTTTGTTTCTTCCATTGGTTTCACTAACAGTAAATCGGATACTTCCTTGTTTCTCTACAAACACGGGTTGGATATAGCATATCTATTGCTCTACGCTGATGACATTATTTTGATGACTTCTCCTGGGATCTCCGCAAATCTATAATGGCTCATCTCAACTTCGAGTTTTCTATGAAGGATTTGGGTTTCTTGAATTATTTTCTCGGCATTGGTGTGACTTGACACAAAGGCGGGCTGTTTTTGTCCCAACAAATATACGCTGAGGACATGATTGATCGAGCGGGCATGCATTCATGTAAGCCGTGTCAGACTCCTGTTAACACAAAGTCGAAAGTGAGTGCCAACCTCGGTGCTTCGTATGTCGATCCGACGCATTACCGCAGCCTTGCGGGTGCTCTGCAGTATCTAACTTTTACGCGACCGGATATTTCCTATGCAGTTCAGCAGGTTTGTCTCCATATGCATGAACCTCGGGATGAACATATGAACGCTCTCAAGCGTATCATCCGGTATGTCCAAGGTACTCTTCATCTTGGTTTACATCTTTCTCCTTCCTCGATTACTGATCTTGTCTCCTATACGGATGTTGATTGGGGAGGCTGTCCCGACGACGATCCACCTCGGGGTATTGTGTATTTTTGGGTGACAACTTGATCTCATGGTCGTCCAAACGGCATCCTATACTTTCTCGATCTAGTGCCGAGGCGGAATACAGGGGAGTTGCCAACGTTGTCTCGGAGTCTTATTGGCTTCATAATCTTCTCCTTGAGCTCCATTGTCCCATCACTACAAAAAAAACCAGTTTTAGCGACAGAATTATCCGTCGCTAAAACTGGGTCGATCCGTCGCTAAATCCTTAGCGACGGATTTAGCGACGGATAACCCTCCGTCTCGAAAACAGTCGTCACTATTTTTATTGGCGATGGATAGATATTCCGTCGCTAAATAACGACGAACTGGCGACGGATTAATCCGTTGACCAGTCCGTCCGCATTGGCGACGGATTTCGTATATGTCGCTAATTAGAGACGGGATTTAGCGACAGATTTGTTCCATCGCTAAATCCCACCACTAAGTCGGCTTAGTTCGGTTGACATTTAGCGACGGAAAAAAATCCGTCGCTAAATGTCAACGGGCTAATTCGCCCTTAGTTCGTGAATTTAGCGACGGAGGATTTTTTTCCGTCGCTAAATTCACTGTTTAATTTTTTTTTAATATTTCCGTTTCACCTATTTTTTCACATAATATAATCATAGATAATATACCCGAAACAATTAAATTGCATTAATATATCCGAAACAATATAAATTATCTACAAATAATCCGAAACAAGAATTAGAAGGTGAAATAGTGTCAAATTATCCATACCAAGTCTGATGTAACTAAGAATAATCAGGAGGAGGCGGTGGGTGAGACTGGGAAGAGCTACTGAACATCTGGGTCAAAGCGTCCATCCGCTGAGCCATACGAGCCTGTTCCTCAAGCACTTGCTCGTAAGCTGCCTTGGTCGCATGACTATTTCTGTTGGAGAGGAGTCATCATCTCGTTAACCTGCTGCTGTGTGTAGAGATTAGATCGCGATCCTGATCCCTGGGACACTGAGAAGCTACCAGAACTCATGGAAGGGCCCAAACTTCCCAATCCATACATTCGACCCTTGTTGTCCATTGGGTTGACCTCGAAGAAGATCTGGTCTTGCTCTTCAATTGTGACTCATGACATCGATCATCCTCTCGTCCATCCTCCTCTCGACCTCACTCTGCAATTGTTGGTTGCATACGAAATGAGATGCAATTTTAGGAATCACTTTAAAATACTCAAATACACATGTTAACCTTAAGAAAGAAACGTACCGCAATACGCTCGGCCCTCACGTCAGTCCAGATGCCATTCTTCAGCTTAGCCTTCTTGAAGTGGTACGAGCACTCTTGGTCTATCTATTGGCCTAAAAAACATATGTGCAAACAAGTAGTTAGTTGATTGAAATGAAAGCTAAAAGCGTATGTATCATATTCCAAGTCATAAACAACATATTCACTAACCTCCATCACGTGATCTGTAACAACAGCTCGCGACCCATAGTGATGTCTGGCAGTGCCCGTACCATCATGCGGCTCAGACAAACGGTTTTGTCATTCAGACGCTTGATCACGGCGAAGGATCATTCCAAGACGTCAACCCAAAGTGCCACTCGTCATCCCCACCCAAGTTGGTTGCTGCGTGTCTCCTTCATTTTGTAGACCATTTTCCGTAGATGTCGGACCCTAAAGTCTGGAACGAGTACAACCTGGAACACGGTAAGATTGGGAATGAAATAGTCCTTCTACAACAATTCCATTCAAAGTAAAAATTACACAAGTATAAAGAAAGATAACAATTTAAATATAACACTCAAATGAAACTCAAATGTAGTAGTCCTACAACAATTCAATTCAGTGGCTAACATACCACTCAAATTATCCTAAAATTAACTAACACAATGGTGACTAACATATCACCCAAGTTCAGTGGCTAACATACCACTCAAATGACACAACAAGTTCATAAATGGTGACCAACACATCAAAACAAGCTTAGTGGCTAACATACCACTCAAATTGTCCTAAAATTGACTAACACAATGGTGACTAACATATCACCCAAGTTCAGTGGCTAACATACCACTCAAACGACAAAACAAGTTCATAAATGGTGACTAACACATCAAAACAAGCTTAGTGGCTAACATACCACTCAAATTGTCCTAAAATTGACTAACACAATGGTGACTAACATATCACCCAAGTTCAGTGGCTAACATACCACTCAAACGACACAACAAGTTCATAAATGGTGACTAACACATCAAAACAAGCTTAGTGGCTAACATACCATTCACATATATAGTGGCTAACATACCACACACATTAACACAATGATTAAAAGAACAAATAAAGCATTCATTGTAACATTTAAGCTTACGCGCAGCTCGTCGAAGTAAAAGTGCTTCATCCGGTCCGGGACGTTTGACCACTTCTCGCCTCCCTGTCCTGGCATCTCCCGCCTCCCCCTGAAGATTTTGCCTAGTTTGTCCGAGGCATCCGGAGGCCAAAACCTGTTATCAATGAGACAAACAAGAAATGAATATTCACTAGTAAAATCATGTAACATATATTTATCTTAAGTGTATGTTCTACAACTCCATAATACTAGAGGAAAATACCACATTTTCTTATGTGGTAGATTTTTCTTCTGACGTTTCTTTGCAGCCCCCTCCTTGTAACGCTTGTACCGGTCCTTACCACAGAACTTGCACTTCAGTAGATCTTTATCCTCCCCCCAATAGATCATGCACATATCCTCACAACAATCTATGGTTTCCATGGGCAACCCCATCCCCCGCATCTTTTTCTTCGCCTGGTAAAAGTTGGTGGGAACTAGATTTTCTTCCGGATAAAGATCCAACATTACTTGTACCCATTCATTGAAGCTCGCTTCAGATTGCTGGCCATTATCCTTACAACTCATTAGCCGAGCCAACAAAGATAACTCGCTCAGCTTACATCCTGGATAAATCGGCTTCTTTGCTGATTCCAGCAAGTCAAAGAACACCTGATCCGCAGGATTCGGAGGCTCCACATCCCCTCGATTCTTGGCTCCTCGGTGTCCATGAACTCGGACCCGCAACATCATACACCATTTGCTCCATCCGCTCATGATCATAATTAGCATCGGATGTAGCGTATTTTGAGTACTTAGATCACATTTTTCTCCTTCCTTTTACGCTTTGAGAGATGCTCATAATCTATGAGCGGTGCTCGTGTCTCACCATGATAACACCATACCTCATCTTGAGACCACGAACCCTTACGTTCAAGTGCTCCACTTCGCTTTGGAGGCAAAATTGTTTATTCCTACATTTGTTCGCATTGCAAGGGCACTTCATCTTCCCCCACTCAAACAAGTAGTTTGTGTAAGCGCAAAAGTGATGAAGGATTCAACCCTTCCACAAAACTAGATGAATCGCCATTCACTATGCGACGGTACATCCATGAACGATCGGGATTCATAATTATATGATTAGCCTGACACGTCTACAATTATTAGATTTATAACATGCATTTTACGTTAATATAATCACCAACTAGTCTCAAAACACTTAATTAAATCTTCATAATCTAGTGTATATATACGAATTTATCGAATCAAAATTACTACGTACTTACAAACATCCTAACATTATACTAATTAACAATACAAATTCACAATCAATATATCAATTGCACAAAGTTAACTAGCTAGTATACTATAGCTCCCATAAACATACAATTGATCTAATTAGTCGAAATTAACAAAATTCCCAATTTTGACAACAAGTAAGGGTTCCAAAACACTCAACTAAATCATTCTAATCCTACTACATATACGAAAATATCAAATTAACAACCCTACACACTTCCAAACATCTTAACATTATACTAAAAATCCAAATTCACAATCAATATATCAATTGAACATCTCAAAGTTAACACACTACGTAATATAAGCTTAACTAACTACTACATACTTACAATAAACATGCAACTTCTCAAATTAGTCGAAATTAACAAAATCCCCAAATTTGACAAAGTTAGGATTTTAGCCAAAATACCTTCGATTTAGCTGAAAAAAGATGAAATTTGTTGACCACACGAGCTCCTTGTCCCACAGGCTTCGAGAAGACTCCGAAATTGGCCGGAACGGTCGAGATTTGGCCGGAATTTGTTAGTGGCGAATGAAGAAATGAAGAAGGAAGAAGAAGCAGAAATGAATCTGCTGGAGCAGACAGCCGATAGTATATAGATTTTAGCGACGGATCGCTATCCGTCGCTATTTAGCGACCGCGATCTGTCGCTAAAATTACTTTTTTTTTGTTTTTTTTTTATCCGGTCAACTTATTTAGGGACGAATTTAATATCCGTCCCTAAATAACGACGGATTTTTTTATCCGTCGCTATTTGGCGACGGAAACACGTCCGTCGCTAATTCGCTCAATCCGTCTCCATTCCGTCGCTAAAATTAGCGATTCGTCGCTATTTAGCAACGGATTCTACCTTCCGTCGCTAATTGACGGATTTCTTGTAGTGCATACGTAACGCAACAATGGTATACTGCGACAATGTGAGTGCTATCTATCTTTCTGGAAATCTCATTCAACACCAGCGTACGAAGCACATTGAAATGGATATTCATTTTGTTCGAGAAAAAGTTGCGCGGGGTGAGGTTCGCGTTCGTCATGTGCCTATCGGTATCAGATTGCGGATATTTTCACTAAGGGTTTGCCCCTTGTATTATTTGACGATTTCCGGACCAGTCTTAACGTTCGAGATCCTCCTGTTTCAACTGCGGGGGAGTGATAAATTACGAAATATTCTCTAGATATTTTGTATTTAATGTTGTATATCTTTAGTATATCTCTTAGCTTAATTTATAGCCTAATTATTAGGAATGTACTTTGTATATATTGAACTCCGGTGGTAATGAGAAAGGTCACGGAATTATATTCTTTCAGACAACACCGAAGCGATTGAGCAGTCGTAACGGTCGGAGGGATAAGGTTCCGGCGGTGTTGTACCGACGGAGGCATGTGGTGGACTTGTGGTTCTCTTCATACAATTAATTAATCCACCCCCACGAGAACCAATTAATTTGTCCTGTTTTTATCTTTAAGTTCATTAGTTGTTTTAATTAAGGTAATTAATTTGTAATGTAAATTTTTTTTTTTGAGTAATAATATTAATATATGATTAATCCTTAAATTTAAAATTAATTTTAGAACGACATCGAACAATAAGTGCAACACGTTGTGCAATAGTAGCAACATCAAATGACAACACTTGGTTTAACAGGTAGCAGGTCAAACGATCTCAACCGTTTAATTCACCATTCGATGGTTTAAAATAAGTTACTAACTTTAGTCAGGGCGACATCTCGACTGGCCATCGAAGATCCCACCTTACTCTATCATCTTTCACCTGAAATTAATACCCACTTTTGGTACACTAGAATGATATTGACCGATTTTGGTACACAACAATATGACGTACAATTTATATACTCCGATCAATCTCCCGTCAAAATTGTTAGGAAATTTGTTAGATATTTTGTTAGAAATATCTGTTTAGATTTTGATCAGCAACATGATGACTTATCTTAGTCTCAGAAAGGTGATTAGTACTCTTGGTTCACTTGAACATTGTAAAAGAGGAAACCCACTAAGTATGATAGTCTAGCTAATCTTGTATAGGATGTTAGGTCTCAAAATGTAATTTTTATTTTATGAAGAGAAGACCAAGAAGAAGACATCCAAGCAGAACAAGTTCAACGACATTGAAGATTTGAAGAAACTGCACAAGATTACTGAAATAGTTTTACAGATACCTTGGCCAGATATCTTGAAGACACGAATAGTTTTAAACAAGCTATGTCACAAGAGATATCTGAGAACTGGAAGGTTTCTGAAAACCAGGAAAGTGCCCACAGATATCTACTCTCAGATACCTTGAGCTTTAACCACATTTCTGAAAAAGAAATATATTGCAACAAAGTTGTTTCAATAAAGTGGTATCTGAAGATTGAAGATAAGGACGCTGAAAAGAATCGATAATACTAGTCTACGATAAAGCATAGTTCCGTTGGCACTACAGGACAAAAGTATAGTACAATGCATTTAATGCACGGACAGAGATGTCTGAACAAAAGCAACGGTACCTTCTGAAGAAGAAGACAAACCTGCTACAGTACTATACACAGATATCAATAGTTTGAATTTGATTTAAGCCTAACGGATACTATTCAAACGCCACTCAAATTCATCTATAAATATCAACACTTAGACTGCTTGAGAACACACCTTGAACTCTATAAACACGCTAAACGCTGAATACACAGAACTTACTGAACACCATTTACACAAGCAAACTACTTATCCTCAAAGCTTTCTGTTGCGACCAAAGCTCCTGATCTTAAGTAGCACTAAAGTTCTAAGTGTCCTGATCCTAAACAAGCACTGCTATCTGTGAAAGAGTTGAATTGAAAGATCAAGTATCTGAGATTCATTCTCTTGAACATTTATCTAAGACTTGGGTCAGTAAAAAGAACAAGATACCATACATTGAAAAGTGTATTAAGTATACTTAATTCACAGAGCTATATGATTAACTGAAAAGTTATTAAAGAAGCTCATCTGACAACTCAAACAAAAAACCAACACCATCACTGGCGTGGAGTACATGAAGTACTTAGTTTGAGAAACTAAGGAATAACTCCAAGGTTATTGAGCACATGAAGTACTTAGCTTGGGAAGCTAGGGAATAGCTCAAAAAGGTTTCTGAGTACAGGAAGTACTTGGTCATGAAAGCGGGGAACAACTCAGGGGGAACATTTGGTTGGGAACCATTTGTTTAAGGAATCTTAGAATAGGATTTTTGTAAGGTGACCTCAATTATCTATTCTAGTGAATTCTAGGTCTTTGGAAGACCGAAGTGGATTAGTTGGAGGATTACGCCACCTCCAGATACCACTATACTTGCTATGTTATTTACTTTTCTGTACTTACATTTCAGCAACACACACACACTTTAACTGTTTCTGCACTTATCTATCTTAAGTCTTCCGCGCTCTGAATCTAAGTATCAGATATCTACACAGATATCTGAGAAATAGTTTTTATCGACAAAAGTTTTAAAAGACTATTCACCCCTCCCCTCTAGTCTTTTACTTTGCCGTTATCTGGACCAACAAAAATTGATGACGTGTCAACCGAAGTTCTGATTTTAATTGTCCTAATTCAATTTTTACCAAACTAAATAGCCACGTGTTGCTATCCCCATCAAAATTGAACGGGAACGACATTATACCGCACAATCTTTTGTCAGCGCGACTTAGACGTCCTGCATTGCAGGCCGTCACCAAGGGCGCGCCGTCCTTGCTGCATTGCAGCCAGGGCACGTCATCCTGCTCCCGCTTCAAGCCATGACGCGGGAGTTCGCTTTAAAACGTCTATAACTTGAAAAAAAAATGCAAAAAATAAATAAAAATCACCAACGGCTTTATTTTTACGAGACCTATTAATAGAGACCACTCTTGACTATGTTTGGATTATTTTTTCGAGATCTATAAAATCACCAACGACTTTATTTGAACCTTAATAAATTGTACAACGAGTTCCACAAATGCAATTTTATTAATTTAAACTTCTAAACACTCTTATAATGTAATAGCCCGAAAAATAAAATAGTGATTTTAGTCGAATCATGTCAAATTTAGTATGATTCGTAACGAATTAAATCTAAGTGACCTCGAGCCCGATTCGTGAGCCCAATCGTTTTGATCTAAACCTAGCCCAATACATGTTTCCTACTTCCTCCGTCCCGGATCAAGCTTTCCGCTTTGATTTTTTACGGTATAAATTTTCATTATATAAAAAAATTGAGCATTTTACATTTGCGGTTTAAGATTAATTCGTAGTTAAAGTTGGAAAAATTTGACCGTAAAAAGTCAAAACGGAAAGCTTGATCCGGGACGGAGGAAGTAGTATTTAACTAATCTAAAAAGGGTTAGAACGGGGGATCGGAGCAGCTGGGGAGTAGAAGAAGTTTTTGTGCAGCTTTACCGGGGTCTTGATTTTTATCTTTACCAGACAAGTGATTGTATTATATATTCATATACAATTGCATGCCTAAATTTGTAACAGAAGTTGTTTGAAGAGTTCTCATGGTTAATAGATTGTTATTGACCCTCTTGGTTTATATTTATGGCATGGGAACTATATGTATTTGGATTTGAATACTGCCGCACTAATCATGATTCAAGAAGATATAATTGTTCACGGTTGTGATTTGTTATGAAAAACTATGATGATTAATTAATCAACTCAAACTAGTTGCTTGCTAATATCTTTCTCCATGGCGCATGGTCCAGTTAACATACTGATCCTTATTTCTTTACAATTATTATTATTATGGCATTGTGTGCCTAAGCTAGCTGCTGATTTAGTTAAGCAATTGTACTTCATCATTCTTTGTAAGCCGCATGTTGCTGGGATTTGCTTAATAATGTGATTTGTGGTTTGTTGATGGTTTATCCAATCTTGAATTATGGTAGTATCTTACTTCTGCCGAGGGGTTACGATGATTTTCATTATATGATGCTTATGCATTCACTATTGGAGCATGATTCATGAGTTTATATTTTAAAATTATGATTTTGCCCATTTGTGAAAGTTAAAGAATTTAAGAACCGTTGGCCAGGCTTAGTGTCAAACTAACTAATATTATTGATCAGGCTTATTGTCAGGTCAAGAATTAAAAAGGAGGCTAGGCTTTGTGTCAGGCCAAGAAACTATTAGGTCAGGCTTTGTGTCAGGCCACTAAAAATTATTAGGCCAGGCTTAGTGTCAGGCCAAGAAAGATAAGAGGTTAAACTAGATGTCAAGCAATGAAGTAATTTTAATAAAGATTAGTTATTCACATGAGTGGTTATTCGCTCAGCTAATGTTAACTGAATTTCGATTTGGCAACCTTTTAAGGTAATGAATTAATTTGGAGATGGAGATGGAGTGGCTTTTTGGTGATTCGGGACTCCTAGGAGAACTTTACGATTTAATTTTAGTTCTTTGCTTTTCGAATTATGTTAAGCACGATCTTTGACGTTTTGTGATTTAAAATGATATCTTTTAATAACAACGTTTGGTGGATGTACGCTCTAGGACGATTACTACTTTCTAATTCATATTATCATTTATTTAAAAATTTTGGGGAGTCACATCTAATATGGTAAATATGTAAAAAAACAAAAAAAAAAAACAAAAAAATTAATTTCATGACGGCGCGATGATGCGTCACCAATACAGTAGAATCCCGTCACGAATCCTATCGACGACGCGTCATCGTTGCGTCACGAATGCAAGTGGTGTTAGCGCCCATATTCAACCAATCATCTTCACCCATTTTCGGGCCCAAAACTTCACTATCTCGTCCCAATAAACAAACAAACACACAACACCAGCCAACAATAATTCACTTAAATTAAACAGAGAATCTTCCTACTCATCAACATCACACCACTGCTATTCTACACTCCATCTCCACCAAAATGGCTCGTATTCTCCTCCTATCCATCGCCGTTCTCGTCGCCTGTACCGCACACGCCGAATCGGAGTTCAATCCGATCAGACAAGTCGTCGATGGCCTGCACGAGCTCGAGTCTTCGATTATCGGCATCATCGGTGACTCTCGTCGCGCCTTGTCCTTTGCTCGCTTCGCTCACAGGTGAACTGTAATTTCTCCTGTTTTTTTTCTTTTCTTTCAATTGAGGTTTTACTTGTTTCTGTAGTCTGTATCTGTACTGATGAATTTTGTGTTTATTGTGAGCTGTGAAGGTACGGAAAGAGGTACGAGAGTGCGGAGGAGGTACAGAAGAGGTTCGCCATTTTCGTGGAGAACTTGAACATGATCCGATCGCATAACAGGAAGGGGCTATCCTATACTATGGGAGTCAACGGTTATTTTTCTGTTTTTTTTTTTGATGATTTGTAGCTAGTAGAGTAATTCTATTTCTGTTTTCAGGTTTTACATTGTAGTTGACTTTAATTATGAGGTTCATTCATACTTTAGGCTGTGTAACTATGCTGGTAATTGAGTTGAATCCATGCCTAACTGATGATTACTAGTATGTAGAATTAGCTTGTCAGTCGCTATCCGAACTCATAATTGTATCGTTTTGAATGGTATGTTATGTTTTAAAGAGGTCGATTTATGACTCTACTAGATGCAGCAATAAGTAGCTAGTCAATTTGTATAACTATGCTAATAATGGACGCGGTCCATGATGCATCCGTAAATTTTAAAAAAAGGAAAAGCAAAAATGATGGTAAGATGGTTCCAGAATAAATTTTAGTAGCTTAGTAGGTACCGATTTGAGTTTGAGTTGCTTGATGTATAGTAAGTTTCTTGTAGATAAATGTGCGGATCAAGTAGTCATTTAGTACTTGAGGAGATGTATTATGGAAATTTTTTGAGAATTTGTCTGAAATTTTTGTCGTGTCGCTTGTGAAGAGTTTACTGATTTGACTTGGGAAGAGTTCCGTACACATCAGCTGGGGGCTGCTCAGAACTGCTCCGCCACCACACGAGGCAGTCACAGGCTTACTGATGCAGCTCTTCCAGAATTGGTATTATATTTCTCCCGCGCATTTGTTTGCTACATTGAGTTTGTCACGGGGAATTTTCTTTGTGGAGTCTGTGTTGTGCTGTGGATAATTCATGTGATGTTTACGTACTTGAGAACTGTCTGAGTGTCAGTCAACATTTTGCTGCTTGGTGTTTAATTATGTGTTAGTAGTTTCTGGCTTGTAGTATTTTAAGTGCCATAAGAACTTTGCAATGCTTTGGTAGCTGGATCAGTTGGAAAAAGATGTTCAACCACAATCCTTTGTAGTATGAAAAAAACAAACATGGTGAAATACTTTCCGTGCCTTTTGCTGTGAGGTTACATGTACGCTTCAGATGATAAATTGATGGGATTAATTTAAAAAACATAAGAACATTTATTTCCAGAATCTCCCTGAAGTATATGATTCTGAAAGTGGAACAGTTCATCTTAATTATTTTGATAATTGCAGAAAGACTGGAGGGAAACTGGTATAGTCAGCCCAATAAAGAATCAGGGTCACTGCGGATCTTGCTGGACATTTAGGTCAGCTCGAGCTTCCCTTTGTATATTAGAACTCATCGGAGATAGTTTATATTGAATCTTAATGTGAAAGGTGAAGCTATATCTATGTTATATGTTTACAGTACCACTGGAGCACTTGAGGCAGCATATAAACAAGCTTTTGGCAAAGATATTTCTCTGTCTGAGCAGCAGCTTGTGGACTGTGCTGGAGACTTCAACAACTTTGGCTGTCACGGTGGGCTTCCCTCTCAAGCCTTTGAATACATCAAATATAATGGTGGGCTTGAAACTGAAACTGCATACCCGTACACTGGAAAGAACGGTATTTGCACATACTCATCCGAAAATGTTGGTGTGCAAGTACTTGATTCTGTCAATATCACAATGGTAAGATGTCTAAACTTTTATCTTTAGATTTTCACCCGGAAACCAAATTATTTCACAAATTTTCAAATGCTAGCTCATAAATGTAACAGGCCATGCATGATTAAATGTAAACAGGCCATGCATAATTTGTCGCATATACATTAAATCAAGTAGCTAAATCGATGGTTCAAAATCTGCATCCTTGAATCTATTAACACTAAGTTAGCATCTTCAACTCAGTTTTTTAGAGAATGGTGTTTACTGCTTTTATTGCATGTTTCTGGTGTTTTAAAATATCCATCTGTGGCAGTTGGTGATCGTACACTGGTTAAGTATAACAGCAAGGAAAATGCCCAAGTTCGATATTCCTTGTTATTTTTAACTCAGATCCATATTTCATGATATCCAGGGTGCTGAAGATGAACTTAAGCATGCTGTAGCATTTGTTCGGCCTGTCAGTGTCGCTTTTGAGGTGATTAGTGGTTTCCGAGCATATAAAAGTGGAGTTTTTACCAGCCCTAATTGTGGAAGCTCTTCAATGGTGAGTTCATTTGCATGAACATGATGACCAGCAATGAATGAGTTTGTTTAGAGAATCTAGACTTGATATCCATTGCGCCACCACCACCCAATAAGATGCTTAATTGTTTATAAAGATACCCGAAAAGGAACATTTAGTATCAGGTACTCTAAATATTGCAATGGCATATCGTGCTCTTTAAAACCAAGATACTTGTCATTTTGGTAATGTAGGGTTAAAATTGGCAAACTTGGAAATGTAAAATTTAGCTCAACTTGTATCCATGATTTTTACTGTAGTATAAGATAATTTTACCATAGCAATTATTTCGTGATAACTACTTTGAGTTAGATCCGCTTATGTTTATATGCTATAGTCAACTAAATGCACAACATATAACAAACCTCTGGCAATGCATGAATTTTTACTATATCTTTCACGTAATGATA
Organism: Plantago major; assembly: GCA_026545765.1. NCBI lineage: Eukaryota > Viridiplantae > Streptophyta > Magnoliopsida > Lamiales > Plantaginaceae > Plantago > Plantago major. Next base: position 88,835,672 of record CM048842.1, read on the forward strand.
GTTATCTCATATTGCTGCTTTTTTTCAAAAGGATGTGAACCACGCCGTTCTTGCTGTTGGTTATGGAGTTGAAAATGGTATGCCGTATTGGCTCATCAAGAACTCCTGGGGAGCTGACTGGGGTGACCATGGGTACTTTAAAATGGAGATGGGCAAAAACATGTGTGGTAAGTTCCTCCAATGTCATTGAAATTTTCATTGTGGTGACTTTTCGGATATCACACTGTATAGACATTGCTGAGTTAAGAATCAACTCATTGTTTTTCTGTCACTGGTAATATCTCAACGTAATGTGCGGACGACTATATAGACCAACCCTAATTAAGGCCGATGTAAAATATCATGTTCACCAAACTAACAAGTGATATCATTACTGCAGGTGTTGCCACTTGTGCATCCTATCCTGTAGTTGCATGAGCGTTCTTGAAGAAAGATTGGAGTCCATCGACATCGAGGACCTAGATTCAGTTTCAAGTGCATTCGTTTCAAATACTGTCAAGGAGGCTAGAGATCAAATTGTGAAATATGGTTCCAGTTTGTTGTACAAAATAAGACAGTAATGGTACAGTATTATTGGGAGTTTGAGTGCATATTTGGAAGCCCTGATGTAAATTAGCTGATGCATAAGCACATAATTTCAAACTAAATATACATGTATATTTTACTTCAGTTTAATAGGTACCATCTGTTTTCAACTGGGCTCTTGTATGTTATGTTGATTTATTACCTAGTTACCTGTCTGTTATAGCCATGTAGCAGAACAAGATGGTTTGCATCTTCACATATGAAGAGTCATGTTCACCTATCGATCACGCATAACAGATAGAATGCCGAATTTTCTAATTGAATATAAATGTACATTAATTTAACTTGCAAGTCCGATTATACTTTAACGACATGTGATATTGTAATAAATAAAAAATTTGAAGTTAATGGTGACCATACACTAGTCAAGTAGGCTCCCATGGTCTTATGTCGGGCACATTCCGGCATGAAATGAAAGGTTTCATGTAATTATACATTCTATCACTTTTACAGTTTCACTTATCAGATGAAAGTTTAAATTAGTCATAAGACAACATGATATAAAGAATAAAATATTATATTAGTAAAAATTAAGAACATATTCTGGCTATTGTCTATTAGATTATCTGAACTATATAAGTCAAAAGGTTATTCCTGGAAAAGAGAAATAGCAGCTCCCTCCGAAGCAAAAAAAGTTTGATCCAACACGTACATCCGTAATTTACGTCCCTCACTATCGAATATAAAACCTAAATCAGTGCATTATTATTGGATAAGAAAGCTACTACCAACCCTAACAGGTCAAACTATGGGCACTAATCTTTTGACCAGCTGGAGAAGAACGAATATTCAAAGTTCAAACTACTACGCTGCTGTACTGTCTTCAACACCATCCACACATTTCCCACTCACCAACGGCCACGATCACACAGAAACCCCGCCAATATCTCCTTACTCTGCACCCCACCACGCACGAACACCACCTCCTATTCAACAAATTTAAAAATAGCAAGTATCCGGTCTCTAGATAATTTATCTAGGTAATCAACTAAATTGTGAATAAAATCAAAATATCTCAACACTAATATAAGAATTTATTTCGTTATTATGTTAATAACATAGACATTTGATTTAATAAAAAAATTGTCCAGATAATTTATTCTAATAAAATCATTAGGAGGAGATTTTGTGATTAAAAAATGGGGAAAAGATAATGTTTTAAAGTCAGCAAGTTGGAAATAGTATAGTCTAGTATTATCTATCGTCACTTTGTCTGGATAAAGATAAGGCCTTTCACTATCCTCTCTAATCTAATCTAATCAATCTATTGCTCATCAACAACAACAATTTCTCTTTCCACAACACAAATCAATCGGTGAATCTGTGAATCAATCGGTAAATCAAACAATCAGTAGCAGTAAGGAAGAAGAAGAAGAAGAAGAAGATGTCTATGGCGATGGAAAGGAACAACTTCGTGAACCACTGCTCGATCTACAACTCGATCGGGTTTAAACCGGAGGAGGAAGAAGATCGGAGCGAATCGTTATCTTCTTCATCGAGCTCATCGATCGGGAATAACAGTGACGATGATTCGTCGGCAGGCGGTGGTGATGAGGAGGAGGTGGAGAGCGAGTTTAAAGGAGGACCGCTTGACAGCTTGGAAGCTCTGGAGGAAGTTTTGCCTGTGAAGTATGTGGATGTGGTTTAGTTCGGTTTTCGAATTTTAGGGTTATGTTCGTTGCCGATCTATTTGTTTCAGTTTGAGCTGAGTTTTGAGTGTTTTTATGGTTTGCTTGTTATGAATGGAGAGATGTTGATTTTGTTTCCTTGTGCATGTTTTAGTTATCGCATTGAGTTGAGGTAGAGAATCATTTTGGGGGTATATACTATTAATCGTGGTTTCGTGGTATATATGATGATGTTTGCCCATAGACTTTAGTTGAACTTTTTTGTTGGTTTGTTTCTTGCCAATGGTTCTTCCTTCCGTGCGTAGATTAAATGTTCATGTGTTCTTATGGTAGCTGAAGAGGGTAATGATTTGTAAATTTAAGTTCGCGGGACGGCATGCATTGATTGTGATTGTGAAACCATTGGTTTGATGACTTGCAGAGGGATGGTTTACTGTTGTTTATGTTTCTTAACTGTCATTTCCTTACACAGGCGTGTTGCTATTATTAGGCAACAAGTGTGTTATAGTATTCTCATGGATAAGGTGTGTTTTAAGTGTGCTTACAATCGTGATTCGTGATAATAAATTGTGTATGAGTAGCTAAATGAGAATAGTATCTGTCATGAATGTATACTTATCTGGATTACTTTCTCTTCATGTCCCCCGTGACATAATTTTATCATCTGATTTTTTTCTTCTAATAAAGTAAAATGCGAAGAAATGCTGAACTTCTTTGGACGGATTTTTTTTATTGAATATGCATGGCAGGGTAACTGGTGTTTATTGCAAGTAGCTGCTGTTTGATTATGCTATTTATTTTCTCCATGTTTGAATTGTAAGTTTCTGACAGCTTAATTGAATTTATTTCAGGAAAAGCATATCAAAGTTCTATACTGGGAAATCAAAATCTTTTACCAGTCTATCTGATGCTGTATCGTGCTCATCTATCGAAGACATACGTAAACCAGAAAATGCATACACCAGGAAGCGCAAGAATTTGCTGGCTTTTAATATGTTTTGGGACAAGAATCGAGGTGGCATCCCAAGAAGCAGCAGTAATGCAATATCAAAGAGACCTACCAGTTGTAGAAGTATGCTGTCTCTTGCAGCGGCCGCAAATTGCTCAGAGAGCAATAGTGGTGATACTTCTAATTCTAATTCATCCTCACCTGGTAGCTCCCTTCCTCCTTTGCCTCCACAGGCTAGAATAGCCATGCAGAACGAGCGGTCGTCATCTCCACCTGTTAATAAATTCCCTTCATTTCGGGCCTTCTCCTTGTCTGATCTGCAAAGTGCTGCAGCAACAGCTACTGTTGCTACTCCCAGAGATACTGGCTTGTGGATGAATAGGGACGGTTGAGTAAACATAAATATACAGATCTTGTATTAACTTTATGTATCACCCTATGCATTTAAATTATGTTAGGTGTTCATGGAGGTGGGACGTTTGAACTTTCTTGCTTTGTACTCAATTGCCCATTAGATGTTGTTTAGGTATGATACCCTCGGGCATGGGAATGTAACCGCTGAAATATACCATTGTTATTTTCTTTTTATCAGTTTGTTTCAGTAGTAATATATTGTTATAATTAAGTTAAATACCGTTTTTCTGTGTCGTCTCTGTTTCCTAACTCGTATGCTACGAGTCCTTGACACTGCCATAAAATACTGTAAATTTCTTCATGGGTCTACAGAGTTATGTTGTTTTTTGGTGACTGGATACTGGATAGTGCCAGTTACACAAGCTTTATGTTCAGATAAAAGTTGGAAGCGTCGTGATGTTCGCTCTGCTTACTAATAGAGAGATTAGCTGATTTGCTAATTTGTTCTAATTTTCCATTTTATGATAGTATTGTATCTTGTAATTTGTTTTTCCATTTCCTTTCTTGTCCATGCAGTCTGCTAGGTGTCCTGGGAATTGCTGTTATCTTTAAAAGATATAAAAGGATGCAGGTTGAAGTAATTGTGCTACAGCTAGAGATTGTCATTCGGTATTATCATGAAGGTATGTTCTACACCCTGCTTGTTTGTAGAAGTTAAGCACGCATCCTATGTTGGGTTTGACGGTTCTCACAATTGAGATGCTTGTCTGTTCTTCAATAGATAACTGTTTATATGCTCAAAGTTTCTGATGTTATTGTGTGCGGACTTCTCTGCAAAATATAGAGCTACTGTCTTTCACATGCAATAGTAACATTATTGTCATTCCCGTTGGAGTTCGAATAATAGAGACAAGCTAAGATCTTAATTTGACGAGTCTAATGGCGCCAAATCTTTTGAGAATTGTTAGGCACATGTATCGTATGATACTTTTTTATGTATTTATTTTTACTTTGATGTGTATCCTTTACGGAGAATCTTTTGAGTAGTACCTTTATTACGATATAATTATGTGAAGTAACTGGAATGACACGGTGTACCTTTTGCGCTCAGCAAAACTTTATGAAACAGTAATTGGAACTACCACTGACCACCTTTCAATGGTCAAATGATTAATATATGTGACGTGTTATAATATTGCATGTTGACTTAAAAACGACAAAAGCGCTTGGTACCTGAGCATAGATTCGTTGTAAAAGTAACACCAGCTAAGTGACAAAATTGCAGATTCAGGTCAAATTCTGATGGAAGCGTATCTGAGTGCGACCTTTCAAGATATTTTCCTGGAGACACTACAATAAGATGAAACTACAGAATAATTATGATGTCTTCATATATTGAGTGTCTAAATCAAGTTGTGTGTTAAACTAAACATTTTGCGTCATTGGTGTGTAAGTTATGTGATAAAAACTGGAGAATTTCTTGGTTTCTGGGTGGTCTTTTTTGCACATCGCATTAGATAAAGTAATTTTGCTTGCAGATAATTGTTTTAGTAACATGGTGATTGAAGCAAGTTAAATTAATACTGTTTTGAGTCTTTGACAAAGCGAAGTATGGCATAAAAAATTTCTTTAATAAAATAAAAGAGAAGTAATTTAATGTCAGTTACAATTCTAAACAGTCCTAGATTACGGTATTATAGCACTTGGTGGACTGGTATGTGTAATTTTATTCTCTCCTAAAGAAAGTACATACGATAAAGCAATATCCTTAATGTCTTAGATTGCTGATACCACAACCATTTTTCTTGATTTCCAATGAAAGACAGAGAAAGAAGTCTGGGCTGGAGGTTGATTGCATGACATACTTTTATGACTTCTGTAACTGAGAGGCTTGAACTCCCTATAATTGGCTGAATTCTTCGAGATCTCCCACTGGTCTTCATGTGTACATGTTTAAGTTTCTCTCTGAGTCTGAGTGGGAATCATGCCGATTGCTATACTCATTTATTCATTTTTTACCACATATGCTTTAGATAATACCTCTTATGAGATTACACCAATTTATCATAATCTTCTTTTTTCTTTTGAACAACACTGATAAACACAATTCATGACTTTATCGCACCTTTAGGCTTTTCATATATCTCCCTCTTGTATAAATAGGGCTGTGCTGAGTTCAGAATAGGCACAGATACTTGTGAGAACTTCTCCATTTAGTAGTTTTACTCAGGTTCATTCTTACCCCATACAAGTGCTTCAGATTTTTAGAGTTTCCAGTTACAACAGTTATTTCACTTCATCTTTGTATATCTGTGGAATAAATCGTTCACCAGCAATTCTAAAATTCGTTTAAAGCTATTTTACCCCTTATTTTTATTTTTGTATTCTCTTCTTCTTTTGTTTTTTTATTCAAGTTTTGTGACCTTTCCTTCTGTGTGTTATCCTGGTTTTCTGCGTTGGTGTTGTGGTAGAACAAATCTTTTATAAGCAATTTGAATAATTTTTTGAAGTTATTTTCCCCATTTTCTGGGGGTTAAAAGACATGGACATTGAAATCTTTCTTGATTTCCTTTTGCTACCCCAGTTTAGATATTTGTATGTTTGTGCTATCGATTTTCTATGTTAGCGTTCTGGTAATCTTTTATTTTGATTCTGTACGTAAGACGCATGAAGTCTTCCGTATTTACTACGTTATTGTTAAACGGGCACTTTCTGTCACTTGTTTTGTGTGAATATTATGATTTATTAGCATTGCCGAGTTTCAAAATAATGATGTGTGGCTTGTCGTATCAGGGCTTAGAATAACACCTACCAGCTGTGAATATGGATGGCCTAACATGTACCGTGACTCTGGATGAGCGCAAAGCCTTCCATACTATTGACAGGCAACTCTATGTTTTGCTGGTGACCTACCTGTCCGGTGATGCCACCATTTGCCTACAGATCCTAGGGTTATGGCTGTGGTTTGAGCGCTGGGGCTGTCCCAATGTGGTTACCAAGATATTGGCTTCACCCATAAGTATAGTTAAGGCGCTTGTTGACGAGGCCATTACTTGCCTCAAGCTCATCAACAGCCAATCCAACATTATCCTTGAAGAAACTACTTTTCCACTGATCACTAACAGAACACTCGAAATTGTTCTCTCTCCTCTGTATTTCTGTGTAAATCGTGATACTATTTATGCCAATGTCCGGAATTTGGTACGTAAAATCTGCTTGCCTGCTCTTTCAGATTTATACCAGCGAGCCCTTTCTCGTCAAGTCATGGGCCAGATCCACAACATTGCACAAGTCAATGCTGCATTGATGTCCCGGCCGGTCCTGCCTGCATCAAGCTTATCTCAGGAACATGTCGAGATTTTATCTACTCCTGATAACTCTTTGGTGAATGACAGGTTTAGGCAAACCCAGCTAACGCCCCCTCTCATTCAGGCTGAATCAGTATTATCGGCGGAACAAGTTGGTATTTTACCTTCTCACATCAACTCTTTGGTGAACTGCGGATTCTGGCAAGCCCCAATGATGTCTCCTCCGATACAAGCTGCACCAAGCTTTTTGGCGAATCAGACTGGGGTTTCATCTTTCCCTGACAACTCTTTGGTGCATGATGACCTCGAAGACACACTTGAAGAGGTACCTGCATGTGACAGGACAATGTTCCTCACATTCTCTAAAGGGTACCCTGTCTCGGAAGAGGAGGTCCATTGTCACTTAACTAGTCTACTAGGGAACTGCATTGAGGAAATTCACATGCAAGAAGTGCGACCAGGCGAACAAGTCCTTTTTGCCACAGTCGTCTTTCTGCGGGTGGCTTTCATCGATGCAATACTAGATGGTTGTCAGAAGGTGAAACATACCATAAACGGGAAGCATGTTTGGATGCGTAAGTATGTTGAACGGAACCCCGGAATCCGGAGTCATTAATTTTCAAGCATTGGAATCTTTTAATCTTGCGCATTTAGTTCGCATTGGCTATGTTTCATCATAAGGATGTGTGTGTGCCTTTGTAAGTTGTGACATATGAATAAATTGTTAGTGATATTTTTTCTAATCATTTCTCCACGGGTTTCTTTAATTTCCAAGCATTGAGATCATTTAGTTTTGTAAATTTAGTTCGTATTTCTTTCACATTTGCAATGTTTAATCAGAAGGATGTGTTGTAAATTGTAACTGATGCTAAATAAATTGTTGTGTGATTTTTTTTCTAATTATTTCTTCTGGTATGTATTTGGTATATGACTGCGACAAAGTTGTGAATGTTTATATTATGAATCAATTAGGGTAAAATACAAAAAGGGTATTTTAACGTGTGTCATGTACAAATAATGTACTTTAATGTGGTAATGTCAAACAAATGTACTTTAACTTGGTCATATGTCCAAATAAGGTACTTTAATTTAATCTTACGTTCAGATAAGATACTTTAACCGATCAATCGACCGGAACGGGCGTGTGAATCACACGCTTCCCTCAAGAATTAATCAAAAAAAGAAAAATCAAACAATTATGAAAAATTTGAAAGATTAGTAAACAAAATTTCGAAATTTCATTAAAGAAATCAGGAAACAATCAAAAAATTATTTAAAAAATAAAAATTAAAAAAACTAAAAGCAAACAAGTAATGATTATAGCTCAATGCACGAAGAAAATGAAAATTTTCAGGAAAATATCTGAAAGGTAATAAAATCAACAGTAACAAACTGGAGAAGAATACAAATTTATCAATATGTACATAATGTAATAGAAATCAACAGTAATAACTAATAAGAATGTGTCAATGATAATTAAAATCTAGAAGATGTACAAGAATATTAAGCATGACACATTAATTAAAAAATAATCACTATACCAATACTGAATATCCAAATAATTTCAAAATGATACTCTTGGTACAATAATTCAAAAAATAGATAGCTCCCTCAAATACAGTCATAAAATTTTCAAATGTTTTTCTGATTTTTTTGTTTACTAATTTTCAAACTTGTTCCCATTTTTTTTTTTTTTTGGAATTTTTTTCCTTATTTTTATATATTTTTTTAAATTAATTCTTCATTGGAGCGTGTGATTCGCGCTTCCGTTTGCGGACTGGTCGGTTAAAGTACCTTATTTGGACGCATGACCAAATTAAAGTACCTTTGTTGGATATGACCACATTAAAGTACCTTATTTGCACATAGCACACATTAAAGTACATTTTTTTGTATTTTACCCGAATCAATTACAATTTCTGCTGCTTTTAATAAACCATCTCCAATTACATTTCACTAAGCGCATACTCAAAAATCATCTATCCCCACTTAGTTATGCGCAGTTGTTGCACATTTACTTTGCACTTGTTTGAGTTGTTTTGCATTCGATTGACACACACACACACATGTATGTATGTATGTATGTATATCACATTCGGAGGAGATCGGCGGTCCAATGCATTTCAGGAAGCTTGCACATTTTCTCGGGCTGCCTTTAAAATATGTCATCATCTTCTGCGTTTTCAAATGCATCAGGGACCAGGTGCATTTTGAAATGGCTATTGGAGATGCATTTTTGGCAAGGATTAAAATGCCAAATGCATCTTCAAAAAAACTACCAAGCATCATATTTCCCGGTCAAATTGTGCATCCACAACTTAAAATGGGACCGGGCTTTAAATGTGCAATTTAAAACCATTGACCACTCGCTTATGCATTTCAAAACCAATCGGTACCTTACATATCAAAGTGTAATAAGAAGGTTTAATTATTAGCATAAATAGTTAGAAAATATAATAGCTTTATATACTTCCTTAATAAATTTGAATTGTGGAGGGAAGAAGATAAATCGAGAAATTAAAGAAAAAAAGGAAAAAGAAAAATTAATGACAACCCGATCTGTTTCAAACCATCGGGCCCTTCATTGCATGACTCTCGAACCGATCGCTGGGGAGAATTTATTTCTCAAACTAGAAAATTAAAATCCTAAAATTATGTTGGAGTAGATTTATGTTACATTTTCCTATATGATGACAATTATTCTATACTAGAAATAATCATTAACTCCAATTGTTGAGTTTTGTGTGATTATAATTCTTAATTATTCATTTTCCACCCTTATTCATTAGTCTTTTTTTTCTTTTGGTTAATTGATGCTCTGCTACTAGCATAAACGTTGCCCTGCCAAGATTTTTCCTCTGTGTGAAATAATTAACGTTGTTCAGTATGATTTAAATTAAAGTAAGTGTCTTCAAATACGGTATTTAGATAATTTACCTAGAAACGATCTAGATTATTTATAAATTCTTCGATGTTAATTAAAATGTCTATGATTTCATCATTTGCATTTTTTTATATTAAATAAAGAACTCATTACATTAACAATATAGACATTTTAATTAATAACTGAATGATTTTATTGATAACATAGACTATCCGTAGAATTGTGACCAAGTTAAATTGCAGCAACTTTGGGCATTGTTGGGATTATCATCCAACCGATAAGCTAGTTGGTTTTTATAAAAACAAATCAACTAGCTTATTTTTTTGATAAGCTTCTTGGACAAGATTATCAGATGAGCTAGTTTATCAGCTACCAGTGAGATGTTCACGTAACAAGCTTATTACAAAAATAAGCTTATCGAGCTGATAAGCTTTTGCTAAACATAAAAGTTTATCCAATCCGCTACCAATTAGCTTATCAGCTAGTCTTGCTAAATATAGCATTAAACTATAAAAGTAAATTATGCAAAAAATGATATAATGATTTATAAAGTAATAGTTCGGTGAATGATTTTATTAATATGCTTTCCTAATTTTTTTCTCCATTTACCTAGAATAGTTTTGATAAGTTGATAGTTAAACTTATACCCCCAATGAAAATTGGTTCTAGATTCGCCACTGAGTCTAGGTGTCTACTTATTGAGTATGACCTGTTTAAGTAGATGAAGCTTCTTATCAGCTAGTCTAGTTATATTTATTCGCACTTGCAAACTGATTGGTGATAATCTTATTCGAAAAATTATGATGCTTGCTACAAATATTTCAAGTTAGATCGAGAACCTTTTATGCTACACGAATTGTATTTGATTAGTACTTACATGAAAAATCTTTACAGTAGCAATTCTGTTTATTTATGGATTAAATTTTGCCCTTTATATTCTTTATTGATTTCTCACTGGGTATGCGCTACATACGACTAATCTAGCCGAGTACTGTCGGGCCTTTTTTGAGGAGGCGGCTCTCCCAGCGGTGTTTTTTACATCCACAAGGCTCGAACCTGAGACCTTGTCCCTCACAACGATCAACGAGAAAAATGCACGAATGATCCTAAAGTTTGGGGGGTTGGCGTACGCAATGCAACGTTTGGTTGCCCCGGTAAATGTAGTCCTAAACTTCCAAAATTTTGGCAGGATCAGGACTTTCAATCCAATTTTGACCTTGACTGATGATATGTCCATAATGTGAACCATTCAAACACAATTTTGACTCCCACGTCAGCAGCCAAGTCATCTCCAAAATTAAAAAATCTAAGATAAAATTTTAAAGTAAAAAAATTAAAATAAAAATGAAAAATAAAATAGAAAACATTAAATTAAAAGAAATATTATAATTGAAAAAACATTAAAGTAAAGAGGAAAAATCCCCAAATTATCATTCCATCATCCCCAATGTGTTCTAGATCAACAAATAAGCTAGAGACTAAAAATCCCTAAATTAAAGACATCAAAACGAAGAGGCAAAGTCCTGAAATTATTGTTCCACAGAGACTAGAAAACGAAGAGGCAAAATCCCTAAATTATCATTCCATGGCAACGGAAGAGAAACAAAAATCGATGGGATCAGAAGAAGCAAGGAGGACCGAGATCCGGTGAAGTAGCGGACGGACAGAGGCCACAGGGACCTCCGTACGCCGCTGTTGTCCATCGAAAACAGCCGTCACGAGTTGCACCACCCTTGGGCAGATCTGGAAGGAGGGAAGAGGGAGGCGCAGCCGCTGGAGAAGAAGAGGAGGAGGGAGGCGCGCACAGTAGAAGAAGAAAAATAGAAAATAGAGGAGGAAGAAGGTGGGATTTGCCGCCGAAGTTTGGGCGGCACCACCCGAAGAATGAGATAAGTGGTTCCTCACTAGTCTGCCTTCTTCATAATTTGACAAGTGTAAATTTATTTAATTCTTTTTTTTTCTTTTTTTTATTTTGAGAATCTTAACATTTTAACCTTAACCATAGTTAGAGGACTAGCCTAGTTAGAGTGTAGACATAATTTGAATTCATTTATCTCAAGTGTAGCATTCCATCCTTTTTTCTCACTTCTTCTCCAGTTCGGGAAGTTCATGTGCTTTGCTGTTTAATTCCTCGGTCGTTGTCCGGTCCATCAGAGTAATTAATTAATTAACAAGACTTGCGGAGATTTCTAGTTCACCGAGCCTAGCTACATTACGAAGAAGGGCGTATTATTTTTGTTGCCATTGTGGGAAAGAATAATGATAATACTCGTTATTATGTGTAATTGGTCTATAATGTGTAATGTTTTAGAATTAACGAGTATTGATTTTTTTTTTTTCTCTTGGACTTGGAAAACATGTTACATGTAGACTATGCAACATCACTTGAAGTCAATTTCTCTAAACTTACTCAGTAAGATGAAATCTTGCTGTATCAAATAGTTATGGAACTTTGCATAAATGCATAGCACAAAAAACTTGATGAAGCTGTAAATAAATTTGTTATCCAGATTACCACATCGTTGAATAGTCCCTCTTATTCATATAAACTAAACTAAAAGACGCAGCAAATATGAATCATCGGCAAGCAAGAACTGCGAAATATAAAACTTGGAGTTTAAACACGTTCTAATGTAACATAACCTCAAAAACACTGGAGTTTACATCTTTTTGGAAAATATATGATATGCTTGCTTATAACATCCGCAACAGCCTAGGTAACATCACAACAAAAAGGAAAGAAGATGAGGAATGATAGTTTCATCTTCCGAAATGACTAGGCAAAAGAATCAATGCACTGGATAATGCATCAGCCTTTAACTATTCCAGACCAAATTTTCGATTCTTCTACTTTTCATCTTTGCATGATTGATTAAAGACCTGCAAAATGCCACTAATAAATTTAGAAGATAGTATTGGTGATGATTTTTTTAATGAAATATTAAATATACCACAACCAGCATAGTAGTGGAACTTAAACCTGGATGGAAGCATTGAAGCATGTTCACTCAATCCAAAAAGCAAAAATTATTCAGAACCTGAGCTACGCCAAATCAATATTTGAACTATAAGAGGCTTGAGCAGGGAAAAATGAAATCCTTAGCTTAATTTGTACAGAATACTTATTTCAGGAACAAACCTATGATGCGTCAACGACCCCAAAATGGATGTGCATGTTCATTTTCAACAATCTTTCAACTTCTAATCTACTCTCCATTTTCTCTAGAGTAAAATGAGCACTTTTTACCTTGTTAGCTGCATGTATCTCGTCATCATTTGGAATTGATGACTCCCCAATTAATTCTTCTTCAGAAAAAATTTCTTCTCCATGATCATTTTCACAATTTGAATCTGAGAACAACAACAAATTCAATATGATGAATTATATCACTATTTTAATTTGTACAAATGATAGCAATGCAGAAGTGGAGAGATTCACACCTTGTGTTAACTCATGTAGACCAGTGGCTAGAGACTTATTTGAACATCCCTCCATTCCATCCATGATACTAGCAATAAGAAAATAAGTTTAATAAATCTCTTAGCAATTTGTGAAGTTATGTAAAGAAGATTAATTAGTGATGAGCTTCGAGAATCTGCTTAACATGGACATTACTAGTGATGCTCTACATCATACAACAACACAACATTATTCACTTGTGCTAGATCGATCAGGAACATCATAACACTACAAGAAACCTGCAAAATAGCGACCATTAGGGGCGACGGATTTTATCCGTCGCTATTTTAGCGACGGATCGCTTAGGTTAGCACCCCATCCGTCGTTAAATCTGTTTTAGCGACGGATAATTCTATTCGTCGTCACTTCTGTTGACTTTTTAATTTTCAAAAAAAAATGTATTTTAACGACATATAGATTATCCGTCGTTAAATATGTAATTTAAAAATAAAAAAATTAAATTTAGCGACGGATAGATTTATCGGTCTCTAAATAGCGACGGATAGATCTATCCGTCGCTAAAATCGACAGAAACCCTAATATATAACCCTTCCTCTTCCTCCCTTCACTCACAAACCCTAATCTCTCCTACTTCCTTCCTCCCACCATCACCATTCCACTACACCACCACCCTTCCACTACACCACCACTCCCACCACCACCATTCCACTACACCACCACTCCACTCCACTGCCACCACCACTCCACTCCACTGCCACACTCCACTGCCACCACCACACCACTCCACTGCCACCACCAAGCGCCACCACCAGATCCGCCACTCCACTGCCACCACCGTCCACTGCCTCCACGACCCGATCCGACTTCCTCCGTACAAGATTCGTCAAGATGCAACAAGATCTTATTTGAATTATTGTATTATTGTATTAATTTTGTATAATTTCTTATTTGTATTAATTTTGTAGTGTTAACTAGTATAGGATCTTGTATTTGATTATGTATTTGATCTTGTATTAGTATAGGATTTTGTATTTGATTATGTAATTTTTATTAGTATACATTTAGTATTAGATTTGTATAGGTTTGAAATTTTTATAGCAAATTGAGTATTTTTGGTGAAATGAAATGAAATGAAATGTATTTATATATTGTATTTATAAAATTGTATAATTATTCATATTTTTTTGTTTTCCATTTTTCATAAATCTGCAAATTTGTTTTAAAAAAAAGCTATTTAGCGACGGATTGTTTATCCGTCGCTAAACATCGCATTTTTTGTTTTTTTTTAAATGAAAAATCAGCTTTATTATCCGTTGCTAAAAAGTCAATGGTTTATCCGTCGCGATTTAGCGACGGATAAACTATCCATTGTCCTGCTTCCCGTGGGACGACGACTTTTCTATCCGTCGCTACGGACTTAGTGACGGATCGGCATGTGTTTAGCGACGGATACCTGAATTTTTGTAGCATCTCCATCAATTTCAACATAGAATTCTGCTCAATTATCTTATAATAACAATTCTATTAGATATGCCGAATTTTTTCCCCTATTTTTTTTCTTTTCCCCCATTTTTCCTCAAACCAAATGAAGCCGTAAACGACAAAATTACAAATTTTAGGTCAAATTCTTAAACACAATATCTAAGAATGAACTTATTAAGATGTTTGGTATTAAAGAGATACTATGATAATGAAAGTACACAAAACCCTAATTATTATTAGGTCTTCATATACCAGTTTCCACAAAATTTCTCATAACATATCTAACTCAAATGATTTTCTAAGCTTACATTAGTAAATTATTCACCTGAAACTACAATTATGGGAAGCGCTACATATTTTCTTGGTCGCTGAGTTATCTTTTTTGCATCTCGCATTAACAATGCTGATTTTCATAGCAAACAATCTTTTTTTATTCCTTCCACAAATAGAGTGAGAATCACCTTAGATTATTACTCCCTCCTATTTTTAATATAAGATGTTTTGGGTATTTCACACAAATTAAGACAAATCTTTCTTCAGCAATAGTCTTGGTAAATAATTTAGAACAAAAATGTTAGTATCTTGAATAAATAAATCCACCAATAAAAGATGAGGAATGTGATTAGCTTTTGTAGTATCCAAGACAAAATAAATGAAAAACAATAAAATCAATGAGTTTGATGGCTAATAAATTGTGAAAACACGGAATTACGTAGCAAAATATACTAAAACATCTAATATTTGTCAAATGGAAAATAACTCAAAACCTCTTATATTAAAAATAGGAGGGAGTATTTTTTAATGAAAATCTAATTTAGCAAATCAAAGGTGTTGTAGACTAGAAAAAAGTGGAAATTAAATTTGTTGCTTCATTTCATGTTGTCTGCACTTCTTAAAATGTCGAGTTCTAGTGTTATAAGAAAGTGAAACATAATAGGAAAAGATCCAGTATGAGTCCGAAGAAACCTAAAGAGACTTATTTTATGGAAATATACTTGCCTAGATGTTATGTGTAATCGTTTTCTACTCTAATGGAAGAGCATAAAATTACCAAAATCCTCTAGGGAGTTTTGGTTTAGTTTTACATGTTCTTTAGCTAGGTCATCTCTAAAATTCACTTTAAAACTCAAATGGACACTCATGTAATGTATTGCCACGAATTCAGTTTTCTTGATTCATAAAGGAGTATGGCATGGAGGAGAAAAAACTTGGAGGAGGTTGGCTTTACTACCTCTTTTTTGACTTATTATAGTTGTGTGGTGTATATACATTTCCCAATAAGACCGGGCTATTTAGGTAATTAGTCGAGTATTTTGGTTTCTCCGCCTGTGTTTGTGTGTGAAATGTGTAAGGTTCCACTGAGCTGAAATGGGAAAATCATAATTTTTTCATGGTTATAATACAATTATGCATTAATTACAGTAGATAATAACTATGATGAGATGAATCCTACTCATCATTATTACTGCTTTTCTTGTGAAGAGCATTGATAAACACAAATTCATGACTTTCTCACACCTTTAGGATTTTTGATACATTTTTTTTACAGTGGCTTTTTTCATACCCAACCCCTTTTTATATATATATATATATATATATATATATATATATATATATATATATATAGGGGTACGTTGTGGAGTTAACAATACACGCATACACTTCCTAACTTTCTCTAGCACAATTCTAAAAAACTGAACAGTCTTCGACTCGGTTTTTCTCTCACATTTCAAGAATCTCTCTCCGGTTAGTAGTCTCACACTCTCACTCAGGTTTATTTCTTGCACGTAAAATAAAGTGCCTCGGGCCTTTTGAGTTTGTAAACTCCATCTTTGTTATGCCTTTGTGGAGTAAACATTAAATGGTGTTTAAACTTCCATTCCATCCTCAATCGTTTTCAATATGAACTCTGATATTAAGATGCAGTACAAAATTATTTGTGTTCTAAGAAGTTACACATAGTAAAAGTTTTATGAGCAATTTTAAGAATCTTTTGAAGCTAAATTTTTCGCTTCTCTATTTTATATTCCCATCTTCTTTCCCCTTTATCATTTTGTAATTATTTTTTTCTCCCCTTTTTATTTGCTTCATCCTGGAGTTTCAATATTGGTGTTGTAGTGATTTTTGTACTTCTAAAATTTCACTAAATGGCACATGCAGTATGTTTTTTGCGATAATAGTTAGGAAATGTAGTAGATCTAGCTTGTTAATTTTTGTACATATTTACTAAATCTAACAGAGCAAACTTCATGTGACTTGTTCGTTTGAATTTAATGATTTGTCTTTTTTTTAATGTTTAAACGATAATGATGTTTGTCTTTTTATCTCAGGTCTTGAAATTTACCAATCATGCTTATGCAAGGTCGAACAACCACTGTCACAACGGATGAGCTTTTAGCTTTCCACAGTGTCAATATCCAACTGTATATAGTATTGATGACCTCTCTCCCCCACAACCCGTTGCAGTGCGTGCAGATCTTAGGCTTCTGGCTCTGGCTCGAGCATCGGGGCTGTGGTGATACAGTCCGGACCATATTGGATTTGCCCACGATGATAGTAAAGGAACTTGCAGATGAGGCCATGACTTGCCTCGCATGCATAAAGAATCTCCCCACATCATCTAGAGCGTTTGTAATTCCACTCACTGAACGCCTGCTCAAGAATTATATGTCTCTGCAATACCTCAATAACAATCGTCATAGAATTCAGCCGGAACTCCAAATATTGGTAGGTGAACTGTGCGCAATTGTTTTCACGGATCATTTTGAGCAGGTCATATTTCCTGGTGGCCATCGTGGGCGCTTGGGCCAAACCAGTGAGATCTCGGGCTCATTCGCAAACTCGGTGGGAATTTCATCTTCTCTCCATGCCAACTCTTTGAGCTCCAACAATGCATCACGAAGAAGCCAAATGGCCCCAATCCATGTTGCACGGGGCTCACATTCGAATCAGGCCAGGATTCCGTTTTCTCCTCGCGACCCGGCGGTGCGTCACAACTCCTTGGCACATTCTTTCCCTCGGTTGAACATGGGAATAAATATAGCACCCAACAGAGTCACATCAGCATCAAACAGGGTGCCAGAGTGCGACAGGACAATGTTCCTCACGTTCTCTAAAGGCTATCCTGTTTCGGAGGGGGAAATTCGATGTTCCTTAACTGCACGATTGGGGAACTCGATTGAGGCAATCTATATGCAGGAGGTTCTTCCGGGCGAGCAAGTTCTTTATGCCAGGGTCGTCTTTCTGAGGCCGGCTTTTGTTGATGCTCTTCTTAATGGTGAAGAGAAGGCCAAGTATACAATCAATGGAAAACATGTCTGGATGCGCAGGTATACTGAAAAACACAGAAGGCGTTAGTGATTCTACGAGCATGGAGAAACTCTACCTGCTATTGCGTCTACTGTGTCTTATTGCACTATTTGGTCTTTTTTGTGTCTCAATAATCTCTCCAGAGTTGTTTACTTCATGCAGTTGTGTCTGTCTTACGATGTCTCGTCATCGTTTAATAGGTCTTTAAATAAATTGTTGTTATGGTGGTAATTTATGTAAGTTGAGTTATGTTTGAAAATGTCTTATGTAAGTCAGTTGTTAGTTTGTAATGAGCTTAATTGAAACTTGTTGATTATATCAATCATGTAATCGAGATGGCATTGCACTATTCTACTGATTTTATGAACCCTGAAAAGCGCTGACCCTAAATAGCATATTCTCGTTATGAGAATATTGAAACCAGACAAGTAAATCGGGAAATGCATAGAATACTGAAATTGATGTTTGATACTGCATTCGTTCTAGATTTGTCCATGAGTCTAGATATGGAAATGGATGCACGAGGGATTCACATTGTTGTTGTGACTTATGTGCATGCATTCGAAATCTTACGTGTGGAATGCGTTACGTTAATCTAGGATTGCGAATGTCACGAAAAAACAAAGAATTATATATGTTTACAATTATCTTTAAGAATGAAGTTAATACGATCCTTCAATGATAAAAAGATATATTTTTTGTTATACATCATCTTTAAGAGTTTGATCGTTAGTATTCATTTTACAATGTAGCCATAAAGCCATGAGACTTGTTTGTTTTGAATTGTCTTTAAGAATCTGGTTGTTTAATTCGTTTTATGAATGGAAAGACAAAACCATGAAACTTTTATCCGTTTCGAATCAACTTTTCAAAATATGTTCATTAGGACACGCTTCATTAATGTAACAAAAATACCTGAAACTTCATATTCGATTTGAGAATCTAATCGTTAGGGTTCGTTTTTATTTAATGTAACGACTAACGACAAAGCAATGAGGTTAATGCGTTAATTACAGGTCGTTAGGTTTCCTTTTTACCAGTATAGCGACAAATCCATGAGACTCATGTGTTTTAACGTATATGGCGATCTACTCATCTTCATCAATAATATAACACTGAATCATGATTTTCAATTCATATCCTCACACAATGTAAAGTTCTATATAAGAGACTATTCAACATGACAAGAAAGTTGTGTGAGTTCACATCGAGCAATTCACCATATGTGACTACGAAATGAATGGACCCTTCAGAAAAAATAAAATTCCCCAGAGATAATGTAACATTAATTGAGTGTGGTAGAAAGGTAAGCACGAAGTAATTATTTTGATGTTATTCAACCATATTTCTCAATACAGATGATATTTATTGATAGTGGCTACCTAATTTACTTGAAACCCGCTGGATTTGTTGTTTTCTCAACAGAAAATTTTGACATGTGTAGCTCTAGCTGCAAGGAAAATAAAAAGTGAACGTGAAACGTGCATTTACAACTGTAAATTTGTGAAATAGGAAAACTTTAAATTTTAGGTGAATAATTTCCTGCCCATGCTAACTATTTTTGGCTTGTTACTCTTTATCACCACGCCTATCCCGTTTCTTTATTTCGAAAACCAAAAATAAATTTTCTTTTAGAAAAACAAATTTCCAAAGGAAGAAGAAAAAGAATGAAAAACCCGAATCGGGTTATTCGAACACGTATCCGTTTACCTGAATTTACGGATATGCCCTTGAGCCCTTCAACTCGATAACTCATCAAATAGAATCGGAAACCGAGCTTCAGCACTCTTCTTGCTGATCAATCCAAGCTATTTCCAGTAACTGTACTAGTTTAAGCAAAGGGGTAATCATTTCGTAGCTTATATTGGTTGATTTTTCGGCACTTTCTTGAATTATCAGTCTGATGATATGCAATTCATCGATTTTAATTTTGCCAGGTTTTGTTCAAGAAAATGGAAGGGGCTTCAAATGGAGAAGAACCCAAATCATGGGAGGACCTTTACAGTATCAATTTGATTCCTTCTGAAGTTTTTCTGAAGTTCAGGAAGCAAATTCAGGGTCTTCGTGTTGGTGTTAACTTGGAGGTAATCTATTCCATTTGAGACTTGTTTCTTGTTTAATCGCCGTAAATTGTTAATTTTGGATGATCCTGTGTTTAGTTTCCAGTACATTGAGTTCTCTGAATTGAGAGATGGTATGGTATCCAATTTTATGAGAATTTTAGTTGGGTTAATTGCTTACTGAACACATTCAATTTCAGCATGTGAGCTAGCTAGGAGAGTTTCGTATAGGGTTGGCGTTTACACATTGTAGTATGGGATAAAAATGTAATCTTTTGTCGGGTTCTAAGTTATGTTCTGCCAGGCTGCCAGCTTGTTATTGAATTGAATGGACAAAGGTTGAGACTTGAGATAGTGTTAGAATTTGGGTATTCCCCTTTAATACGTGTTTATAATTTAGCTTCGTGGAACATGCACCTTTATTCACAGACATGTTAAGATCATCACGTGTTTTTAGAACTGTTGGAATACTCACTTTCTCTTAATTTTTGCTGTTAAAAGCTTGCCTTGCTTGTTCATTATTTAAAGAGTGAGTCACTCTTAGTCTTATAGTTCCATTTATGCATTATTGATGTTATTGTTAGTTAACTCTCTAACCGAGCTACTAACCATGTATTTATGTTCTTTTCATTTCTACATGTTAACCGTATGAATTATAAACTACACAAAGCAAAAGAAAGTACGCCGGAAGTACTTCGGGATGTTGAATCTTATTTTTCCTGTTTAGTTAGTTTTTCTCACTGAAACCTGACTGAGATATTTAGTTGATTGGGCTGATAAAATGCGTGCAAGAAAAGAGACTTTCCAACGAGTCAACATTGTTGTTTGCTCTGATAGGATCAAAGTTTCTTCTTGTTTGATGTGCTGGATTGCTTAACTGAAAGTTGAGCGCTGGGCTGGGTGGACTTACGTTTTAATGAAAATGTTGCTAATATTAGGTTATTGAACTAAACTTATTAATACTTGTTATAATTGTTATAGTATATTATATATTTGTTTCTTTTGTTGTGATGTAAATACGCTTTCAGTTCCTAACTTTGTCCTCTTTGAGTTGCTCCAGCTTTACAATGCTCCTCTGAATGATTATCATGCAAAACTTGTCCTCAAACCTCTAGCTCCACAGCAGCGATGGAAATTCATCTACGAGCCTTTGCACCAGGATGTGCAGCTTGTATCCAAAAAGATCCCTGTAACAAGGTTTCTAAACCTTCAGGTTTAATGATTAAGTTTTATGTCTTGTGTATCATTACCTATAACCAAGTCACATACCATCTGATTAATGAAATGGTGATAATGCAGGTAGGTGTAGGCCATAGCTTTCATCTGAATGCCACTGGCTGGAAATGGAAGCTAACATCATGTTTCGGTGGAGATGGTGTTTCTCGAATTAGAAATAAAACGACACTGGGGTTGTGTCCTGGAGTAGATTTCCGATTTGGGTGGAGAGCTGAGTATACTCTTCCTGAAATCACTGGGTACGTTAACTTGCTCTCCCTTTCATATCGAAAAGTTGCACTTTCACTGGTTAAATAGGCTGCTCTCTGTGACGTGGTTTGATTCTCATATGGAAATAATCTTGTGTTAGGGGACTGGGCACTGATGAACCGTTATTCAACATGAATTCTGGACGCTTGCAAGCATCTCTTGATCGAGTTGAGGCCATTTTTTCCAAGTCCGAAAAGGATTGTTGGGATGGTATGTACATGTTACTTTATGCTTGTTTTAGTTTTCTCCTGTGAGAATGTTCAACATTAAAAAGACATGTTATTGTAATTCCATTAACTTACTACTTGAAGAGAAACAAATTGTTGTAAATGTGAAAAAGGAAACATAATATTGGATCAATATACTGTATACCATATAGTAGTTTTTAGATTCAGCATATTAGTCAGGCGATTTAATTTGACACTTTCTTGTACTTCTGGAACTCCAGATTGAAGACGACATATATGCACATGTTGTGAATTTGTGATCGTTGAGAAGTTGTGTAATTCCTTCAGAAGCTTAATATACTTCAACAACTATGGGCCTCGAAGAGATCTTCACCTGGAGTATGACTGGTATATAGTGCTAGAGGCAATTTGCTAAGAGCAAGACTGGAATTGCATTCATTTACTTTCTTTGTAGGAACTGTCTTAGTTTCTTACAGATTAGGAAACTGGAATTCTTGTTTATTCGTGTTTTAATGTAAAGTCATTCTGGGCATTTGTCTTATACCTTCTTAATGGTAATATATGCTCTGCATATCAGCGTACTTCTACTTCCTAGTATATACTTTGAAATGTAACGATTACCTGAATTACTGAAGTGCAGATGTATGTGTTTCCCCCAAAAGCCAGAGTACAGATCATTTGTAATTAGTCGCTCTTGCGTATGATCTTAAATGTCGTAAATTCTTTTGAATAGCCTGGCTTGTTAAATGTTATACTGTGTTGCAGTGCATTTATGATAAGACGATTACAATTGCGACCTTTAATCATACTGTGTAAGCCAGCCGAAGTAGTTTCAATGGCAGATTAATCCTTTATCCTTGTACTGCTTTCACTGCAGTAGTGTGTCGAAAGTAGAAACTAGTAACACTTAATTTCCATTAGACCACTCCCATTGGGAGTGGTGGTGGCGGCGGCCGTGTCTCACGGCCGGCCGTCGGTGCTCCAATGGAGCACCACGGCCGGCCGTGAGGCACGGCTGGGCCCACCTTTTTTTAAATTTTTTTTATTTTTTAAAATTAATTTATAAAGTAATATTAAATAAAAAATGCCAAATTCATTATCCATATCTTGTACTAGATTTTTTGTTCTGTTTTTTTCTGATTTTTTTTTCATTCTGATTTCAATCTCAATAAATTATAAAACGAGTTTTAAGAATTCAATTTGAGTAATTTCAACTTCTAAACACTCTTATAATATGTGAAGCAAGCTAAAAAAAATATAAAAAAAAATACGAAAAAAAAAAATAATAAACACTATTCACGTCCGTGACGCATTGGAATGATTTTTTTCTGCAATTCGTTAAATCGGTCGTCATTACGCGTAACTATTCACTTCATTATGACGACCCATTGGGAATGGTCTTACTCTTTCCACTCTATACCTTAATCTCCGTGCATAACCACATGTCAGATTTGATCTGATACGGAGGAACCGGTGGTAGTAATAGTTACGAAATCGACATTCAAATTTAAAGTAAAATCAGGCTGTATTTACTTTATAAACTCAGATATCAGTTACTAGATTCAAAAATCTGAAAGCAAAAACAGCTGTAAGTGTTAAAAGTCCAATATCAAAGAAAAAAAAGGGACATAATTATCCAAAAGTGGACCGGATGTCTAAAAGTAGCCGTTAACTCTCAAACGGGTCTAATTTCAATTACCTGACTGCTATAAATTCAAATATTCTTCTCCATTTCTAAAACACACAAATTCACTTTGCAATAACAAAAATGGCTTCTTCTTCTTCTTCTTCTTCTTCTTCTTCAAACAAGATGAGAAACTCATGTTCTTTCCTCAACATCCTCTTGTCCTTCTTCAATTTCATCCTCTTCATCCTCTCTGCAGCTTCTCTGGCTCCAATCATCTCCCTCAAACTGCCACCAACTTCACTCGGCATCGCTTTCATACTCGTCTCCTCTGTCTCGATTCTATCCGCTTTCATCGGGTTCTACTCACACTTATGCTACATATCTCATCTCTCATTTGTCCTCGCCTCGTTGGTGGGCCAATTGTTCTCAATACTAGCCTTGTTTACCAGGGAGAAATCGAGCATTGCGATGTTCAAGTCTCCGAGGGACCCGAGAGAGGCTAAGTTGTTGGTTAGGGTGGAATGTGGTGTGTTGATGGCCATGTTTATGATGCAGTTGGGAATTTTGGTGCTTAGTTGCTGTGTTCATATCTGTTATGTGAGGGAGTATGAGGGTTTGGAGGCCGAACGAGAGATGACCGAGGCGAAAAGGAGGGCGAAGACCGCGGAGTCGAAAGGGAACGTGGCGAAAATCGCGGAGAACAAGTATGGTCACTTGAAGGCAGATGATGAAGTTTAGGCCTCTCAATTTTGATCCGATCCGTGGATTTGATCCATAGTCGAAGATGTTTAGATTGAACCGATCCATATCCTTGGAATTCAGATTGGATTGGACCGGATGATACTACTATAAGTTGATATTGTTGTGTTAAGCTAATTCCTCATGGTGATGGCTAATCACTATGAAGGCTTATTTCTATTATTGTTATTAGGAATGTACTATATAAAGGCAATGCGGTTTTTTATGCCTTGGAAGAAAGCATGTTTTAAGACTATATAATTTTTCAATATTTTTACAAGTAGTTTACAGTCAAGTTTATTTATAAATACAACTTAAATTTTACACACAGTCGATATTGGGACTTATGAATGATCCGAACCCCAACAAGATCGATTTCTACAATTAGTCGATAATGGAGTTCTATTAGCGAGATTTGCCAATTCCGGCATGGGTGCATTTGGGCCGGTTTGAGATGCAGGCCGTATAAACTGAAATTGTTATTGGGCCAGATTGAGTTTTGGTTTGTGGAGTGGGCTTTTTGAAAGATTGGAAGAAAAATGTGGAGTTGCAATAAATTGCAAATGGTTTTGAATATAAACAATGTGCTCCATTATTTGCAAGTCTCTTACACAATTATTTAGCGTACAGATCAGAAAATGACAGCTCCTTGATTCTGTGGTTATCTCATGTCTGGTCATAGACCCACAGAATTTTGAGTTTTAAACCAGCTGCAGATTTTGTCTTGGATAATATGAATGTGAGAGTGATTAATTTCTCTGTATAGAGAATGATTAAATTGGTGATTAAAGATTTATTGATAATAAATTTTGTTCAAGACTAGTATTGTAATTGTAATATTGTATCTAAAAAAAAGAAGCTCAAGTTGGAAGTGGATGATGGTCTGGGGATTTAATTCAGTTGAAGATAAAATTGGTGTGTTTTCTACAATATGAATTATTGTTAGCTCCGATCCGAATAGAAACCTTTTACGAAAATTTAATGTTGTAAAACGAAAATGTACTTCTTAAAAAAAAATTGTAAATGAACAGGTCTTCTGAAACCATCAGTACTAACCGACAAATATTATTAAAAGAATATTAGTTGAGTATTTTAACCAACTCGACCACTCCAACAAGTATTAGACTATAATCTTTTTGGTTCTATTCTACAATACTAGGGCATAAAAATCTAGT
The DNA here is from genome assembly GCA_026545765.1 of Plantago major. Lineage (NCBI taxonomy): Eukaryota > Viridiplantae > Streptophyta > Magnoliopsida > Lamiales > Plantaginaceae > Plantago > Plantago major. Next base: position 88,860,865 of record CM048842.1, read on the forward strand.
CGGTGATGTGCATCCTCATAAATATATTGTCTGTATTAGAGTTTGCATGTGACATCATGTCCACAAACAAAATCCTTATCGATATTGCTACTAGCTAAGGTCTTTGTATGATTTATGGTCCAGACTCCAGACAAGTTAGTTATTAATTTCCTTTCTGGACATAATAATATTATCATATCCATACATGTGGTAGGAGGAGTATCAATTATAACTAACATACACTAGCTATGTACGATCTTCATCCCGTAAAATTACATCCGACTTCCTTTTCAGTATATTCTATTCTTTACACTTTATATGATTTTATACTTTGATTACCTATACTTTCGAATCAAACCTAAAGTAAAGTCTCCGTTTCATGCTGTACACCAAAAGAACTTGTTTTATACTCTTCTCCTTTTGTAACCACCAACAACCAAATTAACCAACTTTTCTTCTTTTTCCCCTTTTCTCATGATATATAGTCTCATCTGATCATAATAATATATATCTCCCTCTCTAAGATTTCACTCTTCCAACTAACCAATTCATACCAAACTTGAATCGCAATCATGTCCATAATTCCCTTGCAGAACCCGGTTTTCGCAAGAACATTGCGATGTGAACTACCTGGTAAACATCAAAGTTTTCACAGACTAATGTGAGTACTACAAATCTTCATGTCCTTTTCTTTCAGATGAATATTGCGCGTAAATTATTCTGTTTCCGATCTTATTAGTTCGTTCAAAAACTGCAGTACTGTGAGTTCTAAGCTTACGCCACCAGCAACAAATACGGAAAAGGACCTATCAGAAAAGCTTGATAAAGTTCCAATTCCTCAAATTAGTCCTTCAACCATGAAGTTCAACAGATTGCAGGAACCAATTGAAGTAGATACCGGTGTATCCCGCTTCGAGTTTGGCAAGTTTGTGGCTCGTCAGGCTCAACTTGATGAAGAATATTGGGTAATCAGTTACTCATATAATCTCTATCTTTCTTTCTTTCTTTATTTCTCAAATATCTCTCATAAGCTCTGTTATTACTATTTATAACAGAATTAACTAACAAATTCACCGAATTTAACCTAACGTACAATTCAGTAAAGCATAAGGTACAACTGTAATTGGAAAAGGGGTAAATGTAAGTTACAAACAACTCCATATACTCTTGCAATCTTCTGAACTAGTCCTTGTACTTCATGTATCCATACAATTAAGTCCAAGTACTTTAGATTTGCATAGTATTTGCAGTCCCTGATAGATATACCGAAGAATGTATAATTTGTATCTTTAATTGTTGAAATATTTTCTGTCAATTCGGCTTATTCGTGTTGTCTTTCCTAGACAGCAGCATGGCTACGAGCAGAGAGTCACTGGGAGGGCCGCGACAATGATCGGTTGGTTAAATTCTATTACCATACTCGATTCGCTCATGTTGCTTTAATAGTTCGAGTTGATCCTACAAGGCTACATTGATAAATGAAATTCGGCATATAATATTTGGTTCGCATGTATGATGCAGATATGTTGAGAGCTACAAGCGGAAATTCGCAGATCAGGTAGAATTACAGAAACTGCATATTCGTAATGAATTTGATTTTTTAAACTTTTTTAACAAAAACTCAAATTTTCAGGAGTACAATTCCTTGAAGCAGAGATGCAACTCACAACTGGAGAACTGTGCTTGCATTGTCACGGTACACTTAAAGACAGCAACTTTCATTCCACTTTTGATAAAATGTTATTTCTAAAAGTAGGTTGAAATCACTTTTATTATCAGGTAAAGAAGGAAGACAAGAGAATAAAGCGTACCGTATTAAAGAGTGTAGTTGGGACATTAGACCTCAGCATTCGACATTTATCACATAGCGAAACTTTTCCAGGGGTAAGCGAAATTAATTGAGCTTATAATTATTCATCGCACTTTGTTGGTTCAAGAACCGGCCTAAAACATTTTGGTTTTTACAGGAGCACGTAAGAGGTTCCCTTTTTTGGCTCACTAACCGAAAACCATCAGGCAGATATGCCTACATTGCAAATGTATGTGTTGCCAAATCAGCTCGCCGACAAGGTATTGCACTAAATATGCTGCAATTCACCATTAACTCCGCCAAGGGACAAGGTGACGATTCATTGATTACAAGGCGAATTCTAAATTGGGAGAATATATAAGGACACAACTTACAAGGTCATTGAACTTGTGTGAGCCCTTTGCAGGTGTGGAAAAGGTGTTTGTGCACGTCCATCGACATAACAAAGCGGCTCAGGAGCTGTACCAGAAGCTTGGGTTTGAGGTTGTTGATGAAGCAAGCTCTCAACTCGCAGCTGATCATACATACTTGCTCTGTTATCAGCCTTGAAATAACAATCGGATTGACATTGATTTGGTTATTTGATTTCAATTGTATAGTCAGACACATGTTCTGATCAATTGTTTACTTGTAAGTATTTTGGATGAACAGAAGAGGAAATTGTCATTACATTGTTTCTACATCAAGTTAAAGGCTGTAGGAGTGATGGATTTTATGTATAACGTGCCTTTTTTTACCAATTGTGCATAAATTTTTATACCTACACAAGTCCATGACTTATGCAATACCACAAGAGAAACATCGGCCTAGCCTTATGATGAAACTGCAAATGATAAAGACCATTCTTCACTTCAGCACAAGTAATCTCTTTGTGATTGACTAGATCATGCAATGAACATCTATTAGAATAAAAACACAAAGCAAATCTACTAGGTCTAGTTAAACTAGAGACTGATAACAAATTAAAACCAAAAGCAGGTGCAAAGAGCACATGCTCTAATACTAAACCTGTGGTTAATTGAACAATACCAACATAAGTGGCTCTAGTTTTATCACCTGTAGGCAGATTAATAAGAATATTGACAGGAATAGGTGGAGTAGTATACAAACCAAGATCACAAATCATATGATCAGAGGCACATGTGTCTATAATCCAATAAGACTGAGATACAGTAGCAGAATTGGAAACAAAACAACAAGTAACTATCCTTTTACCTGAATTACATTTCATGTTAGCAATAGAAGAAGTAGCTAAAGCTGAGGCAACTGTATGAGTATTATCCTGAGGCATAGAAGCCTGATACTTCTGAAACTCCAAAAATTGTTGATATGCATCTTGATTGAAATTCACAAACTGAGGTGACTCAAGCTGAGCATCAACATCACCACCATTGATATGCACAGCTGCAGCAATAGGCTGACTTGATCTGGTAGCATTCCTTTGACCATAACCATTATTACTGATGTGCACTCAGAGATTTCATTTTCCGTTGTAGAACCTGTAATCCCTAAATACAATCAAGATTAAATTTATAAGTCGGAAGTCCTCAAATTCACAGTTTATAGCGAAAAGTTGACTCGGGATGTCGTTCTCCACGGACACTTAGCATAGGAACAAGCAAATAACGTTGTAATTGAATGCAGAAGAAAAAACAAATTAATCTCAGACAGAATAATTAAATCGCAGTAAACCCTAAATTGCTTTGCTGTAAATCAATGATGGAAAGGCGTAAGGGTTCCCCAACCTCCCTCTGCTATGCTACTTCCAACTACTTAGAATCAAACAACGTACTTGCCGTTTACAGGTAGCAAGGAAACATGACAAAAGATCAAGTCGTAGTTAATCCAGACACCCTTACTAAACCAACAATGTGTTGTGTCACTCAACACTATCTCGTCACGTTTTTAGATAAATCACACAGGATAATGTATAATCCGTCACCAAGTCGTAGTTAGTAAGGATTTCCAACATAAAGAGTCGGACAAATAAAGAACAAGCACGAATTACGTTTTAAAACTAATTCATTAATATATCACGGTATGTAAAGAAGTAGCAAAAGCAGAGTTACGGCGGTTCGCCTTTACAAAAGAAACTTAGCTACTCATAGTAACAAAGAACATAAATCGAAAACTAAAGAAGAAAGGAAGAAGAAGCTTAGTCTCTGATGTCTTCGTGCTGCTGCTTCTAGGGTTTCCTCATTCTGGGTGTCTGACGGCCAGCGGTTTGGGATTTCACTTCCCCGAGGATTGGTTCTCTCTCCAGGAGAGCTGCTTTGTGAGCTGTGTGAATTCTGAGACCCCTGAGGTCTTATTTATAGGTGAAATTTCGACCTCCAAACCGCCATTCTTCAATAAGGAAGGTTTAGGAAGGCGGGCCTCAGCCTGACAGGCCAACAGAACAACCCAGGAGAAATCAGCAGGTCCACTGCGGTCGCCTGTGGACTGCAGTGACCCCTACTGCGGTCCCCTGGTGGCCGCCTAGTGCGATTGCTGCAGATTCAAATCTGTTTTCTTCATTCTTCAATTGCGGGCTTTGTAACTTCGTTTCCTCGAAAAGTGGTCTTCTACAAAGTTGTTCCATCTTCAATTATCTTCGCATCAGTTGGTCGCATGACATGTTTTGAATCCTCGAACTCCGTGCAACGGTCAATCTGGCGTATTTGCTTCCTCATCCTGATTTAGCACAATTATGCCGTTTTGGTGTCTAAAATCATGCAAATCCTCAAAACCGCAATCATGACCTACATAAAACACGCAAAGATGGTAATTGACCATAAAACGATACAAGTATTGCATCTAGGGCAAAAAATGAGGGTCTAAAAGTATGTTATTATATCGCACATTTCATTGTCACATCACACCCCCAAACCAATTTCTTGCTCATCCTTGAGCAAGGCAAAAACAATAATTAAGAAGTGACCATGAAATGAACAACAAGAATAAACCACTACATAGACAAGTAGCCAGTTTCAAGGTTCCAAACTCTACTGACTCGCTTAGTTTCAGCTCCAACTTCATGACTCCACAACAAACAAGTGACAAGTAAGCATCACTCACTACAGCCAGCGTTTACAGGTCTAACCCCATGTCCTTATAGGTGTACTTCAAAATCATTACCTCGCGGTAATGTTATGCAATCCTGCTCCCAAAAGTCAAGGCATAAATCAAAGTAGTACTCAGGTTGGCTTGGTAAGTAAATCAGGTAGGATATCATAAAGAGGAGTGAAAGGCCAAGTATCATTAAAAGATAACAAGGTAGAATAAAGGGTATTTCAGGGGGACTTATCCTTTCGGACACCGAGTTCCTTCCTTCGACTTCGTCTTCTCGTAATGACAAATCTTCAACTTCTCTTCTATCATCGTAACTACTCCATTAGTTGCTTCCCACATAGACTACTTGCTCCTTTATTTTTCTTTTTCTTTTTTTCCTTTTCTTTTGGCATACTATTTTTTGCAGTCGTTTTACTGACTCGTATGCTTTTGGTTGACTATCATTGGGCTCTTTTAGTCTCTACATTTTTTTGTATTGTCCGTTTTACCGAATTCTGCACTTTTGTGCGTGCTGGTTTGGAATACATGCCATCAGCCCTCACAGACATATAGCTTTTTAGGGCCACGCGGTATGTGTGTAGTATCTGTAACATGCCCAACACGAAAACGGTGATCACAAGGACCACAGATCCACTCCGAGACTTTCGTACCTTTATTTTTTTCGGTACTTTCTTTTCTATTTTTTATGGAGCAAGAGCTAGTGATTTTTAGCACCGATAATAAACAGTAGGGTAAACAAGGTTACCTTTCGATGATGATCATCTTCCACTTCTCCCCTAAACCAATTTCTCGAACTGGGGTCAGGGTTTTCTTCTCTTCTTTCCCCCAAACCAATTCTCGACCATGATCAAAACATGATTCTCCTCCAATCTTTGGAACTCGTTGCTCATTTCTTCGTTCAAGCTCGGCGGTAGGTTGCTGTCACCGCTTTAGTAAAGCAAGTATAGGATATATGGTGGAGTTTCATAAGGGTTCAAAAGGCTTTCAGCGGGGTTAGCGAAAGATATAGAAAAGGATTCAGAAAGGTGAGTACCACTAATCATATTCATGTTGCTGACAAATAAAGACTCAAGGGTAGCAGTGTTCACACAGGTGCACACATGACTTCAATTAGAGTAGCAAGTAAACTCACTCATCAAAGTAGCATGGGTCTGATTCGGTCAGAGCATATATTCAGCAAGTAGCAAAGCAGGAAAACAAATCCACAGCCCCTCATCTTAGTTATGGCTCATACTCGGTACTCCCCCACAGATCAAAATATTTTTCAACAAGTAAAAGACCTTGGAAGTAACAGATAATCTTAAAATGCAAAACTACTAGGTGCGAGTATTTCAAAAGCTTCCAAGCAAGTTAGCAGGCAGTAGTCAAATCAAATTCTTCCCCCAAACCTAGCAGAGAGCAGATAGGAAACTAGGAAAGTAAAGTAGAAAAAGGACAGATACTCCCCTCTCGGTGATGTGCTTCCATGCTGGTTCATTTAATTCCTCCTCAGCATATTATCTTGGTCTCCCAGTTGTGCATTGCTCACGAGCTCCACAAAGAGTTTATTCATCTTGCGATGGGTATCCTCCTTCGTTCTTAAATGGTACCTGGCTCAAAAGTGTGTGAGATAGCATGTTTGGATTGAAATCAGGACTATGGATTACATGCAAATCTCATGGGGTTTTTCTCCCCCAAACATGATGTTTGGTATAAAAATTGAAAATGAAAAGTAAAAAGTGCAAATGCAAGTGCGTAAAATAAACATAACCATGGGTTGCCTCCCATGAAGCGCTTGTTTTAGGTCTTATAGCTCGACCCTCGATCCCATTGAAGTACTTGTCCATCCATTCCTTTGTTGCGTAGCTCGTATCTCTATCCCAACGCCTCATCGCTTCTTCTTTGATTACATCCACGAAGAAAAGCTGCTCAAATTCTTCATAATGCTCATAGTCAAAGTCCACTATGTCTTCTTCCACCAGATCCGGCATTATATACCCAAATTCCTCTTCATCTCCTAAATGAAAATCATCAGCGCTCTCACAGCTACCTCTTTCAACTCTCTTTCCTTCCTCTAGGAGTTCACCTTAGAATTGAAACGCTTCTTCTGCCCTTCCACGATTAATGAATAGGTCTTCTCCCCCGTGTCAACTACAACTTCCATCTGATGCAGGGCTGGTCACCCAATAAGTGTTTTAGATCTCATCACACCTTCTTCCATATCCATCACCAGGAAGTCTAGCCTTGTCCTTACGCCTCCGATCTCCACAGGTAAACCTCTGATTTCTCCAGCACATTTCTTCGTCGAGTTGTCAGCCAGCTGGACGCTAGTTCCGCATGGTTCTATCTCGTCTTCAATCCCTAGCTCCCTTGCTTTAGCCAATGACATAAGATTTACGCTGGCTCCAAGGTCAATCATGCAATTTACCTTTTTACCCTTCACTCCAATCGTCATGCTGAACTGTCCCATATCTCCTATTCCTCTCCTCACGATATATGATCCTTCTCTCCACGCCACTCCAACGTAGGCTTTCTTTTGGTTATGGAAGTCCCTTATAGCTGCCATATAGTCAGATGGGTATAGAGTAAACAGGTCTTGCATTGGCACTGGAATTGATTGGCTCTACAGGTTTCCTTTAGCCTTCTTCTTAACAGCCTTCTTGATGTCGTTTGCAATTCTTCCTGGGAAAGGTAGATCCTTGAAATCTACTAACTTACCATTAACGGACCTGACAAATCCCTTCTCGAACCAATATCTATAATCGCGTCCCCTTCTGTAGTATTCTTTTGCTTTATTCTTCTCTCGAACCCTTGACTTCCACTACTTCCTTATTCTTCTTCTTCCCCTTAGCGTCTCCTTTACTCCTTGGCACAGAATCTGGTGATGTTATCCCACTCCTAGTGGTTATCGATCCTATGTATTCCATGCGTTGCTCCTTTACTTCTTCCACCTTGTTATCCATATCTTTCACTACGATCTTCATCGCCAACATTTCCTTTTCCACCCCTTCAAACTTCTCACTTAGTTTCTTCAGCTCCTTGCTGACCGCCACGAGCTATTTGCGAAGGAAATTCACTAGAGCTCGGGTATAACTGCCTCCTTTATCCAGTTCTTCCAGCACTACCTTTCCTCTCAGGTTATGATGTTCCTTGAAGGTCTTGATCTCCTCTTCCAACCCCTTCTTAGTAGTTGCAATGCTGTCGACCACCTGTTCGCTGCTGATCTTGAAAAGTTCATCCTTCCCTTCGATGCTCAGCTCAATAGGTTTCCCTTCTAGTACTTCTTTGTTTACTTCATTCGATATGCTTCTCTTGTCCAAGTACCCAGGAGTTCCTACGTTCTGTCCCATAGCCCATTGCGCTTCTTCCTCAATTGCGGCTATTGTCCTTACTTCTTCCACGGCCTCCATAGTGTTGAAGATCTCATTCTCCTTCAGCTGCTCACTCCTGTACCTTGAATTCTCAGCAACACTTGCGCAAGCTTCCAGTACTTGCTTAGCAGAACTCCCCATAAATGATCCCTTCAGAGCTACGTCTATAAGGTCTCTGAACTCCTCTCTAACTCCTAGGTAGAAATACTCACAGAGTTGTCGCGAAGTAAACAGATGTTGGGGGTAGTTGTATTGCATCTCCTCACACCTTTCCCATGCAATCATGAAAAGATTCCTTCTGTTTCTGAGTGAAGTTTGATATCATCCCCCTTTCTCTCATAACCCTTGCAATCCCTAGAAACCTCTTCAAGAACATACTCCTCAGCTCTTCCCATTCACTGACTCCTTCTTTGATTGAATCTATCCATCTTTTTGCTGCTCCCTCCAATGTTTTGATGAAGAACCAGAATTTCAGCTCACCATTGGTTAACCCCTTTGTCGGAAACTGCTCGACAATATACTCGAATGCGTACATGAACTCGCATTCTTTCTCTCCTTCTCTTCCTCCGAACTTTGGTAGTGAGCTAATCAGAGTTAGATCAAATCCATACTCCCTTACATGCGGTTGGATCCGGATTCCACTCCTTCTAGGTTTCGGCATACTGATCTCCCTTATAGTTCTTTCGTCTTCTTCTTCCATCTTGCTTAACAAACGAGCTTACGCAGAGATATATAATAATATAATAATAATAAAGCAGATAAACGTATTTTTAGGTTTTTTATAAGAAAATAAACAAATACGGAAAAGAAAATATTTTTGGGATTTTTGCCGTGGGAATCGAACCCCACAGATTTTACGATTTTTTTGGGTTTATGCTATACGTATTAAAAACATAGTGCGTAAATTAAAAGCGAAAGAAAGAATTCAACTTATCTCGGTCGATCGAAACTTGCTTGAGCGGTCAAGTGTCCCTGGTAGCGGCGCCAAATTTTGATGTGCACTCAGAGATTTCGTTTTCCGTTGTAGAACCTGTAATCCCTAAATAGAATCAAGATTAAATTTATAAGTCGAAAGTCCTCAAATCCACAGTTTATAGCGGAAAGTTGACTCGGGATGTCGTTCTCCACGGACACTTAGTATAGGAACAAGCAAATAACGTTGTAATTGAATGCAGTAGAGCAAACAGATTAATCTCAGACATAATAATTAAATCGCAGTAAACCCTAAATTGATTTGTTGTAAATCAATGATGGAAAGGCGTAAAGGTTCCCCAACCTCCCTCTGCTATGCTACTCCCAACTACTTAGAATCAAACAACGTACTTGCCATCTACAGGTAACAAGGAAACATGCCAAAAGATCATGTCGTAGTTAATCCAGACACCCTTACTAAACCAACGTGTTGTGTCACTGAACACACTATCTCGTCACGTTTTCAGACAAATCACACATGATAAAGTATAATCCGTTACCAAGTCGTAGTTAGTAAGGATTTCCCACATAAAGAGTCGGACGAATAAAGAACAAGCACGAATTACGTTTTAAAACTAATTCATTAATATATCACGGTATATTAACAAAATTAATTATAGACCTAATCTAGATAGTATTTTCCGTTATTTGCCTCCGAATTCAAACCATGAGTCCGCACCCGTGTAGAAGCTTGCCAAGATCAAGGGGGCATGTAGTTGCTTCTAAACCTCATTTGCAAGCAAAGGTTGGTCTAGAAGTGACCGTAATACAAGACATCAGGGAATAAGGACACACAGAGGAATAGAAGTAGTAGTCTGAAGATAAGGGCAAAAGAAGATGCTTGCTTTCTTCTTCATTGAAGCCAGGATGGGTAGAAAATCAAGATTGTGTGTGATACAGAATCTGTATAAAGGTATTTCCCTACTATTTTTATCAGTCATCTGCACATATACTATATCCTAATCTATCATCATCCTCACTATTCACTAACTGCTTGCTGCTGTTGCTAGATGTAGCTCTAATTCCTCTCTCTAACCTTTCTATTTGCAATCCTCTCCCAGAAATTAGTATCACAAATTTCATGCTATTTTCTTGACTTGGCCCATTTCAAACAATTTCTGGAGGTAAGTAACTCCACATAATTGCTGTTACTCAATTTTTTTCTAGTTGAATTTGTTTTATGCTTTTTTTTTTAAATGGTTCGTTTAACAGTCCAAAGTTACAGAGAGGTCAAATAGATTGATAACGTCACTCACTTACTCGTACCAACGTTTCAGAGAGGTTAAATAGATTGATAACGTTATTCATACCAATAAGGTCCAGGCTTATCATTTGGAAACCCATAAACTTTAGAGTCGAAGAAACAGTCTTAGTATGGGACTCGCCCCAAAAGGGGTGGCGAGTTACACACATTTTTTTAATAATTTTGCCAATTTTAATTTTTCATGCTTTTTTTCGTCAGTTAATTTCATGCAAGTGAAACTAAGGCTAACTGATAGTATCAGATTAGCCCCTATTTATTAGTACTTCAATAAAATAAAAGAAAGTTAATTCTTTTTTTTTTTTTTGATCAGAAAGAAAGTTAATTCATGAAAACATCATTTTACACTCTGAAAGGTACTTTTAAACACTTTACAGTTATTTTTATTACATTGTAGCCCCATTATAATTTTATTTTACACAATTAACTTCAATGATGACTCAAATGTTCATCACAACCTCCGGATAGAACTTTCTCATATACTTTCTCTATCGTTTTCACTATACAAAGGAAAAAACAAAACAAAATAAAAAAGTTGACTTTCGAATGCACCTGTCGTTAAGGATCTTATCCTCGTACGAAACGTTTTGGACCTCCAGATAATTGATATATAAGGGTCATTTTACAAAAATGATGTTCTTGAAGGTGATTTTTTGTAATTTTCCCTTGAAATTGTGAACAAATAGGAAATGAACATTAAGATAGAGATTTTATTGATGGAGAAATATTTTGTGCTGGGTGGTTTAATGCGTAGGAGAGAGTGTTTTACATGTATCCTATAACTATTGGTGAATTTATAAGCTGAATTGTCTTCATCATTCACAAGATAAGTAAGGCCAAAGGTTCAAACTACAGTTAACACGTCCCTTTCTACTATTTAGAGCAAGGACCTGATTTGGCCAACTATCCACCAAGCGGCATGCTATATTACTTTTACAATTAACATCTATAAAAGCAAGTTTCGTCTGGAAATAAAACAACCACGTCACATGATATCCGTTTGGAGTGCCTGATCAGGATTAATATGTGATACAGCATACAAAACATATTACAAATTCTAAGTTAAAAAATTACTCAAATAGGGAGGATTTAAACTAAACAAATACATATGTGGGTAGTGTTTAGCAATATTGTATCAGTTAACTTATAACCTCGATTTAACTTATTTACGAAATAAGTAAGTTACCTGAGCGTCTAGCTGATAGCTTTTATGGTAGTTGATTTGATAAGTTTGTTTAAGTAGCTTATTAAAGGATTAAGCTAATTTATTTATTTTTATATTATAATAGTGAAAAAGGCACCACGCTTAGGCCTTGTCCAACGGCCATATGGTGGAAGGTTTGACGGAGACATCAAACGTTTGTTACACCCTCCAACCATGGTTGATAACAAACTCCATCAAACCCATTTGAAAATTTCAAATGCGTTTGATGGAGTTGAAAGCCGGTTTTCCATTTTTTTAAAAAAATTTAGTTTCATTTTGCTTTTCTTTGTTTCTCTTTTATTTTGTTTTGTTTGTTTTCTTTTCTCCTTTTTCATTCTATTTCACATTTTATTTCTTTCCGTTTTCGTTTATAATATTTATTTTTTACGTTTCATATATTTTAAAATTGGTAAATTATATATAGAACACTAATTGTAAAATTTAATATATTCGAATTCACTAAAAAACGAAGTTACATAAAATAGATGCACTTCAATAAAATAAAAAGCTTACAAATTATAAAAATTGAAAACACACAAATGATAATTAAAAATATTGGAAACTTCATCGTCTACCATGACGTTGTCATATTTTTATTAAGTATTGTAATATTTTTATTAAGTATTGTATTTTTATTTTCGAATATTGTAATTTTTTAATTTTTATTTCATGTTATTTTAATTAATAAACGGAATTTAAAATAAATATGAAGTATGAATTATGAAGTTTTAAAAGAAATGAAAAAAGAATAGTGTAGTTTAAAAAGAAATGAGAAAAGAAAATGAAAATGTGAGTCTGATAGGGTTTGAGCCTTGAGGGTTAGAGATGGAGAGTTTGGTTGGGTTTGATGTTAGTGGAATGATGACATGGCAGTTTGATAGAGTTTGATGGAGTTTGAGGGTTGGAGATGGTATGTGGACTATAACATCATGTGATAAAATATATTTGTTATAAAAGAAATTAACATAAATTTCATGAAAAAATATCTTATAAATTCACAAAAATAACTGGAAATGTCATGATTATAGTAAAAAGATCAGCGTTTTTACTTAAAGGTGTTAATGTTTTACATTAAAAAATATATAAAATTTTGTATTAAATCACCTGCAAATTTGGAATAGTTTATAATACAAAGTATCATTGAACATAAATACGTACTTAAAATGCTCTCCTGAATACATTAGTGGTTTTATCCACTCAAGAAATGAAGAAGAAGTCGAAATTGAGTTTGCAACAATTTCCGTAACAAATAGAAATAAACGTTTCCATCTAATTGCCAAACACGCGAAGAGTGTTTAATATTAAGCTCAAGTAGTTGAGTTTGATAGAAAACATGTTTGTCATTAAACTCAACACTATGCCCTACTCAACCTGAGTTACTATTCTATAACATCCCTTTAAAATTCTCAAACTTACTAGTTAAATGTACTTACAATCACAATTCAATATCAATACTTAACTTCAAAACTCGGTGAAGTATTAACTTACCCGGGTGCATTGCGTGTACATCCACATCCCAGTTGACAATTTCACATACATGACCAGATGACAGTGAGGTTTCTCACTAAATTCATTAAAAAAAAAAAAAAAAGATTTAATTTGAGAGTCGCACATTTTCAATATGATGTATTTTAGTTATAGAGTCCCAAGGAAGGAAATAATTGAATAATATTGGGGAGCAGATGCCTTTGGGCCAGTGAGTACAGAAACCGATTGGGACAGGTGAATGACCCATGTCCACACACGACCTTGCAATTTTGTGACAAACTCACTCACTTGTCTTCTGTCATAATAAAATTAGTGATAAAAAGAAGAAGAAGAAAAAAAAGAAGCGGCCACAAGACATTTTCCATTCTATTTATTTCTCTGTTAATCAAACACCATGTTCTGATGTTCATGTCCAGTCCACTACTATTTCGGACAAACATACACTTCTTACATTTCTCTCTGTGCATAAATCTGACTACTCGAGTTGAGTTGAGTTGTGTTGTGTTCATTATATTCCAGCAAAAGTAGTAGACAAGGTTAACCAACTTGTGAGCTAGCTGAATTCGTTTCGGTTGATCGATCGAATGGGTTCTACAGCGCCACCAAAAGGGACCCATCGGCTTCAGAGATCGGGCACAAACGTTGTTGATCCTGGTATGTGGAAAACACAGATGATTTACATGATTCAGCGTCAACGTCTCAACAGTTGCTTCATCTATCCTCCTCCTGACAGCATCACCGACAACCCTCCGGCGCCCAAATACAAAGGTACGTCATTTATTCACTAATATCTCATACTTTACGGATATATAATACTAGTACTACTTTAATATCCGATATGATTATCTGCCATTATACTGCAACCGATCAGGGAGGTTCGATTTATTATCTGCCATTATATATACAACATGTTAAAGTGACTCATGAGTCATGACATATGACACATGCAGTTGCAGACTTACATTTCAAAGTCAACCGATTTTAGTACAACTATAGTACAATATTTAAATCATATTTACATCGGATAACGAGAGTTTTTACTGATGGGTCGAATGAGGAAATTAAGGGATCTTCCGTGTAATGTACCGGCCGGTGTAAATTTGGTAATAATAGCATGAATTGGATCTGATCCGATCCGATGTACTACTATACGACTTTCGTATGTCCCACTCCCACCACAAAAAAGACAAAATCTCCGATGACCAATTTACCGTTGGTGTATTATATTATTATTATTCCGGGTGGTCCATACTTTCCATTTGCATATTATGATGACGTGCCTTCTATTTCCGGTGTAGTATAGTAGATTTTTATCTCACGTGTACTGTTTTGGGTCAAAATGTGTGAAATGGACCTTCCAAATTCCAATACTCCCTCCACTTAAACTTGAGACTCATTAATTACTTGCATGTTTTAGTGAATCTATAAACTTTTAACTTTTGTTATATACTATCTCGGAGTACCAAATAAACATCACATATTTAAATGTAAATATATGAGTAACATTAAGTATCGTGTATATAATAAGCATGCATTATAATTGCATCATCTCTGTATTTCTAAGCATGTGATAGTTTCTAACTAACTATGCGATGTTTGTATTTAAACATATGATGTTTGATCTGATATTTTTGAAAAATGGTATCTCACAGTTGCTCGTTGCCGTTAGTGAATATCTATATAAAAATAGCAAATAAGTAAATCTAATAACAAATATTCTTCTTAATATATATATATATATATATATATATATATATATATATATATATATATATATATATATATATATATCTTGTACTTTTGATTGTATACCCATTAATTGTTAACTAATGATTGTCGGAAAAATAGTGAGGGGGAGGGGTAATAAAGTTGGAAATATTTTTATAATTTGGGCGATGGTAGTGATAGGCTTTATGTTTGTGGTGAAGAAATTAATTAATGATATAAACTATAATAAAGTGGACCAATCACCAATATACAATAGTGTCCGGTTTTGCTGTACATATAAACTTGGTACTCCCATAAGAAAATGAAGAAAAATAGGTACCAGCCTGCCCCACTGAATTTTGGTCTGTTTCGAGTCTCGACCACCACTCAATTCATTTTTTTTATTGCAGGATATTGTTTGTATTATATTGTTGACTAAGCCTCCACTTAACTTGCTGTCTCTACAACTAAAAATAAGTAATAAGTGGGTTAGACTGACTCCAACGTTTGGTTGATGGGGTTTAATGGATTATCCAATGGGCGTTTGATGGCTGTTTTAAATCTTTTTTGTTTCTTTTTTATTTTCTTTTTGATGGCTGTATTTGTTGTGTTTGTTTTATCTGATGGCCTTGTTTCTTTTCTTTTTTTTTTTTTTTTTTGTTTTGTTTGATTATTTCAAATGTGTTTTGTTTTTTTTTTTCTTTTTACGTCTTCTTTTTGCACAATAAAATTATCTATAGTACTAAACAAAACACTTATATTGTTAACAGAATGAGTCTTGTTGTAATATGAAAAAAAAACCTAATGTTGAAAATATAAGGTGTTTGAACTGAACTGAACTGAATGAGTTTTCAGTTGAAGAGAACAGAGGGTTACTCATTTTAATATTGGTAAATTATATATTGAACACAAATTGTAGAATATAATATATTCGAATTCACTAAAAAACGAACTTACATAAAATAAAAGCACTTCAAGAAAATAAAAAAGTTCCAAATTAGTATAAAAATTGAAAACACACAAACGATAATTAAAAATATTGGAAACTTCATCGTCCACCATGACATTGCCATATATGCTCGATCAAATCATTTCGCAACGCCAAGCCCGGGTTGGATCTAAATTTAAAATAAATATGAAGTATGAATTATGGAGTTTTAAAAGAAATGAAAAAAGAATAGTGTAGTTTAAAAAGAAATGAGAAAAGAAAATGAAAAAGTGAGTATGATAGAGTTTGAGGGTTGGAGATGGAGAGTTTGGTTGGGTTTGTTGTTAGTGGAATGGTGACGTGTCAGTTTGATAGAGTTTGATGGAGTTTGAGGGTTGGAGATAGCCTTAGGTAACATAAGATGAAATTACTTGTAAGTGGGCAGGTCAATTAACCGCACTAACTTGTTGAAAACCAAGTTCACTGTGAAACTTTTACGAGAATTAATTTACATCACACATTTAACTATACATATTACATGTCTATTGATTAGTAATAAATATATTACATAATAGTGTTTAAAGTTGAATATGTAATGTTTGTAGTTGAACATGTAGTGTTATTGATTCCTTCGTAAAAGTTTGTATATGTACTTATCAGTGAATAGTGTGATATTTTACAAACTATGCGATCATGTTATCACCTAATTCGCTCCATTAAATTCAACTATTATATTGATTTCAGTTTCAGCTAACTTGTCAGTCAGTTTATCTGGAACCAGCGAACTTATGACCTCGGTAGTCGTTTTTGCTAACCGCAGAATGATGGGACACTAAGTCACTGACTTTAAGGGTGGTAGACTCCTAGTTAGGAGCTATCCTCCTTGGAAAAGAAAATTATCTTCTTATGTATTTGATTTTACTCTAGACTGGATGATATTTTTGTCTGTTTAAATATGATTTCGCCACCCGTCGATTATAATCTTGGATTCACTGCTGAATGCAGGTGCAACTAGAAGTCAGCAGGCACCAGATCATTATCCAAATCCTTCAAAGTTAAGAGACTGGAACTTACATTTACCCTTGTATAGAGCTGCACTAAACGGTGATTGGGCGACTACGAAACAGATAATCGATGAGGATCCGAGTGCATTGGAAGCCAAGTTGAATTTTACACAAGCTACAGCCCTACACATTGCAGTTGGTGCTGGAAATAGAGCTATTCATTTTGTTGAGAATTTGGTGAGGTTAATGCCAGACGAGTTGATAGCTGCCAAGGATGATATTGGTGATACCGCGTTGAACATTGCTGCAGCAGTTGGCAATGTAACAGCAGCAAAAATTCTTGTCAGCAGAATGCCTGGTTTACTCTACGGCAAGAACAACTCGGGTGCCTATCCTATCCATACAACAGCTATATATGCTCAAAAGAAGGCGCTCAAGTACTTTATTTCCGTCACCGGAGATGATCGTGAGCAAAACCCTTATGCCGGATCATCTGGCGTCTCCCTGCTTATTTCTGTCATAGATGCCGAATTTTTTGGTAACTAATTGTTATTGCACTACGTACAGGCTGGGATCGGTGTTTCTGCTCTTCCGTATTGTCTAACATAATTTCTATTTATGTGGCAGATGTAGCATTGGATTTGGTTAATAAGTACCCGAATTTGGCCAGGGTGAAAATTTCAACTGATTCAGCCTTAATAAGTATTACATCTAAGAAAGCTGTCTTTCGACCTTGCAATTTCAGGAAACGGCTCATTTTTCCACGTGAGTGTAAACCTTTCTCTTATTGAACTTTACTTTGTGAATTAGGCTTTGTTATCTTCGTCTGCAAACTCATTCAGTTCAGTTCAGATCCATTCAGTTCAGTTCAGCCCTGCTTAGTTATATTTTATACTATAATTCAGTTCAGTTCAGTTCAGTGCAGACGAAGAAAACAGAGCCTTACTTGTGATCTTGACTTATGTTTCTATAGTATTGCTGCAGGTTTTTCTCCCTTACTGTTGTACTATTTTGTAAAACACTTATGCTGACTTCCTCGTGTTATCTTAAAGCTTTTCCAAAAGAAACGACACTGAGACATTATTCTCTTGACACGGAGATCTTGGCTTCTAATGCCAGACACGGTAAGGTGATTTATATTTTGCCCGATAAACTATTGAAGTTTTCTGTTTATGAACTTCAGACAAAGATTTTAGATTAGTACTAGTGCTCATGCATATTGATTTCATAAGATTAAAACTTATTTCCCCCTAACACCTTCTCTTCATTTTTCTTCTCTCCAGATAACTTCACAGGCAAAGTACAACTGATGTTCTACTCCATCATAAGATATTCAGGTAAAACTCATCTTCACAAAGCATGAAATGTTACCGACCGCAGCTTCAAATTTACAACATAATATCATGATATGGTAATATTTAGGCTGAGAACTTGAACTGTTTGTGGTGTTGATTAACAGGAAAGAATGTTATAGCAATGATTTCCTGTCATATTTCTATATATAGCTCCCTTTCTAGGGAGTGATTAGATATGCAATGCTTCCAGTTTTTCCTAACTTCCATATGTTCAAATCTAATTCATATGCTTCCGTTTTTGCTTCATAATAGCACGTATGCAAAAGGATCAAATAGTGAAGCAATCGGCACTAAACCTCGTCAAGTGTTTATGCAAGGAAATCAAGTATTTGACAGTTACTGAAGCTGAAGACATCTATTGTGATCCCATCTTGCTGGCAGCACAATCAGGAATTCATGAGATTGTTGAAGAGATCGTAAAGGCCTTTCCTAGTGCTATCTATTGTTCCAACCCAGTAACTTTCCAAAATATCTTTCACATTGCAGTCGAGAATCGCTCTGAACAAGTTTTCAATCTCATTTATCAAATGAGCGATCATAAGCATCTGTTCTTGGATCTATCTGACATTTACGGCAACAACCTTTTGCATCTGGCTGGAAAATTAGCACCAGCACATATTCTCAATGAGATCTCAGGTGCAGCTCTTCAGATGCAGCGTGAAATACAGTGGTTTAAGGTAAATAAATAAAGCTTTACTCTCGCCATTATGATGAATTCCATGTAAGTCAGATATGTTTCTAAACTCAGAATGGGGAGGTATCAAATATAGTCTCGTAATGTGGCTCAAGTCCAAATATAATCCTTTAATGTAGTATCTGTTGTCAGATTTCGTACTTTACTGAAATTTCACCAAGTTAAGGTTAAAGGGCTGGAGTGAAATTTTCACCATATTAAAGGACGATATCTAATAACAGTCGCATTAAGATACTATATCTGTACTACACCACATTGAAGGATTATATCTGAAATTTTCGCAGTGAGTTTTATTGCCTCTTTACAATCTAAATAAATGCTGCACCTGGTGCTTACCACATTACTAATTACCATTCTGCAGGCAGTGGAAAAAACAGTACATCCTCATTGTAAAGAACGGCTCAACAATACCGGAAAATGTCCAAAGACGATCTTCACCGAGGAACACAAGGAATTGAAAGAAAAGGCCGAGCAATGGATGAAAGACACAGCCAACTCTTGTACAATTACAGCAGTACTAATCAGTACTATGATGTTTGCAGCAGCTATTACGGTACCAGGTGGCAACAATCAGGACACTGGATTACCCATGTTCTCCAGAAACCCCGTCTTCTTGTTGTTTGCAGCTTCAGATGCCTTTTCGCTCGTAACATCTGCCACATCTCTACTCATGTTCCTGGACATCTTGACGTCGCGTTATGCAGAAGAAGACTTTTTGTACCGTCTACCTGAGCGATTGATACTTGGTTTGAGCAGCCTCCTACTGTCTATAACGTCTATGCTGCTGACATTCAGTGCCACGGTGTATCTCGTGTTTGGACACGAGCATAAGTGGATTCTGATCGCAGGTGCTGCTGGGGCTTGCTGTGTAACTTGGATGTTTCTTTTCTTGCAAATACCTCTCCTGCTTGATCTGGTTACTTCAACTTATGGCCGTGGCATTTTTGGTAAACAGGGTAATAATTCTTTTTATTAACATTCTACCATGAAATTCTTGTATATAGACAGACTATTCAAGCTCTAACCATTGCAGTGTTCATTATTAATTCGTTCTTCTCCATGAGAACTTCTTGTATGTACATGATCTTATACTAATCTGCACTTGATGAATTGTAGACCTGCAAATCAACCAGATATATTCTGAAAAATCAAGTAGATTTACTCACCAAACTGCGACTGATCGGGTGGTATGTACATACGTGGGCGAATAGGCGGGTCATTATGCACAAACAATCTATAAATCTATATGTAGTTTGAGCATTTAATGATAGACGCATATTATTTCCACGAGTTTAGTCCTTTTTCACCTTAATTATAAATAAATAGATGGTTACAATAACGATATACTCAGGAAACAAATGGACGATAATGTTAAGTTTACACTAATTTGATGTTGTTTAATTCCAAATTACACTCAAGAGAACTTAAAGGAAGAGTTTTAGACCTAAAAATAAAATTAAAAGTTGATGACATATTATTTGCATGAATACAATTGCGGGTTGGGTCCGGCGGTTGAGGGTTGCCGCCAAAATATCACCCGTCAATTGGCTGATGATAAAAAAAATTTCACCCGCAAATAACTTTATAAAAAATATATTCATGCAAGTGCACTTAGATGGCAAGCGGTTTGATGGGGGACTTTTTTGCTCATTCCTACTTGAAAATAAGAGTCGGATTGGTCGTGTGCACTTAAAGATTGATAGCACACAAGTAGGTGATATTAATATGCAATTCACCCCATACGACAGCACTAGCCCCGCACAAAATCCCCACTGCAATCTCAAATACCACTTCTTGTACGATTCTGAAGCATTTAAAAATCGCGCATAAACGTGCAATTCAGACAGTACTTGAATTTCACAATAGCACATCTGAATTGAATTGCCAATCATCTCATTTTATGGTCAAAACACAATTCACCGACGGACTTTCGCCTGCGGTTTAAAAACATTCACCAACATGAAAATAAGAGTTTGTTAGTCATTCTAAAATTAAGATTCCTAAAAATCTAAAACCCTTTTCCAACCTCATCTAAAAAGAAATAATCACAAATGGAAAAGAATCGAAAATATCTTTTTTATTTTGTTTCACTTCATTTCTTTATTGTTCCTTCCTGTCATCCGATCAGCTCTTCTTGACAAATCCAGCTGCATTCAAACTCAATCATCTTCTCTAATCAAATCAATTCCAAAACAGAATTTACATTCACATAAACAACTAAACACATACCCACTTGTCTTCTCACTGGTAAATGAACACCCCATCAAAATCAACCAATGGGTCATCACCATAACAGCCACCACCACACCACCGCCACCGACGGCGGCGGTGGCGCCGGCGCTGTCTCACAACGCGTCAATAGTCCAAGATTCTCCGGCCCAATGACTCGCAGAGCCCAATCCTTCAAACGAAACAGCAACAATAGCAGTAACAACACTTCACAAAACACTCAGAGCAACAGTAATAGCAGCCATGATGTGATTGATCTTCACCTCAACTCACCTAGATCCGAAAGGACCGAAACCCCTGTATCTCCTGATGCGCCACACGTCACAGGAGTGGCTCAGAGAGCGCATCTGAGACGAAAGATTTCATCTTTAAGTGTGGACTTGGGAGGATTTGGGCTGGAGCTGAAGGAGAAGAAGAAGAAGCTCAGCCAGTGGGTGTTTCTGATGTTTTGTGGGGTGTGTCTGTTTATGGGGGTTTTCAAGATTTGTGCCACTGGATGGTTTGGATCGGCTATTGATAGAATTGGGAGCAATGAGGTTTACTTCAATTGCTTTTCCTTGGTTGAGATTAGTTTGTGCAAATTTTTTACCTTTTTTGTGTTTGTGGAGCTGATAGTGCTGTTTTTGGTTTTGATCTATATGTGCCTTTTCTGGAGTTGGTAGTGCTGTTTTGTTTTTATCCATTTGTAGTTAGCACAGACTGGTATACATGTTGATGTATAGTTGCATCTAATGTGGCAAGTTAGTTCTGTTTTGCTATGTGGCGATTTTGTTTACTCTTGCTAGATTGATAGATTATATACAGAAACAATTTCTGGTTTGGATCTGCTGTTGATAGAATTGGAAGCAATGAGGTTGGCTTTAATTGCTTTTTCTTGATTGAGATTAGTTTGTGCAAGTGTTCCTTTTTTACCTTTTTTGTGTTTCTGCAGTTGATAGTGCTGTTTTGTTTTTGATCTATAAGTGCCTTTTATGGAGTTGGTAGTGTTGTTTTGTTTTTATCCATTTGTAGTTAGCACAGACTGGTATATATGTTGATGTATAGTTGCATCTAATGTGGCAAGTTAGTTCTGTTTCGGTATGTGCCGATTTTGTTTACTCTTACTTGATTGATAGATTATATAGGGAAACAATTTCTGGATTTGTGAGCTTGTAGACAAGTGCCTCTTGTGTATCTAGAGTTGGTATTGTTGTTTTTGCTTTTAGCTATTTGTAGTTAATGCTGATTGTTATTCAACATTGATGCTTAGTTACATCTAAGTGTGGCAAGTTCGTTATTGTTTCGCAATACTTGCGCAGTCTGTGGTGCTTTGTTGCAAGTTTTACTGTTATTACCCTTGATTGACAGATTTGAAAAGGGAAACAATTATGAATTTGTAGAGCTCATGGTTTAATGAGACGAGTGGAAGGAACACATTAGAGCTCTACGTGATCTATAAGTGCCTTTCCTTTTTGTGTTTCTGGAGTTGGTAGTGTGGTTCATTATGTTTTACTATTTCCAGTGGTCACTATCGGTATTTATTGTTGATGTTTAGTTACATCTAATGTGGCAAGTACTTTTGTCTTCCTTTTTTCGCTATACTTCCAGTTTATGGTGCTTTGTCGGTGATTTTGTTTATTGTTGATTAATTGATAGATTTGATGGGAAAAAATTAGATTTGTAGAGCTCATAGATCACATATAAGAGTGCGAGGAATACACTAGAGCTCCAATTGATATACAAGTGCCTGTTTTGTTTCTTTCTGTGGTTATGAAGTAGGTAATACTGTTTTTGTTATAAACTATTTCCAATTATGCTGATGTTTTCTTGCATCTAAATGCGGCAAGTTCATTTTTGTTAGCTGTACTTTCACAATTTGTGGTGATTTCTTGGCCATTTTTTGTTCTCTAAGATCGACTGATACAATTTTTGGATTCGTAGAGCCTATAGATTAATGAGGGGGTGTAAGGAACACATCAGGCTAGCTACGTCTTTTTTGGATGGATGTATCTTAAGACTGTAACTAAAGAAATAAGAAAAAAAAAAAGAAAAACCAGAACAATGATTCTCTTCTTTTCTTCTTCTGAAAAATGAACATATATATAGATGAAGATAATATAATGAATAATTTTTTTTTTTTTTTCATTTTTCAAAGATGCACTGTCCATGCAATTTTGTTTTGTCGGTTATATTGCATGGTTTCTTTGATGGGGATTAACTGTTTAGATGGTGTTGAGCTTATTTGAGCTGGGTTTTAGTTGTTCATGGCTCTTGGGCTTTGGCATTCATTATTACTCTGGTAAAGAAAAAAAAGAAAAAAGACCTGTCCTTTCCTTCTTTCTTCTTGAAACTTGTAACTAATATAACTTATATATGATAATATATAATATATTTTTTTTTTTTTTATTTTTTTTTCCAAAGAGACACACTGTCCATTTTTTTTTTTTTTGTCGGTTATATATTTTTTTTTTGATGGGGATTAACTGTTTAGATGGTGTTGAGCTTATTTGAGCTGGGTTTTAGTTGTTCATGGCTCTTGGGCTTTGGCATTCATTATTACTCTGGTAATATTGTGTAGTCATTATTATTCAGTAGAGAAGAGACGTGAGAAGGAAAGGCCCTGGTCTGGATTGGTGTTGGTGCATAGGTGTCAGGAAATTGCAACAGGGTCTGAATGTGTATCCTGATACTTTCATATACGTGTACTTGGTGGGATGCCAAAGGTGAAGCGCCTTATGTAGTAGCTTCAATGTTCGGGCGTTCAGTTAAACTAAAAGCAAAATCTTTCCTTAAAGTATACAGCGACTAATAGAGATTCTGCATGAACAGTACGTGTGCATGTTTTGAGTTTTATTTTCATCCTATATCATGTATTGCATGAGTTCCTGTCTTGTATTGGCCAACATAATAGTGAGCATGCTCTGTGTCTTTGTTAACTGCCTTAAGACATTGGTTTGCTTATGCTGGAAAGGGAATTATAACTTACATTGCTTTTGTGTATTTCGTTCAGGACGTGTATGACCCCATGGATACCCATCTTGATCAACAGGATCAAAGTTCTCATGACTATGGATATAGGGATAATGGAAATTACGATAAGAACAGAGAAAATGTGTTGGAACAAACTCTGAAGATGGTGGCCTCAGGCGTTGTTGATGGCCACAATAACATGGTTGATGTAAGCACCTCTTTAACTGCACCAAAAGATTTTATTGGTCAAAGTTCAATAAATGGACTGTAGCCATTTTGTTGTAAACTTAGTACAGAATACATCGTTGGTTTTTTGAGTGACATTTTTTTCAGCATTCAGGGATATGGTCCAAGCCCGATAGTGAAAATTTCACACAGTGCATTGGTCGGCCGAAAAGTCACAAAAGTAAGAGCTGCTGGCAATACATTCCAAATTCATCTGTGCAATCTAGTACTTTTTCCTCACATTTCTTTCTTTATATATTCTTGTCAGAGCTGGACTTCAAGACAAGCGGATACCTTTTGACAAATGCGAATGGTGGCTTAAATCAGATGAGATTTGGGGTCTGGTTGTCATTTTTTTATATGAATTTGTATGTTCTCTTGGAAAGATCCCAGTTAACTTAATCTGATGAATATCTAATTTTAGAGTGCAGATATGTGATGTGGTTGCTGTTGCAAAAATCATGAAGGCTACACTCGTCCTCCCATCTCTGGATCACAGTTCATATTGGGCTGATCAGAGGTGACCTTCTACTTTCTTTTGAGGCAGAAAACTATGAAGTGAACACACACTTGGTTATATATTGACATATATTCTAATTTTCATATACAGTGGCTTTAAAGATTTGTTTGACTGGCAACACTTCATTGATTCACTACAAGATGATATTCACGTAGTTGACAAGCTGCCTCCAGAATATGCTGGAATTGAACCATTCTCTAAAACACCAATATCTTGGTCCAAGGTAATGACCTTCTTAACTTTACAACTTTTGGTTAATTAGTCCTACACATCTGTTGCTATTTCCCATATTGATTCTTCTCTAAGGAAATGTTGCAACTATTGAAATTCTGTTTACTGGGCCAAGGCAAGGAATTTTTTTGTTATGCTGTTATTATGGGTGATGTAAACTGTACAAATCAAGTTATTATGCAATTACTGCACTTAAAAGATCATCATTCACGAATGCAACTTGCAAATTTGGCATCCTGATGATAAACTTAAATTTGTGCTTTCTTGGATCAGGTTACTTACTATAGATCAGAGGTCCTTCCGCTTTTAAAGCAGCACAAAGTGATGTACTTTACTCATACTGATTCTCGGCTAGCCAATAATGGTCTTCCCAGTTCCATACAAAAGCTGAGATGCCATGTGAACTACAGAGCGCTAAAATATTCTGCCCCGATTGAGAATCTTGGGAAAATTTTGGTATCAAGAATGCGACAAGGCGGTAGTCTGTATCTTGCCCTTCATCTAAGGTTTCTCCTACTTACCTGTTCTCTTTATAAGCTTCACAAGTCAAGATATTATAATATTCTTGAGGTTTTTACCATGTAAGATCGAGAAGCTTTTATCTGTTTTGCTTTCCATGCAAGCTAAATTATATATTCTATCCCATTCGTTTTGATTGCAGGTATGAGAAAGATATGCTTGCGTTTACAGGGTGCAGCCATAATCTGACTGCCGAAGAAGATGAAGAACTTTGTCAAATGCGTAATGAGGTTAGCCATTGGAAAGAAAAAGAGATTGACGGTGCAGAAAGAAGAAAACTCGGTGGCTGCCCTATGACCCCTCGGGAGACCGCCCTCTTGCTTAAAGCAATGGACTTCCCCCCAAGCACTAGGATTTACTTGGTAGCTGGGGAAGCTTATGGGAACGGAAGCATGGAATATCTATCTGAGAGCTTCCCAAATATCTTTTCTCACTCAACTCTCGCAACGGAGGAGGAATTAAATCCTTTCAGAAATCATCAGAATATGCTGGCTGGTCTTGATTATGCTGTTGCATTAGAGAGTGACGTTTTTGTTTACACTTATGATGGCAACATGGCGAAAGCAGTGCAAGGGCATAGGCGATTCGAAGGTTTCAAGAAAACTATTAACCCGGACAGGTAGATTTCAGATGTAGTACTATTTCTTGGTTTTAAGCGGATAATAGCATTACCGCTGCGTTTACTAGATAAGTAGGGCAAAAAAGTAAAATATAGATGAAAGATACATTGGCTCAAAGTCGAAGCTAACCTGAACTGTTGTTTTCCGATTGCAGGATGAAATTTGTTAAGCTAGTTGATGATCTTGATGAGGGTAAGATCACATGGAAGAAATTCAGTTCCAAAGTGAAAAAGCTTCATAAGGATCGTATTGGAGGCCCGTACCTGAGGGAGTCGGGTGAGTTCCCAAAGCTAGAAGAAAGTTTTTACGCAAATCCTCTTCCTGGCTGCATTTGTGAGAAGAATCCTGAAGACGAAATATCAAACTAGACTCTGTTTTGCTACTCAAAAGTCGCACACAAGGATCTGTTGCCAAAGAGTCCAAGTGGCTATCAACAGTTTCTGCACTAAACTTAACAACAGATATTTAGTGGATGGAGGCACGCTCAACTGGGCCATGTCAATGGCATATTCTTGCAGAATGGAACCATTTAGTTCGACATCTGGTGTACAGATTGGTTCACTGCAGATTCGCGAAGTGTATACTCATATAACCGGCCTGATTTATACCTACAGTTGAATGAATGGACAAATTCCACTGATGTGGATATACAATGTAAAAGGTTTTTTTACTATGGATGAATACCAGTAGTACATTACTCAATTAGAAAGTCAGTTTTGATCTTGAATTTGGAAATGTTTATTGAAATTATTTCCCAGCTTTCAATGTATACTAGTTCCCTTTTGAATTTCATTGCACTTGTATCATGAGTCTGATGAACTTCTTCTGCTCCCATACTATTATGAAGACAATTTTCAGAGTAAGAATTCTTGGAACACTCTTCAAGTTCAGAATTTTGTAAGATGATCAACCATGAGGTAAATGGATGAAGCTATACTGCTCTAGAGCTCTATGATTATGCTCAATATTGGTTTAAATTCTCTGCATGATGACTACGAATATAGCGTCTCGACAAACTTCAAAACGTCTTTATTTTCTAGAGTTTGAAAGCATATTATATTATGGATTTTTCTATTGTTTAGGAAAATATTGATTTCACGAGTCTAAGACTAGCTCTTTGTTAAAATACATGCAGAATTTTAGCGCAAAAATTAAAACCTAGTGCAATTTTTTTTGTGAAATGGAAACACAGAGAATGCATCTAAGTATGCGCAAGTATTAATGAAGCTACACACATGCACTGTATAACTGGCAAAAACACAACCTTAGCAAGAAACAGCAGAAAACATGCTGGAATCTCATAATCATCAGTGATCTGTAGCATCAATTGCGACATCTCACAGAATCAAAGATGGTCAAAATAGTCATCGATTTTTAGGAAAGGCGAAAATAAACTAGAAAGAAGCATTCGCAAAGTTCTACAATTAAAACTTCTCAAAAAAAAAAAGTTCTACAATTAAAAAGATGTTCTTCATAAAATCTAGCTAAATGAACTACAAAAAAAGCTAGAAGCATTCAAAGGGACAGCTTGTAATCCGGGACGTCATTCAGCCTTCCAAGATGGACTCAACGATGTCGTAAAGAGGGCCAAGCTCTACTTTATCGATCAGGCCAAACTCCTGTATCACATGGATCAGACATTACATATCAGTTAAACCATGTCATATAATGAGTCTGCTGATAAGAATTATAGGGAGATATAATTTCATATAAAGAAAAAGACTTACACATGTGAAGAGAACAAAATGCCTAAAGCAAGTGTTGAGATGAGCCTCTTCTTTGAGACTCAAGATCTTCTGGAAATGTGAGTGATACATATGAGCATACACACGAAACAACCGCTTCAGTATGGTCTTCACGACATCCTGAAAGTTCGATGGAAATGGTGCGCCTGTATCAACCAAATATGATGTTGCGATAATGTTAAAAAATCATGCAAAAAGTATTGTTGCGAATATTTTAAAAAATTATGCGAAAAGAATAGCAATTAGCACACAATTACATACCCAACTTTTGGGGGAAGATGGCCTCATTGTCCAGCTGAGCTTCTATCCAGTCCATCAGGAACTCAACGTACTGTGGAGCAGAAACCTCAATTGGTTTCTTGATGGTAACTCCATCAGCCCATCTGTACTCATACCTGAAGGAACAATAAACAGTACCATGTTATGAACATGTGCAAATAGTTCGCATTTGGTGGTTGAGTAAAGGGAATCAAAGGGCATACTTTGGTCCAGCCGACATTGTAGGACAACTAGACGACGTGCAGAATTCTGTGAGCGTGCCATACAGCATGTTGACTTGATTGAAAAAGTCGACAGCTGCATAACGTAACATAACATAATCGATATATGGCATTAATCACTACAACTCCAGGAGATATTCAGCAACATTTATTAAATAAACAACAAACAATTGCTCATATGGAAAAGACAGGAACACGACAGTCAACAATGGTCATAAGCACAAGGGAAACGGAATGTTTAGCCGAACAAAAGAATCTAAAGGTTCTTCATAGGAAATTAACTAGCAAGCTGTGCTCATGATCAGTATCAAAAAATGAATCTAACATGATTCTATACAAATGAATTTCCTTCTTAGTCGTGAAATTCACAAGTCATTCATGTTCTGTGTACGAGACACATCTGTTTTTGATCTGTTCTTTAATAGCTACCACATTGTTCGCAGTACTTAAAGATCTAACACAGTTCACAAAAATACCACATTTCAACAATCACAAATGATTAAAAGCCTCATACTGAGCATCTGAATCAATGACAACTCAAGAAGAGCAAACCATAGCTATAAAAAACTTACTGTTAACAGCCAGCCACTCATTAAGATCTTCTCCAAGAGGAAGGCGTACGGCTTCCTTCAAATTACCGTTGCCCAAGGTCGAATCAATGTACTTCCTAAGCTGCAAGCCCTATGCATGCAAGAACACAACCAGAAATTAACTTCAAACTAATAAAAACACATAAAATGACAAGAAAATTAAAATATTAAATTCTCAACAGAGAGCATTAAATTGATGAACTCAAACCTTGCTTCCAGAGGAAGAACTCTTCTTAGGCCTAAAGGTATTGCGGTTTCTGCAAACATAAAAAGTAACTCATTGTAAATTAATCAGCAGATAAATAATTAATTACAAAAACAAAGCTCAAATGCTTTTCCAAATTGAACCTATAATTATGCATAAACAAGATATTAACAACTAGTAACTCAACAGCCCAGTTTCCTATTCATCTACATTGGAAATTCCAAACTTGGCTAACTCAGTATATATCCAAATAAAATTCTAAATTATACAACATTTAAACAATTACTTATATTTTCTCAATTTCCATAAAAGAATTTGGAGAGCCTTTGAGACCTAACCTGAACCCAAAAGAAAAAAAGAAATCTACTCACCAATTGGGTATAAAATATCATGCAACTGGCCAGAAATATCAAAAGGTCTCGATTTAGTCAAATTCTTGTAAAATTCAAAGATTTTGCTAATATAAATGAAAATCATATCACTGTCAGTCCCACCCCAAATGTAATGGCACAGTCAATAATATTATTTATACAGTGATAATGTGATTTTCCTATTAATTAGAATGCTCCTCGTTTTCCAGAAACTAACATATGCAATTTCCGAAAAATCCAAACATTTCAATTCAATTTTTCCTTGATAAATTTCACTACATCTTTATTACATAAACACTACAAAGCATTTTTCTTTTCCAAATGAGACATATGCTGAAATCGAGATTTTAAACACTTCCAAGTTTATAAATTCAAGAGACAAAACATGCATGCATTATGAAACGGGAACAAAAGAAGATTGATGACAATGGAAAACAGTATATATACCTGCTTCCCAGACCAAAGAGATTACTCATGGTTATAAAAATGGTGAAATTCTGAAGAAGAAATTATAATTGATTGAGAGTTAATTAATTTTCTGGAGAGCCTTCTGCATGGATATATATACACACAGGGACAGGGTGGGTAGTTGTGACAGTCTGTCAATGACAAGGATGTTCAAGTAATTTTGTATCTTATTAATTCTGCTGTTGGCTCGAATGGTAAGTGGTATTTGTTGTTGGCTTGAATTGTAATTTGTAAGTGACGAGTGTGTTACGATTTGTTGTTGGCTCAAATGGTAAGTGACGAGTGTACTATTGCAGTAAGAGTGCTACTAAAAATTAAAGGACAAAATTTGAATTAATGGAAGGTAATTGAATGGATATTCCAACCGGGAAATAAGGAAAATTAAGCAGTGGGCTGTAATGTAAAACCAGAGAGGTTTAAGATTGGCTCATGAAACCTAATTTTTCTCGTTTTTATTTCCTTCTTTTATTCACAAGCAGACAGTTTCAGTTTTATTTTTTGTCCTTTGTTTATTGCTTTACACCTCACATATATAAATGATTTTTATTTTTTTTGTTAATTAGGTGAGCCCGGAGTATCTTTTGCCTTAAAATCCGTGACCTCCTATAGGTTGATTTTATCGCTACAATGTAGTCGTTTTGTGTAATTTAGAGTTGGAGGGAGGGATGGGGGAGTAATGCATTTTCATGCTCTAGTACATGGTAATGCTCATATAGATATGAAATACGCTTTGAGATATTTTTGAAAAGTATGACATTAACGAGGCGGATGATAGATTGTGCAATTTAATTTAACCTAGTAAACTATATTGTTGTAGGTATAATTAGGATTTATCAACTTTATTAGTTTCTATTGGTTATTAGTTAATTCTCGGTTGATAAAGAAAATATTAAATTGAGTTTATTGACACCGTTTATATTCGTATTTCAATGCATGGATAAAAACCTAAAGGGGATATCCGACCAAAGAATATAAACCATCACCACGTGGAGCCACTCACTAGTATATTCTCTTTGTATGCGTACGGAAGTGTCCTTTTTGTCACTTTTAATTGAATGGTAAAGACAACTTAACTGCAAGTCGATATAATTATATTAATACTTTATTCGTCATCGTTGATTAAGTTTCCTAAACGAACTCGACGTGACTGCACCCACTTAATTAGCACCCAAC
Source organism: Plantago major (assembly GCA_026545765.1). NCBI lineage: Eukaryota > Viridiplantae > Streptophyta > Magnoliopsida > Lamiales > Plantaginaceae > Plantago > Plantago major. Next base: position 88,892,013 of record CM048842.1, read on the forward strand.
AGATTCACCCCTACCCATTAGATATAGTGTGTGTTTATTACAACACTTGTAAACGTATTAACTTTTGGGGCATGGATAACAATCTAAACGAGGATATCCGGACAAAGAATATAAAGCATCACCACGTGGAGCCACTCGATAAAGATATTCTTCGTATATCTACAGAAGTAGCTTATCTGTCACTTTACATTGAATGAGGACGACAACTTTATCGACAGTAATGTATACCTCTTAAGGTAATATATAACTATATGTTTAGTTGTCATCGTGAGATCTAATTTTTGTAAGTGAATGTTGTACTCCGCATTCACTTTGCTTCCCAGGGGGGTGTATTACACCCATTGCACGTCTCCGCATCCTTATTTTTCATGGGGATGGGGAGGTGCAATACTAGGTCAATAAACCAATCGATACATCAACATCCGCTTCTGACAAACATTAAAGCTAGTAAGGTGAACATATTTAAAAGATGAAATGCTTAAAATGCTCTTTTTTATAACTAAACTAAATCAACTAGAATTAAAATAACACCCAATGAAAGAAAGTCAAATCATTGGCACCATCTATATTCCAAACAAGTCTTAAATAAGATGATTTCATAATCATCCAAGATTATACCATTTTTAATACAATTAATGATTGTGGTGAAATAGATAAAGTTTAATTAGCAGTGGCATATATAAGAGCACAAGGTACAATGATGATTGGATTTTTAAACATACCCAGATACTGTGAGATTTTATATTTCCATATTATGTACTGGTGGGGTATCATGTTTAAATTATTGAAAGTAGCTGTTTGTGGAAATATGTTAGTTCCATCAATGCAATTCAAGGAATCAGATGCTATATACATATTTAATATCTCGAATAACTTCATACCTTAGAATTGACGTGTGGTTTAGACTTTAAATGAAAAATAATGCAATCAAGGAATCAGATGCTATATATACACATTACAAATTTAACAGAATCAATTTTCAAGAGATTTATGGGCCTTAAATAGTCAGATAGACAACTAGACTCATAATTCAGTTTCCTTATTTTCTTCAATGATTTAATTATGTTTCTGTTGGTTTCAGCCAGAAATAGTACTATGGAGGAATAAAAACAGTAATGCACATCACATTTTCCAGTTTATTTGATACCTTATTTTCTTCAACGCAAAGACAATATCCAATATTAATAGCTATAATTGTGTTAGTAAAATACGGACAAGCATTAATTATAGTTAAAACCAGATATATCGTCGTTTCTCAAAAGTGGAAAAATATGCACAATCTAGCTCAGAATCTGCATCATTACTTTCTTTTCTCCAGTTTTTTGGGCTGTAAGCTACATTTCCCCTGTATTCGACACCAAAAACAGGTCCATAACAGGACTATTATTGGGCTAGTCAGCTGTCCAGCCCAGTTAACTCACCTAATTCTTGAAAGTTTACTTCTTTGTCTTCCATTTTGTAGATTCTGTATAACTGAAGAGAAAACAGACAAGTTTAAAGAGTTTTATCATATAATTCGGATAGAAACTCTGCCAGAAAGAATGTCTATATAGTCAGTACTGCAAGAATCTGAAATATGTTGCAGCCTGTAATGGGGATTTTGGACATGTCTACATTTATAATCCTGTTGTCGTTTTCTTGTGAAAACGTCGGTCAGACATGAATGGCATGAATTGCAAAGTGTTAGGTGTCAACATATATAGATGTAAGTTTATCCCACATTGGCAGATTAGCTTAGTTGTTCAGTCATTGTGGTACAAAATGACTTGCTGATGAAACTGCAAAACTCACGGAGCTGCGCAGTGAGCACAAAGCGAACTATTCTTTCGCCTTTTACTAAAGAATACCGTGTGCTCGCTGCATTTAAGCAGCATACACCATTTTTTGGAGAGTTCTTTCTCTTTGAGAAGGATCCCATCAATTCATCCCAAATTGTGTCTGTCTGAGTGGTACTTGGTCTTCCAGAATTGGTGTGTACAAAACACTGTGGTATACGATAGTGTATTCGTTTATCCATAGCTGGTTCTTGAAAATTCTTAGGTATACCTAGTCTACGAGTGAATTGTGAATACATGTGGTGTTGTTCCCGGTTGATTTTCCTCCGCATGACATGCCAACAAAAAAAAAAAAGAATATATAAAGATATGATTAGTATATTATACAAATCATATTTATAAATCTTAACAAGAGTAAAAAACAATATTAACAACACTTACGTTCATATTTTAGTAGAAATAAGGCATTGACCAAGTAATATGAATTTGGATTTAATCCTGGACGATTAATGTGACCACTTCCCCAAGACAATTTGCGCCTTTCTATGCTTGAGCCTACTTAAGAACGATGTCTTCAAGGTCTGACAACGCCCAATCGCAACTAATTTTGGAAGCAACAAAATTAGTTCTTTCGAACCTTTCAAGTGTTAGAACTCTATAGATGTTAAATGTATGCCTACTATATATGCAAACTCTATCTAATATAATTAGAAAGATGATGCCAATGGATGAGGGGGGGAGCAGAAGAATGATCCCACCAAAGTGGTGGAGAGACCACCTTTTATAGCCAAGAAAAGCTACCTCAAAGGTCACAAATTAACCCATGTACTAAAGCCACCATAAAAGCTCATTAGAGGTGCAAGACCATGAGTTACAAAATTAATTCATTTTAATTCCGAAAATTAAAGAATTAATTGGTAAAATTGGAGTAATAACATGGGAGAAGTGCAAAAGACTTCTTCTAGAATATGTATACTCCCAACTTGTACCTCACTAGTTCGAGCCAACTTTTATTCACACCGAGAATTGGTTTTCGCCCATGTATTACATTATCACGTAGCTTGCGCAACCCACTACGTAATCAACTATAAAACATGTCAAAACAATCAAACATATGTCCTCTTGACATTTCAACTTTAAAGTTAAGTTGCACATTTTATGGCTTTAGAACGTATAAATGGTTGCTCAATCAACCAATTCTCCAACAATCCCCCACATGAATAAAATTGGCAAAAAAAAAATGCTCATGCAAATGAAGAAATGCAATTCGAGAGTTCTCGAGAATTCGTTGCATCTGGAAAGGTGGTTGTTAGCCTTGAACCTTTCGTAGTGAAATACCATCGGATACACTTGCCAACCAGTGGACGCGATGCCTTGAACTGTTCGGCGTTTTGTGTGTAACAAGACAATAATACTCACACAACGTTTCCTCACACTTTAATCGGTCCTTTCGTTGTTGTCCATTTTGGCCGTGGACTGCCTTGGAAGTATTCATCGAATGCTCTAGAGATTTAGCCCTTTGTTTCATCTCATAGAAGCGGCCCCCTTCACATTCGATATAGGTGATCTCTTATTTAGGAGTACCCTGCCTTACCCCACGTTATATCATCAACGTATAAGGATCATTAAAAGTTTTTCACTTTTCCTACCATGGACAGGTCTATCACTCTTTCATCATAGGAATAGGTTGGGAACTCTATTTCCCGAGTGCTTTGGTCGATCCCCCCCACAATTCGGTTGTCCCTTTGAACCTGCAAATTGTGGTTTACAATCCAGGTAGGGTTGCCATCATGGGCGGTATCATTTAATGGGCTTGTAACCCCATTCCCCTCGATGAAGACCATTTATTAATGGATCTGTGATACTCTCTTTGGATTCTACAATAATCCAACATGTCAATACCAGTTTTTTTATAAATTTACTCACGGATTCGACTTTTAAGTCAACAACTCCCATTAAATAAAACTCTTCCAATAGCATTTGAAACTAACACAGTTTTAACTATTTGTGGTATTATTTTCGGATAACAATGTTTCTCAAAATATTGATATACCAAGCATATCATACTTATTTCTAGATTCTCAACTATGAACTCTAATTTCATAGTTAATCTAGACACAACAATAAGATTTGATATATTTCCTAGTAAATACTAGAAAAATCTCATTATAAAAATATAGCCTCAATTAATCCGAAAATCATATTCATCAGTGCACCAACTCATGCACATCTTGGTATCTCACAGTTAGTTGTATCTCACAACCAGTCTAACTATCTCTTTTCCAATCCTCTTGATTGAAACTATTATAATACCAAGCCAACCAAATAATTTGGACCACAAAATCTGGTCTATCATGTAGACACACAAGTTTTTCCCAAATTTACCGTTTAGGTACTTGTATTAAATCACACAAGTAAACCCATCCAAACAGATTCTTTCATAAAACAAACAAGATTCACATCCTCTTGATGTATCATAGAAGTTTGTTTTGATGAAATAGAAATCTTTGTATGTGGGAATTTAGATCTCACACATTTTCTCACCATCAATTTGTTCAGTCAATAGCTTCTCAAAAGTATTATTGAGCCATTTGATCTCATCTTCCTCTAGAAGATCATTTTGAGACTTGATATTTAATGATATGAATTTGCAAGTCCATATATTCCTAATAGGAATAAACTAGCTAGAACACTTGATCAACATTTCAAGTTTGCGACCTTAATATGCCTCTTCATTATCGAAGTCTCCTCCCCCCACATTTCACACCTCAATAGTGACTAATAAGTGCACATGAGAGTGAACATAATATGGAGGTTTTCCTTTCATGTGAAATAATCATAACTATCCTCAATGATATTGTTCACATGCGTCTAGAATTCGTTCTCTTCTTCACAAGAGATACATAATCTCTGGCTCCAAACCTTAAGAACTTAAAGGTTGATAACACTTTCACATTTCATAAGCAATTACATCTCTACTAGTAGTAGTATGTAAGCAACAAGTTATGAAAACTCAAAGACTTTACCCCACAATATATGGGCAAACCACAACTCTATTATGGGTGACCCATACATTTCCACACACTCAATTCTTCATTTCCACCACAAATCTCAAATTTTCATTTTATGAAATGCACACACAAAAGTTTAATAAGTGAATGGTAAATCTATGTTTCCCATCCAAGTACGATTAAAACTTGCTTTGTCAATACTTCTCAATAAGTAGACATGGCTAAACACCCATTGAAAAAATAAAATAAATTAGTTGTAGGCGCTACAATGTTGAGAACACGACTTGGTTTTTATTAAAAAAAAAAAAAAAAAAAAAAAAGTTTAACCAAGAAAACTAAATTTAACAAATTTGGAAGAAATACAATTCATTTTTATTTTCCATGGGAAAAAAAAAATTATTTACTACGCTTGACATAGTTGTCAAAGACAGTAACATTTGTCCCAATACGTAGAAATCAAATATTACAATAACATAAATTCCATCATCTTTGTTTTAGCAATCGAAGTACATCTACCCACTTCAAGATGAACACCGTCGGACTCGTAAATCTTGCATATCTCTAGCATATGCACGTTTATCTATTAAATAAGACATGACCACAAGAATCACTTAGTAATCCACCATGTCTTTTTATCCAACTTGTAGACATTGGAGTTCCCATACACTTGACTTTAAAGTCTACTTGTAAATGTTATAAACATTATCATGTGTGAACTTAATGGCCTCAATGCCAACTCAATATAATTTATTCAAACACGAATTCAAGTGTGTTATTAAGAAACCATATCTCAAATGGCATCATTGAGTAGAATTTTTCACACCCAACTTTCATAGTAAAGGGGTTCACATGAAAATGGTGAAATTCTAACTCAATCACACAATCAACTTACATTTAGTAATTGATTTCATACAAACATCATGAAACTCTATTTCAATCATCATATCCTTTTCAAGCAATGCGACAACAATGATTTATCACACCCATAGACATGGCTATAAGCCATGTGTCAACCAACCATTTAATGGTGCATTTCTTTGTCATATACAACCCCCACATTTGGGTGTATCTCTTTGAAAAAAAAATGCTTTAAGGATAGCAAGTTACAACCTCAAAGTCGTGACCACTTACAACCGGAACCTCAACGTTCTCGGTGTTATTCTCCACACAGTTCACCCTGCTTCACATTATAAATTGTGAGAATTAATGAAATAGACGTAAAGTTGTGAAAATTTTACTCACTTGAAATTCACAACAATTGAACAACAAGATTTGAAACTTCCATTTCACAAATCACCTCTAAGTGAAAGCGACTTAGAAACACATATTTAACAACACATGGTGAAATTATCTCGACAAGTTACTCACACTTATTCCAACAAAATAGCTACACAAGCTTAATGCCCACAACCAAGGTATGGTCAAATTTATTTCGTCAATATTTCATAACAAGTAGTATTTCAAAAGACATAAAGTACCACACAATTTCTATTCTCAAATAATATAAAAGATACTTTGAAAAGATTTCTCAAATAGCACTCCAACACAATTGCATCATAACGTAGAAGTTAAACAAAGAATTAGTGCATTAAGCAACAAGTCATTCAAAAACAGTAATGCTCAAGAAATGACTTACGAAAACATTAACTCAAAGCAATCAACTTTGACGTTACAAAGTTTAAGTATTATGACTTTCACGCTCATTACATTCACAATAATGTAGAGCAAAAAAAATTTGTAACTTGCACAATCAATATACAAATAACTCAACGAGATAATGGTCTCAAATTAAATTACAATTTTAATTAGATGACATATCTCACAGTAATCGAACATCATGCTCCAACATCCGAAAAACTGACTAATCAAATGCCCACAAAAAGTACATATTACTTTTGTAACTGCTCAAAACAAATTATATACTTGCTAATAAACAATCTCACGCGCATGATATCGAAGAAACAAATCAACCTAATATAAACATAAGTAAAAACCCATGACTAGGTATCGAAATGTAATTAGTGCATGTAGCTTGCTCACAAGACTAATTTTTTACAATTAACAAAAGGTTGCAAATACAAATTAACCACGAGGCATCAACAAACAAAACATAGCTGGTCAATACCGGAGTGGACCAAAATGAAATTTATCCTTGGTTTCTCAAAACATCACATAGCATTTTCAAGATTTACTTATTTATACAGAAGCAATCTTCATGTTCCAAAAAAGTAGCTTCGCGTACCAACTATATCATAAATATAAACCTTTGTTTATAAGGAGATAAGAATGGTTACTGCTTTATTAGTTACTCAAAAAAGAACCGACCAGATCGTTAAAACTTTTACCATTATTATGTTCAAAAGACAACCGGAAATGGAAAATAATTTGTGATTAAGAATGTTGTTCCCGGTTGATTTTCCTCCGCATGACATGCCAACAAAAAAAAAAAAGAATATATAAAGATATGATTAGTATATTATACAAATCATATTTATAAATCTTAACAAGAGTAAAAAACAATATTAACAACACTTACGTTCATATTTTAGTAGAAATAAGGCATTGACCAAGTAATATGAATTTGGATTTAATCCTGGACGACACAGTGGTGTGACCACTTCCCCTTAAGCACAATTTGCCCGCCTTTCTATGCTTCGTACTCTTTCTGAATGCGCTCCAAGATAACGCCCAATCGCAACTAATTTTGGAAGCAACAAAATTAGTTCTTTCGAACCTTTCAAGTGTTAGAACTCTATAGATGTTAAATGTATGCCTCCTATATATGCAAACTCTATCTAATATAATTAGAAAGATGATGCCAATGGATGAGGGGGGGAGCAGAAGAATGATCCCACCAAAGTGGTGGAGAGACCACCTTTTATAGCCAAGAAAGGCTACCTCAAAGGTCACAAATTAACCCATGTACTAAAGCCACCATAAAAGCTCATTAGAGGTGCAAGACCATGAGTTACAAAATTAATTCATTTTAATTCCGAAAATTAAAGAATTAATTGGTAAAATTGGAGTAATAACATGGGAGAAGTGCAAAAGACTTCTTCTAGAATATGTATACTCCCAACTTGTACCTCACTAGTTCGAGCCAACTTTTATTCACACCGAGAATTGGTTTTCGCCCATGTATTACATTATCACGTAGCTTGCGCAACCCACTACGTAATCAACTATAAAACATGTCAAAACAATCAAACATATGTCCTCTTGACATTTCAACTTTAAAGTTAAGTTGCACATTTTATGGCTTTAGAACGTATAAATGGTTGCTCAATCAACCAATTCTCCAACATGTGGTAATTATAGTTTACGATTCACTCGTAGACAAGGTCTATGAATTTTCTGATTCTTGGTGCTATGTGGGAAAAGAGATAAGGTTATCAACTCAGGAACTCTTTCATGCATTCAAAATTAACAGCATTTATCCAAACTTCCTTAGCTTTCATTTTTAACTTTTAACCACAAAACTCACCGTTGTCTCTAATTATCATTTTCTTTTATCAAATATGGAAATCACATTAAGATTGTGAAGTACGAAAAATGACGCATTATTCAACAATCAGGCATACAAATTAAGTCCGGTACAAAATGCTAGAGCTCCAAGATCTTATTAAAAGTACAAACAAATCAAGAAACAACACAACAATTAGCACCACATTTCACAAAGAACACTGCAAGAATTTCAGAAATGCTTAAAGAACAAAAACCAACATAACAAGATGCATAAACTGGATTAGACGCAGCATAAAATTGAATGCCACTTCTAGTGAAACGAAACGAATTTGATCACATCAATCAGTTTTTGCCACCAAGAACGCCCTTAAGCTTCTTAATCTGCGCAATGTCAAGGAATGTTGTCTTGGCCACCAACTCTGTAGGCAAATCGTTCTGGAACAGGGCGAAATCGGTAATCTGCAGACCGGGGTTCGGGCTGCTGAAGCTAACAAAGGCCAAAGCAGGAGTGTTACCAGAATTAATCTGGAAATGTAAAAGTCCCTGTGGAAAGACCATAATGTCTCCCTTGTACAATGTCTTGAAGAAAACCAAGTTGTCAAATGAGGATATGAACCCCGCACAAATGGTACCATCAATGACCACCAGGATTTCGGACCCGGCAGGGTGAGTGTGGATTGGGATGACCCCACCAATAGCCATGTCAAGGCGAGCCATGGACAGTCCGAGACCGTTCACACCAGGGAACTGGCCGGTAAATGCCGGTGTGACGGCTGCATTGATGATGTTGGAGGTGTTTCCAGCTTTGCCAAGGCCGTGGTAGACGAAGTCATTCTCGGTCAATGAGGAGGGCTTCTTGCAAGGGTAGCCGGAAGGGGTGTCGGACTTGGAGAGGTCTGCGACGCAAAAGTCTTGGACTAGAGCGTGGGAGGTGGCTAGGAGGGCGAGGGAGAGGACAAGGACGAGGTTCCGGAGATAGGACATTTTTCGGGTTGTCCTGGAAGAAGCTAAGTGTGGATGTTTGGTTGTGGGATGAAGTGTTGAGAGGGTTCTAGGGGTTTATATAGAATGTTATACTTGAATTCCCATTGTCCCACATACATGTGTAGACTTCCTCTCATAAGGACTTTTAAGGGAATGATGGTTCAATTCTATTACCTTATCAGAGCAGTTAATAGTAGACCCGGTATATAGAAGTATTTTCCGAACGATTCGGATATAGTGTGTTGAGATAAGAGATTGGTTGGCTAATACTTGTTAGAGCCATGCAAAAGGAGCAAGGATAGATAGGAGTTGGAGGTGCCATGCAAGTGATGAGCTGTGAATTGTGATGCATGTGATTATTCATCGTCGCCTTGTTTCCTCAACAAGACAAGACAAGAAGTATCTTTTGTACATTTGTTCCATTTTTGTTCCAAAAGTGAATTTACAAGCTTATTCTGCAAGATATTTGGAAAAAGTGCGTTCCCTGCAATAGAATTATGCCAATAATGGTGTGTTAATGCTTCTAGTACTACTGTTAGCTTGTAATAATGGTACTCCTTTAATAAAAGTCTTGGGTTTCAACTTTCAATTAATGCTGAAAAGTCATTGCATTGTAAAATATTGATAGGTTTGTACGCTTGAAGTTTCAGAATATTTAAATGAATTGAACATGCTACTCATACTACAAAGTACACATTTCTTTTTGAAAATCCATCCATAAACATTCCAAAGTTAAGCATGTTTACTCTATAGCAATCTTAATACATGTGTTGGTGTAGCGGGACAAGCATATCACGCGGAGATCGTTCCAGGACTAAAGCCGTTATAGTATTACTGTTTTATTCCTTTTCCAGAGAAGTATATGCTGTAACAGATACAGGTGAGAGGATTCGAGAAAAGTGGTACTAAGATATTTGTGAAAAATCTGAGGAATGGTCCATAGACAAGGAGTGGGATCTCCAGAAGAGTCCATAATAGTATTATACTCTGTATAGATATGAAATCTGCAAGTCAAATTGTCATTTGTACATATATACATGTGCAGGTTTAATCCTAAAACTGAATTGTGTGGACTTGACCGATTCCCTATCTTCCATGGCATTCCTTTTTGGCCTTACTGTCCCTTTATACATTTGTAAGATCAGTAGAAGTACAAGTGTCAGAATTTACCTAACCAAAAAGTTCTTACATGCTGTAAAAAGTTCTTGTTTTGCAGCTTCTAAATTCTTGTTTTGATTTCAAGGTAAGATGCCAGTCATTGGGTGTTTAAGTTTGTTCAAGTGCCGAACATAAAGGAAATGTATGGAGTTCTACGGAACGGATGGAGTACATAAACTTATAAACAGGGTTACAAGGTGTAGAAAGATGATCATTGCTGAGCATTTTGCTTGTGTGGAATGTGGATGTTCAGAAAGGCCTTAATTAGAAATGCAACCTATTTTGTGTTCTTGAAACAGGAAGTGGTCTGGAAATGAGGTACAATTTATGATGCCATAGCAATCAATAATAGAATGATTTAGTTTTACAAACCTCTCATACAGCAGCTCTAACTTTTGCAACTCAATGGCAGTGATATGCATTATATGTTCTGTAACAGAGTCACAGTTCACACATCAGATTCGACTATTCGAGCCGGTCTAATATTGACTTGCACAGTTACACTTACAAATACAGACAGGAAACTGGACAAACCTTAATTAGGTGCTTATTTGCATCTTCAAGCTCTCTCTACACTGTAAGAATGATGGTGTTTATAAGCGCGACATTAGTGCATATTTGCCGGTACCATTCCCCAGGAAAGGGTAGTCAGTATAACCTACAACAGGATCCTGTGTATAAAACGTAGCCCTGTTGTATTTAATCAAAGGTCCGTTGATCTTGAGTCTCTCAACCAAATCCGGATTAGAGATGAACAAACGGCCATAAGCCACCAAGTCGGCATCACCCTGAGCCACAGCTTCAATTCCTAGCTGTCTAGTATACCCGCCACTGCATATGAAAGTACCCTCATATGCCTTCCGCCAAGTCCTCATGGTTCTTGCTTCCTCATCTGCACTTCCAAGAGGGCCAGATTCTGTTTGGCCGTAGGCTGTGTATCGAGGCTGAGTCACATGCAGATAAGCAAGCTTGGAACCACGTCGTGCTTGGAGCATATTGAGTCTCTCAATTACTGCTAGGCCCAGTTTGCGGGGATCAGAGTCCATCGCGTCTAGATGATCAATTGCAGGTGAAATTCTGACACCGACTAGATCAGCACCTATGGCTGCAACAACTGATTCTACCACTTGCATTATGAACTTGCAGCGGTTTTGGAGGGACCCACCGTACTCATCTGTGCGTTCATTGATACCGTCCTTCAGGAATTGATCGATGAGGTAGCCATGAGCTCCATGGATCTCAATTCCATCAAAGCCTGTTGATATTGCAGTACAATTTTGAGTTAAAGCCATTTGATGCCATAGTCACTGAACTTTACTATGCCATCACAGAAAGAAATTACAAGATGTTTGATATGCATATATTAAATCGCTGTGAGTTTTCAGCTCTGTGTGTGATGACCAACACAATAAACAGCTATCTCAATTTAATGTTAGTGGATCTTTAGCCCCATCATGTTGTATGAAGTCAAGTGTATCTCTTCGTTTAAGTCTTAAATTGCTTCAGAAGCAACACAGTTAGAGTATACAGAATTGGTACAGCACAAGGATTATATAAGGACGAACAATATTAGAATGATGCATTAGTGTAGACAAATCACCACCATCGGCTGCCTGGCAGCGGATCTTACAATACCTCGTATAGTTATCTTGTTAAAAAGGCATACTTTAATTTACTGGACAATCGTGATTTTTACAATGGAATATCATAAAATGGGAATGTAGAAAAACATTACTTGGACAAATCTCATAGTTGCAATGAAATATAAAATTGGTGTCTAAAACATAAGAACATCGGTTAGCTAATGTGACTGACTTCCGCAAAAGAATGCCTTTTTTCTTTATATTTTGTATTTTAACAGAAAATTACTTAAATCAACTCCCGCGACATGTGTACCACTGTCCCGCAGTAAGAATTTGGCAAGCATCTGCTACTAAATCACAAGTGCAACTAAATATAACTTGAAAGACTGAGTCCGTAGTGTGTAAGCTAATATCTAAGCACATTTCGAGTTCCCACTCGTTGTAAAACAGGATGAATGCTGCATGCAGCTTTCTATGTGCCATTGTCCATGTTATTCACAATGTAATGGCCATTGTGCAGTGATGCATATTATAAATCAGGTAAAGAAGTGGTTATATACTGTATCTGCTTCTAAAATTTTAGATTAGTCATTCGGAAATCAATAACGGGGTCTGATGCAGGGATAGATTGCTCACCTGCTTCAATGGCATTTATGGCAGCCTGATGATAGTGCTCGACTATCTCAGGTACCTCATGGGTTTCCAACTTCCGTGGTGTAGGATACCTGCCGTAAGTTCCATCTGGGAGTAGTACTCTCCATCTCTTGGACACTGGCTTGTCTGTGGATGACGCTGGGGCAATTCCACGAGGCTGAAGTTCTGCTCACATCACAAAGAAATCAGTTTCAAGTGCTCAAGCATCGGAGTAACATAGCCAAACAAAAAGTGAACACAACACTGCCAACATCCCACTCAACATAGAACTTGCTATCGGTTGAAAAGGAATGAGTCTATTAAAAAACTAACTTTGGAATATCTTCCAAGTATAACATTACCCATAACTAAAATCACCTTAAGCAAAGCCTACTGCTTAGAACTGATTGAGTAGAGTCTAAATGTAAATGGGACATCATTCTTTCAGTATTAATTTAGCTTGAACGCAGTATATTTCTAGTTTGGCTCCAAAAAAAGAAATTACAGATAACAAGAAATATGAAGTCTTTCCTATTTTTTGCGAAAGGAAATCTCATTTCGCGATGTATTTCTTTGCTTAGACAACGAGGATACAATTATGTACAACAAAAGGAGAAATGTGTATTAGGAGGCACCACACACAGATCAATCCTGAACCAAACACACCAAGCAGAAAAAAATAGATTAAACATCCCGAAATCAATTCAACATCCGAGACAACCAACCATATCACAAATGTCTAACATACTTATATTAGACATAAGTATGTAAAACGTTAGATGCACGAACAAGCATCCCAAACTATAGCAATCAAAATACGACTACCAGGAAACACCGAAAACGGTTAGTACCAGGATGAGAAGCTCGGCCAACATGCCAGAGCTGACAGAAAATAACAGCACCCTTAGCATGAACGGCGTCAACTATTTTCCTCCATTCCTCAACTTGCTCCGTGTTATATATCCCTGGCACGTGCGGAAACCTTTTTTTTAAAACAAAAAACAGAATATACATGTCAACATCATCACCGTTGGATTAGAATCTGACGGCTAATACAAAACTAAAATAAAATCTGGTGGTGTGACCCACATAAGCATTTAAATATATCAATGGAATAATCTATTGGCCATTTGGCCTTGTAAACTATTACTACTTGAATGGTATATAGATGATTTATTTAGATACGGAACTTATTTGTCAATAAAACTATTCACATTATTAATTCATTATTAATCCAAACGTCTATTCTCAGTTTGGTACTTTTTCATATTACAAAATAGTACTTCCTCCGTCCCGATAATAGTTTTCCACTTTGACTTTTTGCAGTCAATGTTTTTCAACTTTGACTTCTAATTAATGTTAAAGCGCAAATGTAAAATGTTCACTTAAATACCTAAAGTTTCATTATATAAAAAAACTGATTATTTTATATTTGCAGTTTAATTGCGGTTTAAGATTAATTCGTAGTCAAAGTTGAAAAAGTAACTCATGTCGTTAACAAGTAGAGCTGACAACATGAATGATTTAGTTTTATAATATAGTCCGTATCTAGATAATTTATATAGATATCGCATCTCGATTGTGTTGTCAATTTTGGCAGTTGATAATTGAGCTAACATGACTGTAGGTAAAATTACGAAAGTACCCTGCAGCAGTAGGTGAGATCATGGTGCCTTCTGTGATGAGAAATCCGCCTGGAGTGGCTCGTTGAACGTAGTACTGGAGAAGGGCAGAATTGGGAATGTTGTTTATTGCTCTGCATCTTGTCATTGGAGCTAGCACTACCCTGTAGCATCAATTTGAAATCAAGAACTTGAGTTTGGGCAAGATATGAAAAATCAGAGATCATCAAACACCAGATATAAAAATCGTTTCTTTTTCACTGGGGCATAACTAACTAACAATTTTATGGTACCAATCAAGTTTAAAGAAGTTGGAAAGTGAAAATTTGACCTGTAATATTTGTTCCCAATCAATAACTGTTGGCAAAATAAGCTTTTCGGTACTGTGATCTGTGAAAGCTTGTGATTGGTTGGTAAGGAGGTGAAGAGACATACATACATACATACATACCTGTGAGAAAGATTGAATTTTGACATCTTGTAAGGGGAGAAGAGATCTGTGCTTTCTCTGCTATCCATGGCTTTGTCAGTCATTTCTGATGGAAAGTGTACTTTGTTGGGAGTTCTTGAAAAGATCAAGAGATGGGTTGTTTTTCTTTCTTTCGGATGGTGTCTGAAAATAACAATATATAATATAAGCAGAAAAGGAAAGAAGAAAGTGATCTAGTACTGTAATGGACGGTGGTCTGAAAATTTTAATGCTTTGGGTTTTTCTTTCTTTCTTTCTTTTCTTCTTCTTGTTCGATTCAGAATATGAAGAAGATGATCTGTGGAATCAAGAGTGGAACAGTGTGTATTCTATTTCAACATGCCAATAGTGTGCTGCTAAATTATTTTTAGTGGAGCTTCGTGTTCTCACTGTGATAGATCCCACTCGTTGACTAGTTTCTTTTCTCAATTTGGTACCTTTAGAACCTCCGAATCCGATACACCAATACATGTAACTAATATAGTCGAGCTATTTTAAATCTTTTGCAAATCAATTCGATGTTCTTTATTTGCATCTAGAGTATCATAGGGTTCGTGTTAATTTGGTGATTCATTCTTCATTCTCACGTTGTATGAAGTGCATCTTATCATGATTTGCCGTATTTTACGATATGTTTATATCTTAGTATCATAGCAACTGGGAATGACTTAGAATAGTCTTGACTTTATTTTTGTGTAATTTATGACATTGACAATTTTTCAAAAACATTTTGAAAGTTATCACTCAATTCGAGGAGAATAAGGACCTGATGACTCGCTCTTTACCCCCTTTTTGTTGCTACTTCAACTTACGTACCACTTGTTAGTCAGATTAATACGTAATTCAATGATATACGAATATATATAAACGACAGTGGATAGATTGAATCAAACCGCCTTCAACAACCAGAATCGAGGCACATGTGCTCGCACAGATTCCTTAAAGCAAATACGCCCTCTCACCTATGGTACTTGAGACGTTGAGCGTTTGCCTCTCAGGAGACAACGATTAACTAAAATTACTAGCCGCACAAGCTAGCAATTTCCAGCGAACTTAAGCGGATGCTCGGTTTATGCGAAATCAAGGAAGGAGAAAGAACAATAAGAAGAAGAGGATGAAGGCTAATTTCGTGTGTCTCTCCTTACTGATTATGAGACCATTATATAGGTGAGGAACAAAGGTAACAACTCACTTCTTGTAATTCTGTAACAGTAGCAACTAATGCCATATTTGATTACAAGATCAAATATGAGATCATGCAGCAGCAAATATTGTAACTCCTTAGCAGTTACAAAAACAAGAAATTAAAACGAAGTTTCTGGAATGATCAACCAGACCGGTAGCAAAATGTTGGCTCGCGCGGGCTAGCCGCTTGTGCCTATTTCGGTCCAGCATTCGTGTACGCAGGTCGCACGCGCCTGCTCACACCCAAGTCCCACTAGTTTTGCGCCCGCGTAGTGAGTCTTCCATAACCTTACCATCACACTTGAACAAGCAGTATAGTATGATAGGTTATAAACTAGTGAAACCTTTTGTTAATTATCAATGTGATACAATCCCACTTATCCTTCAAACTTTGAGCAACTATTCCTCCCTAACCCAAAGTCCGTTTTGGGCGTACAATATATCAAATCAAAGCTCTCACTTAGAGTCCGTTTGGTTTGAGGTTTTTTTTTTGGGGTTTTTGTCCGAATACCCTCAATAATCCAGTTTGGTTGCCTTTTTGTCGGCCCGAAAAAATGGATTATTTAAAATAATCCAATTTCTCTAACCCACCTCAAGCCCTCAAATTTGTACATGAATAATCAAATTTCAAATACCTTCTATGAGGAGGTATTTACATTTGGATCGATTATCTTCTTTCTCGTGAAATATCTAATTTTATACAAACTTCCCATTTAATTACTAAATATGACATCCTAATCCAAGAACACCAATCGATTCACATCAATGCACTTTTTTTTTCCTAATTTACACCTTCAATTTCTTCTTTTATATTTTCCTAGTTTTGCACTCTTTCTTTTTTATTTTTTCCGTTTCCTTAGATTCCACCTTTCTTTTATTTTCCCTAATGGTTTTCTAGTTTTGCACCCTTTCTTTTTCATTTTGGACACCTGTAATCTTTATTTCTCTTTTCTACTCATTTACTTATTAGACAATATTTTACTTTTTTACTTTTGTTTTTGACGTATTTTATGTATTTGCATCAAAATTAATTTCATTTGTTTAATAGTATAACCAACTTTTTTAAACTAATGAATAAACAAAACAATACTAATAATTAAAAAAAATTGTTAGCATTGCTTACGAGAATAACGATGATAATTTAGAGTTGTCTGTTCAAGAACATTTTTTCTTCGTCATTTTTTAAAAAATATTCTAGCATATTAAATATGTGCAAATTTTGACATAATATAGGCGGAGTATACATGTGTTTTGAATACAAAACATGCATCATTAATTATATGGGAATTTTACACACAACAACCTTTTTAGATGCACCTTGAACGTTTGGGTCCCTATCGTTTCAAAATTTACATTGAGGTCCATTTTTCAACCAAAATGTTGACTTTGTGTAGAATGTCTCATTTACCCCTGAATAAAACATCTTCATCTTCTTCTCTTTTCTTTTTTATTATTCTTCATCTTCTCTTCTCTTTTCTTTTCTTCTTCTTGTCTTCTTTCTTGCTGTTTGATTTATTAAAGCCATTTGATTTTCAATTTTTAGTTTCTTTTTTCTTTATACGTACGGTGTACTATTGCATATAGGTATATAAGGTTAAAAGATAATGCGTGTTTTAGTCTATCTGGACACAAATTCTTAAACTATTATTTAAATTCAATCCCATCGAATACGTTAAGTAACTAAGATCTAAGTAGGACAAAAGGTCCCTAAATTGTAGATATACACAGTAATATAAAATAAATGAGATATACAGCTTTATTTATGAACTAAGAATTAAAGTAAGTTGCGGTGGAAAGATGAAAGAAAAATGTTATAACACAACTGACAAATGCTTTGAATATTTCTATTTTATACAATATAAAGCGTGTTATAAATCTTATAGGAATATAAATAGTTAAGAGTGAAAGAATGCATGTTAACCTTTCTAGTTCCGTTTCTTTTTGTTACTACAAATTAGATTCTATTTTTTTTTAATAATTGCTAATAATTTCATTAAGATTAAGTAAGATTAATACGTAACGATAATTCTAAATAACGAGAACAAGTTGAGTAAAAAGAGAATAGATCTCAAGGGCATTTTTGGCAAGAAAAATGATTTTTTCACTCTCTCTCATCAACAAAGTTGACTTTTGGACTTCAATGTAAATAAAATTTTGATGCAGTTCAATGTCTGTCCTTCTCCGTAAATCGTGAAACATTAGGGACCCAAACGTTTATTCACTATCTAAAAAGGTGGTCAGATGTAAATCGCCCTTAATTATATATATGTGGACTTTTTTTACTTTATATATTATGAAAATAACATTTATATAGTTAAAAGTTACCTGACCTAAAATCCAAGCTCCGTCACTAACTTTGGCATTTTACATGCTTCAAACTTTTATGTTTAAAATGTAGGAAAATTTATGTTTAGATGGGATAATAAACATATATGCGATGTCGATTTTAATCGACAAAAATAATTATTCTACGCATGAGATGAAAAATATGAGATTATAAATTTCACTCATATGAAATATCGATCTTATAAGGAAATATGTATTTCATTAAGATAATTATTACACAGATTAGAAAAAATATCTATAAACTAAATTTTAATGGTCAAGTCATATAAACTAAAAATCAATGTCAAAGTTATCAACAATGACAACGTAACTATGGATACAGTAATTTTAAAGATTTTCGGATAATATTGTATACGAAATTCATAAGATCAAAATTTCAGAATTTCTAGATTAAACACGTGAAGGTGGTAAAAATTTGCTTCCCCAATATTTATGCTAACATGTAATTTTCACTAAATCAAATTGAAAATCAAACCCAAATTTATACAATAAGTGGAAAAACATAGATGTATATCAGTATTTCTTTGCTTTATCCTACTGAATAATCCAAAATCAATTCATAACTAAACTGAATTTTATTGAAAATAATCCAATTCGTATGGTCCAACCAAACAAGATTTTTAGGCGAAAACCCCAAACATAATCTAATTACTTAAATGGGCCGAATGATCCAATTTTATAAGATGAAATATCCATTTTCAAACCAAACGGGCACTTAGTAGCTTATGACTATATATTTAATTTTCTCAATTAACAAATAATTAAGAAATATCTCCATATAGATATACCCCACAAGACATTATTTACTACATGTTTTTCTTCACAGTTCCAACACCACTCAATTATAGCCCAAACTGGTACCACGTCCATCTCGTATAAATTCATACATTTTTTACAACATTAACTTTTTTTTCTTATTAAGTAAAAACTCATAGTTGATTAACAATTCACCATTTTATCTTCCACGATATGTTGTATCTTACTCTGCGCGATGGATATAAACCATCATGAATGAAAGTTAAAGCGCAAATAAAAGAACTCTGCACGTGTGAATTTGAACTTATCTTGGATTAAGATACATTTATATAGTTTTAAATTCAGAGTAAATTTCATTTTGTTTCTCTTTTCCCCATTTGGAAAAGTTTATAGAATTGAGACATAAATCAAAGTTCCAACTTCCAGTTGATGTCATCACAAAGGAGCGAGCTGGAATATACACAAACGGGCCATAGATGGCCCAAACAAGAGCAGTTGTATAGAACGACGTCCAAAGATGGGCTCTGACATGAGTTCACTAAGTGATCCATTATTTAGCAAGTACTGGCTAAAGCTCGGCTCAATCTGATATAAAATTTCGATCATATATATCGAGAAGAATTTTGTTATTTGAGCTCGTGAAATTTTATTTTTCTCGTAATAAAACCTTTAAAACTCAAAAATTGAATTTAAATTTCATGAGCTCAAACCCATAAAAGCTCGAATAAAAAGCTCGAAAGTAGTCAATTGTTAAAGTACATTCATTCATTTGGCAGACAGCAAAAACAAGTAAAACGGAGTACATTTCCCACTTCCCAGGCTCATAGAATCAATGAACTTCCTTTTCTAATTATTTAGACATCTTCTCATACAACACACAATGAACAAACAAAAACATCTTATATTCAATTAACTAATAGAGAAGACACACCAATACAAAGAAGCAAGAAAGTCGAAACTCTAGTTATAAACAGGTCTGTTCCTTCAATTTTCTACAATTTCGACCAAATGACGAAGTCAACTTCTCTTGGACGTATTACTCGAAAGAAAGAGCAGGGAAAAATGGAAAAATAACGAACTAAGAAAAAAAAAACAATTGTTATTAGCAGAGTTCTCTTCACCGGTAAGCCAATTGAGGGAGAGAAGAACAGGCGTAGCAGACTAGCAAAGGTGTGGTGGACGGTCGATGTGGTGGACTGGTGGCGGTGGTTGGCTTCTGACCATGTGGCGATGGGTGGCTGCAGAGGTGTGGTGGTGATGGGATGGGCGGTGGTGGAGAGAAGAGGCGTGGCGGTGGCGATGGGATGGGCTGGTGGCGATAAAAGGTGATCTGGGACTGACATTGAGGGGCGCCGCTATGGAGAAATGGCGTGGTGAAATCTGATCTAATAATTAGGTTAGAAAGTAAAATGTGAAGTGTGTGTGTGTGTATATATATATATATATATATATATATTTATATAATTATTAATAAATACTATTCGAATACCTCGTCGAGCTTTCGAGCCGAATACCCCCAATATTCGAGCTCGAAACTTTTTCAAGCTATAATTAAAGCTCGAAACTAACCGAATTTCGAATAAAAAAATTTCTATTGTCATAATTCTAAGATCTTGGTGATGCCTTGCAAGCTCATAGAGCTTTAGCCCATCATACAAGCTTACGGAAAGGGTCATTAATTAGGTTACAAACGAATCAATCATTTTTCCTGCAGCTTGAAAATAGCAAGCGTTTTTATCGCAGAGCTCCATCTTCGACTCGAGTTTGACCATAAATTATATAGCTCAATGACATTATGGAGCCATGTACGAATATTGGTTGATCGGCCCCAAAGCTCGAATAGCCGCCCAAATAAGACCATCGTTCCAAGTTCGAATTCAAGCATATACAAAATACTTCTTTAGACCCGAACTTACATGAACCTCGCCTCAAATCGAATTGTTTGCGGCTCTAATCGCCGTGTTACAGCTTTACTAATATGGCTATAACAATTATACAAACATTGCGACCACTACACGTGTACCCCATATCTTAACCAATTGAAAAGGAAAAATCAATCAATTTTCTAATAATGTACTTGGAGTTGGGCCTTTGGATTAGAAGCAACAGAAAGGCACACGATTTAGAGCCACTCGAATTAAATGGACAGTATGAGACTTATGGCCTACCAAATTAATTAGTCACCAAATTATGATTATGGGCTTCTGGCAATGAACTTATGATGATAGTTTAGAAGCTGATTTTTGGTGATCAACACTAGCATTTGGCACAAGGTAGGGGCCTGGTAGATAAAAATGATAGCATAGCATGTACACCAGCAAAAGGGGAAATAAAGATGTTTATTTATAGACTTTTTTAAAAAAATGAAAACAAATGGTATTATATATTACGGTGCGAATTAATCCAAATTGGATAAAAGTCGCAACATTACTAATCCAGATTGGATAAAAGTCGGAAAAAAAATAATAATCACAAATTCACAATAAACTAGATTGATTAGTTCCAAAAGCATTACTAGAAGTCTACAACAGTAGAAAGGACTCAAACAACAAGCAGTAGTCTATTCAAGAGAGACGGCTTCAAATTGACCAAGTGGCCAATGCTAATTTGCATCTATTCCTCAATTTCAACATGTTACAAGTACTCATATTCCGACTGCAACTTATAAACGGATGCAACCCCTAATTAATATCACCTTGACAATTTAGCAGGCGGATATATGTATGTACATATAAGTAAAAGGAGAGCAGGTGATATGTGAATGTGACATGATCCATTGGTGCAAATCTAATTGGTAAACTTCACTTGTCAATCTACTAACTAGCTAGATTTGGAAAAATGGTGTCATTTCTATCTTTCAGTCTTCTCACTTAATGACCTAGTCCTGTACTTTATTGGTTGGTTTTTCCTTCATTGTCGTATGTTCGGGCGACTTCTTCTTTCAGTATTCGTCCGCATGGACACTCACTCTCCGATGTACATGTACAGGCATATTAAATGATGTAGTAACTCCATTAACTATTATTGAGCAAAACAAATCTAATCTAAATACTAATGTTAATTATAAGTTGACATATGCAATGATTCGATACACGAGGTCCCAAGATAAATTGAAGTTAGCGTGGCTTGTGATGCTAGAAAACGCCGACCCATCGCGTGAAAATGCCGGCTATTTATCCCATTCCCACCACTAATATTATAATTTATAAGTTACATTGGATCACCTTAACCACATTACTATTTACTAATGAGTAATGACAACAACCTTGTTTACTTAATTTGGCATTCATAACTCCTCTCGTATCATATGTCAACTTTCTCCTACCAATACCTTTTAAAAGTGTGTACTAATACGATAATGTTGAAATTGGATGGCAAGTTATAATTTTAAACCATTTTCGATTTAATTGTTACTAGAATGTCGATCCAGCAGTATACTCTGTTATATAAAACGTTAGACAAATCGAATTGGAACAATCCCTATCGTTAAAATGAAAAACTCCATTGTTGATTACAATCATCGAAGTTATTGGTAGGAGAAACACATATATGGAGTCTTTCGCGCAAATTGTAAAATTTTAGGCAAAAAATAAATGAGTATATATTGTGGTTGGGTTTTTTTTTTTAAATAGATTTGTACATGCACACCTTGATTGCAGTTTGTAGGTCAATTGATATGATAACCTTGTTATCTATGTAGTTTTTGAAAAATAAGCTAACTTATTTATTTTCTTATACATTGGCAGCTTACTAGCTTATTAATTTATTAAACAACTGCATAAAAATCAACTGGTTTATCTTCCACATTACTTGCTACCAACTAAATTAACCTAGTTGACAAATCTTCATAGTGTTTGGCTCACAACTTGAGTTCAGTTTTACTTTTATCAAATTTTTTGTGTTTGTTTCTCAACTCTATACTATGCTACTCGAGTTGAGTTACTACTTATCAACTCAAAAACTCAAAAGGTTAATCCAGATATTCTACAAAACACTATAAATACCACATTTTACCAAATACAAACTCTAAAACTCAACTTCAATTAGTTACTTCCTCTGTCCCGGGAAGAACTTCCCAATTTGATCTTTTACAGTTAAACTTTTACAACTTCGACTACGAATTAATCTTAAACTGCAAATGTAAAATGTTCAATTAAATCATATAATGAAAATTTAGTCTCTAAAGTTTCATTATATAAAAAAATTGAACATTTTACATTTGCAGTTTAAAAAAATGGAAAAATTTAATTTCAAAAAGTCAAAGTGGAAAGCTATTTCAGGGACGGAGGAAGTACTATTCATCAACTTTACAACTAAATTCGAGTTGAATTTATAGTTTAATGTCAAACACGCGGCTTGAATCTCCACTCCAGATAATGTTTACATACTGTGTATTGTCTCAAACAAATCACAAAGACAAGGCAATTCTTGAAGCAAGCTTCAAACAGCATACTTGTGCATCCAAATTCAGGTCACCTAGAAATAAACACCTTGAAAAGTTAAACAAGCAATAAATGGAAAGCAAATCCATCTGGACAAGTGAAACAAGCAAACATAGATACAGCCATTTACAAGAACTAAGTTGGGACCAACACTCATTCATTCTTTAATATATCTCTTCAATGTTCATTGAGATCTATAAACCAAAAGGTACAATGCCATTTTGTCTATGCAACTGCAAATGTCACATTTTATTGTCCCCTTTATGGATTAATTCATGTATCATATACTTATGAGTTAGGTGATAGTTTAAGTTTATTGAAGTTAATTTTAATGAAGATATTTAATAAATTAGTTGATTTACTATCTGGATGATTTATTTAGTACAACTGATTGACCTAAGTATGATATCTCAATTGATTAGATAAGAATATAGCATAGAATTTCTTTTTTTACTTTTGAATGAGCCAACTGAAATATCAGTTACGGGTTTATGTAACAAGATCATTTTGATCGAATAGTCAAATAACCTTATATAACTGATAAAACCATGCAATAGATCAATTGAATATTTTTTACAGACTATGATGTACATGAATAACTTATGAAATTGGTTACCACCTAGGCACTTATTAATATAAATGTTATGAATATAAAAAATCTTATGAATAAATCCATGTAAATTATATGTGAGTTGATAACCTAGCGATAAAACATTGTGTGTGTGTGTGGGTCTATAAATTATGAGCAAAGTATAATACAGGAACAAAGCAATGTGTCGTTCAAGCGTGCGTTACATGCTATGATGATGTATTATTATAAAATCGAAAGCACCTTGCGCCTGTAAATAGGTCCAAAAGAACACTAATTAAACAATTGATTAATTTCAGCAACTATATTAATAATAATCAGGACATTGATTAGTCAGTGAAGATTGGCACTATACCTTGTTGTTCCTACTTCACAAGTTCATATTTTTATTATTTTTTAACGTTACACAAAACTCATATATTACGCTAACAAATTACGCATTTTAACACTAAAAATACTCGGTACAGAGTGTATTGGAGAAGCAAACAAAACTCTCATGAATATGAGTCTACTCTACTGTCTGCATGCATCTACACTTGCCTAATGAAATTAATTAACAAATATCTTTGACTATCAAGTCATCTGCTATCATCAATTGCTATTAAATAAAGACAAAATAAGGCTCTGTTTGGCACACCTCCTTTAACCAACCCGACCCGAAAAGCTCATCTATTGGCTCTTCTGTTTGGTATGTGTTTGGAATAAATTTGGTGCTTCATGCGTTATTATACTAAAATAACGAATACTCGTGCATATAGTTTACCAACTGGTTTCACATGATTATTAGAGTAGAATTATCCATGCCCTTCACACCCAATTCAACCTTTCACTATTTTAATAAATAATTAATTTCTTTTTCATTCACATACCTACCTTTCCACGCATCCACCTCCACGACAAAAATCAAATTTATCCATGACCCATCCACCCAATTCATTTAATATAATTACTTTTTGTTATTATCATCAAATATTTATAGTACTCAAAATTAGATATAATAATTATAATATTTGTATATAATAATTAATTATAATTGATAAAACTAGAAATTAGATATAAAAATAAAATTTTAAATTGAAGTAGCAATTTAATACTACTACATTAATTGGAGTTTAAGGATAATAACAGATGAGTATTAAAGATTGGTTTCTATATATAGATGGTAAAAATTGATGAATTTTAGTTATAATTTTTTTATGAGAGATATTAAAGAATATAAATAAAAGATAAATATAAAATAAAAAAATAGAACCAGTAGGTTGGGGACAAGTGTCCCCAATGGCCCAACCTATCCAAACATTTTGAGCCACCACCAGGTCGGTGGTGGCCGACCTTGGGTCTCATACTATATATTTCCATTTTTTTAAAAAAAAATTTACTCAACCAAAAAGGCATGGATAATACAATTCTTATGGTTGTTGAGCCAAGCTTGGATATATAGAAATACTAACACGTGGGGTGGTCGAATTGGCTCATACAATGGGTTTATATATCATCTTGATTTTAAATTTAAATATTATTGAGACCGACTTTTTGTTACAGGTTTTGCATGGTTGAAATTGTTATTTTAGTGGTTGTGGATTTCTAACGTTTTAAAAAGATACAATGTACAAATATAGATAACATTCTGACTTCATATATAACAGGCAAATTGAAATTTCGAAAATAATTTTATTTCAATATTGGAAGGGAAAAATGCTTGCATGGTTTAGAGGTTTGATTAAAAGGAGAATAAACTTTGAGCGCTATATAGTTGTATCAAATGCAAACTTGAGTGTTTGTTAGGAAAGTGATAGGTCATATGTATAGCTCACAGAATTATATAGAAAATTCATGAAGCTGGTTAGTGGGAAGTGAATCTCATGTATGATGTTTTAATTGAAATTGACATAATTTAAACTCAGAATTGAAATTAAAAATATGATAGGTCTGCATTAAAGTTTTTTTAATACGTGTAATGAAATTTGATCAAGTGCGAGTTAAGATTGATTTAAGCTAAGTAGAAGCTTCGACTTAATGAAAATTAATTAGTGAATCACACATATAATTCTAGGAGCATATAATATTTTGAGATTGACATAATTTAAACTCAATAAATGAAAGTGAAAATCCAAATATTCCAAAAAACATGTAGTCTTTAGTCCATCTACTTAATACTAAAATCACGAGAAGAATTTGCAACTTACATAACATTTGAGGTTTGAGTAAGTATTTTGAGAGATGGTCTTTAGATAATATATCTAAAGATGGATCTATATTGTCAAAGAAATTATCGATGTTATTAATCAAAACACCAATGTTGAAAGTATTGGTGTTTTTTCATATTACAATAATACTTATTTCGTCAACATAGACGTTTTGACTAATAACATGAATGGTTTTATTAATAACTCAGGCCGTCTCTAGATAAGATATATAGAGATTGTCTTCCATAAGACTTTTAATTTTAATTTGCGTTGAGGTTTAGTTTTAATAATGTAGTAGTATTTTCAAATTTTTTTTTGAGGTTTAGAAATTTGATTGAAAAGTCATCACAAATTCAATTTACATGTATAGTGAACAATATCACTAGATATGCCACGTATGGAGTAACAATTCCGAAACTACCACACAACACGAGACTACATCCTAATGTATGATTAGATCCGCCATATGACCGGTCCATTGGTGTTACAACTCTAATATCTAAAAACTAAAAAGTGATACTAATGCTCTGTTTTCTTCATCTTCATCTGAAAATTCATTAATTTTAGTTCAGTTTAGTTCAGCTTAGTTGTTTTTTATACTACAGTTCAGTTCAGTTCCATTCATTTCATTTTAGTTAAGTTCAGATCAGTTTAATTCCGGAGCCTAATCTGAAAACTCATTAATTTTAGTTAAGTTCAGATCAGTTTAGTTAAGTCTCTGTTCTTTTCATCTGAAAATTCATTAATTTCAATTCGATTACATTGTTTTTATAATACAAATAAATTGATTAGACGAAAAAACTTGTCTAACTCATTAATTTTAGTTCAGTTCAGATTCATTGAGTTAAGTTTAATTATTTTTTATAGTTTAGTTTAATTGAGATCAATTTTGTTTATACTTAGAGAAAAGAAACCTAATTGATAACTCATTCTCAAAGTTGGGAAAAAACGAGTAGAGCATAAAAAGGCATGGTCCGATTGTGGCATGATGACAAGAAGAACCGCTTGGAGCCAAACACGTCCTTAACCTTTAGATTGAAATGGACCCCACTTGGGAGTTTTTCAGATTTTCATTTTCCGGTCAATCCTCTATCTCCATTGTATTTACTCTTCTTTTCCTACAATAAAAAATCTTAAATTCTTCTCCTCCTATTTCCATTTCATTTCTACACATAACATAAATGATCCACCATTTCTGATTCAACAGAATCTTTCAATTCTCAGCATAGGATCTGCTGCTGCTGCTGTATCCTTCATTTCTGATTCATTCATTCCAATTTTCATCTGATTTTTTTGGTTTCCTACAAAAAGAAAGAAGAAAGACTCTTCCTTTTTGCTTTCTCTTTGTTATGGCCGCCTCAAACTCCACTCTTCCCTGACCTAACACTGCGTCGTTTTGTTGGGTTTTTGCATCTCTATGTCAAAGAATCTTCATTGATTTTTCTGAGGTTAGTGATTTTTTCATTGAATTCAGTTTCTGTGTTGTCTACTGCTGCTTGCCCTTTTCTTTCTTTTTTTCATGAATTGTTTCAGTTGTGTGTATGTTTGACTGGGAGTTGGTTTCAGTTGGGATTCAGCTTGTTTAGTTTGAAACTTTGCAAAAAAAATTATCTTTTTCCTGAATTCACTATACAAGGTGTAATTTTTTTTTTGTTCTTGTTTGAGTGGGAGGCTAGTTTCGGTTGGGATTCAGCTTGTAAATTTGCGAAAGTTTTGATCTTTTTCCTGAATTCACTGCACAAGGTGTAATTTTTTATTTTTGTGCTTTCAGTGAATTAAGCTCGTTTTGTGTGTGTCATGTTTGTCTGTAAGAGGGTATGTTTGGAAGGAATACTTGTCTGGTTGCTTTGTTTTTACCTATTGCTTTTTCGGGTAGTATTGTGGTTGTTATGGCTTGCAAACTACTTGGAAAACAATGATCCTTGGCTGCAAAATTATGATAGTGATGGCTGCTAGTTTTGTACTACACTTCTGGGGCTAATCTTTTTGGGTTGGGATAAAGTATCATGAATGATAACGGTGAAATTTGGCAAGAGAAATGTTTTTGTGTTCCAGGTGAGCACAAAGTGCTGGAGTCTTGAAAAGTTTGAGTGCACGGAGTTATGTAGGATAGAACTCCTGCAAGATTTTGATGCAAATACTAGAAATGAAATTGTTTTTGGTTGGTTTGACTGCTTTTTATGATCTCTTGTTCCTTGATTGGGTGCAAATGTGGAAAATTTGAGCAAGTGTGCTGGCTTGATGTATTTCTTAACAATCTTATTCTTTTGCATCTGCAGGAGAGGGCTTTGATTTCCAGAAATGGAGAAAGATGAAGAGTCTGGTAGCCCTAGTTGGACTACATCATACTTCATGCAAACGACTGAAGATGTCGCTAGAGCTGTTGCTGCTGCTGCAGCTGCTGCCGTTAATTCCCCACGACCTTCGGTCGTATACTCTTCAAAAGATGAATCTGGAAGCCCACTTCAGAGACTTCAGAACCGTGTTTCGAAGATGATTAAAGGTTTATCTACTCCACCTGAGGTGAAAAGTGGACTTTACAATCCAGAAGTACTAACTAGTCAAAAACGCCAGTGGGCTAACTTTCAATTGCAGTCGCTGGTATGGTCTTTATCACTAAGTTAGCTGTGCTACTGTTTAAATTTTGTATTCGGTGCATCGTTGAGTTGTTGATATCTAAAATTCTCATTGGAACAAAAAACACCTGCAAACTGTAGGACTACTTGAGCCAATTTTCGTTTGGATACCTAATTGCCTTCTGCAGAAACTTCAGATTATTGTAAAGTAACTAAATGTTGAAGGTAAAAGTGGCTTTTATGCGAATCTGGTGTGGCTGTGGGTGTTTGTGAAAGACGGAGAGTTATTGGAGATTCAAAGTTACTTTCTGAGAATAACTGATCTAGCTTCTTCAAAGAATGTGATTTTTTTCCAGATTATTTTAAGCTTGAAATAATCAGATGCCGACTTTGAGAACACCTTTTCTGGCGATTCTGCTACAATTAAGCTACTATCAGTTTATATAAAGCTTTTGCAAACAGGCACTAAACTTATTTTAGCTGCTGCTGCTCTTTAAGAAACTATTATTCCACTGCTGTTTATATATCAACACTGTAACAGAGTACTTGTTTGCTCCGTTTCGTGTATTATTATCTTACTAAAGTTTGCAGGATCACAGAGCTTGGAAGGAGCCATCAAAACTTATCGAAAGCATGGTAGTTGTGGGACTGCCACCTAATTCTGATATTGAAGCACTTCAGCAACTATACTTTGCTCGGAAGTTTGAAGGTCCAGGGAGATTTCGAAGTGCAGTTGGAGGTCAGCATCAGTCTCGAGTAGAACCTAACCTTGAGCCTCAGGTGTTGATTCTCGTTTCTTTGCTTCACCAGTTCTGCACCAATATGTTGCTTTTACACGAATGAGAATAGCATGCTGTCTTCTGTTGGTTTTGCAGGTCTTGTTTGTCTACCCACCAGAAAAGCAGCTGCCACTCAAATACAAGGATCTCCTCTCGTTCTGCTTTCCTGCTGGAGTAGAGGTATAAATGTTTGTTAGATGTGAAGAGAATGCTTGTTGATTGTGTGTTCTAGAAGACTATGTCTTCAAGGAATCAATTACTTCTGACATAATAAATAAAAATAATCTGGTTTGTTAAATTAACTTCCGTAGAGGAGTAACGTTATTTTACACTGTACGTACATTAGTATTGATCTCTAACCCATAGCACCTCATTACAGGTGAATGCAGTTGAGAGGACTCCGTCGATGAGTGAGTTGAATGAGATACTCCTTGGACAGGTATTTGAATAAACTCTTTTCTTTTATCTCCTATGTTTTGTTATAGTACTATAAGTTTAATCAATATCCGGATCAATTTTGTTGCACCACTTCGCAGTTGTTCCTTGTCGCTATCAAGTGTAACATTATATTTTCTTTGGTAATCGGACACGATTCACCTAGCATGTTACTCAACTTTATTCCATTTTAACTTTTATTTCATTTTTAAATCTCCTTTCGTTATAGAATATAGATCTTGCAAGATTTATTTTCTTCAAAATAGCACTAATTTGTAAAGCTACATGTGATTCTGGCAGAATATCTTTTCCTTCTAATGTTCTTGTCGCATTTTCCTCAATCTGTCATCACATCGTAGCGAACAGTTGTTTCTCATCTATCAGTGCCATCATTTCATCTTCTACCTTGCTGGCTGTCACATGGATTAATATTGTCTTGTATTTTTAGGAACATCTCAAACAGAGCGATCTGTCCTTTGTCTTTCGGCTGCAGGTATACTATGCTCTACAGTTTCTCAGTATTTTCATGCATTTCACATAACATTTCATGAATTTTTGCAGACTCGGCCTTTTTCTGAATTACACGACACTGAATTTTTTTATTGATGTTACGATATAAGAGCAGTATTTTCCAGTGAACAAAACTTATGTAGTACTATGTTAAGTTTCATCATGTTCATCCACTGTAGAAAAGTTATGTAAGCGTTAAGTTCCATCTTGTTTGCACAAGCGACCAATTTAATGTTATATAGGTTAATCGGATAGTTCTCACTCCTCTTTTTGGATTTAATTTCTTTCCTTTTGTTTTGACACAACTTTATCTTCTTTATCCAGGTAGGTGATGACTCAACACTTTATGGTTGCTGTGTTTTGGTTGAAGAAATTATACAAAAGCCGTCGGGATTGATATCAATGATGTCCAACAGTCAACCATCTTCATCGAGCCTAAGCCGTCATATTTTAACTACACGACGTTGTTATTGCATTCTTTCCAGGCTTCCATTGTTTGAGCTACATTTTGGTGTGTTAAGTAGGTGAGTAATTAGTTCACTTGCGATTAACAAATACATGTTTCTATGATAATTTCTCATTAAAACATCTCCATAACAATATTTATACTAGTGCTGCCTGGCTGGTACAAAATAATTAAAGAACTTGTGTGATACCTGCTATCTGGGATATGTTGTTTCCTGTAGGAATGATTATGACTATAGGACAATTACAATATGATAACGTGCGTGGCTGGTCTTTTTTTGCTTGAGCAGGTTTTCCTGGACATAGGCTAGGCATTTTTAGTGCTCTTTTCACAATTTAGATTCACAAGATGGGTTGCTGTGATTAATTTGTTTTACTCTAACCCTGTATGTTGTGTGATTGGTTTTAATTGTCCAAAAGCTGGCTAAGTAGTGTATTTTCTAACCTCACCTTATTTTGTATGTTTCATAGTATCTTCACGGAAGAGAGGTTGGAGAGATTAACAAAGCAGATAAATTCTTTGAGTTTCGAGTCACCGGAAAACTATGGTTTTGTTGTAAATTCAGAAGACACAAATGGTGGTTCACTGGAGGATGGATCAATCAACGTACAAAATGGAGCAGTTGAAGCTCTGCAATCAAGTGATTCCATCTCCGGAGCAGTTACTGATGACATATCTCAAATTGAGCATCAAAATTTGAGTGATAAAATCTACTCTAAGAAAGAAGATAAGGGTAATGTTGTCCCAGTTGGTCCTGAAATGGAGGAATTGGCTTCTTGTGAAGAATCTGTTATTGATACTTCTATCTGCGACAATATTACACATAATCAATCAGTGGATAGACACTTACATAGTGTTGTTTTGTCACCACTGAGGTATCAGCAGTTTGAGAGCTCAGAGTCTTCGTCCAGGTATATCATCTTGACATCTTCGTTGTTGGCTTGTATTGTTCCTACTTTCCTCCCTGATTAGATTAGTATTATTCAAGGGTGTCATTCTATTTCTAGAAAACATGAAATTTATCAAGGATCTCATGCTGTGCTTAAACTCTTGATTGAAACTTGTAATCCTCCTGTTGCTTGACATCAATATGCATAGTATTGAGATTTAATGCTGGGTATGAGAGTGTCATCTTTCAATTAAGACAGGGCATAAGTTCTACTTCCTCCGTCCCGGGAATAGCTTCCCGTTCACTTTTTGGGTGGAGAAAATAAAGTATATATTACTTTTGGATAAAATAGTACTAGTGGGCCCCTCAAGTTGATTTTTAAAGTTGGAAGTGGGATAAAATATTGATAGGGTGCTTACTTTTGAGTATATGTAATGTTTTAGTTGGGTGAGTGGTTGCCAAAAAAGGAAATGAGAAGTTTTGATTGGGACACCCAAAATGGCAAAATGTGAAGCTATTTCAGGGACGGAGGAAGTACTTTGTTTATTGATGCCGATATGAAATAGAATCTCACATTCTTTGTATATGATAATACTATTCACTCCCTCCGTCCCACTGATTTCTTTTACATTTTCCTTTCTTATCCGTCCCACTAAATTCGTTAAGTTTCCTTTTTTGACTACCTTTACTTGCTACTTTTTTTATGAGTCCTACCATTCAAACATATAACACTGTCACTTTTATGAAACCATGCAAAAAGCAAATGTAAAGAATTCACTGGGAGTAGTCATAAAACCTACATAGTTACATCAGTGTTAACAAACGTGTTACTATCACACAATGCAGTATGCAAGGTTCTCCAAGTGAAGATAGGCAATTCAGAAGTGATGTGGATGAGCCCGAAACGGAAGAGACATCATCGTCTGGCCGAGATATCTTCAGTGAACACAGTGATATCCTTGAGTGGGCAAAGGTTGGATTCCGTATTTTAGATGATTCAGTCTATCATTATTATTTGGGCCTTGAAGATTCATATCTTTGTCACCTACTTGTTACAGGCAAACACTCATGGATCTTTACAAATTCTATGTGAATACTACCAATTACCTGCCCCGTCACGTGGTTCAACAATCAAGTTCCAACCTTTGGAACACCTGCATCCTCTGGAATACCATAGACCTGATGAAACAGTTTTACACATTGCTGGATCAATTATTGATTTGAGATCATGTAGCACCAGTCTGGAATTAGCAGAGGTAATTTTTTTTGGGTCACTAAAACAGTGTTCATCTGTGAAGGATCTTTGTTCATATTGTTTTTGTTCTGAATAGGCGACTACTGCACTCATGGTGGAAGAGGAAGCAGCTGCGTTATCGGTATGGGCTGTTGCTTGCTTATGTGGTTCCCTCCGACTGGAGCATGTAAGTGATCTTCCACTTGAGGCATTGCTTTGTGTCTCACCTGTGAATGTTGATGTTTTTTATGCCCGTTATCATGAAAATATATTGCATAAGCCACATTCCTACCTGATGCTTGGCCGTGCAGCATCCTCACGAGTCAACCTTGTATTCTTGTTGATTGCTTCTGTACGTTACTGAAAGGATTTTCTGGGTTTCCTTGTACAGGTGTTAACCTTATTTGCGGGTGCTCTGCTGGAGAAACAGATTGTGGTTGTCTGTTCGAATTTGGTAGGTCTTTTATTTTAAAGTAAAATCATATTGACGAACTGCCTTTGAATGTGCATGCAATTATCACATGGATCCCTTTCTTTGTTATCTCACTAATGTGCTTCATCATCCAACACCTGCTGCAGAGGTACCCTTTATCACCAACTTGATTTTTGTTGGATTTGTGTGCAGGGCATTCTATCTGCTTTAGTTTTGGCTATTATTCCCCTGATACGGCCTTATCAATGGCAAAGCTTGTTGATGCCAGTAATATTCTATCTCTTGTTTGGTTGTGTTAATTTTCCTGTGGTGGAACTTATTGTATTGCAGCTTTCTTTGTGTTGTATTATGCCAATTGACAAGGTGTGTTTTCAGGTTTTGCCAAATGACATGTTCGACTTCTTGGATGCACCTGTTCCGTACATAGTGAGTTTCTTACTTTTAATGCATATACACTCAATCAGTGCCTAGATAATTCAGATAGTTACGTTACATCTTAAAATAATTCAGGAGTTCAGTGCAGTGTGTGCTGCCCTTCAGTTTATCTATGTTAAAGAATATTTCTAGTTGCTACCCTATCCTGCAATGGTCGATACTGGATTGTCTGTTGTGTCGTCGTTTCTTGACATGTCCAATGAACCGATGAATTAAAAAATTCAGTAACTCATTTCGTGGGAATGGAGGGATGTAATGTAATAGTTGTATACATGTATTAGATATAAAGTTACCCTTTTATCTTGTAAGTTTGTTGATTTTTCCTTGTTTACTCTTTGTGCAGGTAGGTGTGAAGAACAAGACAACTGAAGTCCAGTCAAAGTTGACAAATGTCATTCAAGTCGATGCGAATAGAAACCAGGTATTTTATGCTGTAAATTCAATGGTACTAGTTTCTTATGAAGTTATACTGCAACAATCCCATGTTCATTGCTGCATCCTTAATTATGGAAATAGAGAAAAAGGCCTGAATATTATGATGTTGTGTGAAGCCATTCTAGTTACTTTAACACGTATCCTTACTTCACCAATGCTGCTTGAACCTGACATTCTTGTAATTTTATCAACAGGTGAAATCACCAACGTTACCGCAGCTACCTCAACAAAGAGAGCTTTTCTCACGCCTTAGCCCCTACCATGCAAAGCTGGTAGGTGAGAGCTACTTGGCCAAGAAACGACCAGTTTATGAATGCACCGAAGTGCAGGTATTTATTTTCTTTCGATCATTTTCCGACGTTTTGCTTCTTCATGTCTCATTAGGTGTTCAATATTCCATTTGAATTTATTATGACTCGTAACACTTCTTTCCTTGTTTTTAGGAAACATTTGAAAGTCAGTATTTCAATAGCGTATTTTACAAAGAGCAACGTTTTGTTATCATCTTATGGAATATGGAATATGTTGTATGACATCATGTTCTTAATATTTAATGAATGGCAACTTCACTTTTGGACATTTTATTGCTTTGGTCGGTGATACTATCAAGAAACTAAACAAGCTTCCGTCTCCTTGACCTCCTGTGAAAGTTATCCTCAGTGTGAAATTCCATAGATAACTTAGAATTATGAGTAATGTTCATTGAAATGCATCATATTGTAACTAAAGTCAAAAGGGAAAAAAAATTAGAGGAGAAAATTGGAAATTATGCAGAAAAAGTTGGATCCTGCTAAGCATTTGAAAGCAAAATATTTAGAGCTCCTTGTGCTTTTTGAGGACTGCGAGTATAGAGAATTCTAGTACATAGAATACAGTGTTTCGTGTAATGTACATGTTCTATATTCTAATATGATATTTTGGCCTGTGACCTTTTTTAGGCCGAAGCTGCCAAAGGCTTTCTAGGAGTATTGCGTTCTTACATGGATTCGTTGTGCTCTAATCTCCGTTCTCATACAATTACAAATGTTCAATCAAACGATGACAAGGTTTGTTTCAGTTATTGAAGTCCCACCTATTTGCTAAATTATGTCTCCTGATGTCTGCATGTTTGTTAGTTCTTTGTAAAGCACTATTGAGCTTATCAACCAAAGTATGTTTCATTTAAATTATACTCTTCAGCATTATGGACATGAATAAACATTTAAAGGAAGACTGCCAAAGTTATTGTTTTGCACATCATTATGAACACTTAAATTTCGTGGAATTCAACCAGGAAATATCCGTCTTAATTTACTGTACTTTTCCTCTTTTAATTCTATAAGCGGGCAAGCACCAACTCTGTGTTCATTGATTCAATTTTCAGGTGTCATTGCTATTAAAGGAAAGTTTCATAGAGTCTTTCCCTGGCCGTGATCGGCCTTTTATGAAGGTACTCTCCTCTGCACAAAAACTCATTCCATACTACTTTTAACACTTGAGTGGATGGAGCTTTTATTGTCATTCTTTAAATTGTTTTGTATACCAGCAATCTTGACAGTACCATGCTAATGTATGTTTTGCCCTTGTATATTGCAAAGCAGTTATTCCTGGACACCCAGCTCTTCTCCGTACATACAGATTTCGCACTCTCTTTCTTCCAGAAAGAATAGCAGCTTCCTTCCGGCAATGCAATCCAGCAATTATAATTATCTACTGCGATGCAAGGCCTTGTTACAAAATACCAACAGCTCCAATCAACGGTATAAATTTCGTGTAATCTCATAAAAAAGAAGATTATGTATGTCTTGACCTCCACAAAAGACTAAGTCCTCTTAGGGAGCCCCATAATCGGAGTTCAAGACACTAATGTATAACTAACTATAGCGTTATAGCCAGGCCTCATACTCCCGTGTTCCTTCGGAAAATGACTGCAATGTAATAGTGTGTTGAATGTAGAAGCAACATCTTTTTATTAGTGCAATGTAATTCAGTGTGTTGAATGTCGATTGCCACTTGCGTATGGGTAATGATGGTACTACTGTACTGGCATAGTTGTGGAAAAACGTGTCGTTTTTACGGGTCCCGTAGGTGTGGTGCTGTTTAAGGAAGGGTGATGGAGAACCAATGTATTATTGGGTGACACAAATTATTGCTACAAAGCAGATGTGTGCTTTGTATTGGCAGGTCTCTCTCATGCCCCATTGAAAATGCCTGGCAATGCTTTGAGTTCTTCCATTATTGAGGACCACTTTTATAAAGTTTTTACTACTAGTAGTAGTATCTTTATTTAGGATAAGTGATACCAAGTGTTTCCGAAATTCGACCTTTGCAATGGCATCACCGTTTGAAGAGCAGCAAGACGAGCCATTAAGTCACAGAGGAGTCGGATTTTGGACTATATATATTACTCGACTGTAAGATAAATTCTGGCTCCGTCTCTAAAAATGACCTGTTTGGATCGAGAATAGCTCCAAGCAGGTCATACGGGCCTAGAACAGTCTTAATTTCGTAAAAAAGTTAAAAACAAAACACTACTTAGCTTGTACGGATGAAGAGTCAAGACACTGTAAGCTTCCAGGATAATGTAATGATACATATCTATAACTCTTACGAAGACCGTACACTCTTCTGTCTAAATGTCTATGATGACCATTTGACATTTAATAACCTCAACGACTCTCTACTTATTGCAAATTCATGTAAACTGTCGGGGCAGCGGGAGGTAGGGGTGCATGAGGGGTGACAGTTAAATTAAACTCCGAGCAATCCCCAAGTATGCAGTAGTTTTTCCTCGGTTAAATGGTGGTTTTACATGTTAGCATAGCTAACTTGAATTCCTGACTCCGACACCGTACACTGTAGGTTTCTTTCTTGATATTGTACATATGACTTGAATGTTGAATGAATCTTGAAGTATATAGAGCATAAATGCATGACCTGTGTTATCACTTGACTGTAACCATTTGTGTTGCCTGCCACATTTAAGCCAGAAGATGGCCAATATTAATTATGTCATGTACGTTCAAATTCCACCCAGTATTTTTAAGACCGCGGAAACTATGTCGCATCCCGAGGGACAAAGCTTCTATATACCTCCTTGTTAAGCTTTTAATAAGGCATGTTCTTGATATATTCCATTTTCATACGTATGTTTTACACATGTTTATAATATTTCTACATTAGGCAATTTAGAATCTGGTAATCTAAATTTTCACAGAACTTTCAATGAATACAGAACAAAATTCTGCATGAAATTATATGATTCCTATTTGGTTTGAACTTTGAAGCTTTAGCCGTGTCATAGTATTTTTCTTTGGTCAGCAGAATAAGGATAAGCTAGCTAACAAAGTAAATGAAGCAGAGAACAACTCATGGCAGAGTAGCTCTGATATTAAATGTGCCTGTTCGTACACTGCCGATTCCCAGAATTTTAACCCGCATAACTTCATATATTTATCTTTTTTAACCGTCTCACACAAGTTAATACATTACTAGAAATGTTAGTGGCCAGGGACGGGGGAGTACATATGCTACTTTTTTAAAACAGTGCAAAGCACAAGTTCTTGACCTTTTATGTCGTCAACGATGACCTAAATCATGGTGTTATTTCATTTTTGCAATGTAGATACCTAAATCGAGAGGTTCGAGTCTAAACTATTGTCCAACCTCAAATGTTAAGTTTCGTCGATGATTTGTACCAGAACGGTGTAAAAGTTCTAACTCCCTTCATATTACAGAAACCTGAGTTGAAACCACTAGCATCGCCCCGTAATGTCGATGGTGGGTCCCACTAAACCAGGTGCTATGACAGGTCTAACACCAACCCCGTATTGCATACAAGAAGTAAACGATCAAGAATCTTGAGACTTAATATTACACCATGAGAAACGAAAGGAAAAAAGATGCCAATGTTCCATAAATATCCATTGTATGATGATGAACACTACTATACTCTTAGTCTGAAACCTATACAAGTACTACTACCTAATGGATTATTCAAGACTTTCCCATTGACTCTCTAACACAGCATGCTATATTGGATCATCGTACTACATGTATTGTATACTCTACAACAATAGATCACCCGGTACAATTCTATTACAACACATTAAATACAACAATAGATCACCCGGTACAATTTTATTACAACACATTAAATTATTGTGAGTCACAGCGTGACTTATAACATATACACAACAAACTTTCCCAAACATATGTCACAATATAAATTTTGTCATGTTTTAAGCTCCTCAAAAGATCTACTACTAAAAGCATGTGACAAGCATTAATAACAAGATTAATATTATCATCAATTAACATGATCACACACACTCCAGTAAACCTCTTTCATGTCTTAAAAAAAAGACTGATTTGATTAGTCAGTGACTAGTCATGTCTAAATCCCTGACATTTTTTCCAGATTCTTGTTTGTTTGATTCCTTCCAAACTGATGAATTACTACTTGTGCTAACCTATTTAGTACTTACTACTAACCAAGATTCTCATAAGACTAATACAATCCCATGAAACAGATGCTATATAAAACCTCAGATCTCAACAGTGACATCCTTAATCACATTCAAGAAAGCAAAAGATAAGAAGAGAGGGTACAAAGTTTAAAAGCATGATCAGAAGAAGCACTAGCACCATTGCTCAAATTGAGAAAGGTCAAATTTTGAATGGGGTAAAAGTAACAGTACTTACCAACCAGTTAGATGAAAAAAGTAAAAGTTCTTGTCTTGGCAGTAACAGATGATACTCCTACCACCACTGCAAATCTTGAATCATCCAGGAGCTCAGAAAATTCAGAAACTACCAACTACTGTTACCTTTCACAGAGAAAAATAATTAAAAAAGGTAATTGTTGAATTAATTAATTAATTAATTAAAAGATAAAATATATAGGTTTTTGGAATGAAATATTTTTTAGGCTAAAAAAAAGAAGGTTTTGAGCTGGTTTTATTTACTCAATACATCCCGCTAATCTAGTACACTATTCCTTTAAAAATGTACTATTAATATATCAACTTTCTTAAAATAGTAAAAAATATAACCTATAATCTCATCATATCCCATACTCTAAATCCTCTATCATTTCTTTATATTATACTATTTCATAATTTATTCATTATTTGTCGTATAAAAGTAATTGGACTAACGAAGCGGGACGGGTTTAATTAATATTATTTATTTAATTTTAACATAGAGGTGTGTGGATTTCCGTATTGGTGTCAGAGACAGGAGCTCTGTCATAAAGTCAGCAGGGTGTGCAGAGGTGGTGCAGTAGTCATAATATATGTACAGCTCTTGCTCAGAACTCACTCACAAGACACAGTTGATTCAGACATAAAATACTTACACACTTCTGTCTAATTATAATACTAAAAAACACATATTTTTTCTTTTTCTTTCCTCCCAAAATTGATAAAACAAAGGGGGACCAAAACAAGATAGATGCAGTTTAATTCTTTTATGTCATTTCTAAGGGGTAAACTCCACACAACCCATTCAATTATACTACACATACAC
Organism: Plantago major; assembly: GCA_026545765.1. Classification (NCBI taxonomy): domain Eukaryota; kingdom Viridiplantae; phylum Streptophyta; class Magnoliopsida; order Lamiales; family Plantaginaceae; genus Plantago; species Plantago major. The sequence goes on from CM048842.1 coordinate 88,931,917, forward strand.
AAAATACTCTCAATTATTAAAATTGCACCAAATTCTTCCAAAACATGAATAAATATTACACAAAACACCCTAAGTTATTTTGATTGCACCTAACCCTCTGAAACAATAACAATTACCTCATTTTCCCCTCAATTATCAAAATTTCTCCAAATCTAAAAAAATATTAATAAATATAGGGGAAAATTAAAATGACCAATTGTTAAATGTTTTATTCACATACAACAAATGAGACCGGACATTATTCATGCTTGTTGAGTTACAAAGTTACGTATAGTTTTTATTAAATTTATAAATGACCCTAAGGTCTCGGTTTTTCGTATACTACTATGAATCCCATAAATTGTGACCATCTGGTCGTTAGGTCGATGTTTCTTTCTATTTTTTATAATTATAACGATGTACCATTATAAGATTAAATGAAAAACTAAAGACAGTAAGAATCAATAAAAAAAAAAAGAAGCACTGATCATGGAGGCACTTGTATCGTAAATAGTGACCAAACACTCATTGTTTTTTAACAACCCTAGTGTTACGCGGAATCGGAGATATTATGGACCTTTTATTTATTTAATTGTTTTCTAATTTCTTATGGTTTGCTAAATTAAAAATTGTAATTTCTTTTGTTAAAAAATAGGGGTAAGTTTGTAACATTATAGGTATAAATAATCTTATTTGCTGCGTGTGAAGCGCATCTTCAGTTATATGGACGAAAAAGGAATTTTTCGCTTTTTTTTCAACGGTTCGGGGGGATTTGGTGCAATGTTGATAAGTGAGGGTCAATCGTGCTATGTTTATTAATGTTTCGGGGGATTTTGTGCAATTTTGATAATTGAGGGTATATCCTACAATGTTTATTAATATTTCGGGGGATTTGGTGGAGTTTTAATAATTGAGTGTGTTTCGTACATGTTTAGTATAATTGGAGGGAGTTTTGTGTAGTTTACCCATTTCTAAGTTAGTTTAGCCCGACACTAATCAGGTTTTTCAATCTGTTAACAATAAAAATGCAATCCTTTCCATTATTCAATCAAAAGAAATTGCATATTAAGTACTCCCTCCTCTTCGAATTACGGAGGGAGTATCTAAATGTGTTACGTTGTTTTGGAACTGAGTAAGTAATAACGAGTGATTTAATGTTGGTCAGATCAGATTATCAGAACAATAAGTTTAAAACCTTCCATGTTAGTATATGTTACACACAAGATTCTGCATCTGCACTGCACAAAATGGTCCCTCAAAAATAAATATACCTACTCTATTCCTCTTGCATTTAAACACTCCATGGCTCTACCTCTTGACACATAATACTTCTTCTCCTTCTCTTCTCCACCTCATCTTCAAACTTCAAAAATTCCCAGAAATGATGAGTGTAAATGGCAGAACTAGCACTACCAATACTACTACTAGGTACCCTTTCACAGCCTCACAGTGGCAAGAACTTGAACACCAAGCTCTAGTCTACAAGTACATGGTCTCTGGCATGCCTATTCCATCAGATCTCCTCTTCACCATCAGAAGAAGCCTAGACTCTTCCCTTTCTTCCAACTTCCTCATCCAGCCTCAACACAGTAAGTAACTAGTCAACCAACCATTACATTACCCGAGTGTTCGGCTTCGAACTTGAGTTGAGTCGAGTTGACTTCAGTTTTACTAACACAATAACTCAACCGCAACTCAAAGTTCGGAGCCGAACACTCGGTACCGGTAGTCTTTTTTTTTTCTTTCTTTTGGGTTGTAAGATGTTACAAAGTTTAATCTTTTATGGAATGTGTTTATCAGTAGGGTGGAACAGTGGATACCACATGGGATTTGGGAGAAAAATAGACCCAGAGCCAGGAAGGTGCAGGAGAACAGATGGGAAGAAATGGAGGTGCTCAAAAGAGGCTTATCCAGATTCTAAGTACTGTGAAAGACACATGCATAGAGGCAGAAACCGTTCAAGAAAGCCTGTGGAAAATAATGCTAACACTAACAGTAATAATAGTGTTGGTCTTTCTGTACCACCGACATCAAAAACCAACATCTCACAAGTACCAAGTGCTATGCCTATAAGTCCATCAATGAATAGTACTAGTGCTAAATCACAGCAACAACACTACTCTTCTGCTGGAATCAACACTCATGATCAGTCATCCCACTTTCTTTATCCCTCCAATTTTGGTTTGTCTTCTCAAGATTCCACTACCAACTTTTTCTTGGACTCCAATAATGGTTACAGGTACCGATATCTACTTGCTTCTTGATCAATTTTTGCATTTAGTTTAATTGTGTTAGTTATGTTTTATATGAACTTTTTAGTTTGTTGACTGAAATGAAGTAAAAATTCTATGTGTATGTTTGAAAATCTTGAGATATTAGAAGTTTTAGAAGCATGGATCAAAATCTTGTCTCTAGAAATGCTCCAATTTCTTGAAAGATCAAGACTTTTTGGATTTTTAGGTATGTTTTAGTGTGTCAGTAATAAAAATGTAATCTTTATGACTATGAACAGCAGTTCTTTCAGAATTACTGGTTGATCTCATTCCTGGATATTTTGAAAGTTTGGTAGAGATTTTAAACCATGTATCAAAGATGGTGTAACTAGTTTTTTTTTTGGAAATGGGCTTATAAAAGCCTGATTAGTGGAACTGGTAGTTGATGACACTGACTATTTGTAATTGGAATTCAGAAGACAGGAAATGAAAGGGGAAAGTGAGGAGGTAGCATTTTTCTCAACATCAGAGGCAAATTCAAATTCAGGGACAATGAGAAATGATGTTTCTTCTTGGCAAGTGGGTGCACAACTGACAATGGGTTCACCTATGTCTCAGAAACAACATAAGACCAACAACAATAACAGCTACTCTTGTTATTCCTCTGATGAGAAACAGAAACATGGTCACCATCAATATTACATTGACAAGGATAATCTTGCTGGTTCTGCTGCTACTGATCATGAGCCTAAGAAAATTATGCACCATTTTCTTGATGAATGGAATGATGATAAACTCACAAGCCAAAGGACTCAGCTCTCCATTTCCATACCCAACTCTGTTCATGACTTCTTCATGACCCAAAAGTGTAAGTCTCTCTAAAACCCCAGATTAGAGTCATTGTGAATTTGTGAACTTAGAATTTAAGTTTTTGAAAAATCGGAAACATGTTCGGTCTTCTGGTTATCAAAATATATCTAGTAATCGGAACTTTATGTATCCAATATTTATGTTGTTACTTTAACTTAACATTTTCACCATTATGATATTGGAATTAAAGTTTTCAGAGAATCTAAAACATGTCTAGCATTCTCAATGACCTAAACACATCTAAAAATCCAATCTTTATACCCCCCTATGCATTGATGTTGCCACCAAATGCCCAAATTCTTCGAAAAATCTGAAAATGTTCAACTTTTTAATCTTAAAAAAAAAAACTTTATCTTAGCCTGAAATTAGTAACTTTGATGTAAGCCTATATTTTCATTTTCACCATTATGGTCTTATAGCCAAGACATTAATGTTGTTACTGATTGCATATGCAGAGAGGGAGATTAAATTAAGCAGCTTTTCTTGGAATCTAATGGCTGCAGAAGAGTATATTTATCAGATGTGGGGCATCAATTTTCCTTCTTCTTCTTCTTCTTTCTTTTTTTTTTTTTTTTTTTTCTTTCTTTTCTTCCTGTTTGAGCTGCTACCAGTACACACATGTGCATGATGGATGGCCAAGGAGGAGACTGTTGTTGTTTTTATGGTGTGGGGTTTGGGGAATTATGTATGTCAGGAATCACTTGAATTTTAAGCTTTTGTGTAATGTAACTTGTTTCCTATTACTAGCCAGTATAGTAGCAGTGGTATTTTGTTTGAGAGGCATCTGCCAATTCCACAACACATGTTTCTGTACTTTTCTCATCAGAAGATAGATATTACTACTGCCACTATCCTTGACTGTGTTTGTTTCTACCTCTTCTTTCAGATATGTTCTTCAAAACCAACAGCTGTTTGTTTCGAACGTCTACTATTAAGGGTCGTATTTAGAAATAGTTCGTGTTTGGAATTTTTTAACATAGTACGTAAACGGAGTGTTAAAAATTAAAATGTGTGAAGAGAAGGGTAATTTGTGATGATGATCTTCAATTCAAAGCTCTATTTATTGCTCTAGCTAACAGCTTAACACGTGGACCAATAATCACAGTTTCAATCTTGGCCTTTTGCCTGGTGAACATGTTTCATTTCTTCAGCTCACAATGTATAGCATCTCTCTTCTTCAATTTTTTGGTGTACATTGGTATAATGTGTTGTAGTCTGAATTTGAAACCAAAGACTTGAAGGTGTGACAGAACTATTTTTGTTTGTACAGGAGTCTTGTCAATTAAAAACTCTGCATTTTGAGACCATTATTGCTTATTGGTTTGGTTGTGCAAGTGGCTAGGGTTCAAAGTAGTTATCAACTTGGGATTATAATTACTTGAGTTCACATCATGTCTAGCATGACTTGAAGCAATCCTTGTTTTTTGGTAAATAATAAGATGATCTCTGTGTTCTTGGCTCCCCATGATGTAACATCACATGAATCAACATTTATATGGTGGGGGTCTTGGAAATTTCAGACCTTATCAGTTTACTTTATAAATTGATGACTAATTGACTATTTACATTACAATTTATTCACCATCTTCATATAGTATATGACTTATTTTATTTGCAATATCTATCAAAATTGATTATTTTTTGTGATAGATCGTTCTTCAACATTGCATGTTTAGTTAATTAGGGCTGAGCAGTACTGGTCTAGACTGAAATGCCACATTCCTTGAGCAGTGTAAAGGACCAAATCAATTTTATATGAAAAATGTAAACTTATATCGACTACAATATATATTTAATTATCACAAAGTCTCATAAGAGACGGTATTTAGGTAACTTATTTAGAGACGACCTATATTATCAATAAAACCATCCATGTTATTAATTAAAATGTTTATGTCGTTAACGAAATAAAGTCTTGTTTTAATATGAAAAAACATCAATGTTGAGAACATATGTGTTTTAATTAATAACATCGATGATTTTCTTGACAATATAGATCCGCCTCTAGATAAATTATCTGGAGACCGTTTCTCAAGAGACTTACTCAATTTAGCGTACAAATTAATGTGTATTTAACCGTTTTTTTTCAAAATAAGACAATCAAAATGAGAAAGCCTAACTCATATTGATTCGGACAATTCTCGAATCAGATTATAACGCCGTGAATCTAAACAAGAAAACAATTGGATTGTATAACAGTACTTTCGAAAAATTGTATCCATGTGCACTAATTCAGTGATGTACAACTCCACGTCATTATCAATAATACATCTCATACCTTAATCTCGATGAAAAATTAAAATGTGAAATTTGATTATATTTTAGAAATATATCTTTTATGAGAGATCGTCTATCCGATAGATCATGTTAACATCACATATTTAATTATAAAAATTATATGTCTAACTTCAAATATACTACTATGTGTATAATAAACTTGTATTATATTTGCATTATCTGTAATTTTAAATAGAGTAAGTATAGTAAAAGGGAAGAATTTTCTATAGATTAGGAAAATCAGGTTTTTAAAGAAAAAGATGGTTGAACCGGCACAAGCGTTCGGTTCTCAAATTAAGCCAGAAATCGGTTGCCTATATATATCCACAAACTAAGCCATAAACATAAAAACATAAACAAAATAAAAAACACACAGATCAGAAGCACCAAAATCGAACGACGATCTCTGCTCCGCCAAAAACAAGCCGGAAACATCCACTCCGCCATCTCCGGCACCGTACCTTCAATCATCCACTCCGCCATCTCCGCCGAATTTCATAGATTTCGCCGGATTTCTACGTGATTTCACCGGATTTCTTCAAATTCATCAAAAATCAGGTGAATCGATTGAATAGCTTCGTGGTTTTTGTTGTTTTTCCATCTGTTATATCGATTCATCTCGCTTTTTTCGTTAAAATCTCAATTGGAATTGAAAATTGACATTTTATTTTTCGTTTTTCGTTGATTTTACGATCTGATTTTTCCAGATCTGAAACTAGATCTGAAATTCGTACATTGAAAAATCGAATTATTTCGCGCATATGTTATCTGGTGCTTTGTTATGGTTTTAAGAGGCATTGTTATAATTTTAAGAGCTGGTGTTATAGTTTTAAGCACCTCCGTTATATGGATTCATTTCGCTTTTTTTCGTCAAAATCAACTGGAAGTGAAATTTTACCTTTTATTTTTCGTTTTTCATTGATTTTACGATCTGATGTTTCCAGATCTGAAACTAGATCTGAAATTGGTACAGTAAAAATCGAATCATTTCGCAATCATGTTATTTGGTGTATTGTTATGGTTTTAATAGCTGGTGTTATAGTTTTAAGCATTATTGTTATGTTTTTAGCTTGTGTTGAATGTTTTGTCTGTTATTGTTTAGCGCATATGTTATAGTTTTAAGACCTATCATTGAAGTTTTAAGCATCAGCGTTAGTGTTTTTAGCTTCTGATTATGATTTGATTGTTTCCAGATGCTTTGTTATAGTTTTAAAAGATATTGTTATAGTTTTAAGATGGATTTAAGCATCAATGTTACTGTTTTTAATTTGTGTTGCATGTTTCTGTTTTGTTATAGTTTTAAAAGGCACTGTTATGGTTTTAAGTTTCAATGTTACTATTTTTAGCCTGTGCTGAAATATTTCTGATTGTTATTATTTTTGTGCATAATTTATAGTTTTAAGACCTATTGTTATTATTTTTTTGCGCATCATTAGTCTTTTTAGCTTCTGATGAAATATTTATGATTTGATTGTTTGCAAATGTTTTGTTATAGTTTTAAGAGACATTGTTATAATTTACAAAACACTGCTATGGTTTTAAGCATCAATTTTACTGTTTTTAGCTTGTGTTGCATTTTCCTTCTTTGTTATAGTTTTAAGAGGCATTGTTATAATTTTAATAGGCATTAATATGGTTTTAAACATCAATGTTACTATTTTAGCTTGTTTTACATGTTCCTTTTTTGTTTCAAACACCAGTGTGGTAGTTTTAATGGGAGTTGTTATGGTCTTAACCCAGTTAATGAATGTTTTAAACAGGTGATGATGATGACATCGAGTTGATGGGTCTCTCAAATGTGTCATTGCAGTATTGAGCAACAAGCACAAACAACAAAAGGCATGAAGTCGAAGTTCACCAACAAGTTTACGCGAAAAAAGCCTATTTTAACAAGTCAGTTTGCATTTGTATCAAAAACACCGAATGAACGTGTATTGTAAAACAATTCCTATGAGAATATGTGTTTTAAAACCTTTGGATGACTGAATGTTTCAGTACTGTAATGACAGGTGTTTCAAGTAGCTTTATTTTAAGCTTGTTTATTGATGTTTTAATGGCATCTCTGAAACTTTTAAACTTGTTTAATAGTGATTTAATGATATTACTTGTCATTTAAAACTATATAACAAACCATCTTAAAAACCTATCATGTAGCTCCTTAAACCATCACACCTCTCTTAAAAATTAACGAAAGAGGTTAAAATTATGATTGAAACATACAATACACGCATTAAAAACCATCACATCATCTCTTAAAACATTAACAAAATACGTTAAAACTGTAACTAAAACTTTCAATGCTAACAACTTAAAACCATAACATAATCTATTAAAAGCGTAACAAGAAAATGTGTGTCTCGACGGTTTTTTAAGAAACCCGTCCGGTCAGACCGCTAAACCCCAAAAACCGCGAAAAATCACAAAAACCTTGACTTTTCTATTTTTTTGAAAATTCTTACCTTTTCCAAAACTTTGGATTTTAAATATGTGATGTTTGTGCATAAATGTTCGATGTTTCATCTGATCTATTCGATATAGAGTCTGAGTTCAGTGACGTTGGAGTATTTAGAAATAAGTTGGGAATGGAGTCAAACAAAGAAACAACAGTATCATATAAGCTGCATAACGTGGGTAGAAAAGGCTGTGTTCAGTGACATTGGACTCTGGCGAAAGTGTACAGTGACTTGCATTAGAGCAGCAAATTAATCAAAGTGAACGAGTGACGAAGATGCTCTTCTTTCTTTCTCTTTTTCTTTACACTTTCTTTTTACTTTTCATGCCAACCTCTATACATAATCTATCTATCTACATATCTATGGAGTATGGTCCAGTCCTCATGTGTGCTCAAGTGTGTCTCAGTCTTTTGCAGACACTTTTGACAGACACAGTCACAGGTACTTAATAAAAATCTCTGATATTTCATGTCTTTATCCGTACTATCTGGAGACCACATCTACTACTGTTTAAACCCTTTTGACCATCTTTCCACTTCCATTTTTGCTCCCTCCCTCTCTAACTTTTCTACCTTCATCATTTATATGATGAGAAATGAGAATGCAGCAGCAGCTCTTATGCTTACTGGCCAAACTACTCTGTTTTGTACTACTGTTATTCGGACAAAGCAGAAGACAAGATGAGTGAAGTTAACTCATATACAGGCAAAGGCAAGACAAGTTGACACATAATTAGTTGTGGATTTGCTTCGTTGTTTGTGTGTTTTTGTGTACAAGTGTGAATCACAAGCCACACAAAGGGACCACAAATTGTCGAACTCAACAATTAGAAACTATTACTACCACTATAGTTTAAGGGGTGTTTGTACATTGACATTGTTAACTCATCAACCTAATTCTAGTTTAATTTAATGAGCCAGGGAAGGGCAAGTTACATTTTACAACACCTGAGAGCTTTCAGGCAGCACTTACAACAATGATTGCACGAGTTCAATGCTTTCATTCGTCATCACCACCTGCATCGCCTGCGTTAACTTCTCCATCACTCTCTTGCATATCTTCAACTTGGTTGTGCTCGCCATCCTCATCTGATTCTGACAATGCACGTCTTCGTCGACTGACATTCGAGGGTGCAACCTACACCCAGACAGAGAGAGCAAGAAATGGAAACCAACAACTAAGGTATGCTTGCAGCTAAATCAAATAATGAGTGGGAGGGGGAATCCATAAATAGGAGACATGTGATATATGCTCACACAATGTTCGGGAAAATATTCTTGGTGTTTGAGTTTTTAAAAAAAAAAACAAGAAATGACGGCAATCAGCAAATATGAAATGCAGCCTGGCAAATGAATGTTTAGTCAGATGATCCAGAAAAGTCAGATGCATTGAAATGCCAAGTAGCAGAGATGTCCTAAATCATCTAACTAAACAATCCATGCTCCAAAAACTGTCAATAATAGTAAGGGAAATTGTTTGAAAAAATCAATTAGCCGCCTAGATAGAGGTCGTAAAATCTACGGTAATACACACAGGTGAAATGCAACTTTTCAGGTAGCGATGAGCAGTAAAAGACAAGTATGTGCTGCAGATCATGTATATATATTATGCAAATATGGTAAGAACTATCTGCATCACAATTCCACATTCATGCACCTATGCACAGAGAGAGAGAGAGAGACATTACATCATTATCCTCAGCATCTGAGTCTTCCAGACCAGCTGCTGCAAGAAGATCCTGAGGAATTTCTTCTATTTTATCTTCAATATCATCTGTTTGATGATCCTGATCGTCTCTATAACCCATATCCGTGTCATCATATTCCACATTCTCTTGCTCTTCCACCCCAGCCTCTGCTTCCTCTTGTTCATAGCGTGACCTCTTATCCTTCTTCTTGCGCTTGCCGCCTTTCCTCCTCTTTTTATCACCATTCCCACCTTCCTCATCATCAGCTTGGGGTCTGTCTTTTCTCTTTGAAGAACTACTCTTCCATTGTTCCTAAAGCACAAATCAGAAAAACAGACATGAATGACAACTCACTGTCTGCAACAGTTTCAGAAGTTCTCCACCAAAAGGACCAAAGCTAATATGAAATTTGAGAATGCATATCGAGATCTTAAGCAGATATAACTTGAGGGCGAAGGTTCCTTTTCGGTTAAATTTACAAGGGTATAGCCAAAATGAACTACTGAATCCAAATTGATTACCTTGACACGCTCCAGATGCTTCTCCTGTTGCATCACAAGTCTTAATTCATCTTCTTGTTTTCGTTTCTCCAGCTGTTTTCAATGCAAAGGTGAGCAAATGGATAGGTAAAAGACTTGCACAAAAGAGAAAGCACAAAGATGATAACCTGAAGTTTTCGCTGCTCTTCGGCTTTTCTGCGAGATTCTTCAGCCAATTCCATCTGACGAACAGCTTCCAACCTTTGCAAGTTCTGTTTTTCTTCACGCTCGGCGGCCTCAGCATGAACCATTGCTGCTTCCAGTAAGTGCTTGCAGTATGCAACATGAGTTTCAATTTTCTTTTCATCAAACCCATGTGAATGAGTTTTCGAAGATGCAGACAGAAAGCTGAACATTCGAATAGCATTTTTTAGCTCTGCTACTGTCGCTCTCACCTACAAATTTGAGAGAAATTTATGATAAGCAGATGAGATTATGAAAAGACACATCTCAGGTAGTTTCACAACGAGCTGAATAGCCCTTGATAATGAAGCTACATCAGGAGAATACAATGACACATCTCCGGTACAGATTTTCTTAATGACTAGTACTATTAATAGGCAAAAGTGGCCAAATAGCTGTTCCAGTAAATCAACTTATTGAAGCGATAGACTCGCAGCCACTCTAAAAATAATATATCCAAACTTATTACAATTTCAAGAAGTTTCCCCCGTGTCTGGATACTTCGTATAATAAGCAATATAGGGACTTATCTTTCCTGTTCTTTTTCTAATTTCATTCTTTCAGATTTTCCTCACCTTTTTTCCTTGTGTAGTGGGTAGGGGGTCCCTGAATTGTAGCATGGATACTAATTAAGTGAATCTGCACTTAAGGTAATGCCTTGCGACAGCATTACTCTGGAAGAAATTGGGCATATTTCAACGTAGAAAGGCATGAATGTTCATAAAACCAAAGCAGAACTTGAAATTTAACCTCATCTACGGTCCTTTTCGTTTTCTGGAGTGTAGATGCCGAGAACTTCTGTAACGTAGCTCCTACATCGAATCTCAGTGTGTGGTTTGAAGGATTTAAATGGATAGCCCTCAGAAGCGTCTTTTTGCAGTCCTCCCACTGTTCAGATTCGTAATGAACACGTGCTAAGAAGAGAAGCACTTGATTATCGGTATTGTGGTAGAACTTGCGCAAACAGTTTTGATACTGCAATCAGAATATTATTATTAATATTAAAAGGGATAACAGTATATATAGGTGAACAATCGCATTAATAGTTTAACTGGGGAAATCTGAGCAAACCATTTTCACAGCTAGTGCAAAATTTCCCTGAGCAAAGTGAACATGAGCCAAGTTAATCCATATATCCGGCATCTGCACATTTGAACTTCCACTTGCAGCCTCTTGGACCTGTAGAAGAGAAAAGGAGGCTTAATTCAAAACATGAATAGATTTTTTATATTCTTGTACCCTTCTTTATGAAACTGACCTGGGTGAAAAGTTCTTTAGCAATATCATATTGACCTTTTTCAGCTAATACCATACCAGCGCCATTTGCTGCATAAAGGTTAGCGGAATGCTGAAGCAGGACCTAACAGAATGAGATACAGGAAAACATCCATTGGTAAGCCTTACAACGAGAAAGAGTGAGTTATGTAGTTTAAACAACACATAACCAGCTTACTTTTGTGTACAGTTCCTTGGCCTTCTCATAATGTGTAGCTTCCAACTTGGGATTTCTTTTTTCATTACGATTTGCTGCAAAATAATTCCAGTTCCCCTAGCAGATATAAAGTGAGTGCACAAGTTTCTCAAAATCCTTGTTGATATCAACAATAACAAGCAATAGTTGTGCAGATGTGATATCTAGAAAGAAAGTGAAAGGTAATGTCATCTAGCAATTAATTTAAATTACAGTGATATTGTACAGGAACCAAGAGAATGTCGCCACAGGTTTGAAAGTGGTGTTTACCAGACAAACATCAGGATATGAATCTTTTCCATCAGATGAATCCTTTGCAGACCGGAAAGTTTCTTTTGCCTTGACCCAGTCATCATTTTTAAGTTCCAAGTCGCCAAGCATAAGCAAAGCATCTGAGCACTTCTCATTTACCTTCAGTACATCAGCAATCTACCACCAAAACCACTTTTTAGACGGGATTAAAGTAAAGATAAATTTAAAAATGAGAAATGTGGGAAATTCTTTCTTTCTTTCTTATGAGGAGATAACTACCAGTTCAAGGCAAAGTTGAACATTGTTTCGAGCTTTTGCAATGGCAGCGAGCCTTAAATAAGCATCTTCATACTCCGGATACTGAAAAAGAAAATGACAAGGGTTAGTAAATTAAAGCAAGAAAATACTTGGTAAATAGCATTACTAAAGACCAAACACTATTTAAGTTCCTGGATTTGTCAAGAAGAAAACCCTAGACTCGCATTTATAGGCAATACAATGAACATAGAAAACATCTCAATCAGCACAATACCACATAAATTAAATTAAAAGCAAGTTGAACAGCTAAGATAAATATTCATCCATAATAACCGATTGACTAGTAAAACATTAGTACCTTATATACTATAAGACGGTATAGTATGCTAGCTGATTCAGTTTTGTTCATCTGCTCCAACACCCGAGCTAAATTAAATAGTATCGAAACCTTACTCCATGGAAGTTCCAAAGAGGTACCCTGCTCCTCAAGTCTATGAAATAATCGCATGTCCTTGTACTGATGAAAAATTGAGCTAGCATCAACAGGGTATAGTGAACTATTAATTAAATTCTTCAGTTCTTGATTTCTGGAACTTGGTTGTGCTTCTGCATGAGCATCTGATTGTTCCAAGTCAGATTTAGATTCTAAGTCAGTATCAAAGATGTTGCACCATATGCCATCTCCAAGAGCTTCCTTAAATGCTTCATCAGCAAGCTGGAACGAAGAAATGGTTAATTTGATTAATGCCGCAATACTACATTGAATTTCAATCCCAATGTCATCAATGACTATCAAATACAAGAGCTGACCTCAAACTCTCCCCTTTCAAAATGGAGTACCCCAATATTATTGAGCATCTCTGTAGGTATGTCTTCGTTCGCCTTCTTGAAAAGATTACGAGCCTGTATAAGAACCACAGCCTTCATTAATGCACAGAGGCATATGAATTGCCACAAATAGAAATTGTCATGAAATTTAAAAGAAAACATCACAGCATCCACCAAACTAGAAGAACATTACTTAGCACATGTGTTTATTTTATTGGTAAAAAATCATTTGAAGCTAACCAGCCCGCATGTCTTTATAAAAAAATTCAAAAATCCCTGAGAGAATATTTCACATCCACAAACACTACCAATGCAGAATAAACATTGAAGAATAAATGGTTTTGACTTTTCTATGCAAGAAGACAGCATGAAATACACTAAAGCAACCAAATTCCAGCTTTTCCAAACTCTTTTTGTGGAAAACGTCAGAAGGTGAACCTACTTAGAGAAAGAACCTTCAACCAATAGAATCTCAATAATGGAAAGCAGATGAGTCTTTGTCAGCTGAAAAGTGGAAACAAAACAAGTCTAGTTCTATTTAGAAAATTGGAAATTTTGGTTACTGTGACACTGAAATAATACATGAGATCATGTATTCACGTGGGTCAGTTTATTTAGCTGTAACTATGGATATTTTCTATATAGAGAAATGAAAAGCTAGGCACACCAACTATTTTGCAAGTGCAAGTAAATTTGTGATATAATGTCCAAGAATATACAAAATGATTGTTCAACTTCCCAGGAGATCAATAAAATAAGAATAGAAAAGGAACTCATGTGATGTGGTAAGAAATAGCACAAGTCTCATGGGAATAAGCCAGTAACAGTAAGCTAGAAGGAAGATCTTACGGTTTTCAAGGCATCTAAAGCAGCACCAGTGTCCGTTGAAATCAACAGTTCACCAAGATCCAGAAATGCCTATAAATACACAATGCAGAATATAGAATAGTCAGAGTTAAGTAAAATTACCATTAACATACACAGAATGGGGCAATATGAATGAAGCACAGAAACTGTCTAAAGAGAATAGCATTCATAGCTATAATGTTGGGCATAATTGGGTTGACAAGCAACAGTGGTTGGGGATAATGACAGTCACCTGAGGATCTCGGGGATCAATTTTGGAGGCTTTTTTATATAGTTCTACAGCTTTCTCCTTCTGCTCAAGCTGAAAGTAGATGTGCCCCACCGTCTGATTCAAAATAAAGTCATTATTTTTCAATTAAAGATTAAATGAGAAGAAAACGGCTTAAAATAACTGGTCCTAAATAATATCACTCACTTTCAATGTCTCACAGTTTTCTGGCTGAACCTCCAAGACTTTTTCAAAATTGGTCAAGGCACTTCGCAAGTCTCCTAATTTCAGTTGGACCTGCCCCAGTCCTATGTCAAACAAGAACAAGCATTCAATCGGGCAGTAAAAGAATAGAATATAGAAAGGCTTCTGAGGAAAATTCCTCCATTGATATGAAGGCTATACACACTTGAGAAAACAGACAAGTCTACCAAAGATATAAGATGGGGAAATAAAATTTTCAAACTGTCCGCGTTCAAGCACCTCATGTGATTGGCACGTGACCATTATCATCAATACATACAACAAGACCTCTGGTGTCTCCTTGTCTTAAAGTACTAGCTTTTTATGCAACATAAAAAAGAAGATACAGCCTGAAAAGATCAGCCTCTCTAGAATAATAAGTAAATATATAATTAAAGGCCTCAGAATGAAGCTCGCATACATATGAACTGAACTGGTTACCAAAAAAGATCAACAACCAAGGTTTCTAATGGAATAAAATTTGGTGAACTTATGACAAAGATCTTTTTTTTCCAATTTGCAATCAAGACAACTAAATCAATAATTAATCTTGGTTGATAGGCATGGTCTACAACTTATAGAATGCAAGATTCACGAAACAAAACGATGAATGTCCATACCATAGTATGGTAGAGCAAATTCACGTGGATTACTGATTTCTTTCACAGATGCCATGTAGTACATCCCAGCCTTCTCATAGTCTCCCTAAAGTTGGAAAAAAAATAATTATAGTATTGATAGAATAATCAGCCGTGTAAGAAATGGAGATTAATAAAAGTAGAAAAAGTTAAGAGCAGGGTAAAAGCAAGTTGATGTGACCATCAATAGCTGACATGATAAGGTCTTTTTATTAATATTCTCCAATATTGTCTACCAATCAAGCACGGATGATAGGCAGGCAAACATAGTTGGAGTGGCGAACCTTGCTGTGGTAAGACCTTGCCAAGTTGTAGTAAGAATGTGCCTTCGTTGGCCCGTGCATAGATACGGCAAGTGCAGTTTCTGTCAGCTGCTCAACTAGAAAATGCTGACCAGTGAAAAAGAAATGGTTGGCCAGATAATTCAGTGATGTTGAGCAGTAAGGATATATCTCGAATGCTTTTTGCATCTTTTCCATCCCATTCCGAATATCAGCAGCTGCAACACATTACCTTACATTTGTAAGTTTTTCAGTGTAATTATCACTTGCAATGTCAACATTGGAAACTAGCTTATTGTAATCATCCAAATATTGAATTTGAACTTTAGAAATTATTTACTTGTTTTCATCTTGCATGGTTATACACCGAATATTGAGAGGAACAATATAAGACAGACCTTCATTAGTTTGCAGGTCGGCAATACCAAGTGCCACAAGCGCTTCCACATTTTCTGGATCTAACTGGAGTATAAGAGAGTGTCAAAATGCAAGCCTAAAGCAAATAAAGTAATGGAACTTTCAGCTGCTCCGTAATCAGCTTAATTAATGTACAATCCCATGATGAGAAGTTCCTTGCCTGTAAAACACGATGAAATGCCTGCTTTGCCTTTTGATAATGACCTAGTTTGTGATGGCAGAGAGCTATTCCAAGTCTCACACCAGGAGCCCAAGGATAAACTTCCAGGGCTTTCTGACAATCACGAACAATGAGAGTGAGCAGACAAATATAATTATTGCACATGCATCTTTAAGTTATCGCTCTTAAAGGAGAATCAACAAACCTTATATAACGCCAGTGATTCAGAATATCGACCGCGACTGAAGTGAACACATGCCTGAGTATTATAGTAAAGAGTGAATGATCATAACAGAAAGATTATCTCAACACTTGCAATCACGGCATACTCTTATATCCCTGAATATTGACAAACTGGCATATGGCATGAGTTTCTAGTAAACTGATTCTTCAATGCTTTTCCATAAAACATCACCATAATTATCAAATTATCAAAAGGGTAAAGTTCGGTTTACGGCTTCCTAATGCCGGACCATCACTAAAAAGCTCAGCGATTGTTCCACAACAAACACTTTTTAGAAGAAAAATTAATTATCAAATCTGTCTAGTTGCTTATGAATAGCCACTTCTTAAACAATAAAATTTCTTAATGAAATTGCTAGTAAAGAGCCAGGTCCAAAAAGCATTGTAGAAGTTGAAGTACCTGGCCAAGCATAGCAGGAACATTATTCTTGTCCCCATCTAATACAATTTTAAAGGCATTAAATGCTTGGTCAGCTTCTCCTTTGGCCAGTAATAGCTGACCTGCAAACAGACGTACATCAGGCATGCAAGCCAGAAAAATCTGTTGGGTAAGGTGTACGTACGTAGTGGTGAAATGATACAACCCATAGTAAGATATCATAACAGGTAGCAGCCAAACTGCTTTTACCTTTCCCGATCCAGGTTGACGGCTCATGGCTGTCAATCCTTGATGCCTTGTTATAATTCTTCGTAGCTTGTATAAAATAGTCTTCCTTTTCTCTTTGTTTTGTCTCAACTTTTGCAAGGTAGCTGTAATATGCCCCTAACGCATTCAGAATGGCAATCCTCTCATATCTTACATCTGCATAATACTCATCGATTTCTGCAGGAGAAACCACTTGATTACTCAAAATACTCAATCAAAGAATACACAATCCCCTACGGCAAAGGTCAATGTTGTAGAAGAATCAGTTTACCAGGACTAGATCCTTCTTCTAGTATTTGTCTGAATTGCTCGACTTTCCCTTGTTTGAAGTACTCCCTCTGCACCCCAGGCATAAGAAAATTCTCAAACTCCACATCATTCACCCTCATTCAAAACTTCTATACCGGCACAAATATAAATAAACGTATAATAACAGTAAATCATACATCTCACATGCAGAAGTTCAGAACCTATAGCCAAAGCATCAACCAAACAGTAGAGCATTCAATTCTAGACTGTTTGTCATGCGACTTTAACATATTGGATTTTAACAGACCTTTAACAGATAAATAATAACTCGATGTTATGTGATTGAAATACTCAACATAGGTTTTTAGTTGTATGCCAGACACAATTCACTGTGCAACTCGACTTTAATCATCGACCTTAAGTTGTATGTGCACTGCACAGTAATGACAACAACAACAACAACAACAGAAGGAATGTTGGAATTGCAGGCATATTATACCGCGATGATAAGCCAGAGATCGAGAGGAGCTTGCTCGGCCTTGAGGATGTCGACAATGTCGGTGGCGTCACGCGGCAGCTGATCGAGCGCCACCCGAACCTCCTCCTCCGAATTCTGCACCGGTATGTAAACATACGCCATGGCAGAATCAAATCAACTTCGATAACAAGACGAATAGTCTAGAATCTATTTGTTTCTTCTAACAGGCAATTCAATTCGACTCGTATGGCGATGGAACCCTAGACGATTTGAGGATTTTGGAAACTGGAGAATGAGCTGCTACTGAGATTGAGCTGCTGTTTATGATTTGTGAGGATGGAGCACGAGATTCTGGGTTTACACTTTGGGGGTAATTGTGATTGGTATAGGAGCTAATTGACTATTGTCAAATAATTTCCTATTTTGTTTCGAGTTTTAAAATCGATCTAGGTTGTTGATTTGTTTTTTTAAATTGCAAACACACAGATCCTATGAGATTTAGGTCGTGTGACTAGATGTTCGTTGTGGATCCATAAGTTATCGTGATTAAGGAAGTGTGTTGACATCGGTAACATCTATGTGTCACACTTCATAGTGGATATTTCCCTTGATTACGTCTCGATTGCGACCTAAATCCAATAGGATTAGAAGGTGTTTGTGCCAGCTTTGGGCATACTATTGCATTGTAGGGGTCAGTGTCTAATTAACTGTACGGACCAATTTGTAAGTAACATGATTTTACTTTGAAAATATAACAATCGGTGTTATTATTCAACCAGCATGATTGTGAATATGCACATGTCGCTTGTTATCTTAACGAAGTGTGAGTATATTTGACTTGATTATATGAATCTTCATAAATGTCGGCGAACCACAATAAATTAGAACTAAGGTAATAATTCATATTCTTGAAGATAATTGTTTATTATGAATTACTGTAAACTCCACAAGAAGATCATTCACCCAAAATTTACCTGATAAATCTTTTATTCGCTCCGACGTATTTTATAACCCGACCACCTTTTAAAAAACTCTTCTCTTAATAAATAAAATGGAATAGAAGTACAAACAGAGCTTCAAATCGTATGATTGAACTTTCTCAATACCCACTGTCCCTCTCTATATGACGGTCTTTGTGCCTTTACAAATTATACCCAAGCGAAATATTAAATTCTCAACGAGTTTCCCTCAGTTGATGATTATAATTGTAATGCTCGCCTGTAGTTTCGATCATGATGTATTTGCTTTTCTACTCGAACATGTATCTGTGATATCTATCGCTAAACAACCAATGCTTAAATCAAACACAAACTTCTACGAGAAACCGTTCGAAGAAACCACATTAACATCACATAATAATTACAAATATCGTGTGTATAATTATAAACCTGCATTTATAAACAATAATGTTTGTAGTTAAACATGTGATATTTGTAAAAAATACGTTATGTCTGATCTAGTATCCCCGAGATGGTCTATCACCAAAGTTGCTCTCAGCTTTACGTGTTAGGCTCTGTTCTTTTCAACTTAAAACTCATTCAGTTCAGTTCAGTTCCATTAAGTTCAGTTCAGTTATGCTTAGTTATATTTTATACTATAATTGATTCGATTACTTGGTTATATTTTACGCTATAATTGATTCAAGAATTTCATTTGAAAAACGCCTTAAACTCTAAATAGTTGGGGGGTTAGATGCACTTTTTCCTTCATAAACTGGACCTGAGTGCAGTTAACACTATCATACGGATTGTGATGCAATTAAAATTTGAAATTAGCGCACTGCAGGTCGTTCATGTATCGTCATTCGTCAAGCCCACGTCCAATAAATTCAAAACCTCCATTCCTCTAAAACCCTAACATAGAGCCGCCAAATTCATCACCCTGTTTCATCCAAAACAATTTCTCCAAACCAGTTCTTCTTAATCATTGTACGATATCATACATCATTCAATCTTAATCGATCATCGTACGAATAACAACAGGTCAGCTCAGCTCAGAAAACCGATTTCGCACACCACATGTTTGATCATTTAACACTCCGTTTCTATCTTCTCTGTTTCAATATCGCATTACTGAATAATTGATATGAAATCGTAGAGTAATGCTCATGTAATCAGATAAAGTTACAATCTTTCATTCGATTCTGCTCTTAGCCATTGATTATTCGGATTTTTTTTGGCGGCAACAGTTTTCTGCAAAGATAGAACTGATTAAGATTGATTGATCCATCTTTCTGTATGCAACAGTTCTGTATAGGTAAATATAACTATCATGGAACCAGAGCCCTCTGACAATAAAAGGGCTCCCAGAAAGGTACATTAACTGCTGACATGTTGATTGATCAATTGATCAAATGCGCTGCTGATTGATGACGATTTGATTGGTTCCGGCTATTGCAGGTGCGGTTTCAGCCGAAGGCTCCTCGCAAGACGGAGCAAAAGCTTGTCCTGCCTAAAGCGTAATCCTGGCCTCTCCTTTTTTTTCTACGTACAAAGATTATAATTATTGGGATGCTCTGCAAGTTTGCTAATTTGTTGTATTACAGTGAGAAATGCGAAAATGATGCCGACGATACTATAGCAGAGCAACTTCTACAAAAACTAAATGTAAGAGCTTGTGTGGATAATGTTTTGGGTTGTAGACTTTACAGATTTTCGTGCTGATGGGTTATCATGTGTTCTGCTGTAGGATTCTAAGAGCAGGCCGAAATATGAAAGGAAAAGTAAGCATCCCTTCGGTCTCATACTTTTTATTATGTTTTTATCAATGTGAAACGATTGGCTAAGTTGTTCTCTGGCCAATGATGCTTAATATTTGTTTATCTCTGGAAGACAATAGCATTATCCCATTTGAGTCAGATTTCAGGCAGGTTCACCGCATTAGGTGTCAAGTAGATTTTTCATCGGCAGTATTGCACGAATCGTAGAAGAAAATTGGCTTATTTTTCTTATGTGATTTGCAATTTATCTTGATAATGCTTGAGCATATTGACCAAAATGACGATGAATTCATGTTTGACAAGCATACCTGGACCCTAAATCTTCTGGTTTGAACTTGATATCAAATATGACTATCTTTTTCATTCTATAATTTGTAAATACTGTTTGGTGTTAACAAAAATTCTGATGTGTCTAGGTGTACCATCAATCTCTAGATTTTGCAGTGGCTGTTTTCTACCATAGCTTAGATTGTTGTGTTTGCGTCATGTTCTCTGAAGAACCACTGTGCTGACCTAAGCATTATGATTGTCTTTTGGAATTGCAGCCGGGCCTTCACAGGTCGCATTTGGTCGTGGAGGCTCATCTTCCTCTACTTCTTCAATCAGATCATATGGTGGTGGAAAGACTAACAGGAATCAGGGCTCATCTTCCAATGGCAAGTTAATTCTGTTATCATACTTCCTTTTATGCTGTGAATCTATATTGACTCTAGGTGTTACGTTCCCTCTATAGGTGCTGCTGAGCATGGGATCGAGAAAGAATATAAGGAACCATGGGTTAGTTTTTTATGAACAAGTCCTTCGGATAGTGTGGCTTTGAAGTTCTTTATCCAAGTCCGAAGATTCTAATTTTATGTTCCTGCAGGACTACTACACAAATTATCCAGTGACACTTCCTATGAGAAGGCCATATTCTGGAAATCCAGGTATTCTCCCTTTCTAAGTCTGGAAATTTTATCAACTAGCGTGAAAGTGAAAATGTAACTCATCCCACTTTATACTGTAACCTCACATTAGAGTGCATTTTCTTTTGATATTCTTTGCTTGTAGAATTACTTGACAAAGAAGAATTTGAAGGAGATCATGAGGGAGATTATGATGAGAATGCAATTAATTCAGCAGCTGAGCTTGGTCTACAGGTCAGTTATTTATTTTGCCTAAGATGACACAAACATGCACTTGCTATAGTATTGTTTTAAAATGAACACTACTTCTGATAGGAGGACAAACCTGAGAACAATTTGATGTTCGTCCATTTACCAAAAGTTCTACCGATGATGACGGAGATTAAAGATAACGACAATGGTAAGAAAACAAGTAAACGGCTCATAAAGGTGGAAGAACTTCAATCAGGCTTCCTAGGCAAATTACTTGTGTACAGGAGTGGGGCTGTTAAGTTAAAAATTGGTGATACCTTGTACGATGTAAGTATGGAAGTATCTGTTTTCTAAAGTTTTCCTTTCATAAACTTGTGAATTTTTGTAGGATTAAGCTAAATACAATGTTGCATACAGGTATCACCAGGTTTATCTGGTTCATTTGCCCAAGATGTTGTCGCCGTGAATACAAAGGAGATGCACGCTTGCAATCTGGGAGAACTCAGCAAACGAGCTATAGTAACCCCTGACATAGATTCAATTCTAAATACCACATCAGACTTGTGTCTTAATGATTCTTGATTCTGGAGATTTTGCTGCTATCCACAGTCAGAGTTATTTAGTTTGCGGGATATATTTACATTGTTTAATTTAGTTTATTTATTACTCTTGAGATCGGGTTTTTTTTTTTTTTTTTTTTTTGTTATAAAACATTTGACCTGTATACGATGCATTTACGCCCAGGACCTTACATTTTTCAGTTATAAAGTGTGTAAGCTCTCTGGCTACCTGTAAATCATTATATATAGCTAAACTCGCACTTGAAGTTTACGTTCAAGCTTGATTCAGAATTTATACAGCACTGAGCATATTCTGAGGCCTTTTATTAATGAAAACCTGCAGCAATTCTATAAAATACTCGAAAACACACTTCTTAGAAGAAATTGATTGCTCATGTGCTACTCTGAAGTAGCTTCAGTATGATAGGAGCTCCATGTTGCGGTTGAAGTGTCATGACAGTATACGGTGCGTGCGTATATGAAGGTGAGAGCTCGAACGAAAAATGTTTTAGCATCATCGCCAGTGCAACCTTTGCTTCAATCAGTGCGAAATTTTGTCCTATACATGTCCTAGGACCCCATCCGAATGGAAGGAATGCTGCTGTCTGATCTTTGCTTGCCTTCGACACTCCTTGAGAGAACCTTTCAGGTTTAAATTCTTCTGCATCTTCACCCCATAGTTCAGGATCACGATTAACCAGTAAAATTGGCAGAACGAGACCTACTCCAGCATGGACATTCAGATCTCCAATCGTGGTTTCCTCGTAAGTGTGTTGGTACAGCGCGATCACAGGTGGATACAACCTAAGCACTTCATACAGAATCATGTTCACCTGCAACATGTTTTTGCGGTTGATATTCATGTTCATGCTAAGTATAAAACTAGAACAAGAAACGAGAAAATACTCACAATTTTAAGACGGCTTATGACTTCAGAATCAGGATCTTTATCTCCACAAAGTTGTTGGACTTCTTCTCTTGCTTTCTGCTGCCAGTCAGGGTGCATTGCTAAAACAATAACCATCCAAGCAAGTAAAGATGCGGTTGTTTCCTGACCAGCCAGGTAAAACTGCTTGCACTCTTCAATGATCTCGTCTGTTGTCATACGACTATTCCCTGTCTTGCTCGTACCAATATGTGAAATTTCTTCATCATTGTGCTTCAATAGCAAAGTCAGTATGTTCTCTTCATCTGTCTCTCTGTTCTTCAGCATTTCTTCCCTGCCCTCAACTAATTCTCTGAGCATCGATGTTATCATTCGGTTCAGTTCCTTCCTTCTTCTGTTCTTCCTTGTAGGAATATATCTACACATGTATGTATTCCATCAAGAGATCAAACTTCATAATAATGTATCATTTCCATGAATAAATTCCATTACAAATCTTTACCTGAATCCAGGAATGTACAAGCTTTGCATGACTTCAACAACAAGCTTTAGCAACTCTTTCTGAAGTTTCAAGATTTCCCTTCCGCTTTCGTAGTTGCTTCCAAATGCTGTCTGCGAGATTACATCCCCTGTAAAATCCTGAAATTCAGGCCACACATCTACCTCTAAACTCCCTTCTCCATCCATCGACTCCTTCCAGTTCTTGATCAAAACGGCAGAACATTGAACGAATACTGGAATCATTCCCTACACAAAAAAAGATAACAACTCATTAGTGCTGTTACATTCTCATCATGTGAAAATTGAAATCAAGAAAAGCAAAAAACTATTGAACTAACCTTCAGCTTCTCCAAATGGAACGCAGGGTTAAGTATTCTGCGATGCTCCGCCCATTTTTCGCCCTCTAGAGTAGTCAATCCTTTCGTTAGAATTGTTATGAGTGGATTCAGTTCTGGTTTTCGTATATGTCCTTGCTTGTTAGTCAGCACCTCTTTTATCATCTTTACATCCATGATAATCAAACGAGGCGTCGTCCCAAGCCAGCAAAATGATACCTTTCCTGCACAGAACATCACAGTAGACTAAGATGCCTGTACAGTTATAGCAGACTGATTATAAGTTCCCTAAAACAGATTTTCCAAACACAGATAACTTATGACAACTTGAAATAATCTGATAGAGACCTAGATTGCTGATTCTTCCAGCTTATTATGTTGACATAGTTCGTAAACACCCTCTGGATTCACTTAAAAGCTACTAACAATGTGAAGCAAACTAACATACCGTATTTCTGGACAATAGTACTAGTGAACGGATCAACTCTCTGTGCAATCTGGTGAGACAGGCTGATTGGCTTCTCCCATGCTTCGGTTATTTGCTTAAGAAACTCTTTGAGGTCCCCTGTGAAGGGCTTGAATGCTGTGCCGTCAACTCCTTGTCGTTTCAAGCTCTTCTCTAGCATTTTCGGTCTTCCCCAGACCATTAGATATGCTTTCTGGGAATAGAAGCCCACAAGAATGGACAAAGGAACCATAAGAGCATAAAATTTAAGATATTCCATTTGGTTGTTCATTTATCTGTAGTGATTTTGAGTTACCATGATAGGATACACTGGAGCATTTTATATGAGATCTTGAAGAACATTTGGTCTAAAGGGATGTATTAATTAATTTAATCACATTCAACACAAAGGTCTATTTAGTGGTGTATCTTGTATTTCTTGAAGAACAAGGAGTGTGAATAACACTGTAAGAACATATACTTCATTGAGAAATAGTCAGAGTTTGACTAAAATTAATGTTTTGGCTTGGTTCTTGAAGAGCACTTTAATTATTTGGAGGATTGAGGATAAAGACATGCTAGTTTGTACTTCTTTTCCAAGTTTCCATTCAATAGTTTATAGTTTTGAAGATGACTAATGCCTTCTAAGTTAGTTTAGTATTTGGGTATGGATCATGTGATCCTTATATTGGTATTGATAAATTCTTTTGATCATATCCTTTGGTCTGTGCGGTTTAGATGATCAGGACCACACACATCACGCTACTTTAACATTATTCGCTTTGGACCAGAACCGCACAAATTTGCTTTTAGAGTCACTGATGCTTCATACTATGAGTATGTAGGAGCAGTTTACTTGCCTGTCAATTATCCTACTTGCTCTTAATCAATGTGAAATGTGGAGAATTAACCTTAGTCACACATATGAAATGTGATCTAGATTGGGAGCGAGAATTCACCAAACCAAACCAAGAAAGATTTGAGGATGAAAGTGTATGTAGAGCGGTTGTATAGAAACAAATTTATGTATTATTTTAAAATAATCATATCAGGGCTTTTATTGGATACCGTAATTCTACATGTGTTTGAGTAATCATACATCATTTGATATTTTCTTATCATTTCATATAGTGAAATTTTATAGTTGAAAATTCTTCCGACTTTTGGTGTTTTATCATTGTTTTCAACCAACTATTCGATTAAATATAAATTTTGAGTTTATCATGTACAATTTATTTTAACACTCCCTTACAAAAAGATACCATATAGTCGTATAGCTCTAACATTATTTTCCATTCATAAATAATTCTTTTCTTATATTAGCCCTTTTAATTTCACAAATTTCAGTTATGATTTAGGCTCTGTTCAAATTTAAATTGAATTGAATCGAATCTGAACCGAAATCAAAGCGAAGCTAAATCAAACGAATCAATCAAACGAACTGAAGAAATTACATTTGTCCCATTTTTTTAATAATAATGAATACTACATCCGGTCCATTAATAAATTCGTAAGGAGACTTTTTTCTGGACGTTGACTGTAATTATTCGCAAATTACACGACAAAAGGATATAATAAAATTATTTTATAAAAATAAATTAAGTATATTTGACTAACATAACTTTGTAGAGTTTTGGTTCGACTTTAGTTTGGTTTAACTTGTTTTGAAGTTTTTGGGAGTCATTTGAAAGACTTGTAGAGTTTGGTTTGACTTTAGTTTGGTATAACTTATTTTTTATTTATTAAGTTTGAGAAAAAACTCAACGTATGCTTCTGAGTTTACTTCTATTATTCTAATATCTTCCAATAAAAGAACATGTCGATTTTTTGTTAGAGATGTACGTACAAAGTATGTGAACCAGTTTGAATGATACTCTCAGGTTCCTGTAGTTTCTTATCTTAACTCAACTTTTACGGTAGAAAAGAAGGGTAATTCGAATCGTAACTATACTTTTTTTTTCATTGATCTACTAAAAGTCATGTTAAAAAGAAAGAAAGAAAAAGGTTGAAAATATCTCAATTGGATAAATTTTCTTATTTTCCTCGTACAAAAGATGGGTTGTGTAAATAAATGATAAAATAATAATAATAATAATAATAATAATAATAATAATAATAATAATATGAATTTAATGAACTTAAAAGAGCTGAACTGAAGACGAGCTGAACTGAACTGGACGAGTTTTCAGTTGAAAAGAATAGAGCCTTACTTTGGAGTTAGCTCTGTGTGACGTAGAGCACTACATGTGGAATTGAATGCACATCGGAAAATCTACTAGCAATAATTATTCCCTACATTGTAACATCAAATATTATTAGAATGACTATTGTTGTATCTACTAGCAATAATTATTCCCTACATTTCACCATCACTTACACAAATATTATATTCTACATTAAGTTGAGATTATTAGAATGACTATTGTTGTATCATGTGTTTTTAGTGCATTGATTATATATCACTCGCACACGACGCAAAAATTATTCTCTCATTAATATACAATGTAGATAAGTTTACAATATATTTCTTCGAGATTGTCATTCAGTACAATAAATAATTTCATATAGTACCCTGCAAAAGCTAGCTCATTGAAGCCAAAACATGAAAAAGGTAATTCATCCAGAGCATGGTAAGAAAGATAATGCAGGCAAAGGCAAATCTGTAGAACAGAGAGATGATCAAACTAGAGATGGCCAAATAGTGAAGAAACAAAGCCCAAAAACAAATGAGAAGATCAAATGTCCTAGACTTTCAGATGTAAAGGTTGTTGAATCATCCACGAAGCAAAACAAGCAAACAGATGCTAAAAAATCGACTGAAAAATTGTCGTTGCAAAACAAATGGAGTTCAACGCCACTCTCGGAGTATGTAATTGAACAACCAATCCCAAATCTTGATGAGATTCGGTTTGATAAAGGCCTCACCGGTAACTATTTCAAGGATGTTCCTGATATTGGCAATTTCGATTAGTGAAAGTTTTCCAACTCAGCCTTTACGTTCGTAGTAATAAATTTATATAATACTACTACTATTTTTAGCTCAAACTTCGAGATACCTTATCACCTACTAAACTTATTATCGAATAACAACTAATTTATCATCTTTTACTCATTCTAGTTTGCTCAGTAAGAATCAAAGTGGTTGCATGCTACTTCTAGATCTCCTTAGAGAATCTTTATACAGTATATTCATCGATCTCAACAAATTGTTTCGACTTTCAAACAATAAATAATAACATGTGTACTAACGTTCTTATATGTAGAGTTGGTCGCTACCTGAAAGGAGTCCATTTTGAATATCATCGCGTGGTACAGGGTAAACCTACGTCAATATTACTTCCCGAAGAAAGATCTAAACAACCAAACACTAAATTTGCTTAAATGAAAGTCGAACGGATCGAATTACTTGAGCTAACAACCGTCGGGCGTTTGCACCCGGGCTGAGAATATGTAAATGGACTTGACCTTATTACCAAGCAAGGC
This sequence comes from Plantago major, assembly GCA_026545765.1. NCBI lineage: Eukaryota > Viridiplantae > Streptophyta > Magnoliopsida > Lamiales > Plantaginaceae > Plantago > Plantago major. The sequence continues at coordinate 88,959,383 of CM048842.1, forward strand.
CTTGAAAAGTAGAGCCCAAATCCAACAACTGTAATTTCTTCTTCATCTTCTCACTTTCATTTCTTCCCCATTTTAACAAAATCTGACATTCTCTCTTTTCTCTCAGTACTCAACAGCTGAAGGTAAATTCTCGTTCAGATCTAAAATCTCCATTGCTAATTGATTCGATTACACTTCTCTAGCTCATCGTACATTTGCAATCGAGCTATTTTAGCTTGTGATTGTTCACAAACTCCGGTTTTGAGCTTTTGAATCCAAATTGAGTTGTGAAATTGGTGATCTCGATTTTGATTATGCTGTTTTCATGTTTAATTTGCAGAATTAAGGTGCTTAGCTGCTTCGTGATCCGGTACAGCGATCTTCTCAGCTATGATGAACTCTAGAAGGTTCTTGCTCATTCTCTGCGTTTTTATTTTTCCAAGCCTGATTGTGTTATCATTGTTTGTTAAGCTAATCTGGAGCAATTTTAAGGAGCTTGAAATTGTTATTTTCAGTGGCGGTGTAATTTGCATCATTGCATGTGATGTTCTTCAGGTGTATGTGATATAACAGTGAGCGAAATAGCCACCTGATCTTTCTCGGTGTCGAATTTCAATGTTTTTGTTACTTTGAATGATGTTGATTTTTGGAGATGTGAAGCACAACGACTTGGCACAAATTGTGATATGCATGTGAGGAAGTGTTGAATTTGTTAAGTTAGAGTTAGACAGTTTATGTAAGGAATTCACTGCCTTTTAATCGACAATGTTTGCCTCTAGTTATTGCATTCAAGAAAACGTATGTAGTGTTTATTTGTATTTATGTTGAGAACGTAACTTATTATTTCCCTTCATGCTCCGTCCATATCTTGTCGCTAGTTTATGCGTTCATACTGTCCGCCGAATTGGTCCTTGGAATATAATCAAATGTAGCTTATGTCGGTCTCTTTGTTCAGGTTCTCGGAAAATTGAATTGACAGTTGTTCAGTTATATGTAGCTGGACTCCGTGTTTTAATAATAGCACGTGCTTAATGAATCTTACATGATTTTTCAATAATTAAGAATTATTTGAAAAGTAATTCTGACTCATTAAGTGAATGTGAATCTCTAACTAGTAATTACTTGGCAGCAGAATAAATACATTATTTCTTAAATATGGAAGCACGTGTTTTGGGACGGACAAGTTAAAAAACACCAACTTCATGAATGGGACAGAAGAGTTAATATTTTGAGCTCGGTATAGAAATGAGGACTGGATGGTTAGGTGATTTTGTGAAGTTTTCTGTTGCTTATATTAGTTGTGTGAATTTATTTAAACCATTGGTGTGACAGGGATCGAAATGCTAGAGTGGCTCTTTTTGATGGTATTGAGGAAGGAGGTATACGCGCATCGGCTTCATATTCTCATGAGATTGATGAGCAAGAAAATGAGAGAGCAGTTGATGGGCTCCAAGATCGTGTCAATCTGCTGAAAAGAGTAAGTTTTGTTTTCGGGGTGGCCAATTCCTTTAACATATCATAAGTTAGGAATATAGCTATCAATGGCAGTCTAGATCTTGTGAACAGTAACTCATTATAGATATGCCGAGTGCAGCTGCTGGATGCTTTTATGAGAATGCTTACATTGACTTTTTATTGATGGGGCAGTTAGTTTCAAGTTCTTGTTTATTTCCGTCTTCATAAATAAGAATTCTATGGGAGCACATATTAGAATCTCTTACAATTGATGATTGGACGAGTAAAGTGTTATACTAGATTCACTAGATTGCATACATCTCCTATCTGTATCACATCACTCTGTTTCAAAGATATCTGTTACCTCTAGCTGAGATTAGTAGTGTAATATGAAGTTTTAAAGCATTTTCAAGAGTGTCTTGATTTTTTCTTCTAAAAAGCCAGAGCGTATGTTTCTTAATGTTCATTTTTTTTATTTCATTGTCATTGTTTGAATTTTAACACTCCCCTATGAATTTTGAAATAAATACTCTTGTTTTTAAATGCTCTAATTGCTTTCTTATTGGGAGTTTCGATATTCTAGTTTCTGTGTTAATTCTGTGGTATGATTTTGAACAGTTGTCTGGTGATATACACGAGGAAGTTGAGTCTCACAACCACATGCTAGACAGGATGGTATGGACACAACCCATGTATCCTAGAAAAATACTCCCTTCGTCCCGACAATCTGGGCACATTTCTTTTCGGCACTGTTTTTAAGAAAGCCAATTGTTTATTGTTTGTTGTTGGGGAGAGAAATGATAAAGAATGGAAAAGGTATGAAAGATAAGATATATAATGATAAAGAATGGAAAAAGTAAGAGATATAGTTGAGTTAGTGGGAGTTAGTGGGTGTACTTTTTTGCTATTTTTGTAATGAGACTAGATTCGTGGGACGTACATAAAAGGAATATGTGCCCAGATTGTCAGGACGGAGGGAGTACTTGCTAATTGGTATTATTCCTAATTCCCCCCCTGATTATTGATTTTTACCTTAGGGAAATGACATGGATGCCTCCCGAGGAATTCTGTCTGGAACCATGGACAAATTTAAAATGGTATGCTTGTACTTGACCGCTATCTTATTGGATGTGCTCTTCTTTTATCTAGATCTTAGTTCTGAATCTAATTCTTACCTTGATGCAGGTGTTTGAGACTAAGTCAAGCCGGAGGATGTTTACTCTTGTGGCGTCATTTGTTGTTGTTTTCCTTGTCGTATACTATCTCACTAGGTAAGTGGCCAGTAGTGTATGGCAGGTCAATCTTGAAACTTGTGTATAACTGGAACAATGAGCGGACCTTAAAGTGGAGTCGTATATCGTGGCTGTAAGATGTTTGCATGTGCAGAGATGCTCCAATGCGACGTATAATCGAATGACTTGTTCTCCATTTTACATGTTTGTTTTTCCCCAATAGATGATGACTGGATTCTCATTTAGTTGTATTTGTTGTTATGCTTACTATAGTAGATCCAATCATCACCTATCACTGAACTTGTTACTTGTCTGATGATAGGATTCTTGCTTGAATTTGCGGTTGAGCAGTTGGTTATGTACATGATTCAGAAAGTGGGTGGTCGTATAATTGAATTAGGAAAAGATACTGAAAAGTGAAAAACCAGATCTTGAAAAGGAACCAAACTTCTGTAATGAGCCGTGTTGAGATGTGTGGTGCAAATTTGAGTAACCGTGTCGGCCCAGAGGGTCGGGTTTTAGTCAATTAGTGGTTGGGTCATTACAAACCTGGTCTAAATAAGACGTTAGCATGCAAATAGAAAACTTGCATCACTTATTAATGAAGAATACAACAAGGAATGGCAGTGGAGGAGAGAACTGAGAGAAATCTTGTAAAAGTAATCATGTCCCATTTCATGTGAAGTGATTTCAAATCTGCAAAACACAACTTAACGAAAAGCTGCCCTCAGAGAAGTTTGCAGTGAATGATGGCTTAACAAGTTGCGGCAGACATTACCCGTGGCGCCACAGAGAAGTCCAAAACCAGAACATCGCCAACCTTGTCCACGTTCGCAAACACCTCCCTGCCCGAATCGAAATCCTTAAGTAGTGCAACTGAAGCAATGGAATAGCCCTTGGCCCTCCCAGGAGAAAAATTCATCCCAACAGTCAACTGCCCAGCCTCAGAAAACTTATCCTTAAAAACTCCCTTCACAGCCTCCAAAACCTCATGATCCTTCCCACCAGTTTCGTCCTCCTTGAGCTTCAACACCGTGAACCGTGCAACGGAACCAGGAGGGATGACCTCGGAACCGGATAAATTATCCGCCTCCCAGTCTAGGACCATGACGTCATCGACAACCGGGTTGACATGGTTGGCAACGACGTTGAGGTGCGAAGGGTGCGTGAGGTAGGCGGACAGGGCGGACTTGGAGGGGTACCTGGAGTGGAGCATGTGGGTGAAGGTGAGGTTGGGATTGGTGGAGTGGCAGCGGGTGATCGGACCCACTGAGAGGTGGGTGGCTATGTTGAGGGAGGAGAGGGAGTTGATGTTGTTGAGCATGGCAGACGGGTCGGCGGAAGGTTTGACTTTGAAGAGGACGATGTGTTCAACGATCTTGTCGGACGAAGGTGAAGAAGACATTGAGGTCCGGTGAGCTGATTGAGTAGGGGAATGAATCAAAGAGAACCTATTCTTTCTTTGTTGGCTCTTTTGTGCGCTTCTCTTGGCATCAGTTAGGCTTTATATCAATACAAGATTCTGTTGTGTGCTGCACTTTTGTGATTCTCGATCTATATCTCTCGCGTTATATCATGCTTTAAGGAGAGCATGTTTCATGCTCATTAGCTCCTTTATCATGTTCCAAAGGGAGAAGAAGATTCCCAATCATCCAAATTTCCTGATATTAGGCATGGTCGGTGTATTTTGTACGACTTGATCAGTCAACTTGCAAGATAATGCCACCTTACTGTCAAAATAATGAAGTTTTACTTTTTTAAAAAAATCGATCATGTTCTTACCCCCAGTTACTATTGGCCTCACTACTATAATTCGAGGGCGTAATCACTAGGGATAATATCAAGGTCTAATAAACCGAAATTTTTATACAATTGATATGTATGGTAAAAGAAAATAAATTGATTGATTTGAAAATATAATTTATTTAGATTTTCAAGAAATAAAGTAAGTGGGCAACTACTAGTCAACTTATCAAACTAACAGTTACGTTTTCAACTATTGGACACCTTATGAGCTCGTCTGCACTGGCCTTTTATTTTCTCTCAACCCTTCCAAGTTCCAACATCAACAATTATCTCATTATTAAAGACAAACTTAAACCCCAAAAATTTTTTTTTTTTTTTTTTTGTTGAGAGAAACATCTCAACTTCATTACTAAATCATCAGAAAGCGGTCTAACAAAGTCTCACAAGCAAAATAAAAAAGAAATCAAAAGGGCAAAACATTGCCACCCTCACAGTCTGCCAGAACATCTTTGGCTAAATTATGAGCAACTATGTTACCAGTCCTACTAATATGAGAAAAATAAATAGACGTAAATAAACACCGCTTTCTCTTGATCGTCTCCACGATAGTACCTGCTGGGGATAGACAAGGAGTAGCTGCATTAAGTGCAATCAAATTTATTTATAAAACCATCATTTGATGGATCCGGTGTGGATTTCCCAAATGTTAACACATAAAATTAGCAACTCTTGACAACAAGTACAGTACAACAGAGGCTGAAATAGTGAAATTAATGATCACAATGAAGCCTTGTAAAAGGGAGTTTCATCATAGATGTGGCAGGTCGAGTTGTTTTTGTTTCATCACAGGTCTCCCTGCTCTAATCATTTGCATTGCTTCTCATTAGTGAAGGGCTTCTAAATCTGCCAAACACAACAAACAGAAAATTGCACAAGCATCACTACCATGAACACAGGCATCTTAAGTAATCTTCTAGGGAATCCGTTAACACGACAACTGAATGCAAAATGCAAAATTATCACTTATTGATAAACACCAGCATGATGTGCCAGATTAAAGAGTCACGAAATCGTACAGCTTCAACTGATTTCTAAGCCAGGTCTCCATTTTAATGACAAGAGGGGAATTCAACTAGAGGTCTTGTAAAACTTCAATTCATTGGCAATATTTATAGGTCGGATAAAATCTCATAGACTTGACTTGGACAGCAGAATACTTTACAGGTCAAAACATGGCATATTTGTGTTCTTGCAAATGGACACGTCAAACATACAATAAGCAACAACAAGAATTCAAATCCCACTGGGAGGAAGAATAGTTATCTAAAGGTCAGAACCTTCTCTGGTTTACCTATTTATAAGTCTGGTTATACTTATATGACAGGGTCGCAAGGGCTAATGTTGAATATATTATCAAGGTCAATTCTCTCGCCAGGATAGCAGTTGAAGGAACAGAATTCAATTTTTCATCAGAAAATCAAATCCCACCAATGTATATGTGAATGTTAAGAGTAAACGATATGTACGAGGAAGACACCAAATGTATCCAAAGCAAAGTAACCCTTTAGGCTTTTTACGTTAAAGTAAAAGAGACGGAGATGTAAACAGACTGTAAGACCTAACTAAGCATGAAGTCAGCTATGCAGTGCTTTAGAGCTAAACCTCTATCTTCAATTGAAAAATTAGAAAAGAAACTCGGAACGATGAACTCTAAATTTGGAGGTAGTGAAAATTCCAATGCAGAAGTAGGAGGATTCTATAAAGAAAGGCCAAGTACGACTTGCATTTCTTCCAACCGAACTATTCATTCTCATAAAACCAGCAAACTCTGAATGCCATATTACATATACAACACACACAACCAATATCCGTAAGAAACACTATTTGCCAGTTTATTCACAATGAAGCCAAATCTCCTTTAAACATCAAATATTCGAATAGGAATTATACAGTTCTCTTCACAAAAACATGGCAAACACAGGTAAATGACTTGTTCGATTCAAACAAAACGAAACAAGCTAGCAGAAACTTAGTCAACACATTGCAATGAAACCATTCTAGCTGCAAGTATCTACAAACACACAACTTAACTTAATCACTTACAGAGCAAACTCACCCAAATGTGCTTACAGACTAGCCACTTGAACGGCAGCCTGAACCGGAAAATCGAGCACCAGCACACTATCAATCAGCTCCCTAACCTTATCCTTCTCCTGCTCCGCCATCTCCAAATCCAACCCCTCCAACTCCTTACCCCCCTTAAACACCGCAACCGAAGCAATCGAATACCCCTTCGCCCTCCCCGGCGAAAAATTCTCCCCAACACTCAGCTGCTCAATCTCCGGAAACTTCCCCTTCACCCCTCTCAACACCTCCAAAACCTCCCCCTTCCCAATTCCCCCCTCTTTCAGCTTCAAAACCGTAAACCTAGCCACAGAACCGGGCGAAATCACAGGCGGACCGGAAAAGTCGTCCGACACCCAATCGACGGCCATGACGTCATCGATTACAGGCTTAACGTAGTTGGCGACGACGGAGACGTGGTCAGGGTGATCGGTGTAGGTGGCGAGATCGGAAATTGAGGCGTACCTGGAGTGGAGCATGTGAGTGAAGGTTAGGGATTTGGATCGGCAGGCGGAGAGAGGTCCGGCGGAGAGGTGGAGGACCGAATCGAGGGAGGTGAGGGAGTTGAGGTTGGAGAGCATGGCGGAGATGGCGGATTGGTCGGCGGAGGGTTTGGTTTTGAAGAGGACGATGTGTTCGATGATTGAGGACGACGACGACATTCTGATGGTGGTGGATTTGCGGCGGAGGAGAGTGGTGGTGGATGATGGGAGGTGGCGGCTTCGGGAGACTGTCGTGGTGGTGACGGCTCGCATACACAGCATTCTTTGGGTTGGGTTCACTTGACTCGATTAAAGTGGCTGATTGTGACTCATTTGGCTAATCTCATGGTTTATCACTTTATTTTATTATTTTACTCCGTACTCAACTTCTCGTCAGGTTGCACTTCGGACTCCGGCCACGGGAATACAATAAAATGGGAGAAACTATCAAATGGATTATGAAATCCCTATCATTTAATGTGTAAAAGTTACTAATATTGATACAACTAGCATGAAAAGTAGGAAGTTGAAATTGGGATGTATGAAGTATAATTATAAATTTATACAGTATTATGTTGTAGTGCAATATAATGTTTTACTACATATATTATATATTATTATGGTATAACAATGTATCCACTCGAATCTAGATGTTAGAAATTAAGTTTTTCTTATTTTTTTATTTCCCTTTTATTTATACAGTGAAGGTTAGTGCCAAAACAAATACTAATAAAAGTAATAATTAGTAATCCATGAATCCCGCACGACTTCACTATGAACTCAAATTAACTATATCGGCTTGCTTTCTAATTCTTATTCTAAATTTTTGTTATGATTCATTGAGTTACTTATTAGTACATGAGATGATGATAACAACTAACTTAAGGTTTAAACACAGACTTGAGATGAAGCTCGGGTGGACGGATAGAGTAGGGTTTATCCACACTATGATAATGTGCAGTGTTCTATGATACTTTAAGAATTTGTTGCCTACTTATTATGTTTGTGCATTACAAAAGTGTTATATACGCCCCGTCATAAAACATAATCTCAACCTCAACATTCCATCCTGTCCTAGTAATCACAATTTCAACTTTTCATACCTTAAAGAGAAACCCTCTCACCCACTTTATTAAATCCCTCTCATCATACTTCTATCCAATCTACATACATTTTTATAAATTATACTCCCTTTAAAGTGAAACAATTTTGATTTGCACAATTTTTAATAAAAATATGATCTCCCAAAGTATGTGGTTAAGAATGAGTTTGAGATATTAATTGAGCGTAAAAGTACACGTGAGCTCAAAAATGTGTGGTTAAAAATGAATTGTATTATGGAAGTAATTTCCATAAAATGAAATGTAACACTTATAGTGAAACATAGACACGTAAAACCTTAAATATCTATTTTTTAATTAGATCGAGATCAATGCACACAATATACATATGTAAAACCTTAAATATCTATTTTTGAGTTAGATCGAGATCAATGCACACAATATACATATACAAAGTTGAAACCATGTGAGTCTCAATGAACACAATATACCTAGTGAGTGTGTGCATTGTCCCCAACATAGAATTTATCGATCCATATGGATCCCAATTTATTCGTTTTTTTTTTTATTTTCACATGATCCATTACACGCGATTAATCCAAGTAAAGACATTTGGACTTTTTGCGAATTTCTCGATGATGTTTTTTAACATGAGAACTTGTTTAAGTGAACTCAAGTTCCTTATCATATGAGTCAACAACCGTTGGTGGATCCCAATTTATTCGAGTCTAGTGGGTTCGTCAATTTTGAAATAGCATTGAACTTACCCGATTTTGAAGCCCGCTCTATCTTATCAAATCCAATTACATGTCATGAGAGTTGAGAAGAAAAAAAAACTATACTAGACAAAGTGGATGTCTGACTAATGAGGATTTCATTAATGGGATTCATTATTCTAATCTTATTATTATTACTTACTTAATCCAGATTAGATTAGTCACGAATAAACACAGTTACCAAAGAATTATAAGATCCGTAGAACACGTAACACCATCTGCCTACGCTCAATAAAACTTGAACAAACAATCACTTCTTGCAGACTACTCTTCTTCAAGATCTCACCCAATCTCTCTCTTTCTGGTGAGTTTGGTGTCACCTCAATCACAACCTTATTCCTTGCTTTCTAATTATCGCAGTTAATCACTCTATTCCCGTCTGTTAGAAGAAAAAAGGTCGCATCTTTGGGTTCTTGAATTCTGCATTGGTGTATATAAAGGCGTCTAGGGCTAGTGAATTTTGTCATCGAGGTGTTGGAAGTATCTCTGGTAAATTTGAGTTTGTGGGTTTTTCGAGCTCAATTTTAGATTTGTGTATTGGGTTGTCCTGATTCGTGATCATGTGTTTTTGCATTAGAATGTTGTAGATTTGTGATGCATTCTTGTTTGTTGAGCTTGTTTATGTCTGATCCAAGTGATTAGAAGTTGATTTTTAAGGAAAGGTTTAGATTTGGTTTTCCAGCTGAAATATGTGAATGTTTTTCCCTGGCATTGATCCTGTTGTCTTTTGCATTTTTTTATGTTGCTCTGAGATGAAAATTTGTTAATGTGAATCATTGCAAAAGCAATTTTGGAAGTTGAATGTCGGAATTCCGAAGCAGTAACCAGTATGTTAACAGGCTGTTTGGTAAGCGATTAAAATCAAGAAAACCAGGTTAAAATCGGTGTTTTTAGATGTTTTTAACCAGGTTTTGGTTAAAATCACAGAGCTTTGTATAGAATTCATCAGCCAGTTATTGCAGCACACAATACAAGTTAGTTTGAGCGATTTGGATATTTTACCTGGGTGTCTTATTGGATTTGGCTTGATGATTTGATCTTACTGCTGTGAAATACAGAAAAGGAAGTTATTCTGAGAAAATGGCTAAAGAACAGGGAGATAACCAAGTTAGCGTGAAGCCTCCACCGGAGCCTTCACCATTGAGGAAGGCAAGGTTCTTCAAGGTATGCTATTTATGGTGCAAAAGAAAACTGTGTTTATCTGCTTCTTTGGGTTAAGATTTCTTCAGTTTCCCTGTTACGATATATGAAAAGGGTAATGGCAAACTAAGTTTGTATGTTGGAAACCAGAGAAGAGATTATGCTACCTGTACATGTCGAGATTCCTTATTAGCTGTATGCATATCAATTATCGGGAATAATAGTAAGTTTGTCTTTTATGGGTGTTACACTTTTAATTTGCGTTTGAGAGTGCTCCTGAACAATAACTAAGAAAATTAGAGGGAAATTGCATTCTAAATTACTTTTATTCTGGCTCTTACTGGGTTTATCTGTGGCCTAAATTATGCTAGCTAGTTTTATGTGTTCATACCTCAAAATCTGTGGCAAACTAATGGCATTTTTGTGACAGGCAAACATGAGAATCTTGGTTACTGGTGGAGCTGGATTCATTGGCTCTCACTTAGTTGACAAGCTGATGGAAAATGAGAAAAATGAGGTAAGATATGACCATAGTTTAGATCATAGTATGAAGAGCACATAATAGTAGCACATGCAGCTAAATGAGCTTTACTTGATGTGTTCAGGTCATTGTTGTTGATAACTACTTTACTGGATCAAAGGATAACTTGAAGCATTGGATTGGTCATCCACGATTTGAACTCATAAGGCATGGTAAGCTTTGTTTCATGCCATTATCGGTAGATATTCATGTTTTGCTCGTTAAGATGTCTCGTCCAAAGTCTGAACTCCATTGGTAGTCGATTGGTAGGCCAGGTGACTTTTGCTTAAATCTAGCCTAATTTCAATCAAATTCCAGTGGATCCCATCCATGACCTATGCTTAAATCTATTATGGAAGTTCAGTTCTGGATCCATGCAGTCCAGTTCTAGTTTTGGATATGCATTGTTCCGTCACTATTATGTGACTAGTTTGCATGTGCTTTACATCTGTTGATTTGATAATTGTCTCACTGTATAACTCTTCAATTCGATTCATGCAGATGTGACCGAGACTCTGTTGGTAGAAGTTGATCAAATTTACCATCTTGCTTGTCCTGCTTCCCCAATTTTCTACAAATACAATCCTGTTAAGGTCGGTCATGGAGATATCATTTGAATTATCGTGTATCTATTCGAGTAGAACTCTTGTTCGGTGCTACTGATTCCATGCTATTTGTGAAGTCTTTGTTAGTTAAACATAGTCTTTGGAGATTCATCCAAGTGTCCTTAATATATTCTTTTATTTAATGTGCAGACAATTAAGACCAATGTGATTGGGACCATGAACATGTTGGGACTCGCCAAGCGAGTAGGGGCAAGGTTCGGCAGCTCTTTCTTGCACTGTTGTTTTACTATTTCCTGTAAATCTATGAATTGACTCGTGATCTGTACCGTTTTGATAGGATTTTACTGACCTCAACATCAGAGGTTTATGGTGATCCAATTGTTCATCCTCAGGAGGAAAGTTACTGGGGCAATGTGAACCCAATAGGTACTTAAATTTCTCGTACAATAATATGCTGCCTAATATTCTGTACTGATCGCCATCATGTGCATTAACGCGTTTGTGCTTTCTTTTACTTTGTTGGAGCATATTCACAGTATAATGTTTACTCTGCTCATACGTGATTCTAGGTGTTCGAAGCTGTTATGATGAGGGGAAAAGAGTAGCTGAGACTTTGATGTTTGATTATCACAGGCAGCACGGAATTGGTATTAATTCAATTTTATTGTGTATACATTTATCTTATCATATTAATTTAGTGTTCTTTTACATGAAAGTGGCGTGATTGGTTGCTTAACAAATGGAAATGATTGATCTGCTACAGAAATAAGGATTGCAAGGATCTTTAACACTTATGGACCTCGTATGAACATCGATGATGGTCGTGTCGTCAGTAATTTCATTGCTCAAGCCATAAGGTAAGCTTCTCCTGCTCGAGAACTAAGTTACAGATTTCTCAAACTGGAAATTATATTGATACAAACTCTCTCTCAGCTTTATAGTTGAGTCTAAACACATTGCAACTCTTCCTTCCATCCGTACCTGTACTAATGTTTCAGTCTCATGTCATTGCAGAGATGAAGCTCTGACTGTGCAATTGCCTGGGACGCAAACAAGAAGCTTCTGTTATGTCTCTGACATGGTACGCTTGAGGAATTTACACTGTCTGCTAAATTTTATGTGGCATATATAGTAATGATGACTGACCTTACTCTATTTTCTACTTGCGGTAGGTTGATGGACTTATTCGGCTTATGGAAGGCGAGAATACTGGGCCAATCAATATTGGAAATCCAGGTTTATCTCATTTGAACACGACACACCTTTATTATCCTAGACTTTATTATTCTAGATGATTTTGCTTGGCTTATAACAATCTGAAGCTATAAACACTAGTACAAAATAAGTGAACAATTCAAAAGTCGGTCAAAAGTCGGAAGCTTAATCTTCAAATCTCCATAGTTTGTTCAATTTAGACTTGTGCTTAACACAACCCTTTGTATTGTATGATCAGGTGAGTTCACAATGATGGAGCTTGCTGAGACTGTGAAAGAGATGATCAATCCTGATGTGAAAATCATAACCGTGGAGAACACTCCCGATGATCCTCGCCAGAGAAAGCCAAACATCACGAAGGCCACTGAGTTACTTGGCTGGGAACCGAAGATCACGCTTCGTGAGGGCATTCCTCTTATGGAGGAGGATTTCCGCCAGAGGCTCGGGATCACAAGGAAGAACTGAATGAGCACGTAGTTAGGTCATGATGACTCACTCCCGGATTTTTAACTCCTACAAGTGACTTTTATATATGCGGCTTATTACATTACATATAATTCAGAATTATGTGTCATTCCTTTTATCATTTTACATATGATATGAATCACTAATTATAAGTGGATTTTGTCTATTGATTTGCATTTAAAAGTATATGTGATCTTCTACAATCTTTCTCAATACAAGATTTTTTGTGCTTGTAAGCTCCGGGTTGTTTCGAATCTTGAAAATAGCTAGAATGACATTTTTTTTTGAAACGGCAAAGAAAATATATTAAAAAACATCAAGAGCACAAGAAATGCTCCCAATGAACAAGTACAAAGGTCCACAATATCCATACCAAGATCACTCCTAAACCACAACTTAGAAGTCCACCAAAATATTAAAAAGGTTTACAAACCACAACTGATCAGTAAAACCCAAAAGTCTCTCAACAAATCTGATACAACTGAGCTCATTTCTCCTTTTATCTTCTTCCACATGTAAGTCCCATACCATGAAAAGTTGCATACTTGGATAAAAATCACCATCAATTCCAAAAGGTACACCGGTAGTGTCTGTTTTACTGAAGTCCGCACTTTTGTGCGTGTTAGTTTGGAATACGTGTTCATCAAACCTCACGACTCAAAGGCCGATATTGGATAGTATCTGTACACGCCCAACACGACAACGGTGATGAGTACCACCACAGATCCACTCCGGACCTATTCTTAACCACATTCCTCCACCCTTTGTTATCTTTCAAGTCAAGTGGCAAGTAATTTAATATGTGATTAAAGACAAAGGCCACGTAACCCAAACAAAAAACAACCTCAAGATATTCAAGACTGGATCACCATGGTCCACCCCTTGAGTCCCTCAAGATATTTAAAACTAAATCCCCAATGACACTTCAATTGCTGGTTAACTTATCGATCGTCGAATGTCCGGATTAAGTTTTTAGGGTCCTGTGCAAATCTTTTAATATCATCCGTACTGTAGTTTATAATTAAATAAAAATTTTAGACCGACTTTAAAAAAAGATATTAAGAAAAATAAGTGAAAATTAAAACATAAAACGGATTTTGGTCCGTCTTATTTTCCAAATATATCCATAAAACGGATTTTGGCCTGTCTTATTATGCGGTTACTATAAATTGTGTGTAATGTTGTGTTAACCTTTGTATAAGTACACCTTGAATCAAGCATTCCTCACTAACGTTTTGATTTTAATAAATTTAAATGATTTAAGTGATATGAATTGTGTGTAATGTTGTGTTAACCTTTGTATAAGTACACCTTGAATCAAGCATTCCTCACTAACGTTTTGACTTTAATAAATTTAAATGATTTAAGTGAGCTTTATAATGTTCGACACTAAATGCAAAGGTTTTCATATAATTTGTTTCAGTTAATAAAAAATGATAATTATTTAACGTTTATAGATTATCACATAGAAACTAATTAAATTTTATAGAAACATAACGAAACATAAATTGTTAAATAATACATATATTTAACGAGTACAACAAACAAACAAATTTGAACAAAACTCATCAATATTTCTAGAAGTACACTATTTGCATATATAAAATGGTCCCCCAAACCTGTTGGGCCCTATGCGGAGGGCATCCTCACACATGCTCAGATCTGGCTTGGTCAATCACTTTATAAATTCGTTCTGACATAGACACAAATTAAATGCTAGTTAACTTTATAAAATGCCGATCACTCTATAGGTCCGTTCTGACATAGACACGACACGAAGTAACTGATTGTTAACTTTATAGACTGTCGATCACTTTGAAGGTCTGTTATGACATAAGGACGGAGTAACTTCTAATAGTTGTTAACTTATCAACTGTCGATCACTTTATAGATCAGACTGACATAGACACGAAGTGGATCCAGAACGAAGATGCGAATTCATGAAGGATAAAATTGAAATAAACCAAAACCAAAATCTTGCGTTCATTAATGTTCAGCAAAATTTGCCTAGTACATGGCCCCACTCTATCTCTGGATCACCTTGCTCCGGAGATTCCGAGCCTGTAGATCTCCCGAGCCTTAAACTCAAGAGTACACCTGGTACCATTTCATTGGTTTGACACTTAAACAATCTCATTTTTTTTAAAATTCATGTTGAATTGTGCGACTAATACAGTAAATCATCGAACAACAATTTTAAAAAGTGACTCTATCAACGATGTTTTTTATTCAAAATGCAATAACTCGAGATACTGCTTAATTATAGCGCCTTGCTTGTTTTAATTATTTATATTTATGTTTTTAATTTTGTGCCAATAAATTTATATATCAGGATTGTTTTGTATGAAAGTTAAATTAAATAATAAAACATAAAATTGTTGCGAATGACAAAAGGTACTCGAGGAAAGGTATTTTCTTCCTGATGTACATATGATAATGTATTTTATAAAGAACTTTACTTTCCAAAAGGGCGAAAAATTGAGCCAATGAGGCTTAGCTCAATTGGTTAAGCTGAGGTGTCATAATCCCATAGGTTATGGGTTCGATTCTCGTCGACAATGGACTTGTGATCTAGTGTACGCTAGTTTGTGACTTGTTATAGATAGAGTGATTATGATGTAATGATTGATATAAACTATATACTAGTACAATTGATGTAATATTATTGTAATAGTGATATTCTCAAATAAACAAAAAAGGGCGAAAAATTGGCACACATTGTTTTCAGTTATCTTTTAAGGAAGTAGCGAACCCCATATACTATCTCGTTTCATTAGTCCACGTTAAGCATTTTTTGGTTAATCGTTTCTAATTTTAACTATAAATTTTGGGCAAGATATGCATTTTTGGGACTTTCAATAAAATTAGGAGGACAATTATGTCGTGTTTGTAAATGATTAAAAAAAGTAAATTTTCTAGATATATCTAGTTGGGTGGAAGGTTTGATGCAGACAAAGTTTTGTACGTTCAACGTGTATGGGCTGTCTATAATGTGGTGTCCATATCAATGGCCATCAGGTTACATATCATTAATTAAAAATAATACAATTACTATTCATATTTTATGTTCCAAACTTTATTCCTTGTTTATTGGAAAATTGGAATATACTGTTTAGATTAATGTCCTCCATGGTCAGTGTGATGTATAGAGCTTTTATAGCTGGCCTCAGGTGTTCAAGTCGATTATGACTCGTCTTATTGATACTCGATTAGACTCGAGAAATGAGATAGTCAGTTCGACGACTTGTTTAAGATCATTTGTGTACCTTTTTATGTATAGTGATAGTTTAACTCATACTTAACTTAACTGAAACTCGGTCTCATATCGTACCCTAGGTAAATAATACAGGTTTAGGTTCAAATATGATATGAGTCAGGGTATCCGAGGACACTTGAAAAGTAACGGGTGTAACAAGCCCAGATACCATCCATAAGGGCTGGGTAGTCGGGTACTGTATCTACTTAAACCTGACAATAATACTCCAGCCTCCAAGGATAGAATTTTGGACCATTAAGGTGATAGAATCCACCACTTGGATATTTTTTTCTCTTTCTCAACGTGTTTTCTTTTCCAATAATGAACTAAATATATTTGGAACTTTTTGTAATAAAAGATAGCACAAAGTATTAAAATAGATGTGTATTAGGCTCCATTACATTATTTGAAAATTCATTCGATTCGATTCGATTCATTCGATTGATTACCAATTTATATTTTATCTACAATTCGATTCAAGAATTTCAGTTGAAGAAGAGCAGGCTTAGTGAGAGCGAGACGGATTGATGTTCTTAAGTATATGTGTAATGTTTTAAACAATATCAATAATGTTTTATGAGTGACCATTTTATATCATTTTTTATGTAATGTATATCGCCAATGTTCTTAATAAAACTTGTAATGTTTTCAGCTATAGCTGTAATGTTTGTCCGTCTTTTTTAATCTTTTTATAACACCGTCTCTCTAGAGATTTTGTCTGAAAATAAAATGTTGATGGGAATAATCATTTGATATAGAAAATACAAAGTGACGCAGATTCACAAAATTAAACATTTTTTGTTCAATCACACATCATATCAGACGTGACCCAACTTTGGACCTTAATTATTGCATCATTTTCAGACGTGCCGTTTTCCTAACCAACTTTCATCCATTTATTTTCATCAAACAATATGTTTGCCCATTATCTCATATTTTATTTTTTTACTTTAAACACAAAGTCTAATGAGAGACGGTCTCTATTTAGAGACGGTCTATCTTATCAATAAAATCATTCATATTATTAATTAAAACGTCTATGTTGTTAACGAAATAAGTCATGTTGTAATATAAAAAACACCAATGTTGATAATATAGGTGTTTTGATTAATAACATCGATAATTTTCTTGACAATATAGGCTCGTCTCTAGATAAATTATCTAAAGACTGTCTCTTAGGAGACTTACTCGTTAGGAGTTACATATTGGAATGAAATATGTGCAGTCGTGACCCATTATGGGCTCGAGTCTTAATATAGTCAGACATTAATTCAGTTGATTAAGTGAGTTGTCTTGAATTTTGCTATATATACTTTTCTTTTTAGTCGGACTTGACCTCCTAATCGTCATTTCTCATATTCGATTTGGTCATCTTTATAATTAATACACAAACCAACTATGTAACAACACATCATAAGAAGAGAAAGTGGTGGTGGAGTAGGATTTCAAGTGAGGAGAAAAGCCAAGTAAAAGAAAACTAGACAACCAATTGGTTGTGATTGTACTCAATCTAGCTATCTCCAATAGCATAAAAATTAAAAGGCACCAATTATTGGACATACATATGAAGATCCATAGAGTTTCTCCTTTTCTAATATTTTGGCGTGTTGAAGTGATTGGTGCTATGCAATGCATTACTATACTATAGTAAAATATATTGTAATATACATCCGTCGATCTATCTCAATAAAAACTTTTTATGTTATACCGATATATTTTTTCAAATCTTGACTACAAATTACTTCTACTTTACACTAAATCATTTATATTGAAAAACTATAATGTACTTCATAAATATAATTCTAACCATCTCACAACGAATGTACACCAAATGCCATTTTATAAAGTTTTGATTGAGTAGAGGGAGTAGGAGTATTTATCATGACACATCGGGTGGAATAATATTATTAGCAGATAGCTAAGGAGTGAGAAGGACCACACCACAGTGTGACATACTATGTCCATCGCTTTCAAATCCCTCTTACCTAATCTCTATGAGACTACATATTTAACATAGTAGGTTAATAATTATCAAACTCGAATTTTACCGATTGACTTCGTTGACTTAACAACTGTAAATGTAAATTTTTAATCACGTATGGATATGATAGATGATTGCACGAAATTCACCTCTCTATTTTACCTCTATTACTTTCCATGGTGCTATACTTCATTCAGCTTTCCCATCAATGTTAAATGCAACACAATTTTCGTTAAACGCAACACAAAATATTTGTAAATTTACTAAAATGCCCCTAACTCAAAAAAATCTTATAAACTTAACGAAAAATTGAAAACGTACGTTTACGCAAACACAAAAATATTAACATGCACGATCGAACACAAAATAATAACACTAAACATAATTCGGAAAAATTAAAAAAAAATATTGGAAAATATTTCGTTTACGCAAACACAAAAACATTAACATGCACGATCAAACACAAAATAACAACACTAAACATAAAACCGGCCATTTCTTCATCTGCAGGTCTTTTCTTTTTCCTTTTTTTTGAGTGTCTAAACGTCGAAATTTGGACATAGTTCCTTCTTGAAAGTTGTAGATCTTGGTCTTATCTACGCGTGGACACCAAGATCAGGTCAATCGGAGTTCATATGAGAAATGTATGGCCAAGATACCAAGGCTGCTCCATCGTAGTTCGAATTTCGCACTTTTTCACTTAAACGGCTCTAAAATATCCGTCTGAACTCCGAATCCACTTCCGTTTCGACCGATCAACTCCGTTTTCAACCACCTTTCAGGTCTTGGATTGTATAAAGGAAATATTTTCCGATTTATATTTAGTGTTGTTATTTTGTGTTCGATCGTGCATGTTAATGTTTTTTATATAAACGAAATATTTTCCGGAAAAAAAAAATTCATTCATTTTTTTTTATTTATGTTTAGTGTTGTTATTTTGTGTTCGATCGTGCATGTTAATGTTTTTGTGTTTGCATATACGAGTTATTTCGATTTTTCGTTAAGTTTGTAAGATTGTTTTTCAGTTGGGGACATTTTGGTAAAGTTACAAATATTTTGTGTTGCGTTTGTGATGAGAAAATTAGATACGAGATAATTGTTAATTGTCTCACTCTCGCCTCATCATTGTAACAGTGTACTCCAATTATTAAAGTTTGTAACATTTTCTTGTTATGTGTTTACTTTCTTTTCTATATCTAAAAGGGATCTTTTGTACAAATTGTATATGATAAATCGATCGATAAACTAACGGAGTATATGTGTAATTTTATGTGTATCGTATGAGAGGTTTGTGAGACAGGTACCGTAGAAAAGGAATAGGGAAAGTAAGGTTCAATAACGATGGACAATGAGTGATCATTATACTACTTCAAAGTTCAGAGCAATTGTTATCCAACGTTAATTTACCTTCGAAGATACTCGGCATTTTCATTGTACTACCACTGCTACTATATACTCACTCCGTTTTTTATAAAGGTTTACTTTTTGTCATTTCGAATTTTTTTTAAAAAGTTTAACGTTTCCTTTTCTGAAAACCCAATATCTCTACTTATTAATTTTTTAAACACTATCTTTCATACTTTATCTATTTTTTCACTTACCTTTTCTATTCATCTTACTTTTTACCAATTACTTATTATTTTATTCAATTTTTCTTAAAATTTACACAAAACCAAAAGGTAAACCTCGTAAAATAACGGAGGGAGTAATAATAATAATACAGCCCCCACTTTAGATTCTACTCACATCATAGCACACAAATGCACAATAATGTCTTTATTTGGTTCTCTACATTACTTTAAATGTTTTACTATGTACCGAAAGTAAATTAAATCCATAATTTTATAAAGTTGAGATTGTTTTACTCAAGCAATAACCAATTAAAACATGACCCATCCTTATTCTTGTCACATTGTTAGTTGATGAATTGATTTATGATAAATAAAACTGAGAAATCTCATCCTTACATGGCCAACTATAGTGTACTATAACAACAAGTTAAGGTAACAACAAGTTGCACTTATGTTTCAAGATATTAATTCTAGTAACCCTCTTTTCTTTTCATTCGGTCAAATTCGATTCATTCGATTCGATTCAGTTCATTTAAATGCTTGATTCAGCTCTCTTAAGTTCACTAAATTCATATTATTATTATTATTATTATTATTATTATTATTATTATTATTAATATTTTATCATTTATTTACACAACCCATCTTTTGTACGAGGAAAATAAGAAAATTTATCCAATTGAGATATTTTCAACCTTTTTCTTTCTTTCTTTTTAACACGACTTTTAGTAGATCAATGAAATAAAAAGTATATAATTACGATTGAATTACCCTTCTTTTCTACCGTAAAAGTTGAGTTAAGATAAGAAACTACAGGAACCTGAGAGTACCATTCAAACTGGTTCACATACTTTGTACGTACATCTCTAACAAAAAATCGACATGTTCTTTTATTGGAAGATATTAGAACAATAGAAGTAAACTCAGAAGCATACGTTGAGTTTTTTCTCAAACTTAATAAATAAAAAATAAGTTATTAATGGAGTAATTACAGTCAACGTCAAGAAAAAAGTCTCCTTACGAATTTATTAATGGACCGGATGTAGTATTCATTATTATTAAAAAATGGGACAAATGTAATTTCTTGATTCGTTTGATTTGATTCGTTTGATTTATTCGTTTGATTTGATTCGATTCGATTCGATTCGGTTTCATTCGATTCGATTTAAAATTTAATTTCAGAGCCTAACTTGAGTTTTAAAGTTTGAACATGCTTATATGAGAAGGGAGGGATTGCTACAAGTGACCCGTTAAAAAAATTATGATGTGTGTCGACACAGTGAAACTTGTAAACTACGTTGATTTGTGAGATTTGGTAAGGAAAAGGTTGAGACTTGAGAGAGTGTTGTGTTTGTGTTGGTTTTTGGGCCTTGGATTGTATATGCTTTTGGAGTGATTTAATATTTTGAGCATTACTACATTTAAAGCCATTTGGAAAATTTGGTAGAATTTAGGTATTTGGAAAATTTTTGGTTTTAAATGTAGGTGTTTAACAAATTAATTTAAAAAATTTGGTATTTTGTAAAATGACATAAAAGGGCATTACTCTTATTTTTCTTTTCTTTAACCTTTATTATCGTATTATTAGTCTATAGTTTTTTAAATAATAATATATCATATTTTGTCCAATAATTATAATTTATATTCAATGTACTTTACATCGCCACTTTAATAACATCATCAAAATTATCAGAAGTTTAAAGAAATAATCGTTGAGCATTTTAACTTAATAATGAAAAAAAATCAGTAATTGATGTGTACTACATGTATGCATTTTAAAGAGGTGCGGATACATTAATCCTTATGCTAGTTGCAAAAAAGTACACAAAATGTATAACAAAGGATCCTTATGCTTATAGCTTCAAAGACCTAAATTAAAACTAGATGTCATAACTTGTTGCGTGCTTGCAAGATGAATCTCAGGCTGATAATGTTGGGTGCATGATGTATATAATTCGTTGCTTGGTAATATGGGTGTTTTTACTTCTTATTTTATTTAGTCTAATTTAGGTTAATATGGGTAGGGATATTTTCGGAATAAAAATATAAGAAGCTCCTTCTTTTTCAAAAAAGCTACTCAAGGAAGTTCTTTTTATTTCATTGATCTACTAAAAGTCGTGTTAAAAAGAAAGAAAGAAAAAGGTTGAAAATATCTCAATTGGATAAATTTTCTTATTTTCCTCGTACAAAAGATGGGTTGTGTAAATAAATGATAAAATATTAATAATAATAATAATAATAATAATATGAATTTAATGAACTTAAGAAATGAATCAAGAAATTGAATCGAATCGAATCGAATCGAATCGAATCGAATTGAATTGAATGAGTTTTCAGTTGAAAATAACAGAGAATTACTTTGTACAGTACAAAACGATGCAACTGTTTTTTATTAAATGTGTCGTAATTGTAATCGTATGTATGTAGAATAATGAAAAGTGAAATTAGGAATAAGGAAACTAAGAAGCACAAGAGTCGTGAATAGAAAATTACAGCGAAAACGAGGATGGTATTTACACACACACACACACAGATAGAGAAGTTGGATACTGAGCGTGAATGCCAAAATCATCTTCTTCTTCATCTTCCCTTTCTCTCTCTACAACATCCCTTTCTCTCTCTACCTAAAACAATCACAGAGAGAGAGAGAAAGTGATTACATTAAATCGCCGATCTTTTTTAGCTGCAACTTGAAAAATCTGTGTCTCTTCTCTAATCCTTCATCATCAGATCAATGTTTCCACTTTTCCAAGGTATGTATGTACTTACGTTCTTAACTCCATCAACTTCATTTCTATATCTCCACTCACAACTTCCATGCTTTCTCTTTCACCTCAAAAGAGAAAAACAATTCTGGGTTTTTCTCAAAAGTGAAAAAGATTGAATCTTTTTCACTTTTGTACAAGTCCATTGTGATTTTAGTTAGTGGGAGTTTTATTCTACAACATGGTTAAAAGTATATCGGTTTGTTCGTTTGTCTGTTCCTTTCCGTTTTGGGAACTCTGTTCTATCTCTGTGTCACTGCACAATTCTTTTGTTTCCTGTACGGTTTCAACATTTGAATTTCCCGTTTCGTCCTTTTCCACACCTTTTCAGTAGTTTTCCCTCAACCCGTTTTGTTGCCTACAAATGGCTAATATCGTAGTATTACTTCTGATAATCGAACCCGTTACCTCTTTCTTTTTTTTTTTGTTTAAAGTAAATTAAAGAAGAGAAAAGAAAGCTACTTTTAGTAGTAGATTTTGTTGTAATTAAACCACAAATTATTGTTGGGTTCTTGTCTTGGGAATAATAACTGCAATTATAGAACCCTTTTACGGGTTTGAGAGTTACTGCCATGTCTGACTGCATCATTTGACTGTTTTTTTCCTCAAAGATTCGTCTTTTGAAATTCTGTGCTTGCTTAATCAATCCCCTTTACCCTTGCTTCTCATTTGCATTTTCAAAAGTTCCCTTAGTACAACTGTACAAGTAATTACTCCTCCGTCCACCTATTTACGGGACGATTTTTTCCGATTAAGACAACCATTAGTTTATTGTTTATTGTGGACTCACATTAGAACACTTAGTAAACACCTCTTACTCATCCAGGTACTTAATATTTCAACAATTACATATTGGTCAATTTTCTATTTTCGAAGTTTACCTTCCAAACATCACACACCGCCATCACCTTCTTTAACTTAAAGGAAAATAGCACATTGATAGTAATTTATTGGAACAATTTTTTAATAAAATGGAATTTTATTATAATAAAAATGTAAATTGTTGGGAATTTTTTTTAAAGTATATGACAGGGTGAGACACCTCCAGTTTATATACAACTGATGTCTCCGTATTTTTCTGTATATTTATAAATGACTTTCAATATAAAACATAAACTCCGGTTGTTTTTTTCGCGGGTTTTACAATTGATTTTCATGTGCCGGAATTTGTTTACGCGTTGGACACGTGTTGGCTTCCCGTTTAACCTAATATATATATATATATATATATATATATAGAAGGACACGTGTTACATTCTGACTTAATATGGAAAAAAATAAATATATTAATTTTTTAATTTAGAACGGACTCGTGTCTTACTTTCATTTAACCTTAGAAAAATAAAAAAAAATCTAAAACAAATAAATAAAATGAAAAGAATAAAACTAAATGAAAAATAAATGTTTAAATCAAGGATGCATTTGGATACAATATGAGGTTTGGACTGATTTGTAATTTATGTATAATTATATGAAATAATATGCCATTATTTAAATGTTAGGGACCGCAATGTTATTATAAAATTTATTAAGGGGCAAATCTGATTCACCCAAAAAGAAAACCATAAAGTTCCCTTTTTTGGTAGTTTACCTTTTATCACTCTCTTCTTCTCTTACTACTGTCAATAGTGCCTGATTAGATTAATAATGGTGATCGTTTTAATAATCTGTAGTTATAAAAGAATAAAAATGAAAAGATTGAATTTTTTTTTTTTGGGTGAAGAAAAAGTAGTACCAACCATGGAAGAGGAGAGAAGAGAGATCATAGATGGTGTCATGATATCAAGTTGTGAAGTTGGCTATAAAAAATTGAAAACCTTATCATGTTTTGTCTGGCCTTTTTGTGTTAATATAAAGCAAAGTACAGGTGAGATTGATAGTATATAATACTCACTCCTCCTTCCTAGTTTCATTTACTCGTATTACGTTTTGGTTCATCCCAAATTCAATTATCAATTACTTTAATGAAAAATTTATCTCTTACTTTATTCATTATCTCTCATATTTTATTCACTATTTCTCCCACTTTATTCAATCTCTTTTCTACTTTATTACCATCCATCCTACTTTATTCAATTTTTTATTAAAACTTGTGTCCGTCCCCACGGGTAATTTAAACCGGAACGGAGTGAGTATAACTATATTTACAAATAAATATTAAAGAAAAGAGCCTCAAAACTCCAAGTACTATACAGCATTGTCTCTTGTTGTTTTTGTGCAATAATTCCTTTCTTTTTTCATGATTCAGGAGCATTCATTTCGATTTGATTGGGATCATCATCATCTTCTTCTTCTTCTTGTTCTTGTTCTGGTTCAGTTTCTATCTGGCAAGAAATGGATGGTGATACATTCTCAAACACGCTTGGGCATCACAATAATGGCAGCAGCAACCAGCTGGACGGGAAGATAGTACAGACATTTCAAAAGAGCTTTGTTCAAGTTCAGAATATACTGGATCAGAACAGGATGTTGATCAGCCAGATTAACCAGAACCATGAGTCCAAGATTCCTGACAATTTGGGCAGGAATGTGGGCTTGATTAGGGAGCTTAACAACAATATCAGGAGGGTTGTTGATCTTTACGCCGATCTTTCGACCTCGTTTTCGAAATCCATGGATGGTTCTTCAGAAGGGGATTCAAGGTCAGATGGCAAACCTGGTCACAAGAGGCTTAGGCCTGGTTAATTGTTTCATCATCTAGCTATCTTCTTGATGGTTAATTTGATTGATTAGGCAGGTTTGCTTGTGTAAGTTGTTGTATTGTATCCCAAGTCAAATCCCAATTAGTGGAATTAAGCACTTTAATTTCTCTATAGTTTAATTCTCTTTGAGAATACAAATAACTGTTGCCTCCAGTCTACATTGTAACTTGTCTCTGATCTAATTGAATCCATTATGATGCTTCTATTCATGTATCATAATCTTTTACTATATCTTGTTCAATATCATCTTAAACTCATCGGATAACCTCTGATAGCCGGAAAATTTGGTAGAAGTGGTGGCAAACATGAAGATGATAAAAAATCAGCTTTGGGAAAACAAGTGAAATGGGATTTGTATGTCAAGAACTGGACAGAAATAAGGGATACAAATTCTCTGCAAAGATGCTCTCTGAAATCAAGTTGAAAGAGAAGAAAAGCAGCTTTAAGACATAACCTTTTTAGTTCCCAATCACACTCCACCACAGGAACAGAATCTCAGATAAGAGATAGATAGATCATGATCATAACTACGCTTTTGACCATGATTACAATTTGTTTAATGAAGTACTTAATGATTCTCACGTAATTATTTTTCTAATAATGTTGAAAACCCGCCAACTCTAGTCTACATTACGATTCTGCACTGAAAAAATTCCACCGACTCACGTAGGTCAAGTTAACCGCAACAAGTTGCGAGAGTCTCAGACTCCGAATGCATAAAATTACAAAAATTCAATTCCAAGTGGGGTTGATCTACAAGTTTAACATAATTATTGTTTTGGTTGATCCATAGACTATAATGTATAGTCAGATATCCAATGACCAAAAAACAATATCTAGGAATGCCAATTGACATGGAAAGGAAATATGAAGAATAGAAAATTGGAGGTTTTTTTTTGTTTTTGAAGGATAAAATCAACAAATAGCAGCTGGGTACTATTTGATGATTTCAAGAACAAACAAAGCACAAGAGTTCCAAAGGGACAGATAGATTTATATGAACAGTGACACCCAACACCTTGACAAGGGTCCCTAATGGGGTCATATTTCTTGGCTTGGAACTCAACTTACTCACAACCAAATCTTATCCTTCTCTGCTTATTACCTTTTCTTTTTATTCTTTGGCCCTTAAATATAGATTGTTTTTGGATTTTGCGGTTTGGTATTATATAAGCATTTGATCAATTATAAAGTTCAATAATTATTTTGAATTGAAAGGTGAAGCCAAAGATTAAATATCGCACCCACTCAATTCAGACTTCATATACATCTGCAGGAAGAGAACAATCAAATCATTCGAGATGGCAATGGCGCCTCTGCACACACCTTGGTTTGAATCTTGAATATCACATATAACAACACGGCATAATTTGAACGCTTAAAACAGGATTTCTCTAACTCTCAATTTAAATATTCATAAATTAGTTGTTTACTCATACTCTAACTATGTGATTGAATGCATCCACCGAACTGAGTATATGAGACGTTTGTACTTCTATTCCTATCCTACTCAATTGTAATATTCTTGAATTCCATTATAGTATGTTATAGTTGAATTGGCCATATTAAAGTCTTTGAGTTATTCTGAGTATAAGCGCTTATCGAAATTTCTAGAACATTAGTCTCCATTAAACTCTGTTGAATACATTTTTTTATATGTATTTATCAATAACGAGGGTTACAACTCGACTAAAACTCGAACAAAATGAGCTGAACTCGAGTTTGAAAAATAGTTCGTTTTATTAACGAGGTCCAGCCTAGCTTGAGGAATGAAATGTACGGCTCGGCTCGTTAAAATACACTAAGTCCGCACTCAATTTTAGGTATTTGTATAATCTTATTTGCATTTTACTTAATTAACAAAACTTTGACTTTGTTCATTTCCTTCATAGAAAATTTTGCCCCTGGGTTTCATGGTAATTTGGTAAGATATCTTTGGAGTCCCTTTCTTCAATAAATGAGAATTTAAGAAGGGGGCTTCCCTTTGATTTGATCATATTCTTTTTTCATCCGCCCACACATTAAACATTTCTTTCATTATGTGGGGCCCACTAGATTGCTTTCTCTAATCTTCTGATTACTATATTGGACAAGATGGACACTCTGATTGGTTCGAACTTTTTCGTTGTTGGATTGGGTCTAATTACAATCGGACTCCCTGAGATATGTATATTAACAATTGACACCCCCAAGTATAAGCTAGCCTCAAAAAATTGAAGTTAGACAAATATCCCATGGAAAAAAAATCATTCGAAATTTAACTACTAAAGTCTAAATTGTTTGTCCTTATCTTACACATACCCTACTTATCTAGATGTACATATGTGGACAATCATAATGAAAAAAATATGAATATGCTTAGTTAAAAGGTAATACTAGTGTAAAAAACTGTGGATGTGACTGCATGTTTGTATGAAAATTAGGGTTTGTACTCTAACTTTCAAAACTTTAATCCTATAATTGTTATATCATGAATACTTTATTGTTTATTACTCCGTTGTTGGTTGGCGAATAGTGTAGAGATAAGTTCAAATGTGTATTTTATGACTTTTTAGACCGAATAATTTAGAGATATAGACAAGACTATTTGTTTATTTCTATAAGTTAACACTTAAATCATTAATAAATTCACTTATGCTAGAAACTAGTTGATGAATTAATACTAAACGTCATAATAAATGTCTTATATTATATTTGAAAGGTTTGTTCAGAATAAGTTGCAATATAACTTTAAATTTTCATATTATATATCTCTTTCAATATAATTTAAAAATAATTGGTAATGTACTTTTAAAACATACCTATAAGGCTATAACGTACATATTGCCTGTGGTCTATTATTCTATTGTTATCGAATGCACGATTGTTCCTCGGCCACTTTGGCCTTATTCGGCTGTTTAATTTAATAAAATTTCTTCATCTTTCTTTTGGTATGTAGGAAAATAATGATTCCATAATTGATTTACATGTTCTTTGGTGTCAATCCACTATCATGAGTTGAAAGCTTAAATTTGTGCATTGTGCTATTACCTTTAATGATGAACGATGAACGTGATCCCAAACAAATGGATATTTTGGGAGACAGTAGTCGTACTAATACGTATTAAAATGAGATAGTATTCATACTATCATTATATTTCATCTCGATATTTGGTGCATAATTTTTAGATACCTACTAGTGCTATTTAGGGTACTAAATACTTTAATAAGAAAAAGTACATATTGTAAGATATATGATATGATCTCACGATATTTTTTCTTTAGATGTGATGTTGGATCCTTTGAGTTGTAACTACTTACATCGATGTATCTATATGGGTGCCGTCCTTTACAATATTGGCATCACATCCAATGGACCACATCCTCACCATGACTTAAATCTTTAATGTGATGGCTTCGATTGAATTATCATAGGAGAGTACCAAATTATTAATTACTAGTTAATTAAAAAATAATCAAAGCTAATAAAGTGATAATTAATCTGGTAGTGAAAATTTCAAGAGATAAGTTAAGGAGAATATTATTATTTTGTTTTTTCCGATGGAAATAATAATCATGCAAGTAGTAGAAAAATGAGATAGAGTGGGGCCCACACAAAGGCAAATCAGGGCAAAACTGAACATGCTATAACAAACACAGCATGACATGTGAAGTGGGAATCTACTTTGCTGTATTATGTAGCTTCCTTTTGGTTGCTTCAGGTTCCAGCAAATCACCTTTTATATATAGATACCATAAAATGGTCCATCCTTTTCAAATTAAAAAAAAAAAAAAATTAATAATAGCCTTCAAAATTACATTTACGAGACAAATTAAGTGTCCGCTCCGTGACAGTTTTTATAAAGTGAATAAAAGGGTATAAGTCTTCATTATATTGTTGAAATTTCTTTGAATCGAATCGAATCGAATCGAATGAATTTTAATTTAAAAATAACAGAGCCTAACATACAATATAGTTATAAAATTTGAATCTCTTAAGAATCAGAACACATGTGGAATCCTGTAGCCGTTTAAGAGATGCCCAAGTGTACCAGTTTAAGTACTGTTCAATGTTGAACCTTCGTGTGCTATGCTCATTGAAATCGATCTCTATAGAATAACAATTTAACGGCTCTGTTTCAGACTTTATGAGATTATAAACATGTACTTGTATGTGCAGGGGCGAACGCAGAAATATATGTCAGTGGTAGCGAATTCTTTTAAATAAATTTAACTAAAATTTTCATTATTAATGAGAATTACATTTTCAAAATTACATGGTAAAGAACAAGGTTTAGACTATAATTTTCTAATCTAGGCTTAACAAAATTTCTATTTTAAGTCCATATATCATTTGTTCATCAATAATACTTATAAGGGATAACTTAAATGTATTCCACCCAACTAATATAAATATTCATTACTTATTCATTATTCACAACAAAATCTAATAATCACCAAAGTTTTTTGAAATTTATTACTACTACTTTTTATCTATCTTTTTCAAAAATAATGCCAATAGGGTATATGAAGCTCGAGCGAGAATACACCATTACATGGAATATTATTCTCTATAACCAAAAGAGTGCATCACATATTCACATCCACTTTAGAAACTAAAATAATTATTAAATATATTAATGTATTTTTATTTATACAAAAAGAAAAACGATCATGATAACTAATAATTAGTTGATGGTAAAAGAAATCCATGTTAGAAAAGGAAACAAAATTATATGTTCATAAAATGGAGGAATTAGATACCAAATAATTTTGTTAAGATTTAAATGATTAAAATTAAGTAAATGAATGCATATAGAACAGAAAAAACAAAGAGACATAAAATGCCGAAAATGTGACAATGTCGGGTATCAAACCCACAATCACTTGACAAGGCAGAACTTTGTGCAAGACTAATGGCCAATTGGACTACATCAGTTTTATGTATATTTATTCATGTTAAATTGTATCTCTATATCTTTAAATTGTTAAAGGGGGCATAATAGACATTTCATGTCCAAAATTGAGGGGTTGCGATTGAAGTTTGAACAGCTTGATTCGTTTACACCACTATTCATGAGTCAACTAATTTTGTAACGCCCCAAAAATTCAAGTCAAAGTTTAAAACTTGAAAGGATCTAGAAAGGTATTCATGGTAATACCATGATACCAACAAAGTGCACCTTTTTTATCGAAAATCCATCCAGAGGAATTTCAGACAGAGTTTGGCCCTGAATGACTTTGACAATTAATCATAGGTTTACATATATTTCTGTAAAATTGTACTGAAAGACCAAAATACATTTCACACACTACGCATGTGACGTAATTTCTAGTACACAATAAATAACAAGAATAGCATTCGATACCTCACTAATTTTACATCCAAACTTCCTATCACATTAGAAGTCTTCAAGTCCAACTCCTCTACATACCATTACAAGTTAAAAGGCCAAATCAACATTGACACAAAATATAACTCATCTAAGTATCTCATTATCAATAAATGGATATTACTTTATATAAGATATGCATAAATAAGTAAGTCTCCTGAGAAACGGTCTTATAGAGAGACTAAAAAGGACGGATACATTACAATTATATTAAAAAAACATTAGAGGTTTTACTAAAAACATCGATAATATACACAAACATAACAAATGATTTAAAATGTACACTCATAAAACATTATTGATATTGTTTAAAACATTATACATATACTTCAGAACATTAATACGTCTCTTAGATCTCTCACTAATATATGTCTATTTCAAGACTTTGTGAAATATGCAAATAAACATACAGATAAACAATATACCAAACAAGAAACCACATTTTAAGACTTCTCGATCACCACATTAATATCTATTACTTCTACTGTTGAAGTTAGTATGAATAAAACACATAATACGGATAGCATGTATGATATTTGTCCAACTTACGATTTTCTTATGGTATTCTTTATCGGTCTAGCGAAGTTGTTTGATCCCTCACCGTGTACATTTTCAGTTTAGAAATGTATCATAGAAGTCTTATAAGTATCGTAAAGATACAAGTGTAGTTTGTAGAGGGTAAATTTACCTAGTTATGAGATGGACAAAGAGTAGATATCCACAAGTTTGAAGCTTTGCTCTGTTCCTTTGCAAATAAAATCATCACTATTCTTTCTCGATCGAATCATACAAATTCCATAATTATGATTTGAATAGAACGTGATACTTCTTATTCAGTCTATTTTCTCCTTCACGTATAACATATAGTACATTTTGTTTATTAGTAGTAAAATTCGTATGTGTATTTAATTCCCGGAATATATTTGACGAACTAAATAAAAAATTATTGATGATAGTGATATAACAACTGAACAATAATTCCGGTTCACGTGCCTATCCAAATATTTGCCGTAAATGATTTGTCGTGTGTTGAGAAAGAGTTGACTATCAAATATTCCAAAGTCACCACATTGTAATATCGTAAACCTTGCGTCCAGGGTCCCTTATCGAAAGACTTGGAGTGACCGACTTAAATTTTAAATATAACTATAATGTTTTAAATAATATATATATATATATATATATATATATATATATATATATATATATATATATATATATATATATATATAAAATCTCCGATCTTCCTGGCTTGTTTGTCGTCCGTATTAATCGCTATATAAGAACAAACTTAGGGAGATTCTAACACATTCTTATCTTATAAATACCACCACTTGTGAATTCGGCTTCTTCACCATTCGAGACCATGTCACCCGGCCCAAAAAGTGATCGTGTTTCATGACATGTCAATAAACAATTGTTATCCGAGTACGAGTCCATTTTTTTTTTTGTAAAAGTCAACATTTTTATAATATGATTGGAATTATATCTCTTCCACCCCAACCGTACGATACATACCTTATTTACTGTATACACCCTATTTATGATGATGTAATTTGATTTTGATATCATTTAAAAAATGAAGTATTTTACAGAAAGATTTACTCTACACATGCATTGGAGTTTAGTTTTTGCCAACAACAGTTTCAAAGTTATCAATTTCTTAGTTTTAGAGGGTATCCAATTACATTTTTATTTGTTGATGTTTAAAAGAATATATACATGTATCATTTTACATCATAATCAACTACAAATCTTTAACAGTGGACTTAATTCAAAACTAACACTATTCCATTTCGAAGAAAATCATCACCCTCCTTTTCTACCGTAATCACTTCATATACCTTATACGTACAATTCCAGCTCCTTACGACTCGAACACCATGCTATAACATAAATATTTGTAGTAAAATTTATAGTAGATGAGAATCTAGCAAGTTGTACATATGATGACATGCGTAATATAAAGTGGCGACATATCGCAGCCGGTGCCAACAATTTTGATGATGATTTCTTTACATTATAGACCAATTAATTACTTGCTAATGGTCTATTAACATAGCTTGGTTTGATTCCAATTTCATTGCATTAATTAATTTAATTCAACACTTAACATCACTAATTAACAATTAATTATTTAATCTTCGCACCATTTCCAGGTTTATTGTATTCTATATTTCCGACCATGACATCAAGCTCCATTAATTAACTTGTGTGAATAAACAAAAGTACCAACAGCACGCTTCGTAGAGTCTGTTTTTATTCACCACGCAATTAAAGTTTTCAACTTATTACATTAAAAATTACATGCTCAAATTACATTCTTTTGAGTTTTAAGTCTGAACTTGTCACAACAAAATGTTGAAATTTAACTTGACTTACGTACGTAGTTTCCAGTGAACTTACTCACAGTGCATATTTGAATGCCGAAAGCTAAAAGATAGTGGACGTGGGATCTCAATGTCACACTAAAAAGTAAAAGTGCATTACAATTCGGATATCCTTAATGCTTCACTTCAAAACAACCCCTAATTGATCGATAACTTGATACAAACAAGCCTTCGAGTTGGTGGGCTGGGATGCTCAGCCCAATAAAATATAAGAACAAATGGAGCCCTGTTTTGTTGGATCAGATCCAGGTAACACTCATACGTAGCCCATCATCTTTTTGTCCAATTTACCAATTCCAACTTCTCTTTTTTTTTTTTTTTTTTTTTTTTCCCATCCCTTTTTCTTTTCAATACATGGATTTTTTTTTGTAATAATGATATAGAGTGTAATTGTTCAAATTGATTTAATATTACAAACAATGTAATCCCTCCGTTCCATTAATAACTTCCTAATTTTCCTTATTTAGGGTTATATTAGAAACTTTTGAACCCATAAAAGGAAAGTTTTTACCCCACTAACTGATTCTTTATTATTTATTTTTCCTACTTTATCTTCACTTTATTCAATCTCTCTTACTTTATGACCCACTTACAACTTTATCAATATAATACCTCTCACAAACCATTTTTTTATTACAACTTTCTTAATTCAAGAGAAAGTAAGAGCTCTTAATGGATCGGAGGGAGTATAAGTTTTTCTTTAGAAAATTGATTGGTAAGAACTAGCGATGTATGCTTTTGCTCTAGATTTGTGTTAGAATAAGCGATATATTATGGTTGGTCGCGTAATTGTCAGCATTTTTTACACGTATTTCCAAATCATATGAAATCAAATCTATCCTTCTGATTCTGATAAGTAATACGGATTTACCAACTGGTGGTTTATGATGCAAATTTCTGTTTCTTTTTAGCCTTCTAAGTTACTACCTGTTAAGAACCAGAGTCACAAACAATCAATCAAGATTCAAGAACTCGTCATGTTTTCACAAATGAAAGTATCTGGCCTTCTATTTCTGTTCCTTTCCTTGTGCTCATTCATACTCCAATGCAGCTGCCAATATCCACCAGCACCGAACTGCGATCATCTCGAATGTGTCCCGTATCAGGTCATTCATTCGCAGAACGAGTTTGAAATCAGGACTTACAAGAAAGCCCTGTGGGTATCCAGTCCTCCACATACAAGGCTGCTGTAAGCCAAGGTTTTCGCCTGTAAGTGAACGTCTCTTCGTTGTAAATTAGTTTCATTTCAACTTGGAGAAACTGTCAGTCGATCCTGATTGTCTTTGTAAGATTATAAGAATATATTTCTTATTATTGGATTCAATGATGAGTACATGTATTTATACAATGTGATAACTTGATCACCAAGTATTCTAATCTAAATCTAATCTAACTA
Organism: Plantago major; assembly: GCA_026545765.1. Lineage (NCBI taxonomy): Eukaryota > Viridiplantae > Streptophyta > Magnoliopsida > Lamiales > Plantaginaceae > Plantago > Plantago major. Next base: position 88,993,577 of record CM048842.1, read on the forward strand.
GGATTCTAGATATATACATATTCTAACACACCCCCGTAGTCGAAGCGGGAGGCTTGCGAATGCTTAGACTGTCACGAAAATCATCAAAGAGAATCTTCGGAAGTCCCTTAGTAAAAATGTCAGCAATCTGATAACGAGTGGGGACATGTAAGACTCGAACTTCACCTCTGGCAACCTTTTCGCGGACGAAGTGTATATCCATCTCTATGTGCTTCGTGCGTTGATGTTGTACAGGATTACCGGACAAGTAAATAGCACTAACATTGTCACAGTAAACGAGCGTTGCTTTATGAACCGGAAAGTGCAGTTCGAGAAGTAAATTGCGAAGCCAACAAGATTCAGAAACAACATTAGCAACACCGTGATATTCTGCTTCGGCACTGGAGCGAGAAAGAGTGGGTTGTCGGTTAGAAGACCAAGAGATGAGATTATCACCAAGAAAAACACAATAACCGGAAGTGGATCGCCTAGTATCTGGACAACCACCCCAGTCAGCATCCGTATAGGAAGTCAAGGTGTCCACTCACGATTTATATAATTGCAATCCAAAGTCCTTGGTTCCTTGAATGTAGCGTATAATACGCTTGAGAGCATTCATATGATCAACCCGAGGATCGTGCATGTGAAGACACACCTGTTGAACCGCATAAGAGATATCCGGACGAGTGAATGTGAGATACTGAAGAGAACCAGCAAGTTGACGATATGTGGTGGGATCAGCGAATGGAGGAGCATCCGAGGAGCTGAGTTTCTGTTTAGTGTCGACCGGTGTTTGCGATGGAGAGCAGGTTGACATGCCAGCTCTATCAAGAATCTCGTCTGCATATTGTTTCTGGGAGAGAAATAAACCGTCCTTGTTTCGAGTTACAGCGATACCCAAGAAGTAACTGAGAGGACCAAGGTCCTTCATAGCAAATTCGGCACTTAAGAAGGCCATAATCGAGCTGCGAAGAGTGTCAGTGGATGCAGTGAGAATAATATCGTCAACATAGAGAAGAATATAGGCAATGTCAGAACCACGCTGGTAGATAAACAATGAATGGTCAACTTTGCTATGAGAGAAACCAACAGTCGCAATATGGTCAGCAAAGCGCTGGTACCAAGCCCTAGGTGCTTGCTTCAATCCGTAGAGAGATTTCTTCAGTAAACAAACATGGTCAGGAAATCTCGAGTCTCGGAACCCCAAAGGCTGATGCATGTAGACGGTTTCTGTAAGGTTACCGTGAAGAAACGCATTCTTAACGTCAAGTTGGTGAATTGGCCAAGATCGAGATACTGCAATGCTAAGTACGGTGCGAATAGAGGCTGGCTTGACGGATGAATGTCTCATCACAATCAACACCTTTCTACGAGATCGACCATCACCTACAAGGCAGCCTTATGTCGCTCAAAAGAACCATGATTTCTTTTTATGACAAAAATCCACATAGATCGAATAATATTTGCATTCTGTGGCTTAGGAACTAACTCCCAAGTCTTATTATCAATAAGAGCATTATATTCATCAAGCATTGCGGATTTCCAATTCGGGTCGGTTAAAGCATGGACGGGATTACGAGGAAGAGGTGAAAAATCGCAGGAGGAGGCAAAGTTAACGAAATTTGGACCATAGTATTTCGGATTCAATACGCGAGGCCGGGTGGAGGTAACGGTTGGCTGGGATCGTCGAACCCGTTTGGGGAGGAGTGCAGTGCCGATGGGGAGAAAGTGGAGGGTCGGCACGCCTGTGGAGCAGAACCGGTGGAGGGTCTGCCTTCAGGTGGAAGCGAGCGGAAGGAGGGCCGGGTTGTGCAGATTGGGCAGAACCGGCGGGAAGGAGGCGGTTGCCCAGTGAGGCGAACCGGTTGGTCGAATGACCGGATCAAGCATATGATGAAGAATGGCGGGTCGATTCACGAATCCAAATACTCGTATGTTCGAGTTTGGCGTGCAGTGTGGAAAAAGGAAAGTGGTTTCGTAAAAAGCGACGAGAGACAAATATCTTACGACTAGAGATCTCATAACACTTGTATCCCCGATGATCGGAAGGATACCCGAAATACACACGGACGAACGAGCTTGGAGTTTGTTTATAGTGGGGGATGGGAAGAGGGAAAACAAAGACAACCAAAACACGAAGATGGTTATAGCTTGGAAGTTTGTTGTAGAGAATTTGAGTAGGGAGGAAGAGTTAAGCACCTTCGAGGGAAGGATGTTGAGAAGATAAGTTGCGGTGGCAAGTGCATGATGCCAAAAGGTAGGTGGCATGGATGCGTGAGCAAGAAGTGTCCGGATTATATTGTTTAGGAACGAATATGCCTTTCGCTTTGCCGTTTGAGATGAAGTGTGAGGACAAGAAAAGCGGAGTGAATACCGTTAGTTTGGGCAAAGGAGTGAAATAGACCATTGTCAAATTCCTTGCCATTATCGCATTGTATATTCTTAATAGAAGTATTGAAATGGAGTGAACAAAGGCATGAAACATAGTGAAGATAGCATACACTTGAGATTTCTTAGAGATAGGAAAGGTCCATAAAAACTTAGAAAAATCATCAAGAAAAAGCACATAATAGCGGTGTCCGCTTGAGCTAGCTATCGGAGAAGTCCAGAGATCACTATGCACAATATCAAAGGGAGAAGTAGTGTTTGACAATGAATTATGAAACGCATAATTTTATTTGTTTCCCAAAGAACATGAGGGACAAAGCGATGTTTAAGAGCATTGCAATGAATATAATTCTTGCTAGAGAGAGATCGAAGAGTAGTCTCTCCCGGATGCCCTAAACGACTATGCCATAAAGTAGGAGAAGAAACCGAAAAAGCAGAATTGAAGTGGGTGGCTTGCGTGTTGGGGTGGACTGGATAGAGGTCACCGGTGCTATCACATCTCATGATTCGTTTCCCCGTCTGTAAATCCTTGACAGAAAAGCCAGACGGGTCAAATTCAATAGAAACAGAGTTATCGGTGGTAAATTTTTGACAGAGATGAGGTTTTGACAAGGTTAGGGGTATGTAACACGTTTTCAAGAGAAGAGGAGGGTAATGAGAAAGAAGTGTTACCATAACCTTTAATTGGAATCATATGACCATTACCAACAACAACTTCGATTATAAGTGCTCGAATTGAAATAAGAAGAGAGTACCTTTGTCGGGTGTCATATGGGAAGAAGCACCGGTATCCATGTACCGATTAGCATCCGAGGAGTAAGTCCCAAGGTATGCATGGGCCTCGGCGTTAGTTGGTGATGCACCAGGAAGAATGCACAGTGGTTAGTGACGAGGATCGAGAAGTCCTCACGACCGGAGGCGGCGAGGATGCGGCCAGGGAGCCGTAGGATATGGGCAAGATGGCAGAGACCACGGCTGCCAAGGCCAGCCGTATGATTGCCATGGCGTGGTAGGCTGGGGAGGCTGCCAAGGTTGGGAGGAGGTCCCGGTTGGCTGTTCGAAATTGCTGCCACGGTTTTGGCGGTTTGGACCACCTTTGGGGTTGTTCTTCTTGTTTTTGGAGTTAGGGTACCTGCCAGAAGGAACAGAAGAAGGAGAGATAACAGGGTTTGAGTTATTTCCAGAAGTGGTACTACCAGAAGAGATCAAAAGAGCCGAGCCACCGGCTTCTTTGTTAACCGATGCTTGAGGTGCGTTCCGCTAATTTGATGCGAGAACGAACACTTTCAAAGGAAGGGAGAGGATCCTGATTTTGCACATAGTCCACGGTGCCAGAATATGCCTCAGTTAAGCCACTGAGAAGACGGAGAACAAGACGGCTAGGAGAGACCTCTATACCCACGTCGGCAAGCCTATTGGCTAATGACTTGACATGATTGCAATAAGCCTCGGCAGAAGGGAAGTTGTCGAGGCGGACGTCAGCGAGTTCCTCTTCAAGATGGGTAGCTCGAGAACCTTTGTTATCCATGAACATCTGTTCAAGACGGGACCAAGCAGCAGCAGCCGTATCGTTCTTGACAAGAATGGCATGAAGAATGTCAGAAGAGACTATTGCATAGATCCACTGTAATACGACGGCATCAAGTCGATCATAGAGATCAACATCGGCTTCTTTGAGAGCCTTGATTTTGGCGATGGCGGTTTCTTCTGTCGGAGGGATGATGTGATGCATAAGGTTATGCACCCGTGCTTGAACCTGGAATAACGTGACCCAAGAATGATACATACCGGTCTCATGATCCAATGTGATGGGAATCAGGGAGCGGACGTTGGTGATAGAGAGAGCGGGATGAAACTTGGGTGATTGATCAGACATGGTGGGTGCCGGAAAACTGTTCAGAGAAGAGAGGAGAATTTATCGATTTAGCGTGAGGCTAAGTCGATGTTGTGTAAGGCGTGAGGCGGAAGCAGAGATTGAGCGAGTTGTTTTGGCGTGAGGCCGAACACAAGGAGACAGGGAAGAAAGGGAGAGGTTTTTGAGCGGCGTGAGGCGGGAAGCAGGAAGAAGGAGGATCGAGCAATGGCTAGCAGCGGAAGAGAGGGACCGATGTTCGGCGTGATACCATGTAAGATTATAAGAATATATTTCTTATTATTGGATTCAATGATGAGTACATGTATTTATACAATGTGATAACTTGATCACCAAGTATTCTAATCTAAGTCTAATCTAACTAGGATTCTAGATATATACATATTCTAACAGTCTTTTCTTGACAGGCTGTTTGATTACTTTTGAGGCAGCAACACTGAATAGGTGAGGATTAACGACTGGCCCCGTGCTAATTACGTTCAGAAAAGATTGATATGGAACGATATTAGTTGGACCGGATTTGTTACTTCCAAGCCACTTTTGGACTTTAGCTATTAGGTCAGTCCGTTAGGGTTTTAGTCTCGTTATTTATAGTCGTTAGCTAGCCATGGTTTAGGCTTGTTTATCAGAAATTATCAGACTTATGTCGTCTTTGGTTATCAATCATGTTCTTGAGTTTATAACTATGTGATAGTGGATTTTATCTTATCTTTTAATTCTTGTGGATTTCTACATGTTAGAATCCCTCATTTCTGAGGAACCTCTGTTCAACTTAGTAATGTGGGAAGTAAAACTGTTGTAATAAGAATTTAAACTGGCATTTTAACTATAACTTGGAATTTACAGGGAAAAAAGAAAGTTATATATGAGTCCACGAGCATATGAAAATGGACTTCAAAAATCAAAATTGACTATGCAAGAGAATGAAATGGAAGTACACTCAAATGAATGATCTCTAACTTCTGGAGATGTTATCGCCTTGTAATGGTAGAAGCCGGTCCGGTATAACTAATCTGAACTTCTTGAGGCAAGAGTCGGTATGTGATACCGATTTCCTCAAAGATGCTCTTAAGCTGAAAGACAAGATCTGATCTTCGACTGCCTCGTTCACCGTTCTGGAAATTTATTGTATGCGTGACGTATAGGGCCATCACTATCTTGTTGACATCCACGATTTCCCTAATCATCACGCTGTGATTCGGATTCCAGTGCTGTGGTTTACTGTCAATGTACCTGCATTTAGAAACGAGAAACTGTCAGTTTTGTTGTTTGAAACTAGTTCTATTTTGCAGGAGAACTCATATTGGGTTGAAACATACTCTTTTATTTTAGCCTTCAAGGCGGCTATGCTCTCGACTGAAGTGGAAAAATCAACAGCAAACTCCACTGAATCGCCCATCTCAGGGCTCCGGTTAAAATTGCTGACTGGTTTGGTAGCCAAGACTGCATTAGGATAATATACCTTCTCATTGTCGGCTTTCAGAAAGATCGTGGTCAAAATGTTCATCTCGTCGACTACCATCTGCAGGGTTTTCAAGAATCAAGTCTGAGTACATAAGGTTTACTGGATGGAACAAGAGATGAACGAAAGCGAATGAAGCTGAAGAATTTACCATCACCCCATCGACAACACACCGATCGCCAACATCAAATGGATGCACAATGAACACGAAAATCATGGCTTCAAACAAAGTCTTGATGGTGTTACCAAACATGAAAACCACAAGTAACATCTGAGAAAATATGAAGACCAAAACTCTGGTGGTTGTGATTTCCATCAGAAGTAACCAAACGATAACTATCACGACCAGTACGAGAGCTGATGAAACCCTGTTTAGCTCTTCTATGGCTGTTTTCGCATCTGTTAGAGACACTGCCAGACATTTTCTCTCATTATAGGCCTTTACCTGCATTTAGACGATCGATTCCTTAAACTCTCTACACGCAAGTCCTAACCAAACCATACATTTCGATACTGGAGAGCTGATAGTAAAGAAGAAAATGGCTTACCACCCAATTTCTGAAAGCTGATCGTTTGATCCGCCTTGATTCTGCAGCACCTTCAAAGAGTGGAATGGCATTATCAACCTCTTCCTTTGGCAAGAATTGTAAAAGGTCATCCTCATCAATGTACCTAAGCCATACAGCAATGTTAAACAGTTGAAAAGAGAACTAAAACAACACGAAAGAACGAAATGAATGTATTCTTACTTGTGATTAAGCTTTGCGACATTCCTAAATATCTTATTTGCAGCCTCCCTCGCCTCAACCTCACTTGAAATCACCTTTTGTTCTCCGGATTCCTCTTCATCACTGTCATGAAGCACATCGGATATAGTTGGCAACTCCGAGTTCCTTATGACTTTAATCAGCCCTCCCATAGTCCAAGCAGAAACCTTCTCCCGCTTTATTTTGTAGAGCTTATCGACATTAATCACCTCCCCATTTGCCTCTTGCTTCCCGTTTGTGACTCTACTGAAACTCAAATGGCCAGCAAGCTTAGAAGAATTCTCATCGACCTGGGACGGAACCCCTGAGAGCGCCTGAAGGATATACTGATGAAATATGGATTCTTGAATCCTGTCAAAGTACGCCCTTACATGAAAAGACGCAGCTACAATCTTGACTATTAAAGTCTTCACCAACCATAAAACTGATCCAACCAGAGTTGATACAATGGCTCTAGTAATGTAATTGAGTGCCCTAGAGGTATCTTCCGATCTTTGAACCCCTCGGTTGATCAACAATGCCCATGCCAGAAGAATCAAGGCCAACCAAATGACAACGCGAACACTCTTCTTCAAGGCAAACACGAAATACAGAACCTTCTTCTTAAGCAAAAAGTTCTTTTCAATCAAGAAAACCACACCATTAGTTAACCATTCGGTGAACAGGCGACCACAGAATATAACCAACACAAGCACACACCATTTCCACAATTCCAAACTTGCAATCCTCAAATCCTCCAGCCTGCGTACAGTTAAGCTCGCAACTAAAACAGCCGTAATGCACACAAACAGAGTCCATTCCATGATAACCAACACTTTTACTTTCTTACCGCGCTTTCGCTGGTCAATCTTGACATTCTCAGGCTGGTACACCTCGTCATCATCCTCGTCATCATCATCATCATCAGCCGCCATTAACGGTGTCCTTGGCGTGATTGGAGCAGATGTTTTCGGAGTACTAGGTTTAACTTTACCGTTAGGCGAACTAGCAATCGGCGAACGCATGATAGGTGACCTAGCAGGGGTGGTTGGCACACTTCCCTCTGTCTTCGTTTTCGAGATGCTCGAATACGAAGGCTCAACTATTCTTGATTTCGGCTTCGAGTATGCTGATTGAATGGGTGTCCTCTGCCTCAGAGAAGGTCCAGGAGGTGGTTTTGCTGAGAAATCTGGGGGAAAAACCGGAGTTTCACTGGGAACCGAAACTCCAGGATCATTGCTTGGACTCGAAATCTGTGCTGGAGTATTATTAGGAGCTGTGTTTGTGACTATGGGTGTGGTTGTCAATAAGTTCATCTGCACTCTAGACAGCTCTACATTTGAACCCTCTTTGGATTCAGCAATATCCACCACAACATCATAATTCCCACCTTTCTCTCTGACTGCTATATCACTATCCATCAACACACCCTATTCAAAGTTCAAACCAGTAAGAATTATCCTTCTCATCATGAATAACAGCTCTATTACTACTTGAGTACATAAAAAAAATGAGGCCTTTATATGCTAGAGAAATGAAATTGAACAGTTCTCATCACAATTCACACCTTTCTCCCCTCACTGACATCTTATTATCCATTCATCAACAACCTATTCAAAGCTCAAACCAATATGAATAAAGGGAGAATAACTCAACACTATTATTATTACTACTTACATAAAAATGATATCTTTATGCAATAGAAATGAAATTGAGCAGCTTTTATAACGCATCAACATCCAAAAACCAAATTTCATAACGGTAAGGATAACTTAACAACACTATTGCTACTTCCAGTACATAAAAATGAAACCTTTAATGCTAAAATGACATGAAAACTTGAACAGTTTCGGAAAGAAACTTTACCTGTAATTAAAAAACCCAGAGAATTGAGGTAGTACATAAAACAGCAGCAAAATAAGGGCCCTTTTAATGGCTAGGTAGCTACAAGTTGACTAGTACCAAACAAGCCGTCAGCATTGACAGTATGTATAATTAACATCTTGAGCAAGAAACTAAAAGTAAACTGCAAAAAGGTCTTAACAGTCTGTATCAGTAGATTTTTCAAAGTCTAGTGAAATCATTAGAATTTACCTTATTTCAGGGGCGGAGTCAGGAAAAAAGGTCGACTGGGACGTATATTTAAAAAAAAATTATTATAAAATAGAGAAAAAAAGTTTTAAACTGGTATAGACAAAATATAATATTAATGACATATAAATAATTATATTTTTATCGAAAATCAACTAAATATGTGTATTATATGAAATATTAATAGAATTTCATGTTTTATAGTGCGGAACGTCAAAATGTCGATCGAATTACACTAAAATATATATTTTTTTAAAGAAAGGGTATGGCAAGTGCCCTACCCACCTTATATGTAGCTACGCCTCTGTCTTCTTCTTTTCAAGAAAACAAACATTTGTGACCTTAAATCGTTGTCAACATCACATATTTAGTTTCAATCATTGTGTATTTGATAAAACTATGTTAGTATCAGCAGAGATTCCAAAGTCTTGAATGAAATGATTAAAATTTACCTTCTTGTTTTCAAGGACACACATTTTTGTGAGATACCGTATTTCACGGGACTAACATTAAATATTTAACTTAAAACTTGGTGTGTTAAATGAAATTGCGGAATATACAGTGTTGAATTTAGTATCTTTTCGTCTTGTCTTCCAAGTTCCAAGAAAGAAAAAAGACACTGTGGATAAACTGGCCACGGGGGAAGTGATTTTGTTGATTTTAGTAATGTGGATTGGGAACAAGTTGGGGTGGGTCCATGAGGTGAGTGATTAACCAATCAGAGGATTTCTCTCGGTCAATAATTTTGTCATGTTTTGAGCTGTTGTAATCTTAAATTCTATATTTTGCAGGATAAATTTATATTTCCAGTTGCTCTTTTTTTATGTAATTTATCAACTAGTGTTGATTTTGATGTTTTCAGTTTATACAGAGTTTGAAATAATTAATGAGATAGCCGATGGTTACTCCGTTTGTTATATAATTAAAATTTTAAGTTAAATAAAAATTAATTAATTTTAACTCAGTATTTTTATTTTAGTTGTTAGCCAAACAACCTCCTATATATCAACGTCAAAATCATGTGAACCCATCAACCCACTTGAGGTATTTACCTTTTGTATCCAGCGGATTCATTTCTTTTATTGATTTTACTTCGATGAGAGGAAATTCGATAATTAATTTGAATGGTTGTTCTAGAATAATTAATTTTGTCCAATGATTCCTAAGGTCGATTGGAGTAGTTGGGGTCTGAGTTTGAATATGCGAGGTCCCAAATTTGATTCTGAATTTCTGATTTTATATTCTGCTTCTTGTTTGCACGTTTGCCACATCAAAATTTACGGCTTTTACTTGTTTCTTTTTTCAAATTAGACTCCCTGTTACTTCAAACTTTCTCAGGAGGAACCCGCTCTACAAGGCACACAACATGTTTTCCGATATTTACGTGTTGATCTACAAATATATACACAATTTTGTTGATTTATTATTCTATTACTTCTCTATATTCTTTTTCAAGTTTAAATGATCAGTAATCATGAATATCAATTATCCATTTCAACCAGGAGTAAGTCGCTTGGGAGACGATCATCCATAAATCTCCGGTAATTCCATGAACCATTGCAATGAGACTTTTCTTCAATCATCTGGACAGAAAAGTTAAAACACATTGTATTCTCAGATTTGATGATAAGGTTTATAGCAAAATTTGTGGGGCTATTTTCTGCATACAGTTCAAACAAGATGGCCTAAGTGTGAAATGAGTCTAGTTGTTCACTTGTTACAGGTGTGTTGTTGAGTTACAGGCTGAATGGTAGTAGGTCACATACCAACCACTAGTAACATACTAACATGTCTTTTAAAGACCAATGAATATGAACAGGTATAAATTCACCAACGAGATAATTCGACAGGGCCGTGTCAAAACTTTTAGGGGCCAAATGCAAAATTTTCAAAATGAATCCCAAATAACAATGTATACTAAACAAAAAAAAGTGTTTCGTAAATAATGTTAAAATTATTTTGCTAAAAAATAGTATATGGAATATATCACTTTAAAAGTGTAACAATTTTATTTAAAGCAAAATCATAAAACTCTTTATAACAAATTTTTATTTTCGATTTTCAATACCCTTCTAGTAATTTGGGGCCCAAAGCGTGGTCTGTCAATTGAACATCTTTGTATGGGTTGGTCAGTACGATATTCGATTCATATGGATGATGAGTAAGTTGTAGTAGGTAGAATCACTTCTTCCAAATTTTCAGAAAACCAAATCAACACGGTCCGACTTAGAGGAATGTGTCAAACACTTGAATGAATGTCGGTGTAACTTTGAATTATATCTCAAAAAAGCTGATCTTTTCTAGGAGTTTCACATGTATATGGTTCTATATTCTACTACTTCAATGAGTAGTCTCAGTTTAGTTCGAACTTATCAATTACTTATAAAATCGACTAAAAGTGAGCATCAATATGGCTTGCTTAAACTTCTTTATTGCAAAGTACAAGTAGACACAAGCTAAATTTTCACCTCATGTCCAAACTCCAAAGACTTGGGACATACAGACTTGTTAGACCCCGGTCTTACCCCCGGTGGTCTCACCCTCTCCTCCGGTAGTCTAAAGTTAAGTACATTTGTACAAACATTTAAAGCAAAAGTTGAAACAGACTTCAACTCTGTAACTATCCATTAAATATGTCTGCATGCATAACTATTCTTCTCAAGATTCAAATAGATGATTCTAAATTGCTAGCTATAGTTTATCTACATCATGAATAGTTCTATATCTTATGCTCCAATAACTGAAAGCCGGAATAAACACAAAGATTTCTTTACTAATACTCCCTCCGTTCCGGAAAAGTTTCATACATTAGCATTGACGCTTAGTGTTAGGTAAAATCTGCAAATGGTATTAGTCAAGCCTACTTTTCTTTTAAAAATCTGTAAATGTCTAAGTATTCATAATAGAAAACATAAATTTTGTAGGTAAAACAAAATTTACTTTGACATTCATATTAGAAGACAGAACAAGAATCCAAAAGCAGATAAGATCATTAAACTCGGCAGAGATTCTGATTGCAACCTGATACCTATGCACAATGATTGCTAAGCTATTTTTAACTTGCCTTCTTTGATGATAAAAACAACATTTACCCAACATTGCTCACAATTTATACATACACACCAAAGCATGAAACATTTCAAGATCAGACAAGTTTAAATGGGAGATCAACCAAGCCCCCAAGTTATACCTCCTCCACCACCTTCCATAATGAAACCAGACCTCCATATGCTATACTACGGCCTCGTAGTTGTCGGAACAGCAGTCGTCGTTCTTGCACTGTACAATCTTATTGTCATCCGGTGGAGAGTTGATCATCGTAGCCGTAATCGATGGCCCCACCGGGTGATTGGTAGCGGCACAAGCCAGAGTTCACAAAGTGTAGATATGAGCTTTCTTTACAGCTTCAAGTACAAGAAAGGTGGAGGGAGTACTACTCAAGATGAAGGGAATGACCCTGAGTGTGCAGTTTGCTTGTCAGTGTTTGAAGAGAGTGAAGAGCTGAGGCAATTGCCTAACTGCAAGCACTCTTTTCATGCCTCCTGTATTGATATGTGGCTTTATTCTCACATGGACTGTCCACTTTGTCGCTCCTCAGTGTTGCCGGCTTTTATCAGACAACACTTGATTTACCAGCAACAGCCGGAGGAGCATTCTCGGGAAGTGTTACTTCGTGAACCATCCCCGGTGTAGCTGGTGTAGCTAATGATCGTATGTTCAGAGACTTAAAAATGGATATCATAGTAGATGTAACATGTAAACACACGGTACATCTTGTTAGAAAACTGGATCAGTTCCAAATGGCTACAAAAGAAACAATATTCTGAACACCATTCATAGTCTGCATTTTAACACTAATGTCCAGTTTCAGTTATCTGCACTTCAATTATCTGTGAACTGGAGGCCATATTCAGCCAAGAAGAGTCCCTGTTCAATATGGTAAACCTATAACCGAGTTCTAAACAGTAGGGCGTATCTAGCGTCTATCACAGACAGATAAATTGCAGTGCATAATCTCATGTCTATCACCGACACATAATCGTACTCGGTGCATAATCTCATGTCTATCACAAACATATATAAACATATCCCTCCAGCAAGGTGCAGAGCAGGCAAAACGTCAGATTAACTCCCACAATTATCTGGGTATAGTTAGAAATTATAAATTTATTATACAAGCTTTACGAACCATGTCTTTCTTAAGGCTGTCATAAGTGTTGGGTTACAAAGACAATCGTGCACACCTGGTCTCACCATAAGATTGTATATACAGGTCAAGCTCACATCTTCCTCAAATTGTCTAACCTAGCCTGGAGGTCACTGTCTATACCACCATCATCATTGCCGGTTGCCTCAGCCTGTGGCACTTTACTGTTTGAAGCCGGGGCAGTTACACTTGTGGAAGGAGCATTAACAAGCTGCATTAAAGTGAAAAACCATGAGATATCAAGTGATTCAAAAAAATCGTGTTAATGTAATTTAAATTAACAGGAAAAGAAAAATATTGGAATCCTACCTCAGAATTAATGTCAATGCCAATCTCATCAAGAACCTGGCTCACCAACTCTTCCGTCTCTTCTTCTTCCTCATCTCCTTCCAAAGCGTCATCAATGGCATCTGCCATTACCTCACTAGTTAGTTCCATCTTCTCATTCTGCCTCTCGAATTCTTGCATTATTTTCTGCAATGATGGCAAGTTCATCTGCCTATTCATTTGCCCCATTGCTTTGGTGACACCTTTCATTGCCTCTCCCATTGCTTGGGTAGATTTTAGTGTCTGAGAAGTAAAAGCATTGAAATTTACTCAAAACATTCGCAACTACTAACAAAAACTCAAGGTTATATTTACCATGTATGGGAACAAATAGATAAAATGCTGCATAATACACCCAACCAAACCATCTAGCTAACCTATTTGCTTATTCAGTGTGCATGTCCAACATTCGTGCTATGATGAGGTCAAATATAAGTAAAGGAATATTTTCTGGATTAAAAATGCCAATAGTCACAATTCATGAAACACTAACAAACACCAGTTCCTGTCTGGTAACAATGTAACTGAAACTGCAGAGTCAAGGACTAAGCAGCTTGGAAAGAGCAAGTTGTAAAACAGTCTCTATTCCTACTTTACTCCATACCCATATTCTCTTACCACGTAGGCACGTACAGCACTGAAGTTAGAGTATCACCCAATAGGATCCTGCCATCTATCTAATAATACAAAATTCTCAGGTTAAATTCAAGTACAAAATGCAGGACTAAGATTGTGTGAAGCATATCCATATCCTCTACCACATTTAGCATTGATATCAGAGCATCATCAAAAGGATCATTTAATATTGAAATCCGAGTATAATCCGGTAAAATCCTGCAATGCCATCCAAGACTGCCTAATCTCTAATCAAATTCAAGTATAAATATGCTATGACCAGGTAAAGTTTGTATTGTCCCAAAATCATCACCTCAGCCACATAAAACAGGCAAACAGATGGGATCAAAGCTATGAAAAGTTGCTTCAAGATTATAGAGGAATTTACCTGAATTCTAAGAGATACACCTTGAAGTTGAGATTTCAGCTTGTAAAACTTTTCAATTTGATGGCGTGTTCTGATAAGATCTTTTGCCATCACCTTAACAGCTCCCTGTAACAATCAATTTAAAATCATGAATCTAGTTGAGTAATATAGCTCATATGATTCAGATTTTCTATCATATTGAGAAAAATAATCTAGAAAAAACTGAATTCGCAAGTTGAAGACATATAGTTGCCAATCTCTTAGGAATTGAACTAGAGACAATAAAAAGGTTAATATTAAGAATCTTTATGAATGGTGGCTAATGGCAGAGATTAGGATTCTTATAGTCTTGACATCCCATAAACAAGCCAGGATACAAAGTACAAACATGGTTCATCACCGATATATGACAGCTAGTTGTATCAGTTATTATAAACTTTCAGTGAACCTGAATTAAGTAGAGGTTCTGCATTCCAGAGTAGACGTATCTTGGGACAACAAGTGTGGTGTGTGTGTGTGTGTGGGGAGATATATTTAATGTTAGCAACATGCACTTCTATTATTCATTATTCAAACAGAAGATATATAAATTACTTTAAAATATGGGGTGGAGAAGAAGAGACAAGAATGTCACATACCATCTGCCCTTGCTTGGCACTCTTCTTTATCTCAGCAATAAGTTTCTTCTCTTGTGTTTGTAAACCCTGTCTCTCCCTCTCTATTTCTCTGATTGACTTATCAAGCATTCGCTTATTCTCCCGCAGAAGCTCTACACAAGAAAGTGCAAAAGGAAAGAAAACATAAGCATACTGTGAGGAAAGGGATAGGAACTACATACATTCGCCACATTTGGCTATCAAACTTGAAAACATACTCGGGCTCATGTGGAAAACATTCAGAAAAGGTTGCTAGCACCGTATTAAAGGTATATTCAGTAAACAAATAACGACTAGAAACCTCACTCACACAAGTGTGTAGCACCCAATAATGTCAATAGCCTATTGAAACCATCGCCACTAATCCACCAACATTAAATCACGACAACGTTAAACAAGCTTCAATAGAAGATAAAATCCAGATCGAAATCAAGCTTATGGCGTTGCCATATCAGAATGTAACTCACATTTAACACTTGCACATGAAAATCAGCAAAAAGAAAGAGTTTACTAGCATAACAATTTCACGACCACGCGTTCTCTAAACACTAGAAAGTCGAAAAGCAACTCTCAATGAGCTGGATAAACTTATACCAGTTCACATCATGATATCAATCTTCAGATAAAAATCCCACAAATTCCAATTCGTAGCACCCATAAAGAGGAGTTCTCGAAAATATGAAACTCCAATCACCGATCTGATCACTCAATACCAAAACACCTAACAAACACTTAATCATCTAAACCTAATCTACTACTGATCGAGTTTTCTTTTCCAAACCCCAAAAACTGAAATTCCTCAATAATCATAGCCAGTAATCGACCTAATCTACTACTGCAGCAAAACCCAAAACGATCAAATACTACAGATATCGTTCCAATCAATCAATCGATTTCACGATGAATCAAATATGAATACCTGCAGGAGTTTTTCTCTTTCCGAATAGAAAACTCATAGCTGGAGAAGAAGAAGAAGAATGATACTCCGATCGATCAGAAATTCAGTATCTGGGTTTACGCAACGATGAATGAGCGAATGATTATGAAGGAAAATTCGTTCGTTATTCCAGCTTATATGAACAATGGACGTAACGCGTTGAAGATAGATAGCTGAAAAAGGCAGATCATATTTGGATTAAAGAAGGAAGGAAGAAAGAATCCTATATTTATATATGGACCTGATTAAGGAACAATTGTTTGACTTCTATTTGGATTATTAGTATCATAATAAGGTTACGTTATGTTCAACTCAAAACTCATTCAGTTCAGTTCTGTTTAGTTATATTTTATATTACAATTCAGTTCAGTTCTGTAAATTTCAGTTGAAAAGAACAGAGCTTAACTAGTTGATAGGTTATAGATTAGATGGACAATTTTTTTTTTTTTAAGTAAACACTATTAGATTAACTATCCTCGTTTAGTCTGGAGTAAATAGTACGACTGTACAAATCTTTAGTTAAGTACATACCAAGTCATATAGGACAAAAGTATCAAACTGACATTCTAGGTCTAAAAGGAATATTGCTAGTGAGAGTTACATTTTCCAAATTGCTACCACTTCCTAGCTTTAACAAAAGGTCGGCTATGTTGTTACTTTCACGGTACACAAAAGACACCTTGATATTCGTTATATGGGCCATCATGCTTCTAAGTTTCTCCACTAGTCAAAGATAACGCTATATCAGAGCTTGAGACATGTTTACACGATTAAACACATAGTTAGAATCAGTTTGCACTTCTACCGAGTCTAAGTTTCATTTCTATAGCAAGCTTTAAACCAAGATAACATGCTTTGAGTTCCGCATTATTGTTATATGTTATGTCAATGTAAGTCGTAGATACTTTAACAACCTCATTTGTCTTTAGTTATAATGATTACTCCAATTCCCGCATGTCCAGGACAACCTAGGGACCCATATGTGTTTATGGTACATTCATGGTTAACAAATGATTTTGTCAGTTCTTTTTACTGTTTAACAAGGATATTTGACGAGTGATGAAAATGACTCCCTTACCTCCCAGGTACTCTCCTTAGGTTTGGGATGTGTTATTGGATTTTGCACCTGGTTCAGGAACTTGAGGTCGACTTGGGGAGATGGTGGGTGATTAGTGTTTAAGTAACCTACTTATGTTTGACAAAATCAGTGTGTTATATATATCGCGGGAATATAGTAGGTGAATGTCCAAAACTATTATCTTGTGCATTTCATAGTGGCAGTATTTATAGGCAGTCCATTTGTCCTTTTTACGGCCCACCAACATACATGCCAATATGACATTAGCTCATTAGGCTTTCAGCATAGTTGTGCTCGATGAGCGAGGCTGGCCAGATCGTGAAGGCCTCTTTCTAGTATACATGTGACCCAATACGGCATGACCCATTAACAAAGCCCAAAAACCTGAAAATAAATTAAAGCCCAAGTAGTCCCGCATATGTGGTTCCAGTTTTGGGGCTTTAGTCTGATTGCTCTGTGATCCGAAGAAGCTAATACAAGCTGCTGAGAACATGCTGAAGCGTGAGAAACTCCAGAAGTCGAAAAGATCGGATACGAAGTGCGAGTTCAAGATGAAAGCTCTACTTCGTCCTGAGTTACCGAGCATAGAACTGCAAAAGTGGCAAACTTTGACGAAGATATATAGAGTGCTCCCTTAATCTTATAGAACTGTATACATTTTTCGTTATTAAATATAACATATAACTTCATATTTACCATAAATGAAACATGTCCCACACAATAACAAATAATTAAAAATACTACATCGTTTGATAAAGTACAACACGTGCCATTTCTATCATTTATATTAATTTTAACCAAAACTATACATCGGGCATCAACTATATTAAGTTCTTGTTATTCGGGCGGAGTTAGTATTGACTAATCAGTGCATCCGTATAGATGCACTCACACACAAAAGATTCTTCGGCAGCCAATCTAAATCACCAAAACCTTTTAACCTGATTTTTATGATTTTAATCGTTTGTTAAACAGTAGTGATTATGATGCTTGACTTTGTTGTAGCATATAATGCATGCGAGACAATATTTAAAGTATCACGAGTCCATACAACATGTCGTAGACTCAAGTACTATATACTCCCCCGTCCCAGTTTCATTTATCCGTATTCCGTTTTGATCCGTCCCAAATTCAATTACCCATTCCATTAATGAAAAATCTATGCCATACTTTATTCATAATCTCTCATACTTTATTCAATTTCTTTCCTACTTTATTACCATTTATTCTACTTTATTCATTTTTTTCTTAAAACTTGTGTCCGGTCCCTCGAATCATTGAAATCGGGACAGATATGGTTGCATATGGTTTCACACATGCACGTAAAGCCAGCTTGTTCAAGCCGAATGTATTTTATGTATATATATAATACACACACACATGTAGAACTTAGTTAAGTATATGTAGCATGGTTTAAAAGATAAGTAGGAGTATGCAAAAAGACATTGATTACCAAACACAGTACTATAGTATTTTATTTTATTGTCATAGATCGCAAGATCGACTTACTTTTTGGTGGTGCAAAAGTTGAATGGTGCTAGCTGCATGTGCGTTACTTATCATCATTATCCTTATTTTGACTTGTGAGATTCCTATTGGGGCCTCTTAATTCAATTTATTTCTCCACTAACTCCCTACTTATAAGATAAAGAACACCTATGACAAAACACTTCAAGTAGTATGCATGCTTAGCCTATTCTAATGGTTGCTACAAACACTCATCTTGGAACTCGATCACTCAATTCATCATCATCATTAGATGTAGTTTCATCTATCATTAGGCATAGTATCGAGTGTGTTATACAGTACAACCAAAATATAACATTTAAATAAATATATAAAATGCACATGAACGTAGAATCAAGATATTATTTTGGTTTGCAAATATTCAGGTTATTGTCACACAATCAATGGAGCATCTAAGTACGTTGGGTAAAATCCCTTTCTATTTAAATATGCTCGATACCCGAATAAATTGTGAATTTTTCATGTGCAAATGTAATATGTACCCGATCTTGTTTACATAGTACATGGAATGGAAGTACATGGACCATCCCGACCCAATAATCCAAAACCTATCCGATCTCAACTGGCTAAAGAACATGTCCCGACCCCAACACCTGAATTTGCAATACTTGTTAACAACAAATAATATCAAATATCCACGTTATAATATAACTATTATAAAACACCCCAAGTTACATATTTCTCTTTTCTTCTGTTCGATTTGTAACCAACACGACGTGTACCAGTGATATATGCTTACATATATGAGTAGAGTCCGTGTAACATACATGTCAGCAACTTATGTATTAGACGGATCTTTTGTAGGGGTAGGGTTGAGATCAGAACCCTAACCATTCCCCAACTTCAAATGCAATATTTGGTAGAATTAGAGGAATCAACAATTAGTTACCAACCTCATTGGAATGTAGTTTAGTCTTGTCTTAATAATAAAGTTAGAAAGAAAGAAATTGGTTGAGTTGGTGTCTGTGTGTCTAATGTAGCCACTTGAGATTGTCTTCCATACATGCGTGCCACTCTGTTTTCAATTTTGGCTGTTTTTGTAAGCTTTACTCACCAAAACTACAAATTTCGATAGACAACATAATAATGATGTTAAATCACTTTTTTTCACTATGACTTTCTTGGCTACCCAAATACCCTGTGCAAGATTTGTCTATCACTTTTTCATCTTGTATTTGGTTGAGGAACCCATAAAGTCCAACATACATTATGTGCATTTGACAATTGAAACCACCCAACTAGCTAATACTATCATCTCCTATAGTGTCACATGAACAAGGTGAATCTTAATTATTACCCTACACAACACATAAAATATCCATATCAAATCCAATCCCACATTAAAACAACATCTCAAATAGTTCAATAAAGCAAATCATTTTTTCTTCAATCCAAAGATAAAGCTAAGACTAGTTACAATCATTACATTTTAGACACTCATTCTCCCTTTTGTTTATTTTTCTTTAATTTTTATTTTTATGGTGCAGTGGATACAATCACACAAATTCTCAGTACAACAGAGCGTGATCAAGTATTGTAAAAGACTTTTCAATCGCATCAAATTATAAATAAGTAAGATGAGTGAGTCATATACTTAGAGCCGAACGGATACGATTATACTTTATCAGGAAAATTTTGACTTGTACAATAATTTAGCATAGAACGTGCAACCTGGAAGGCTTATTAATTTGTTCTTCCGTCTAAAGCGTCCGAATTACTTGTGTTCATGATCAATCTAGTTTAATCTATGTTATAACATGTAGCGCCTCATGATCGATGTATTTAAAACACTTGATAGAAATGTGATACATCACATTAAAATACGGTGAGACAACGCCAACTTGCTATAGCAAGACAAGACCATAAAAATGAAGGGGTAGACTGATAGGACTAGTCTTTACTCTCTAGAAGCTGAGAAGCAATCAACTCAAAAATTTCCAGCTGATCACAATTAGCATGAGTAAAAAGTGAAATTAAGCTAATGGTGATTACATTTGTACTTCTCCCTTTCTTTCAGGGCTTGACTAATCCTTCGCAAGGTAAACAAGAAAGCCTATTAAATAGCTAGGCTTTAGTTATTGTGGTATAATTTTACCGGTTAAAAGTAAAAATATGTTTGCACATCAACTATTTTCTCACATACTTTGTTTATTTAGTTCATATAGTTATAAGGGTCCCTAGTTATGACAAAGTTCACATTGCACAATTATGAACTAACTTGAGTAACAAAGTTCTACCTCTATCGACAAATCCAATGAGGAATTTCTTGTGATCAACAACAATGTGATAAAGTACGAAATACATAATTGTTACATGAGGACATGACATATCATTGGAACGAGTTTCCAATAGTCTAGTGAAACTCACCACGTTGAACAAAAATTACCTCAAAAATAATTTCGACTATCAAAATTGAAACAATTAGTGAATACCTTCTCTAGTTGAACACTCCTAAGCAAATGCTTTGTGACTCCACGAGTAAAAGAACTTTAGTAACATAGAAGCAAAGCATCTTAGATTGGGCAGATCCACTCTAAAGGCTTAATGGACTCCGCCCCGTTAAACGACAAAAACGTAAAAAGAACTAGTGCTACAGTTCAATTCTTCTTGAATTAGCCCGGGTTTGAAACACAATTACACGCATAATCATCTCTTGGATCAGTGGAAGTAAATTATATTCCTGGATCCGCCCCGATCTTAGAATGGTAAACATCAGTTTCCAATTGAATTTGAACAAGCCAAATGTAACAACAATGTGTTGATCATGTTACAAAGAACCAATCTACTACAACTACTTCAAACTGAAATTATCTTCAACACATAATACTGAAATTTCTAATTAACAAGATGATTGATGATCATACAACTCATTATTTCCATGTTCTACCATCAAATTACCAATCCATTTGCAGCAATGTCCTGAAGACTTGTGGTTCCATAAACTGGCAATTCCTCTTCATACGTTCCAATCCCGATCCTTCCAATGTTCTCCAATTCGAAAAGATCGGAACTTGCACAGCTCCTATCGTCGTCGTCGTCGTCGCTCTCGTGTTCATAAGCTCGAAAACTGTCGATGTTCCTCTTAATAAACTGGCTGCTAACTGTCGGCATTGATGAACTCACCACATCTTCGTCGAAATATACGTTCTTCTGACCACATGGTCGAGAATTGTCATCAACAATGACACTAACAGGACAAAACCTTACGGACCTCTTCGATTTGTTACCTCTAGCAGAAGGGTTTTTGGTCAGGCAAGATCTAGAGGCTAATACACACGTTGTCGTATCCTTCATCGATCTTGATTTCCTCATCGACGAGCTCCATTCGTCTTTCTTCAAAGTTCTTGGACTAAAAATGGAGTTCAAAAAGTTTGCGATTTTTCCACCTGGAGAAATCGGCTCTTTCACCTTCTTCAAGTCTCCGTAAATCTTCATCGCCTTCGTTTTCGTCTTCGTGAACCTTCCCTCGCGTTTCGCAGCAGTTTCCAGCTGCAATTGAGCAGGTTTCGGCTTGTGGATCGTAATTCTTGAAACAGAGTACTCTGTTTCGCGCTTTGGAACAGAGGACTCTGTTTCTGAGAAGAAGCTCGAGTCAGTTGAAGAACCTGATGAATTGGATGGAAAGTGACGTGATTTTTGCGTGTTGCCACTGTAATTCTCCATCCATTTCTCAATCCGAATGGCTCTCCGAAGGCTTTCGATTTCTTCTTCGACTTGAGCAGACTTTTTGTGGTTTCTATGTATATCTTCCACCGATGATTCATCGGTGGAATGGTAGATGGCGTCGAGGAGAGACGACGAGAACGATGGTACTTTACGCTTGGGCTTATAGTACATCTGCTTCTCCCAATTAGCCATGGAAAGAGATGGAATAAGTTCACTGAGAAAGATGTGACTTTGTGATTCTTTGTGATGGTTGGAAGCTAGGTAGAGAGAAAGTGATTGGTAGAGGGAACAATAGAAGTTTAAAAAGCCTTATGCCTCGGCTTGGATCTTGGGGTTAAATTATTGGACACGA
Source organism: Plantago major (assembly GCA_026545765.1). Classification (NCBI taxonomy): domain Eukaryota; kingdom Viridiplantae; phylum Streptophyta; class Magnoliopsida; order Lamiales; family Plantaginaceae; genus Plantago; species Plantago major. Next base: position 89,015,848 of record CM048842.1, read on the forward strand.
GGGAGGGCAACTGTTATAAAAAGCACTCGCTTAGCGCGGTTGTCGACTCAAGTGATAAGAATTCATACATCACATGATATCCATACCCCATTAGGGTCCATAGTGATGTTTTGTCATCCCAACTAACAAAGAATCACACGGATGTTAGAACTGTCCCCCAACATTGTTGGGGTGTCAACCAGAGTGATAGAGAGTCGCACGATTGAGAAAGAAGCATCCCCAATAAATACAATCTTTTAATAGTACACCCCGATACAGTCCTTTAATTGTGTTATATATTACAGAAATTTTTAGTGTGAAATGAGTTTTTCACCAACATTAAATGCCATATCCGAAAAAGTCCACATTGAAGGACTATATTCGAACATGTACTTCAAATCCTCTCTATTTACAGGTGACATTGATGTAGTTAATTCCATACCTAAATAATTCTCAGTCTCGAAAAACTTTATGCGTAATTTTTAAATGTATTACATAATTTCATTCGTTGTCAAAAAAAGTAAACTACTCCACACAACTACTAATAACAAGTACTTCTTTCGTACTAGAACAAACGTATCCTATTTCATTTACATTTAACCACTCCTTTTGATTTTTAATCGTTTTTATTTTCTATCATTTATTTTAATTTTTCATCTACAACAACATTGGAAAATGGTATGGATTCTTTTTTTACAAGATTTAACTATAATATTTGACACTGCAGTTAATTTATATGCCAAAAATACACGAGACATCTATTCTGAGCGGTGGGATTCGTATTTTATTGGAGGAAGTATGTGCGTGCGTCTTTGGCTTTAGCGTAGTAAAAAGTAAGTGTAGCACGCGTGCGGGTGGGAAAAGGAAAAAGGGCAAAAAGGTAGCAGATTGGTCAGGAAGGTGCAGATGAGTTACAGTAGCACCATTGTTTACTATTTCTTGCAAAACCAGAGTGGAGTTTCATATGAAGAACCCATGTGGTTTCATGGCCATTGCTGTTAACATAGTACAGACATGGAATTTAATTCTGCACCTGCTTTACATCATTACTAGCAAGTTGTGGTGTTTTTGTCAAGTACAGACAGAAAATAATGCAAAAATATTCTTGTACAGCACTGGAAAATTTTGTTCAATCATCCATCTTATTCTGCTGGGGGGCTATGGAGAGTTAATTCAATTAGGTGGGTGATGTGTAGTTGAGCAACATGACCAGCTTCTTCACGAGTTCATGTCTTTTACTTCATGTTAACTCATCAACAAGCCAAGTAACTGTTTAAAAAAGAAATCTTTGCCGAAAAGTCGAAAACCTTCCTATGAGTACACACCAAGATTCCAAATGCTGCTGCATTACACTTGAGAGAAGCAATAGTTACTGCAGTAATTAGAATTCTTACCAAACAGCTAGCGCAATCGTAACAGCTATAGTTTCTACAAGACAAGTAACATGGTTTGGATGTTTGCTGTTTATAGTTTACATTCACTCCGAACTGTCCATTTGAAAGAGAGAGCTCAATGTTTGCTTATTGAATTAAGCCTCTGGAGGTCAACCAGCTGATACAGGTCACCTCTACGTTGACTCCGAAATGGAAGGTAACTTCTGCATTGTAAAAAATAACGTGGGTCAGGTGAATGAAACCGGGGTCAGGGCAGTCACTTGGCCAGACGTCGATGTGAGGCACGAGTGCATTGACCCACAATAAGGATCATGTCCCTGCAAAGAGACTGATTCTAAATTGAATCCGTATATGTCCTTAATGATCTTTACCTTCGTTGCTCAATCAGTGAATAGTCGATCTCTGAGATAACGATTGCCTCATCGTGTTCTGTGGTAGCAATTACTTCACCAAACTGCCAAATTAAGTGATTTTTAGTCATTATTAATTACTGATATTGATGTTTCAGAAGCAATTTTCTTGATATTCAGCACTTCTGACTGAGACACCCTCAGCTGTTATATCTCAAGTTACATAATTAATTAGAAAATGATATTTTGCCTAACTTTCGGCTTACTCACCGGTCCGACAAGGGTAGAGTGACCCCATGCAACATAACTAGACCCACAATCTCTAGCCGGCGAACACGTCGCGACGTATAGCTACTTAGAACAAAGGCGGAAACAGTTAAGTTTAGAACTCAATTAACAGGGCATCGAGGCAGGTTACAATTGAACAAAGCAAATTTTCTAATAACTTAAGACTCCAGGGATTTATAAGTTGTTATAAAAAAATCCGACTGGTAGTCGCATAAGAAAACCAATCAAAACTTTAGTCATGAAATCGTGGATTTAATTTGGAGATATCACAGTAAATAGATGATAGGCAACAGTATAAATAGATGTTGAAACATGATTATATATTGCTGTTGATCAACATATAATTATAAACTCCAAGCAAACAATTACATGTTCTTCTTAGAAAACGGATTACTCCTTTGTCTGCAAATTGATGCACCAGCAATGAAAAAGTCGAGCTCTATCATTCTGATTTCTGAGAACCGATCATAAACTTGAGTCTCTTAAATCACTCCTATAATCTTTAATACTTCCAAATATTAATATTTGTCATGTCACTGGCTAACTGCAAAATACTAATAAAGGTTTGCCTAATCACTGGCTCATTACCTTGACCGTTGTGAAAGTTCCCAGTGCAGCGGACCAGTAGTCATGTTAAATGCTCCAGGAAAACAAAGCAAGTGAGCACCTAATAACAATTTAAAGTCCATTTAGTCGCTTAAGACATTCAGATGTTCATATAATCAGTGCATAGAGAGTAAGAAACAGATTAGTATTGTTTAACAGAAATTTGTTTAAAATTGAGCTTACCTCTAGCAGCATATATGGCTGATAGCTCTTGAAATTGAATATCATAACATATACCTATACCAATACGCCCAACATCTGCACACAAGAAGTTAAGCTGACATAAATCTAATGAGGAGTCAGGCAAAAAATGTCAAAAACAGTAAACTGGCAGGAGGAATCAATATTTTTTTAGTTATACTATAGACAGATAGCATATAGTACCTGTGTCCACAATGGTCGGGTTCTCCCCTGCCGTAAGAGTCTTTGATTCTTTAAACGTAATTTTCCCAGGTATGTCGATGTCAAAGAGATGGATCTGCAAGCAACAGTACATCTGTCAATTTTCTAGCCTAAGAAACTTACAGGCAGTTGAGAAATTGAGAGGGTGACTCACATAAAATTCGGGCATAGTAGAATACTAATGAATTCAAAGTCATGCCATTTATTAATTTTGAATCTAAAAAGAGAAATACAGACCTTTCTGTGTTTTGCCTTGAGCTTTCCATCTGTACCAAATACGCAACAGGTATTATACAACTTACCACCACTTCGTTCTGGTATTGAACCACCAACTATGGTGATTTGCAGACTTCAAGCTGATTCGGCCAACATTGCAGTGGAAGGAGATTCATCATCACCAGCATCAATATCCTCAGCATATACTGGAAAACTATCATTTGAATATGGACTATTCCATATTTCCTGACATCAGAGGGATTAATGTGACGTCCACATAGTATTTTAGCACGAAATCTAGCAGAAACAAACTGTGCCAGAAAATTATTTTAACTCTTGAAGGCTTATGCATCAAATAATTAGTCAGGTGCAATTGGTGTTCTAGAACATCACTAGTAGCTTGAGAAATATTGTAGGTCTAAACCTTACTGTTTGGAATCAGGCAAATATTGCTGAATTATTGTGTGCCATTAGTTCAAAAGCTGACAAACATTGGGTTAACGTGGTGTATCTGGACTCTGGAGTTAAATATTGCATTGGCTGCGATAATATTCACTCCTACAAAGTATGTGCACTATATTCCTAGGGCAGATGCAAAACGCTAGCCATACGGGGCTACAGTGGAAGTCATTGCAAGACCAAGAACACAATTCACCTTAAGGCTGGTTATGTGGGGAAGATTGCAAAATAACTGCAAACGACAGGTTCATAGAGGTCAGTAGTGCAACAAATGGGAACTTCTGTTTTTGTGCTAATACAGAGACACTGGAACACTTCTTTTTTTAAACTGCTTGATTGCTAGAGAAGTTTGGCAAAGGATTTCTCAGCGGATAGGCATAACTCAATAAAGTCATCAAGAAGTGGTCCGGTAAGTCTTGAATTGTATACACTTACAAGTGCTTTGGAATGACAAAATTCCATTTCTCCAAAAGTGTAGTAAAATCGCAAGCAGCGAATGATTCATCACAGAATACAAAAGGTGGACCAGAAATCAAATTCCATAATACAACTTACAGGTAGAAGAATTAGCTGAGCACCCTTCTCTGCAGCCTCTTCAATTACGTTTCGGGCATGAGCAATGTTTTGCTCCTTATCATCAGTGACTGATAGCTGGCAAAGTGCAATCTTAAACTGAAAACAAAATGAAAATGAACTACCAAATTAGAACTACAGCTCGAATACACACAGACACGCACACACACCTCAACCTAACCGGAAAAATACACTCAATACACTGAAATGGAGGGAAACAAAATCTCTGATGGTCTGTATTCAATGATTAACTATGAACATGTGCTAAAGCTACACCTACACACATACATACATTGATGAGAGCTTCAAAATCAAAATCTTCGGGGCTCGGGCAATCCGATCTTATTCAGATGAAAGAATCATACCATTATAGCTTAAAATAGTAATAACCTAGCGGCAATTGGAACTAATAATAACGATCCGGATAATAAAATTCGCTTAATAGCTGTACTACCAGTTCCAAAATCAAATAACCATTGATCACTAAATTGAGCTTCTGCTAACAATAACCAGAAATCAATAATTCCAACTATCCGCAATAGCTCTGAAACAGTAAGGTAACAAAAGGACATTAGAGAAACGAACAAGGACAGTTAATTACCTTGGTGATCGGAGGAGTAGGTGGTGGAATAGGCGGAGGAACTCTAGCTTCCTCCGGCCGAAAGTGAGTCCCCATTCTAACGCCGATGATTGAATTTGGTGGTGATTGGTTTCGAAATGCACTGGTCAATGTTTTTAAATATCACGTCAGCCGTCATAAAGTTTCGTTAAAATTTTAAGTTGTTGAATCGCACACAGATGAATAAACGCGATGATTGGTAGTCCTTTTTTGACGTGCAATTGGGATGATCAGGTTTGATATAAACTTTAATTGTCATTCGGAATTGGACAAGGGGTCCTTAGGCATTTTAAATGGCTTGCACAATAGATGCAATTCGGATAATAGCCTTCTCGGATGCACAGGCCTTGAGAAGTGCGTTTCAAATCAATTGCACGATATTAATCAACTAATATTGTGCGATTAACCTTTAAATTGCATATCAATACAGACAACCAACCTTACCTTTAAATAAGTGATACTCCACTAAGCAATGCGTTTCACGGTCAATGCATTTCACAACTTGAAAATCAACGGGCATGTAATTTGTGAGTTTTGGTTGCAGGCTTTTCAGTTTTCTCGAGCTAGTTCTCAATATTGTACGTTGAAACTCGCACTGCTCAAGTGTGAGCATGATAAACCCGAGCCCACGTGACCCGACTACAAGTCTGCAAGTAGATAGATAAGTAGCTTGTAAATCACTGGTCCAAGTAATCAATCTGCCATGTCTAATGCAAACATACTCAGAACCCAAATTTAGTGAATTCGGTAATAGTGAAACCTTTCTAGAATTGGAAACTCCATCTCAAAACTTGATTAATTTGAATGATTAAATTCTGAAGTCTAAATCCAAAATCCAGTTGGTTGCAATTCCAAGTTCCAATTACTGTGGATTTGGAACCAACAATTGGTGATTTATTATTACAGTACAAGTTAAATAGAGTTTACATCAATCAAGACTATCAAGTATCAACTACTACTATCAAGTTATATGGTTGCTTTTGTATAGAAATCAGGGGAGATACTATGTTCCCCAGTAAAACACATCATCTTGTAATGGAAACACCCCTTGGGTATGAGTGATCCTGCTGAATAGAAATCGGAATCCTCATCAAGTTGGTTTCCTCTTCCTGCCAAGAACAGAAGCTATCTGTAACCGAGGCCCGCCCATACGCCACTTTTTGAATGCAGCTATTGAAGATTGACCAGCTTCATACACTACAAAATCGATTAGCATTGGTATAATCATCAAAACAGTCCGGAAAATGGGAAGCAGATAAAACTTGAAACTCTGAAGAAAAAACATTTATTGATCAATGGTGCAAAGGACTTACATTTGGCTTCTTCCTTGGTTAGAAGGGTCAAGTATTTGGGAGCCACTGACAGTGATAAGGTATGGGCCTTGATCAGGACTTCCTTGTATCTAATCCGAAATGCTACCAGAAGCAACGGTAATATAGTTTTATCACCAACGCTGTTCAGTGCAATAAGCATATTAGCGTTAGCATTGCGGCCTTAGAGTTATGTTATGAAGAGGAACTTCTCAAACTGGCATGTTTACGCTCCACATCTCGAACTATAGAACATAAATATGAAAGTGAAACAGACAATTCCAGACACACAAGGTATAACAGCAACTGACTTGTCTATAAGGTTTATTACCAGTCCAAGTTCAATTTATGGGTTGCTTAGTAACAACATCGTTGTGATTCTTTTCCAGTTTGATTGAGCAATATGAGTCATAACATGGGAAGAAAAGTAAAAACTAGACTGGTAACCTAGCCCTAAGCAAGGAGGTTGATACTCCTGCCATTTAGTACTAATGGCTTGCTTTCTTCTGTTCATAAATGTATGTTACCTAATCTATAGCAATTCAAAAGGTTCAAAAGTCACTCCCTTCACTTCACCAAAAGGTCAAAAACTGAAGTTCCAACATATTTTACTATTGCAGCATCAACCTACACAACGTCCCACCCCAAACCTTACACTCAGCCTTCACATTCATTTTAATTGTTCATATCTTTGTATAGTGTAGTATACAGGACCATAAGAGAAACTGAATCCTTCAGTTAGCTCAAAATGGCGGTCGTAAATCCTAACCTGCTGTTTTAGTAAGGTCATATCAACTAGCAAGAAAGAATGAACTTGTAACATGATTGCAGTATCCTTCAAGTAATCAATAACATAACAAAAGTGAAACCAAGGGCAAATGATAATGGATTATTGCAGGCTTTGTTAGCTAACAAATTATACATTCTATTAGAAGTTATACAATAAGTCCCATGGTAAAGGCTTTGTACCAATTACTCTAGAAATTATACATTCTATTAGAAGTTATAACAGGTGGATAAGTTTGAGCTTCTAAGATGCATACATACACAACACTTTGATAGACTTCAATCGTATATTACTCACGACACATTGATAAAAATAGGAATAGTGACAGGAAAGACTCACAGTGATGCAACCTTGCGTCCTAGTTCGTAGAAATAGATACATTGGCTTCTTAGATCCACATGTGCAGCATCTGCACCTATTTCTTCCCGTGTTTTTGATCTGACATTGAATATACATGTAAGTTGAAGAATATATGTGGTATAAAATCACACCAGTGATAAATAATCTAGAAAACCAAATAATCCAGAAAGCTTAAATAAGTATCATTCCATAGATCTTGGACAGCTCAACTAAGCTCAATTTATCGTTTAATGCATTTTTCAACGGAATGTCACCCTTGTTCATAGTAAAACAACAAACTACTCCATAAGGACACACAAAAAAAGAACGATACCCTTATAATTCATAAAACTAGGAGGAAGAGTATATTACTCTCTAGCAAAGCACGGGGGAACATCCATGGATATTAGTTGCCTTAAAATCAAATCGCGTACCAGCCAAAATGGCAGTTCTATTCTGGAACCAGCTTCCACCTGCAATCGAAAAACAGTCATATAAGTTCCTGCCCCCACCAAATTAAACTACTAGGCAAGGTAAAAGCCCCATTAGCCCTCCATACGACATTAACGCCATACCTTATCCGTATCATCACTAGAGTCGAAAAGGCCAACGTCATTAGCAGTATGTTTGAAAACAGTCGGTAAAAGCTACACAAAGTTGTAGAAACAATCAGACCAGACCACCAAATGCAATAATCTGAAGAGCATAAGTTCTTATTGAGGAAGTATTACCTCGTCTTCCGCTAATATATCATCAATGTCGTAATAGTTCGCCATTCTGAAAAACAAATTTCGCCCAATACTCAGCAGATAATTAAAAAATATATACAAATAAATCGTAGTAAATACATTATCCATAAGAAATTGAATGAAATCACCGAGAAGAGCAAATGGAGATGTGGAAACAGAAGCTTGTAGAAGAAAACGTGAATTGCATTTCAATGGCGTGAGAAATTTCACAGAAATGGAAAATCAACAACAGATAAAGCTTTACATATCGAACTCAAACCTTTTCGATCTCTCTCTCTCTCTCTCTCTCTCTCTCTCTCTCTCTAGCTCTCTGTGTTGACCTGGATCGGTGTTGATTGTCGATTTCAGTTCAGAAATTAAGGGAGGGAAGATGAAGGTGGGAAATTTGTTTGAATTTTTCGCACTGCTTGGATTTGGGCGCCGATTGTGCCAGCTGGGTTTAGATTCTGTTGTGTGTGTTTCTTATTCTCGTTCACCAAATTATTTGATAGACCTGATACTTGACGGGTATGCAAACCAAACTCAAAATAAGAAATGAATATATCGTATAATAAAATGTCGAAGTTAATGAACAGGGGTTATATTTTTACCATCTTCGTAGCAGCTCCTCTTTCTTAATCAAGCAATCCCCTCGCATATAAATACATTGAATCTCTTCCTCCTGGTAACTCTAGAGAGTGAACATGTAATTGATCATGTTTGAATACGGGTGAGGGGTAGAGGCCGACGTGTAAGAGATATTGCCGAATACTTTTGTTTATGGTCATAGCAAAATAGACGATATAGGGAACTATCTTCTATCAAAATTGATAGGGAACTTCGCCATGTCGAATGGGCTCACCATCACAATTGGAATGAAAACCCTTTGGACTGCGTAGATTACAAATATTATATTTGTCTCGATGATATGCTTTCTAACATTAGTAACTATGAGACTTGTTCCATTTCACAACTCGGTAGTTTGATCAATATATCTCGTAAGTATTATCATACACTAAAACTGGATGACGATCTTATGCTTAGGGAATCCATAGCAATTAATTTTGTTGAAGAATCATATAGTGAAAACTAGTATATTTAAGGTGGGTCAAAAAACAATCTATAATAAGAGGATCATAGTTTGTAAGAATATTAACAAATTCTTGAAATACAAGAATAATAGTTTTGCAATGAGTAAAATATAGTAAATTACTGGTAAGACTTGACTTCATATGAAGGCATCCGTACCTGTAAAAGTATAAGGATATACGCTTGGTTGCATAATAAATTGAGAAACATAAAACATAAATGAAAATATATATGTTAACTGGTTTGCGGCGAATCTGACTGGATGCTTGGAGACTAAGCTGAACATACCGACTTCCTGGACTGCTACATTTACGGCCACAGCTTGGGTACTATGGACTAATCGAAACTCCAGGATATTTAAAGGAAAACTGGAATCCCATGGGCAATGTTTGTTCCGCATTAAGCAGCTCAGCTGGGAGATCAATATGCGGCTAAATCCTTCAGTGACCTGTACTCCAAAAACCCATTGGGAGAAACCACCGTCAACCTGGATGAAATTGAATGTGGATGGTAGTTGCAAGCCTGAACAGAACATAGGTGCGATTGGAGGTGTTCTTCGCAATTGTGCTGGAGATTGGATATGGGGATTCACGGAGACCATCCCACATCCGACTGTTAATGGGACGGAACTTCGCAGCCTTCTCAAAGGACTTACGCTTGCTTGGGGCCAACGGATTCCTCGATTATGCGTGGAGACAGACTCTCAAGATATCTTTGCTTGGATCACTGAAGCGGCAGACCCGCCACCGGAACACTTGGAGGAGGTAGAACAATGCAAACAATTACTCCACAACCCATGGAATGTGGAAGTACTGAAGATCAATCGATTAGCAAATCAATGTGCTGATCACTAATTAGCTAGGCTAGGTTGTGATAGAAATTTTGGGAAGAAGGTATGGCAATCTCCCCCAATTTCTGTAATTCCTATTTTAGGGATTGACATTGACTCTTAAGCTTTAATATATCATTTTTAGCACCAAAAAAAAAAGAAAATATATATGTTAACTATAATGTATATGATAAAATAAATTTATCTCATAATTTATCGAAAACTTCTTTGTAAACCACGTTGGTTGTCGTGTCGTACGTCTTACCTTCATTATCACATATGAGTACTTTCAGTCAGAGGTGTTATCTGGGCCGGTCGCAGAACGGCCCGACATGCTTAAAAACCAGCCCGGCCCAGCCCGTGTACATTTAAGTTATGTGGGCCATAGGGGCCATGTATTCCTTGGCCCGTCCCGGCCCGGGACCGGATCAGCCCGGGGACCGGTACGGCCCGGGAGGCCCGTTATTATACTTAGTTGAATGTATACTATATATATTTGGAAATAACTCTATATCTATATGTTTTGCAATCTTAATTGAAAAAAGTTCAATTACAATACATGCCTTTTGTCACTCAGAGTCATAAATTTATAATCACACATTTAATTAAGAAAAAGTGTATTGCAAAATTTTCTTCGTTAGCTTTGTTTAATTAATAGAGATGATGAATGAATGAATATATGTTTAGGATTTCATCTAATATTAGTTTCACTAATTATGTAGGATTCTTATAATAATATTTTCCAAAATACCAATATGAGTAACAAAAACATATCTTGATCTCACCAATTCAATAGTTATATTATTGTCATACTTATACTAATTAAACTCTCATCATTCATTGTTAACGCAGGATTTTCAACTCTTGTTATTTCATTTCATTTCCTTTTCTTTTTAACTTTCTTTCTCTCGTTTTATATCCTGTAGTTTATGTATATGCATATTTACATGCAACTTTTATAGAAAAATCAAAAAAAAAAAAATAATTGCATATGGGCTGGCCCGCCCCGGAACATTTATAAGTGGGCTAGGGGCCGAACCGGGCCAGAATATTTGTAAAAAAAAGCCCGGCCCGGCCCGGTCCATTTAAAACTGGCCCGGACCAGCCCTCACACTAAACGGATCGGGCTTTGGCGGGTTGACCCGACCCGGCCCAATTACCACCCCAGTCCCTTTCTACTTGTAACTCTAGAGAGAGCAACATACAGTTGTCCGTGGCTAAATACATGAGAAGGTAGGTAGAGACCGACATGAGAGAGAGAGAGAGAGAGACTGTTCCTGACTTTTATTTATCGTCATTGCAAAGTAGACGGATATAGAAAACTGTCTCCTATCAAAACTTAGAGGAAATTTAGTTTCATCAGATGGGCTCATCGTCATCCTAGGGATGAAAACCTTTTGACCAACATTCATTCCAGATATCATTCTTGCTTCTATGATATGTTTCCCCAGATTAGTTACATAAGCCTTGTTCCATTGCACAATTCGGAAGCCTGATCAATATTTCTCAAAAGCATGATCATGCATCCAACCTTAAGCACTATTCTATGATTAGGTAGGCCCGATCAATTAATAGTGTCCAAGAATTCTACTTAGAATAATTATGCCAGTTCATTTCTACTGCCTCGGTCTTGCTTATGCTATCAGCACTCAAGTACTCCACAGAATCACCAGGCATTTTGGACATGACATAGTCATTGATCTAATTGACCATTTCATTAGTCGGCGCAAGAACAACATGGTGATGGAAGTATTCCAGATCGAGAGTTGATCGGCTAAGTGATCCAAAAGGGAAGGACAACAAACCTTACACATGTACTTGCACAAATATTTCATTGATGCCCCACCTTTACAGTATTCAATGTTAATGTGAGATTGGTACTTCAAGAGCAACTGAGCATTGTAGGGGACAACAAACCTGAATAAAAATTTCAACTCATGCATTAAGCTCAGCAACATATAAATTTAGATTTACGACAATTAAATAAGCATAATATTTCATTAATATAAATCTACCAGTTGTCAAGCTGAACTCCATTTTTATCGACGGTGACACCTGTGTCTCCTCTTCGGTATATGTGATATCCAGCATCGTCAACAAAGATATTTTCATTGTAGCTCTTTGGAAAATGTTTGGAGCACATGTTGTTCTCCATGCATGGAGAAGTAGGTATAGCCGGACCACATGGTCCGTGAATCATATGGGTTGACACTACCTCGTACAATTCTGGATTTGTATCCTTGTCCGGCAACTCCGCACATATGTAGTCATCAATGTTATGTTTAATCTTCTCCTCATCCGCCTTATTCAGGATTACCAAAATATGAACATGCGGAAGTCCTCGCTTTTGGAAATTAACGGTGTGTATGACTAAAAAATATTGAGATAAACAGTTATTATAAAACATTTCTATATTTCTAGATTATAAACATGTAGAGACAATAAAATACCAACGTACGTGCTTTTGGTTTTTCAAACATATGTCCATCCTTTATATCCCTGATCAGCTCATCGAGTTTCATCTTGAAGACTCGACATATAATATCAGGCCTGTCTACTGGTCTCAACCCAAGACTCTCAACATACCTTGTGATCTCTGGCCACTTTGGATTGCATGTAAATGTTATGAACAGGCACATATATCTTGCCCACTTACATATAGCCATAGAATCCTAGTACATCTGCATGTACCATCTAGCACCCCCTGGAAAAGATGATGGCAGCATGAAGAGACTGCCACATGATGAAGGATCATATTTGCAGTTCTCAAATTAGTTGGCAATCTTGTTATAAAATTCATATCTAAGCTTTGGTTGATTGTGACGAATCCACTGAAGTCTTTGAGACTCCATCATCGTGTAGGAATCAATAATAAACTGTTGAAACAACCTCCTGCCAAGTATAAGCTGATGACCTTCTCACTCCCTGTGTTGAATTCCGAATGCTAATAATTCCCTAAGTGTGAGATTTGGCCTCTTATTGTATGTTGTTCTGGGTATATCTGTATACCAACCATCTTCTCCATACACGAACGATAGTGGGTAATGAAGAGGTAAATTCGAAGTTGAGGAACATATTAAACTCAATGTGAAAAAATGCATGATCTAATCTATTCAACATTGCATCGGATATCATAAATACCTGTAAAAAAAGGTGTCAAATGTGAATTAGTGTGTGTGTGTGTTGTATTGTATATAATAAAATAAATTTCCCTCATAATTTATCGAAAACTTGTTTGTAAACCATGTTGGTTGTCGTGGCGTACATCTTACCTTCATTATCACATATGAGTACTTTCAGTCTCTTTCTACTTGTAACTCTAGAGAGAGCAACATACAGTTGTACGTGGGTGAATATAGGGGTGCACATTTGGATCAACCCGAACCTATCCGATCCGAATCTCGGATAGATCTGAAATTTATTTGGACCACCTCCAGGCCAATCCGAAATCCGATCGGATTAGGATCAATCCGATTTCGGATCGGGCTTTTTGGGATTAAATCCGAAAAATCCAAAAAAAAAAAACATTTATCTTAAAATCTCAGAAATAACACTTGAAACATGAAGTAACAACAGTTTAACATCAAAAGTGAACGGTGGATGGTGGAGTAATGGTTTAGGATGGTAGTTGCCGGCTGTTTTCGGAAGAGAAAGGCAAAGAAGAGAGAACGACAAAGTGAATGGTGATGATGGATGCCGGTTGGTGGAGTGAATCGTGGAGGACTGACGGTGGATGGTGGCTCATGATGGTGAATGGTGAAGAGAAAGGCAAAGAAGAGAGACGAAAAAGATCGGTGCTGGTGGGTGGAGTGGTGGGTGTGGCTGCTATGGGGGGCAAGGGGGAGAAATGAATTTGGGTTAGGGTTTGGGATTTTTTTTATAGTAGGGTTTGTGTTAGGAGTAGAAATGCAGAACAAATTTTTAGTTGGGCCCCGGGGGGATGTAATTTTTTTAAATATTTCGGATCAAATCGAATTAATCCGAAAATATGCGGATTTTTTAATCCGATCCGAAAAACTTAAAAAGGGTAATCCAAAATTCGATCTGAACACAATGGATCATATCGGTTTTTTATTTCGGACCATATGTGCACCCCTAGTTGAATACATGAGAAGGTAGGTAGAGACCGACATGAGAGAGAGATTGTCCCTGACTTTTATTTATCGTCATTGCAAATGAGACAAATATAGGAAATTGTCTCATATAAAAACTTAGAGGAAACTTAGTCTCATTGGATGGGCTCATCATCATCAGGACTGTGCCGTTAAATATTGAGGCCCCCAAGCGAATTTTTTAAAATAGGCCCCCAGCAATAATAATTTTTTTATATATAAATATATATACTATGGTCAATTTAATTTTTGGGGGCCTATGCGGTGAACGAAGCATAGGGCCGAACCTTACGATCATCATTCTAGGGACGAAAACCTTTTGACCATCATTCATTCAGATATCATTTTGCTTCTATGATATGTTTCCCTGGATTAGCTACTTATCCTTGTTCCATTGCACAACTCAGAAGTCTCATCAATATTCCTCAAAAGCATGATCATGCATCCAACCGTAAGCACTATTCTATGATTAGGTAGGTCCGAGCAAGTAATAGTATTTAAGAATTCTACCGAGAATAATTTTGCCGGTTTACTGTCTACATCCTCTGTCTTGCTTATGCTATCAACACTCAAGTACTCGACATAATCACCAGACATTTTGGACATGACATATTCATTGATTTCATTGAACATTTCATTAGAAGGTGCAAAAATAGCAATGTGATGGAAGTATTCCAGATCGAGAGTTGGATCGGCTAAATGATCCAAAAGAGAAGGATATGTGCAATCTACAATGTTGGAAATTCGATGAATTACTTCACGAATAAGCATGGCATCATGTAACATGACGTCTACGGTCTACCTCCACATTGGGTTCCCCTACAACCCCATCACCGACTTGTAGTATACGCTCGGCAAAATCTTTAGTCTCACTAATCTCTGTAGATGATGTTCGAGACTGAATAGAAATAAAAAAACAGGTGTTAATGAAAGAACAACATAATAGAATAATTCATATGAACCTCACATGAATCCCATAGTCTCGAAAAGCATAGAGAGCCATTTACAATATCATATATGTTGCCTCCATAAACAACTCGCAAAAATTTGCCTGAAATCTCCATCAAATACAACTACCAAGCCACCAAAAGGATCATCTGGACGTTTCATAATATCTCCTAGACACATGTCAAGTGCCTCAAAGAAGTTCTTATTGGTCATCGATGCCTCATCCCAAATTATAAGTGTGGTTTGAGTAAGTAAGCCGTTGACTTAAGAATCCGGCTTCAACTTCCTGCATGTTGATTCCTTGTGACACTTAATAGGTATACCGAACCTAGAATGAGCAGTCCTACATCTAGGTAGCAAGAGTGATGCAATACCACTTGATGCAACTGGAAGTTCTATATCTCCTCTAGTCCGCAAACCAGAACACAACGTCCTCCAAATAAAAGTCTAACCAGTTGCACCGTAGCCGTATAAAAAGAGCACTACACTTCTGTCCTGCGTCAACTGCATCCATAATCTTATCGTAAATTTTATGTTGCTCGTCAGTCAAACGTGGTACAATCGGTCGAATTTTGATATCATGGCATCTCTATCGTATGTCATCTCATCAACTATATATTATAACTGATTCATGGTGTTGTCAGTTACAGACTCATCTGGCATTGGTATGGACTAAAAAAAATCAAGACTGGTGCAGTTTGCTTTCTATAGCTTCACAATGTCAAGCAACGATAGGTTATGAATTAGTTCATCTGTAAGACTCAAACATGGTTCGTGAAATAAATCGAAATAAGTAATAAGTAAATGTATAGCATATTAGTATTTCGACTCAATATCAAATTTACTAACAAATTACCTGGATTATGAAACTTTTTTTGCTGGTTGTATAGAATGTCATCGGAAATTACAGGTTTTCCTCCATACCTCCTTTGGTCTCGCCATGCTTCATGAAAGAAGAAGCATCATAAAAAGATGACGTAGGAAACGTGGTGGTCCCCCAATGACTTGCCTCAGTAATTCCACCGACATACTCTCCATCATCTGATAGTAGAACTAAAGCCCCACATGAGTCCTTGCAGGTCTCACAAACAACACCGTTCATTGTTCTAATATTCTAAAAACACGTTGCGCCTCAAACATGATTCAACATAAGTCGCATATCTTACGTCTTCATATGCCATTGGCACATTATACATCCTTCCAACAACTTGTGCCTTTGTTTTCCTAAGGGACCACTTCTTCTGTCCATCATTCCAACAATACTCACGGGGTATCTTAGGATACATCAATTTCCTAGCTTTCGGGTCTACCTTGTTCAACTCAAACTATTCAAGAAACTTTGCTACTTCAGTGAAGGCTTATCAAGAAGATCCGACATAAGATCTCCATCTCTAAACGGTACCCCTTGATGATCATCATCTAGATGAAATGGTAAATGCTCAACAATAGGTATCCTATAATGTATCTGGAATTAAAAAAATTCTCCAAATTGCCTCACATGCTGAGATGTACCGACAATCCATATGCCTCTTAGTCTCATCATTATTATTTATGTCGATGAACGTAACACCCGCTCTGTCACTTCCCTAACACATGTACTTGAACATATATTTCATTGAAGCCCCACAATTAGAATACTCAACGTTTATGTGAGATTGATACTTCAAGAGCAACTGAGCATTGTATGGGACAAATTTGTTTAAAATTTTCAACTCATATATTAAGCTCAGCAACATACAAACCAAGATTTACGACAGTAAAATAGAAATAGAGAAAATTACATATGGTACCCCTTAAATTGACCCCCTAAACAGATTAGCCCCCTTCTATTCGAACAATAACAGATAGCCCCCTACAGTTGACCAAAACCTTCATTCCTTTTCTCTCTCCTGCCATGTTGGATATTATTTAATGATATGTAAAAGAAAAGCAAAAAAGAAAATTTAATTAACTATCAATTAAAGAAAAGACAATAAAAACAAACACAAACCCATCTTCTTCCTATTCTCTTCCCTTTCCTTCCTCCTCTTTTCTTCCCTTCTTCCACTTTTCTTCTTATTAGCTCCACCGGAACTAATCACAGCCCCCCATCGGAATTGTTCAACTCCGGTGGGGTTTGTGATTTACAGCTCCGACATGGAGTCGCAGCTTAACCGGAGGCTGTGAATAGCTCAAATGGAGCTTTTGAAACTCCATTTGAGCTCTAACTCGATTTGGAGATTTGAAAGCTCCTAATCGGAGCTACACCGGTGGATATGAAGTTCGAAAATGTTGATTGTCATTTGGATCGTTTCATGGTTTCAGGGACTCAATTTGAAGTTTTGAAAACTCGTAACCCTTGCAATTGAGAATTTTAAAAACCTAATTGCAAAATTGAAAAAGTTATAGGGACTGAATTGAATTTTTATTTTTTTTGGATAATAACTAGTTGGGTTCAAATAGTTTGTGTTCATTCAATTTGACCCCAAATACATCAACTCAATTGATTCAAACTCACCAATTACATCAATGTCCCTTTATTTGTGTCTCTTAATTACAGACACGTCCAATGTCAGTTGGGGCAAAATAAAAGTGAAAAAAAAGAAAAGCAAAATGAAAAGAAAATAGAGAATTAAAATAAAAGAAACTCAAAAATCAAATAAATCAATGGCATTTTCGTTATTATCATGAACTTCAGCCGACACATCAGCAAAAAGTAGATCCATGTCATCATCAAGTTTGACTTTTGGACCTATTTGTAATATCAAAATTTGCTCAGTTCAATTTTTTGGATGTAAGTGTTATTGTTTGAATAGAAGGGGTGAATCTGTTATTGACACCAATTTAAGGGGTACCAGACGAAATTTTCCCATAGAAATAATCATTAATTAATATAAATTTACATGTTGTCAAGTTGAACTCCATTCTTATCGACGATGACACATGTGTCCCTTCTTCAGTATATGTGCTATCCACTATTTTCAACAAAGGTATTTTCAGTGTAGCTCTTTGAAAAATGTTTGGAGCACATGTTGTCTTCCATGCATGGAGAAGTAGGTTTAGTCAGACCAAATGGTCTGTTAATCATATGGTTTTACACCACCTCGTACAGTTACGGATTAGTATCCTTGTCCAGCAACTCCGCACATATGTAGTCATCAATGCTTAGTTTAATATTTACCTCATCTGCCTTATTTAGGAATACCAAAATATGAACATGTGGAAGACCTCACTTTTGGAACTTAACGGTGTATATGACTATATATCAAATATTGAAAATTACAAAATAAGAAAGTTGATCGAAGTAGTTATTATAAAGCATTTTTAGATTTTACTAAACGTAAACATATAGAGACAATAAATACCAACTTACGTGCTTTTGGTTTTCCAAACATATGTACATCCCTTATACCCCTGATTAACTCATCGCGTTTCATCTTGAAAACTCAACATATAATATCAAGCATGTCTTCCGGACTCAACCCAAGACTCTTAACATACCTTGTGATCTCTGGGCACTTTGGGTTCCATGTAAATGTTATAACCATGCACAGATATCCTGCCCACTTGCATATAGCCATAGAATCCTGGTACATATACTGGTACCATCTAGCACCCCCTGGAAAAGATGATGGCAGTATGAAGAAACTACCACTTGATGAAGGGTCATAATCACAAATATAAACTTTACTGACAATCTTCTTATAAGACCCGTATCTAAGCTTTGGTTGATTGTGACGAATCAACTAAAGTCTCTTAGACTCCATCATCATGTAGGAATCAACAATAAACTGTTGAAAAAGCCTTTATCCAAGTAGAAGCTGATGACCTTCTCCCTCCATGTGTTGAACTCTAAATGCTAAGAATTCCCTAAGTGGGATTTGGCCTCTTACTTTATGTAGTTCTTGGTATATCTGTATACCAACCATCGTCTCTCCATAGACGAACAATAATGGGTAATGAAGAGGAAGGTACGTACCCACCTAGAATGTTGAAAATTAGTAGAACGTGAAACTGGACTTGAGGAGCTCGAAATGTGTGTTTTAATGGCCCTTGTTTATGTTTAGTTTTGCAACTTCTGGGTTTCTACACTGCAGAGGTTTAAGGGATGAATAGTCTACTCTATCAACCCTTTAGAGCACAACAGTTCGGAGTTCTGGACCGGCATAGTGGACACGTTTGACTCTTTGTCAGTCTTGCAACTGTATGTATAATTTCCTCATGAAGACAATAAAATGAATTTGAAACCAACATGTAAGGGTAGATTTGAGGGAAAACAATGTCCATTTCTCTCTGGATGTCATTCGATCGTCAATTTATGTCTGATTTGAATATATTTGATGGGTTAATTTAATAGTGGGCTATATATACTTTTGATTACAAATTATAGGTCTATATTTTACTCCATTCTCCTCATATGTCCCAACACCACTAATTATCACAAGAATAGGATCGGAGTACTTTATGTGATAGTATATATATTAATAGTTGAGTATTTGTTTATGATAAAAAAAAATAGGTGGGTATATTTTGTAATAGAATTTAAATACTTGAGTACCTTATTTGAAATTGACCCATGAATTAGTCTGTAGTTTATGTAAAAAAAAATATTTCTCCCTCCGTCCCGGATAAATTCATGCATTAGGGTTGGCAGACGGTTTTAGGTAAATAATTAAAGTAATGATAAAAAAATACAAAAGGTAGGGGAAAAAGTACTTTTAGTGGCAAAATGTGTAATTTATATGTAAAGTTTATATTGTTTATTATTTGTTGGGTGTGGGATAGCTTACTTTTTCAATAATATATGAAGTCCTATATGAGACGGCTATAATTGAAAAACGTATGAAGTTCTGATGACGGAGAGGACACTTGAAAACATGGGTTCGGGTTTAGTGTCCACATCTCTATAGCACTATATAACACAAATAAATTTATTCCACGTATCCCAAACTAAACTCGTTTGTTTCAAAAATTAGGAAAAATTCCGCATATCACCCTTCTAAGATGGTCCGAACGTTTAGGTCCCTAGTGTTTGAAATTTACATTGAACGACAACGTTTTGTTTTATGTTAATTAAAAAAAGTTATATTTACCCTTTTCTTTTTTAATTAACCATTTATTTTGAAATGAAAATTTCATTTAATTACATATTTGACCCATTCCTTTCAAAATCTATTATTTCAACCCCAAAACTTTATCCTTCTTAACTCGAATATTTTTTCTTTAATAATTTTTTTAAATAATAAGGAGCTTTCATAGAAGCGAGCTCCAGGAACCTCCAAAATCGAAGCTTCCATAGAATCTCTAGTTTTCATTTTAACGATAAATTTAATTTTTTTATTCTAGGGTTTAAGGACGAAGAAAGTTAGAAGTATGAAAAAAGAAAATTTTGGTGGTTCATATATCAAATTTAAAAGTTTCGGAGTAGATTGTAATAAGATGAAATATCAAATAAAAAATAAAAGAAGAAATGAAAGGGCAAAATTATAATACCAATAATGAGGGTTGATTTTTGTTGTTAACTGTAATTATTTTTATTTCATAAGTCACATTAATTCTTGAGTGAAACCCTATAACCACGAAAAGTGTCAACCCAAGCATAATCAATCATGGCCTCCCACTGTAAAATAACATCTTCTTCTTACTTTAAAATACTACATTTATCATTTTTTTTACGACAGTGAAATTTGCCGCCATTTAATACATTACACTTATGTCGAGTCATTAAACTTCATTAATTATGTTGCAGCATCAAACTTCCCAACCTCCAGTGATGGCAGTGAATTTCTTAGAGTTTTCTTATGAACTCTTCTTATTTCTAACAATACTAATTGTCGTTTTAGATCCTCTGAAAGAGGACATTGACTCTAGAGAATAAACTAATGGTACTTATTCTAGAGTTCTGGTAGTTTTTGGAATCTGAAAATGATTTTAATTGTTTTAGATTCATTCCCTGATAAGCATGGTATTGAACAAATCTTTTGCTAAGTGAAACGGAAATGGTCCGGTCGAGAAGATGTGGACATGAAACGAAGACGAATTGAACTTGGGCAGATCTAAGATCGTGGAGGATATCATATGGATACAAAAGTGATGTAAGCTTAAATACGTGGGAGTACTTTATTGGAGGTACTGGGATTGGTACACAGATCTTGTACAGTAAAATATCGAACTCCAAATTCACATGGAAATGGAATGGTGAAAGTATAGGCTTTTTAAGGAAAATAAGTATTAATTTATAGACAATGAAAATATTTCAAGCTGCCAAATAAGAATGTATAAACAAATGGGAAAGGCTCATATTTCCAACTCATTTAATGAGGTGGCACCATTCAAAATGGCTCAAATGGTTTTCAATTAATATCTAGATAGATTAATTTCAGTTCAGTTTAGATTCATTCAGTTCAGTTATGTTCAGTTCTGCTTAGTTGTTTTTTATACAACAATTCAATTCAGTTATGTTCAGACGAATAGCCTTACAAATATCATACGTTTTGCTGCAAATATCACTGGACTGTTTGGAGATCAACTAAGAACTTGTTAAGTCACATATCCATCCACACACACACACACACACACACACACAGATATATATATATATATATATATATATATATATATATATATATATATATATATATATATATATATATATATATATATTATATAAACCACAAGGGTCTAAATCTCACCAAATTAATTCAGTCCTACATGGAATTTTATTGAATTAGTTGTATTTTAGCCAGTATATATTTCATTGTTATTTTTTGTATGTTGACTACATATATAGTTTTTATTCAATCTCATATAACTTTATCTACAAAAATTCAAAAAATATTTTGAACATATATTTGAACTCGTCGTGACAAGACGAATCCATATACACCAATCTTGAATAGTATTATTTCGAGAAATCATTTTATTCATTAAAATAAAATATAAATTTATTAAATAAGATAAAATGAATTAATGGAAATTTAAAAATAGAGTATTTATTAAATAAATTCAATCCTACGTGAAATTTTGTGGAATTAGTTGCATTTTCAACCAGTATATCTTCCACTATTTATTTTTTGGTATGTTGGCTGCATATATAGTTTTTATTAAATCTAATATAAATTTATTCTACAAAACTCCGAAAAATATTGTGAACATATATTTGAATTCATCGTGACAAGACGAATCTATAGACACCAATCTAGATTATTATTATTAATTAAATAAATCATTTTATTCACTAAAATAAAAAATATATTTATTAAAGAAGATAAAATTAAATAATGGAATTTAAAAAATAGAGCATTTATTAAATATTTAATACTCCACCCATCTGTTTAACAAGAAATTAATAGATATATAGATTTTCAATTATAATTTTTGATTCTACGGTTGAGCAAAGTTCGAATTGGGGGGGGGGGGGGGAATTTGTTCCATGATGTTTTGCTAGGTTAAACGTGAAGCTAATGTTTTAGTGCTCAGATTATCAGTTGGGTGTTTTTATATAATATAACTTGAACGTGAGCGTGTTATTGTGGCATTTAATTACAAATAATAATAAAAGTATATGAAGGTAAGTGCAATCGTTGTTTCTGATAACGGATTATTTTTTTAACCTGAATCTGTGATTGTAAGAAAGAGAAAATATTGAAAAATAATAAATAAAAGGGAGAAACTTACGCCAATGGAATTCGAACCATGCACCTTCTACTGAAACAATGACTCATGAACGTATCAGATTCAAATTGAATTAGTAAGATCAACGGATGAGATTTAAATTGAATTACAAGTCAAACTTTTTAAATTATTATACTACTTTGAATATATTGTAATATATAAAGTTGATGGGTTAAATCCACCAGATTCATTCAAATTCCAACCATTCTACGTGAAATGTTGATACAGTTGAGCAGTATCCGAATAGTTGTACGTATTAGTGTTGTTGCTAGGGATCATGAGGGCAATGTTATTGCTTGGTGGTGAATTTTATTTTATGTCTTATGGTTGCTGAAAATGCGGAAGGTTGGCCAGCCAAATTAAGAACAAAATTTGTTCGAGATTTTGAGTGGCAACATGTAGTAATTGAAATGGATTGTTCTTTGGTGATTAGATCTCTTAAATAAACAAATTTTAGCTTTGCCACTTTATTTCACTATTCAAAGAAATTCAGTTATTTGATAGAGAATTAAGCTTTACCAAGTTAAACGTGAGGGTAACATTTTAGCACATATTATCAGTTGGGTGTTCTTATGTGATGTTGGTTTGGTATATTTGTATTATCCACACCAAGATCGTTTTAGCATATATTGTTATATTGGTATATTTGTTACTAGACGTGTTTTTTCAGTTCCAAGAGATAGAAGAGATGCACATGAGCTAATTGGTGGTGTGTTGATCTTTACATGTATATCAACAACATTTTACACGTGAAGACTTACAAGTTCCTTTTCTTTATGTATAAGATTCGATCGGTAGGATGAGGTATAAGGGTTCTCTTCTCTACGGTCTCTAGCTGGAAGGACTGGTTCTATACAACCCGAATTCAACCCCGTTCGAAATAATGATGTTCAGGTTCGGTCTGGCATATACTCGAACCCGTTCCATACCTTTGTTACAAGACCCGAGCGCAACATTTTATGATTAAGTTAGTAAAAAGTACATTTTTCTCCGGCGGGGGTGGGGGGAGTCTGCATATACTCTCTAGGCGGGGAAACTCTCTTCGATCTTCGCTCTACTTTCTTGATCCATAATGGGCCTGGGGGATCTGATACTCTCTAGGTGGAAAAACTCAATTCGATCTTCTCTATACTTTCTTGATCTCCATAACGAGCCGGGGGGGGGGGGGGGGATCAACTTATACTCTCTAGGCGGAGAAAATGTCTTCGATCTTCTCTGTACTTTCTTGATCTCCATGACGGGCCGGTTGGCAGGTACTCTCTAAACTCTCTTCTATCTTCTCTCTACTTTCTTCATCCATAACGGGATCGGGGTGAGGGGGAGGGGGACAACCGTACAATGTGAAATTATGTTTGTAGAATAATAATTTTTGTGTCTTTAATTTGGTGGGGTGACACATACCACCGCGGGGTTGTTGGGAACCGGTGGGTTGGAAAAAACAACCGTAACATGTGAAAATTAAGTTTGTATAATATTTTTTTTGTGTGTGTTGTGGGGTGAACACATACCACCGCGGGGTTGTTTGGAACAACACTATTGATTGTGTTGTATTCTTTTGTATTTTATTTTGGTTTCGTTCGAGGGATATTTTTTAAAAAAAAAAAATGTACCTGTTACTAATTAACAGGTCAGGTACAGTAGGACCCTATTTTTACATTTTCTATATTTAACATAAATACACACTCAATGATATATTATTGGATGAAGAAGAACTACCGACCGATACCACGATCAAGGTTATTCACATAAATTTAACTACCTTATTTTCTCAATTAATTTATTTTATCATCCCTTTCTATTTATTATTAAAAGTAAACTATACCGTGACATCGTTACGGGTTATTACTAGTGTTTTTGTATTTCACATACAATTAAAAAGTAAATAGCCTGCGCATGTTTAAAAATTCTCATTCGGATGTAGTTTGTTTTTGCAGTTGAACCACGTATATCATGTGATCTTTATTCTCTGCTAATTGTTTGGTGTTAGTTGATCTTTTTTGTTGTTTGAATTATTGATTGTTCATAATTTGAATTATTGATTGTTGGTCGGAAATTATTAACTGGGGTTGACGAATCAACAAGATATATTAAGTTGTCGACTCTTCTGATCACTTACTCTAATCACTCGAATATCATCCTACAACTCTCGATTGTAACTCTCACCTTCCACAATCAGCGTCCTCCTGGATTTCAAGTAAGTCGTAACTTTGAAGTCCAACTCAATCATCAGTCTGAATCTACTTAAAGTCATAGTATTATACTGTAATACATTTGTATGAAGTATGACAAGAATCATGGAAAAAAAAATAAAAAAATTACATGTATAACTTTGCTAAACCTGAACAAGTTTCAATCCAAATAGAACTCTAATCTCAGTCAGAGCATCTTAAATGTTCATAAGGTCCATGTATTAATCTGCTCATCATGTGGAGTCCAAATGCAAGTACTGTTTATGGATCCTTGCCCTATTCTGCTCCCACCATATCCTTGCGTGCATTTCTCCGAATTTCTCCCTGCTGAAGTTCCACATCTAGCGCGTTAGAGCACTTAATATATACACAGTCATCATAGCATTGGACTTACGTTCTCATCTTTAAATTGGATAAAAGATCAGATAATCCTAAACTGATCGACATAACTAACCTGAATCTTACACGTCTCAGTTCGCGTCTTCCACCAGGCAATGCTCTTACAGTGATGTACACGCCAGGCTCGTCTTGTTGCACCCATTCAGTTCCCATGTCATTGGTGCTAACGGATACATCAGCGTTTCTGAAAGAGCTAGGGGTACTTATTGAGGCACCCATAGCAGATGACGTATCTAATGAATCTGACGAGGAACATCCGGTTCTCATTCCATTATGTTGAATCGAATCACGAGCTAGTGGTCGTGTCATAGGACTGTTTTCAGTCGATTCCATCTTTGAACTACCTTGGCTTTCAGTTTGCACGGGGAAAGATCCGCGATTGAACCTCTTCACATTGTATAACTCCATGATATTTTCGCGATTTTCCGCCCACCAGTTTTGAGCTTCCTGTTTGTCGAACACCTCTCGGCTACAAACAAATCAAATCACGCCATCATTTGTTCATTGTGACCATATAATAATGTATATAATATTTTCATTAACATAAAATTTTACCCCCACCCCAACCTCCTAAAAAATCGCATATAATATGGCCCCCGAATTTTAAATAATGAGTCTGCACTTCATATGACAGATTGACATGTTTCTGTATAAACTTGGTCCTACTAATCAAAGTTCTGTTCTTGATTAATGGAAGAACAGCACCATTGACTCAATGAAGCTACCAAACAATTATCATTAAAATCTTGTCACGGGAATGAATGATTGGTCATAACTCTGTAACAAAGACCATAATCTTATGACATGATTACCTATTATTAATAACCATGATTGAAGCATCCTGTTTCAAGGCATGTCTGATGCCAAAACTACCTTAAGAATATTATGACCAGCACTAAGTACCTCATAATCATGAAGTGCTAGATTATGCATTCATAATATTGTTTCCAAGTGTTAAACTGGCTGTCTGTGAATCGATTATAACAGTACTCTAGTAAAGGTTCAACATAATCGATTTCTAAAATACAACTCAATTAGTCAATTTCGCACATATATCCTGCAACCATCTCACTCTAAACCTGCAGTGTTCATCTGTGAAACATCTTTTAAGTAAATTGATGGTTTAGAAAATAATTAGGGAGCTCCCTTTGCAATAGAATCATGACAAATCACATAACAATTCAAGGGTTGTTGAATAAATACAAGTAACAACAAACCAAACATTATATATATCGACGCTATCAAATTAAGGCATGGCCCATTAACGTGGTTTTGTTAGTTTTAACTTTTTGGAAAATTTCAAGATGATCACCCATCAAAATATCGAACATGATAAATATCACATATTTTATTTATATACGTTATACATCAAATATCATATTACTTTTTTATCAAATTCAATCCATATGATTATATGAATTATATAAATTATTAGTAAACGCACTTGTATATACTCTTTAATTATTAATATCCTTTTCAAAATAAATGTGAACTTTATTTTAAAATGGATGGAGTACCAAGTTCCAAAAAAATTACCAATCACCCTTCTTTTAATCCTCACCTGAATTTCCCAAACCACATAAAGTATTTCTTTAATATTTTTATTTTAATCTTTTCATCTAATTTCATCAAAATTGCATGAATATTGTAAAGTTACAAATTCATGAGCTTGTCTATATACATTTTTAAAAAAATTAAAAAAATTAATACTCCTGTTTCCACATCTAAAATTATTCAAAAGTCAAATGGAGAGAGTAGAAAATTACGGAAAAGAGTCCGAGCTAGCTTGGTTACCTGAACTGAACCCGCTTAAGATCATTTCCACCACCAAGCAAGGACAGAAACGTAACTAGCACCCCTGTTTCGACTTCAGCAACCCACTCTTTCTGCTCACTCTCCTCCACAAACACCACCGAATCGACTCGCCATCTACTCACCGGAGTTCCATTTTTGCTCCGGTTTTGCAACTCAGGTGATTGAGTTCCGCACGGGGCGCAGTGGCGATACATGTCCTTGATCTGATGATCAATTGAGTTTTGTCAATTATTTACAAGTATTGTTTGTAAGAATGAACGCGAAAATCGAGATGAAT
Organism: Plantago major; assembly: GCA_026545765.1. NCBI lineage: Eukaryota > Viridiplantae > Streptophyta > Magnoliopsida > Lamiales > Plantaginaceae > Plantago > Plantago major. Next base: position 89,043,209 of record CM048842.1, read on the forward strand.
AAGGTTAGGTAAAAAACGGATGATCACCTGAGAAGAGAGACTCTTGGTGGCTTGTTTGGAGTCATGGTTTTGATCTTTGTGATGAAGATGAATAGTCTGTTTCTCCGAACCTGCTGCCATGCAATAATATGGACTAATGTGAGGATTTAAGCTTCCACAAGTGTATATTTATATGGCAGTTTATAAGTAGTGATATATAATGTGTCACGTGATTAATTAGATGACGTAAAATATCCTGATAGCACAAACTCACTTTTGATTTGATCATGTAATATGTATATTCTAATTTTGCCAAACAGTAAAGATAACTTTGGGCGACGCATATATAAATATGATATGTGACATTTGTAAAGTAGTAAGTTGGTATGAGTTTACAAAGTTGATGATTAAAGTACAGGTAATTGCATAACTTGTTTATTAGGTAAAACCTTAAATGATTTTGCAACAACTTGATTTCTTTTGGCCCACTCTATTCGCACTCACACCGTAATTGTCCAATAGTATACCATGTGAGATCTTCATAATCCGAAGTATATTACACTAGCATTATGGCTTGAATTTGATCAACTAAAGGCCTTCCCGACGGTCTTATATGTATGGACAAACAATCGTATCTTCTTATGAGAACACGTGCCGTATGGTCATGCACATACACAACCGGGCGAAGATCCATGGACCGAACAGAGGCCATGGATGAGTGAATTGGCATGACCGAAGTCACCTTGGTGCAACGTCATGTGAAAGTACAAAAGAGACGAGAATCCGAAAATCACGGAAAGTTGTCTCTCCAATGTTTTCCTACATGTACCTCCCACCGAAGAAAGGTATACTGAGTTTTGAGATAATTACAAACACTCATGGGTCATGACCTCTAAATCTCTAATCCTCTATGCACAAGCAGCACAACAATGATCTATCTTGGGCAAATTCTACCCGTAATTTGTAAAGTTCAAGATATTGCAGGCCTACTAGTTGGGCCGTACACTAGGGGAAATTATAAAGCCCAGAATACTTGCTAGGGATCAAATCTAACAAATTTAAGTAAATCATACGGGAAATTCCGCCCAACCACACAGGCCAATGACAAAGATAGTAAAATTTGAAAATTGTGTTGAATTAGACGTGGTTTTTCAGTTACAAACTTTCAATTAACCTTGGCCATCTCTATATTTCAATATGTTGCCTACTTGCATGGACCGGAACTGCATTTTTATTCACTTAAACCAGTTTAATTAGAATCGTATGTCTCGTGATTGAGAATTAGAACAATGACATGACTTGAATTTAATTGTTGTGAACTCATTTCTCAGATGATGTGATTCGGATTAATTGTAACTCACAGGTTATACACAACTTACTCATACCCATACATGCCAAGCGAAAGTACAACACGTAAATAACACATTACACTTTATTTGGGAATCCGTGACTATGTTAAAACCTTGATAGAGTATTTAATTTTTAACATTTGATCAATATGAGTATGGCCTTCGTGATAAATTTAAACACTATTCAAATAACACTCTTTTATTAGTAACTCGCAAACTAAGCTAATGAGTAATGAGGCATAGAATCATACTTTGTCATGTCCTACGTGGTTATATCATTCTTTAGATTTCTTAAATGCTGGGTGATTTCGATGGTAGAAACAATCCCACATTGTAGCATACTATACTAGCAGTAGGTGGTGGACTCACAAGCTATGCGAAGTTTTGGGGTTGTTTCGAAGATCCCAGGTTTTACAAGGACCGATTTGCAAGTTTTCAGATTTACAGGGACTGGAATGCAAGGTTTCAGTTTTACAGGGATTTGGTTTCGAAGGATTTGGAAGTACAGGGACCTGATTGCAAATTAGAAGAGTTGTTGTTGGTTTCCTAGCCAAATTAGGTCATCTCCGTGATTCTGAACTCACTCTCTGCGTCGTCATTCCACTCAACTTAATTCACTTTCACTGCAATTCTCTACTCCAACAGTGGGTCCAAACCTATTTTCTTTTAACATTTTCTTTCAAACTTAATTTTTCATTTCTTTTTCTTTTTTCATTTCCTTTTAAACTTTATTCTTGAATTGATTTTAAATGTTTTTAGTTAATTATAAAAAACTCACACTAATGTTTTTTAAATATATTACTTGAAAATATATTTGAAAATATACTTGAAATTTGAAAAAATATATATTACTTGTAATTTAAATTTGAATATTAAAAAAAAGAATTGAAATACAAGCGAAAACTAAAATCAAATGAAGAATTTAGTTAAAAACGAGTGAAAACAGAAGAGAAGAACAAAATTGGTTCAGCAAAAAAGCAACAAACAATTAAAACAAAAGGAGAAAAGAAAAAAAAAAGAAAAAAAAGAAAAAGAAAAATGGGCAAAAAATGGCCTCGCCTCCAAAATTTGAGGCCCACTATATTCGACTCACTCGGACTCTGGAGAGTGAGTTCCATCAGAGTTACAACTCTCAGCTGCAACTCTGATGGAGATGCTCTTAGAAGAAGAAACGTAATAGGAAAGATTTAAGTGGAAACGCGTTTTTGTTACAGTCACACTACAAGAAATTACTGAAAAAACGATGGAATCCGTCGCCCCTGTAGCGACGAATCGCTAAGGGTAGCGTAAATCCGTCGCTACCCGTAGCGACGGATAAAAGTTATCCGTCGCTACAGAGCGACGGATAAAATTATCCGTCGCTACTTTTGTTGACCATAATAAAAAGAAAAAAAAAATTAGCGACGGATAGATCTATCCGTCGCTAAAAATAGCGACTGATAGATCTATCCATCGCTATATAGCCGAAAAATAAAAAAAAATAAAAAAGTTAGCGACGGATAGATCTAAATCTATCCGTCGCTAAAAGCCTAAAAAAATATAATATATCTCCACCACCTCTCCTCCATTTCTCCTCTCCTCCTCCTCCACCACCATCTCCACCACCACCACCTTTCTCCTCCCACCACCACCACACCACCACACTGTCATCACCACCATCCTCCACCACCACTATCTCCTCCACCACCTCCTTTCCTCCTCCCACCACCACCGCACCACACCCACCGCACCACCATCCTCCTCCCACCGCACCACCACTGCCACCACCACCTTTCTCCTCCCACCACACTGCCACCACCACCATCCGCCTCTCACCACCACCACCCGTCTCTCCACGCCACCACTGCCTCCGGATCTCATCGCCACCACCGCCACCGGATCTCCACCGTCCACCTCCGGATCTTCGATTTATCTTTTTATATATTTTCGGTATTTTAGGTATTTTAATTTGTACATTTTAGGTATTTATCTTTTATCTTTTTGTACATTTTCGGTATTTTAGTTTGTATTGTATTATTGTATAATGAATTTGTATTATTGTCATTGTATACAATTTTCGAGTTATTGTATAATCGTATTGAATATTGTAGTTTCGATTTGAATATCAACCGAATTATTGTCCGATTTGAATACTGTAGTTTCGATAAATCAATATCTCGTATACGAATACAAATTGGATACGAATTAATCCGTATAAGAATATAAAAATTCGAATACGGATTTTATTTTTTTTTAAAAAATAGCAATGTAACGACGGATAGATCTATCCGTCGCCACGTGGGGCGACGGATAGAATCTATCCGTCGTTATATTGGTGACGGATAGATTATATCCGTCGCCAATAATCAATTTTAAAATAAAATAAAAAAAAAGTCAAAAATGATAATCCGTCGTCCAATCCGTCGCGAATTGGACGACAGATTATTTATCCGTCGCCACAGCTCCAGTGGGGCGACGGAATTTCTATCCGTCGCCCGATCCGTCGCGGAGGCGGGCGGATCGTGTCTATGCGACGGATCTATCCGTCGCTCTGCACCGCTTTTGTATTGCCATTTGATGATGATGGCGGTTAAATAATCATGTGGCTCAAATTCTTTCTGGCTGTTTTTTCCCGTTTCCTGGTTAAGTTCGGTATCCTCTGTTTTTCTTATAAAGGAACATAAACAGAGCAATACACATCGATCTGAATACAAGCAAATTCACCTTCCGTTTTGTGCTATTCTTCGTGATTACCATAGTGATTATTAGCTGTAGTTGTGAGGACTGTGTAGCAGAATTCAAGGCGTAATTCTGGGTTAATTTATCTGTAACTTAGCTGGATTGAGGAAGGTGTGGAGTAATAAAATTCATTGATTCTCCGTGGACGTAGATTGGGTTTATTCAATCGAACCACGTTAAATTGTGTTTGTGTTTTATTGCTTTGATTGGTGGTTGTATTTGTAAAGTAGTTGATTGGTTTTATTGCGATCTTGGTTCGAATACTTAACAAGCTATATCGAAGTTGAATTTCTCCTTTCGTGACGTGAAAATTAATTGGTAATGTGATTCCGATTAAGGACAAATGGAGAAATGTTCAATAATTTGATGTCAAAACAAACACTGTCCTAGAATGTTGACACTTAGTTTTAACTACTCTAATCACTACTGTTGAAAGAGATGGATAAGTGCCACTGGGCCGTCGGCAAAATTAAAGATGGCCAAAATTGTACAACCTTCACAACTTGGAATTTAAATTTCATTTATTTCGCGACCACTTGAATTGTGAATTTTGCACGCAAACAATATTTTGTGTAACACAGTTTCTTTCTTATGGTCAGGATACTCAAAAGCCTTCTAGTACATCCCCTTATATTTTAAGAATTAAGAATTGAGTGCGCTCGGCACCATGATTCACACTCAACATTTTGGCCGTGCATCCCCTTCAATTTAAATTATTTATTGAAGGAAAATATTGTTTGCGGGCATCCCCTTCAATTTAAATTTAGATCATGGACCTATGTTGATAATAAAAATATTGATGTTTTTAAATATTATGTTGTCAGCAAAATGAATTATTTATTACTCGGTGATAACCTTACCGTGCTAAATGTTAGAAAATAAAAACTGAACATATATATAAACGAAATTTCCCGAAACTCACCCAGTGCCAAACACGGGCTAGGCCATAGGGTAGCTTCGCCCTCAGGGTGAAGAACAAGAAATGCAAGATACATGGTCGTTCTTAATGTCATGACGCCATACTGAGTAAAATTAAAAAAATATATAATTGAAGTGTTCGTGTCTCTTAGCCAATTGAATAGTTAACTAATTTCACGCATTATTATAAATTCGTACTCTTGAGTTCATTTGTGATATCATTGTATTGCACATATGTCGAAATTTAGCGATAACTTGTGGAGACACATGTTGACGAGTCTACTCTAGTCTGCGACGGCAGTTTAAGGGTTTAACAACATAACAGGAAACGGTCATTAAGGAGAAAGTGTTAATACTTAATAAAATAAGCTAATTGAGGTATGAAGAAAATGACACTTTTAGTATTAAAATACCAAGAAAATGACGCTTTTAGTATTAAAATACCATTGGACCAGGTGGCGTGCTGTTTCTTGTTCCTGTATTGTTGCGAAATGAGGAAAGCGTCAAGCCCCATATTATAACTAATAAACATGTCAATTTAGGTAGTGTACTAACATATAAAGCTAGCTTGATAAAACCTTTATAAAAAAAGTTCAATATATTTTTAGTACCGTAAAATCTAATAAACTCTTACAAAAAAGTCTAATCTATTTTTTGGTACCTTAAATTCTAATCAAGTGGACTTCAAATTCTCGCTATAGTGGGTTTGATAACATCCATTAGTGTTAATTAATTACTAACTACTTATATTTAACTATATTTTTTTACATATACTCATCTAATTAAAGTGTTAATTAATTACTAACTAATTATATTTGAATATAATATTGTGACTACCAATGAAACTAACTGACCACCTGAAACCAATTAAACTAACATTGAATCTAATATTTACCGTTGAAACTAACACTCATGTCGATTATGACGTTGGTTTCAACTAAAACTAATGAAACCAACACCGTTCGTGCTTAAACTAACTCTTGAAGCTAACACAATGGTGCTGAAACTAACACCGATGATGCTAAAACTAACACAAGCTATGCTGAAACAAATGTCGAAACGAGTGGTGTTGGTGAAACTTACTGAAACCAATTGAACTAACATTATAAATAATATTTACCGGTGAAACTAACACTCATGTCGATTATCATGTTGTCTTCAACTAAAACTAATGAAACCAATATTGTTGAAACTAACTTTTTGAACTAACACACTTGGTGTTGAAACTTATAACACTGACCATGCTAAAATAAATGCCGAAACTAATGGTGTTGGTGAAACTAGCTGAAACCAATTAAACTAATATTGAAACCAATGAAACTAATATTGTAGATGTTGAAACTAACTTTAAAACTAATATTAATGATCCCGAAACTAATATTGTTGACGGTGAAACTAGTGCTTCATTGCCCCGACAGTCGCTTAATTAGGGTTTAGGGTTTAGAATTTAGGCCGGGTCCAGACCCTAATTAAGACCGTAGCTCTCGGAGAGTATATTCAAATTCAGTTAATCGGGCTCCCCATTTCCCCAAGGGTTTTAGAATTATGAGTTCCTGAAACTAATGCTATTTTGTTATGAAACTAACATTGTTGGCCCTGAAACTAACTTTAATGAACCTAAAACTAACTTTCAGAGTTCATGAAACTAATACTAATGATGCTGAAACTAATACAAATGATGTTGAAACCGACATTGTTGAGCTGAGACTAACTTCAAAACAAATACTAATGATGCCGAAATTAACATTGTTGACGGTGAAACTAATGCCCCAACTGAAAATAATGAAACCAACACGGTGAAACAACTGTGATTAGATCACGAAATAACTATACAATTGCACAATCATTTATGCTATTACAGAGCTCAATTCCAAGAAGGTCAAATTTGTTCTAAATCCAATAAGTAAATAAACAAAAAAGGTGAGAGATAAAGGACCAGACCATGGCAATAAGCTCCTGGTTGTCAAATGATCATATATGGGTAATTCACCAAATTCGTTAGTGAGAGGATTCAATACAGATCAGGTTTTTTTTCATATCGAGGTGAGAGATAAGGATCAGACCATGGCAAGAATGGGATGATGAGGCCGAACACACTCTTAGATATAGATTTCCCAACTATGTATGACCCAAGTCTTGGTCCAGCTCAATTTAAGGAAATTCGTGGGGGGTGTTATGGCATACCTTTGCCAGTTCATATTCGTGAGGAAGAGACATGTATACCTACGTCCTTTAATTTCGTCAGCAGAAGGTCGAGTTTTCGGTTTTTGCTATCTTCCTTGTAGAAAACAGGAAGATCTCCTTATATGTTTATTAAGTGGATTTCAAATGTTTATTAACTAGTTATGGCCCGTCGATACTCGACGGGTATAATGAAAAAATATATGCTTCCTAAGAGTAGTGACTCTCAATCCCGTGCCATTGCAGAACTTTATAGCAAATACAATGTTCCTCAAAAGTGTATGATCTTATATTCGATCTTTAGCACGATCTATGATAAGGCACACAATCAAGTTCGATCTTTAGCACGATCTATAATAAGGCACACAATCAAGTCTTTTAAACGGGTCGAGTTCTACCAAACCCGTTCCGAACCTTTTTTCACGTACCCATTCAAATAAAGTTTACTTGTTCCACTTGATCAAAGTATATACCTCACCCATTCCATACCAGTAAACCATGATCCAACTCGACCTAACTCGATAAAACACAACCCTCTTGTAGTGTAATAATAAATTTTTATAGGGGTGGGAGGGTCCTTAAACAAAAAATAATTTTTTTTACAATAAATGCGAACGGTTAAACCACCCCCACCCCTAAAAAATCACTCGACATGTGAAAATCTATATTTATAAAATAAAAATACTTTATTGGGAGCACAAATAAAATCACCGAAACATGTAATACAAATGATGTTAGTAACTCTCCCAAAATAAATTTCACCATAGGATGTGATTATCCACCCGATTAATTGTGATTTATACCTTTGCATTTTATTTTGATTCGTGTTGAACGTGTTCATTTTCTATACACGCACCCGTTGATAATTAAAAATTATCGGATGGTTACAGGTTGAGGACCCGTTTGATATTTACGGGGTTCCAACCTGTCATGTTTTAAAATGTTTCGAATCTGGATGGACCCTAACCCATTTAAAGGCCTATTCCAATCCAGTAGCATTATCATCTATCATATTTATGTTATTCGTATTTAAGCACTTAACACAATTATCGTGCATTTGTAACATATCATATTGATTGTTCTCATCTACTATGTCATTGGGTGCAACAACATCTTGGGGATGAAAATATTGTGCGTCGATAATATAATTAGGGACACATGATCAATTAACTTATTATAAATTATGTTGCAAAATTATGTGGGAGCATATAATATAATAAAATGAAATGTACAATAGACAAATGTATAAAACTTACTCGAACATATGTCTATCTTTTAGGTCCTCAACTAACTCATAGCTTTAATCTGGAATACTCGACATATTATATATGGCCTATCTTAAGCTCTTAAGCCAAGACTCTCGACATGCCTCGTGATCTCAGACCACTTTGGATGGCCCGTTGATACTCGACGGGGAATGAATAGAAAAATTCAATTTACAAACATATAAATTTTACAATGTGTTAGAACTCATGATGCAAAGGTATCACCATTTCACACAAAGTCATACTACGGTTTGGAAAAATCAAAAGAAGTATTTATAATGACAGCGAACACTATTATATACTCTTATATCATATTTAAAACAGAATGTTATTTCATAACTTGTATAATGCTTCTTTATACACCGTTGTTGTCATAGCATATGTATCGTTCTATTTGTTGCATCAATAGTTTAACAGTAGTCTCAATGGGTCAGGTCTAGATACCATGACCCTACCTATATATACCATTTATATTATCCTTTTAAAGTATGAGCGATAGTTAATAAAGTTTGAGAGAGAGAGAGTAAATAAAGTAGAAGATATATTTTCCATTTAAGGTAGGGCAAATTGAAATCGTGACGTCCCAAACTGAAATGTGAGAAGTTGAACCCGGAACGAAGGGAGTATAAAGTTTTACGTGTTTATGTATAAATATGGATGGTCTAGCCCCCCTCTCCCCCCCCCCCCCCCCCAAAAAAAAACTATTTTTTTCCTTTGTATTTCACTAAATTGATCATTTACATATTTCGGTAGAAATCTTTTTAGCTGGTCATGGGTCCCCATATTTTTTTCCAATAATATTATTTTTTACATGTTTTGGTGAAAACAAATCTTTGGGGACCACAAAAAATTATTATTTGAACTAACATAAACTATGCGGGTCGATCAATGTAGTGTTTGGGACTTGTTACATCGTTACGCTGCATGTTGTGGTAGATACCCCGACCCAGACATAATTATTTTTGTCTCTTATATTTCACACTTTCTCCATTCATTATCATTTCTCTCTCCACCAACAAATAATAAATTATTGGCCGTATTAAAAACAACGACGAAAATATTGTGGCTTATTTTAATGGGAAGGAGGAAGTACCATTTATAACACCCATTCCCAAGTGGGTCAGGCCCAATATTGTTACTCCTAATCTGTTCTTCCCATTATATGTTGGCCACACAAAACAAACCGTACACCTCCTTTCCCGCGCACCCCGATGCCATTCGTGCGCGCAAAGATAAACTTCTTATATAGTGGATCACCTACGGTATAAGATTGCTATAGAGCATGCACGCCTAACTATGGGTCCTTCTAGGAGGATTCCTAAGAATTAAGGGTGCACCTTTATGATATGATATAAGTAAACATTCTCAATACTTTAAACTCTCCGAAACTTTATGGTGTTACAACTATCAAAACCGAATGGGGACTTGGTCTCTTGTGATTGGATCATCATCATAATGAAAAGTTTTTCTCTGCATTAATTTCACATATGAAATTTGCCTCGATGATATGTTTTTCAAAAATTAGTAATTATGGGTCTTATTTCATTCACAACTCGAGAGTCTGATCAATGTTTGCATCATCATGATCATACATCGATCGAACCTTGAGCACTCAACACCTATTGTGAAACTATTTTCGAGAAAATTTTCAACACCATCCATCTTTGTAAAGATATCCCTACTCAAGTACAGGACAAATTCATCGGACATCTTCGGCATAACAAATTTGTTATTAATCTCATCAACTACATCATTAGTCGATGCAAGAGAAAAATCGATATGAGAAATATTTTGAGTCAAGTGATGGATCAGTTAAATGCTCCAATAACTAAATATATGTGCTATCATAATAGTTGGAATATGATTACTTATTTCCCAAATAAGTGTATTATCGAGAATCTTGATATTAATACCGTCATCATTTAATAAGTTTTATTCCCCAACAGCCCGTCACTCACTTAAAATATCCACATAGCAAATTCTTGCATCTCTTGAGTCTCGATATATGACGAACAATATTGAAATGATTTTAATATGACATTAGAAAGAAAAAACAGATTGAATATAAAATAAATATAAAAGAAATATAAATTACAATATATGCAGTCGCATGTAAATTGTAAGCTTAAACATATCACATTTGTCACAAATCCTGAAAGAACATGCGACATCTACTACCCCGGAACGACAAACAATATATGTCTAAATGCTAAGCCGAAGGCGGTCCAACCCACATAAAGGCTCCCGTGGACAATTCATGACATCCCTTAAACTCCTATCGAGCGACAGTTCCTATCAGTCATGAGTGCCTCCTCAAATGAACGTACTTCATGAAATATCGCATAATGGGTTCGACTGGGAAGACTTTTGAAGGTCCGGCCATATTACGTAGGCTAGGCCCAAGCCCAAATCGTGCCCAGGTGGACTGGGAAGGAGTTTTGAAAGTCTGATCCGGCTGCATTTGAATCCGATTCATCGAGGTTGGGTAGGGTACTCGACTCGTATTATAAAATCTTAGTACTTCTTAAATGTTCATTATATGATTTTATTAACTCATTTACCTTTATAGTTTGAGAGTAATTTGAGGTTTATTAAAATTGACAAAGGTTGACCCAAAAAAGTCAACATGGTAAGTTGAAATCGGGGTGGAGGAGGTATATTAGTATGAAAGACCATATGATATAAGTGCAAATTGGATGGTTATGCCATACGCTTGGAGTGGAGAGCTAATGTTTTCTTCAATTCAGGAAAAACATGACTTTTATAAGAATTTGACTTGATATATTTGGCTATTTGACATTTATTTAAGCATGAGGTACATTTTAGAAAAATTGCTACAAATGCCTGATGGAGTCGATTTTGACCATAAATTGCCAATAATTAAGCATGAGAAATTATTTTGTTCGACTTTGACCATAAATTGCCAACATTTAAGCATGAGATTTTTTTTAAGTCGGTTTTGATCGTAAATTGCTCTTATATCCTATCAGAAAAAATATGTAATATAAATTATATTATGAAAGTGCACTAAATAAATTTCATAAACTTATATAATTTTAGTTAACTTTTTCCAACATAATATATAAGTAATTTATAATTAAAATCGACCTTAAACTTTTATAAAAACTCAAATATGTTATTTGTTTTGGAAGTAGCTAGGGAATAACATTAATTAAGGGACTATATTATATTGGAATGAGAAAGTGTAGGTGCGGCAAATGTTATCCTTCTCTCTGAAAAAAAACTTTTTAATATTGATCTTCTTAAATTAATTTTAGCTAAAAATCACTATTAAATCATGAAAAAAAGTTGTTATATGAAGTATTTCTAATACTTTTACTTATTTAACATTACATTTTATGATTTATTCTATTTATTTATATAGGTCACTCTTAAAACCTCTCATCACCTCAATGAAAGCAAAAAGTAACTGATATGAAAAATCATAGTTAATTACTTCTGTTGATCATGATGTTATATAGAGCGGTTGTAGCAATTTATCTAAAGGTATAGATGATTATTTTTTTGTAAAAACATTAATCAGGTATAATAAGGTCCACATATATACTCCATTGGTCCCTACATCACGATATCATCTCATAGGTTGTGTCTGTCACAATCTTATTTCTTTACTTATTTATTTTCAATATTAATTAATTTATTATTTTTCATAGACTTATGTGTCCAACCCCAAGAGTTAAACTCTCTTGGGGTTGCAATCCAGACGACTAAAATATTTCCTAAATTACCATGCGACAATAACAAACCAAATTTATCTACTCAATAGTGTGAATATAAAATATAGTGACTTAAATTATCAACTACACTAATATATTTGAAAATTATAGAATTTGAAAATAAGATTCATTTATAAAGTAGTTAAATTTAAGTATATAGTAATTAAAAGGGACTGACAAATATTAGTATTAGAAATATTAAATTTTTTTATTAAAAATAGTAGTGAATTGAATTTTTTTATGTTTAATTACAGTTATAATTACAATCAGAAATATTAGAAGTTTTTATTAAAAATATCGGTGAATTGAAGGTTTATTTATAAAACATTATTAGTATTATTTAAAACATTATATTTATACTTGAAAACATCAGTCATCCTTAGGTTTCTTCATATGAGTAATTAATAATAATATTTTGAGAATTTTTTTTTGTAGGAAAATGCTAGTTGGAACTCTATAAGTATCTAATAGCTTCGCGCGCAATTTTTGTTAATGATAGCAAAACCTGTATGAAATTTGAACATCAAAATTATTCTTTTAGGCCTGATTTAATTATATTGCATTTATTAATTAAGATTTTTGTGTTGGTATTCTTTCAATGATTGAGAACGGTAACTGAAAAAGTACCCTTGAGAATTGCAACATTCCAAAACCAATTCTCCATACGTTTGAACTGGACGTGTCCTGCTATAAGATTTTATGACTTTACCCAATTCATCATGCTATCATCAAGATGGAATAATTTGGACCAATCAAAATAAAAGAATTTGACAGTAAGCAAATGAATTGACCAATCACAGAATAGGAATTTGCCATGTAATAATTAAATGAGGTGGATAGCCTAAAATGGCTTCAAACCTTTTTTGCTTAATGTATTATATAGATTCTAATTGAGCGAGAGTTTTACATCCACAATTAATTAGATTGTCATTTTTTGTAATATTTACTAGTACTCGGCGGGGCATGGTGAAAAAACTTTAAATAAGAAATGAATAAATTTGTATAATAACATATCGAAGTTGAAAAACATATAAAAACTGCAATGTGACAAATGCATGATTTAATCACTTCAACATAGAAATCACCCCTGCCTGTTGGAAAAGTACATAATGTAAATTAGTGAAATTATGCACAACCATATATAAATTTTTGTCGGTGTTAAAAAAATCCTAAAATTTATACACATAAAAGATAAAGTCAACTCATGACTTGTCGAACACTTCTTTATAAATTACATTTGTCGTTGTGTCATATGTATTACCCTCTAACTCGCAAATTACTGCCGTGAATCTCTTCCAGATCACTACAAGAATTACAGCAGAACGGAAAGGCGACGGATTTATCCGTCAGTAGCGACAGATCGCCAAGCATGACGGATTACATTTGGCGACGGATAAAACTTATCCGTCGCTCTGTAGCGACGGATAAGTTTATTCATCGCTACAGAGCGTTGACCAAGATTTTTAAAAAAAAAAAAAAAAATTTAGCGACGGATAGATCTATCCGTCGCTATAGCCGAAAAAAAAAAAAAAAAAAAGTTCCGTCCTAGATCTATCCGTCGCTAAAAGCCTAAAAAAAAAACCATATATCTCCTCCACCACCTCCTTTCCTCCACCACTTCTCCTCCATTTCTCCTCTCCTCCTCCCCCCACCACCACCTTTCTCCTTCCACCACCTTTCTCCTCCACCACCACCATCCACCACCATCCTCCACCACCACCTCCTCCATCCACCACCATCTCCACCACCACCACCACCACCTCTCTCCTCCCACCACCATCTCCTCCACCACCACCACCACCACCACCACCACCTCTCTCCTCCCACCACCACCGCACCACCACCATCTCCACCACCACCACCACCTCTCTCCTCCCACCACCACCGCACCACCACCCTGCCACCACCACCATCTCCTCCACCACCACCACCACCCTGCCACCACCACCACCTTTCCTCCTCCCACCACCACCGCACCACCACCACCCTGCCACCACCACTGCCACCACCGCACCACCTTTCTCCTCCCACCACCACCGCACCGTACGAATACAAATTAATATCTCGTATACGAATACAAATTGGATACGAATTAATCCGTATACGAATATAAAAATTCGAATACGGATTTTATTTTTTTAAAAAAAAATAGAAATGGGGCGACGGATAGATCTATCCGTCGCCCCATTATCAATTTAAAAAAAAAAAAATTGGTCAATCCGTCGCGAATTGGACGACGGATTGTTATCCGTCGCCACAGCTCCAGGGGGCGACGGATTTTCTATCCGTCGCCAGAGCTGGGGCGACGGATAGATGGCCTGTAGTGACGGATCTATCCGTCGCTACAGGCCAGATTTTTTGTAGTGGATGGTAACTCTATAAAGAGCAACATTTATGATTTAACATACCATGGTTAAATACATGTGAGGGAAGGTAGAGGCCAACGTGTGAGAGATAATTTTCTTAACTTTTATATATGGCCATAACAAAGAAGACGAATATGGGGAACTATCTCAAATCAAAATTGATAGGAAACTTCATCTCGTCAGGTGGCTCATCATCATCCTCGAAATGAAAACCTTTTGGCACGCGTTGATTCAAGATTTCATTTTTGCCTCGATGATATTTTTCCCAAGATCAGTATACTATGAGCCTTGTTCCATTGCACAACTCGAAAGTTTGATCAATAATCCTCATAAGCATTATCATACACCCAACCTTCAGTATGATCCTATGGTTAGTCAATCTAGAGCAATTAATGTTGTTGAAAAATTCTACATTGAAAAAATGTTTGAGGTTGTTCTCAAAGTTATCTTCTTTGGCAATGCTATGCGCTCAAATATTCAACGCTATCTCTTGACATCTTCGACATGACAAATTGATTTATATCATCAAATAATTCATTTGTAGGTGAAGAACAACCCTATGATGAAATATCCAGCGTCAAGTGATGAATCGCCTAAGTGATCAAAAAACGAAGAATATGTACTATTTACAATAGTTGAAATTGAATGACTTACATTTCAAATAAGTAAACCTTCGGGGATCTAGATATTAACCTCACGATCATTAGGTTCAGCGGTAATGCCATCACTGACCTATGTTATACTCTCAGCAAATTCTTTCGTCTCTTGAATTTCGAAAGATGACGAACCAGACTTTATAGGATTAAATTGGACGTAAAAAATGATAAGTTGAATATTCTATAAGTATATGTGGTATATAGATATGACGGGTCATTTACCTGCAATCCCATGTTCTTTCACTGAAGCACAACATCTCATATCTTAGTGGAACATATAGTGGCATTCACAATATTATAACTAATTTCTCCTGGAACAACGGGCAAAATATGTCGAAAGTTCCCGCCGAAGACAATCACCATTCCCACCAAATGGCTCATCTGAACGGCCCATCACATCCTTCAAGCTCTTATCGAGCGCTTCAAACAATGTTGGTTTGTCATGGGAGCCTTATCCCAAATAATAAGTTGAGCCTCCTTGAGAGTCCCGTGACCTTTGAATCATGAGCTTATTGCATGTTGAGTCATCGTGATTTGTAATGGTATTCTGAACCTCGAATGTGCTAGATTACCGTCCTACCTTTATAAAGAAGGAGTGATGCAATCCCACTGGACGCAACTGGAAGTACAACATCTCCTCTAGCCCTCAAACCAAAACACATCATTTTCCATATAAAGGTTATTGTGGTCCCTCCGTATATGTATAAGAAGAATACTTCGCCATTTTAACCATCAACAATCGACATAATTTTCTCATATATGACACGTTGTTAATCAATCAATTATGGGTATAAACCATCGTGCTCTAATCCATTGCAACTCTAACCTAGAACATATAACTCACTTAGAGTAAGATTTGGCCTCTTGCTCACAGTACTTATCTGAATATCAATAGACCCTCCGTATTCTCCATGGACACAAAGTAGTGGAAATTAAATAAGAAGTACAAAAGTTAGCCAATTTTGTGATCATTCTAACTGGAAGTACTGAGTAGTGGATATTGAATAAGAAGGCAGCATGGAAGAAACTCACTTATGCGTTTCAAGTCCTCATTCCTCATCTCAACCATAATATCCTTTTTAGCATGTAAGTTATCGACATTACCTTCCACTATAGCAGTTACTTATGATGCCGTAAGAAAATTGTAAGTTCGTCCATCCCCTAGCATCTTGCAATAAGTTGAAGGCCCACCCCACGGGCATTATCAAGGAAGATGCGATCTCTGGCCATTTGTATACTTTTGCATATGGATTGTACTCTTTAACCATATTTTTTATCAATGTCGCGGTAGCAGTTTCACATCAGCTCCATTGGTATGACTTTACCATAATAATAAAATAAATTATTTACCGCTGGGTATCTATAATGCTAGTGGATACTAAATAATGTATAACGAATAATTTGTTTGAACGAAATATGTGAAAGATACATAAAACCGAGTGTAGAGGTTTGATGAAACACATCCGAGAGCATTGATAATGTTGACAATTTGATGTTCAGTGTCATATTTGTAAAGTTACGTGAATTTTGGAGTTTGTCCTTTATTGGGAAAAATTGAGCCAATGGCCCGTCAATACTCGATGGAAATGTAGAAGAAAAAAATGAAGTATATGAAAAGATCTCGAGATGTATAAAAAACGTTTACAATCTTAGAAACTACCATAACATTACATTTATAATATATTGATAGGGAAACATAACATAAAATTGATTCATTATTTCAATTATACGATAACATGTACCCGTAAGATATATAAAAATCAATATTAGTACCACTACAGACTATACTAAAGCACCTCTTTGTAAACCACGTTTCTTGTGGTCTCATATGTATTACAATCCTTATTGCAAATCAACACCTTTAGGCCCTTTCGTGACCCTCGACAGTGCGACATACAGCTCGTCGTGGTTGAAAGAGACTGACCCTGACTTTTGTTTATCATCATAGCAAAGCACACGAAATAGGAAACTGCCTTATTTCGAAATTAATTGGGAACTTAATATTGCAAGTATGGCTCAACATCATCATCCTATGAATAAACACTTTTTATCCTCCATTTAGACCATAAATAATTTCCGCTCATGCTTACCAAAGGGTAACTATTAATCTTGTGCCATTGCACAACTCCGAAGCCACTGGGAGAAACAGGATGGGATCTCTTTCTCTCTCCCTCCCTCCCTCCTAGAGGTGTCAACCGGGCCGGGCTCGGGCCGATCCGGGCCATGAAAGCCCGGAGAATTAGCGGTCCGGGCCGGGCTCATTTTTAAGGGGCCGGTCCGGGCCGGGCTTTTAGAGAAATATTTAGGCCCGACCAAGCCCCTAGCCCCATTAAAATACTGGCCGGTCCGGTCCGGGCCTATAACGGGCCGGGCCGGGCTTGAAAAAAAAACTAAAATTTTAGAACTTTTAGTTTGAGTGTGATTCATTCTTACCCATCTAACACTCACTAAAAATTGTTACGTTTGGGTGGAATATGTGAAGCCGAACTTCCCTCAAATAAATTGTAAATATTTTTTCGTACTTCTCCCTTGTTTCAAACGGTATGTTAATCGTTTCCCTTACTTCTAATGTCAAAGAGGTACTTATTAGACCCAACATGAACTCTATTAGCATTTTATATTTAAAACTTAAGTAGAATTACTTATTAAACCAAGTGTACAACTTTTAATGAATGTCATACTCGTCAAATTAAAAGACTTCTTTGATCTAACATGAACAAAATGTGTAGTGGTTTAGTCAGTGTTCCCTAATTAGTAAAAGGCGAAGCGCTTTAATTGTGTCTTAAACTTTTCAAATCCAATTTAAACATGTTGGCACAACTAATACATTATGACTCAAGTCAAATACCAACTAATATGTCGGGCTTTTCGGGCCGGGCTTAAGCGGTCCGGACCGTTCCGGGCCACGATTTTCGGTCCGGGCCGGGCCATGTAATAGGTGGCCCCTAAAGCCCCAAACAAATATTCGGTCCGGGGCCTATATTAACGGGCCGGTCCGGGCCTGCCTTTTTTACAGGCCGGGCCGAGCGGGCCTGTCGTAGCAATGGCTCAGTAAAAAGGAGAAACAAAAAACCTGCGGATGAAGAAATGGTCGGTTCTTCATTCGTAGGTTTTTTTTTCTTTCTTTTTTAGTATCTAAACGCCAGAATTTGAACATGGTTCCTTCTTGAAAGTAGTAGCTCTTGGTCTTATCTACGCGTGGACACCAAGATCAGGTCAATCGGAGTTTATGTGAGAAAGTTATGGCCAAAATACCAAGGCTGCTCCATCGTAGTTCGAATTTCGCGTGCTTTCACTTAAAACGGCTCTAAAATATCCGTCCGAACTCCGAATCCACTTCCGTTTCGACCGATCATTCCGTTTTCAATCACCTTTCAGGTCTTGGATTGTATAAACGAAATATTTTCCGATTTTTTTTTTAAATTTCCGATTTATGTTTAGTGTTGTTATTTTGTGTTCGATCGTGCATGTTAATGTTTTTGTGTTTGCGTAAACGAAATATTTTCTGAAATTTTTTATTTATTTAATTTTTTCGAATTATGTTTAGTGTTGTTATTTTGTGTTCGATCGTGCATGTTAATGTTTTTGTGTTTGCGTAAACGTGCGTTTTCGATTTTTCGTTAAGTTTATAAGATTTTTTTTTGAGTTATGGACATTTTGGTCAATTTACAAATATTTTGTGTTGTGTTTAACGAAAATTGTGTTGCATTTAACCTTGATGAAACTGACCAATCAGAATGGACTATTCTACCTCCATTCTGATTGGTCAGTTTCATCAAGGTTAATATATATATATTTTTAAAGGGTCTTTATATGTCATAGTTGTTTATATGTGACTTATATAAGTAATTTACCCATAACTAAACTACACTTGGGTGTTAATTACTGAAACTGTTTTACATACGAATGAAACTAACAAACCCTAAATTTGTTTTAGATTCATGATTTAAATCACGCAGCAAACAGATACTAATTTATTTGACGACTTTTGCTAGGTTCAGTTGGCTTATATTTTTGTTTAATTTATATTCAAAACAAATGAGAGTGAATAGAGTATAATTGGTAGTGAATAAATTATGAGGGAGATTTTCTACTCCGATGGTAAGTTAAAATTGAGACGTTCTAAAAAAATGCAGAAGTTGAATTCGGGACGGAAAAAGTATCATTAAGTAGTAAGTAACTTATAAGATAGTTGAGTTTAAAAGTTATATGAGACATTTTCAGGCTGTTTGGGTCGGAATTATAATTGAGTCCATTTTAATTGAGGTGAATTGATGAATAATAACTAAATTTTAATTGAATTGTTAAAATTTGTGTTTTGTATAAAATTAAAATTTTATAGGGTTTTGAAAGAGAGAAGAAACATAATTGAGTTGAATTCAATTATCTATTTGAAACTAAATGCCCCATTTTAATGGGATGGCCAAACACAATATGGGTTCTCTCAATTAAAATGGAGAGTGAATTCTAATCCAAACAGCCTGTTTATTTTTAATAAGATAACTTATCAATTGATTATATTTAGGGGCGGCTAGGCCATGTGCATGGAGCCCGCTCGCACAGAACCCCAAAAATTTGGGCCCCCCGAATATTATAGCAGTATTCTTATATGTTACTTATCTTTTATGTAACAAAAAGTAATGAAGCTAGAAACGGTCTGGTGGTAGAATGCTTTGATGAAAATTCATGTTTCCTTTGTGTCTCAAGTTCGACCTTACTCTTTTACTATGCTTGTCATATTATTTAGGCTATGATTATTTATATTTTGTATTTTTTGAACTTCTTAATTTTCTTAGCAATAGATTTCTTTAATATTATTATTTTACGAAGTCAATTTTAGTATGTTGTATATTTTTGTATTGTTTATTCATTTTAGATATTTTTTTCGGAGCCCAATTTTATAACTTTGAACAAAGCCCCTGAAATATGCGAAACGTTCATATATAATTAAATTAGTATACAACTTCATAAAAAAATCAACTAATTTATCAATTATCAGATTAATAATGGGTTTTGTAAAGTTGAACATCACGTTTGGCTTGATCACTTGAATGTAGGGAAATAAAAGGACACTTGCTGATTACATTGAACTGTATTTTACAACAACTTATGTTCTATATGTGTTGTTTAAGTTTCAACTTATAAACTAAGTAAATTAAATTCCAATTGCTGCATACAATAATACAACTAGATGTTGCTAAAAAAAAATAAAATAATACAACTAGATCAATTTGGCTCTTTCTCTGACGCCTTGTGCTGGTGTGAGTTGTGACTTGTGCGTGACGTGGACGATGACAATTATTTATAAGGTGTTTCTCAGACTACCCGGATTGGGTGACGTCTCATGACGTCGTCGGCATTTGACAGGATCCGCGACGAGATTTTATGCGTTGGGTGACGTCACGTAATGAAATTCCAAAATTTTTTTTTTTTAATTTTTTTAAAACATATTTAACATATTATAAGAGTGTTTAGAAGTTGAAATTAATAAAATTGCATTTTTAGAAGTCGTTTTACAATTTTAATTTTAATTAAGAGAGAAAAATGAGTTTGAGATGGGATGATCCAAACATAGTCAAGAGTGGTCTCTATTTGTAGATCTCGAAAATACAAAGCCGTTGGTGATTTTTATTTATTTTTTGCATTTTTATTTTTCAAGTTATTCGCGTTTAAAATTGGACAATAAAAAAAAAATTAAAAAATAAAACGACACATGGCAGCAGCCTATTGGCTGCCAATTGCAACTCACCCGTCACATAGTGACGGGTGAGTCTGCTGATGCGCTGCTGGCGCGTCAGTAGCTACTGACAAGCTGCAATACAGCTCGTCTCAGGGAACTTTAATTGCGAATTTCAATTGATGTATAAGTGATAGATAAAATTATGAAAATTTGTGTTTGTTATAAATTTAAAATTTTATAAGTTTAAATTGAGGGTGAAGAAGGCTCAATTAAACTTGTACACTATATAAGTATATTAAAATGCTGTGTCCAACATAAAAAGCTGCGATACCTCCTTATCTTTGTCTTCATCACTCCTATTTACCATATTAAATATCACATTTGATTTGAGACACATAAATGATATTATAGGGTTAAAGTATCGAAAATAAACTGAATATGTAGTATTTGATCCTAAATTTATTAAGCACATGGACATATGATTTGTAAAAAGTAAAAATAGGATACTAGTATTACAATATATATATAAGTGTACAACTATTGAAGTTGTTAAATTGAGTACTTAATTTAAGTTGAATTGAACTCATTTCTAATATATGTAAATTAGGCTTTAATTACAAAAAAATCAATATGTCTTATTCATTCTTATTGTGCAACTCCAACAAAATCAATTCATCGTTAAAAAAAAAAAAAAAACTCAGTTTGTCTTCTCTAATTAAATTCCATACCCTAAATCAACCAAACGGAATAAATTAATCATTAAAAAACTCAATCTTTCTTATTCAAAATCTTAATTCAACTCCAACAAAATAAATTCATCATTAAAAAAAACAACGATAACCAATATTTCTTCTCCATCATCTTTAATTAAATTGAAACAGATCAATTCACATTAATTCAAATCCTAATAACTCAAAAAAATACATTTCATTATCAGAAATAACGATACTAGTACTTCCCTTCATGTATTTTTTTATATTATTTATAACTATATGTCACAATAACACGCGCGTGTTCTCACATTCCAGTTGTATACAAATAAATGGAATACTCCATATCAATTGATTTGGGACATATGGACTACTTATTTGCCCACATTGCCCCATTACTTCTAATAATTGCTTGATCCATGAAATTTTTCGTCTTTCAATATCACACGTTCTCAATTTGAAACATGAATCGTCACTTCATCCGTCAGGATAGGATGAATCAAATCTAAACCCAAATATGTAAAATGTAACTAAACATAAACGGAACAATCTACAGCTAACTAGTTTAGACTTTAGAATCGCAGAAAGGTGTAGTATTGTTTTTCTTTTTCATTTGTGGTCCTTTTTATGCAATAACATGAAAGTGTACTCCTTTAATTTTACTCTTAACATGAAAATTACTCACTCCGTCCCGGTCAAAGTTTACTATTTTGCCATTTTAATTATTTCATACAAAACTTTCTCTTTCCATTTTTATAATGGGACCACCTATCATATCTATTCAATACTCTTATAATATATTCTTATTTACAACTTACCTAACCCACTATCTCATTTTTATTCATTATTTATTCTTTCTTCATTTAAATAATACTCAACTTTTCACTTTATCAACCCACTATCAACTTTTAATCATTCTTTATTAGATTTTCATTTAAATAAAATTAAATACTACCCATTTTCTTATTTGGTTGATCAAAAAATTAAACGGTAAGTTATTTCCGGGACACGGAGTAAGTATTAAAAAAAAAGCTGTATCTACTTTTGAATATTTGTCGTTTTGTCCTTCAATTTTCAATACACCAATTTGCACGTCTTTGTATCTTTCCCTTTTTCATTTTTCACCAGATGATCAAGGAAAATCCAACTCTGCACAGAAAACTTAGCGAGGGTACTTTGGGCACAATTTTTGTGGTTTAAAGATGATTAGTTGCCATCGCACTCTCTTCGTAGCGCGTGAAGCAGCTGATCAGTTAAAAACGGCTTTGAATTTTTGATGTTGCCTTTATCATAAATTTCAATTACTGTAATAATTACGCGGCTTGTTCGGTAAAAAATTAAATTGAGTTTTATTAATTCAATTTAAAATTTTGTACACAAACTCAATCTAAATTTGTAGCCAAACAAGCGAATGGTTTTTAAGAATATGAATACATTGCATATAACTTATGTCTAGTTTTATATTATAAATATGATATGAGTGTTTATATTCTTTAAAAAATCAACTAGATGTGAATCAATTAAAACTCGACTTTAGTTGAGTTACGCACTAATTTGAATTTGTCATGCTACTTTAATCAAGTCGGAAAAGTAATAATTTTTAATCCACCCACTATTCACAACTAACTAAATCTTATCCCTACCACTCTTGTTCTCTAATTTTACATTTTCATTTATTATAACATCTCTTAACCAATCAAGTAGTCTTAAAAAATCATGCATATATCAATTCATTATTACACACCCTATATAACGACGGTTTCCTATTCCCTACAACATGTGGTAATTCCTGATGATGTTTTAAATGTTATACCATGTGCAATATATGTTGTACTATACAACACACTAAAGCACCATGAGGCACCATATGAACATGCGGTAGGGAATAAAAAGCTTATAACAATTATATAACCCATATAAATTTAAACTTTTACACTAATAAAATTTTTCACATTTTAATTAAAGTTGAGTTACTATTCTTATGTTAATTATTAGAAATATGTTAAATTATGGTATGTTGGGTCGTACATCAGACAGTCTGAAGATATTTCATAAGACTTCAATAGTTGCGAAAATAGCTCTATATAATCATCATTAGTGTAGAAGTAAGAGGGTGTTTGGTTGACTGGTAATTTATGGTCCATGTCATGTTTGGTTCACAAATTCATGTTGGAGATAATTGTGTATTCTTTAACTCATAAACATATCACATGTTAGAATCATTGACATGAACTTAAAAATTGTTAGAGTTACAAGCTCTGTATTAGCGAGTATTGTACTGAAATAAAGGGGTTGACCCCATAAATTAACAACTTTTAATAATTACTTACTACATGTTTATAGTATTATGTACTATCACGCAAACAACACTGGCCATATACTATTGAGTCATTGACGAGGACAACTCAACAATATGTTCTTTGAGTGACTAGATAAAAGAAACTTCACATAATCATCATAATATGAAGGTATGTGTTTGACACTCACTTTGTTACAACAAACTCAAATACAATTGGGTTTTGGTAATCAATTTTAGAGGACATTGTCCTCATAAGATTTAAAACGTAAATCAATTTCAGGCCTCGTCGCGGTGAGGCCCATGCATTATATTTGTTTTTGTTTCCGCTTCAATATACGACTTGCATCTCGATATCATTACTCTTTTGAACTCGAATTCTAGCATAATAAACTAATCATCACTTCACCACCAAACAAATTTAACAAATAAAGCGTTTACTAATACTTATCTCCCAAAGGAAAATACACGTGAATGAGAGATCGTTTGAATGCATATGATCTATACATTGAACGTCATTTTATCTCAATAAAGTTTTTAAGTACAATAATCATTTATAAACTGTTTGGCATAAAAATTTAATAAAGTTTTGTTAACATAACTTTAACAGATATAACTTTAACAGATAGAACAATACAATTGATAATAATAAGTCAATCTTAGTTTAGTTCGGTAGATTATACTCTAAAAAGAGTACCCCATCAAGATCAAGGTGCCAAGCTAAGCCAAAATTGATACAATCGGCAACCAAACAAGACTCTGGAAGAGACTCCATTCAGTTCATATCCATATGAAGCTCACAAAAAGCCAATTGTTCAAATGGGGTCCATTTTAGCAGGATGGCAGAAGAAAACGTTTCAAGTTCAAAAGGTCAAACTAACAAAATAGTACCAACAGGCAAAACAATATCAAATACGCCAAAAACAAATAGTACCCGCTCCGTCCCGATCTCATATTATCGGATCTCAGTTAACTTAACACGTAATAGTAGTACTATATCAACATGAAAACACATAGTGACGTTTGGCTAGCCTGGTTAAAAACGTCTATGATTTTTTTAAATTTTAATCGTTATCCCAACAACCTGACAATCTAGAAAATATAACTTTGTACAAATAAAAGTACTATAAGATATTGTACAAGGTATAAATTTATTTTTCATTCTAGGTTTGAAAATATAAAACTTGATGAAATAAACCGGAAAGATAAGACTGGGTCGGGCAATGACTAGTAGTAAAATAGAAATAACACAAAATCTTCCGAAAGACGGTTTATAAATAATTTATCTATAGACTGACCTAGGTTATCAATTAAATCATTTATGTTAATTAATTAAAATGTACACTGTTAATGAAATAAGTTATTTTATAATATTAAAAAACACTAACGTTGTAAAAATAAACATCACTAATATTTTTATAATAACTTAATTTGTATCCAGATAAATTATCTAGATTTGTATCTCACCCAAGAAATAAAAAAGGGATTAATATTCATAATATTAAGAATTTAAGTTGATGATAGCATTAATATGATGGTGCTGGTGGGTGATGGTGACTTGGTGAGTGTCTTTATTGCTATACTAATTCCACTGTATCATCCTGTAAATATAATTTGTAGCTGTACACTACAGTCCTATACTACTACTACTTTTTAGAGAGAGAAACCGAGAGAGTATTAATCAATCAAGAATCTTGGTGATGAGAGAGAATCTCTTTCTTCTCTTCTTTCTTCTTTCTTCTTATAGTGAGAGAGTAATTTTGTTTGTGTTTATATATAAAAAAGGAATAGTTTTAGAGAAGAGTTTAGTTTGAAGGGAGAAAGAAGGGGACATGCCCAATTTCATCCCAACAGTTGTGTTCATTGTTCCTCTTACTCTTGGCAGCAGCAGATCCCAAAGGTGTCTTTGTCTGTCTCTCTATATCCATTTCTTTCCTCTTTTACTTCTCATCCCATCTCATTAAGTAACTATATATATTTATAATCTACCTGCTGTTTTAGCTCTCTTGCTTTCCATTTCTTGTTTGATTCATTCTGACTTTATGACTTATGAGTCTGGTTTTGAATTTGATTATGTATTGGTTTGGTGGATTTTGGTCCGGATTCTTGAATGCATGTGCCTTTTTGTGTCTTTGGTCCTGATTCTTGATAAGAAGAAGAAGAAGAAGAATTCAGTCAAGTTGTTGACTTTTCTTGTTTGCTAGTCCAAATGTTGCCTTTTTCTTTATGGGATTTTGCCCTGCTTGTTCCAGAGCTTTTTTTTTTCTTTCTGGGATTTTTCATTTCCTTCAATCTATGTCATATGGGGGGTACAATACAGCTGATTCTGGGATATTTAGTACCTGGTGAATGGTAAGGGGGTTATTAGTTTGGTTGTTGATGGATTTTGGTCCGGATTCTTGAATGCATGTGCCTTTTTGTGTTTCCTAGTGATTTTGCTCCTGATTCTTGATAATAATAATAATAATAATAATAATAATAATAATAATAATAATAATAAGAAGAAGAAGAAGAAGAAGAAGAAGAATTCAGTAAAGTTGTTGACTTTCTTGTTTGCTAGTCCAAATGTTGCTTTTTTCTATCTGGGATTTTGCTTTGCTTGTTGCAGAGCCTTGCCTTTTTCTTTCTTTATATCTTCAGTTTGAAAATTTTGATTTTCTTCAGTCCATGGCATATGGAAGGTACAGTACAATTGATTCTGGGATATTTAGTACCTAGTGAATGGTAAGGGACTAAGGGGGTTATTAGTTTGGTTATTGATGGATTTGGGACTGTAAGAGGAGAAAAACAAAAGTGGTCAAGATTCCATTTCCTGTTATGAATTTAAAGAAATGAACCCGATTCTAAGACAGATAAAGGATCATTCATGAGTAGGTAATCTGTAATCAGTTCTTGTTAGGTGACTTCTTTTCTTTAATTGCATGCTAGCCCAGGGGAAAGCCCAACAACTTATGTACCCTCTTTCTAATGATAAACAATCTTCTTGTAGTTAGTTTGGGATTTTATATTGAAAAGTGGTTTTATGTTTGATTGTGTTCTTGTGCTTGGTGCTATTAAAGGTAAACACAGATGATAGATTGATCATGAATTCCAATTTTTGTGTTTCTCTAACTACTTGATATGGGATGTAAGAGCCATTTTTGCAACATTTCTGAAGTTAATGAATACTGTAGTTCGATACGTACATGCTGCACAGTAGATTATTACTCCATGAATTGTCCATTTCATTATCATGTATTCAGTGAGTGGGATGAAACTTTATTGCTTATTGAAGTTTGGTTTTACATGAAGAGTTAGTCTATGCAGTAATTGTGAACCTAGATTTCTATATAAGGTTGCTAGATGCAACACATGAAAAACTATATGGGCTACGTCCCAATTTTTTTTGGTTTACGAATTATTTTAGGATCTATGCATAATGCATCAATGGATATATGAGTTTGTTAAGAATCTTAAAAGGGAGAAAGGGTGAATAAGGTGTACTAATTATACGTCAACCTAGATGAATCAGAACTAGTATGTTCTCTTCACTGTTTCCAAGGGAACACAGTATCTTCTCTAAGTGACGTACTTGCTCGAATGAATTTGTGAACCAATCAAGCTCAAAGGTTAAAATTCAGTCATAATTTGTCTTTTGTTTGAAATTTTAACGACAATCTCTCTCTCTCTCTCTTTTTTTTTGCAGAAAGTATTCAGAAGTGTAAGTATTTAGGTGGAATACTCTAAGTTTACTCTCCTTTACAAAAGTGATGCATCTAGATTTGCAACTGCAAGACCAACACTCTTCCCCAACCGAATCAACCACTAGCAGGCCTCATATGGAATTGGCTCCTATGGGAAAGACTAGTTCCCAAGACACTGCTTCATCAGGATCTGGTAATCACGCCTCAAACTACTCGACCAGTTGGCTTGATATTGTAGTATTGATTAATGTGTCGTGGATTCATCTTTGGAGGAAACTTACCCTGGTGGTGACCTCAATCTAAATTGCCTCTCCACCATCCAATTTTGGCCCTTTATGCTCTACCAAAGTGACCAATTTTTGTATGCTGAACACCAAAGACTAACTTCTCTAGAATCTCCAATTTTGGTGCCAATATGGCAGTTTTATTCATTTGTTTATTTTTCCAGATAATTTATATCAAATCGACGTCATATTACGATTACAAACAATAAGAGTAAATTCTAACTCTGACAATTCAGCAAGGTCATTTGTTAGGACATTCAATTAAATATCCAGTACACCATTTACAGAATTGGACTCATGACCTATTGCGATGCAAGTCTTTGAGGACTCAGTTTCACCAACTAGCTAGGCGAAATTTCCATTATACCAAGACCAAATTTCCAATCTTCTTTTTCTCATTCCTTTTTTTTTTTTCTTTTTTTTTTAAAGTTATACTCCAGCATGGATGTACATTCTGGGTTCTGACACATCATTTATATGGCGGCAAAACTGGAGGATCCTTACGAGAAGTTGGATTTATGGTTCAATTAAGTTTAGACATTTCTTTTCTAGTTTATGGTGAAATGAAACTTCTTTCTTTTCGTTGCTCCAGTACATGACGAAGCGAAGACCGAGCCACAGATTAAGCCTGCTATGTTTGTGTGCAATCCAGAGTTGTCAATGAATGTCACTCAACCTGAAATGAGCCAACCTATGGTAATTAAGTCGGATTCTCAAGAATTTTCACCTGATACTGATATTTAATTGGTAATACCTTTTGACCACAGGTACAGACCGTACAGTATCCATATGGTTACCCTGACCCCTACCTCGGTGGATTATTCACTTATGGACCTCATGCAATGGTGAGCATCCCGATTGCACCATTTTCATGTTAAATGCCTCCTTTATTGCATGTTGTTTCCATTTTCACCTGGAATTACTGTCTATCGTATGTTAACGCCCTGCACTTTCATTACCTGTTTTTTACCTGCAGTTTCAGCCCCAGGTTATGGGTGCAGGGGCTGGCCGGGTTGCTTTACCTGCAGATCTTCCTGAGGACGGCCCTATATTTGTGAATGCTAAACAATATCATGGAATACTCAGAAGGAGACAGACACGGGCTAAGCTGGAGGCTCAAAACAAGCTCGTTAAGAATAGGAGGGTAAGTAATTGCTTGAACCTCTTAGTCAACTGATGTTATGCTTGGTGAGTATTTGCAAATGACTGTTGCGGAAAGATTATTACTATTCTGAAGTGAAGTAGAATACTGAAAATTCCGTTCGCAAAAACTGATTATAGCTTCTAACATTATAAAATTATATGTTAGAATCAGCTTTAAAGAATCACCTACCTTCTTATTCTTCCAATTCATTCTTCTTACACTGTTTTCAAACACCATTTGCAAACACCTGTCAGATTCAATTAAAAGCTAATATTACCTGATTCTGCTTCATTTAATCAAATCACAACAAATATGAAGTTTTTGCAAATAGGAACTTACTATCATCATCTTATTCAGACTTTCTGATACTAAACAAAAAGAATGAAAGGGGCTTCATGTTTTCCATTCTTTACTTGTTAGGTTTTCGCCTTTTGCAATAGGGTCCCATTTTTTCCTGGTTCGAACTTCCAAGTTCATTTTTTGATTAAAAGCACCTACCAAATAAAAAGAGAAATTACGTACAAAATTTTGCACTCTTGGGCTTTATGATTACTAGCTGTCTGATTGTCGCCCTTGTGTGAAGGGTATGGGTATGTTTTCGATTTATGTCGAGCAAGAAATGTTTTCTACTTCATCCCGAATGACTTCATATATTTGGGTTGACGGGTCACGCATAGTGTTTAGTGAAAAATGAAAATAAATAATAAAACATAAGAATGTGGCAAAAATGGTACTTTTAGTGGCAAAAAAATGTGTTATTTGTGTGTTAAGTAAATTTTTTGATTTGTTGGGTGTGGCCGTGTGGGGGTGAATTCTATCTTTCTTTCTTAGTAATGTATTATGTTATGTTAGACGGTTGAAATGACAAATGTATTAAGTTTTGCGGGACGGAGTCAAGTATTAAAATGAAAAAG
Source organism: Plantago major (assembly GCA_026545765.1). NCBI lineage: Eukaryota > Viridiplantae > Streptophyta > Magnoliopsida > Lamiales > Plantaginaceae > Plantago > Plantago major. The sequence continues at coordinate 89,073,089 of CM048842.1, forward strand.
GAAACCCTTAAAATCTAGACATGCTTTGAAAAATGGTGCATTTCCCAAGTAAAAAAATGAGCCCAAGGGTGCTAACTATTTTGGTTGCAAATTTGAGTGTTCAGACCTAGTATTTGGATGTGGCATTGCAGAGGGTAATATCCCCAAGAACCTGCATATTCGGACATAGGACAATATAGTTAGCAATGCTTAATCCAGTAAAACTGAGAGTAAGCATCTACTAATATGATGCCTGATATCAATTCAATAATGCAGCCCTACCTGCACGAGTCTCGACATCAGCATGCACTAAATCGAGTTAGAGGCACCGGTGGGCGTTTCTTAAGCACAAAGAAGACACAGCACTCTGGCTCAAATCAAGCTACGAGCTCTCAAAACGCACTGGATGCATATCATTTCAATCAGCACGAACGCATGCTGCACTCCAACCATCATCAGTATGAAAATCGCCATCATGGTTCTTCCTCTACTACTGAAGGCATATCAGTTTCCAGTGCTGATGCCGGTTTCCAGCACATGGTCATGTCCATGCAGGGTGGTGGAGGCCTCGTGTACAATGGGACCCGTCATTATGCATCCTCAACTGTCCGGTGAGGAGCACAAAACGTCTCTTTCACCGGGCTGGCAATTCATCCTTGGCTTTGTTACTATGGCTCTCTTGCAGTTTCTGTTCTATCTTGAATATAACAGTGTTGCTTTTTACTTAATGCCCATGACATTACTTTTGTTAAGCAGGTTTAATCCTAATCCTAATTCCTACGTACTTCAATTTGGAACTTAATGTTGGGATAATTTCAAGATTGGGGTTTAGTATTTCATATTCTGGAATCTCAACGTATTTCTCGACCTAGAACCATATCAACCCTACTGCACATTGATACGACTTACGAGCGCTTGTATGCTCAACAAGTCTTAATAATGAGCACATGGTCAACATGTCTGATAAGTGTGTGGTTATGCCCTAGCATCTTGTTAAAGTATTGTAATGTTGATTTTATTCAACTTGCAGGTCATTACTTTACTGTATTTATGCTTCCTGCATGTATACGTAAACCGATGATTCTTCGTCGTTGATTAACATAACTTCATCGGAGATGGGAGTAACAGGGCTGCGCTGGACTTTGAGGCAAGAGTAGATACAAGAACAATATCTAACCTAGGAGCTTGGGTGTGTATCAAAAGTGGGAGCTTACCAGTTAATTGGTACTGGTATTGCATGTTAATCCTTTCTTGTTCGAAAATAGCTACCTGGAGGGTAAAATTCATTTTTGGTACTCTAGTGTGACGCATTTTCAATTTTAGTACTCTAGTGGCCGTGTCCAAGTGAGTTACTAAATATCAATGACTATTTACAATTAAGGTACTAATTGCATTTAGAAGGTGGGATGTGTTATTCACGCGCGAGCGAATGCCAAATGTCGGAAGATAGACATGGAGAATCGATTGTTCGCAAGACATCGTGGGCTTCGTCCCACTCACACTCGTCAAATTCTTCATTGTCATATTCTTTTTCGTTTCATTTTTTTTGTCTCGATTGATCTTCAATTGATCAAATTCACGTAGAATTGGGGTTTTGATAATTCTAATGTGGGACCGATTGGCATGTCCACCTTCTAATTTACAATTAGTACATTAATTGTAATTGATCATTGATATTTAATCACTCGATTGAATGGCCACCAATCTCAATATTGGAAATGTCTCACACTGGAGTACAAAAAATAGATTTTACCTGAATCCGGTGGTTTTGACAGGTGGGCGATGGTCGTATTGTTGGGGACTGACGGGGGAGAAGCTTTTCTAGAGAGCGGTCTTTCAGTGAAAATGCGATATTGCCTAAGTGGGACGGGCGGAGTACGAAATTAGATTAATTACCTTAGAAAGAGTAATTACAAAAAGTCTTAGAAGAGACCGATATTATATAGGGATCTGAGAGACGCACTGATGTCGTTAAATATAAGTGTAATATTTTAAACGATATCAATGATGATTTACAAGTAAGTATTTTATATATATTTTTTTATTATAACATCGATATTTTTAGTTAAAACTTAATTATTCCAACCCAAAAAAACTCATCTAAACTAAATTGTAGAACACCATAAAAAAGAGGAAATTTCCAATTGAAGAAAGTGTTGAAGAACATTTTCCCATTTTTAAAAGTCAGAAGCAGTAAACACAAATTTTCACTCTACGCCATTCCTCTTCTTCTCCATCGCTCTGCAATTCGAATTCCAATTCCAATTAATCCATCTCACAACCAAAAAGCCCCACATGCCACACACACTACTCAACGACACTCGCACCAAACACTCACATTGAAAAGGGGCAAAAAGCTCATCAATCAATTAGCAGCAGCAGCAGTAATGGTGTCGTACGTGAACGTTTTGCTGTACGGAGTAGGCGGAATAGTGGTAGCTGGCATGGCGTTGCTGGTGGCGCTACAGGAGAGGCTCGTGTACGTGCCCGTACTGCCCGGGCTCACTAAATCCTACCCTATCACACCTGCGAGATTGCGATTACTGTATGAGGACGTGTGGCTGACCTCAGCTGACGGAGTTCGACTCCATTCCTGGTTTATCAAGCTCATGCCTGATTGCCGAGGTTTTGCCCTAATTTCTGCATTTCCCTACTTTTTTGGTGTGTGTTGATGTCACTTGGTTAGTAGTTAGTGTAATTGCGGTGAGGGATTTCGTTTGATTGGTGAGAGTTCAGTGGAGTGTTGTTGATCGAGGTTTTGTGCTAGTTTGATAAGGATCTGGTTCTGATTTTGGTTCGATTGATTTGTATTTGATGTTTGCCTTTTTTTCGGCTTTAACTGGACTTTAGATACTGATTTGAGCTAGAAACAAGTAGTGCATGGTAAATGGAAGTACAAGTAGCAGCTGTGTGCGTTTTTGAGTGACAATTCCAAGGTGAAAAGCATGATCAAATGATCTGAGACCTAACATTAAGTGGAATGTTGCTTGGGGAATTTAGTTTGATCGTGAGAGTTCAGTGGAGTGTTGCTGATCGAGGTTTTGTGCTAGTTTGATTGAGTTTGAAAAGGATATGGTTCGGATTTTGGTTTGATTGATTTTCTATTTGATCTTCACTTTTTTTTTTTTTGGCCTTAACTGGAATTTAGATACTGATTTGAGCTAGAAACAGGTAGTGCGAGGTTCATGTCAATAAATGAAAGTACAACTATAAGTAACTGCTGCGTGCGTTTTTGAGTGACAATTCCATCCCCTTGTGTTTTTTTCCTTCAAAAGTTTGATTAGTAGAGGAGGGTGTGCTGAAAAGCAAGATCAAATGCGAGCTATCATTAAGTGGAATGTTGCCTGAATCTTTGGTTGATGGAGTTTAGAATGGATTTATTTTTAATTTGGTTGAAGCTTGCGGAGACTGCTGTAATTTCTACAGTATATTATGTTTTTAGGGATTTAACTGGACTTTAGCTATAAAAAAGTGGAGGAGTGTTAAATTTGATAAATAAAAGTACAATACAGCGGCCTGGCGTTTTTGAGAAACAATTACATCATTCTTCGTGGTGTTTGCAAAATTTTGATTAGTAGGATAAAAAAATGCAAGGTGATAGAGCAAGAACGAATGATCAGGCCTGTATCGATTTAACTGGAGTTTTATGGAATTTAGATACTGGTTCAAGCAAGAAAAAAGTGGTCATTTATTGTTGATAAATGAAAGTACAATTTATAGCTGTGAGCATTTCTCAAAGACGATTCCATTCATGCCTCACATTTTTATTTATTATTTATTATTTATTTTTTGAGTGAGAGAATCAAATGCAAGGTGAAAAGCAAGAACAAATGATTACGGTCTCTGTTGATCTAACGCAGTTGTAACTGGAGTTTATTTGAAGCACGGAGTTTAACTGGGCATTGGCAGCTTGATATTGCATCTTTCTTGTTGATTGCATGTAACTATCCGTTTTTTTTAAATGAAAGCTTAAACCCAGACTTGTTATTGATTTTGCAGGCCCAACTATTCTCTTTTTCCAGGAAAATGCCGGAAGTATCCTATTTTAGTTTCATTGTGGCAATATGAATCATGCAAATTGTTACATGTCTATTGCTTTTGTAGTCTGAATTCTTATTTCAGTGTGCATCTCTTTTATAGACCTTAACTACTTACTACAGACATTGCTCACCGTCTTGAAATGGTACGCATTATGTTACAGAGGCTGCAGTGTAATGTTTTCATGCTTTCTTATAGAGGGTAAGTGATTGGTCTTCCCTAATGTTTCTTCTCTTTTCTTGCCACTTCTCCTCGTCCAACACTCTTCAGTGATGTTTTTCTTTCTGATTTTAGTCATCTGACAGTTGCTGTTATAATCTAATTAAAATTTGCAACTGTTCGGTCTTTGATGCTCAGTTATGGAGAGAGTGACGGGTTCCCTTCACAAGATGGTATCATAAAGGATGCCCAGGTTTGCCTTTTACCATCATTCTCCTTCATAATAAACTCCCTTTACTTTCTTTCGTTCCATTCATATTCTTTTAAAAATGGTGGATGGTTGCATTGGTTGATTAGTTGTTTTAGGGTTTGTTGGTGTCTCGGTTGATAACTAAACCACTCTAGTTCTAACCAGTGCGTAATGTTTACTGTAGGCTGCATTAGATCATCTTCTTAAGAGAACAGATATCGACACGTCCAGGGTTGTGGTCTTTGGAAGGTCACTTGGGGGAGCTGTAGGCACCGTACTTACAAGAAATAACCCTGAGAAGGTAATGTCTCAAAGGCTCTTTTTCCTGACAATTTGTGTCTTAAGATTCTTTCAAAATCCCTTTGGTGCTTTATTTCTCTTTCCTGATGCCATTGAGATTGGGCAGTAGATTCGATTGCGGTAGATATTGTATTCTAGTATAGCTATGAACTGGGACCCAAAATTTAAAGTACTACCTACTCATGGTTCAGATGAGATCACACTCAGGAAGGAGATTGATTCTCTGTTGCTTAAATTACACATTTGCATATTGACATGTAATATACATCTGATTTCACTATGATATTTAGAAGAATGCTTAATTAGAGACAACACAAACTTGTAAAACATGTGGTGTAGAGCAATATTGCACAATTTCTGGATGCTGACTAAGTTGATGAACAAGCTGTGGAATGAAAGGCTCGATTGAGTTGCTGATGGTCTTTTCCAATCGCCTCATGGTTTGCTTCAGGGTTTTATTTGTCTTTTTTCAATTGTGATGGATGTGTAGTATTATCTGGTCATCTGTTCTTTATCCCTTGTGTATTGTACTTATATTTTTCTTAGTAAATGTTATCATCCACTGGTTCCAGGGCTCTGTCCGTCTTAGTTATTATGCAAACTGGTACTAGCTTACTACAGAGAGTCAGAGACATGCATGTTTGTCAAAAGCTAGTTTTTGGTAACCTGGTAATCTGATACACTTTCGAGCTGTGTTTTTTGAAGTGTATATTTTGTCATTCTTCAGTCCTTTGTTCCTTATTTGTTTGTATAGCTTCGTCTTACTAACCTTACCAACTTTACCCAGTGTATCCTTGACATACCTGTAATTACAGGTAGCTGGATTAATATTGGAAAATACTTTCACATCAATCCTGGATATGGCTGGAGTTCTATTACCGTTTCTCAAGTGGTTTATTGGAAACTCAAACGGTCCCAAAATTCTGAATTTCGTTGTCCGTTCTCCATGGAGTACCATTGATACTGTCGGTGAGGTGAGGCTACAAATTAAGCTTATATAATATATGTGTGTATATGTTATGATGTGCCCTGTAATGGTATTATTGACAGTGGTTTAAGCAATAATCATCTCAGCTCGCTATATGTCTTGTATAGCCAAAATCAAGTCTAAATTGAGGTTGACAATATTTAATTACTGAGGTGCTTAGTATATGTGTGTATTTTCTTTTTTTTTGCATATGATTTACAATTTACCTGAGAAGTTCACGACTTTAATCTCTAAACTGTTTCAGAGCTACTTTAAATTAAAAAGTACTCTGGTCATGATATCTGAATTCTGAAGTAACTAAGTAAGGCATTCTGAGTTGTACGCATACTGATGGCATAAATCATAAATGGGTTCTTGGTATCTTACCAAATGTATCTGGTATAATTATTGTATTTCACTAATTTATGGTTCTACAGTCCAAGTAAGTTCTGCAATTAGAAGTTAGAACATATAGCATTTTAGTTTGTTGCAGAAAATTCTTCAAGTTTAATTTATGTATACTATAATTGACTGCGAGGATGCATCATAATGTAAAGTTGCGTATAGTTGAATGCTGCATCATATCTCAAAGTCATGGTGAAAGGACTTTACACACATATGGTAGTTCTTACATGGTTATAAGTGAATTATAACTTGAATTCCAGTTACAGCACAGTGGACTGCTGAAAGATTGCATAAAATGAAGCCTCAAGGCTCCTATCTCTCCAATAGAGAAATATACTGAGATGAGACACTGCTTCCAACTGTATATTTTACAGACTGGAGTAATGATCCTGTTACTACTGTTAATTATTTTGTTCCGTTATCTTAAATCTTTGCTGCCTTTTCTGAGGTTCACACTAGATAAATACCAAGATGCAATGGTTTTTGTTCTGTTTGCTTGTTGATTTTCAAGATTAGGGACTATTTCAATCAGGTACAGGTGAACACAATATCTTTAAGTTTAGTTTAATACGGAGCATTAATCTTGTGGGGATGGCAGAAAAGAAGAGGACAGAGAGACTAAGTTAATGTTTTCAAGAATCACCAGCAAAAAAAGAAAACAAAAGGCCAATAATGATAAGAACACATAAAAATTACTGGTATTGTAACCTGTAACCCAATTTATCAGCTTACTTGGCGAGATGAACTCCCAAGGGTTTGTGCATGACAAAATGTGTAGAAAAAGTCATTTTCTGTAAACCTATTAACTTGGTTTTTTGTTTATACTTATTTGATTTATGTGCTGATTGTTCTTTGTGATAGGAGGATCCATATTTTGTGTATCTTGATGACCAAATTTGTGAGATGCATGAAGACTTAAAATGAAAAATGGGATTTAAATTTTTTTTTTTTATGTACATTCGATCAAGCCTTTTGTTGCACGCTTCTATAAAGTATTGGAAAAGGGTTTGTGGTAAAAATTTTGGGATCCATGCATGACATTTGATCCCTGTCGGATACAGTTTTCCTCTTTCTATCTTATTTATTGACCTGGCCTCTTGTTCCTCGACTCATATTCTAAGACTAACTCCTTGCAACTGCCACAGGAGAGAATGATGTTCAGTTTCCATCTGGTGTCCTTGGAATTCAACCTTCTTAACTCTTCAATCTGCCCTTTCCTATTTTTGAAGTTTCATTTTCTAGATCATGGATCTTGTATTCTTATGCAAGTCCCTTTTGGGTATTTGAACGGCAGGTGAAACAACCAATTCTTTTCCTGTCCGGAAAACAAGATGAAATGGTTCCGCCATCGCATATGGAAATGCTATATGCTAAGGCTGCTACACACAACAAAAATTGTATATTTGTAGAATTCCCTAATGGCATGCACATGGATACTTGGTTGTCTGGTGGTGATCGCTACTGGAGAACTGTACAGGAATTCTTAGAAAAAACTGCTCCAGCGAAGAGAGATCATGATTCTTTAAGAGGAGGTAAGTCATTGAATTTTTTTCCCCGACATAACCCAGCATAATTTCATTTAAATATAATTCACTGGATTGAATTTCATTACACAAGGCCGAGACTTTCCCCTATACACTGTTTTTGTGATTGTCCTTGCCAAAACTTTCGGATTTGTTTCAAGACTTTGCATGCCACACATATTGATCATTAGACTCTTTTAATCCAATTGTAGACATTGGAAAACCTTTTAATTTAAACATGTATTTAGAAAATATATAGATAATAGATAAGCCTTATATTGGTACCTGGCGCATTCTGATGCCCCTGGTTTTCTTAAGCATTATTCGCTCCCGCATCCATGTTCATTGTCTTTTCATCTTTTCTCATTAGTTGCTTCAAGATTTCAAAGTTGTCTATTTAGCATCATCCAAACTACCCCGACTATTCTAGGCAGTGCTAAAATCTTTTTTCTTCACACCAATAGTTATGTTATGTGTTGTTATATCACATTTCACTTCTCAGATTCCGTGGCTAATTGATATGCTGGAATTTGGAGATTACGTGAGTTGTATTGTCTGGGCATTCCTGGACTCAATGGCCGTTCACGGATATTGCAGCAACCAGAAGCCATTTGTGAAATGCATCTACTAGCTGTGTTTTCCAGAGGTTTCCTTGTGGGCTGGCATTCTAGGGGTCCAGCTTATCGCTTCAGATGGATGGTAGTGACTGTATTGCGAATTGAATGAACCTTATATTGGTACCGGGCGCATTCTGATGCCCCTGGTTTTCTTTTTTGCTTCTTTGTGATGAACTTTATATTTACGAGCGGATGTATTAGACGATGTTTACCATTTTATATGTTGATAATGAAGAACTTGAAGGCTAAACCAGACTAGTGGAATTGTTCTCGTGATAGTGATAGTATGTGACGTTGTTTTCAGAGAAAAAATGTGCTAGCTAGTGTACAATTTTCAGTGGTTACACTTACAAGTGAGCTATAATTAGTTTCTTACTGTGCATTCTTAAATGCATTTGATTTACTCTTGGTTCAAATTCAGAAGCCTGTTTGTTTTTTTTTTTTTTTTTGAAAATAGAGCTATGAATTCATTTAAGACTACAAGTTTGTATTATCTTGTTTCAAAGAAAGAAAAATGCACTCCGTTTGAATCCAACAATATTATACACCCACCATTTCACTTAATTCCTTCTATTTGAAACTGAATGAGAAAAAAAAAGTTTTTTTTTAATCTTTATAACGAAGTGAGTCAATAGTAAAAAGTAAAATAACGAAAATACTATCTCCGTTTTTTTATAATCTTTTCACTTTATTATATGCAGACAACCATTATTAATTTTGACCTTGAATTACTTTTAGAATATAATAATTGAATAATTAATAGAATCATATGGCTTATGAATATTACCAGTGAATTCTTTTTATCATAATATTTTAAGAGTAATTCGTAGTAAAAAATCAAAATTAATTACGGTTGATCGATCAAAGTCAAAATGTAATGCTTATAAAAAAACGGAGGGAGTATAATTTATGAAAGAAAGTGATTCAAATTAATAAAGGTAGAGTAAATTTTTATAAAGTAATTGTGAATGAATTAGTGAAAGTTAAAATGAAAAATTGAAAACCGTTTAATCAAATTGAGATAGTAGTAGTTAGTATTCTCTATGTTTCGGAAAAAATATGTATATCTTATGTATTAAAACATCTAAGTTGTTAATAAATGTATTTTTTTAACGAAACACAAATATCCTCAAATAAATGCCCCAATTTCTCAACAATAATCCTATGTTTATCCGCAACTTTTATTTTTCTATCAACCATATTTAAGTAGACCTATGATTTGAAAAATTATACACTTTGTTGCAACAATTAGTTTGGGTGACATAACAGAGGAAAATTATTATTTTCCAATTAGAATAAATTGTAAATCCTTGACGTGGAATTGATGATTGTACAACTTGTTACTTTCCCAAAAGTGGAGTTCCTCTTAATCACACATTCCCAATCGAGAAATTAAAATATATGTTCTTTATGGCCTAATAATCTCTTCAATTTTGTTTTCCAATACTGAAAGTGTTGCTCATACCACAAGTCAAGCATTTCTTTGGTCATTTAGAAGGAAGTTCCTATCCATTTCGATAGTTGTGCCTTTAATTCTATCGAACCATTATAATCGTTTACTCCATGAAATGAATTATGATAGATCCTCTCCCGAAGAAACAGTTTGCATTTATTCATTTTCTTCTTGATCGACAATCATTTCGTTTTAGAAAAAAGTAATTAGACTACCTCACGGTTATTAAAACTGTAACAATAACAAAGTCCTTACGGTAGTCAAAAAAATAAAATTATCTACAATACGATTACAATATAATGGAAAACAATAATAAAAGTTGTCCCTTTCTAGAACTCCTACCCTATCCAATGACACTAGAACTCAAACACTCAACATTCACATAAACACCCTCGAAAAAATCGATATTTACACCTCCAACCCGAGACTTTTCCCCCTTTTTGGTCACAGAAGCAGTAGTATATATTTCAAACCCCATTTACTTGATAGAGAAACAAAATACTTCAGAACAAATTCCCTGTGCTTTTCTTCTTCTTCTTCTTCGTTCTCTCTGAGGTTCGTACGGAGAAACCATGGATGGAGCCGGACACAACAATCCTCGTACCGTCGAAGAGGTTTTCAGAGATTTCAAGGGCAGGCGCAATGGCTTGATCAAAGCTCTCACGACTGGTAAATTCAAAATTTCGGCTCAAATAAGATTTTTCTCAATTTTTATCGATTCTTTGTTTCTAGTGTGTTAGTTTACTCGCCGGTATGGTTGTTTGGTGCTTTCGTGGTGGCTAATTAGCTCTAGGGTTTTTGTCTTCGATGGATATGCTTTTTTACTAACTTTTGGGGTTTTTTTGTGGTTTTGTTTTTTTTTTCAGATGTTGAAGAATTCTTCCAGCAGTGTGATCCCGGTGAGTTAGGGTTTGCTTATCCTGCTTTATCTGATGCTGTTTTTTTGGTCAATTGCCGAATTGACTTCGGAATTTCGATTTCTGCTGCTCTGAATGTTGTGCATTTGCTTAGCTGGATAATTGGGGCTACGGTCTTATTGCGTGTTGTTTTGCTTGGTTTGTGGAGAAAACTTCTCTTAACTGCTTTGGTAAATTGATTCGTACAGTATGCGTTAAGATTTTGGGAATTTTGAGTGTGTTGAGACTTTTAAAGGTTTATATAATTTGTTTGACTGCGTTCTCATGTGTTTTTATGACATTCGGCGGAAAGTAATGTTTCTCATGGCATTATGATACATAGTTGTGGGGTAGTAACTGTCTTCTTTTCATCTAACTTATGGTACCCCGTACCTGCATGGGTTATGCTTATTGGCCTCTATGTCGTCTTGAGAATAGCTAAAGTTTACTGTAGCAAATTTGTTAATTGATACCTGTGGGTTATATGTAAGATTTCTGTTCGCTATGTTGATTAGGACCTGATTGACTAAATAGTATTCTTGTGGTGCTGTAGAAGTAACATGTGGTTGGCCATCTGTGGGAATATTCACGTATAGCACCCTGGATTATCTGTATTTGCATTCACGAGCACCATTTATCGTATTTGGGAGTCTACTCACTGGCACTGTAGATAATCATCTGTTTCTGAAAATAAGCGTATTATTGACCTCCAGCTGCTCAGCATAAGCGTTATTTAACTATTATCGATATTTCTGCTTCTGATGGAGTGAATACATTGAGAAATTGTCCATAGTTATTTTGCTACACCACACCAGCTGTTGGACAATACTCCCTCCTTTTTGAAGTTCTGTGTACTTTTTGCTTTATAATTCCATTCTTACTTTTTAACTAGCTCCTTATAATGAATATGGATAATAGTAGAAAACATAATGACCTTAATTGGTGTGCAATTACCAATACATCAAATGATAAATACATGAATGTCTCTAATAGAAATAACAATGGTTGATAGTGAAAGCTGCTTTTTTCGAGTTGTATACGTATGCACTGCACAGAGTATGTCTTATGTCCAATAGTACTTCCTGTTCCTTTTTCTTGCTGTTGCCATATATTACCTTTATGCATGGTTGCTTAAGAAGCTTGTCTGTATATGATCGCTGCATGTAACTTCAGAATACACCTTGGGCTTTTGTTATGTTATTAAATGAAAAATGCTCATGTTTGAACAAACTAAAGAGCATGGACATATCACCTTATCAATTTACATCACTATTGTGCAGAGAAGGAAAATCTCTGTCTTTATGGATTTCCAAGTGAACAGTGGGAAGTTAATTTGCCTGCTGAGGAGGTTCCCCCAGAGCTCCCTGAGCCTGCTCTGGGTATAAACTTTGCCAGAGATGGGATGCAAGAGAAGGACTGGTTGGCTCTTGTTGCTGTCCACAGTGACGCATGGCTACTTTCTGTGGCTTTCTATTTTGGAGCTAGATTTGGTTTTGATAAAGCTGACAGGTAAAGTGTGTTTCTGGAAGCTCTGGCATTTGTCTTGTCTTGTTTTATTAGGTTGCGTCGTAAAGTGGAAAGGTGCTAATTTTATTGCTCATGCTGGCATTTCTTAGGTTTCATGTCTCTATGGGTCAATGATGCAAAGACTTCTCACTTATTTTACTTCACAATGGATTAAGCTTGATTTTTTTTTTTTAACATCAACATTATGCTAAGTTATATATTAGTAAAACTCATTTCAACTCGTATTTCTGAATCTTGCCTGATTTGCAGTTGCGAGTGTAACCAAAAGTTCTATAATTTTTAGCTTCATGAAGCATATTAAGACAGTTTTTGCTGGAAAAAAAAAAGAGAGAGAGGAAAAGAAAATGAATAAATAGAAAAGCTTTTGCAGTCTCCTAGGACTTTAATGCAAAGCAGGTTGGAAGTTGGAACTGATGTCTATGTAGAGACGACACCTCTTTCCTTTGAGTAGATTTGACAGACTCTTCGGTGAATGTGAAATGAGAGTTATCATTGGAAGAATGACTTAAAATATATCTACTTTGTTGTTAACATCTATTCTTCTTGTGATTGCTGTTGCAGAAAGCGTCTTTTCAACATGATAAATGATCTTCCTACAATTTTTGAGGTAGTGACTGGAGCTGCAAAGAAACAAGTTAAGGATAAGTCATCCTTTGTCACAAATCACAGTGGCAGTAAATCCAAGTCAAGCACCAAAGTGGTAAAAGCAATTTTCTCTTTCATTTAACCTATTTTAGAAGTAATGGAGCATTACTAGATAAAAAGTACCTGGTGCATTCCTTTGATTACACTTTTGTGACAACCAACATTTCTATCACACACCAAATTTTACTCATCAAATATTCTTCATGCCTACTTTCCAAATAGAATTGGGCACGACGTGACCGTATTATCTGTCTTTAGAAATGTATTTTGGTACTTGGCCCGCATTCAAATATTATGAAAATATCTTAGTCCACATCCAACTATCATGAAAATCTCATGAACTGTATGTTATGTGTAATGTTCTGTCTGAAACACAGTCTGCAGTCATACATGATGCCGATGAATCTGAATTTTTCTCGATACTTTTCATGGGTTATGTATCCTTTTCTGAAACTGGTATGGAATATGGATAACAGAACATACTAATCCTTGGTATAATGGGGAAGTGTAATAGCAATGTTAATTTCTCAAATTTGGAAAGACAATAGGACAAAGATAGCATTGAATTAGCTTCGATTACTTTGTTGCAATGACAGACTGATCTTTATGGGGCAATAAATATGTTCAAATTAGACATTTTATTTTACAGTCTGATGCTCTATTTATTTCCTTGCATCAAATTTAATCATATTTGGTTGGCAATTGGATAATTCATGCTTACATGTCTGAATAAGCAATCAGCATCATTCCTGAAAGCTTTTTCCTAGTTTTAGCACTGATGGATGGTTTTACCACTAACCGACACTGATATCACGCTTGCGTTTTTCTCAATCCTAGAACAAAATACCCAAGCCCCAACCGAAAGACGAGGAGGAGGGACTGGATGAAGAAGAGGAGGAGGAAGAGGAGCATGGTGATGCAATGTGTGGAGCATGCGGTGAGAACAACGGCTTAGATGAATTCTGGATTTGCTGTGACATGTGCGAAAAGTGGTTCCATGGGAAGTGCGTCAAAATCACTCCTGCCCGAGCTGAACACATCAAGCAATACAAATGTCCATCATGTAGTAGTAACAAAAGAGCACGCCCTTGATCATAGCTGCTTCTCGGTTTGCCTTTCCTGATGGACACAGCTAACCGTTTAGTGGATCTCGTGTTGGAAAAGCATCTTATTTCATTTAAGCATGAACATTGGTAGTCTTGTTTGCGTTTGACAGTTTTAGCTACTCTTGCTCGTCTATTTAGATTCACATTGTTCGCTTTAGTGTTTTGACTCCTGTAAGGAAGATCTGTGTCTATCGTTGAACATTTAATTCATCCAGTTTTTCGTATTGTCTGAGTTTCTGCTCAAAATGTGAGATATTCATTTAAGGGTGCATGTTATGATGTGTATTTTATTCCGTGTTATTATGTCACCTATGGTTTCCGGGGTAGTGAGAGCCGTACTAGATGAATCTGAAACTGTGCTCGCCTGGGTATTACTATATGGATTTTTGAGACAGCTCTAAAATATAGTACTACTTGAAATTCTTTTCTTGGGTGTTTTCGAAGATTTGAAACTTGAAAATCATGTAGAGGATTTGAAAGTTCAAACACATGCCAAGACCATAGCCAGAAATTAGTTTTATAGAACATCTGACAATATCAAATGACACATGAATTATTACTAACCATATCGTATATAAAAGATTGATGGATCTGGTTTAAGTAATAATTTTCAGATTTAGCCAATACGATTAACTTCATCTTGTAATGTGCCAAACCCGAAAAACCCTGGAGTGTTACCGGGTTTACTTCAACGTGTAAAATTAAAAGTATAACCCTATTGAAGATGGTCTCCATAAGATTTCTTACAATTTGAGACGTCAAAACATGATTTTATCCAGTTCGCGTGTATTGTCCGAAGTTCTAAATGTAAACAAATTTTACAATCAATAAGATGGCGTATCTTCCTATCTTTTGTGCAGCATGAATGTGCCAAAATCAAATTCCTCTGAGCCACCCAGTTTTTGGCACATATCAACATGTGAAGTTGTGAACCGTAGAAGCTGATTCGATTCAGCTAACAGCTCAAATCTAGAATACTTTATTCTTCAGAAGATGAAACTATAAACAACGTTACCGCAACCTGATAGTTTCATTAACCGGCAAAACAAGATTTGGATTCCGAATATGTGGATTAAGAGCTTGAAGTTCCTTCCACTTCGCTCCAGTTCCATGAACACGCGAAGATATGCTCCACAGTGAATCTCCAGGCTGTGCTGTTATAGTTGACGAAGAAGCTGGAGCGGAGGATTTAGCAACAGTTTTCGACTTCATTAGCGGATGCTTATTCTTCTTCCCCATTCCATTGGCAAGCAACCAGCGGGATCCTGACTGTTCTTGGTTTTTTGAACCCCATATTTTCTTTTTAGTTGGTTCAGTCTTCAAACCAGCAACATGGACCTCGGTGATTTTATACTGGGGAATCTGTTCTTCTTGAACCTTTTCTTCTTTCGGCTTTTCAATATTATCCTCAGAAACCTTGATGCCATCTTTTTCGCCTTCTTCATCTGTGCTTCTAACTAGAGAAACTGTATTAAAGATTCTAGGTTTTGGTGGGATAAAAACCCTCTCCACCTGAATCAGAGCAAGCATTGGGCTACCAACCGACTCAAAGTTCCTCAGCGGGTCCCGCAGCTGTACCATCAATGCGACAGTAAAATTGTTACCCAGCAAACCATACTTCCTGCCCTTGCTTCGTCTCTTCTCCCCTTTTGATCGTCCGTGAAACTGATCTAGTGAAGTGGCATGATGAGCTGCCAGTATCTTAGAGGTTCGTTCACTAGCAAGATCATCATCATTAATGTCACCTGAATCCATTTTCATCCATTCATCAAGTGTTAGAGATAAGCCCATAAGCCCATCAATATCCTCGCCGTTATCTTTGACATCCAGTAGTTGTAAGCCACCAGTACCATCAAGGCCTATGGACCCCCCGACATCTGCTGTCTTTCCCTTCAGGGCTGATAATTCACCAATCGACTGAGTGCTAATATTTGAAGGGGCATCATTATCTGACATGCCAGATTGTATTCTCAAGCCCTCAATTGAGAGAGCTTCAATTTTATCCATGGCTAGAGGAGCAAGATCTTCTAAAGACACATACTCTGTTTCTTTCCTGCGGGGACTTGCATCAAACTTGCTTGACCTGCGGCCAGAGGTAGTTTCTTTCGCACACTTTTGCTGTCTGGGTATGTTTTGCATAGTATCGAATTCATGCTGGGTAGGATATTGCCTGAGAAAGGTAACAAATGCATGAATATAACTAGAAATAAATCAGAACTATCCGGGAAAACACTTCTAATCCTCTATTATGTACAGCTTGTGCAAATTACTTGTGTTATTTTCTGACTAAATACAAACTTTTTCTATACCAAAACTTAAGTACGTTTGAAGATGGATTTTGGTGAGTTTGGAAAAACACGAGAGAATCAATGTCATAAAATTCAAGAAATAACATAAAGGGATTTGGCAAAAGATACACTCAAGGGTAATTTATAACTGGAATGCTCTGAAAGTTAACAACTACCTCTCGACTCCCTCCAAAGATGGTGTAGATTCCCATGCAATTTGTTGGATAGTTTGCCCGTTTACATCTTCCAAAGGCATCAACTTGTTCGCCTGCATGGAGAGCTTCTCGATTCCAACAGAAGCCAGGCCCTGAAGTATGTCCATAACACCAGATCCCATTTCTGCAGGCACCACTACAGGATTGGACACCTGCATAATTAAGCTTCCTGCACTTTTTGCACTCTTGAAGAGAGCAGGATTCATTGAGCGCAAAAATCCTCCATCTTTGGTCTGCACAAATGGACCTAAGCCTTCCGAAAGAGGCGGAAGCTCTTGAGGTTCTTCGCTACGTATGTCAATTGGACTACCAAAACCACTACTTGGTGGAGAATTTCGAAAAGCTCTCTCATTCAAACCCCATTCACGCATCAAAGCTTCAGTTTCTTGATCCTCTATTTTCAAAGCCCTTGTTTTGGACACAGAATCATCAATTTCGATTTTAGGCATCTCTTTGAAGCTTTCATACATGGATGGGTTGTAGAAGTCCTCGGAGATGGCTCCCCAATTAGATTGCATTGTCTCACTATAAAGATTGGCCGTATCATCATCAATTTCAAAGTCGAGAAGTCCACCGTTAGCAAGAGGATCCTCCTCAAATTGCCTTAACAAGCGCTCTCTTGGAGACTCGGGTTCACTTTCAGAACTTAAGCCAAATGGACCATGCTCTATTCCCAGCATGTCCAAAAATTCATCAGCAACCAAATCAGTAACATCATCCAAGCTCAGTGATTTTGCCTTCCCCGGATCTCTATAAGTAGACTTCATCTCCAAGTAATTTTCCTGGTATAGAACACCCCTTTCATCTTGAGAGTCCAAGTCTTGATTCACTGAGTCTTGTGGTAGATCATGGTTTTCATCTTGAAAATCTAATTCTTCATTCACTAAATCTTCGTGTAGAGTATTGTTTTCATCTTGAGAACCTAATTCTTCATTCACTAAATCTTCAGCACGACTTAGTGCTTCCTCCAGTTCTTTCAATAGCGATTCTTTGGAATACTCATCATTTTCTTTTTGTTTAGCGTCGTGGCTGCTATCTGACTGTTCTTCTTTTTTGCAGATGTTTTCCCGATGGTCTTCGTTTTCATAGAAGCTTTCTTCAGATGAGGGGCGTACTGTGGAATCGACTTTGACAGGAAACTGAATGGCAGTATCAGTTTCTAGATCCTCTCGGGAACAATGATGCACCCCCAAAGCCTCATTTTCTGAATTCACTTGCTCTTTAGATGACTCTTCTATCCCCTTGTCTATAACAGAAAATTCACTTCCTTCACACTCAACTGCACTGTACTTTTCGTCAGCATCGGCAGGTGTTGAAGTAGACGCTTTTTCCTCTACCACAGGTGAAGAATCAAAACCCAACCCTTTTTCAACTGAAGGATCAGAAATTTCATCTAGTTTCTGGTAAAGTGTATTCACTGACTCGCACAACTCTGACCTCGACGTCGGCAGGACCTCATGAAGATCCTTGATATCTTCAACGGACCTAGTAGTCACAGACGATCTTGCAGGAAGACTCCCTGATCGACGTAGGCCAAACGCATCCCCTCCATCACCAAGGAGTTTATTAGTTCTTCCACCATTCATGTTCGGAACACCCAATACCTCAGTATTCCTATTTCCCACCACATCGTAACCAAAACTAACATTCATTGTCGCACCTCTAGCTTTCCCCGATAACCTGAAACTAGTTGTCCACTTCCCCGAGCTCTTGTCCTCTTCCAATTCTTCCAAAGTCATAGGAAGCAATCTAGTCAAATCTATCCGGTGCTTCCCTAAATCCAGCTCAGGTGCATCATAAATAGAAACATATAACAAAAAATGTTTCGCTTCATACTTCGCCGAATGGTGTGGCCCACTCCTACTACCATACACAAGGCAAGAATGCGTCAACTGCTCTTCAAACTCAGCCACTCCTTGGTAAACTCTAACCGGACTAGTCATCGTCTCCCCATCACGCCTCTTCCAATGCACAACAAGACAAACACCATTGAACATATCCGGTAATCCCTCAACGGAATGCACCAGGAGCGAGAAACAACAATCAAACCTACGGTTTCTGACATGTGTCAACGCTTTAAGACCCTTCCAACTCCAAATTGACGACTTCTTACCCTCCTTATCCGACGAATCCTTACCACTAGTTTTCGCCTTCGGCAACTGAGATTTCTCAACAGACTTAGACCGACTACTCGCCGTGGAACTAGCTAGCCTAGACACAGGTTTTTCAGCATGCAAGGCCTTACTTATGGTCTCAAGTTCACTCAAAAACTTGCCATTCCCTGAATAATCACCACTACTTCTCTTGCTAGTACTCGATTTCGAATACATTCCTTCCCTCCTTATCACAAACTCAAACAGATAAACTCCCCCAAAACTACAGATCCTCAACTAGGTTACAGGAAATCGAAATTTCCAGAATCACAACAAATTAAATCACTAGAAGTGAAATAAATCAAGCTGACAACATTTCG
The DNA here is from genome assembly GCA_026545765.1 of Plantago major. Taxonomy (NCBI): domain Eukaryota; kingdom Viridiplantae; phylum Streptophyta; class Magnoliopsida; order Lamiales; family Plantaginaceae; genus Plantago; species Plantago major. The sequence goes on from CM048842.1 coordinate 89,091,930, forward strand.
ACTTCACAATAAACAAAAAATCGAAAATGGAACCTGAATGATTGATTCATAGGTTTTATCGCCCCTGCAAAAATGGGATAAATCCAGTAGAAATGAAAATCAGAAACAAATTTGGAAATGGATAAAGAAACATTGGAAGAAGAGAAGGTGAGAATCTTACAGGTTTTAGGGCAAAGAATATACTTGGTGCGAATTTATCGGGCTTAGGTTTTTTCTTCTTCTTCGGTCTGTCAAAATTGAAGTCTACTGTTTATCTTCCTTTCTCTTTCTATTCTATTATCTGTTTTGGCGTAAGCATATTTCAGTTCAAAGTTTGCTTCAAATTTGAGTTGTTTTACCAAGACAAGACCACGTTTTCCTCGCTAAGCCCCCTTAGCAATGTCATAATCTCATTTATGACCGGAACCGGAACCATAAATCGAGTCATAAGGTGGTCGATTGGAATAAGGTTGGAGTTGGGAGCGCGAGGTGCGAGGATCGTGGGAGATGAAAGAAAGGGTTGTATTTTCTTTGAAATCGAGTGCCAAGATCGTATCTCCTGGATGGATGGTTAAAAAGTGGCGTATTTTTCTACGAAATGATATGTTGTTAGTTCTGAATGGAGTCCATTGCAATTCACTACGGGATGAATACAAATTTAATGTTTTATTTGTGTAACGATATGATCAGTGATAAATTAACCCATTAGGGGAAGTAATTTGTGGTCTCAAATCTAAGTTAACAATAAATTATCCTATTTGATAATGCTAAACATGAAAGGAATTGATTGGTTTAAGAAAAAGACAACTACTTTTGTGGAATTGGACAACTTGGGACATGTTGCCCCATTGATTAAAGAGGTTGAAAATGTAAACATTAGTATATTCTATACCGTATTTAACATATTACTTGTAAGCTCAAAATCCAGTGTGTGTATTAATAAAGAATTGGAGAAAATTGGAGAAATTATAGATGTATATATCTTTCATTTATATCATTGTCTTTTATTGACATAGTTTACCATCCATGTAGAATTGTCTCAATATTTTTACACTTTACTTTAATCTTCATGTTCAAAAGTAAATGAAACATTTATTTTGATATGAATGGATAATTATCTATGATTATGATAGAAAAGGTTTTTTTGAATATTTGGTGCAAGATAAATATTTTGTCTTGTGTTATTATTGTATCACATGAAGCATCAAAAGTTTGATGGTAGTATTATTATTGAAAAAGGTTAGAATTAGTGGGAGGAGCGTGTTGTTTAGTTGTTCGCTTTATGACGCATCTTCTCCGCTACCTTTTGAGTCTTGGCCCGTAATTCATTCAGCCTATAACCAAACTAATTTTTGTTTCTAGCTTATGTTTTTTAACACAAATTTAAATCACATGGTTGATCAACTGCCAGCTCAACATTCAATCCTTTTCCCATCAAATTCAAATGAGTACATTAGTTCAAAATCATTTTGTATAGGCTGTCCACATTTAATGATATTTAATCCTACGTCAGGGTGTTAATTAGACCGGTCGTAGATAAGTGCAGACGGCCTATAAAAATGGCAGCTGCATTCTTGCTTATTGGTGACCGGTCCTGACCGAATATTTTGTTGGGGTTTTAGGAGTCACCTAGCTATATACCATTGAAATATACCCGTATCAGTTACCGACCAATCTTGCGTTCTCTAGTATGAATAATATTCGTTTCACGTATTATGGGACGACGATGAGACTCGTAGCACTACATGGAGTAAATTATATACATACAGTATGTATTTTCGACTATGGCTCTTTTTAGCACTGCCTATCAACTCGATGAACTTATTTTCAGAATAAACATGTTACGTGAACACCTAGATGATAGATGATAAGCTAGCTTATCAGCTACCAGCTAAAAGTTCACTTAGCATACTTATTGCGAAAATAAACTCATAAAGCTGATAAGCTAGTGCTAAAGCTATTCATACCATACTTAACAAATCAGCTAGCTAGCTTATCAGCTAGTTAATTTAGGCTCTGTTTAGCACTAACTTATCAGTTCGATGAGCTTATTTTCGTAATAAGCCTGTTATGTGAACGTCTAGATGGCAGTTTTTTTCCGTCAGCATCATGATAATGAGCAGCGGCACCGGAGGTGATGGAGGAGATGTGGGCGGCGGGGTGGGCGGAGCTGTGATCGGAGATGGAAACGCCATAGGAGAATGAATAAGAGCTTGCTTCAAGTGAAGAAGAAGAAGAAGAAGAAGAGGAGGAGAAATTTGGGATTCTGAAATCGATTTGGGTAAATGCCGTAATGTCGGACACAAATTACATGGCCCAATAAATAGCCCATGTAATTTGTGATGAGCATTGGGTCGTGGAGTGTTGCTGCCAGTTTCATCAAGATTTGCATGTCAACTTGGCCTATGACAAGAGTTTTCCCAAGTTTATTGGCCCATGTTTACGTGGAACGATGCGAGGTTTTAATGTAATATTTAAAAAAAAAAACTAAATATTCATTGATCCTTAAGCGATATATGAACATTCTCATTTAAATTTAATGAATGATGTATTACATGCATTTGGAAATTGGAAGTGCATTCCTTTTTACTTTCTCTATTTATACTTTTCAACCATTTTATTGAAAGTGTGGTTAACCTTCATGAAAAGTACATGTTCAAATGTTATTCAATACTTCAATTGAAATAATACACATTCATAAAGCAACCAATCATCAAAAGAAACCACAAAAATCTACTAAAATTGCAATGAAACATGAGTGTTCAGCTCCGTCACATAAAATGTCTATTCAAGTTCGTAACATGAATATAGGTAATAGCTCTTAACCTTATTTTACTTCAGATTTTCTATCGTCAGTAAAGTTGTTGCCCTGATTATTGTAAGTCAAGTTGTTGCTCTAACTATTATCAGTCGAGGTGTCAACACGTGACATGTGTCATTGCTCATCATCGCACTCTATTGCTCTAACTTTCACGTTTTTACTATATTTAGAAATATCAATTTATTAATTCCTTTGAATAGTAAAATTAATTAAATAATTAACAAATACAATTATACATTTATAAAATTAAAATACAATAATTATGCCAAATTATTTCCAATAACGCCCATTCCCATAACACTGATTCACAATATGCAGGTATATCCAAAATTCAAAATATCAAGCACCCTAATTTCAATTTTTCAAATCGAATACATCAATCTTCTTCTTCTTCTTCTTCTTCTTCTTCTTCGTTGTTACATATCCATACCTCCATACTGATTCTCCAATTGCACAACAACATATTAATTAGCTTGGCTAGAATTCATTTCTCCATCTGGCTTCTCTCATGGAACAGGGCTTTGCTATGAATCAAATTCTCACATATTGCTAGATCGGCTTGAATCTGAATCAGCTTCTCCGACGCAGCAACATGCTTCTCTTCTTCAAATTGGCTTTCAATGCAGTCGGTTTAGGCTTCTTCGAGTGGCTCATACGCCGATAAAGATTTCGAGTAGACATGGTGAAATTGTTTTCAAGTCTCTGGCATTTCGCTGCTTGAGTACCTCTGTTCTTGGAACATGCCAGCTGATTGAAAATAAAGACAAAATCTTCCAATGCGGGTAGAGTTATGTGCTTTGCCTCACAAACATAGAAGAGAATACGACAAGCTTTGGATCTATATTTTGGTCTTTGAAGATGATCGTGTAGATGACGATTTGGGGTGGATGTGTTATATTTGGGGATTATGGTTTTGTTTAAAGATGGTGATCAATCGTTGGATTTGTTTAGAGATGTTATGAATCGTTGGATTTGTTTAATTTGGGGATATTTGGTTTAATTTGATTTTGATTGAAAAATTTTAATTTTTTTAATGAGGGTATTTTTAATACATGAAAAATGATTTTTTTTTGTTTAAACATATATTTGAATAATTTAAGGCGATAGAGACGGTTATAGCAACATGCACTGCAACATCTAATGCGACACAGGCGACACACCATGACAACACTTAGTGCGAAAGGTAGCATATTACTCAATCTCCACCGTTAAATTTATAATCTAATGGATCAAAATGAGTGACTGAAGTTAGTCGGGGCGACACGTTGACTGACGATAGAAAGCCATACTGATCCACAAGTGACATTAGCTCGATGCAAGTAATCCAATTTGCCTAAAGGTAATCTTGAGCTCTGGAATTAAACAAGTGTTTGTAGAATTGGTTTATTTTGTCTAAAATCTTCCTGTTCCGTTCGTCATCGCTCGAACAGATTTAGTAGGACTTACTCAACAGTAGTCAAACTTGAAAACGTTGATCGAAAAAGTAAACTGGACCAGATTAGTGGAGCGGAGGGAGTATATAACAGACACACAAAATCACTCACATGCTGTAAAGTCTTTTGAGAGATTCTAAAAGTAAATCCGTTATAACTCTGATTCAAAGCGAAGATTATCATATCTGAGATGAGATGAGTATGATCCAATCATCAATTATTGTACTCATTTAGAGAACCAGGATACTGATTAATTAAGTGCTTGTTTGGCAACCAGTTACCTATTTTAACTTGGTTTTGTTGATTTTAATAGCTATTCAAACAGACCGTAGTGGTTAGGTGGATGAGGATAGTTAGATTTTTATAAACATAGCTTATACTCACTCCGTTCTTTTACAAGCTTTATACTATTTGACATTTCGGGCATTTTTTTTTACAAGTTTAACGTTTTCATTTTTGGAAAACCACTATCTACACTTATTAATTTTTGAACACTCTCTTTCATAAATTTTCTATTCTATTTCTTACTTTTTTTATCATCTCTCTTACTTTTTATTATTTATTTTCTTTTCTATTATATTTACTTAAAATTTTTACAAAGTCAAATAGTAAAACTTCTAGAAAAACGGAGTCAGTATTATTTTTCCATTCCCCTCCGGGCTCCGGTTGTCCTTACCGAGAAGAAAAAGACATTCTTATTTTATGTTACTTGAGGTTATGAATGGAATCGTTCCTTTTCTAAGTATGAGTTGGATCAGGATTGCGGTCATATGATGGCCCATTAAAACATTAGGCTACTTGGCTGTAGTATCACACACATTCATTAATGCCAAACTCCTCCATTGGAACGCGGAAACAAAATCTAGAAGCTCCTCTTATCTGGAATCAGAGGGGACTTTTTTTTTAAAGTTAAAAATCATACTACTGAATTTAGCAGGATTAGAAGCATTGTATTTAAACTAGACACTAAACATTTTTCTTCTTTAACAATATAAATATATACTCACATTTCATCTAGTATAAATTTAAAAAGTAACGGAAAGTGAATTATATAACACAATGCTTGGATTATGTGATATGTTCATTTTTATTTTTTTTAAATGTAAAATAAGACATTTTCTAAATGTGAAAGTGGTGAAAGTAGAACCAAAAGTATCTATACTATATCCTAAACAAAGTCAAGTAGGTAGTTACTTCACCAAAATGGAAGTTACCACAACAAATATTAAAAAGGAGAAAAAAATGGTAAAATAATGAGGTAGTTAAAATCTATACTATATCCTAAGCATGTAGTTACTTCACCAAAATGGAAGTTACCACAATAAATATTAAAAAGGAGAAAAAAATGGTAAAATGTTGAGGTAGTTAAAATTTGAAAATCAACTATTATTACACTGCACGTTCATTGAATGTAAATATCAAAGAAATTTCATTTAATTCTTTTATTATCCTTTATTTTCCTATTTTTATTTTATGTAAATTATGTGTAACGTTTATATAGCGGTCACGCGGGTATTCGCGTGCCACCGATACTAGTTTTTTAAAGTCATAGCAATTTGTGTATCATGAAATCATTTGATATAATTTTTTTCATTAAGAGTAACGGTTGGTGTAGAGATTTTTTTTTCCTTTCTTTTTATATTTTTTATTTATTAGCCTATTTTTCATGTAACTTCTTTTTGGTAAGTAATAACTACATAGTTGAGTTTACTTAGGATAATAGTATAGATAATTTAGAATAAAACTATGTTACAAATTCTACTAATCTTTTTCTACCAATTCTAACTAGTAACTTGGACGACCGATGTTCCAATTCAAAAGACCATTTCTTGCATTATTATTCTCCCTGACAACTATTTTCTTTCAAATATTGTAATGCCCCAACATGTAAGAAAGTTGAATGGTATTGAGAACACTACTCATGCCGATGAGATGCACTATCATTCTTTTTCGAGAAACCGTTCAAAACTCTAGTGTTACTTTATGTTGATTGACCCATTCGATTTTCTACTGGTGTGCACACGAATAAGGACAAAATATGCTAGAAATTACATTTGTTGGCATGTGAAAACATATATCACCTTGAAGGCATAAGAAGTCCATGAGTTATCGTTCATGTCCAATGGTCAGATCTCAATCGATTGGTTATCAAGATGTTTGAGTAAGAGACAAATACACATACCGGTTGAAGCCAAATTCACCAAATACCGGACGAAACTGGACATCATTGCTAATTTGAAGTGGACTTTATAAAAACAGATCTTCTCTAAGTGTTGCTCTATCATCTTTAGGTTTAGATATCTTGAGACACTAACGAGATGCAGCTCGGACAAAATCATAGAATACTACTTCTTTCATCCTAGCACGAGCTTTCCAATTTTTTCGGTCAACAGTTTTTAAAGTTTCATTATATAATTTAATTAACATCTTACATTGACGATTTAAAATTAATTTATAGTTAAAATTATCGAAAAATATTAAATTGGAGTGACGGAGGAAGTAAAATACTGTTGACCTGCTGCATGAGAATATAGAATGAAGCAACGTGTCGTAGAGGAGATGGTTACACGAATATTAAACCAAACATTTCACCAAAAAATAAACAACCAAAAGGAAAAGAAAGCGTATTACCGCCAATATAATATCGATCACAATCTCATCATCATCTCGAAATATTTTCATTTCCCGAGGCTATGTATTTATTTATAAATTAATTAATTAATAGTATCTCCATCTGATTCATTCAATTGAAGAAAAATCCAGAAATTGATTGAGAGAGACAAGAGTTTTTCGAAGCAAGCAATTCATCGAACACCTTGTCTACGGTTTCAAAAGCAAGCAAAGCATATTGAGAAACCAAACAGAAGGACGATTTGATTTGATTTGATTTGATTTGATTTGATTTGATTCTGTGTGTCGTTTTAATGGCAGAAGAATCGGTGGAGGTGGATGTTTCGAATGGCGATTCGTACCAGAAGTATAAGTTGAGGCTAAAGGATCAATCGAAGGTATCATTTCTCATTCAGTTCATTGATTATTACTATTTGTCTGTGTCTCTGTGACTCTGTGTGTGTTTTTTTATCAGAAATTTGGTGTGAGTGAGTTTTGATTTGAGGTGATTTTGAGGTATGTTCTGTTTGTGATTGTGGATTGGGCGTTTGATCATTCATGTGTTGTTTTTTGATTGATTATTGTGAAGAAAGTGGCTGAAACGAAGGAGAAGACGAAGCAGATCTTATCTAAGCAAGCTGTTAAGATTGCCAAACAGGCTGAAGAACATGAAAGCTTCATCAATAAGGTATATCAATTAGCAGCTCTAAGGTCTTTACTCTTTACAATTCTAGAAGCTTCAGCTACGTACTTGTTTGAAACCTTTATGGAATTGTTAGTTGTTAAATTGTTTTTTACAGTAATTCTGTTGTGTCAACTTTTTCAAACGAATTGTTTGTGGATGCAGTTGACGCATTTGCTAGGTGTTCTTGGATTTGGAGGTTTTTGCTTTGTCTTAGGTGCAAGTGAGTACGAGAACCATCACATTCTGGAATTTTGCTTGTTTTGTTTCTTTTCGTTTCAGTTTTTGTAATTGTGTATTTGTTTGTGTTAACACGATCCTCTGGCTGTCGAATTGATCAGGGCCGCAAGATGTGCGATATCTGTACTGTTTGTTCTACGTAATATTTGTTCCTCTTCGGTGGATGTATTATCGGTACAAGAAATGGCACTATTATCTCCTGGTAAGTCCCTCTTCCATCCATGCAGTATTGGGAGAATGATTTTCTGTCTTATGGTAGAGTGCAGAATCAAATGCTCCATGGATTAGGAAGTGAAAATTTGACATAATGTGAGCTGTATCTAGCTAAGTAGGACTTTTGGTGCTTGTCATGCAGGACTTTTGCTACTATGCCAATACGATGTTCTTGATAATGCTTCTGTTCTACCCACAAAACGAGAAGTTTTTCATGGTTTGCTTTTCCTTCGCGGAGGTACACAGAACAAAAATCCTGTCACATCAGGATACATGAATAAATTTTTTGTTGTCCTCAATGTATTTAATCATGGGATGCTGTAAATTTGAGTGCAGGGGCCTTTGGCATGGGCGCTGATTGTTTGGAGATGTAGCTTAGTGTTCAATTCCATGGACAAGATCGTGAGCGTCTTTATACATCTCTTGCCTGGTAAGATGGATTCCTCTTCCATTGCTCGTTGAAGCGACCCCGTAGCCTTTTTAAGCAAAAGAACCTCTATTGTGTATTTCACACTTACACTTCTGACAAGGGATAAGATCATGTGAAACATTATGCCTGATAGGACTAATATAATACTATGCATATTTCCATGGGACATAGTTCTGCACTATCACATCTTGCACTGGCTGAAGCAGGATGTGAAGTACTCAAATACAAACTCAGAATGCAAGATGTTATTTGTCAATGTAAAATGGGTTACATGTGAATATTTTGGATGCCCTGTAGCGTAGTTTAAATCTTCCTGCACTGGAAGTGGGACAGTATTGCATTAAACTGGCAGTATTGTACACTTGAGAAAACAATAGTGCTGCATAAAACGTGGCATTGCACCATAAGTCGGGCTACTTTTATTCATTTTCTTTTGGATGCAAATGCCACTTTCCAGGATTGGTTTTCTTCACGATACGGTGGTGGGATCCAGTTTTCTTTGCAGCAATGCATCCTGAGGGAACTGCAAGTAGAGCATCATGGCCATATGTAGAAAGCAAATCATACCTGTGGACTTGGCTCTTCTTTGTCCCTTTGGCCGCTTACTTTGTCTGGCAGCTTCTATATTTCCTTATTGTAAACGTTCTGCGTCGACAAAGACTTCTTCGAGACCCAGAAGTCATGACTTCCTACAGGTTTGTACATTATTCATTTGTTGTTCTTTTTCCGTGGGGGATTAGAGATTTGGTGAAAGCCACGTGTAATGAAAGGAATTTTATGTAATTTAGGGTATTGTGGGGTCAGGCGTGAATGTTGTAAGTTTTGAGCTCGCTTATATGTTCTATCTGATACGACTGTTAATTTTGTCTTCATAACTTCCCATCTGACAGGGAACTCTCAAAGAAAGCACAGAAAGCGAACAATGTATGGTGGCGTTTTAGTGGAGTGCTTGGGGATCAAAACCGCATGTTCATGTACATACTCCTCCAGGCTATGTTCACTGTGGCAACCACAGCCCTCACCGCACCAATATTCATGTCGTACAGATTACACGTGACATTTCAAATTCTCAAGGTGACTGCTACCGTATGGAATGGAGGGAACTTTTTATTAGAAGTGATGCCAAGGCAGGTCATCCTGAAGGAGAAGAAGAAAACACAGATGCAGCCTATCGAGGTTCAGCCAGATGAAACTGTGCTTGAGACCTCATCAAAAGAAAATGATCCTTCTGAGGTCGAGTCATAATACCAGATAATCTGCGCGCTTAGTCTTAGTAATATTGTAGCAGAAGTTGGGCCTTTTTGCGTATCTTGTGTGCACCTGTTAGCTCATTCATCGTTTTTACAGTTTCCGATTTTATGGTTCTTAGTATCCTTTTTTATGGATAGAACTACATCTTCAGTTGTTACTTTGCTCATGCAAATTAGTTGGTTGGTGACAGTGTACAAAATTGGTTGGTGTTGACGTTGTCCGGAATTGTGGTTGCAGTGAGACTAATGTTTTCGAGTTACTGGTTACAGATGACAAATAGGAGTAGATGATGTACCTAAACTTGAATCCAGCATCACTGACCAAGCACACCATTTATGAGACTTTCCTGAAAACCCCTCCCCACAACTTCATACGTTGTGTTGTGATTTTTAGACGACTCATACAGCACTATATATTACTAAAAGGAGTATGGTATAGTATCCAACACTCCAACAAACAATAAAAATGACTATATTTACATATATTATGCGGTATTCACTTTTTACTACATTCATGTTTTCTCATAATTTTCAACTAATATTATGTTTCCAAGACGGAAGGACCAATAAACTAAGAGCGAGCATTGGGCATAGTAGCCAAATTTTGGTTTCGCTAAATTGTCTGAATAAGTTAGATAGGGTAAACACAATTCTGCAAACATCCCTCCAGATATCAAAGAAACTACTAATTTAGATTCTGAGATAAAGGGAAATGAAAGTAGAATTCCTGATTCTTTTTACATGTAAATATGGGAATAAGACCCTTACAGGCACTTTGCAAACTACAACAGAAGGAAACCTCATAACATCTGCCTCTAATCACTATACAACCCAAAAAATATAAATGAAATAAATGAAAACTTGGCAAGCATGTACTTCCCATTGATACAGATGTGCCCAAACCATGCACATCACAAAATCTAGTACTCCTACGGTACTCTAAGAATGCCTCTCTCACGATGAAAAGGCACGAGGAGGAAAAAAATGAACGAACTCGGACAATAAAACCATAATTATCGTCCGAGTAACAAGCAACAAAAAATACAGGCACAATAGTATGATCGTAGTATTCACAATGGCGGGTGTTGTTTCACGTGCAGAGCCAACCACAACGAAAATGACGGACAATTTTCAGATGATCATGAGTCCGACCGCTGATGCAAGAAGACGAAACCTGAATTTTCACGGATTAATGGGGGTGGTTCCACATCAGCTACGTCTACTTTTTGCATAGTTTTGGAGATGTCATCAATGGAGAATGGAATACTGCAAAATGGATTGGATTACAGATAAAGGTTAAGAACACATTATTAGATAATACAAGCATGGAGCAGGAGTAGATAAAAAGTTCATGTTTATACACAGCACTTTCGCTATTACAAAGAACATTTGCATGTGTTGTGAAACCATATGAAAGCATGAACGGCAGATGCTTAACAAACAAAATCACAGAACCGTTTATTTCATTCTCCATTGTCAAAGTTTTATGCAGACAAACATACTTGACTTTAGAGAATGCTTACGAAAGAATACTTGCAGCTTTCAGAATTATACACACTAAACTCGCTATCGTAATTTTTTTACCTTGAGTCGTCGTCTAAAAGAAATGAACTGCTCACTGCGTTGTTTGAGTCCTCTGTCATCATAACTCGCATGCTTGAGATGACCTATACACCAGGAAAAATAATAGCACAGAGAATGAGGAGACCAAAAAGCGCTTACATAGGTTAAGAAGAACATGAGAGTGTAAGAACTAACTTACATCTGAAGAGACACTATGAGTGCCATATTTATCATCCCAGTACATTGTACTGATCCGGTATAGTTGCTGTATGCTCAATACCTGTCAGGTTTGCAAGAAATTTTAAGCAATTAATAAATAAATGAAAAGCCGTAAACAGAGACAGGCATAGTCTAGGTTACTCACAGGGCAGAGTTCGTTTGTAATTTCATTTAAGGTCTTCTTGGGCTTTTGATGAATAACCTGATGTATATGAGACAAACAAGAATTAGTTGTCTGAAAGTCATTGCAAGATAATATAAGTCAGAAGATCCATGCAATTACATTAATATTTTATTTTATTAAAAAAAAGGAGGAAGAAGAAAGTGAATAGCGAACGGACCAGAAATCCAACGGCCTGTCTAATATGCTTCAATTCATCCCAAGCTGAGCCCACATACTGCAACCAAAGGGACATTACTCAATTTCAAAGCAATGCAAGTGATAAGGTGACATGCAGTTAATTACTCAACAAATGCTTACTTCATCAGTTGCAAAACAACACCACTGCTCCAACTCGGCCAACCCAGCTTTTACATACTCTCCATTACTAAACGAGCAACATTCTCTTCGTAAAAGAAGGCTGCAAAGTTTTCAAAAGGAGAATGTACAATGATTTCTATAGAGAACGAAACTTAAAGGAGTACGGCAGGTAAAGTTACCTAGACTTACCTGTTGAACAGTTGAACATTGATAAATGAGAATATTTGAGTGAAAACTTTTTTGACTAAGAAAGCCGGGACCTGTAATGATACAGATCAAGATTAAGTTATAAAAGACAGTTCTCCTACGATGCAGGAACAAGCGACAGCAAAGTTCCATATATACATCAACAATAAAACTTACATAGTTTGATTTCATTATCTTCAAGTAATTATCTAAGCTTTTAACAATGCTCTGCCAATGACCGATAAGTGCTTGTTGAGCGCCAGCATTAGCGTGGGAACGTCCTTTGACTAAACTTGCACGAGAAGTTCTAGGTGCCTGCATGAAAAGAACATGATGTTCGAGTGGAGCCAAAATGGTTGTTTCACTTCTACATAAAAATGGAAAACTGAGGAGCTATCTGACCAATCTATAAAATTGGATGTAAACAACATGCAATCAACCATTGATGAAGTAACACGGTTAGCCAAAACTGTAGTGTACTGAAAAGCATTAGACTCAAAGTTGCTTCTTCGGTAAGAATTATGGTCGAACAAGTACATCCCTTTTTTCTCAATAGATTTAATTGTAACATGGAAAGAAAGAAACAAAAATCTCTCTGCGGAACTGTACTTAGCAGACAGAGTAGACATGATAAAATCATCAGAACCCAAGTAAGATTATTTTAAAACATACAAGCGCACAATATTGATTTACCTGTATGCATAATCCAAGCAGAGGGGAAATCTCTTTCTTCAGGTTGTCCCTCATCATTCCATATATTTTCTCCAGGAAAGCAGTAAGCTGCTGCTTGAACAATAAAGCAGGATATTTGGCCTCAACCTGACGCAGGTCATCGAGTCTGCCAAGCATCCGACCATTGAGAAATGAAAGTCCACCACTCTGTGGGGATGCCCTCAACCCCTTCACAAAGTAATGTCATGATAAATACAAAGCTGTAAAACATAGCTATTTCAGTAGTGCGTCAGAGTTGGATCAGGGTAAAATTGGCTGCTCTTACTTGTGACATCCTGCCAAAAAGGGAAGCTGATGATGACCTTCTCCTCTGAGGGGTCAAGCTAGCTGCCCCGCTTGCTTTGAGAGTGTGTTGTAGCAGCATGAGCAGTGTGGATGAATTACACAACCAGTAAGCTAAGACATCATTGTTATCAGGAACCTACAAAGTTTCATAAGCTTAACTCTTTCAACCATGAACACACGTGTGTACATATGTAGATGCATAAACTGAATAATTCAATAGGAGCAGAACACAATGTTCTGCATTTATTTAATACCTCAATGGCTGAAGCTACTGTTTGAATTATGCGGTCAAATACACTAGTTCTTTCAACCTCAAATGACCTCCAGTGAAGAAGGCATTTGTATATAACACAAGCTGCAACAGGCTTGCCACCAGAAAATCCCAAATCTTGTGAGATACACTTGATCAGGAGGTCCTGGTTTTCCTGAGAAGCCAGCAAATTTTAGTGAAGATTCTTCGTGGTTAGATTTTCTTGGCGTGGCCGTGGAGGGAAGTAAGTGATAATAGTATCGAGCATCTACCACAAAATTACATGCATCAACAGACTTACTTGTTGCTTTTCATTGAGAGACTTTTGGGGTTTTTCCTCAGACTCAGGCTCCTTTGGATTTGCCACAACAAGAGCCATGTCCTGCAACAAGCAAAACATAAAATGGTGCATTCTTACTAAAATGGTGCAACAAGCCACTGGGATTTTGGAACAATAATAACCAACATCAGCATGCCATTTGAATGTCATACTAAAATGGTGCATTCTTACTTGTGTGTGCCTTGTTTCACCATTTAGTATATTTCCATGATCCGGTGTTCTCTGTAAATCCACCAAAAACGTTAATATTAACAAAACGTAGCAGTTATTTGATGAGGATATAAAATAGTTACCTGAATAATAGTTGTCCTGGGCCTAGCAGATAAAGCCTTCCCTGTGGGTGACATTGTCAACGCCTGTTGGCGGAGTACTTGGTTCTCTGACTCCATGTTTGAAAGCTTCTCCTCAAGTCTGAGAAAATACAACATAACTATGACGCATATAGTACGAGCGAGTCTTATTTTGGCATAAGTTCATCTGGTAACATTGGGAGTCAGGTCAACTAGTTTTCACTCTTTCTTTTTATACTACTTTTAACAGAAAGGAATCTTTGCTATCGTATAAAAAATGACATATATATCACTACAGTATGCTCCTTCCGTCCTGATCTCATCTTCCCGTTTACCTAGGCGGGTTGTTAAGAGTAAAGTATATAAATAATTAGAAGAATTTAGAAAATGGAAGGTAGAATGGATAAGAGTATGAGAGATAATAAATAAAGTAGGGGAGATGAGGAATATAATAGGAGAGATTTTCTATTTTTGGCATGAGAACATAAGATTGGGACAAACAGGAGGGAGTAATAGAAGTCATTGAGAGAGATATCGTGCCCTTAAAATGTGTCATCTCAAAACATTAAAGAAACCCTCCAACAAAATCAACATAGATGCTGCAAGAATGCCTCCAATGTTTAAAAGAAAGGAACAAAAAAAGAGGAAACCAAAGATAATTCATAACTCAGTCCCCAGGTGACACCCAAGTGAGGGTTTAAGGTGCAGGTTCCTTGTTCAAATTCCCGTGGAAAACCAAGGAGTGGGAATGCAAGTTAAACATGTCAAAAAATAAAGGGCAGTATAAAAAATAACTTCACATGATCATACCTCTGTACCGAGTCCTGGAGCCGATCAACTTTTCCCTCTGTTTCCTCAAGTTTCTGGACTAAATCTGCATTTTTGGTTTCAACATCTAAACGGGCCTTTGCGGCTTCTTCCGCAGCCTGCTTCTCGGATAGAAGTGAAGCCTGCATATTATAATGAACCTCATATGAATTATGAATAACAACTTTGTTCATAGAAGCATAGGGTACTTACTGTTATTATACTGAAATAAATATATTATGAGACCCCTAAAATATATCCATACCTCAAACTTTCTTTATCAGAAGATGACCATACTAGAATTAAATATAAGTTAAGCTACTTTAGTCAAACGGACTAGAAATTCTACAGGTGGTGCTACCACTTGGTCATTTTTAACGAACTCAAGCAAGTAAAGCAAAAGTGTTATCAGGAAAGTACAAGTAATGCATAATATGTTTGTTCACTCAGTTATGTTTCGTCATCAGAGTAATTACTTGCCTTCAAGTTCTCCACTTCAGCTGTTAGTGCATCGATCTTTTCCGTGTCTTGGACAATGACTGGGGTTTCTTTAACGACTGGAGGAGCATCTTCAATTGCTTTTCGCGCTGCTTCCTGCTCTTTTACAACTCTGGCATTTGCTTCTTCTACCTGTTTCTGCATTGAATGTAATGCCTCTTGCAACTTAGCAACTTCCTGTGCTTTTGTTTCCTCCAACTCAGTCTGCATTGGAGAAGCAGAATAAAGAAGAAAATTCCCCGGTCAGGATCTATGTATAAATAGAATGTATGGCCAAACTTATGCAAAGATGATCACCCTTAATCGCTTCTCAAATTGCAAGCGCCACGAAAGATCCTCCACTTTCTTTTCTAGCATGTCTTTGGCTTGTTTTAAGGCTCCAGTTTCTCTTGCAGCCTGTGTCAATTGGTAGAATTAGTTATGCAAAGTACTAAAAGAAACATGTGGTCACAGGAATTAAACATGTCAAGAATAAAGCATAACCATTTTAAGGTTTCGGAGCTCCCTCCGAGCAACCCTTGACCTCCACCCACATTGGGTGGCAAGAGCAGCCTTTTGTAGACTTCTATAATAAGAATATTCTGTATGGCCGCGCAAGTGAGCCTGCACATGAAAAGAACATGAGTTGCCTGCTATTAACTTTTCCATGCATTCTAGAATCTTCTGTTAATTTTTTTAACAAGGACCTGGATTTTGATGGCAGCCTTAGTCTGCTTCTTGAATCTGAATTCATTGCGAGCTGTCATCGCTCTCATACCAGTCTGTACTATAACAGCAGAGTCCTGCAAGTTCGAATAGGATTTCCGAGCAACATAACACCTAAAGTTCTTTTGAATCCTCATTGCAGAAGCATCACGACGTAGTTCCTCATAAAGCTTGCAAGCCGATAGAGCTAAAAATATAGAACAATGTAAAAGTTATTATGTCCATTCAACTATTTCTAAATGATTATATTATATGAAATAGCCAACGTCTACAAGTCGGTTATTAGGCTCAAATAATTCATTAGCTATTAGACATACCTCGCCAACATGACTGTAATTGAATGGCAGCCTGACGCATAGAAACAAACTCTTTTCGAGCAATATAAGTACGGATTTGTCTTTGAATAGTTTTGGCTGCATTTCCAAGAACCTCTCCTCTCCTTGCATCTAACTCAGCCATCTGTCCAGCTCGCAGGAATACCTTGGTCTTACCTAACTGTGAAACAAAGCATTACTCTGTCTATTACATAGAGTGTCGAAAATAAGGTTATGGGTGAAAAGTGAAGACAGAAAGGATATTCCGGCCAGAAATGCAAATACAAAACAAAATATAGCTCCAACAAGTAACCCACGCAAGGGAATAACTGATGGATTACAATTGAGAAAGTTGTTACAGTCACCTAAGTTTACCTGATATCCCTTCAATCCCATTTTATCCAAAATCATCTGACATGCAGCCTTGTCATCCAAGCTGCAGGGTAAAATTAATATGTTGTATTACAGATAAGAAAACTGGAACATGGAAAAGAAAGTAGGCCATTGGAATTGTCTTAAAGAACAGACTGCAAGAAATAAACATATGGCTTACTTTCCCTCTAGAGCCTCAGTCGCGAGAACACCAAATCGCAGAAGAAATTCATCAAACGTACGTCTGGTTGGATATCCAGCACAGCTAATTCTTATAGCTTCAAGAACACCCTGCATGAAAATGAACTTTTACCAAATTCTGCGATGGAGACTAGAAACTGAAAATTTTAAAAAATAAAATAAAAAATCCAAAACCATGCTGGTTGGATAAATTGACACTTAATGAACTGTTGACTTAAATAAGATACTTACACCACAACGCAGTTGCTGAATAACATTGAGATTCTCAAAAATGGCAGGCTTCAGAATATTGTTCGGCTTGACACATCTGATATAGTGGGGTTCTGTTTGACTTAAGGTTTCCATTAAGGATTGCAGTTGCAGCTACAAGCACAACGTTTCAATTCATAGTCAATAGCAAGATATGTGAACATGAAGAGAACACTACTATTAACACACTGCATATATCTTCCTTAGGGAAAAATTGTATTTGACAGTTACGCCTTTTTATTTCGCTTTCAGAAGAACTATGATTCATATTTTTATATTCATAAAAGTTAATGTATAGTATAGAAAGTCTTCTGATACAAAAAGAAAAAAAGAACAATTAATTGTTAACCAGAACTTGCAGGTAGGTAACCTTAAAACGTGATCCAATAGAAGAGAATTTGGAGGACTTGGATGATTCTTCCGGATTAGGAGGAAATAAACCAGCTACAAAGGAGCACTTTGAAGCTGTTAATAAATCTTGATGTTCAGCCACAACATAATCTTTGTTCTTATCCAGGAAGAGGTCTGCCATATAAGTTACCTGCAATTATGTAAATTGTAACACTAATTTGTGTTATCCCTACTGTTCCCTTTCTTTTCTATGAAATGTAGATATTCAATACGAGATTACCTCTCCTGCATAGTGAGATATAGTAAAGTTGGTACGTGAAAGCTTGGGCTTGATGAACCGTTTATTTTTGGGAAATGTCTGATACAACTTCTGAGCAAATGTTTCATGTGTAGATTTGGGAAACATGCTGCCGCAAAATAACAGTGTGATGAACACATAAGAATAGACAGCAAGATAAGAAAGGTAACAGATTACATGAAAAAGTTGTTAGATTCTAAGAGATTGAAGCCTCTCAAGTATCAGAAGGTATACCAAGCTTCATCAAGTAGAGCAATAATTCCTCCTGGTTTCTGCAGCAAGAACATTTAATGGAAAAGAAAAATTAAATTTCATGTGAATGTAATGTAGAAAGAATAATATAATAATGGCAGCAGACAGTAATGTGAAGACCTCCAACCTTCTCAATTAGATCCAATACATCTTGGTTATCAACAAACTCTATGTAGCTCCAATTTATCTGTTCTTTTTCATAGTCTTCTTGTTCCATCTTAAAAACATGCTGATACCATGAATGGAAAGCATACAATAAGCAATCAAATAAATAAATTAGTGACAGAAATGAGCTGAAACCTGAGAAGAGAACTGACCTGGTTAAAGTGCTGCTGCAATTTCTCGTTGGTGAAATTGATGCAGAACTGCTCAAAACTGTTATACATTTGAGTGATGTCAAATTCAAGCAATATCTTCGAAATATTCGGCAAATACAATTATCTAGGGAAGAGCTTGCCTGTTGAACTTGAAGCTTTCAAAGCCATAAATGTCAAGAACTCCTATTATTGCTTTGGAGTTTGGATCCTGCCCAATGGATATATTTATTTTGTCCACAATCCTGGGTACAATAGCAGAAGCTCAAAATGAAACTGCAAACACCCATTATTCTGTATGGCGTAGTGTAAAAGTAATTGTAAGCACTATGACTGTATCGTTACCAGTCAAATAGACGAGAATACATAGTCTTAGCTAATGCATCCCGGCTACCCAAAGCAGCTTCCGGGTCAAGAGTCCTTGTGATAACTTCCTCGGGAGTCACCATCACACGCTTGATGAGTGCATCTTCTAAGCTCTTGGGGTCACACCTATGAATATTGTATATAACATTATCAACATGCAATTCCTAGAACATATAAAGAAGGAAAATCCTAAGTATTAAACAGGACAATAAATAACCGTACTCGAGCAATTCAGCAGTCGTATTCAAATGGAACCTGGACTTCTCATCCTTAAGTACTGAAGAATCAATCTCTTTTCCCTTTGAGAACTCAACATTACCTATATGCAGAACTGCGGCTACAACCCGAAATATTGCATCCTGAAAATGCATTATAAGTTATAAGAACTACAAGTTTAATCCAACTTACAAGCACATGTGTGCCTCAGCTCAAGTAGGTAAGTGACCTGCTCATCCTCACTGATTCCAACAATATCCATAGCCCTTCGGGTAGCTAGGTACTCTTCGGCATCACTTACTCCATCAAGCTTATAACATTTTGACTGATTTAAATAATGATATGATTCTGGATTTTCCAGCTTAAACTTATGTCGTTCCTGAAGAGGGATAGAACAGTCTCACATAACTTCAGAATGAAAGCACTCATCAACAAGCCCTTTTTAATCAACTATAAAACATAACAAAGATACCTCGGGTGGTGCAGCGCAGAGAAGATAAAAGCAGTGGTAGTTTCTTTCTGGATCTGATATTTGGCAAACACGAGATCTCTCCAGCAAGTAAGTTCTAACAGCTGCTCCGGATATTCTTCCACTTTTATCAAATTGGATTTCAACAAATTTACCGAAACGACTGCAACATCATCCAAGTTATTATAGTTTAGCTATAGTCTGAATTCTTACAACTAAAGGATGGTATTATTTGCAACAGAATAATCACATAGAGAATGCACTTACAAATACAATAGTACTATCAATTCAATAAGTTTCAGTCACTTACCTAGAGTTATTGTTCCGGACAGTTTTGGCATTTCCAAATGCTTCAAGAACTGGATTTGACTGTTAATTTATTGTCATCATAAAACCAATCAAGAAAATTTAGTAAACAATAGAGAGTGCAGCGGGATTATTTATTTTCGAGTAAGTATGATTGTATGAAAATGACTTATGAGCAACATTGTCCATAAAATCTGATCTTACTTCTAGAACTTGTTGCTCAACTGTCCTTCCTTCCACTCCAGATCGACCACCCAAGTGCGCAAGGTATCGCATAAGCATTTTTGTTGTTTCAGTCTTCCCAGCACCACTCTCTCCACTAACCAAAATGGAGTTGCTCTTTCCATCATTGATCATAGCCCTGATCTCAAAGGTAATAAGTAAGCAAGTGCAATATCTAGGTCCAGTCAGACCCCATCCAAATCATAAGGTGATATGGATAAAAGATTCTGCATTTGCAATCAATATCACCTGTAAGCAACATCTGCAATTGCAAAAACATGAGGACTAAGCTCTCCAAGTGCTGCCCCTTTGTACTGTTCCATCATGTGAGTATCATATAGATGAGGTAATCTTTGAAAAGGGTTCACTGCGATCAGAATATTTCCAGTATATGTCTGCAACATATGTATAAAGACATAAATATCTGGTTGTTACCAAAGAAGAATGAGAAACGACTAATTGTGAGGCACAGAAAACTTACATAAATTTCATTGAGTTCATATCTAGCACCCAGATTTTGTAGAACTCCTGGTTCATGTAAATATGACAGTTTAGTCATGTCATCTACACCTCCAGGTGATGCTTCTGTGTCCTTAGGAAACACTTTTGAAATATTGCCAACAACCTGATATATAGACATTAAGAATTCACAACTATACACGACTAACACATTTCACACCAGCAACACAATTCCACAAAAACTAAGTGCAGAATTAGCAATAGAGACAAACAAGCATAAAATATACTAGCATTTTACGCATATCAAAGAGAGGTCACAAAACCCCGAGATACATATAGAAAGATTGGAAGCTAGACTGAAGAACATATGCTTCCAAATCCTACTATTCTACACATCCATTGAATGGTGCCTACGGCTACAGAGAGGAAGGAAAACATCAAGCTCTGGTTGATTTACAATTCACAAAAGTTTAACCCCGCCAATGGTTGACGTTGTGAAACAGACCGTGTGAATCATTCTATATTTCTATTGAACTATTAAAGAACATTAGTTGATTTACTAGTCTATGAGCTGCAATGCTTCTAATTGCCAAGTCTAAGCAAGAAAAAACTCTTTCTGATTCATGCCCCATGTATATGATTTGGAAATTAAGCAAACGCTTCTTTCTCCAAACTATGCATATAATTACAAGGTCTACTCAATAAGAGTTCTTTCATGTCTCAATATTTGGTCCAAATTTGTGCTCCATGTCCATGGTCTAAAAGTTCATAAATGGTTCCACTCCAAGTTGCAGCAAGAGGTCAGAATCCAGATAAGTTGGGCAGAACTTGGCTTGGACAGACAAGATTCAGTTTCAATCAATAAACTCACTATCACAGTATCATGCATTATGCAATTTAGATATTATCTACAGTGAGTGACAAACACCATGTTAGTGGAATCAAAATTATGCTTTCCAACTGTCTAGACAATAACATATGCACATAGGTGGGTTAGTTATCCAGAGCTGTGAAAGGCTAGTTCAACATAATCTCAAGTGTTTGTCAGGTCACTACCAGTACACAAGTTCCAGGTCCATAAACAATGCAGGAAAAAAGAAGAAGATAGGTATCCCATTTAATATGCTGTATCATAATTGTGAAAGCATTAGGTTGTTGCATAGATGAAAGCCTTCATATGAGCATAAAGTAGCAAAATGTGGTGGTGTTTCTGGGTATTCACCTTTTTCCCTTTTGTAGTTTGGATATGAACATTTTGTCCATCTATCCGAGTCACTTCTCCATCAACCCATGCTAACACCGGGTCCTCCACCCATACATGAGAACCAACGGTTATGTTGACCTGTGACGTCTACAAGAAAGATAGGAAAACAGTCATGAGGAAAGTTGAGTAAATCAGTTAAACTATACAATTGGACTCAAAGTCACATCAGAAGCCATAACTGAAACCGTGATAGCAGAGTATAATTTCTGGAGAGTAGCAAAAAGAAGCTACAAGCTTGTAAAACAAAAGAAATGTTGACTTTACGAAAGAGATTTATCAGTCTCGAGCAACACATCCCATCAGCTTCCTGAGACCACATTACTTTAGCACCAGTGTGGTAAGCACTAAGCAGGACTAAAGCATTCAGAGACTTTTAAGCTCGTTGTTGCTAATTGAAGGCAGATGCCATACATCAGACAAATTAAACAGCGCATACGGCACAATAGATGGCAGTTATAGTTACTCGATAAACACTTTCATCCCCCACCCACCCCCAACCATATGACAAATGTCTGCATCAAATGTAATGAAATCAGGCAATCATGGTAGCCCAAAATTTTCACATTCTTTGGTAGAGTAAAGAACAAAATGAATTTGCTAAGCAACAAATGTGTTGAGGTAATATAATGAAACTGATGTGCTAGAGCCTAGAGGTTTCAAAGCTGACGTTTATTTTTACCCTGGACTCAGAGACAACTTAGGTAAACTAGATAACCAATACTCTAGGGGAACAACATGAGATATCTACCACCTTCTTAGTTACAGCTCATGTAACAGAATCATGCATAAGAAATCAGCATGTTTTCTTTACCAAAAGTCAAAAAAATTTATAAGTAGATTTTATATCCGAACTAGCACATAAATAGAAGAATAGATTGATGTATATACTGCAGAATGATGCAAGCATGTCTTCCTCTATGTTTTATTTTATTCTGCTATTCTCAGTGGTAGAGATCAGTCAGATTCACCAGGCATGAAACGTTGAAGAACAAATAAAGCAAAGAATTCACTTCTGAGAAATACTTGAATGCTTACATGCAGTGACATCATAGGTTATATATGCAAGGAGTTAGAGGTCATGTTCAGCAATCAGCATGCAGGGCCCAAATTTCGACATCATAAATTGAATCGGGGCATGTTATCTCTCAAATGTGGTATCTAAGGAACCACGTCCAGAAAGGAACATATGCTCTATTTCTGTGAAAATTTGTTTTTAGAAATCAACAAGTAAAGGTTACTATAACATCTAAACAGAAGTGAAACGACTACACATGTCCTCGATTTTCAGCAACTAATGTTAACCCTCGCAAAATTCAACAAAAACCATACACAATTATGCTTAAGTTTACTTGAAACCCCACGCTAAAGCACTCATTCCCCAAATCATTAACACATTTTCAAGCCACTTGCACTATCTCATTCTGCGACCAGCTCGCTTCATAACAAAATGAAACAAATGCATACATTCCAAATTCTATATATATGTCAATGAAAGACAGGATAAATGCAATCACATTTAAAATGCTCATATTCTACAATTAGATTGAAATTCAAATTCTATCTCGCATTCTCGCTACAACAACTGGATGACATTTCTATATCTTGCAATGCAATCCAGATTGGTAAATTCTCCACGCATTCAAATTATCAACAGCAAGGTAGTTGTAAAAGTAAAACAGCTAGGCATCATAAAATAGTAACTCAGGTAAATAAGATAGAGCGAACTTCCATGGTTTCAAATTAAGCAAACGGAAACATATCAGTCAAAATGAAATCAAAACCAGTCCAAACCAAATCAAAACGGCAAGGAACAAAGTCGTTTAGGCATGAACATACCATAATTAGATACGAAACGACTCGATCTCCAGCTGTTTCAGCTCATCAAAGACGAAAACAAGGAGACCGAGTTTGACTCGCCGAGTCAGATCGAAATCCACTCCGAGTCAACAGCTGCAACACGATAACAGAGAGATAAAGCTCCTTTCCACTTCCGATTCTTAATCCAGCTCAAACTTGTCTTCTTCAACCTCAAAAAAACCAATACCAAAATGCATATACAACCAATATTACAGTTATCTGCGTCTGTATAAAGTATTTGAATGTGTATAATGAAACTGGAAAGTATTAGTTGATGTGGTTTGTTGGATTTGTTCTCTGTCTAAGAATTTCTTTTCTTTTTTGCTGGCCTGAGTTTGTTTGTTTGTTTCTCTCTCTAGAAATGATGCTGCTGTAATATATTCGGGTCGGGTTAGAGTGTTAATGGAGTTTTACACGACACGAAAACGAGGTTAGAGGGCACTTTGTACCAGACCCGACAATTAGGGGAGCTGGTTTTTCTAAATAATTAATAGGGTACCCCTAATTAATATGGCCAGATTATGTTTTTGATTGTGTGGAACTGTGGATAACTAACTGGATTGAGTAAATTGATTTTCTAATGTCTTTGACCCTGAAATTTGAACGTTACACCTCTGGCTTTTTTGAATTTTACTCTACTCCATGTAAAAAGAATGTAATTTCACAAATATTGTTAGAATTATTTGTAACCTATGAAGATCTGTATGATGTGAAATTTCATGTGTGATTTTGTAATAACGACTTGACCGGCGTTGTTATCCCCGACTATAACTATCTAACAGTACATTCGATACACTGGAAGTATTATCAAAATTTCTACACTGTGATTTGTTAATGGTCTTTTTTGTTAATGAAACTTATCCATGTAATTAACAGTTGAAGTGATGTAAAAATATCTTATACTATGGGATTTGTTAATCGTCTTTTTTTGGTTAATGGAACTTGTCCATGTAATTGACATTTTAAGTGGTGTCAAAATTTATTATACTATGTGATTTGTTAATCTGTCTTTCTTGTTAATGGAATATGTCCATGTAATGAATAGTACTGCTTCAAGAATATGTATGCGATCATCCCATTGATTCAATGAGCGGAGCTACAAAATGGAAAGCCTAGAATATTTGCCTCTCACTCTGAAGTTGTGAATTGTTGTTACTTTTTAATCACTTCGGTATGATAGTATGATATTACTTTACTTTTTATTGATTCTGAAAACATCATATAATTGAACATTCCTTTAAATGAGCGAAGAATATTGAAACTATGTGCTCGTCACTTGACTTATCGTAATTATGATATCATATGAAAACACGTGACCCTTTTTAACTGATATATTTACTATGGCCAATTTTACTAAGATGCAACTATAAAACTAAAACATGTCAAAAGTTTACTTACGATTTGAGACGAATGTACAACGTAACACATCACATTATCATCTTGGCATAATCAAGTACGTCTCATGTTGAATGTTAAGATAAGGAATAACAACCGTTTTTCTCGTTAGGGAAAAAACAAGTATAATCCAAACCATCAAAACTCGTCAACTTTTAATTTTGGCGAACTGATAATAGTCATGTGACTTCTATCAGTGGCCAAAAAAGGTGCACTTGCTCGGACAAACCCTATTTCATTTGTCGGTCCTATCTAAATAAATCCGAATGACAAAGTTTATTATCAGGCGTAGATCCAGATCAATGTGGTATTAAATTGTGCGTGAAGTTTTACAGAAGAAGTTGGACAAATCAATTAGTAATCTCCTAAGATTGATGATGGCATATTGGTTTTAGTGAATTCGGACATCATGATCCTGTGTATACTTTGTATAATCATTTTTTAAGGTCTTGTAATCTTCAATTATTTCAATTTGAAAAAGATTAAAACCACTTATAATAGTTGTGCTTATCTCCAAATATCGAAACATGTAAATCGCTCTCTAAAGTGTGGTTTTTTCTACAAAGACGTCAGACCATGGTCTTTAATACGTTGTATAAGACAACATTTAACGATACAGACAACCTTTAAAAGCGTGAGGTAAGATGTCTGAGAGGAAAAGTAAATGTGAGTTACTTATAAAAATTCCTTTTTCACCATCAATTTATTTTATTCATTTAATATGTTAAGAATGGTTAACGCTGCTATCTACTGTACACTTCTTGAATTCACCTAATAGAGTCCTTTAAGATATACGACTCGATCACTTATTAATCCTTTGCAAATCATATTATTCATTTTACAATCAACGTTGTTATAGTGTAACGTACTACCTCATTGGTCTTGGTCGGAACATTGAAAGAAATGATTGAAGATGACTAATCAGTATCGTAGGAAACAAAATGGAGGCCACAAACCAGCACAATTCCAGGCAGATACACATACACAAACAACGATAATAATACTCCATCCAAATGCCATAAATTGTTTATTGGTTAGTTTGGTAAATTTAATCCAAGAGATCCTAAAATAAGAACTAACAGGTGTTATTATTGGACGATCGATCACGTCTGGTTGGCACACAAATTATGTAAATAACTATATTTATTTATGGAACAGCAACACCAACCAAGCCGCCTTTATTCTTTACAACAGGACAGAGACGTGCCTTGTTTTCTTGTGTATTTGATACATACAGAATGGGGTCATTATTTTATTATAGGTGTAGAATGAATCACATGAACGAGCGACTTGATCGATAAGCCACCCTTACTGCCACTCTACAGAACCGTACATGAAATTTTCACCTCATACGGCGCCTCGTTCAATTCTTTCGAATTCATTGGATCCTTTTCCGCGTCCGAGAATCCCCTCCCTTCTTCCACTCTGTCCCGAAGAGTAACTAGGACTAATTTAGTCACGTTTTCATGTTCCAATTGAACACTTTCCATTAAACTCTTACAAAATTAATTTTACCGTCTGTTAAGTCTAAAATTGCTTTAGAAGAGACTGATTAAATTCTCATTTCTCATTCCGGGATATTTTTTTCCATTTGTTTCCTTCATTTGCCTTAGTTTGACTTATTTCATAATCTCATTCTTAATGTAAATTCGCGATCGCATGTATATCTAGTAACATGTGTTGCCATACAAGTCGAATTCCTTTTAATTTGTGTATTCATATGAAGAAGTAGAGTGCACTAGAGAAGAGGAAAATTAATTTAAATAATGCTCGGCGCCTCGGCGGACTTGTTGAAGTATAAAGAAATCCAGAATCCGACATTTATGTTTGTGAATAAGGGAATAATACACTGGAGAAAATTAAGAAAATGTGCATACATCTGGATGTATGTTATTGTGTGGTTCTTTAGTATTTATTATTTGCTAGTAAATTAGATTATGCGCCTAACTCATGCAAGATGATGTATGCAAATGTTTAGAGATATCCGAGAGTGATGAGGATTACATGTTTAGCTATAAACTTAGATATTACTCCCTCTATTTAAGAGAAAGTGTTACATTTTGATTTTGATGGTCATTAATCTTGAGTTTTAGCCATTAATTACTCATAAATCGATAATAAGAATAATTTAATGAAATCATATAATAAAAATTTAATTACTAAATTTTCATTATATAATTTTAATAATTTATTTATTAATATCGCTTAAGAAGAAATTACACAAACGCGATAAATAACGCAGTAATAAGAAACGTAACAATTTTTCCAAATTATGAGATAATGAACATAATATAGTACTGTATATACTAAATAAATGATGTAGTTAAATACATGACGTTGTTACACCAGATGTGGTTAGTACTTAAACGCTACTTATACAGTAATTATACCATAAACACATACACAGGCTACTTTCTGAATATAAAATAAGCCATTTCCTGTTATTTTCCAGCTTGAACAGCAGAGGAACTGGAAGAAGGGTACATGCGGCTTTTGTTTTGCTGCACCTCTCCTCCAGTATTCAAGAACTTCTCTTTAATCTTTGTGAGTCTCACTACAACTTCCTTCATGTTGATCCTCTCTTCAGGTGCTTCATTTGAGCAGTCCAGTGCTAATTCTATCACAGATGATACACAGATATGATGTCGAGTGTCCAGTTCGTCTCCCAGTTGAAAAAGACGGGTATCAACAACTTCCATCAGAGAGTGGCGAAAACTTACTGCCACCCATTGCCTTAGGCTTCGTTTTCTACTGAACATTTGGTCCGTTGGTCTTCTTCTTGTCAGTAATTCAAGCAATATGATCCCGTAGCTGTAACAATCGCCAGCTGTTGAAACTATTCCCCGAATGCCAAACTCTGAGAAACATAATAGTATACTAGTTTCAAACAACTATTCAAAAGGAGTTATAAAAAGAAAGGAAGGGAAGTAGTAAATCAGTTAAGTGTACCTGGGGCGACATAGCCGTTAGTTCCCAGAGTCTTCGTTCGTGCAGAGGAACCATCCCCAGATAGGATCTTCGAGATGCCATAATCACTCACATGAGCAACCATATCCACATCGAGTAGAACATTTCCAAGGTTTAGATCACAGTGTACTACAGGATGGTGAAATCCATGATGAAGATATTCCATACCGAATGCCACATCAAGCATAATATTGATTCTCTGGAGGAGATCCAACACGTAGTCCTTTTTGTATAACCAACTCTGAAGGCTTCCATTCGGCATGTACTGAAGAATAATTGATCTCCAAGATTGGTTAGCGCACGTTGTGATCACTTTTACAAGATTCCTATGCCTTAACTGTCTCAACACATCACATTCTGCATCAAATCTCTTGAACTTATCCTCGGCCTTAAGATTTAGAACCTTTACAGCCACTGTTGTTCCATTATACAACTTACCCCTGTATACAGAACTAGAACTTCCTACTCCTATTACGTTGGCTACGTTAAAACCGTTAGTTGCATCTGAAAGCTCCTGGTACGAAATGACCTGATGACGCGGGATCTCCGTTAGCTTGTAGTATTTTGAAGATTCTGATGTTACCTTCTTCAGTTTGCAGAACATCCATGCAAAAAACAAGATAATTGCCAATGCCACCAATACTGCAATTGGAATAGTAATTATGAGAATCTTACTCCTGGACCATGACCGCGTTGAGCATAATGGGAACCCTAAACTCGGCATGCCACACAAGTCTCCATTGTCTGTAAAGGATTGAGGAGAAGACTTTGAAAATATGCCATGCATAGGTATTTGACCTTCTAAATGATTATATGACACATTGATCGATCTAAGGTATGACAGCCTCTGTAAGGACACTGGTATAGTACCTGATAAATTATTTGAAGAGATATCCAAGATTTCCAAGCTCTTCAGATTACCTAACAAGGTTGGAATGGGTCCATTGAATGAGTTGTGTGAAAGGACTAGGTATCTCAGTTTCTCAAGGTCCTCTATTTCACTTGGAATCACACCTGAAAACCGGTTACTTGACAGATCTATACTTTCAACATTCTCTAGCGTACGAACCACTGGAGGGATCTCCCCTTCAATCAAATTATGGTTTATGTCGATCAAAACCAGACCTCTTAGCTCCCACAGACTCAATGGAAGAATTGATACCAGTTCATTTTGAGCTAACACAAGACTTCGTAATCCCTGAAGATCCCCTATGCAACGTGGTACGGGTCCAGAAAGACTGTTCTCCGAGAGAACTAGCTCACCTAATTTGACTAAATTGCATATTCGCAGCGGAATGCTCCCATGTAGATTGTTTCCATTAAGATGCAACCTCTGAAGCTGTGTCAGATAACCAATCTCTGGGGGTATATTTCCTATCAAGATAAGAATGAAAATGCATTTAAGGAAACTCGAACCATGACATTTTTATACCAACACTTTCGTGCTAGCTTCTGCCAATCACATTAGGCATCTCTATGCATAACTGGAAAGGCAGCTTATGCTAGTCATCATATGTGAGGCATAATTTCTGTAGTAGTTTTAAAATCAGTGTAGCATTGTTAGAGTTTCAGTTTATCTGTAAGGAAACAAAACAGTAGAGACATTCCTGGAGCTTCATAATAATACAACACTTTTTCGCTAAGAAGCATTAGGATTTAGAAACATCACTTTTGAATTATCAGACAACCTTTCAGAACTGGCTGCTCGATTGTATACGCTTGCTTCATTAAGCAGCTATTTTGCTCCTTTGGAGGTTTAACAATTTTAAGTAGCTTTCATAGTAACGTATTCTAGTTGTAAGCTCACAGTTGAATAGAAATGTATTCTAGTTGTAAGCTCACAGTTGAATAGAAATGTACTGTATGAGACAGTCCTGGATAATGTGTTCAATGAAGCAAATGCAGTCCTGATTTCACAAAAACTTGTGTTTTACTAACTCTCAAGTGTTTTTTATGTTTATATAGATTCATAAGCAATGCCAATGAGTAAATTTGTAGAATAAATTTTTACATGGGTAAGGCAAAAACCTGTGTGCGCACATTGTGTTTTCATTCCCCTAATTGACTCATGTACTGCAATATAATCTGAGGTTTGCTCAGCTCGTTAAGACTCGAGGTCAACTCATTCGATGATAAGTTGTTCGGCTCGAGCCTAACTTGGTGCTCGTTCATTTATTTATCCCTACTCGACTAATGCTCATTGATACTTAATTACTTACTAGTGAACTACTGACCTGAAAAACGATTCCGACTCAAGATCAACTGCTCCAGCCCAGTAAGATTCCCAATCGAGCTATGCAACGAACCAGTGAACCTATTTCCAGAAAGGTCCAAAACCCTGAGCTGCACAAAATTCCGTGAACCTGGAACCCACGGATCTCCACTGAACCGATTCCTCGCCAGATTGATGATTTCAACCGTCCTGCTCTGCAACAGGCTCCAAGGAATGTTCCCTTCGAGCTGATTCCCACTGACATCAACGATTCGCAACCGAGTCAATCGGCCGAGCTCAACAATGAGTCTGCCATTAAAGCCGTTGTTGCTGAGATTGAGATTTTCGAGAAAGGGGAGATCGGCGATTGAAGGAGATATAGTACCGTGGAGGTTCATGTTCGGGAGATTCAGAGCTGTGATTTGTTGCGTTTGGGGATTGCAGGTGACGCCAATCCAGGAGCAGAAAGGAGTGTTGAGGGTCCAGTTTTGGGTAAGAGCATTGTCTGTGTTGGTTATTTGGTGAATGAAAGTTAGCAGGTGTGATTGATCAGTTGTATTTGATGATGGTGGTGATTGAGAGAGGGAAAATGTAGATGACTGTGTGAAGAACAAGATAAGGTAGATGAAATTGAACATTTTCCAATTGGAAAATTAAGTATTGAGTTTTGAGACGATAAAGATTGGTAGCAGTAGCCTGTACTCTCATTTCTCAGTCAGATCAGAAATTCAGAATCATGAGGAGTTGAAACTTGAAATCGAAGAAATTGCTTCACTTGCATGATTCAAGTCAGAGGAGTAGTACTACTGTAAGTGTAACTGAAGTTAAGCAAATCACATGATTCTTTATTGAAGTCTTATAAGGTGCAATTGCCAAGGGAGAGAACATGTTACTACTCCATCCGTACTGTTAATCCAGGTAGATTTATTTTAGGAATAATTGTAAATTAGTGCAACTTTAAAAAACTTCTTACACTTTAGTTTAAAAAAAAAAAAAAAAGCCTTCTACAAATTGATGATAAACTTCCTACAAATTAGTAATTTTATTATTTTTAGTAAATTTGAAATTAAATACACCATTAAATACAATAAAGGATTGATAAAATCAATCCCTTATTTATAGGAAACTAAATCAAAACACTAATTCAAAACACACCATTATCAACACGTTCACACACCAAACGCCAGTTGAAACAAGCAAGCATCTGTTAATTGATAGAAGCATCTGCTAATTGGTACATGCATCATCATCGCAATAATCAACCTTCTAGCACCCAATAGACTCCACTACACATGGAAGCGATCTAACGGGATTGTTGAAGAAGACAAAGTTAATCATTTGGGATGAAGCACCCATGACCAATAGGTTTTGTTTTGAGGCCCTTGATCGAAGTCTAAATGATGTAATTGAGAGGCCTTGATGGCAGAGAGTTGAACAAGTCATTTGGTGGATTGGTTGTCGTATTCGGTGGGAATTTCAGACAAATTTTGTCCCAATACCAAAGGGTAGTAGGCAGGATATAGTCCACGCTTCTCTATGCTCATCTAAAAAGCTTTGGAGTTCATGTCGTGTACTTAAGCTTATAAAGAACATGCGCCTGCAGATATTATTCTACCGTTCATATTAATTGTCATGTTTATTCTAATTTATTTAGTTTAAAATGTATAGTATTTATTTGTAACATAATATTTTGACTTTATGTTATTTTTAATCAGTCTGGCAGCTCACCTGTTGAGAATGAAAGTATCAGAGAGTGTGTTGAGTGATTGTTGAAAGTTGGGGATGGAGAAGTCGGTGGTAATAATGATGGTGAGGTAGAATTCAAATTACCTGAAGACTGTTCTACTGCTGAACCAATTGAGGCAATCGTTAAGAGTAAATATCCGAGCTTTTTTATCCCATGAGGGTGATGGTCGGTGCTTCCAGGATAGAGATATTATTGCCCCGACAAATAAGATAGTGTAGGAGGTCAATGATTATATAATCTCCATTTTACGTGGAGATGCAACCGAGTTCAGGAGTTCAGATTCCATTTGTCCTGATGAAGATGATATCGTAAATAGAGAAGATGTTTACTCCGTTGAGTTCCTAAACTACCAAACCATATAATTCGATTGAAGATTGACACTTCTATTATGCTCCTCAGGTTCATTGACCAGTCCGTCGAGCTCTGTAATGGAACTAGATTGATTGTCAATGCAATTGACAAACATGTTATTGAGGCTAATACTATACATAGAAAGAATGATGGAACTAAGGTTTTCATACCTCGAATGGTGCTCACACCTTCTGATCTTACTAAGTTTCCTATTAGATTTTAGCGGAGACAAGTTCCTATTTCAGTTTGCTATGCAATGATTGTATTGGCCAAAATTCGCTCTTGTCAACTAGACTAACGGATCGGCCCATCAAGGCTACGGCCCAACCCACAATCCATTAATGAGTCCGTCTTGACTTCATACGTGAGTTGGACTCCAAAGGCCGGTTAGCAAGCCCACCTAGCGGAGTCATCCATCCAGCCAATCAGTCTGCATGCTACCTGACTAGTTCACTTGACCTTGCCAAACTTCCAGCTGGTTGACAAGCTAGCTAGCTCACCTAGCCCGCCCGACCTTGACCAGATGATCGACTCAACAAGACTGACTAATGACTAACCAACTCAAAGAGCTCGATGGACTTGGTCAACAAGAAGCAACCGACTTACGATCACTCTCCTAACTACTTGAGACACAGTCCAACCCGTTCCAACGACCTCCCCGAAATTAGCGGGCAGACTCCAACAATGGGTGGGTTATATAGAGAAGGCTGAGGAGATGTAGAGGGCATCAGATGCTAACTGCAACAAACCCTAGCAATCAATCTCTCACGCCTCTATCTCTCTCAAGCTCTCTGATCAACATCAGCCGTCACCTATCATCATCCACCATCGCTCATCACCATCCATCATCAACCTTCAACCATCCGCCATCATCCTTCTCTGTCAGACAACTGCCAGCTAGCTCCTTCCCGTAAGGTCAGCTAGCCCACTGCCGGTGTTCGTCCACCACGTAGCCGAACCGACTCAACCAACAGGATAAGTCGACGCTTGCCACCATCTCTCCCTCTTTGTTCTCGCTATTTGATTACTCCTTCTATCACCATCTAACTTGAAGGCGTGAGTCCCTTCGGTCGGCACCACACCGGTGTCACCTCGGAATCTCACGTCTCTGTTTGCTATTGTTTCCTTGCAGGTTGTCGGTGCCCCCCAATCTCTAACCCTAATTTTGATTGTAGATTTCTGAGCGTCTACAATGACAATAAACAAGAGTCAGGGACAATCACAAGCTCATGTTGGACTATATCTTTCAAATCTCATTCTCAGTCATGGCACTACAAGAAAGCCTTTTTCTAGCCACGGAAAGCTAGCGACGGATTCCATCCGCTCATTTCTCCGGATTCGAAAGTAAACCCTAATTTTTTATATTTGGGGATTTTGTTACTTTGGACTAATTTGAGTAATTGAATGTAAAAGGAGAGTATATAGTACTTAGTTTAGAGGTAATTAGGTAATGTTTTACCTTTGAGATGTGCAATTGATATATATTGATTGTGAATTTGAATTTTTAGTATAATATTAGTATGTTTGTAAGTATGTTGGGCTTTTAATTAATTTGATATTGGTGTATATTTAGTAAAATTATGAAGATTTAGTACCTCGTTTTGAAACCCTAACTTTTTGACATATTTGGAAAATTTAGTTAATTTAGACTAATTTAATATGTTTACTATCTAGTTAATTAACCTTGAGATGTGCAATTGTTTGAATTGTTAATTAGTATAATGTTAAGTATGTCGTATTTTTTATTTAAGTATGTTAAGTATGTTAATTAAGATTTGCAATTGTTTCATTTGATAAATTTATACATGTACTAGATTATAAATTATGAGAATTTAATTAATGAAGTGTGTTGATATAATTTGGTGATTACATTCATAAAATGCATGTAATTTATAATTTATAAATTCGTATTAAAGGGTTGGAATGCTTTATTTGTAATGGGAATTTTGGTAAGAGGCAAAAACTTTATAACATGCAAGAAATGGGGAAATGGGAATCGAGTTGAAAAAATACGATCTAATCAATTCAAACGTGTCAGGTTATATAATCATCCAATGAACACCGATCATTCATGGATGTACTAAAGGATAGTTAATGGCAGAGTTTTACCTAGTTTTGTGGAAGGGGTTGATGCCTTCGTTACATTTGCACTGACACAGACTAATTGTTTGAGTGGGGGGATGATGAAGTGCCCTTGCACCTAGTATAAATGTAGAAATAAGCAATTTTACCTCCGTAAAGCAGAGTGGAACACTTGAAACGTAAGGGGTTTGTAGCTGAGTATGACGTATGGACTTCTCATGGTGAGACATACAAGCCGTTCATGGATTATGAGAATTTGGGGAAGCGTAAAAGAAAACAGGAAACTGTGATGGGAAGTACTCAAAATACTTCTACATCTGATGCTAATAATGATCATGAACGGGTTGAGCAAATGGTATATGATATTGCGGGTCCATAGTTCATGGACACCAGGGAGCCAGTAACCGAGGGGGATGCGGAGGAGCCTCCAAATCGAGGATCGTCTTCTTCGACTTGATGGAATCCAAGAAGAAGCCGGTTTATCCGGTGTAAGCACCCGAATTGTCATTGTTGGCTCGGCTAATGAGTTGTAAGGCTAATGGCCAGCAATCTGAATCGAGCTTCAATGAATGGGTACAAGTAATGTCGGAGCTTTGTCCAGAACCAAACCTAGTTCCCACCAACTTTTACCAGGCGAAGAAAAAGATGCGAGGGATGGGGTTGCCCATGGAAACCATAGATTGTTGTGAGGGTATGTGCATGATTTATTGGGAGGAGGATAAAGATCTACTGAAGTGCAAGTTCTGTGGTAAGGACCGGTACAAGCGTTACAAGGAGGGCGCCTCAAATAAACGTCAGAAGAAAAATCTCCCACATAAGAAAATGTGGTATTTCCCTCTAGCACCTCGTTTGAAAAGGTTGTACGCTTCAAGTGCTTGTGCTGATAAAATGCGGTGGCACAAGGAGAGAGTAATCCCGGTAGAGGGTAGAATGGAGCATCCATCACACTCACCTGCATGGAAACACTTCGACAAGAGCTATCCGGAGTTTGCATCGGAGCCTAGAAATGTACGATTGGGTACGGATGGTTTTAACCCCTTTGGAAGTGACCGGAAGTACTCTTGTTGGCCAGTTATGCTGACACCGTACAACCTGCCCCCCGGTGAGTGCATGAAGGAACCGTTCATGTTCTTGACTGCTTTGGTGCCCGGTCCATATGATCCGTGATGAAGGTGGATGTGTTCTTGCAGCCCTAATCAAGGAGCGATCGAGTTGTGGGAAAAGGTATCCCAAAGATATGATGTATCAACGAAGAAGAACTTCAACTTGAGAGCAGCACTATTGTGGACCGTGAGTGGTTTTCCAGCTTACTCCATGCTATCTGGAAGGAAAACCGCGGGCTTTAATGCTTGTCCACATTGTTTGGACGACAGTAGTGCATTTAGACTGAAGGAGAGCGGAAAGGAATGTTGGTTTGATCATCGTAGGTTTCTACCAAAAGATCATCCGTTCAGGAAGAACAAGACTCAATTCTTGAAGGGTCGAGTAGAAATGAAAGGGCCCCCGACAAAACTTACTGGTGCACAGATACTTGCAGAGATAGAAAGGCTGGGTCTTATGAAAGTAACTGAACTTGGCCTGAGAAGCATAACGATAAAATTAGCAAAATTGTGGATGGAAGAAGAGAAGCATCTTCGGGACTTTTTATCGAGCACTCTTCTTATCCGTCACAACTTGGATTTCATGCACATTGAGAAGAACGTGTTCGAAAACTGCTTCAACATGATTTGCAACATTACAGGGAAAACAAAGGATACAGTTAAATCTAGATCTGAGTTGGATACATTTTGTAATAGGCCGGAGTTGACAAAGCGGAATGATAAGGGACTGTGGCCCAAGACAGCCTACACAATTGACATTGAAGCTAGGAACAAGCTGTTTGATTGGGTGAGGGGATTGAAGTTCCCTGACGGTTATGCATCGAACTTGGGAGGGTGTGTGGATTCGAAGAAGACAAAGATGTATGTGATGAAGAGCCACGATTGCCATGTGTTCATGGAGAGGCTTCTCCCTGTTGCGAATCCACCTCGCCCTCCAGTCCAACAGAGGAGGACAGAAACCTGAGCACCGCCTCCGAGTTACTCCCT
Organism: Plantago major; assembly: GCA_026545765.1. Lineage (NCBI taxonomy): Eukaryota > Viridiplantae > Streptophyta > Magnoliopsida > Lamiales > Plantaginaceae > Plantago > Plantago major. Next base: position 89,128,295 of record CM048842.1, read on the forward strand.
CAGCATTGAACCAGAGGAGTGTGTAGCAGTCATGAAGAGCATGGGTGATAGAGTCAGGTGGCCAGGAAAACTTAGAACACCTCCAGATCAGAGAAACTCCAACAAGTGGTGTGAGTTCCACGGAGACCACGGACATACAACCGCAGAGTGCATCTCACTGCGATTGGAGGTAGCTGAGCTTCTGAAGAGAGGACACTTGACGAAGTTCCTCTCTGACAAAGGTAAAAAGACCTCGCCACCCAGTGGCAATCGATCTACCCGAGCCCCTCGCACAACAAGGTAATCAACGTGATCTCTGGGGGATCAGAGATCAGTGGTGTCTCATACTCTGCGGCAAAGCGCCACAGTAGGCAAACGGTTCGAGCTGGCTCGATGCTCGCAGAGCATCAGACACCTCTTCGTCTGACTTAACTATTAGCTTCTCAGACCAAGAGTCTAAGCAACTAATTAGTCCTCATGACGACGCTTTAGTAATTTCCATTCTTATTGCCAATTGTCTTACGAAGAGAGTTCTCATTGATAATGGGAGCTCTGCTAACATCATTTTTCTAGATGCTCTCACAGAAATGGGAATAAATGAGACCGCCATCCTCCGCCAGCCGACAACTTTGTATGGCTTCAGTGGAGAAAAGAAGTACACGGTTGGGAGTGTTACCCTTCCTGTCTATGCGGAAGGCATCAACCTACCAACAAAGTTCTTGATCGTAGACAGTCCGTCAAGCTATAATTCCATCCTTGGTAGGCCGTGGATTCACGATATGAAAGCAAGATCAACCTACCACGGTGATTCGCCCTACCAAGTGGGGGTGAAGGAGATTCTAGGCAAAGACGGATGCGAGGACGTGTTACATGGAAGCCACCAAGGCAAAGCAGAAGTTATAGCAATTACAAAGAACTCAACCCCCAATTTACCCAAAACCACCAGGACGGAAGAGCTCGATGAAGTTCAGATTCACCCAGACCATCCAGATCACATAGTTCAGATTGGGCAAGGTTGAGACCAGAGCTACGAGAGCAACTGATCACATTTCTCAAAGTTCACCACGATCGCTTTCTTGGTCACATGCGCATACATGACGGAGTTGACCAGGTAATCACCCAGACTTGAGGTCCACCTGCATCACCCACCAGTCAGACAGAAACGGAGGAAGTTCGCTCCAGAGCGAAACAAGGTTATCAATGAAGAAGTCCAAAAGTTGCTTGATATCGGGTCAGTCTGCGAAGTACATTACCCGGACTGGTTAGCCAACGTTTTGGTAGTGAAGAAGAAGAATGGCAAGTGGCGAGTGTGCATCGACTTCACCGACCTCAACAAAGCATGCCCGAAGGATTCCTTTCCACTTCCCCACATAGACATGCTAGTGGATGCCACCGAAGGCATGAGCTGTTAAGTTTCATGGACGCATTCTCAGGTTACAACCAGATACTGATGCACCCTGAAGATCAAGAGAAGACATCCTTCGTCACAGAGAGAGGAACCTTCTGTTATAAGGTCATGCCATTCGGACTCAAGAATGCAGGAGCCACTTACCAGCGACTGGTCAACCGTATGTTCGCTAGCATGCTGGGGGAAACCATGGAGGTGTACATCGACGACATGCTGGTCAAGTCCTCGTTGTCGACCAGCACCTCGACCACCTCCGCCAAGCCTTCTCAGTCCTTCGCAGGTATAATATGAAGTTGAACCCAGCCAAATGCTCGTTTGGAGTCTCCTCTGGGAAATTCCTTGGGTATTTGGTCACGCAAAGAGGTATTGAGGCTAACCCTGATCAAATTCGTTCAATTTATAACATTCCCTCCCCCAAGTGCGTTAAAGATGTGCAGAAATTGACTGGGAGGCTAGCAGCCCTCAGCAGGTTCATACCCAAGTCTTCCGAGAGGTGTCGACCATTTTTTGACACCCTACGGAAGGCCAAAGACTTCCAGTGGACAGACGAGTGTGAAGACACCCTACAACAAATCAAGCGTTATCTCACCACATCTCCAGTACTCTCAAAGCCCAAGGTTGGAGAGACTCCGTTTATCTACCTAGCAATCTCCGACACAGCACTGAGCGGCGTCCTAGTCAGAGAAGAAGATGGAAACCAACTCCCAATCTATTATGTGAGCAAGTCCCTCTTGGACGCAGAGACCTAGATGACCATTGAAAAGCTAGCCAGACCTTTGGTCACCCCAAGGAAGTCGCTACTTACTTTCAATGCCATCCAATCGTACACAAGCCAGAGGTTTCTGGTAGACTTTCAAAATGGGCAGTCGAACTCAGTGAGTACGACGTCTCCTTCCAGCCCCGCACGGCCATCAAGTCACAGGCGCTCGCGGACTTCATAGCGGATTTCACCCCAACCGAATTAGATCAAGCAGAAAAGGAACTATTTTGTTTGCAGGAGAAGGTTAACTTGCAGTGGAAGCTCTCAGTCGATGGCTCCAGTAATACCAAAGGGAGTGGACTTGGCATAGTCCTCACCTCGCCAGACGGAGACACAATCCAAAGAGCCATCCGATGTGGATTCAAAGCAACCAACAACGAGTCCGAATATGAGGCGCTTATATGGCCTCAACTCGCTCGTGAAATGGGCATAAAAATCTTCGTGCATCGGACTCACAATTAGTAGTTAACCAATTGCAGGCTCTTACCATACAGAGACACCAAGATGGCCGCCTATCTCCGCTAGTCAAGGAGTTGATCCTCCTTCGAGGAGTTCTCTATCTCGCAGGTACCAAGGACGGACAACAACCACGCAGACGCCCTTGCCAACTTGGGAGCGACCATCCAAACCACAGCACCAATGACTATTCCTATAGTGTATGTACAATGACCTGCAACATGGAAGGGTGAGCTCGCCAACCAGACGGTAGCTGATATAACAACTGAGTCAAATTGTTTGGCTCCATTAATATCGTACTTGTCCAATGGAGAACTTCCAGAAGTCAAAAGCGAGGCAAGGAGGGTAAAGGCAAAGGTAGCCCGCTTCACGCTCCTCGACGGACAACTCTATAGGAGATCCTATTCAGGACCCCTACTCAGGTGCGTAACTAATGATGAAGCCAGACATGTTCTGACTGAATTGCATGCAGGAGAATGTGGCAACCATTCTGGAGCTCGAAGCCTTGCACACCGAGCGCTCACAACAGGGTACTATTGGCCAACTATGAGGGCTGACGCCATAGACTTTGTGAGAAGATGTGACTCATGCCAAAGGCACTCACAAATCAGCCACCTTCCACCAGAAAAGCTGCATCCATCCGTCAACCCCTGGCCTTTTATGAAATGGGGGATGGACATAGTAGGGAAACTACCTACTGCACCAGGCCAACGAGTGTACATGCTCGCAGTAACCGATTACTTCACAAAATGGGTGGAAGCAGAAGCCTTCAAGCAAGTCCGTGACACAGAGGTAAAAAATTTCATTTGGAAACATATGATCTGTAGGTACGGAGTCCCCTACGAAATCGTGACAGACAATGGCTCCCAGTTCATAAGCTATGAGTTTCAAGACTTCTGCAAAGAATGGGGAATCAAGCTTACATTTTCCACTCCACGCTATCCCCAAGCGAATGGACAAGCGGAGTCGACCAACAAGACTATCATGAATAGTCTCAAAAAACGGCTGAAACAAGCAAAAGGAGCATGGGCGGATGAACTCCCAGGCGTCCTATGGTCGTACCGAACCACACCAAGGACTCCAACTGGAGAAACACCATTCAGCATGACATATGGAACTGAAGCAGTCATACCCATAGAAGTGGGATTACCCACAGCAAGATACAAAATGGCTAGCAAGCAGACCAACGACGCAGAATTGGCACACGAGCTCGACTTGGTCATGAGCTCAGAGAAAGAGCCATGATCCGGGCGCCTACCAATGTAAAAGTCGCTAACACTTCAACAAGAACATTCGCATTGAACTTTCAAGCAAGACGATTGGGTTTCTGCAAGGTATTCCAGAACACAAAGGAGACAGGAGCTGGAAAGCTTGGACCAAATTGGGAAGGTCCTTACAAAATCACAAAGGTAGTAGGCAACGGAGCCTACAAGCTCGAAACCAAGGAAGGACGACAGATAGCCAACAGCTGGAACGCCATCCACCTAAAGAGGTACTTTTTTTGATACACTTGTTCTTTCGAGGTTGATCTTTTGTTGAAAACACCCCGAACTGACTAGGGGCAAGTCGGTTATCTAACCCATTGGCGATTCGTAAACGCCCACACCACCCCACCCCCATAAACGTCTTGCGAAGCATGAGAGACACCCAACTAGTCTCCATTCCTTGATGTTCACTACCACGAGCAAAGCATGGGCATACATCCTCGGTGAAGGTACAACTACATATATCCATGAGATTGATTTCTCACTACAATCCGCCGACCTGACAAGGGGCTAGCTGGCCACCTAACGACTATGCGAATTGGTCAACCGCTTCCCCCTAACCTTTCCAGCAGGATCGATTCCACTCATGCTGCAGAACGGCGTATCATGGTTACAACTAAAGAAACGCCACGTGACGTATCTTACTTCCAAGTGATCATCCAAAAACATACTGCTCAACAAAGCCAACCATCCATCAGGCTGAGCAACAAAACACGTGGGTTCACATCTACTTTGATTGGCTTGCATTTGCTTAATCCGTGGAATGCGCCAAAAAACAGCTCCATGGTTTAGACAAGTGCAAGCCTTTCAAAATTGATGATCACTACCATACAAAGAATGTCAGCTCCATCCACTTGTTAACAAGCAGACAAGAGCTCTCTGCTTATTCCAACAGTCTCAATCGATTTATCGAACTTAGTTGCCAACAAAAGTAAACAAACGAGCATGACATGCTGCCACGCCATTTGTATTCCAAGGTATGAACTAAAGTCGCCATTTTGAGATTGATTTCTCTCTATCACAACCAACCTGACCGGAGGCTAGTCGGTCAACTAACCCGACTAGGCAGGACGGTTAAAGGCCTCCCTTCTCTAAGAGGTTCCATCACTGAATTCTACCGTTAGGACACATGGTGAACTCCACTAAGCCAGCCGTCGATGACAGCATGGCGCATGGCAATTTGTTAGCTGTGACCATCCGATTGGCGCGAGGCACCCCGTCTCGACCGACGCAACTTGACATCCACCTACAAGCCGATCGGCACCCAGTCGGTCGACCGACTTGACATCCACTGCAGGTCGACCGCACCCAGCCGTCTGACTGATGCAACTTGACATCCACCTACAAGTGGCACCCAAAGGTCGTGTCGACGCAATTGACATCCACCTGCAAGCTAACTGACACAAGGCCGTCTGACAAACATAGCATAGCACCCAGGACTAGCTGACATACATAGAAGCTTGACTGACCCAGCGTGGCACAAACTCGATGTAGTAGGCGGACGAACACGATCATAGTTCAAGCACTACTCCTTTGGACTAGAGCTTAAACTGGGGGACACACCTAATAGACAGAGTTCAACGATTGCTGCCGCGTCGTCTAGAGGTTAGCCTGCTATTTTTCATTCTTAATTTGTACGACAAACATGGCTGCATGATTCATGACTACGTCTACGTTTTAGTATAAATTCCAAAGAACAATGCATCTTTAAATTCATGTGTTATTCACTACTTTGAGCTACTTTATTCATGTACGATAATTTCGAACGAATACTTATATATTTAAGATTATGTTTATTACGACTATCATACAAGTTCAAGCATGAGACATAAACGTCCCATAGCTCACATTTCGAGACATCCCAGGAACAACCCAAAATAAATTCCAAGGCCACAAAAAACTTGCAGAACCGATCCAACCCTACAAGGGTAATACAAACAACAATGTTCAAATACTAATAACAAAAAGCACTGGGAAGTCAAATCCGGCGACATACAACACAAACGACAAAAGAAATAACTCATAGGACAACATCCAGAGTTTCACCATCCAACATGAAACTACTAAGTGGTACCAGCCCCATCAACATACTCCTCCGAGCAACCATCAGACTGACCCGGGAACATCACCCCATGCTCAGTCAGATACATTTCACACATCGCGACCCTCTCTTGATAGTAACTTCCGAGCTCCCCCTACCTATGGCCTTCAAACAGAATGCCCGCATGAAGTTCTGCCTTCAGCTTTTCGTTCTCCTTAATAGCGGAAGCCAGTTCCATCTCGAGCTTAGCGGCTTTAGCCGCCTCAATCTCAGCCACAGCCAGCTCCTTCTTGACCTTAGCTAACTCTTCAAGTGCTTCATTCTTGCCGTGGCAATAACGTAACGCTTCACCCTCAAGTCGAACCTTCTCCCTCCTAAGTACCGCAACGGAGTGCTCACTGATCTGATGCTTCCTCGTAGTAGAAGCTAACTCCGCCTCCAGCAGCTGCACGGCCTTGCCCATGTACCCTATAGCGCTCAAGGCCTACAAGGCAGACATCAATAATTCATACTTTGGTCTAAGCACATAAACTATAGAGAGAGATGCTACAGGGTGGCGGAGACTACCTTGACAATTTGGTCGAGAGCATAATCCGTCAAAGGAGTCACTCCGTCTCTCACCAGCTGATCAAGGTTACCCATCGTTAACACCCTTCCAGAACTCAAAGTTATTGCACCAAATTCACAAGAGAGAGTAGCTCCATCAACCTCAAAGCTGACAGTCAATGAAGGACTATCACCCACTTCTCCACGCGCCGCCATAGATGGTGAGCCCACACCCTGCCCGGCCAGGGAGGGAACAGAAGTAGTCCTGGCAAGACTATGCGAAGCTCCAACCGGGCTGCCTGGCAGAACACCCGGCGTATCGGCTGCCTGAGTACTTGGAAGGCAGCCCTCCACAACATTTGACGAATTATTAGGTGGATCATTAGCAAGATCACCTCCTGACTCTAAGAGTTCAAACCTCGGCTTCTTTGCATACCGCCCCAACAAGTCATCCACCTTCTCAACTGGAGCCGCGACCGACTTCGTCATTTTCATCGCCCTCGCTACTCTGACAGCATACTCATCTCCATTTCCTGTCCGTACATCTAGCATATCCTTCCTCGCATGGCTACCTGTAAGAAAGAGTGTTTAAAGTTCAATCCAATATGAAAAGTGCAAAGAAGAGGTAAAACAATCACACTAAATAGCAAAGAGTTGAACTTACCAAAAGGCTTCCACGATATCGGAACCCTTGCCAAGTCTGTCGGCTCAAACACGTGCTCACTGCTCACCAGGAAATACCTTTCCTTCCAAGTTGACTTATCGGACGCGTTGCCAATACAGACCGAGCTGTTGACACCTGGCCTCGAGTTGGTCTGAACCCGACCTTTATCCGATGAGACTTCCTTCACTGTGTAAAAGTGGCAGAAGGTGTCGACAGACATCTGAACATTCATGACCTCACTCAGCACTTGCATTCCAAGAATAACCCGCCAAGCATTGGGCATCAGCTGACCAGGTGCAACCTGGAGATAGCTAAGTACGTCAGCCACAAACTTGGGGAGTGGGAGTCTGAGCCCTATCTTGAAGGCAACTTCATACAAGCAGACCATCCCCGGGATGTCCCAATCTGCCCGCTGGCCCGCCAAGGGGAGTCGAGACCCGGGACTCTCTGGGATCCCATAGAGATCCCTCATGTGTGACAAGTTCGCCTCACTAAGAACTGAGGCCATGTCACCGGATAAGATGCCAGTAGGCTGACCCATAGCGGACAAAGACCCGCCATGTAAATCCTGGCCATCAACCCCAGTCGACCGAGAATACACAATCAACTTGCTCGGGTGCCCTTCCATGATCCACCTGTATCAAGTTCAAACAAGAAAGCCTCACCCAAAAATCCATGAAAAGTATCAACCCGATGTAACATAAAAAAAAAATACAAGCCGACAGACGCGGCAAACCTCAATCAGCACACTTCCAGCTAGAATTGATTCCTAGCATGTAAAACACATTATCCATCAACTAAATCCAGTCCAGCGTCATCAATATACATGCCAAGCAAGCTATCAACCTAGCTAGTTCTACAACAATCTATCAATATTTCCATTTGCAAACAAAGCACTATAGCATGAGCATTACCAAAAGCATAGCTAAAATATTCAACGAATTCATTTGCAAGATGTGATGATCGACTTCACAATTTCTATATCCAATCAACACCACCGAGCACCGGCTGATACGAAAAGAAGCATACAAATGTTTACTTGACACTATATAACAAAGAAGTCTATACAATGCTCAAAGAAAACAAAACGACTTACAATCCGCCTAAGTAAGTCTACGATGCTATGTCCAAGATCCAAGCAAGACGATAGCACCACTCTTCTTCCAACGGAGCAAATCGAAACTCGAGTCCACGAAGTAAGCACCTACATAATCAAGAAATCGAGTTACGCAAGAGAAGAGTAAAACTCCAACAAATCGAATTCCAAGGCACAAATCCAAGCAGGATCCACCAATACGAATAACGACGAATCAAATCTTACAGGCACAAAACCAAACATAGACTCAGAAAACTTCATACGAACCCCACGGACAAAATCAATCCTGCATGAACCGTCTATCCAAAGTGTGGGTCATAACTCCAAATACATGACTCGCTGTACAATACATTTCTTACGCAACGAAAATGCCGTAGCCCAAAGTATATCAGTTGCTTTCTAAAAACGCTAACTGGAATAGAAGCGGAACTATTTATCCATCTACTATCTTTTAGTCACTATTAGCATATCCAGTTAGCATACAAACCACCAGCTTGAGCCCAGAAAATAAGCAGAGACGTACAAAAATAAAATTCAACAAGAAATGGTCTCTCCTAAAGACCCAGCATCCAAAAAAAAAAAAAAAAAAATCCAGGTGAACAGTAAAACGGGAAGATGAATAGTACCAGTACACGCTGCTTCCTCTTCTTCCCCGCACTATTTCTCCGCCGGAAATGGCGGACTCCGACAACCTCGACTCCCTCCACACACTTAGCCTCTCTACGTGCTTCCTCCTCTGATCTCCCTCGGATCCACTCGTGACGCTCCTCTCCGCCCACCGTCGCTTCCTGCCTATCTCCGTGAATTACCCCTGCTGCCTCTCTTTCCTCACCAAAAAACCTGCAACTCAACAAGTTGAAGCTTCCAAATCTGATGCCTTCAAGTGAGAAAGAAAAATTCAAAGGGAACAACTTTTCTGGGAGAATGAGGCGCAAGAAGAGCAATGAAGAAGAAGGAAATGGGTTTGTGAGTTGGTAATTCCAAACTCAACTCAAAATGTGAGCATTGAGTCAGTTGGATGTTTTAAGAGGCGAGATTTCTAGTTTTTATCCAATCGATGACTTGCTAGTACTCCAATTCGGGCAAGGCAACTCATCGCGGGCAAGTCATCCTCCAATTCGGGCAAGGTAGACATTAGTTCGGGCAAGGCATGCACCCTCCCAATTCGGGCAAGTCATACTCCAATTCGGGCAAGCCATACTTCATTTCGGGCAAGGCAACTCATTTCGGGCAAGTTGTCCACCTTTAAAATTTTATGTCAGCAAGTTTCCACCTTGCTAGACGGACTAAGTTGCCCATCTCAAAATTTTCTGTCAGCAAGTTTCCATCTTGCTAGACGGACTAAGTCGTCCACCTTGAAATTTTCTGTCAGCAAGTTTCCACCTTGCTAGACGGACTAAGTTGTCCACCTTGAAAATTTTCTGTCAGCAAGTTTCCATCTTGCTAGACGGACTAAGTTGCCCATCTCAAAATTTTATGTCAGCAAGTTGCTAGACAGACTAAGTCGCCCATCTCAAAATTTTCTGTCAGCAAGTTTCCATCTTGCTAGACGGACTAAGTCGTCCACCTTGAAATTTTCTGTCAGCAAGTTTCCACCTTGCTAGACGGACTAAGTTGTCCACCTTAAAAATTTTCCGCCAGCAAGTATCCATCTTGTTAGATGGACTAAGTTGCCCACTTCAAAATTTTCCGTCAGCAAGTTTCCATCTTGCTAGATGGACCCTACCTCAAATTTTCTGTCGGCTAATTTCCATCTTGTTAGATGGACTAAGTTGCTCATCTTGAAATTTTATGTCAGCAAATTTCCATCTCGCTAGATAAACTAAACTGCCCATCTCGAAAATTTCAATCCGTAAATGCCCATCTTGCTAGGTTGGATTTTTACAACCGAGAACACCTGTCAGTAAGCTTCGGCCTTGCCAAATCAACGTCTTGCTCTGACGAGCTAACAACATGATCACCACGAGTGAAGTCCATCTTTCTGATCAATCCATCTCCCAACCAATGAGCTTACCGATCGTTATCCCGATATACTTACGAGGTAACTGATACCTTTGATGGAGCAAATATTATTCGCTTACGATCTGGCGCGCATCACTCTTTTGGGCACAAAATTTCTACTCTCCGACTCGAAACACTCGACTCGAAGAGTGGGGGACAAACTGTATTGGCCAAAATTCGCTCTTGTCAACTAGACTAACGGATCGGCCCATCAAGGCTACGGCCCAACCCACAATCCATTAATGAGTCCGTCTTGACTTCATACGTGAGTTGGACTCCAAAGGCCGGTTAGCAAGCCCACCTAGCGGAGTCATCCATCCAGCCAATCAGTCTGCATGCTACCTGACTAGTTCACTTGACCTTGCCAACCTTCCAGCTGTTTGACAAGCTAGCTAGCTCACCTAGCCCGTCCGACCTTGCATGATCGACTACAACAAGACTAATGACTAACCAACTCAAAGAGCTCGATGGACTTGGTCACCAAGAAGCAACTGACTTACGATCACTCTCCTAACTACTTGAGACACAGTCCAACCTGTTCCAACGACCTCCCCGAAATTAGCGGGCAGACTCCAACGATGGGTGGGTTATATAGAGAAGACTGAGGAGATGTAGAGGCATCGATGCTAACTGCAAAAAACCCTAGCAATCAATCTCTCACGCCTCCATCTCTCTCAAGCTCTCTGATCAACATCAGCCGTCACCTATCATCATCCACCATCGCTCATCACCATCCATCATCAACCTTCAACCATCCGCCATCATCCTTCTCTGTCAGACAACTGCCAGCTAGCTCCTTCCCGTAAGGTCAGCTAGCCCACTGCCGGTGTTCGTCCACCACGTAGCCGAACCGACTCAACCAACAGGATAAGTCGACGCTTGCCACCATTTCTCCCTCTTTGTTCCTGTCATTTGATTACTCCTTCTATCAGTCATCTAACTTGAGGCGTGAATCCTTCTGCCGCACCACACCGGTGTCACCTCGGAATCTCACGTCTCTGTTTGCTATTGTTTCCTTGCAGGTTGTCGGTGCCCCCCAATCTCTAACCCTAATTTTGATTGTAGATTTCTGAGCGTCTACAATGACAATAAACAAGAGTCAGGGACAATCACAAGCTCATGTTGGACTATATCTTTCAAATCTCATTCTCAGTCATGGCACTACAAGAAAGCCTTTTTCTAGCCACGGAAAGCTAGCGACGGATTCTATCCGTCGCTAGCTAGCGACGAATCGCTAGCTCTAGCGACGGATAACATCCGTCGCTAGATCTAACGACTGATAAGCATTTCCGTCGTTAGATTTATGTAACGACGGATAAGACTATCCGTCGTTAACTCTAACGACGGAAATGCTTATCCGTCGTTAGTTTAGTTGACCAGATTTTTTTTTTAAAAAAAATAACGGAAAACTGCAACTCTAGCGATGGATAGACTATCCGTCGCTAGAGTTGCAGGTTATTACGGGAAGCAGAATGCTTCCCTCCCCCATTTTTTCTTCTTCTTCTTCCTTTCTTCTCCCCATTTCGGCCAAAGCCATTCCGGTCCAAATCTCAACCATTTTGTCCATTCTTCGTGTCCATTCGAAGCTCGTGAATCAAGGAGGTCAATTTTGCCGTCAATCTCAAATTCCATCCGCTCATTTCTCCGGATTCGAAAGTAAACCCTAATTTTTTATATTTGGGGATTTTGTTACTTTGGACTAATTTGAGTAATTGAATGTAAAAGGAGAGTATATAGTACTTAGTTTAGAGGTAATTAGGTAATGTTTTACCTTTGAGATGTGCAATTGATATATATTGATTGTGAATTTGAATTTTTAGTATAATATTAGTATGTTTGTAAGTATGTTGGGCTTTTAATTAATTTGATATTGGTGTATATTTAGTAAAATTATGAAGATTTAGTACCTCGTTTTGAAACCCTAACTTTTTGACATATTTGGAAAATTTAGTTAATTTAGACTAATTTAATATGTTTACTATCTAGTTAATTAACCTTGAGATGTGCAATTGTTTGAATTGTTAATTAGTATAATGTTAAGTATGTCGTATTTTTTATTTAAGTATGTTAAGTATGTTAATTAAGATTTGCAATTGTTTCATTTGATAAATTTATACATGTACTAGATTATAAATTATGAGAATTTAATTAATGAAGTGTGTTGATATAATTTGGTGATTACATTCGTAAAATGCATGTAATTTATAATTTATAAATTCGTATTAAAGGGTTGGAATGCTTTATTTGTAATGGGAATTTTGGTAAGAGGCAAAAACTTTATAACATGCAAGAAATGGGGAAATGGGAATCGAGTTGAAAAAATACGATCTAATCAATTCAAACGTGTCAGGTTATATAATCATCCAATGAACACCGATCATTCATGGATGTACTAAAGGATAGTTAATGGCAGAGTTTTACCTAGTTTTGTGGAAGGGGTTGATGCCTTCGTTACATTTGCACTGACACAGACTAATTGTTTGAGTGGGGGGATGATGAAGTGCCCTTGCACCTAGTATAAATGTAGAAATAAGCAATTTTTACCTCCAGAAACGGTAGTGGAACACTTGAAACGTAAGGGGTTTGTAGCTGAGTATGACGTATGGACTTCTCATGGTGAGACATACAAGCCGTTCATGGATTATGAGAATTTGGGGAAGCGTAAAAGAAAACAGAAGCGTGATGGGAAGTACTCAAAATACTTCTACATCTGATGCTAATAATGATCATGAACGGGTTGAGCAAATGGTATATGATATTGCGGGTCCAGATTTCATGGACACCAGGGAGCCAGTAACCGAGGGGGATGCGGAGGAGCCTCCAAATCCTGAGGATCAGGTCTTCTTCGACTTGATGGAATCCGCAAAGAAGCCGGTTTATCCGGGGTGTAAGCACACCGAATTGTCATTGTTGGCTCGGCTAATGAGTTGTAAGGCTAATGGCGAATCTGAATCGAGCTTCAATGAATGGGTACAAGTAATGTCGAGCTTTGTCGAACCAAACCTAGTTCCCACCAACTTTTACCAAAGAAGAAAAGATGCGAGGATGGGGTTGCCCATGGAAACCATAGATTGTTGTGAGGGTATGTGCATGATTTATTGGGAGGAGGATAAAGATCTCTTGAAGTGCAAGTTACGTGGTAAGGACCGTACAAGCGTTACAAGGAGGGCGCCTCAAATAAACGCGTCGAAGAAAATCTCCCACATAAGAAAATGTGGTATTTCCCTCTAGCACCTCGTTTGAAAAGGTTGTACGCTTCAAGTGCTTGTGCTGATAAAATGCGGTGGCACAAGGAGAGAGTAATCCCGGTAGAGGGTAGAATGGAGCATCCATCACACTCACCTGCATGGAAACACTTCGACAAGAGCTATCCGGAGTTTGCATCGGAGCCTAGAAATGTACGATTGGGTACGGATGGTTTTAACCCCTTTGGAAGTGACCGGAAGTACTCTTGTTGGCCGCTTATTATCGACACCGTAACCCGCCCCGGTGAGTGCATGAAGGAACCGTCATGTTCTTGATCGCTTTGGTGCCCGGTCCATATGATCCAGATGTAAGGTGGATGTGTTCTTGCAGCCCCTAATCAAGGAGCTGATCGAGTTGTGGGAAAAAGGTATCCCAGCATATGATGTATCAACGAAGAAGAACTTCAACTTGAGAGCAGCACTATTGTGGACCGTGAGTGGTTTTCCAGCTTACTCCATGCTATCTGGAAGGAAAACCGCGGGCTTTAATGCTTGTCCACATTGTTTGGACGACAGTAGTGCATTTAGACTGAAGGAGAGCGGAAAGGAATGTTGGTTTGATCATCGTAGGTTTCTACCAAAAGATCATCCGTTCAGGAAGAACAAGACTCAATTCTTGAAGGGTCGAGTAGAAATGAAAGGGCCCCCGACAAAACTTACTGGTGCACAGATACTTGCAGAGATACAAAGGCTGGGTCTTATGAAAGTAACTGAACTTGGGTCGGAGAAGCATAACGATAAAATTAGAAAAAATTGTGGATGGAAGAAGAGAAGCATCTTACGGACTTGCCTTATTGAGCACTCTTCTTATCCGTCACAACTTGGATTTCATGCACATTGAGAAGAACGTGTTCGAAACCGCTTCAACACGATTTGCAACATTACGTGGAAAACAAAGGATACTGTTAAATCTAGATCCGAGTTGGATACATTTTGTAATAGGCGGAGTTGACAAAGCGGAATGATAAGGGCGTGGCCCAAGACAACTACAATTGACATTGAAGCTAGGAACAAGCTGTTTGATTGGGTGAGGGGATTGAAGTTCCCCGACGGTTATGCATCGAACTTGGGAGGGTGTGTGGATTCGAAGAAGACAAAGATGTATGGGATGAAGAGCCACGATTGCCATGTGTTCATGGAGAGGCTTCTCCCTGTTGCATTTCGAGAACTACTACCTAAGCCTATATGGAGCGCTCTCGCCGATCTGAGCTTATTTTTCAAGAATTTATGCTCAGGGGTGCTTGAGGATGAAGTGTTAGCAAATCTTGAAAGCAACATTCCATTGATTCTATGCAAGCTTGAGCGTATCTTTCCACCGAGCTTCTTTGATTCTGTGGAGCACTTGCTGGTTCACCTCCCACATGAAGCGAGACTTGCTGGACCGGTTCAGTATCGATGGATGTATCCATTCGAGAGGTGTGTAATAAAGGCATCCATTTACGTAAAATGTTCTTATTTCCAAAGGAACATTATCTTACCTAAATATATATACAACTTACAGGTATTTGGGAAAATTGAAGAAGTACGTCAGCAACAAAGGTAAGCTTGAGGGGTCGATGGCCAATGCATACGTGAGACAGGAAGCTGCCATCTTCTGCAGCTATTACTTTGGAGACCACGTGCCCACTAGGGCATCTAGGCCGGCCAGAAATGCAGACACGTATGAAGTTCAAAAGGATGATGAAGTTACACTTTCAATATTTAGGATCTCAGGTAGATCTATAAGCGAAAGGAATACAGAATGGCTGACAGATAAGGAGGTGAAGGCAGCCCACTATTATGTCCTCTCGAACTGTGCTGAAGTTGATGAATTTATGAAGATCTTTGCTAGGTGAGCAGCTTACTTATTATAACACATAAATTTGAACTTCTAACTACTATCTAATCATGTCATCATGTTCACAGCGTTTTCAAAAAGCGTTGTCTGAAGATGGATCCAAATATGGCAGATGACACACTTGAAGAACTGCTTGAAGAGAAGTTGCCAATTGAATTTCCTGATTGGTTTGAGGATTATGTCCGAGATCCTGCAAACCAAGTCACATGTCCTTACTTACAGTCTTTAGCAGAGGGGCCATTCAGTCGAGTATCCGTTTTTCCATCGTATATAGTAAATGGTCTTAGATTTCACACAATGGATTCTGACACGTCCAAGTCTACTAGCAATTGTGGGGTGTGTGAAAGGTGATCAAAATGGAGGTGATGATTTGTTTGATTTCTATGGAAAACTTAAACGAATTGTGAGGCTTGAATATGCGGTGTGCCTCTGAAAAGAACCGCTCGCTTTGATGTCATTGGTATGATCCGGTCAAAATGGTACGAGGTGTACGAGCAATATCAAATGGTTGAGATTAACCATAGGAGGAGGTGCATTGGCACGGACCTTTTATCTTAGCGATCGTGCACGTCAAGTGATGTTCATTGAATATCCAAGCCTAAAACACGATAAGGCGGATTGGCGTGATACATACAAGCCCGCTCCAGAGTTGAGTACGTTCATAAGGACAAATCAACTACCAACTCGTACCAAGAAGAGGTTGCCGATGAAACAGCGAGAAATTCTGTAGACGCTCGTGATGAGTACATTGACCTGCACGAAGACATATATGTAGACTTAACCATTGGTGACGAGGATCAGAGTATGTGTGTAGTGTAGAGTAGTATATGTATCTTAATTGTTATATGCTTACTTTTCCCATTACATGCCAACTCATGTCTTCATTTATACTAATACAATTTGTTTGTGTTTGTCATGTGCTTTTTGCAGATGCCCCGGCAAAGAAAGTGTAGTTACCAGATTCCCAGCTCTAGTGGGACCTGTGGTTCACCATCGATCACGAGAGTAGCCACAGTGGATCGGGCACTACTCATGTTAGTCGACTCGAAAGGATCGAGCATGGGGACGTCGGTGGTGGTTATGGGCAGACAGACACTTTGACGGTGTCCATATACCAAGATCGTCGATGGTGCTACGTGGGAGGGGAAGTTGGTGTTGTTCCCTAATGGCAGGAGGAAGTAAGTATTATATATACATTTGTAGAACATAACTTAAGATAAGTGTTTATATATATGTCACATGAATTGTCTAATAAATATATGTACTCTTCTATATGTCATTCATAACTGCAGGTTGTGGCCTCAGCAATCTTCAGACGACCTGCATGAGATATTCAAGCTTAGGAGGGAGTTGTCGGGCCAGGGAGGCGAAAAGTGGAGCACACTCAAGGCTGAGACGAAGCACTTCTACTTTGATGAGCTTCGGGTAAGCTTTTATATTTCGACAATTTGTTGTGGTATGTTAGCCACTTAATTGGGTGATATGTTAGTCACCGTTGTGTTAGTAAATTCTAGGACAATTTGTGTGGTATGTTAGCCACTTACTTGGGTGATATGTTAGTCACCGTTGTGTTAGTAAATTCTAGGACAATTTGTGTGGTATGTTAGCCACTTACTTGGGTGATATGTTAGTCACCATTGTGTTAGTAAATTCTAGGACAATTTGTGTGGTATGTTAGCCACTTACTTGGGTGATATGTTAGTCAACATTGTGTTAGTAAATTCTAGGACAATTTGTGTGGTATGTTAGCCACTTACTTGGGTGATATGTTAGTCACCATTGTGTTAGTAAATTCTAGGACAATTTGTGTGGTATGTTAGCCACTTGGGTGAAATGCACCATTGTTTATCTTGAAATTGTGACCTTGGGGCATTAATTTTTACTTTGAATGGAATTGGAATGTAGAAAAAATATTACATTCCGACTGGCCTTATTCCCCAGATGTGGCATGTTTTCGAGAGTTTGGGCTATGACCTGTATAGGCATATGGTGGCTGACATGAAAAAATACCGAGACAAAGGAAAGCCGCCACAGTATAGGCATATTGGGGACGAAGAGTGGGCTATGTGGCATGAGTATTGGAGACTTAATCACGCCGAGGATCACCCCTACAAGAACAAAGTAACCCCGACCGAGCCGCGAGATGGTAAAGGCTCTGCCAGCATCACTGGTCACGAGTGTCACACTGATCGTCAGATGTCGGTAAGTATATATGTGTGTGTTCTGATTACAACATGATTTGTACACATGTGTATTGCTTTCATTTATACCAATTTACCACTTGTTTGCATTCCTACCAACTTACTAACTGCTTGTTGCAATATATAATGTTCTTTAGCTGAACCTGAACCAACCCAAGACTTGCCTAGAGCAAATGAAGATGGGGAAGTTCAAGAACGGCGTTGGGTGGACCGTAAGTCCGAGCTTATCAAAGATATGTATTTGCTAAGTGTTACACAGTATATGCATGTGTATTATAAATTAAATATGAAATTGTAGCTCATTTCGTATACATTTGACTATTACAAAGTGAGGTGGAGCGGATCATTGCGGAGAGGCTGCTCGAGGGTGAGGAGTTGTCCGTGGAAGAACAAGACCGGATCTTTCTACAGGTCAACCCACCCGACAACAAGGGTCGGGTTTATGGTCTTGGTAGTTATGGCGAGACACCGACGCAGCTTCTCCGTGTCCCAGAAGAATCTCGGGGACATGGTGGTGTTTACACATGTGTCGGCGGATGGTGAATGAAGCGGTGACTCCTCCGGATCGAGATTGAAATCTCGGGGATGAGCGTGCTCGTATGAATCGGAGGATGGAAGAGCTCTGTCTTGTATATGAGCGTAATACCCCGGCCCTCGTCTTAGTGATGTTGTGATATTTTGGATACTATGCTACTTTTTACTTTGTTGGATATTTGGATTTATATTCGGATATGTAGACTTTATTTTGGATAATTTATTTTTTGGACGAATCGTTGTTGTTAATTAATGCAATTTCTCCTTTATGACATATCACTATTATATTTGTTGAAAAAAACAGGTGAAAATTATAAAATAATTAAAAAAAATTTAAAAAAAAACAGTAGTTTAGCGACGGATAATTACGAATTAGGGCGTTCTAGCCCTAATTCGATTAGAGACGGATAATTATCCGTCTCTAATGGCGACGGAGGGTCAACGCCCTATCCGTCGCCAATTCCGTGGCTATTAGCGACGGATACAAATCCGTCGCTAATTCGCCTTAGAGACGCCCGTCATTAAGACGGGCGTCTATCCGTCGCTAAGGATCGGCAGGGGTTTAGCGACGGATAATTCCGTCGCTAAACCCCTGTTTTTTTGTAGTGTGGTCAGCTATATGTGGCATTCTCGAGGTCACAAGCAAGAAAGGACTAAAGGTTTAGTGCTTGATCAGGAAGTCAATACAACCGATACAATAACCAACGCAATTTACAAGGAGGTATTTAGTTCTGATTTTTTTTATATTGATAAACATTATATTGTGAGGTATGTCTGTGTTCATTTATTAACTATTTTTTCATATGTCGTTATGCAGTTGATGATTACTCATCCCGATGGAGATTGTAATAACTTAATTTGAATTATTATTTTAAATTCTGCAATGTATTCAACCTTGAATTGTTTTAATTTTATTTCTCTTTTATTTTATACATATGTCGATGTACAATAATTTCTATGATAAGTAAACTATGTCGTGGCAACGCCACGGGTTAGAACTAGTTTTTAGTAAATTTGAAATTAAATACACTATTATTGATAAAATCAATCCCTTATTTATAGGAAACTAAATCAAAACACATCATTATCAACACGTTCACACGCCAAACGCTAGTTGAAACAAGGAAGTATTTGTTAATTGATAGAAGCATATAAGCGAGGGAAGAAAGAAACACAGAGCGTTGCAACGCTTGCGACTCTAGTACTTCAATTGGCCTATTTCATTTCTACCTTTAACTCAAATCTTAGTAGTCCTTTATCTTCTTTTTTTCCTAATAATTCCGCCATATTCCAAACCAAAATGAGCCTAAATGTCCATATCCCAAATTCCAGACTGGCCAAAATGCAAATTTGTGTGGTTAGCTCAACCCCAAAGGAAAGGACCACACCAATTTTCCACAAAATCCTCCAAAACCTTTTGGGCCATAGCAACAAGTTGATATCTCTAAAATTTCAATATGGTTAAATGACATTAGATAATGTGACTACAATTCTCTTTATTTAAACTTATTTATAGTATAAAAAATAATTAAGATTTAGTGATTGTCGTTTAGAATCAATTCAAAGTACCCGATAGTGTTCGACTGCATTCGTCGCATGTTGCGGATTACATTGAACTATCGAAAAAAAGAAATGCATAATTTTCTTTTTCTTTTTTGAGAACTTAAATGCATAAATATTTGACAACATGAGAATTTGATATTCATTCATAAAAGTCGGAAAATTCCAATGGATCCAACTACTACAGTAAGACACCGGGATAAGATCATGGTATAACAAACCCATAAAAAAACCACACTAAACACGTGTCACAAGTTCCCGTCAAATCAATTCCCAAATTTGTCAGTTACTCACTCACAAATATCAACATTCCCTGTATTTTCTTTTTTCAGCTGACAACAGATAAGTCGTCTTCTTCTCACTCACACAAACGATAAAAAGACTCACTCCCACACCTCATCACCGCCATGTCCACCGCCCATCTCTTCCGGTGCTCCGCCACACCCTCGACCGTCCTCCCCTCCCCACCACCACCTCACCCACCTCAAATCCTCAACCTCTCCGCCAAATACGTCCCCTTCACCTCAATCTCCACCTCCACTCCCGCCTCCGAATACTACTCCCTCGACGAAGTCGTCTACCGCAGCCAAGACGGCGGCCTGCTCGACGTCCAGCACGACCTGGCCGCGCTGCGGCAGTTCGACGGGAGCTACTGGAAGGCACTGTTCGACTCTCGCGTGGGGACCACCAAGTGGCCGTACGGGTCCGGTGTGTGGTCGAAGAAGGAGTGGGTGTTGCCGGAGATTGACAGCGAGGATATTGTCAGTGCGTTCGAAGGGAATTCGAATTTGTTTTGGGCGGAGAGGTTTGGGAACAAGTTTGTTGGGATGAATGATTTGTGGGTCAAGCACTGTGGGATTAGTCACACAGGTAGGTACATATTCACTACATTTTCCAAATATGTTTTCAGATTACGAATTACTAACGGTATCAGGATAATTTATCTATATAAAAAACACACGGGTTGACAAACGTTGGTGATTTTTTTACAACATAGATCGTTTTCTGGATAAGATGTCTCTAGATACTTTGTGTGTCAGATTATACATTCAGTATTTCCTTAAAAAAAACTCCTTTTATGTTGGATATGTATAACAAAACTAGCTTGATTATCTTATCCGGCGACTTATAACTTAAAACCGAACTGATTAGTTATCCGGTAGATGATTATACATGTGATATTGGGAGACTATGAACTAGTTGATTCATGGGCTATTTGATTGGTAGCTAACTTATATTTTGAACAAGCCACTTGCATCTCATTGAATCAACTACCAGTTAGGCTTTCAAGTGACTTATTTTGGTTAAATGGTCATATTAGGACATTTATGTTATAAGACTGGTGATAATCTAAAGTTAGACATAGTCTTTTTGTCCTTATCAAGTTGCTTAATAGTGTTCCCAGTGCAATTCGAGAATAACTTGTGTTGGACGGTATGCTATCAGGGTTAGACCCTCGGGTGGTTGGTGTAGTTTTGATGTGTGTCTAATCTATAGACGGTCTAACTGAAGTTTTTGCTGCGAATGGGCTCTATTTTAATATCTCAAACTAAAATCTCAATGTGTTGTTTTCTTAGTGTTTGTAGTTTTGTACAGGTGTCAATTTTCATCTTAGTGTTTGCAGTGTCCAACTGGCATTGCAATTAAATTTGAGTTTACGCATTTAATTGAATCGATACTCGTGGGATGATCGGGTAAAGATCTTCTAAAATATATCTCTTGTCTAGTACTCCTTGTTTCATGTCTCAGCTAACAAATTGAGCTAGGTTGTTGATTTGATAGGAAGTTTCAAAGATTTGGGCATGACAGTTTTGGTTAGCCAAGTAAATAGGCTGATGAAGATGAATAGCCCGATTCTGGGAGTTGCTTGCGCATCCACAGGAGACACTTCTGCTGCACTTTCGGCTTACTGCGCAGCAGCAAATATCCCGTCTATCGTGTTTCTTCCCGCAAACAAGATTTCCATGGCGCAGCTGGTGCAGCCTATTGCAAATGGTGCATTTGTTTTGAGTATTGACACGGATTTTGATGGTTGTATGAAGTTGATACGGGAAGTGACGGCAGAGTTGCCAATTTACTTGGCGAATTCGCTGAACAGTTTGCGTTTGGAAGGGCAGAAAACTGCCGCGATCGAGATATTGCAGCAGTTTGACTGGCAGGTTCCGGATTGGGTAATTATTCCAGGAGGAAATCTAGGGAATATTTACGCTTTCTACAAAGGGTTCAAAATGTGCCAGGACTTGGGCTTAGTGGATAAGATTCCGCGGCTTGTTTGTGCTCAAGCACAGAATGCTAATCCACTGTACATGTACTACAAGTCTGGTTGGAAGGATTTTAGTGCAATGACGGCGAAAACAACATTTGCTTCTGCGATTCAGATTGGCGACCCTGTTTCAATAGACAGGGCGGTTTTTTCAATTAAGAACTCGAATGGGATTGTGGAAGAGGCTTCAGAGGAGGAACTGATGGATGCTATGGCATTAGCGGATTCTACCGGGATGTTTGTTTGTCCACATACAGGGGTGGCTTTGACAGCATTGATGAAGCTAAGAGAGAAGGGGATTATTGGCCCGAATGACAAGACAGTTGTGGTTAGCACGGCTCACGGATTGAAGTTCACGCAGTCGAAAATTGAGTACCACTCGGGGGAGATTAAGGACATGGCTTGTAGGTATGCGAATCCGCCCGTGGGCGTGAAAGCTGATTTTGGGTTGGTTATGGATGAGCTGAAGAAGTACTTGTCTAACAGATAGAGATCATAGATGTATCATATACACGTGATGGTACATAACATGTTTGAATTCTGGTACTGTCAAAGTTGAGTGAGTTTCTTTTTCTTCCTTTTCTGATGAATTAATGGTGAGTTATGAGTTTCTTGCTGGAAATTTCTGAGTGTATTTTGTAAATTTTGAACATTTATAAATCTGTATGACTTGTATCTGATGCTAGGATATCAATTATGCGCATGATCTTGTACAAAAGTTTTATTTATGTTCAGACAATAGATGAAAGCTTGTGCCTGCATCTAATTATATGAAGCGGAAATATTATTATTCTTCGGAGGTTCTAAATTACTATTTAGATATTGTAGTGTAGTGTTAGGATCAGAGAATCCATTTTTAGCTGTTTCGGAAAGTTTGGCAAGTTAGCTTAAAAATAGTGAAGCCATAGGATTATAACACGTGGCTTGTGATCGAACGGATGTTGTGCATCAAGTTCGTTATCACTGTTTTGGTTCGATCGATCCTTTAAATAGCCGATTCATTTGTGATTGTAATCATTGGAATATATTTGAATCATAATCAATCCGTGCTCAACCGTTCCGGTGAGTATTCTCTTCATTTGTGATCGTATTTCTCGTGATAGGACTACTTATCTTAACAATTGGTACCAGCAGCCATTCCTTTTGCGAAGTCTCTGATCATCCATGGCGAAACCGAATCATACAGCTCGAATTGAGTTGTTGGAAGCTGAAATTGGTGAAATTAAGCTGAGTTTGGGAAATATGGAGGCGAATCAAGCTCAATTTAAGGAAACTCAGGATCGTATGCAGGCCAGTCAGGAGCGGACGATTACAATGCTTGAGGAGATGCTTCGTCGCAATCCTAGCCGCCGATCGGAAGGTTCTCCAGTTGAGCCAACGCGAAATGAGGTTAATTCTTCTTCTCATACGCGTTTTACTGCTCCACGTATGGATTTTCCCCGATTTAGTCATGATAGCCCTCGTAGTTGGTTGAGGAAATGCAATAAGTACTTCATGATAAATTCCATGAATGATGTGGATAAAGTGGTAATGGCTGGTATGTATTTTGAGGGGGCTGTGGAGAGCTGGTATTTGGATAATATTGAGGGTAAGGAATCTATGGGATGGAGTAGATTCGTTGAGCTGCTTTTGTACCGATTTGTTGCTGCAAATGGTGAAAATTTGGTTGGTGAATTTAACAAACTTAGGCAACACGGTACAGTGGATGAGTATGTTCATAAGTTTGATGAGTTGAAATCATTTATGAAGCATAAGCATGGGCAGTTAGATGAAGATTACTACATTAACAGTTTTATTAGTGGCTTGAAAGGTGAAGTAAAGCATATGGTAGAACTGCTAACTCCTGTTTCTGTTGAGCAAGCTATTTTAATGGCTAGAAAACAGGAGGCATTACTTGATGCTGTCAATAAGGGAAAAGGAGGTAAACTGGTTACTGGTACAAAAGTGGTGAAGTTTGGAGCAGATGCTGGTAAGATAGTTGGTAATGGTAATGAGAAGTCCTCTTATATTAAGAAACTATCTCAAGAGGAGATTGATGACAGAAAAAAGGAGGGGATTGTGTTTCAATTGTGATGAACCATACACTTATGGTCACAAGTGTAAGAAACTATTTGTCATCATGGTGGAAAATGAGATGTTACCAATTATGCTTAGTGATGATGCTGTAGAGGATAATGGGGAAATCAGGATATCTGCACATGCTGTTAGTAGTATGGATGTTGCAGATACTATTAAGGTGAAGGGGCAAGTTAAGAATGTTACTCTTATCATATTGATTGATTCTGGTAGCACTCATAGTTTTCTATATCCACAAGCAGCACAGAAACTTAATTGTGATCTGGAATCTACAAATCCTCTGTCAGTTTCAATTGCTGGTGGTGGAAGGTTGCATTGTGATTCCAAGTGTAAGAATCCGACATGGGAAATGGCCAATCACAGCTTCACATCAACATTGAAGGTTCTTCCACTTGGTGGTTATGATATGGTTTTGGGGGTTGATCACTTGAGGAAGCTTGGTCCATTGTTGTTTGATTTTGTAGAGAAGACAGTCAGCTTCAATTGGCATGGTCAGGTAGTAGTGTTGCAGGGTATTCACCAGGAGCTGGGAAGCATAAGATTGATTACTGGCAAAAAATTACACAAAACACTGACTAAGAACAAGAGTTCAATACTGGGGTGTATTTTCTTAATGGAAGCTTCTACTGACAGTGATCAATCTGGTGATGAAGTATTACTACAGCCTATGTTACTGGAATATGATGATATATTCTCTGAACCAACTCAACTGCCACCCCATAGACCTTGTGATCACAAGATTACATTGAAACAAGGCACTGATGCATTCAAGCAAAGACCATACAAGTATTCATTCATGCAGAAAAGAGAAATTGAAAAGATTGTGAATGAGTTACTTGAGAATGGTTTCATTCAGAATAGTCATAGTCCATATAGCAGTCTTGTGCTTATGGTGAAGAAGAAGGATGGGTCATGGAGGATGTGCGTGGATTACAGAAAATTAAGAACACTCACTATTAAAGATAGTTACCCAATACCTTTAATAGATGACTTACTGGATGAGTTGGGGCAAGCGAGGGTGTTTTCCAAGCTTGATTTGAGGTCAGGATATCACCAGATAAGGGTGCATGTGGATGATATTGAGAAAACAACATTTGTCACAGATACAGGGCTTTATGAATTTAAAGTAATGCCATTTGGGCTTACTAATGCCCCAGCAACTTTTCAGGCTCTCATGAATGATGTATTCCGGGCTTATCTGAGGCAATTTGTACTTGTTTTCTTTGATGATATTCTGGTTTATAGTGCAAATATGGAGGAGCATTTGCAGCATCTACAGGTTGTTTTAGCTTTACTGAGAAAACATACTTTGTTTGCAAAGAAAAGCAAGTGTGTATTTGGCAGGGATTCAGTTGAATATCTTGGTCATGTCATCAGCAATGGGCAGGTTTCGGCAGATCCTAAAAATTCAAGCCATAGCTGATTGGCCCATTCCAAAGTCCTTGAAGGCTCTCATAGGTTTTCTTGGCTTAACAGGATATTTCAGAAAGTTTCAATCCCAGTATGGAGTAAAGGCTAAAATATTGTATGGTTTGACTAAGAAGGGTATGTTTAAGTGGTCAGATGAAGCAACTGCATGTTTTGAGGCTTTGAAGTTAGCTATGTGCACTCCACCTGTGTTGCATTTACCTGACTTCAGTAAAGAGTTTATTGTGGAAACTGATGCTTGCTATGAGGGTATAGGAGCAGTATTGTTGCAGTCTGAGCATCCACTAGCATATATGAGCAAGGCCTTGAGTAACCGAAATTTGGGTCTTTCAGTATATGAAAAATAATTTCTAGCCATCATTTCTGCAGTTGAAAAATGGAGAAATTACTTGTTACATGCTCAATTTGTGATTAGAACTGATCAGAAGAGTCTGAAGTTCCTGATGGATCAAAAAATCTCAACTCCTATACAGCAGAAATACATGACTAAGCTACTTGGCTATAGTTACAAGATTGAGTACAAAATTGGAGCTAGTAACAAGGTAGCAGATGCTTTGTCTAGAAGAGATAATAGTGACACTGGAGGTTCACTCATGGTTTTATCTGTCATACAACCACAATGGATCACTGAGCTTCAAGCCAGCTATGAAGGTGATGTTATAGCTGATTCAGTGTTTGCTGAGCAAGCTTTTAATCCTTACAATATGTCACTGTACACTGTGGATCAAGATATCTTGAGGTTTAAGGGTAAGATATATGTTGGTTCAAGTACTGAGCTCAGAAAGGAGATTATACTTAACATGCATACTAGTGCTGTTGGGGGTCATTCTGGTATAACTGCAACATACCAAAGATTGTTAAGTGTGTTTTGTTGGCCTGGCATGAAACAAAGAATTACTGAGATAATTTCTTCCTGTGAGGTATGTCAGCTAAACAAGCATGAGAATGTATCTATTCCTGGTATGCTGGTTCCTATACCAAGCCCTGAAGGTGCATAGCAGCATTTAACCATGGATTTCATTGAAAAACTGCCAAAATCTAAAGGAAAAGATACTATATGGGTGATTGTGGACAGGTTTACTAAGTATGCTCACTTTGTGGCCTTATCCCATCCATTTACAGGTCAATCCCTTGCTAATCAATTTGTTGACTCTGTCTACAAACTTCATGGTTTTCCATTGAGCATTATATCTGACAGAGACAAGATCTTCACCAGTCAGTTTTGGAAGGAATTGATGAAGGTCTGTGGGATTCAACAAAAGCTTAGCACAACTTATCATCCTCAAACAAATGGCCAGTCTGAGAGAGTTAATCAATGCCTGGAATCATATTTGAGGTGTATGATTGGTAGCTGTCAAAGAAGGTGGTGTAAGTGGTTATCTTTGGCTGAATGGTGGTACAATTCCAGTCATCATTCAGCCATTCAAATGAGTCCCTTTGAAGCTCTTTATATGGGTACAAGCCTCCTCATGGTGCTATGGCTTTGCAAACACCCATTACATCAGAGAATCTGCAATAATTTGTTGGTGAGAGACAAGTCATGTATCAGAGAATCAAGTCTCATTTGGATGTTGCTGCAAATAGAATGAAACAGATGGCTAATAAAAGGAGGAGTGAAAGGCATTTTGAGGTGAATGACTGGGTATATTTGAAGCTAAGGCCTTACAGACAATATTCATTGCATAACAACAGGTTATGGAAATTAAGTCCTAAATATGCAGGACCTTTTCTGGTAATTGAAAGAGTTGGTGAAGTTGCATATAAGCTACAGCTTCCTGCTGATAGTAGAGTTCACCCAGTGTTCCATGTTTCTCTGCTTAAGAAACATGTGGGTGCAGAGGCTCCAGTGGTTGTGATTATGCCTCCAATGGACAATGAAGGCCAGTTAATGCTGCAGCCAGTTTGCCTTGCTTGGTAGGAGGATTACTAAGAGGAATAATGCTGTTGTGGCACAAGTTTTGGTGCAATGGGCTCACTTGTCACCTGATGAAGCTACCTGGGAGGACTGGCAACCATTGATTCAGTCTTTTCCATACATAGAGCCTTGGGGTCAAGACTCAAGTGAAGGAGGGAGTAATGTTAGGATCAGAGAATCCATTTTTAGCTGTTTTGGAAAGTTTGGCAAGTTAGCTTAAAAATAGTGAAGCCATAGGATTATAACACGTGGCTTGTGATCGAACGGATGTTGTGCATCGAGTTCGTTATCACTGTTTTGGTTCGATCGATCCTTTAAATAGCCGATTCATTTGTGATTGTAATCATTGGAATATATTTGAATCATAATCAATCCGTGCTCAACCGTTCCGGTGAGTATTCTCTTCATTTGTGATCGTATTTCTCGTGATAGGAGTACTGATCTTAACATGTAGATTGATTTCTTAGGAACTAGGTTTTGTCAGCCGCCTGTAAGGATTAAGGATCCTTGTAGAAAAACGTTTAAAACGAGTGGAAATAAGGTCAGGCGTGTAGGGATCTGGATTATAGTGTTTGTTAGTTGAGATACTCCACTTCTATGGTGGTAACTGGTAAGTGGGTGGATAATAATATTAGTAAAACGTGACTTGGACTTTGGCTTATTTAACTTGACACGGTCAACCCTATGTCACAATTTTAGACCCATCACCTTTGGAATGGTCACCGAGAATTTTGGGTTTGTTAACGCTTCATTTGGTTTGAAAGAAAATGGAGGAAAATAAAAAAATTTGGGAAAAATATTATTTCCGTAGTTCTCAAGAAATTCTAGAAAATTCATCAAAATATATACAAAATACATCTATCTCCACAAAATAAGGAAAGTTATTTTTCCCTCATATTTTTCAGGAAAATCTTATTTCCCCCTTTTTTTTCTTTTCCCCCATTTTTTTTTTTGTTTTCCCCCATTTTCCCTCAAACCAAATGAAGCCTAAATGATCAAATTTACCAGTTATCAGTTATTGGGTTGATCACTAGCTGCCTGATTGGTATAGAGTTAAAAAATTGAATTAAGCAAAAAATTTAGTTGATGAATAATAACTGAGTTAAAATTGAGTTATAAAAAATGGTGTTTGGGATAGAGTTAAAAATTTATAGGGTTGTTATATAGGGTGTGTAAGAATAAAGTGATATGTATAAGAAGGAAGTGATGTGTTTGTTACTTTTTAAGTTATTTGATTGGTTTAAATTTGTTAGTTTGATTGGAAAAGTAAAGATGAAGTGAAAGTAGGGTAAAAATAGAATGATGATTATTTAGTGGAGAAAAAATTGAGTTAAAATTTTTACTGTAAAAGATACAAAACAAATACCCAGAAATATTTTTAACAGATGAATAGTCTGTTTTAGATGAATGTCAAACAGCCGGTGAAATCTCGATATTAGTTTCGACTTTCGACTAATTGGGGGTTTTGTATTTCCCGTTTGTTCGATTTTAGTATTTTGGTATAATGTTATTGTGATCAATGCATGTTAGATACATAAAAATTTTATTTAGAAAAAAAAACACATAATTTTACTATATTTCTTTAATCTATTTATACAGTCTCATCATGGTATCAATAAATATACAGTGAAATTGGTCCATTTTAATTGATTTTATTTAACCATGCATCTTTTGGTGATTCATAGATAAAATTAGCATTGGAACCAAAATTTCCCCAGAACTTGCCAAATGTTCTTTACTTTTTAAGAGAAGGAGATTGTTGGGCCACCAAGCAGTCTTGTTTGTCTTTGATGTCAGACCAGCCCGAGAAGAAATTGGGTCTGATATATAAAAATCAGTCAGCCCAAATGCCCAATGGTGCTTGTGAAATGAAGAAGACACTCACAAGTCACAAGTACAACTCACTAGTCACAATATTCCAGGTTGAAATTTTATTTGAGTGAAAGCTCAAATGCTGGAACAAAACAACTCATCTAATGGTGTGACCAATACAAAACCAAATCATATTCCAAACTGATCAAATCCTTTAGGATTGATCAGAGTTTGGATGGACATGCCGCCCCTTCCCACATCCGTCTACGCCTCTGAGCATTTCTACTGTTCAATGATACAAAACACGTTACAATTTTAAATAAATGGTAATTTACATTCTGGATACGTTTTGTGACAATTGTGGCTTGCATTTGAACGCGTTATGCCATTCTGTTGGTCGCCAACTTGCTATCTTGCGCGTTTGAACATGTTATGCTATGAGGTACCCATTCCCTGCCCTTAAATAAAAGTGCTAAAAAGCAAAACAAGTTATCTGCTTCCCTACAATGCTCAGATCACTACACTAAATTTGACCCTTTTGGGATAAAAAAGTCTTGGTACTTTAGGACTTACCCCATTGGATACTACTACTCATGACTTAAGTGCCTTTTGTTTGTCCACAAATATAGTTTACAGAAAGCAACAGGAGTAGGCCCAGAGAGTTATCATGAGGGGTTTCAGAATCCAACTCATGGCTTGGTTGGTGGCTTGGTGCCTTACTCTAAGACACATAGACACCTCCATGAAAACAACAAATCAGAACTCAGATGGTCCTGCAATAAAGCTCCTTGCCCAGTTCTTCTCATGATAAAAGAAGATTAGAGCCTCTAAAAAGCTCATCTAGGTGACCAATGACCATCAGGGGACCAGCAAATCACAATCTACTAGGGCTCCCATTTATAATTGTGATTCCTGACGTTTCTTCGAATTTCAATCACACTACGGATCACGTCCAATTTACAAATCAATCAATCACACCAAAGTATGTGCCCGATACTAATTTGGTATCAAATAGAGAATCAGGGCGATGCGGCCATGCAGGTGCAAGATCTACTTGTAGAAATGGACGCGCTAGTCTTCCTTTCGACTCAAAAGAAGATGTTTATCCTATGAAAATCTCAACAAAAGGGGTAACCATCATCAATGTATTACAACATCCAACATCAATATGTAATGGTTAGAGGCCGCCTTGTAAAGTTTTCACGCGACTCATTTTGAAAAGTAGATAACTCAATGCATTACATATTTACATGTTTGGTTCTAAGCTAATGTGTGTCTAAATCATAGACCGAAAAGAGTCGCTCTCAAATAATTTAATCCAACGAAAATCTCAACCTTGTAAAAGAGGGTTGCAAGGCACCCACGATCGAGACCACCGGTAAATTTCACATGTTCATGTCTAATTACTAGTTCGTGCACAAGTAGTATACAAGGAACCGTACTATTCCCAGGGCTAAAATATCACCATGGAGCATCACAAATAGTAGTAGTAAAATACAAACCAGAATCTTAAACAAGAACAAAAGACACAGAGAGAGGATATACAGTCAAAGCAACTTTAGCATCAATATGAACTTTTAATCAACTGATAGATGATCATTACAGTACTACTAATACTCACAAAACACACAAGTCACATGTCACAACTCAACCTCTACAGCTAATTAAAGTTCTCCAATTGACTGCCAAAAAACACAACTGGAGCGTCAAAACCCAACACCAATATACAAATTTACCATTCTCCATTACCAACAACTCCTTAATCAACTCACCAACGAACTAGGACATCCACCCCTTCAAAAAGGGGTCAGTATTCAGCCGGATTAACTGCACCTACCAGATACGGGTGACAAATGATAGAAAACTTTAATCAACTCCAATAAGCAACAATATGGATTATCAGATAGTAAAATTCAAAATCTCTTTTGTTTGTTTGTCTTTTTCACTTTTCCTTTGCTTCAATGCGCAAAAAGTAATTGCTAATTTCATAAAGTCAGACACCATTATTTGATTTCCACTTCCGGTCGGGTCGGGTCAACCCACAATCCGCTTCTCTTTCATCGAACTCATCTTCTCCAATCTCCACTCATCTCGGAGCCTAGCAATGAAATTATCCGCTTTCATGTTCACATCCGGACTCGGGCAAGTAACCGACGACCCGATTAAATCCTGACCGTCCGATTTAAACGAGCTCGTATCGAAATCCTCACGCTCCGGCGAGCTGCACATTGAGCTACTCGCACTCTGTATCCTCACGAAATCCCCACGCGCCACGAATTTCACCTCCGGCATCCTGAACGGCGGCGGAGGCGGAGGCATCGGTATCAGCGGAGACTGCGGCGCGTATATTGCACTGTCGGCGTACTGATTGCTCGGTCTCGGCGGCTTAGGCGGCCTTCCGAAGCTCCGCCGTGGATCTGACGGCGGCGGAGGTGGTGGAGGCGGCGGATGCTTGAATCGGCGACTTATGCTTCCGGTTTTGAAGATCGAGTTGAGAATCGATGAAGGAGGAGGTGGAGGAGCTGGCGGTGGATCTAACGGCGGCGCGTGAGACGAGGAATTGAACCGGCTGCTTTTGCTACCGGTTTTGAATAGGTTGTTGAAGATCGAATTCGGCGGAGGAGGAGGTGGTGGAGGTGGCGGTGCTCCGGTAGGTGAGGCGGTAGGAACGGAATGCACGCGTTTGGTTTTTGTTCCTTTTTTGAAGAGATTCTGTAGCATTTTGGATGGAGGTGGTGGTGGTGGTGGAGGAGGCGGAGGAGCTGGTGTTGATTGCGGCTCCGGTACGGCGGCAGGAGGTGGAGAGGAAGTGTTCTCAGTGGCATTTTCGTAAATATCTCTGCTCTTCACTCTCTTCTTCTTTTTTCGTTTTTGCCCCTTGTACAGTGAAGCTATTGCAGTTGCAAATTCCTTCTTCACATTTACGCCGCTCCTTTTCTTCGGAACTGTTTCGCTGATTACATCAGGAAACTGAAACTCCGGTTCAGGTTCCGGTTCCAGCTCCGGTTCAGGCATCGGCTCCGGTTCAGGTTCAGGTTCAGGTTTAGGCTCCTCTTCGACGACCTTCACTGGTAGTGGTGGTAGTTCATTGATTTGAGCTTCTTCCTGTGTTTCATTCTCAACTTCCTTTTTAACTCTCCGTGAGACGCTACGGTGAGATCGAGATCGCCTCTTCTTCACCGGAGCAGCTGGCGGTGGAAGATTTTCCGGTAGCGGTTGAGGATTTCCCGGCGGCGGAGGATTTTCCGGCGGTTCTGATGAACTGACTTCGAATTTATCAACTGGAATTTCTCGAACAGGCGAAGTAACTACACTTCTCACATCCTCCTCACTCACCACAGTGCTGTGAATCTGAGGCCTCTGCAAATACAAATTCAAATCCTCATTCTCATGCTCAATTTCACGCGATTGGTAAAATTTCAATTCGAAATCGTCATGAAATCTCAATTCATTTCCATTTCCACCTCCACTTCCCCAAAGCGACTCGTTCCGTAGATCAGGATACGAGCTGCTGCTCCTCCTCAGCCTCACGCCGCCGCTCTCCGCCGTGGCATTGGCGTACACTTTTCTATCAGGATACTCCAGCCAATTCACCACCGAGTGCCTCGGCTCGGATACAAAATTCGAAACAACAGTACTATCTACCGGGTTTTGGCGTGGAACTACGCCTTCATCAGGAACGTCGTCGTTGCGTCTGGCGAATACGCCGCATAGGATGGCAAACAGGACTAGGACAATGTTGAAATAGTCCCAGCTTTTCTTAACTGAATTAGGCCTGATGAGCTGATTGGCATGGGATATGAACGGAGGGAGGATGAAAAACAGGAGGAGTAAGAGGAGGATTGGGACGGCGAGGATTAGAACGACCGGGTTGAGGAGCGGTGACGGCGGGTTGCGGTGGCGGCGAGGTTGAGACCAGAAGGGTGATGAGTCGCCGTCTGGTTCCATTTGGTTGTTTGGTGGAGGTTTAGCTTTGAATTGAAGAGGTGTTTTTTGTTTTATAAGGTTTGGTTGTTTGGTGTGGCTAATGGGACTTGGTCATAACAGTACATGACAGAGGGGTTTAAGGCTAAGTGAAATGATTTGGATCATATTTATATAGTTTGTGAGAATCTTAATGCATGCTTGGAAAAGGGTGAAAATAATTTACCTCATTTTTCAATTACATTATCTTAGATATAGTTTCATTTACTTTATTGGTCAAACCCTCAATCAGTCAATCAAACAATGAATATTTGAACAATTGAATAATATTTAAATTAAAAAGGTAAGTAAGTATGAATAAAAATTGATAGTTTGTTATTAAAGTGGAAAATTGAATATTTATTTAAATATAATATAATAGAAAAGTAGATATTGTATTGATAAATGTGTAAAAATGAGTGTTATTAGATCGGTATGAGTTTAGTCGGGGAGAAGGACAACTAAAATCAAGGCAAATGAATCACTTTATCGTAAATTTTGTGAATCATTTTATCGTAAATTTATGAATAACTTTATCGTAAATTTTGTCGTGTAATGTAATAATTTAAGAACACCTTCATAATAACATAAAGTAGTTTTTCCAAATGAATCACTTTATTATCATTTAATGAATAAAATTATTGAAAATGATAAGATGTAATTAACTGATAATATTACCGGTTAGATAGCGTTAAATACACAATTAAATAATCTATTTGGTGTACATACTCGTACGTTTGGACAGGTGGAGACTGGAGAATTGGGAAGAAAGGATGATTGGGCTTAATCTCCTGATTATTTAGCATTGTCTATTTAAGCTATGTTTTAGGTAATGGATAATAATAATGATAAGTGGTGTACAGACAGTACAGTACATGAATGAAACAGGTTGGTTCAGGGTGTGATATGATAGTATGTATGATTTATACGTTTGAACGGATTACTGATAATTTTATTCTATTTTTATGATCACCAAATCATCCAATTCTTTCAATGATTGCGTTACCTGTACTTTGATTTATTCTTTTCCGAAATGGTAATCACCCGTATTTCTTTCATTTCTAGAATCCGACTATTGGCGTATAACACTTAGATTACTAGTCAATCGAGGCCCGACTATTTCGATTGATATACTTGCTACTATTGCTATTTGTTCCTAAAGTGCCATTATGCTGGGCCAATCAAACACACGGACACACATACTTGCATCACACATGGAGAATTTCTTAGCGTGGATCATTAGAGCAATTGTAACTTAAATTCAAGCTAATACGGTTAGATCAACGAAAGGAAATTTGCACCTTCTTGTTTATGTTAATACCATTGTTAATCTATCTAGACTTCCTAAAACATTAACACGTTACATTTATATAGTTTTTTGGAGAAGGATTGACTTGTTCGGATTTATTCAATGTGGTATGGTTTAATTTTTTTCAAATTTGAGTATAAAGGCCCAAATATTTAAATATGTCCGGGAAATTATTAAGGGTGAGCGATTGGCGATTGAAATTAAGATGGAACTCTAATAAGGAGGTCTATTTTCACCAATTATCTTCACAAACTACTGGATGTTATTTTCCACATGAATCATGGCACCATATTAAAACATATTTCTATCATATCACTTGCTCCACATATTTTAACTTACTCCATGATAGGAGAATGATTTGCTTATAATCTTATTTTAACCAGAGTCCCTTTCACTTGTTGCCAACCAGTTCCACGACCCAATATTTCAGATTAATAAATCGATGTAAGTATACTTAACATACTTAACTTCTAAATCTCTTTATCCTAATTTGTCACCGTAACGACACGTTAGAAGCAAATATTGTTTGCACATACAAATAAAATGCATTTTTTATTACCATTAAAATTTCAAATTTCAAAATACGTCACTGTCCAATTGACTATGGACAATCAAACGGGCTGTTTAACCTCAAGTCCAAGTTAATGAGTTATCAGGGGGCCGCCAGTTCCATTAATAATATCCGACGATGTTTTCAGTTGCGTAATTCATTGTATATGTTTTCTTGTACTACATACTACTAACTTTATTTTATATATTTATCATTTTTAACTGTTACATAAAACTTTATACATTACACGA
Organism: Plantago major; assembly: GCA_026545765.1. Taxonomy (NCBI): domain Eukaryota; kingdom Viridiplantae; phylum Streptophyta; class Magnoliopsida; order Lamiales; family Plantaginaceae; genus Plantago; species Plantago major. The sequence continues at coordinate 89,163,455 of CM048842.1, forward strand.
AAAATAAAAAGTTACTTCATAGTTAATAATTAATAAATATTTTAACTTTACAACTTTTTTAATTTTTTCTAGTAAATAACAATATTAGTTAATGCATTTTGTCCAACAATCTACCCAACGTCATCAGCTGCTACACTACAATAAATTCATTTAAATTTGACAGCCTAAAAAAATCCAGAAATGGATGGCCTTTTCAGTTACATGGACGGAAATTAGACTACTATTTTGGCTTGGTAGTGCTATAATTTTTCCCAGGCATAAAAATGAATTGCTTCATTACAGATTTATGGACGTAATTACGTTATAAGTTATAAAGTTTCATGAAGTGGTGAGATAAGATCGTATATACTGAAATTGAAAAGATATACGAAGTAGTGAATTGTTAATGCGATGTTTAGTGTGGAGTTTTATTTAATGTGGTTGTGATGTAATTTTGTGTGTTATCTCCAACATTCCTTAAACTCTTGTAAAGTTTAATTTGAGCTTTAATATAATTATACCGATTCACCAAAGAAAAAAAATATACATATCTATGTTGTAAAGACAAAAATATCAATTTTTTCAAACAAAATGTCTATGATTCTAACCCTAACCTGCTTTTTTCACTTTATTTTATGTTTAAGAAAAACACCGATGCTTTAACCTAATTCACAAAATTTCATGAGAGACGATCTGTAGATAAGTTATCTAGAGACGACCTATGTTATTAAGAAAATAATCCATGCTATTAATCAAAATGTTTATGTTGTTAACAAAATGAGTCTTGTTGTAATATACAAAAACACCAATGTTGAGAACATATGTGTTTTAATTAATAACATCGATAATTTTATTGACAGTATAGGTCCGTCTCTAGATAAATTATATAGAGACCGTCTCTCAGGAGACTTACTCTAACTAAACACCCTAAAGTTTTACACAAAGTCTCAAGAGAGACGGTCTTTAGATAACTTATCTAGAGACGCACATATATTATCAACATAGTTATCCATGCTATTAATCAAAACGTCCATGTTATTATCGAAATGTATTTTTTGTATATATGAAGAAAAAAAATACAAATGTTGATATCATAGACGTTTTGATTAATAACATCGATGATATGTTTGAGAACATATGTATGTCTGTAGATAAGTGATCTAGAGACCGTCTCTCGGAGACTTAGGCTCTGTTCTCTTCAACTGCAATTTTCTGAACTGAACTGAATTGTAGTATATATTTTTAATATTTAATATAGTCGGTCAGTATTGGTTTTCTAAGTTCTAATCATAAAAAGCTGTAGTTTCCTACATTTTCCAAGATTTTCTATTTTTTTCCTCCCTGCATGTTGTTAATTAAGAAACACGATATGCTATTTAGGGGAATCAAACGCTCTTAATTAAGTCTTAACACACCAATTAGCTGCCATTTTCTTACAAGTTGTTGTACGATTGGCTGCTTAACTGGTTTTTTTTGTAGTTTTGTCCCATTTTTAAAAGTTGAATTATCCCCTAATCCACCCACGAATTCCAATCTGGTCATAACACCGTGTTTCGTGAATAATAAATAAAACTAGTTCCTAACAACGATTAATTAAAGGATATAATATGCTGTCACGTTTTAGTTTATGAATGAAATATGCATGCTTAGCTGTCATAAATACTTTATCCCCGTTTTTAAACAACTACTAGTAATACTTATAGAAGCGGAAGCCAGCTTGAGGCGGGAAGGATACATACTTCTTTGTTACCTAAACGCTATTAAAATATTGTAAAAGAATAAAATTTCCGTTAGATATATATATGTACAAGAGTCTATATGTAGTCATAAATTTTACTAGACGAACCATTATCCAATGCACTTGTAGATGAAGTTAAAAGGTTTGCTTGAAGCTAAGGTACCTGCAAAGTCAATGAAAGGACCAAAATGGCTATTCATCCAACTTAGTAATGAGGTTCATAGTTATTACTCCCGACGTTGCAAAGAAAACTTTCCATTTTACTATTTTACGATCAACTGTCTTTGACTTTGACCACAAATTACTCTTGAATTATAATAGTAAATAATTCAATAAAATCATATAATGAAAATTTAATTATTAAATTTTCATTATATGATTTTATTAAAATTATTTATTATTATATTTTAAGTGTAATTTGTGGTCAAAGTTGAATACAGTTTACCATTCAAAGTCATAATAAAAAGTTTTCTTTGGAACGGAGTGAGTAACAGAAAGGTGGTCGGCGTGTAAATAACTTACAATTGAAAGAGGAATTGAGGCATATTTACAGTGGGCAGGTGACCAGTCAGAAGAATTACTAAAGGCCAGTCTTGGACATGACCCGACTGAAGTTGCCAGGGTCGGGAACGGGCCCAAAGTTACTTCCAAGAAGATTTTAGTTGGCAGTCGGGAGTATGCTGGGTCGGACCCATACTAAAAGTTGGGTTGTTATATTCGATTTGATTAATTCGCCTTAGTCTTTTGAATTTGTAAATTCTTTCAACTCGGTCCTACCGAATTAGGTGGTAATTAATACTACTATGTATTTAAAATACAGTAAAACCTCTATAAATTAATACTCGATAAAGTAATAACCTCGATAAAATTAATAATTTGTCCAGTTGGGACCAGTACAAATTTGGACTCCAACCGATAAAATAATAAGATAATATTTTTTTTGAAACCCAAGTGTATATATATTGGTCCCAACGAAACTATAAATTAATAATTACTAAAAAGTTCCATATATATCTGTGATACACTTCAAAATTCTAAGATTGTTTAGTAAAAAATGAATCTATAGTCACTTGTTTTTTGTTGAACTTCAAATCTATATTGAGTTCATCTTTAAATCTCCCAATTGCACTAAAGAGTTGGGGCGTTGTCTTCTCACACTACAAGAATTCTGCTGTAACGGGACGGAAAGGGGCGACGGATAAAATCCGTCGCCCCTGTAGCGACGGATCGCCAAACGGGGCGACGGATTCTATCCGTCGCCCGTTCATGACAGATAAACTTATCTGTCGCTCGTAGCGACGGATAAGTTTATCCGTCCTTCTGAGCGTTGACCAAGATTTAAAAAAAAAAAAAATTTAGCGACGGATAGATCTATCCGTCGCTATAGCCGAAAAAAAAAAAAAAAAAGTTAGCGACGGATAGATCTAGATCTATCCGTCGCTAAAAGGCTAAAAAAAAAACCATATATCTCCTCCTCCACCACCTCCTTTCCTCCACCACTTCTCCTCCATTTCTCCTCTCCTCCTCCTCCCACCACCACCTTTCTCCTCCACCACCATCCTCCTCCTCCACCACCTTCCTCCTCCCACCACCATCTCCACCACCACCACCACCACCTCTCTCCTCCCACCACCACCGCACCACCACCATCTCCACCACCACCACCACCTCTCTCCTCCCACCACCACCGCACCACCACCATCTCCACCACCGCACCACCACCACCACCACCTCTCTCCTCCCACCACCACCGCACCACCACCATCTCCACCACCACCACCACCACCTCTCTCCTCCCACCACCACCGCACCACCACCATCTCCACCACCGCACCACCACCACCTCTCTCCTCCCACCACCACCACCACCTTTCCTCCTCCCACCACCACCGCGCCACCACCACCTTGCCACCACCACTGCCACCACCGCACCACCACTGCCACCACCGCACCACCTTTCTCCTCCCACCACCACCGCACCGTACGAATACAAATTGGATACGAATATAAAAATTCGAATACAAATTAATACGTATACGAATACAAATCAATATCTCGTATACGAATACAAATTGATATTTAATTAATCCGTATCTGAATATAAAAATTAATACGGTTTTATTTTAAAAAAATAGAAATGGGCGACGGATAGATCTATCCGTGCATGCTTAAGCGACGGATAGAATCTATCCGTCGCCCATTATCAATTTTAAAAAATAAAAATGGTCAATCCGTCGTCAATCTGTCGAATTGACGACGGATTGTTATCCGTCATACTGACTCCGGGCGGATTTTCTATCCGTTGCCCGATCCGTCCGGGCTGAGGCGGATAGATAACTGTAGCGACGGATCTATCCGTCGCTACAGGCCAGATTTTTTGTAGTGTCATATTGCAACAAAATGTTGTGAATAACGATTGTAAGCCTTTCCTGTTGTGAATAACAAAAAGCAACCCAATCATCCATGCTCTTTTGTTGGCACGTTATTCACAATCTAGGCTTTTCATGTTGATATTCTTAAAACAACGTGGCTTTGCATACTTACCAATGATCTATAGAGGAATTTTTTTCGAGCCATCCTCATTGCAACAAATAACAATTGTAAGCCTTTCCTTGTCCTGTTTCCTACCTTCAAGTTGTTTTGTTGCAAGTGAATGCATGGTCAGCTTGTAACCTGCAAAACAAACCAGTTTCATCCATATTAAAAACATCGATCTTTCATAGGAAATTGATCAATTTTTTTCCCTTATAGACTCCGATTTCTTCTCCATGTCATGTGTGTCGACTGAGCCACTTTCTCCGAAACGGCGATATGATTTGATACCATGCCTTAACTTGAATTTCTCAAGCCAGCCTTGTGAAAGTTTATGCTCTGAAGGATCATGGGGATACACAAGCTTCAGCGCCTCAACCGCCTTCTCTATGATTGGCTCTCCTGTTATATTCACACGCTCTTGATGTTGGAGAAACCATTCATAAACAACTTTCTCCATGTCCGGGTACTTGGCTGGTTTGTGACGCTTGGAAGATCCACCTTTGTCAAAGTTAGCTGATAGGAACTCTGGTGATCGCTTGAGAGTGTTTGATATTGTTCCTTGACTAACTTTCAAATTGAAAGTTTTGTCAACCCACTGTACCAAATCTTGTTGAGTGTATCCTTGGTGATCTCTCTTATACTCGCATAACAGTTTTCGTTGTTGATTGGTCATGGTTGATTTTTGAACACCTTTCAGATTAGGAGCCATAGTTGATGTGATTTTAAAATTTTTCAATGGTCATTTCATAGTGATCAATTTCTAACCATGTTTAATGTACTACGTTGGTACCATAGACCAACTTTTTGGTACGATGAACTAACTTTTTACTTATTCAAAAACAATGAACTTGACAAATTCAATTAATTTGTGAATGCGAATTCATAAAATGTTAATTGGAACTTATTTTTCTAATTTATTTTTCATCTCTAACTAGTATACATTGCAACTAGTATATTGGACTTGGAAATTTAAAGGCCATACGTAAAATCTCTTTAAATTAATAAATTATTAATTTATTGATATAATAATATCTCGCTAAATTAATAAAATATTCCGGTTCCAACTTTATTAATTTATAGAGATTTTACTGTAGGTGTGTATAGTAACTTCTCCAAATTCATAACATGACTATAGTCACCTACAGAGATTTACCGAACACTTTTTACTCAAACTATCTTATTTGGTAGCAGACTTTTAAAGTGAGAAGATTGATCTTTATACTATTCTCGACATTCACTTGTCCATGATTTGAGCGTGGGTGCAATGATTCAAGTTGCAGGCAACTCCCTTTTAACATCAAAAAAATCAATAAAACCCTTTACATCATCAACTTTGTCAAAAGTATTAAAGGGAAAAGGATTTGTTTCATTACTATACTAGTAATAATAATTATTGTTTCTTGCTGGTAACTTAGTGTGACCATTTACTTAATTTGATTAATAATATGTTAAAATTTACTTTCTGTTTACCTGCATTCTTATTTGCCTTTTGAAATTTGAACAAGATTTTAACTAAAATTTCCAACTTTATGTTAATTTTTTATGCTTCACAGCAGTAGAGACTACAGAGAGTGCATACTAATTAAAGATTTGTATAAGGGAAAGTATTAACTAAGAAAAGCTTGTCTGAGAGAACTGAATTGGGTATATGCTATCCATGGATAAAGAGTAAGCCATTTCTGAAGATATTTTGATATTTCTAGAAAATATTTTGTACTGTACTATTTCAACTATTTCGAAGATAAAATAAAAATTATGAAGAGCAACTACGTATTTGGTACCATGGATTGAAATTTTGGTACGGGTTACGAATTCCCATAAAATATATATTTTTCATAGACGTCTTCAATAATTAACATAACTTCTCATAGTATACTGAAAATAAAATTAAAATTTATGAAGTACCGACTAATATGTGTAAGCGTTTAAAATATTTACAAATTCCAAATTCATTACATCTTGCACAACTGAAAAACTGAGACGTCCCAGTGTTTGCATTCCATTTCAGTGAGCCCGATTTTAAACCATGTTTAAGACAACTTGTAATCCATGTACATTTAAGTTCTGTGCTGAAAATTCTTGTCGCTTCGTGACTTATCGATTTTATTGAGATTTTAAACCATAAATCTATCAAAATGGTTATACTTTTACTAGTTCTTTGATATATTACCCGTTTAGTGTCTCTGATAACCCAGTTCGATTTTAAAAGAGCACGCATGGACTGATAAAATAAGCAAAGATAGGTATATTGAATGAAGTTGGTGAAGTGATACAAGATACCCAGATTAGGGTTTACATTTATAGTCACAAATTGAGACTATTTATTGGAGAGAAAGGAAAATGGACGAACCTAATTGGACGAAAACATCATCACAAGGATTGTCCTATGCTATTACACTGAAAGCACTTGATCTTGACGCTGAATTTGATCGAATGGCGGAGGATAGCTTCGTACAGAGCAGGTACAGTTGAAGACGACGACAAGTGATCTGGTGTGGTGTATTCTTCGTGTTCCCAACAGTCTCACTCGCTTCAGTGTCTTAACGCCTAATTCGTCTGTTCAATTCGCCTGCTGTGTCGCAATGTTATTGGTTGCTTCCTTTCTTCCTCTTTCTCTTTTTCCCGTATCTTTTGTTTCTTCACACATCGAATACCTAAACTTTCTTTATCTTTGCAATCAAGTCCCTTATGTTATACACAATAGGTCCTTTTAATTTCTTTTTCTTTCCAATATTCCCCCTCAAGAGGAAGGTAAATGTTCTTTACATTCATCTTGTTCAAATCTTCCTGCAAATTTGCCGAAGTGATAATCTTGGTCAGGAAATCTGCCAACCGATCCCTTGTAGAGACATACTCTACATTGATTGATCCTTCATTCACCTTCTCTCTTATGAAGTGACAATCTACTTCTATATGTTTTGTTCTCTCATGAAGAACATGATTCTTGATAAGAAATATGGCTGATTGATTGTCACATAATAGAGTAATGGGATAGTTTATGTTCATTCCAAAATCAGATAACAAAGACTTTATCCAAGTGATCTCACAACTGGTGAATGCCATAGCTCTATACTCAGCTTTGCAGATGATCTGCTAACTGTTTGTTGTTTCTTTGATCTCCAGCTTATTAATGAGTCACCTAAAAATATGCAATAGCCTGTAGTTGATCTTCTAGTTATAGGACATGCTGCATAGTCAGGATCACAATAAGCTATAAGCTTGTGATTTCTGTTCGCAGTCACAAAAATTCCTAATGCCAAGCATGATCTTCAATAACAGCTTCAAGATCTTGTTTCTTTAGGTTAGAGATGGCCAATGCCTTAGGTAATTGCAAAAACTCATTGATGTTGTAGAGACCTCTTGTTACTTCACTCTGTCCAATCCTGATCCATGCAGGTCTCAAGGTAGAGCTTTTATGTAGAATATAACAATTATTCTTATTAAAGAGAAAAGCTATATCATTCTCTGAGCATATTTTATTAACAGATATGAGGTTTACTTTAAAAGATGGCACACATGATACATCTTTCAATATTGTCTTTCCTGTGATTTCTATATCTTCCGTATGTGTTATTTTAATCTTAGTTGAATTAGGCAGCTGAACAAAAGAGTTTAAAACTCTAACATCACTTGTAAAGTACTTTGGTGATCTCACTATATGGCCAGATGCCCCAGAATCAAGTAACCATGCTTCTTTAACATTATTGAAAATGAAATTCACTCTATAGGTCATACCTGCATGGTTTATCTCTGGTTCGCTCCAGTTGGGTTACTTGAGCTACTGGGCTGAGAGCTATTGCTGCTCCCACCATTCTTCATAGCCATTGAAAGCAGCTGTTGCAGTTGATCATTTGAGAAAGATGGCACAATTTCTGTGTTGCTGGTGTTTTCAGTGTTAACTTGATTCACTCTAGTACCTTGATTTCCTCTTCCTCCTCGGCCTCTGAATCCACCACGCCCATAGAAGGGCCTCTTTGGTATATTAGTAGGGCAACCATGCACCTTGAAGCATGTCTCAATAGTGTGGTTTGACATGTTAGGACAGTTGGGGCAGTGCATCTTTTCTTTGTCTTTTAAATCCCACATTCATAGCAAATGATTCTACTATAATAGCTGGATTTCTTGTTTCTTTCTGCCTTTCTTCCCAGAGCACCAGTGAATAAGCCTTATCAAGAGATGGCTTAGGCTCCATGAGGATGATCTGTCCTCTTATCATATCATAAGAGTCACTCAATCCTATAAGAAACTTAAAAGATCTTATCAGTGTTTTGAGCATTTTCGTGACTCTCAGAAACCTTGCATTTACATGCCTTGCAGACAAAAGAAGACAATGGTCTGTAGTCACTCAGTTCTTCCCATAAGCTAGTGAGCTTGGTAAAGAAATCTGACACAGATCCATTTCCTTGAGTAATACAGCTCAACTCTTGCTGTAGCTCAAAGATTCTTACATCATTAGGTTGCGCATAGCGCACCTTGAGTTTTTCCCAGCATTCTTGTGATGTCTGCATATATAGAATGGTGCTCCTGATTTCAGGAGACAAAGTGGATGAGCCATGACAGGATTATAGTGTTACGTCTCTGCCATGCTTTCATCTTAGCATCATATTTTTCAGGGACAACAATAGTCCCATCAACAAAGCCAACCTTGTTTCTTATCAGAAGGGACATCAAGAAAGCACGCGACCAAGTATATATGAAAGTTATTCTTGTCAAGAATGGGAGTAATAGCACCTGACACTGATTTTTCTGAGTGGTGAAGGTAAAAGGGACTGTAAGGATCCTCGTGCCCATGAGACACAACAGTTCCAGTAGAAGGAGCATTGTCTGAGGGAAGATCAGTGGTGGAAGCCATTTGTGCTTAGTGAAGAGCAAGTGAGAAATAGATTAAAGAGAATGCAACAGAAGAGAAGGGAGTGTAAAGGAGCAAAGATCAGGATTGCGGCTCTAGTGCCATGACAAAATAAGCAAAGATAGGTATATTGAATGAAGTTGGTGAAGTGATACAAGATACCCATATTAGGGTTTACATTTATAGTCACAAATTGAGACTATTTATTGGAGAGAAAGGAAAATTGACGCAACCTAATTGGACGAAAACATCATCACAAGGATTGTCCTATGCTATTACACTGAAAGCACTTGACCTTGACGCTGAATTTGATCGAATGGCGGAGGATAGCTTCGTACAGATCAGGTACAATTGAAGAAGACGACAAGTGATCTGGTGTGGCGTATTCTTCGTGTTCCCAACCGTCTCACGCCCTTTAGTGTCTTAACGCCTAATTTGTCTGTTCAATTCGCCTGTTGTGTCGCAATGTTATTGGCTGCTTCCTTTCTTCCTCTTTCTCTTTTTCCCGTATCTTTTGTTTCTTCACACATCGAATACCTAAACTTTCTTTATCTTTGCAATCAAGTCCCTTCCGTTTTACACAATAGGTCCTTTTAATTTCTTTTTCTTTCCAATATAGACTTTTAGGATTCGTGGAAGCTTTAGCTAGCAACGAAATCTTGGCCTAGATTGGCATTAATATTTACAAAAAGGGCAAATTATAATTCAGCAGCTATCATCTTTTTTATTTGTTTGCTTGTTGCGTGGATTTAGCACCAAAACCTTCCGATGTTTTAACTTGCTTACTTATATAGTCTTTGAACTTTCAATACCCTAAAATGCTCACTACCTTTTCAAATTAGTGCACCCCACTTTTGGCCTCTTTTCCCAACAACATTGCAAGTATTGAGCTCAATAGCCCATTAAAAATATATATTCACTTATTTTATTGTGATATATGCAAATTTTGTGTATCTAACTTTATATTGTGGAACTTAGGTTTTAAAGTGGCTTTTAATTGCTAATTATGTACGCATGGTTTTAATACGATACTGTTGGCAAATATATGAACAAAGAGTATGGCAATTGGTTTCGACAACTCAACAACTCCATTTAGGAGTAGCAAATTGTATTCCATCTTCATTTTTCTCTTTCTGGTGTTAGGGCGAAGAACGGTAATCGGAGTTCAACGAGGTTCGGCTTTTGAGTTCGATAAATTTTTCGAACTTACAAGGTAGTCCCTACTTATTTGCACATCATTGTACCAACTACGTAATAGAGTACTAGTTTTTACATTATGAAAGTTACAAAAATAATCCCAAAATGATGTGTAGTTTTTCAAATCAAATACCGAACCACCACCAATCTAGACTGCATTGTACTATGAATCAAATATTAGAGAAAATTCTAGCAAGAATCTAAGTTTACCCATGGATCACCAAAAAGATCTAGCAAACCATATAAAGGTGCCGATTTTAATGTACATTCAATATGACATTTCAATGATATCGGTTTTTTCTACTCTGACGTCAGATTACCTCCCGACGTCTTTAATGTATTTATGCATGACATTTAACGTATAGTACAATCGTCAGACAACCTTTAAAGCGTCGAAATGTAGTCTGCGTACGGTAGGGAAGAGGAAACCAATGATATCTACGATGAAAAGATACATCATAGACTGTACAAATATGGTAAAGATAAAACTATATCGCATTATCTTGCATAAAATTTTCCAACTAGGGACTGGATTCTATGACTCCCGGTTACTACGACTACTATGCGGTGGACATAAGCCCATCTATGTTGGGCCTATAAAATTTTGACTGGCCCAATAAATCACGAACCTAATGACCCGAAATGATTGCATACAAACCCGTTAATTAAATTCTTCTTCCTAGCAAAACCCTAATCCTAAAACCCAGAAACCACACCAGAAGCAGCTTTTGGGAGTAAAATGGTGTGGTTTCAGTGCGAAGATTGTGGAGACAATCTCAAGAAACCAAAGCTCCCTAATCATTTCAGAGTTTGCTCTGCTTTCAAGGTAATCATGCTCCATTTCAATTTTCAGAACAATTTATTCATTTTTCGTTCTTTTGATTTTAACGTTTCTGATCCTGATTATGTTTGCATTCAGCTATCCTGCATTGATTGTGGACAAGTATTTGGGAAGCATGATGTTGAATCTCACACTCAGTGCATTACTGAGGCGGTAATTTTTTAGCTCAATGGCCTTTTGTTTTGAATCATTTGCTTTCGAGTTCTGTTTTTTATTGATGAAAATGAAATCGCATGTCAGTATGTATATATGTAATTGTGATTTATTGTTGGATAGTTTGTTTAAGGTGTCCATTTTCCAGTATGTATGTAGTGATACTGTGATTTTTCAGGAGAAGTATGGCCCAAAAGGTCAAACTAAAGCTACCAATGGATCAAATGCTAAATCCAACGGTGATTCGAAGCCGAAACCTGAGGTTGATATCAATGTTGGATTGTCTGATCGGCCGCCGTGGTTCTGCAGGTATGTTTGATTATAGCTCATATGTATTGAATTGCTTGACTTGGTGACTGGAGAAATAGGGGAATTGGTTAGCTGTAGTTGTATTATGTATGCATCAAAATGAGCCTAGTTCATTGCACCGAGCTCCACTTTTACAAAGTGATCTTCTTACAAGCTTGCTGCTTTCTTTACCAGTTTTTCCTTGGGTTCTATGGATGCTTAGTCTCAATTGTCTAGTGGTAGTCCTTAATCTTCATAGCAATATATATTCTGAATTCTATGATAGAAGTTTAACAAATATTGCATGATCTTCATAGGAGCTCCCAAATTTTGAATTTGTTAGTTGCATTCGTCCATATCCATTTGCAACCCATAGCAAGCGAATTCCCCTACATATTCCTGTATATTTTCATGTGTAGCATTCTAAATCAGTTATTTATGTAAGGTGCATGTCTTTATTACTCCCTCTTCCCAATCTCAACTCCCCACATTCCCTTTTGTTTTCTTGATCTCAACTTACCATAGTATAAATGGAAAATCTCTCTAATATAGATCTCTCTTAAAAACCCGTGTCCAACTCAATGGGAAGTTGAGTTTGGGACAGAGGGAAGTATTGTATGTTGCTCTAGCCTGCTTCTTATTCATAGAATTTTCGTACTATGTTGTGGTACCTGCTTTTTAAGTAAATTAGTTTCGTGTTTTTTTTAAAAATTTATATTATCTTTTATCTCCAGCAATAAATATATACAAGAGGTTGACTGGTTTGTTAATGTATCCCCAGTCTCTGTAATACCAAAGCTACAAGTAAGCAAACATTGCTTCTTCATGCCGACGGGAAGAAACACAGGGGAAAAGCCCGAGCTTTTCATGCATCAAAGCAGCCACCTAGTGATACGACAGAAACTAAAGACACTACTGGAGCCAATGAAACAAATAAAGCCCCTGAGAGTAAAAGTTTAGTGGAACCAAAAGACAAAAATTCATCTGAAATTACTCCTGTTGTACCAGAAAATGATACCTCCAAATCAAACAAGAAAAGAAAGCATCAGGGCTCTGACAACGGTACTGAGTTAGGCAATGGTGAAGTTCTCCATATAAAAGGAGAAGAAAAGGAGGTAACGAAAAACTCTAAGAAGGCCAAAGAATCTGCAACCAAAGATGACCAATTGGATTCAACTTCGGACAAGGATCTCGATCAGAAAATAAAGTGGAAGAAGCTTATCACCACTGCTTTGAAATCTGTACGTTACATCATGCTCTGTCAATTGATTGCTTGATTGCTAATTTAGTTAATCTCTCATAGCTTCATTGTAGCATTCCATTACTGAATGTGGTCTGTGATTTTGCTTCTTGTATTTCGCAGAATGCAGATGGTGTTTTGAAACTCAAGCAGCTGAGGAAATCTGTTATGAAGTCACTCGAGGAATCTGGTATAACAGAAAACAAAAAACAAGTGACCAAAATCCTCGAAGAGAAGGTGAGTTATTAGACTGGTCTTGATCATTTACTCATCAGAAAACATGTCTTTGCCTGCGGACTGACTTAGTAACGTACAACTATTGGACTTCTGTTAAATTATTGCAGATAAATTCAAGCTCAAAATTCATCCTCGATGGGAAGCATGTACGCCTGACTGCCAGCAGCTAAGAAGCGAGTTAAACCAAACCAAGCATAGCATTAATTAAGTTTCAGTTTAGACAGTAAACCACACTTCATTTGATCATTTCTGGTTGGTGAAGAGGGCTAAGTTTTGTAATTGTTGCGTCGATTAATGTACTCTTACAGAGGATGTTTTGTAATTTTCACTCTCTTATCATTAATGAAAAGAAGATTCTTGATTGTTGCAGTTCTGGATGTCATTTTCATTTTTTAATGTCCTGCACAATTGTTTTATGTGTTGCCGTCTGAAGCTTCTTTGGCAGGCAGAAAAGAAAATGCCGCCTCAACATATGCCAGGCAGCTAATAATGGTAAATTCCCTCTGCAAATGCCAGGTTCTCAACCTTTATAATGCCAAGTGAGGTGAGTCAGGATGAGAGTTGATGGGGTTTTACGATTATTTAAGTTACGAACAGCAAGCAAAGTCCAGCTGAGATGCGTTTAACCTTTTAAGGTATTGTAAGTGAGATGTATTAACTTGCTGAAGTGATAAACATGTACACAAGCTATATGGAGTAAGTCTCATAGCAAAGGTGTTATGTAACAATTTCCGGAATACATGAGCCTGTTAATTTATCTTTCAATCATCACAACAGCATCAGCAGAAACAAATCCAAAAAACGAACACCATATTTCTCCCGGTATACAGCAGTATTGAACCTGAACATTACGACTTCAGAAACATATACGGTTTTTCCATATATGATTTATATCTACATGTAAGATCGAAGCCAGCAACTCTATATTATCATAGAGAACCTCTTTGATGCATGTCAAATGGCAAAATCAGAGCTAGAGAAGCAGAACCAAGAGTACGATCAACAGTACAATAGAGCATGCCATGGCCTGGAAGAAGAAGACAACTAAATTCAGGCTTGGAACCATATACAGAACAGATTATAGGGGTTAACATTACTCACAGCAATTGCAGAGGCAGCAAGTCCAGCCCGTTCCCTAGGATCCCTGCGGTAGTAATTTCCGAAGTACAAGATTGTTGCAAAATACCACGTGAGTGGGCACAAGAAACCAACCAGAAACCTGAGAAGTGGAGTAACTATTTCAATCAAAACCAGGCCAAGGCATGGGATAATGGCCAAAAACAAAATCCTTGTTATTGCACCGAATCACTTTAACGTATCTTTATTGCACAAAATCCCGTCATTTAAAAAAATTTCGCACCACCCCGCCCTTGTGGCTTTCTAGCAATAAAAACATGTAAGTTGTGAACTTGTTATCCCTTTGGCTTACGTGCATTCCCCACAAAAAGGATGCACACTGAATTTATCAAAGCTATACTTACGAGAACCATCCAATTCCACAGCCAAAGCAAGGAAGAGGTCTGTCATATATCCCTGGTTGCGAGTACTCTTCATCTCTAATCAGAGTATATTTTCCCTTTTCCTTCTCCGAGGCATCAGTCATTTGTCCTATCAATCACAAGAAACATCTGAACGTTGAGTATTCAGTAAGAGCAGAGTGTGATAATATATTAAACCCAACAAAGCACTAAAAAAGGGATCACACATAAACATGGTTGATCCAGGTTGTGAGAACCATGCGATTAACAAGGAATATTGAGCTAGACCAAATACTAAGAGATTACACACATAGATAACAGTTGTAAGCCAGAGAATCTAAATCAATAAATTAGGTAATTTTACAATGACAGAGATATGAACGGGAAAAGACACAAGAGACAAGACCTCAGACTGACCACATAAACTAGTGGATGATTCCTGAGGAAAAAAACACTCTACATAAACTAATTTGTTCTATGTATCAGATGACCACAATCAGAATAACTACCTTTAAACATGGAATAATATCGAGCTGACGGTCTCAAAAGATCAAGATGCTTATCTGAGACTGACCTGACCAGTTCAAGGTCATTTCTACCCTCTCCCTCCTCAATAGTAGCATCTGTAACACCAAGAAGTCCCAATTTATAGCATGAGCTTTATTAGTTTCTTGGGTTTGATTCATGTTCCCACTCATTCCATATGAATAATTTGTGTCAAAGAAGCTACGCCAGTATGTGGTAACACATGGAATCTTCAATTTGGTGGCCCTCCACCACCTTAAGTTTAGGGTTGAATCACATATCTTTGTAAGCAACTACATATCATGTAAGCAACAGAAAATCTCCAACTAATCTGAGAAAACAAGTTACCTATTCATGTTACATCCCATGATATATTCATCCTATTTCATGGGTAACCTTGAAACTTGTATCAAGCACTACCTCCGTCACAAATTCAGTTGAACACACAACTAATTTTGGTAGACCAACAATCAATATAGCCAATACAAAAGGCCTTTAGCCGTCCAGGGTATCCCTTTCGAGCTTTCCCGAAACCTGACTACTAGGTGTTCAACTTTTATAAATCCTCATCACTGGCAAGTGACAATGTAATGATTATTTATTTACACCAAACCAGGTGAAATAAGACGTGCTCCAAATATAGACAGTACAAAAGGCATTTAGCCGTCCAGGGTATCCATTTCAAGCTTTCCCTGGATGTGACTACCAGGTGTTCGTAAATGATCATCACTAGGAAGCAACGACTTAGTGGTTAGCCCTATTAACCAAGCAAGTTGAAATATGACGTGCTTCAAGACAGATGGACAAGAATCACACACTGATAAATGTCATCAATCTTAGACTTCAGATTCTTTTCAGTACCCATTCTTCCACACAAAAAAACGGGAACACTTGGCAGAAGATGTGCAATAGGCTCAAATCATTCGCATAATTTAAGTTATGAACAATGTACTTATTACAGGAGGGAACCAAAAATAAAAAGGCAGATCAAAAGTTAATTACTCTGATCCATGGCAATCCTCCAGAGGAAATGTTCCTGGGTGCTGAGAGCCTTCCCTTATAACGACTCCAGGACAGTCTGCTTAAAACATCATAAAATGAACATGAATTATAGCATTCTAGTGCTTTACTTGTGAGTGTTTGGTACTTAATGCGCACTCTTCAACAGTTCAACAGGTGCAACATTTTGAATTAGAAATCCTGCAACTAACTCCTAGTATGCAAAGCAGCGAGCTGATACATGTATGTAAATTACATAACAGCCAATATGGAGATTGGAGACTAATCTGATTTCAGGTAAAACTATCTTATAGACAACACCATTTATCCGCCAATGCATCAACCATTCACTAACAATGACTACATCAATTTGACCGAGCAAAACTTGCCCTCAGTGCACATACAACAAAACCCAAAGCATACTTCCACACTCATTCGGAATCAACTCAACACGAATCCTCATAATCAACCCCCTCCTAGCTCTGTTTTTCAAGTAAAACTAGCTTATAGACAAAACATATTGCAAAATCATCCACAAAATGCATCAACAATCATTAAAAGTGACCAAATTCACCTCCTACTTTATTATGCACATAACTAAACCTAAATAGTACCGGCACGATAATTCACAAACAGAATCAAATCAATACCAATCCTCCTAAGCCCTAAAATATTCAACAGAAGCTCCAACAAAACCTAAAACCGTGAACACATTCATTTCCACACCGTCCTCAATCAAATACACCAACAAATAGGTTCCGAAATCAACAAACATTTCAGAAGCACACAGAGTCAAAACCTTTCTAAACCTACAAACGCCAATTCATCCTTGAAAACAGATCGGTAATAGAATTCAAGCCACAAATGAACAGAACTCTCAGCTACGATCAGGAATCAGAACAATTGATCAATCAGCTGGTAAAAAACAAGCTCACCTCGCAGTAAGAAGTGATTATCTTCGTGATCACCGTTCGAGAGATTGATTGTAGACGAATAAGAGGAGATTTGAAGAAGAAACAAATGAATCGGGTGAGAATTAATGTAGAAGAAAAGCAAACTTTGATTTCAGCATTATATATAAGTGTCAGCAATAAGTATTCTTTTCTACCCACTCAACGTCAGTTGACCCATCCCTTAGTCTTTCCTTCTCCTTTTTCATTTTCCATTTTCGCAGTGAGATGCCAATCCGGTCCCGATTATAATTGTGTAAATCTGATCCGGTTAAAATCACCTAAATTTAATTTAATTTTTTTGATTTTAATCCATTTCATTTTGCCTCCTCCAAACGTAACTCTTAAATGCATCAATTAATTGGTTTAAGACTTTAAGTTTCTTTTTCTCCGTCCAAAATTATCAATGGTAAATTTCATACGAGGGGTCTTAAACTATGGATTATTCACATAGACATCTACAAGCGGATGTTTCTCTAATTTAAATAATTACATAGGAGTATACATCTACAAGCGGATTATCATTGATATGAAAATAGACATTTAAACCGGTATATAGCCTGATTGGTATACCACTACTATTCATCCGTTAAAATGTTTCAGGGTATTTGTTTTGTATCTTCTACAATAACAAATTTAACTTAATTTTTTCTCCACTAAACAATCATCATTCTTTTTTACCCTACTCTTACTTCCTCTTTACTTATTCAATCAAACTAACAATCCCAAACCAATCAAACAACATTTAAATCAATCAAACAACCTTAAAAAATATCAAACAGTACACATCACTTTATTCTTACACACCTTGTATAACAACCCTATAAATTTTTAACTCTATTCCAAAAATCATTTTTTATAACTCACATTTTAACTCATTTACTATTCATCAACTAAAATTTTTCTTTAACTCACTTTTTTAACTCTATATGTTTATTTATAACCTTAGTATTACTACAAATTTCGGCATAAAGAACCAAAGCTAACGTGAATGGTGGTGTCTTAGTTTCACATTTTATAAATTTAAATATTAATTTCAAACATGTGAGATTATATTTTATCATGTCTTACGCGAATGTGAAGTTATAGCATGAAAGCTCACTTAAGGGTGTGTAATTTCAACATTGAAGTGTGTCAGTTGTCAGTTAACCATATCTTTGAAAGTTAAGTATACCATTTTAACTATATAACTTAATTCACATGCTAGTACACTTAAATGGAATGTTTTAAATGTAGAATTTCTAGTTTTAGAATTTACAAGTATATGAAAAATTGTCTGGTGTTCAAATATGTAAAGCATATCAACATCATGCGGGGAAAAACTTTAAGTTGTAAATAAGCAATGAATATTTAAATTGCTTCCGGGAAAACTTTCTACTATTTTATTACAGATTAATTATCCCAACCGTCCAATGAGCATAAGTATATTGTGTTTATAAGCTTGCTCATCTAGAAAATTAAGAAATGACAGTGCATTATAATTTGCATGTGTACTCCAATAAGTATGTATGGTTTTGGTGTTTATTATTTAAACTTTTATTTTAAAAGGTGTGAGTTAAATATGTAATTAAATGAAATTTGCATTTCAAAATGAATTGTTTAATTGAAAAGAAAAGGGGCTAAATATAATCTTTTTAATAAAAGTCAACCAAAAAAAAAAGTTGTCTTTCAATGTAATATTTCAAATATTAGGGATTTAAATGTTAAGTGACCATCTTAAAAGGGTGATATCTGAAAATTCCCCTTAAATGAATACTAGAATAGTCGAACGTTGTGCTTTTAAAATTTTGAATTTTCCTTTGTATGTATTCATAGTATTCTTTTATGTAATTTGGACCTCCAAACATAAAATTATGGTTCCACCCTAACTATAGTACATGATAGATTCACTTGTTTGGAGTCTTGCTAATGTATCTTTAACAATAATAAGAAAATGAAAATTCCGGCATTTTATCCCGATCTTCATTAATTAGTGATGATAATGATATATATAGTATGGACCAAATATATTTTCCAAGCCGGCTAGAATTCTGTTTTGTACTTTTGCTCTATGTATTTTATTTAGGTTAAAATTGAGACTGTCTTATTACTCTATGCCTTATATGATCTTATTAATCTTTTGGAGTATTGTGGGAATAATATAGTAAATCCTATTTGATGTGTGTTTAATGCAATCTAACCGATCAACTTGTAAGTGGGTTTTTTTTTAACGAAATACGTTCCGTCCCTGACAACGATGTAAAATTCAAAATCTGACTTGGATTGGCAAGATCCCAAAAGATTTAAAAGTTCGAACTAATTTAATTTCAGTTTATCCGCTACTAAGTTAGTATCTCTACGGATCCATTTAAATTCAATTGACCAAGGTAAGTGCATCAGCTTTTTGCAATCCTCAACCAAACTGCAATACTCCAGTGGCGGCTCTAAGTCACCATTTATCATCTTGTAAGCTTCAAGTGAATCCGTCTCCACTTCGATTCTGCCATAGCGCCTCTCCCAAGCTTCTTGCAGACCCATCTTGATAGCAAGAATTTCGGCTAGTAGTACAGTAGGCGACTGTACCGGCTCTACCACTCCCCAAAGCCAATTTCCGTCTTCATCACGGAGTACACCTCCTATTCCCCCTCGATTCTTCCCGGTAAGTAGGCTTCCATCAATATTCAGCTTTACAACTCCCGAAATGGGTTTCCTCCATCTTTCTTTCACCCGCCGTTTAGCTCTCTGGGATAGATGGGTTTTCAAATCTAAGCTTAATTGCTTAATTTGAAACACTGTAGAGTTTGTAGCTTCCTGGGTAAACTTGAAGACAAAGTGATTTCTTGCTTTCCATATTTGCCAAATACTTGCTATGAAGATAAACCTCCAAGGTACCTACTGGATCTTTGTACTAGTGAAACTCTCTGAGGAAACATTCCTTTCGAGCCAATTTCCTTCTGGGATTGCAAGAAATTTTCCCAATTGATCTGCTGGTAATAGTTTCCTCCATGTTTGCAGTGCATATGGGCAATCCCTCAGTGTGTGAGTGACTGTCTCATCTTCCGCATTACATCTTGGGCAAGCAGCTGTTTCTGATAATCTCCTAGATTTACGCAGGTGGTTTGTCGCTAATCTCCCTTGTTGTGCCAGCCAGAGGAAATGCTTTAGCTTATTACTGAATTTCGATTTCCATATCCAAGACCAATTCTTGGTCACTGGTTGTGTTACTCCATATTTCTCCTGAATAGCTCTATACGCAGTTTGACATGTGAATGTGCCGCTACCTGTTTCATTCCATAGTATTAGATCATCAGAGTCGGATAATTGGATATCAAACTCCATAATTTTGTCCAGTACAACCTGTGGGATATGTGTCTGTAGGTTGCTGATTAGCCATTCACCATTCTCCCCAACCATGTCTGCTAGTGTCATTCTATTTTCAGCTGGTACAGGATGGACATCTTTCTCCCTGATTGCTCCATCTCCTAGCCAGTTGTCGTACCAGAACGAAATACTCTGGCCGTCTCCAATTCTCCATCGAAGAAATGGTTTAATCAGACCGACACATCGGATTATTCCTTTCCATGTCGCGCTATCACCTGGTTTCACTTGATACTGCAGAACATTTCCAGCTTTAAGGTATTTAGCCTGTACAAGTTGTTGCCAGACAGTATTTTCCTTGCGCAATATCTTCCATACTAGCTTCGAAAGGAGAGCTTCGTTACTTCCACGTGCTGTTCGTACCCCCAACCCTCCTTTGTCCTTCGGCAGTGTCACTTTCTGCCAGCTTACTAAATGCATTTTCTTCTTGTCGACATCATTGGACCATAGAAAGTCCCTATTCATCCTATCCAGCTTGTCGTACACATATTCCGGGAGCCAATTCGATTGCATTGAATAGATAGGTATAGCCGAGGATACGGATTGAATCAGAGTTGTTCTACCCGCCAAGGATAGAAACTTTGTCTTCCAACCACTCATCTTAGCCAAGATACGATCAAAAGTTTCCGCGTAAACTCGTATTTCCACTCTTCCATGGGTTAAGTGGACACCCAAATATTTCCCCAGGTTTGCCGTTTGCCCAAAACCAAGGATTCTACTGATTGACCTCTTAAAATTATGTCCACCTGCCTTAGAGAAAAATACTTTAGATTTTTCGAGATTGAGTTTCAAACCAGACGCATGGCAAAATTTGTCCAGTATATTCCGTATGGTTCGAGCAGTAGTCACATTAGCCTTTCCCATAAGCACTAAGTCATCTGCAAAAAATAGGTGCGAGAGAGCCGGACCCACCCGACATGGTATAATGGGGTGCCAATGTTTCTTGTCCAAAACTTCATTAATGAGATAGGATAGGCGCTCAACACATAGCACGAAAAGGTAAGGTGATAGCGGGTCACCTTGCCGAAGACCACATGAGTGTTCAAAAGCATCTAAAGGTTCTCCATTTCACAAAATTTTTGTAGAAGCATTCCTTACACAGAACATGATCAGTTTAACTAGATCTTCCGGGAAACTGAAAGCATTCAGAGTGTCTCCGAGGAATTCCCAACTGACTTTGCCGTATGCTTTTTCGAGATCTAGCTTCATGATCATACATCCTACTCTGTTCTTCTTTTTTGATCTCAAGGAGTGCAATATCTCGTGTAAAACAAAGATGTTATCTTGTGTGCTCCTCCCCTTGATGAAGCTTGATTGGGTAGGTGCGATGATTGATGGCATAATATTTTTCAACCTCAATGTCACACACTTCGTAACAAACTTGTATATGACATTACATAAGGAGATGGGTCTGAATTCTGAGATCAATGCAGGATTAGGAACCTTTGGAATGAGGCACAAATGAGCAGCGCAGAGCGTGTTATCAAACTTGTCGTGCAGAAATGCATCTTGCATAAAGGCCAACAGTGATTTTGCAATCCATGTCCAGCCCTTTTGGAAGAAGACAACTTGTAGCCCATCGGGTCCTGGGGCTTTGTACGCTTAGTTGCCCAGACTATTTCCTTAAGTTCTTTCATTTCAAGCTTTGCGCCTAACTTTGATGTTTCCTCCGTTGTTAGGCATACTTGGAATTTGGAGACTGGAAGTCGCTGTGCATTCATGTGGCTATGGCCAGTAGGCCGGAAAATCTGGGAGAAATATGCTAATGCGTGCTCACGCAATTGGTCGTCAGACTTGACCCATTCATCATCTATCTTGAGCATCATGATTTTATTTCTTCGTCTTCTCGCAATGGTCGATTTATGAAAGAATTTTGTATTTCTTTCGCTATCGACCATCCACTTGATTCGAGATTTCTGGTACCAGTGAAGCTCTTCCTGTTGTAATATCATGTTATACTCCTGTATAAGTTCCAGTTCCAAAGTATTCAGAAACTCGTTGTACCTTTCTGACAAGGATTTTTGTATGCCTGCTAGTCTCGCCAACACTTTTTTCTTCCGATGAAAAATATTCCCGAAGTGTTCTTTATTCCATTGCACCATTATTTCTGGAATTTGTGAGATTGCTTGGACAATGTCATTATTGTTGGCCCATATATTCCTCAGGATGGGTTCACAATCCGGGTGAGTGAACCATGCTGCCTCAAATCGGAAGGGACGATTTTCAGTGGGTTGATCTAACCCATTGCAATTCGTCAAAATAGGGTGGTGATCTGATTGAGTTCTTGGAAGATGAGTTACCGCATTATCTGGGAATTTTTCGATCCAAAGTGCATTCGCCATAGACCTGTCTATTCGGTCTTTAATGATCAGTCCCGAATCCCGCTTGTTCGTCCAAGTAAATGTTGGTCCATGGAATCCTAGATCCTGAAGTCCACAAGCATCCATAAATTGTCGAAAAAACAACAATCTGCTGACTGAAGCCACCCTTCCTCCTTGCCTTTCATGTGAGTATCCGATTTCATTGAAATCTCCCGTGGCGAGCCAAGGTAAATTCCTAGATCTCGAAAGCTGTTCCATGCTTTTAAATATGCGGTTTTTATCTTGTTTTCTTGGCTTGGCATATATCCCGGAAATCATCCACTTTTCTTGTCTACGCAGCCTGATTAAAGCATGGATGCCTTGATCCTCTACATCCAAAATTTCGACATCTACGTCTATTTCATTCCACAACATCCCAACACCCCCCTGACATACCGTCTGTAGGTGCTATAATCCACTTAGAGAAGCCCAAGAAAGGTGCAATTTCATATGCATGTTGTTCTGTGACTCTCGTTTCCAACAGGAAGACCACTAACGGATTATGTGATCTTATTAACTCTAGAAAATTTCTACGGAAATTTTCACTACCTGCTCCTTGACAATTCCAAGAAATAATCTTCATATTAACCATATGTAAGTGAGATGGAAGGAGCGGGTAATCAATAACCCACCCCATCCATGTCGCAATCAATTGTCTCATTGCTTCCAAGACCAGCAGATTCTGTCGGACTTGTTCTCACTCGCTCAGCTTGTATTCCTGCCAACCCGTACGTTGGTTGTCCTCCATGAATAGGGTGTGAGCTTTCACCTCGAATTCCCAAACCGACGATGGGATTTATATCACATGGACCACTCGTTTGTCCATTATCGTTCATAGTATCATTGGGAGCCCTTGAAACTGATATATCCGGGTTTCTATCACTGGATGCTGGACCCAATGCACTACCATCATCCCTTTGGGAAACTCGACTTCCAAATCCTCCGGGTCGATCTCCATATTCCCAGCCATTATCAATCTCCTGTTGAGTATTTCCTTCTGACTGTTCTGTGGGTAGTATATGCAATAAGTTGTTGCAGAAGGTGTACATAGGGTTAGGCTTCTTTAATAATAATTCCAGATGCAGATTGTCTGTTGTTCTTTCCACCAGATTTGGCTCTCTGGGATTGGGCCTGAGTAGTACTGTGGGGGTTTAAAGTCCGTGGTAGGATCCTTTTCCCAAGCGAATTCGAATTGGGCTGATCAGTATGGGTTATAGGCCCTGACTGTTTCTAGGCTCCGCTCCCACTTGGGCCTGGACCTGGCACAAAGGTTGGTCCTTGGCGGCCTGCCTGACGCTTTTGGGCCGGCTGTGGTTTGTTCTGTTGTGTCACCGGAGCTTTGGTAGGGTTCCGACCATTGGCTGGAGGGTTTTTCTTCTTGCGTTCCACAACCATCCATTCACCAAATTCTTTGTTTTTTGCCTTTTCCAATAGCCAACTTGAATCAATATCTTCTGTGTTTGCTATAATAGTATATTCATTATGGGCATGACCAAGATTTGGTTCGTCACTGTTGTTAGGTGGAATTGAGTTTTTCTTTGCCTTACATTCACCAATGGTGTGGCCAACTCTCCCACAGCTGTAGCACAATGAAGGTAAATTCTCATATGCCACTTGGTACAGTTTACCGCAGATGTACAAACCAAGTTCCAAAGGTTTGCTTGTTTCAACCTCCACGCAAAATCTTGCGAATCTTCCCCTTTTTGCACTAAAGGTATTTCCATCTATCTTGAGGGGATCACCAACACAAGCCGCAAGTGTTTGAATTACTGATTCTCGAAACATTTCAATGGGAAGGTTCATAATTCGTACCCAAGTGACAGTTTTTTCAACCTTGTCTTTGTCTGCGCGAAAATTCGGAGTCCATTGTCGGATCGATAGAAAGCTTCCTGCTAATTGCCATGGGCCTTCCGTTAAAATCATAAATTTTTTCTCCTCACTTAGTCCTTCCAAACAGTAGCAATTGTATCCCAAATCCATGAGTTCAAAGAAGTGGCCTTGAAGTGACCACATGGATTCTAATTTACTGACTAAGGTAGGGTAGTACCAAGGTTTCCCAAGAACCTTGATCACTATCGTGGTCTTCCACGAAGCTACCATCCGGTCATGTAAGTCTTGTTCGAAGTCAATCTGTTTAAACGAGATTTCCGGGGTAGGATTTGAGACTTTAATCTGTTTTCTTTCCTCTGCGTTATTCTCTTTGTCAATCCGCACATCCCTTGGTTTGGAGATGAGAGCGGCCTTAGTAGCATAAGAAATTGGCGACGATGGAGGTTTGTCTCCATCCGCATCTTGTTCCACGAGATTAACTATGTCGGTATCCATATCAGAATCGCCCCCAAGGGCACGAGGGCGTTTTTGGGTTCGTATGTCAGTATCCATGGAAGGGTAGAGAGAGGAAAACGAGCGGGGAGGTAGCCGGATGTAGGTTTCCGGTTGCAGACGGCGGCCTTAGGGAAAACCTAAGGAGAGTGTATTTTTTCCCTCAAGTGTTTTATTTTCGATTTCTTGTAAGTGGTTTTAATCTATTAGACGGTCTAAATTTGACCATAATAAGTTGTATTGAGTGTATCAAAAAAATTCATACAACTTCTCATTACATGTAACTAATCCAACAAAATCACTATCAAATCCTTTTAAGGAAAAAACTCTTCAAGCTATATTTTTTACAACTTCAGGGCCGTCTCGGAAATTTAAAGAGTCCTGTGCCACAATTTAAAATAGGGCCCTGAATAATAGCAATGCAAATTTTATTATTTTTCATAATGAAAATAAAACGCAATAAAAATGTAAAAATAAATAATAATAATAATAAAAAATTCATACTTGTAAATATTATGTTCAAAAAATAAAAGTAAAACGACATATTAAAAATGTGAAAGACTCAAAGACATAAAACTACATGAAAATGAGTCACAAATTAAAACTATATCCGCAGAATAATATAACCAAAAAAGTCATATTACTAATATAGATAAGAAGTTTGATAATATAAATACTCCAAATAAAAATCAAAGAGAAAATTATACTCCCTCTGGTCCAATACAAGCTTCCTAGCTTTCCTTATTTAGAGTATCACTACAAACTTCCTAACCCAAATTAGGAAACTTTTTATCCCACCCATTAATTTTTTATTATTTATCTCTTCTACTTTATCATCATTTTTTTCATTCTCTCTCATACTTTATCAATCACTTACTACTTTATCAAGATAATACCCCACACAAATTAATATACTATTATTTTCCCCTAATTTTTAAAAAAGTTAAAATCACTATATCCAAACTACATTCATCCTCGCAAAAAAAAAAAAAAAAAAAAAACACCCTTGACTTGTTCGTCAACTCCTCCATCCACGCCTCCATCTTTATCATCAATCATTCAACCACCATTTTTACGAAAACCTACTATATGCAAAAAAAAGAAAAAAAAAAAAAAAACCAACATCAACAATTTACATATAAACATACACAATTTACATAAAAACCTAAACAATTTTTTTTTTCAAAAGATGAAATAAAATACCTATATTCAAGCATCACCAATTTACCTTTAACAATTAACAATTACAGTATAAACATAGGCTATTCAGACATAATAATCGAAGGAAAAAAATGAAGCATAATAACCGAAGTAAAAATGAAGCATAAACATAGACATCACCAATTTACCCTTAACAATCAACAATTACAGTATAAACATAGGCATCACCAATTCACCCATAACAATCAACAATTACAGTATATATATATGCTATTTATACATAATAATCGAAGCAAAAAAAGAAGCATAATAACCGAAGAAAAAATGAAGCATAAACATAGGCATCACCAATTTACCCTTAACAATCAACAATTACATTATAAACATAGGCTATTCATACATAATAATCGAAGTAAAAATGAAGCATAATAACCGAAGCAAAATTGAAGCATAAACATATGCATCACCAATTTACCCTTAACAATCAACAATTACAGTACAAACATAGGCTATTCATACATAATAACCGAAGCAAAAATGAAGCATAATAACCGAAGCAAAAATGAAGCATAAACATAGGCATCACCAATTTACCCTTAACAATCAACAATTACAGTATAAACATAGGCTATTCATACATAATAACTGAAGCAAAAATGAAGCATAAACATAGGCATAACCAATTTACCCTTAACAATCAACAATTCTGATTATAAATATATGCTATTCATACATAATAATCAAGCAAAAATGAAGCATAATAACCAAGCAAAATGAAGCATAAACATAGGCATCACCAATTTACCCTTAACAATCAACAATTACAACCAAAACAACAGAAAACGAAGCATATCATGCACAACAACAATCACTTCAACATTATCAATAGAGTTCAAACACGCAAACATCAACAATTACAAGTCAAGCATACACAATTAAGGTTAAAACATCAACAATTACACATGAAATATAAAATTACGCGAAATCAATAAAAATCACCAAAACCAAACAAAAAATGAAAAAAAAACTGAAGAATCGAGAGAAGAAACCTGAAGATCGAGGAAACGGCAAGGTTATGACTTATATGTGTTGTGTAGTCGGAGATCCGCCGGAGAAGATAACCGGAAAAGCTTCGAATTCCGACCAACCGTTTCAAAAGTCGACCAAATGAAAGAACAAAACCGGTAGAAATGTAGATCGGACGATGGACTACTCAAATATGCGATCGGATTTAAGATTGGTGGCTGGACGGCGGAGATATCGCCGGAAAAGCCTTCGAGTTCCGGCCAACCGTTTCAAAAGTCGACCAAATAAAAAAACGAAACGATAGAAAGGTAGATCGGGCCATGGGCTACTCAAATATGTGATCGGATTGAACATTGGTGGTCGGACGGCGGAGATATCGCCGGAAATGTGATCGGAAGAGAGAGAGAGAGAGAGAGAGAGAGAGAGAGAGAGAAGAAAGAAGGAAATGAAAGGAAAAAAATAAAAATGGGGTATTTATATTAATCTGACAACCCGTTTTTAGATCCATATTACCGAACCCGCAACCCAGGATCCGTAAATTGACCCGCGAATTTGAATATAAACTAAGTCATCCCCAAATTGTGTATTTGTTCAGGACTCTCATGGACTCTCATAGTATACATGACTCTTTTAAGTTTTAAAGTCATGTTATCTAACATGTGAAAGGAATAAAGAAAGTGCATGCACATGAAGAATAAAAATGTGAAATGAAACAGAAAGGAGTAGAGAAATGAAGAGTAAGGGAAATTAAAAATAGTGGGACTTCCAGACTCCAGAGTTTCGAACTTGTAACCAAAAATACAAAAGGGCATTAACAACCAGACCATAACCAACAAACCACTTCTATGTTATTACCATCACTTGTACATTATATGTAAATATATCATGTACAAGTAAAATATGGGGCCCCCATATTGGTGGGCCCTGCGGGCTCACCACACATGGCCTGCTAAACTCTGTATCATATTCAAGTGGTCTCAATATAGACTTGATAAATTTGATGTTGAAGGTCAATAATGCTCAAGTTCCAAACATGTGGCTTATCCCGTGATAGGTGGCTGATTCTACGAGATTAGCGAGGTGATTAAAAACTACGAATATCCATCTATACTTCTTGTTTAAAAGGAGACTGGTGATTGCAATCTCATATTAGTGCACAGACCGGCCTTTTTCAATAGGTCCAATTCAGAGTAATCGCCTTTTTATCGGGTAGAGAACAAGGAGAGACCAATCAAATACTTTTATTCATAAAAAGGCTAAGCATTTTTACACACATTGTATTTAGCGTCTGCAATCTGAATTTGTGTCTACTTCTACTTATACAATGATTGTATTACATTTCTACCAATACATTGATCAGACATTTAACTCTACTAATACTGATTGGATTACACATTCTCTACCAATACAGTCGGACGGTATTACTTAACTCTACTAATACAGTTGGACTGTATTACATGATTCTACCAACATAGTTGACTGTAGCATTTGACCTTTATTTAAAAACACCAAAACACTGTAGGCATTTTTTGCAAACTTGGGTGCAAAATTGGTCAATTGCACCAATTTTCCCCTTTTTATCTGGCTCAGCTGCTAAGAATTTTATCAGGCCTAGGAATTGAACTTAGAGCTTAGGCCTACGGCCTACCTGTGTATTTCATCTTATGAGTAATTCTGCAACTTAGAGCAGCTCCACCAGCGTTGCAAAAGTGAGTTGCAACGCTGGTGGAGCGATGGCTCGAACTCAGTGAGTCCAGGCAATGACAATGATGCCTGGGCCTCAAATCTAAATTTTTTTTTTTTTCTTTTCTCTTTTGTTTTAATTGTTTATGGTTTTTGAATTTCTCTTCTGTTTTTTAAAATTGTAACTAAATCTCATATTTGTTTTTGAATTTCTTTTCTCTTTTGTTTTTTTCTTTTCTGTTTTATTTTATTGCTTTGTTTTTTTAATTATTGAAACTAAAATTACAAGTAATATATTGTTTTCAAATTTCATTATTACAAATATGATAATAATATTCGTAGCAATATAAAATGTAATTATACATTACTTCAAAATTTTAAAAGACATTTTATTTGAATTTAAAATCACACTTGTAGAAAATAAAATACAGACACTAAAAACATAAAAACGCACTTGCAAAATATAAACTAAAATAGGAAAGTCCTAGCGACACACCGGAAGTAACACTTCGGCGCCCTATGGGAAGAGACAAGGCAAAAAGGAAAGCTAAGGAGGCCCAATCTTCAAAATCCAATGACGGCGGATTGTTCGAGATGTTCCAAAAGCATAGCGTGCAAAAGATGAAGGATATGTATTTGATGCTTTCCGCCAAAATGGATTCGGGGTTAGAATTGAAAACGGCGAGAAAAAGATCTACAAGGAAGTGTGTGAGACTCTCGGATATGATAACTAGGATTTGAATGTAGTACTTTCATTGTTGTAATTTTTAATTTTCAATTTCAAGTGTTGTAATTTTCAATTCGAAGTGTTCTAATTTTCAATCTCAAGTATTGTAATTTTTTTAAAGTAATGTAATTTTTATTTTCAAGTAATATATTTAAAAAACATTAGTGAAATTTTATTATAATTAATTAATAACATTTAAAATCAATTCAAGAATAAAGTTTAAAAGGAAATGAGAAAAGAAAATGAAATGAATAATTAAGTTTGAAAGAAATGTTAAAAGAAAATAGATTTTGGGCCTCACTGTTGGAGTAGAGAATTGTGGAGAGTTGCAAAGTGAGTTGCAGTGAGTGGAATGCTGACGTGGCGGAGAGAGTGGGTTGCAGAGAGTTGCAACTGCTGGAGATGACCTTAGAATCACTTTATGGAACCCCAAAATTCTAAGAGAGGTAAAAGATTTTGAAAATGATATTCCTTTTAACGGGTTGTAATTTTATTATTGGGAATCCATTTATAAAGTATTCAGAGTTAAACATGCTTGACTTGTAGTCTTAAAATGAATATCGACTTTGAAGTTTTTCGTTGCCACACGAGTGAGGATGTGTGTAGGAAAGTACATATATCACCCGAATAGCACTTTGGGAGTAACCGCATAAGTCGGAAATCTATTTATTAATGGTTGAGTCGTTACAATAACCTAGAGATGAAAATGAAAAGGTGAGACATTAGTCATTAGATACACCGAAAACATTATATGGGTATTTCCAAAAACATCCTTGAATAATCACTCGAACACAATTTTTCACAACAAAATTAAAATGTAATACTATTCATATGTTAAAATTCTATTAAAGTTTCGAGCCAAACAATTATACAGTTTGTGTTTTGATCTCAATATCTTGTAAAAGTTTGGAACAAAAGAAACGAAAATTTAAGTGTATGTAGCCTAGTATTAAGGGTTTTACCTATGAGTAAAACACAATTTAAATGTATGTAGCCTAGCATTGCGGGTTTTACTTATGAGTAAAAAACACTCCCTTAAAAACTAAGTTCAAATTTTTTGGGGGCTTTGGCATGAAGTTGCCAAACCAAAATGGGATTTTATATTTTCAGGTCGGTACGAACATAGGTCTCCGTTAGATGATCACCATGTACAATCTTAATAATGTGCTATATTAATTATATTTTAATACTAGAATATTAATGTACATTTATACCCCTATTCAAATCTAATTAAATTTCAGGAATATAATTTCATATATTTTATACATATCATTTTTAAACATATCGACAATTAAACATTGATCATCATCGTCATCATCCTTCTGTAACAATCCTTTAAGCCAACGTAATTTTAGTTACAAAGGCCAGGAGGAAACGTATCCCAATTTTCCCTTGAGCAGAGCAAACGCAGTGAAGGGAAAAGGAAATACAAAAACAATACATTGTCCCAAATTCATGTACGATGGTAAGTGAAAAACAAACACACTGATAGATGGATTGAAGATGGATAAATAAAACTTTAAAATTGGGTCTTGCTCCACTAATTTTGGAATAATTTTGTTGAATTGGGATTGATCGTTTGATTAGGGTTCTTCACACTTGGTAATTGTTGACAAATAGAGTTGAATAGCTTCAATGTTTGTTAACATATTTTTATCGAGATGGAACTGTAATTAATTATCTAATTGTTTGTTATTAATAAAGGTTATGTATATGTTATTTAGAATAATTGAAAATATATATATATATATATATATATATATATATATATATATATATATATATATATATATATATATATATATATATAACAATAAAAATAATTATTTTATAAGGGTATTATAGTCATCTAAAAATTTTATGGGGATTTATAATTATTAATTATCAATCGTACCCAAAATTATAAAGAAAATAACTTCGAACTAAAATTAATGGATCAGATTAAATTAACTGTCAAATGGAGATCATCTAACGGAAACCTATATTTATGTCGGCATCGACCTGATAATAGAAAAGCCCAACTAAAATGTTAGACTAGAATTTTCCTATTGGCATATTGGCATGAATAAACCCATCTCCTGCCGATTATTATCAACCACCCTCTTAATTTCACTATAACTCACCAAACTCAATTTGTATGCATGTGTTCGTTCTATTGTCAATGTCTATCACTCATATTTGACTATGTACTTTTTCTTGCATGATGATATGTCGTAATTATCGATCAATCCGGAGGTACTACCGATCAAGCTACGTGCATTCAGAATCAAAGGTATTGGTGAGGATAAGTTTTATTTTGTTTAGTGAATTCTTTATTGTATCGTATGTTACTTGGTGTAGGGTAAAAACGGATAAGTCAATAGTCCAACTCAAAGTCAATCTGATTAAGGCATGGTTAATCAGATTATTAGTTTTAGGGAGTTGTGTAATTATTGTCCCTCTGCTATGATGGACCGGCCAAAGTTAAGTCCGTCTACTTAGTACTTGGTATGGTTATTTTCAACATTAAGCTCAGGTGATCATAGTCCGTCAGGAGTAATACTCAGGGTGGATGGAGTCCGCCTAGGAGCGGGTCCGTCTGTTGAGTACTTGGAGGGGCTATATGAAATAAGAAGAGAAGGGGTTAGATCCTTTTGGGCCGGCCTGCCTAAGACAGTCCGGACTAAGATTCAACTAGTTAGGAGGCGGATCAAGCTTGGGCTCGGACCTCAAAACTTAGAGAGTGGAATATTGAGAAGTAGTCGCTTACCATTATGAGGAGTAAATGCTCTCCTATTTATAGTGGAATGCTCTGGGGGGACAGACCTCTGACTCACCAGAAGTTGGTCGGCTTGGCGAGAAGGTGACACGTGGTCCCGAAAATAGGTGGCGCGTTTGGCTCACGCTGATATTCAAGATACAATCGGAGGCAGTCCGCCCAGAGACTCCAGCCGGACAAGTATAAGGGACGGTCCTAATCATATTGTCTTTATAAGAAGTCCAGTCCCCTGATTACATATATGTCCATGGTGACGGATGTGGGGGTCGGACCGGCCCATCATTTCAACCCGGAATTCTGGTCATAGAGATGGAAGGCAAGTCCTTTGGTGACAGACTGTGGGAGCTGCAGGCGGACTCCTTTAGATCGTATGTACAGATCGTAGTAAGTCGCCTTGATCTGGCATGATGTGGGGACGAACTCATTTGTATATATCATTACTATATTGAAGACGATTTACCATATTCCCTGAAGTGAATATGTGATACAAGTATAAAGCCAAGATAAGGCAAAGATGATATATTTCTTCACCATCATCGATGAAAGCTTAAAAGGTTCGATACCTTACTATCAAAGATTCGTAGATCTTAAATTTTGTAATAGAACCACCAGAAGTGGTACAATAATTTATGGTTGTTAAAATATATGTCCGCAGACATATCATGGATCATGATAAATCCATCAACATATGGATCAAATATTCTAGCTTTGGCTAGAATGTCCACCTATATTAAAAAAAAACATTATTGATGATGATTGAAAGAAAGTGTAAAATAGCCAACCGTCGTAGTTGGGAATAACCATTATTTGATTTATACAAGTGCATCCATGGTCATTCCTTAAAATGACTGTGAACATTTTGCTTGGTATACATGTATTAAAGCTTCACCAGAAGCAAGCATAAAAAAAAAAAACCCATCAACCTTAAGTTGAGAGAAATATACGAGTGATGAATTATATCTCACCAACTTGAAGTTGGGAGAATGAGAATTAAGCATTTTTATTCTTAAAAAGTTTTATATAATATGTTGAATTCTGTTGTCCGAGCGTTTGGGTGGAAACCTGACATGTCTTCTATACTCTCTAAATGGAGTATTGGGCTAAGTAGGTGTAACAATTCCCACAGCAAAGACTTCTAAAAACAGAAATGAAACATTTTGTACGCATATAACTATTGCTCGTGAAAAGTATACATATTAAAAGCAATATGTTCAGCAGGCATATTATAATGCATGTTTACAAGCAAACTTTGTACCCCACAAGAGCACATATTAGACTTACTCTTTGAAGGAGTACTTATAATCCTTGCCAAATAGAAAAAGACAAAGATTTGTGTCTTTATGTCACATATCATTCTGGCCAGTTTTGAAAATACTTTTGTATACATGTCAAAAGTGATAATATATACGTATATTGACATATGCAAATTTGATGTGACAAATTAGGCCACCCGGTTATAACTTAACCGTTGTTGTGAAACCTGAAGTTTTCATATGATTATGTGCTGAAAGCTATCTCGTGTTGTAATTATTATTATGGCAAGACAAAACACTGAGATTAAGCAT
Organism: Plantago major; assembly: GCA_026545765.1. Lineage (NCBI taxonomy): Eukaryota > Viridiplantae > Streptophyta > Magnoliopsida > Lamiales > Plantaginaceae > Plantago > Plantago major. The sequence continues at coordinate 89,197,423 of CM048842.1, forward strand.
GGAAATGGAGATCTTGAAATGAGCAAAAGTCACACTTTTAAAGTTGACAATGAATAAAATACAAGTGGTTGGGAACCCACAAATATGATCTCCAATTTGAGGGCAAATTCTATTTTCAGCACAAGAAAATTCAACTGTGCAAATATATTGACTCCCTACAATATTGTTCTCCGCAGAGAACTAATGCGTGAAGTATACAAAATGGGTGTATGCATATATCAATTTCTAAGCTGGGCATAACTCCAGCTCCATGTTACTATATTAAGATATGTTCAAACATGAAATTCTATGATTTGAATGTTAACCCACTATGACCCTATTTCGAGGTGTACAGAGTTACATATCGGTTATAGAATGGCATGTGTTGGACGTTGAGATATGTTGCCTATTGTACTAATGATTCATTCACCTCAGTGAAATACGGTTCCAGTACTAAGTATAATACAAGAAAATGGCAAGATAAGGCAGTTGGTACACCTGAAGAGTAATGCATGCCATAAAAGGCATATATATCTGAACTATAGTAGATGGCCTATATGAAATGAAATGGTACCTACAAAAATATTCAGATATCAATTATCAGTAATGACTTGAAAAATCTAAGAAAGAGATTTAAAATATCGGTATACATGGAACCGAGAAATGAATGAGCATATGCTAAATTCGATGGACAAAAAATTCTTAGACATGTAAATGGGGATCTTACACGTAAGTCCATTCGATGACATCATGATGATGATAAAAATGAGCTCATGGACCTGAAGTCCAATTGATTAACGAATTCGAAATACGTACGGTACCGTTGCATTATCGAGTCAAATTTCATGTGCATTTAGATACTAAACATTGCATCATAATATGTTTATTCTTGCATAGTTTACATTATTTAGTTTTAGCTAGTATACTTAGGCATGATGTTGCATACTTACATGTTTATGTTTATCTTAAATATTATCACTCATACACAACCCACAAGTTGTGCACATGAAAGTGACTGGTTTGATTCACAAGTCAAATTAATTGAGAAATTCAATGAGGGGAGATAACATCTCCGCCAATTAGTCCCAAAAGTAGACCAAAATTACCATGTTAGAAAATATGGATTGAATGAGTAAAGTTCTTGAGAAACTAATGTTTCATATGAGAAACCTCTATACTCATGTCATAATCAACTTCACGTGGATAAAATACAAATTGGTATTCACCGCAGTGAACAATTGAAGTATGAGTTAACATTCTCAGTACTCATGAAAATTAGTATTGGTTACACCAATGTTAGCTCACTCTGAAGTTTGAGTATATGAATGAATATTTACAAAGGTTACTTATTGTAAACCTTGATATGGACACGGTCCTTAAGTACCATAATCATTTGTCAAATAAGAATTTTGATATTCGTTACAATACCTCCTGAAGTAGGTATGTATTATATGACAAGTAAAGGAGATAATGATTGAAAAGTATTGAGTACTTTTGCGCATCACATGAGCAATTGTTGCACTCTTTTTTCCTTCGACTAGGTTTTTTTTTATCCCATTGGGTTTTTCCTAGCAATGTTTTTAACGAGGCAACATTATAAGCGCATATAATTATCTCCACATCTCCATATCTTTGATACATGTGATGTGATAAAGATAAGGTCATGAGACTTATTGGTCCAACCTTACAATATTATGGAGTGATGTTATGAAACTTGAAACTATATGATGTTTTGAGTATTTTAAAAGTTCTTCCACATGAAGATGAGTCACATATTACATAAGTTCTTCTCCGCCATTATCTATGAGAAGAAGATTCAATTCAAGCACAATCGATTAGAAGATTTGCTCACCAAATCATATCAGACATCATCATTTGAGAATTTGGTCTGGGAAATTGGAATTGTAGCAGTCTGAAGAATTACAATGATTCATCGATCAGGGGAGTTGGATACGCACTGCACTCTTTTTCCCTTGACTAAGTTTTTATCCTAAAGGGTTTTTCTTAGCAAGGTTTTTAATGAGTATCTCTCGCGTACCAACCATCACCAACTACTGTCCATTCAAGGGAAGTGTTATGGATAAATGTACATTAGTCGTACTAGTTAGTGGATGAATGGATTAATGCATACTTGTTAGTGGATGGATGACTATGAATGTACAAAAGTTAGTGGAGTCAGTTATGTATATTCATATACTCCTAGCCTCTTGAGATACATTTTCCACTTGTATAAATACCCACATGTATTCTCACTTTGATGGGAAGAGTGAACACTCCATTCTCTCCATTCTATCCTCTCTACATTCTCTTTATGCTCTTCTATCTTTTCTACTACTACTTTTCTCTAAACATTTCCATCATTCAATTTATTTATATTTACCTTTTCAATTATATTAACAAACTTAAACAAGATTAAAAAATCAAATAATTCGTATATATAACAGAATATATAGTAACAATTAATCAACTCAATCTTTTAATTAACTTAAATTTTAACCTATAACAAACCGCACGACTTTATAAGCATCCAGTTCTCTCTGGAGTCTGGAACAGCCACGTTTCGGTCCCAAAAACTCTGTACGGTACCCTTCTCTAATTCTTCTTACCTACTCTCCATTTTTCAACAACAATTTGATTTGAAATTCCAGAAATGGATGATCGAACACCAGTTTACGAGAACGGTAACTCGCACCATACAGGCCAGGAGGAAGTGGTGGATATTTACCCCCTTGGCTGTTACTACTTCGGCTCTGCCGAAACTGTTGCCCCTTTAAGGACCGAGACTCTAGCTGATCGTATACTCCGTATGAAATCCAAGTATGTTCTTAATCATTTTCACCTTCTCAACTATTTCGTTGTTTGATTTTATCTAATTTTCTTTTTTAATTGTATCAGCTATGATGCTTATGGAATGAGAACTTCTGTTGCTGCTGTAATTGTGGTGAGTTTGTTAACGTTGACAATTTTTCTGTTTATAGAACAAGTCTCAGTTACAATTATGTAGTAGTAGTCATTAATTAGCTACTACAGAAAAATTGTTACATTTTACTATTCTGCGGTAATAAATAAATTATTAAAATTATATAATGAAAATTTAGTAATTAAATTTTTATTATATGATTTTATTAAATTATTTACTATTATCCTTTATGAGTAATTTGTGGTCAAACTTGAAGACCGGTCAAATTCAAAATGTAAACACTTGAGTATTTGTTTGTTTCATTCAGACTTATGTGAAAGTGACTTCCTCCGTTACCCGGCCCGTCGCATGTTACCATTTTGACTTTTTTTCGGTCATCCATTTTGACAACGAATAAATCTTAAACGTTAAATGCAAAAATAAAGTTTCATAATATAACTTAATTGAACATTTTACATTTGCGGTTTAAGATTAATTTGTAGTAAAAGTTGGACACCTTTGACCGGAAAAAGTCAAAGTGGGTAACATGGCACGGGACGGAGAAAGTAGTATATATGATTCAGAAATGAAAATGAAGAATTTATGAATTACTTCAGCATATGAATTGAATTTGTAATTACAGTACTACTTTGCTGATTCAGTATTTGAAAGTGAATTTGTATTGAATTGATGCCATATGCTACTTTTGTGAGAGTAGTTGGTCAGTCAGTACATACTACATAGTCTTCTTCATAGTAGGCAAGAAGTGGATGCTTGCCGTCCAATACCAGTGCTATGACATGTGTTGAAATGATCGATAATGGTACTCATATCAACAAAGTGCACCTTGACCAATTATAGAAACTCCAAAGTTAGAGGTTAGGCATGCTTGCTGGGGAATAGTATGAGTGATCCACTGAGAAGTTTTCCAGGGTGCATAGGAGTGAGTTATGAGCAAGAAAGTGAGTTGGAAGTTGGAACTACTATGGTCTTGTTTATGCAGCCAGTGTGTTTGTTACCTGGACATCAACTATTCGTAACTTTCTTCAGTCGAAGGGTGGCCAGATTGTTGCAACTTACAAGCCATTCTGAAATTAACTTATTTCTCAGGTTTACTTGAATTATTGCATTGTGTAATATTGGAAATGGAACTATATTCAATCGACGTTGGCAATGATGGTGTGGTACCTGCTCCATTGCTGATTATTGCACGTTTTATATGCCTAGAATGCTAGGATTATACACTTGTAATCATAGCAAGTAAAATTACTGACCTAACATGAAATGCTTTAACATTTATGTCTTGCTATTCAGATCTCAACTTACTTCACTCTGTTGCGGTTAATTATGTCTCTTGGCTCCTGCGACTCATGCATCCTAGGAACTAGTTTGAAATTTGAATCAATAATGACTTTGTTTGCAGGTTGAATTATTTAAACATCCTCATCTACTGGTACTGCAAGTACGGAACACAGTTTATAATCTTCCTGGTGGACGCTTGAGACCAGGTGAATCAGGTAACTCTTAGTGCCCCAGATGGAGTAGGCATTTCTGTAATTCTATTTGGACATATTTCATAAAATTATAATTCTGTACTATCAGATGTTGAGTGCTTAAAACGCAAGCTAGCAAGCAAGTTATCAGTTGATGAAAATGGCCGTGGTCCTCAATGGGAGGTACATAGATGATTGTGTAGTGATTGATTCCTGTTATTTGGCCAACTCAGCTATTTTTCGCTTGCCAGGTCGGAGAATGTCTTGGAATGTGGTGGAAATCTGATTTTGAAGCTTTGGCTTATCCATATTTGCCACCAAGTATAAAAAGTCCCAAGGTTAATGTTTTTCTACTAGTAGCTTATTTGCTTTTCTGGTAGTTTTCGTAAGTTCTTGACTCTGCCATGGTCGTCGTTTCAGGAGTGCACAAAACTCTTCCTTGTCAGGCTGCCAGAAAGTCGGAGATTCATTGTTCCGAAAAACTTCAAACTTCTTGCCGTCCCTTTATGTCAACTTCATGGTAATGATGAGGTAAGCTTCAGCTGAGCGTTCAATAGAAATATTAGGGTGTAACCATGTCGAGATGGTTTCATCAAATTTAGGAAGGAAGAGTTTAGGCAAAGCAACACAAGCTAATATTGTTCCATAAAAAAGTGAAGGGGGTAGGGGGAGATTTTGGACCGGCCATTTAGGATTTAGCAAGTTACATTTGCGCATGGGGTTATAATGCTATGTTCCTATGAGATATTATTATCTGCTGGCACTGGATAAATTACTGGAGTATCTATATTCGGTGTTAATATATGTACTGTATCTGAACATCGTTGTTTCGTGTAGGCATATGGACCCATAATATCTGGAGTTCCTCGCTTGCTATCCAGATTCTCGCTCAACATGGTAGAAGTAGAACCTTGATTGTAACTGTTCCCACGTCTTCATGATAAGCAGCGTGAAGGAAGACATAAAGGGATTATCATACAGCGTTAGATACTTAGATAGTATAGTAATGTACTAATGTGTGTATTGTTAATTTGACAGCTATTCTGAGATTGAACTTAGTTTGATGTGTATACTCAAATAGAAATTTGATCTACTGACCTTTACTCCTGTCTTACATTACTAGATTTTCATCTTACACATACATGTTCAGGAAGACTTTTATTGGTCAATGATTGTCCGATACCCTTATGTGATTATTGATTCCCCCTTGTGATTTAATTTCCGGTCATATACAAGTCAAAATTGTGCTGAATATTTTATTGTGCGTTTTCAATTTTTCATAATAGAAATTAGGAATTTAGGATTGTAGTTGCCACTGCTAATAATTTTATTTCTGAAAGAAAAGCTTGATGATTTTTCTTTTTTTTTCTTTTGGGTAACACAACATATATTATTACTAAGATAAAGTACAAACCATCATTCCCAGGATTGAATCCATGGAAACGAGTCTAGTAGAAGTAGTACAAAGATCCGAAGCTAGTAATGAACCTAACCAAGCCGGACATCTGTCTCAGACATGCAAAATTAGGCTAACACTGCCAGAGTAAACTAGACTCTGATGAGTATTTACTGATAACATCACACTACTACTACTAGTCGCCATACTAAGGGAACTACCACGCTTAGCCAGACTGTCTGCTACACCATTTGCTTCCCGATACACGAAAGATATGTTGACGATCTGGAAAGCACGTATCTAAGTCCGCAACTCACGGATCAGCTGGCGGTGCACTCGAGCTGGGTCCTGCTCCCTGCACAGACAAGCAAACAAGTAGTGAGAATCAGTTTGAATAAGTAATTTAGATATACCTCGTTGAAGCGCTAGCCTAAGTCCTGTACGGAGAGCTACAATCTCAGCTACATTATTATCCATATAGCCTATGTATCCAGAAGCAACTCGGGTGAACTCGCCACAATGATTCCTAAAAATACAACCAATGCCCGCGTTACCCAGGGCTGAGCCGTCAGTGTTAAGACACGTGAAATCCATAGGGGGTGGGGACCATGCACACTTATGAAGGATTTTGGGTATGGAGTTCGGGGAAGGATTTTTAATTTCTAACTCACGGTAGAGTTGGAGGCACCGATTATGCAAAGCTTGAAAGTCAGTGGGTATACCCCGGAATAGCTTAAAGTTACGGGCATTCCAGATAATCCAAACCATGACTATTACCCGGATTTGCTGGGTTGAATTAAGAGGGAGATGAAAAAGGAGATTAGCAAGAGATCCTTGGTCCGACTGCCAACTGGGAGGCCAATACACAGAGCGGAGACGCGCAAACTGAGGACACTGAAAGAAAAGGTGTTCTAAAGTTTCATCATGTTGTTGGCACAGGGAACAGATAGGGGAACTCAGAATGGTTAGTCGATGTAGAACCGAGGCAGTAGGCAACCGGTCGTGCAAGGCCAACCAGAGGAAAAGCCTGATGCGCGGCAAGATTCTCAGTTTCCAAATCCGGTGCCACAGCCAGGATGGGCCTATATTCGGTGGAGAGGCAAGAATGTTGTAGGCAGATTTCACCGTGAAGTCTCCAGAAGTGTCATACGGGCAAAATAACTCGTCCGGGCCCAAGGGTACCGACGGAACAGGGATAGCCATAATTTCTCGTACAATATCCGGTGGCAAGACACGCTCTAGTTGACCAAAATCCCATTGCCCATTGTGCGAGCGGAGTTAGCGCTTGAGAAGTAGGAACATAATCTTTTAAACGTCGATTCAGCAACCAGTGGTCAGACCAAAGGTCAATCGTACGACCATCCCCAATCTGCCATTGAAGCTTTGTGAGTAGGATATCTCGGTGTTTAAGGATTGTTTTCCACAGCCAACTATGATGTGGGCGAGGCGTGGCATAATGGAGAAAAGACGTGGTCGGAAAGTATTTTGCTTTATACGCCTGTGCCCACAGAGAATTCGGGTCCCTGAGAATTTGCCATGCAAACTTAAGTTGAAAAGCCGTATTAAGCGTTTCTAAATTGCGGATCCCTAGACCACCCAAGCTCTTAGGTAAACAGACTGTCGACCAGCGGATACGTCCCCGCTTCCGTCCCGTCTGTGTGGCATTCCAAAGAAAATGTTTATTAACTGCATTAATTTAGCTTGGATATGAAAATTAATGGAAACTTAGCAATAGACATGCAGTAGGACGGAATAGTGTTATCACATATTGGATTAAAGTAGCACGACCTGCTTAAGACTAGAAGCGGGTATACCAAGAATTAATTCGAGACGTGGCCCGATCCACTATATGATCAAACAGGTCCAATTTTTTCCGACCAACCAAAAAGGGTACCCCAAGGTACTTATCATGTCGCTTATTTGGGGTAACCCCTAAAATAGAAAGGATATGACGCTTGGTTGCAATGGGCGTATTAGGAGAAAACAAGATTCAAGATTTCGCCCAGCAAACTGACTGTCCCGAGGCCGATGCGTACGAGATAAGGCAGGACTTTAGCTCAGAAACCGAACGATTAGAAGCTTTACAAAAAAGCATACAGTCGTTAGCAAAGCAGAGGATCGGAAGAGAGGGACCAGAAGGATTGACCCGAAGAGCTTGTAGTTGGTTTTCCTGCGATTTCTCCAAAAGGAGATGTACGAACAGTTCTTGACAGAGAATAAAGAGGTACGGTGAAAGAGGGTCGACTTGTCTAAGTCCGCGGGACGGGGTCCAGATTTCCGACAAGTGATTGTTGACCTTAACCTGGAAGGTACAGGACGTGACACAGGTCATAATCTAGTGGATCACTTGCGGATGGAAATTAAACTTTTGGAGAGCTAGTCGCAAGAAATTCCACTCTAAGCGGTCATAAAATTTTTCAATGTCAAGTTTGAGTACTAGGTAATACTGCCTGGACTTTCATTTTCTGCCCATCGTATGCAGGAGTTCATGAGCAAGAAGAACATTGTCACTAATTGCCCGACCAGGGACAAACGCGTTCTGAAAAGGTGAGACCAATCGGGAGAGAAAAGGCCGGATACGCTGAACAAGGATTTTTTAGATGATTTTATAACTAAAGTTACACAAACTGATTGGACGAAACTGACTCGAGGTTCGTGGGTTATCAACTTTAGGGATTAAAGCAATTTGAGTGTGGTTGAGCGACGGAGGTAACGAACCCGTACGGAAGAAGAAGAGAACCATCTGGGTTACCGCTGGCCCCCACAATGTCCCAGTAATGCTGGTAGAAATGTCCATTGAAACCATCCGGACCCGGCGCCTTATCCGGGCCAATGGATTGAACTGCTTCCCAAACTTCAGCTTCCGTTACTGGGGTAAGTAAACAGTCCTTATCAGTATCCAACAAGCAAGGCGTAGTATTCCGATGAAATGACGCTGTCGAAGTGTTTTGGAATGTGGACTGGCCACTAAAATGAGTTCGGAACACCTGGGTCAATTGGTGTGGATGAGGGACCCACTCTCCGTCAACCGTTTTGATTCCATGAATAAGATTCTTGCGGCGCTGATGTGAAGCCAATGCATGAAAAAATTTGGTGTTGGTGTCCCCATACTTTATCCAGTTCTGGCGAGAGTGTTGCACCCAATAGGTCGTAATCTGGACGCGGATCCTATTAAACTCTGATCTCAGCGCTTGCTCCTGTGGACCCAAAAGTCTTGGATTCAGGTGTAGCTAAGAATCAACGTGATTTAGTTGTAATTTTATATCCCAAAGATGAGCCTTAAGCTGATGAAGTGCCGGCAGAGGCCACTGAAGCGCCTCTTGCGCTAATCTTGACACTAGTTGAGGAAACGATAAATTGCTGTCGGCCGAAGTAAGTTGATTCCAAAAAGGATGAAGTAACGAACGAAATTTGTGATCCTGACTCCAACCGTTCTCAAAATGGAAACGTTTAGGGGGTCGCGGGAAAGCATCACAAGTGTCTAAGAGGAGAGGTTTGTGATCTGAGACACTAGAAACTAAATGACGAACAATGGATTGTGGGTAAACTCTAGTCCAGTCATGGTTAGCACAGGCCCGATCAAGTCTCTCGCAAATAAAATGTCTACCGAAACTACGATTGGACCAAGTAAACCTGGACCCACAAAATCCTAAATCTGCCAGACCGGCATTAGCAAGCACATATCGAAATTTATTAATGTGCGGCCAATTAGCTACACGACCACCAACCTTTTCCGAAGGACTAAGTATCACATTAAAGTCTCTAATTACAATCCAAGGATCAGAAACAGTAGAACTCATGAACAATAAATCATTCCATGCCTGATCCTGGCAAGCTGGTCGGGGATAGTTGTAGACGCTTGACAGTAGGATAGGTACTGGTCCACTACTGGCCACGGGATTCTGCACAGTAATGCGAAAAGTGAGCTGACCTGTCAGATCGATTCTCATCTGCCACCAGCTCAGCATGAATCTCCTTCCTGTCCCACAGAAACCAAATGCCTCTTGCCTGAGGCGTATATGCCGGCGGTGGAATAATGTGCCTGCCAGATAAGCGCAAAGTATCTGTAACGAGCTTCGACGCCTGATGGCCCATCCTAGTGTCCAAAATAATAGTCATAATAGGACGGTACTGCTGGATATAATCAGCTATCGCAGTGATACATGTGGCCTGTTCGCACCCCTCACATTCCAAGATAGAATCCGCATGGTATCAGTAGGATGGAGTGGTGGGATCATCCCCAAGGGAAGTGGTCCTGCTCCGTTTCCGAGCGGTATAGGTTGGATGCCCGGATACCCAGCGTTTCCCCATGGAAGAACGTGCAGTGTATGTCGAGCCAGTGGTACCCCTGAGAGCGGCATAATTGTGCTTCAGTACCGAATTGAGATGGTCACCAAATTCCTCGGCACCGGAATGAGGACCGGGACATTGTGGAAGGCCTGGACTCGGAACAAGTGGCTGCTAAGTGGAACAAAACGATCGTTGAATGTCGCTTCCAATTCCGCTGGCAGTCTGATCAAGTCTGTTTCCGGTGGTATCGGTGTCATCGTCCCGTTGGGCTGAAAATAGAAATACGCCATCGTGCCTTGAAACGGACGCGGAGTCGGACTCATGGGTAAGGGTCGGAGAACCGGACGACCCATCACCACATCCAAGAGGGGCGGGAGAGCAGCTAGAGGAGTCGGGTCGAGTGGTGGGCGAAGAAGGAGGGGAATAGTCGGTCCCGGAGGCGGTGGTTGGACGAGATGATGCGGCAAATACATCGGGAGTGGTGATCGGACTGCCGAGGCTGGGTTCGGGATCGGTATCGGCACAGCACGACGCCGGTTGAGTGCTTGGTCGCGATCGATCTGCTGGAGTTCAAAGAAAAGCTTGATGTTGGCAATTAATATTCCCACTTTTTTCCTTTAATTTTTAGCACCTATGATCATGATCCACTTTGTAAGTCAACTTGGATATTGAGTATTTACTTAGAATTAGAACCAAATTTCTTTGCACTCCTTTATCAAAAGTTTCTAAGTCAATATCACGTGGTCTTCCAAATTCCCTAATAAATATCTATAAATGTAATTATTATGAGAAAATAGAAAAGTAGAATCTCACGTTTCACTTTCTTATGGAAAAAAATTATGGCAGCACACCAAAAATTGAAAATCTAGTTCTTTTTCCTATTGCAAAAGTCGGTGTAGGTTTGACATCTGGTCCGCTTATAATAAGTAATTAAGTTAATTTCACCTTAAAGTGGCTTGTTAAACGCACGCATGGAAGAACCTGAATAACAAGCTACTTCAGTAGCTTACTTTTTAACAAATTACACAAATTAATTTGTACCTATTTTAAATTTGAACAAGTGTACTCGTATTTGTATTGTACAATTTGATAATTATTTAATGAACAACTATTATGTTTCCATAAAAATTTACACGAATTAACTTATTTTTTAAGTTATTCCACGTGTGAATTTACCGAACCATCTTATTTTAAGTTAAAATCAACTAAATTATGTGTCAATTTTTTTTGTTAAACATTTTGATTTATATCAATCACCTTATTATTCATATATTAGCTTCCCATAAAATGATCTGGGACGGTGGGAGTAGTATATAATCAGAACTTGACTTAATTTTGACTATAACATTTATTCAATTTAAATTTTGTCTGTCCTCCATTTCATTCAATTTCACATATATAATATAGTTTGGGTAAGCTCAGTAATGGTTTGTAGGTTGGTGTATTAAATTTAATATTCACAAAAGCCATATGATTCATACGACAAGATTATTGTTCTATCAAATTAAGTGTTACTGTTAAAAAATATTAATTTGGTTCATAAATATTTAATTAATTATTATTGAGAACAATTTTATGTGATAGAATAATTTAGTTAATTCAGACTTAGTGGACTTATTCATTGTTCTACTTTAGAAATTAAATTAATAAAAATGAATTAAAGAAACTTTAATTAAATTACATTGAACTTAATTAATTGATAAAAAAACAAACTGGAAATAAAAGCTAATGTAAAATGCCAAAAAGCAAAACATGCAGGTACAGAGGATCTAACTTATGACACATGGGTAATTAAGTAAAAGGGCTACCAACTGGGTTGATGGCTCTGTAATGCTTTTAATCTTCAGAGCAACAAATTGTAAGTTTGATGTTTGTTATTGTAAAATTGTGTATTGGTCTCCGGTGTCACCCTAATTCCCAAATGACAGTACTTTGAGTTTCCAAAAATCTCAGTTCAGTCCCTATAACTCGAATAATGTTTTCCAAAAACGATTTATTGTTCTTAAATCAAATATAGGGTTCTAAACTTCCATTCTTAGCTGTAAAGATCGAATCTAAGTTTATAAATCAGATCCTGAATTATCGCTTCAAACAAACCCATTTGCAATTGAACGGTGCACATTCTCCTTTCGACTGCTTAAACACCTCCGTCGTATGTCGAAATCAATCTTAACTGATTGGGCATGAGAAGAGCTTCGTGAAGCTCTACATCGTCCACCGTTAATGGCCGGCTAAGCTTTGAGATTTTCTCAATGTGCATGTAACTTCACATCCGGATGATACGGAGACGATTGAGAGGTCACGACGATCGGAAGGATAAGATTCCGGCAAGCCGCGGAGGCGGTGATTGAGGGAAGATGCGATTGACCAGACAAACCGTTTGATACTTTGATTTGATTTAAAACTACTATTTGTAGAGTATTTAATTGAATTTTTAATTTTCTAAAACTTTTGAATTTTTAATGAAAATACGTACTAAAACTTATCAGGTTACAACAATGGAGAGCAACGCTTACGCGTATCGATGTCGATCGATGATACCAAGCGATGACAAAATGACTGACGATAGAAAATCTGAAGTAACCTTACCAGTTTAGTTTTGTTAAACATAACTTTATTTGAATCAATTTTGGAATATACTACAACTCGATCAATTAGTGATTAAGATAGTATACATTAACAAACCCGTAGTTGTCGGGTCGGGTCGGGTCGGGTTCTTAACTCCAGAGTCCAGTCCAGCTTGAGTCCAAGTTCAACGAAGCGTCACGCTGATTTCCTTTTCTTTTTCTTGTTTAATAAAAAATCTTCCAAATTTTCAACTGATGCTTTTTCCCAAAGGTGGATTTATAATTATCTACTCACTTTGTATCTGTCATTCTGTTAGATTCAAACAACAATCAGTTTCTTCTTCTTCTTCCCTTTGATTCGATCTCAGCTACCATGAAGAAAGGGGGTTTAGCATCGAAGCTCAAGCTATCTCTACCTCCTCCTGATGAAGTTTCTGTCTCCAAATTCCTGTATGTATCTAATTGCTACTCTCTCATCTCTCCACTCTACTGTTTGCTTACATTGTTGAAAAATTGATTTATATTTTCTTCCTTTTTTTGGATTTTATGTAGGTCTGCATCGGGGACCTTTAAGGATGGTGATCTGTTGGTGAACAAAAATGGTGTACGGATTGTTTCTCAGACTGAAGTCGAAGCTGTAAGTTTAATTTTCTCTCTAGCTTCTACATTTGTTTTCCACATTTTCTTTGATTATCATCATTTTTGCGTTTTATCTGGTCTATTGTGAATTGTGTAATTGTTAAGCGTATCGGATAAATTGAATTTAGCTGTAAATTGCTTTTGGTAATCTGGAATGTAAATATGACCCTAAACTGATTTTGAAATGGAGTGGCTGTGTTTTCACGAGAAATGTTACTTTGTAATTCGTATTATGCGTTTGCAGTCTGGTTGTTTGTGTTCTATCTCCAAGGATTTCCCTCTCTTTGTGTGAGGATTCGTATTCTATCATGATCAAATTCAGTAGAGTATGCAAACGGCTCATATTTTATATCTGTATGCAGACATGTTTCATACAGAAGAAAAGGGAAATGATGATGAACAGATTTAGTTGTTAGTGTTCCTTCAAAACACCTTATGATACATAAGTAGCGCGTGGTCTGTGCTCTTTATCCTCTTCCATCCTTTAATTTTTTCTTTCCTTGTGAAGAAGTGCAAGAGTGAGACCTCTTATGATATTTCGAAGGTTTTGTTTGTGTTCTATCGTGATCGTGTTTGTGTTTGTGTTCTGTCATGAACAATTTCGGTAGAGTATGCAAATAACTCATATTTTATATCTGCATGCATACATGTTTGATGCAGAGGAAGTGATGATGAACAGATTTGGTTGTTCGTGTTCTATCAAAATATGTTATATTACATAAGTAGCGTGTGGTCTATTACATAAGTAAATAGAAGTCTACAAATGGATAGGCTGAATTACAGCTTTAGGAGACTTACACTTCTCATGTCTGGTATCTATTACAGCCTGCTTTAATTCAACCATCAGATAACCAGCTGAGTTTAGCTGACTTCGATGCAGTTAAAGTTATTGGTAAGGGAAGTGGTGGTATTGTGCACCTGGTGCAACATAAATGGACTGGACAATTTTTTGCTCTTAAGGTGAGCTCCGTAGCTTACTATATAGTCTTGTTAGTTTATCCCACATTTGATAATTAAGCAAGTCATCTTAAACTTTGGTTTCATGACCTGATTCAGGTTATCCAAATGAATATTGAAGAGTCCACTCGCAAGCATATTGCACAAGAGCTAAAAATTAATCAATCCTCCCAGTGTCCCCAGATTGTAGTTTGCTACCAGTCTTTCTATGATAATGGTGCTATCTCCATGGTTCTGGAGTACATGGATGGGGGATCTCTTGCGGATCTTCTCAAGAAGAGCAATAAGATCCCTGAACAGTATCTTGCAGCAATATCTAAACAGGTGATCGAAGCAATTTCTTTTTTCTTAAATGGATTATGTGAATTTAGTATGACTATTTTTATCTTACTCTTCCATGCAATTATAGGTACTCAAAGGCTTGGGGTATCTCCATCGCGAAAAGCATATTATCCACCGAGACATGAAACCTTCAAATTTGCTGATAAATCACAGAGGTGAAGTCAAGATCACTGATTTTGGGGTGAGCACAATACTGGCCAGCACGACTGATCTGGCTAAAACCTTTGTTGGGACGAACAACTACATGTCTGTAAGTATTCTGATACCTGGACCAGTGTGCAAGGGATTTAGGAGCAGTATTTTTTGACACAATGCATACTATATGTAGCCAGAGAGAATTGTCGGAAGCAACTATGACTACACAAGTGACATATGGAGCCTTGGTTTGGTACTTCTTGAATGTGCTATAGGACAGTACCCATACTCCTCCCCTGATCTTGGCGGATGGAATGGCGTCTTTGAGCTGATCGCAGCTATTGTTGATCAACCAGCACCTCGTGCAGATCCTAATCTGTTCTCCCCGGAGTTCTGTTCATTTATCTCCGCTTGGTATGTGACATTTATATATTGCAGCTTTTTATAAATTGGTGGATCGGTAAAGAATTCCTTTTACTTCCCTGTTCTATAGAATCTGTTTTATATCAATAACTCGTGAAATCTTGAATCTGTTCAGAAATTTCTTAATTTACAGCTCTAGTTACTAGTGAACTGGTTTTAAATTCCTGTGGCCTCTTTGCTCTATGTATTCGTATCTCTTTACTTATAGCTCCCATCTATTGTGTTATCTTATTGTCAGTGTGCAGAAAGATCCTAAGCAGAGGCTATCTGCAAATGAACTCATGGTACGCCTGATAATTTTCCTTGTTTAAACCCAAGTCTATTGGAACAATGCGTGATTATGTTGATGCTCATGATTCAGGCACATCCATTCATCACCAAGTATGACAATATGGCCGTTGATCTTGCATCATACTTCAACAGTGCAGGACCTCCACTTGCCAAGGTTTGTGATGTTGAATTTACTAATATTGCTCAGTATCACTAATCAAGACACAGATCTGGTATTAAGATTCAAGTTATCTGTTCATTCAAAGGCTTCAAGTGGATATAGTTAATTTCATGAACATAACGTACATGCTCTTGTTGATACTTGATTTCTCCTTTGCAGATAGAAGAAAGTTCATACGAGTAAATCGAAACTCTTCCATCAGTTACATGCTTGATATCTTCTGGCCTGCTTAGTATATGCCAGTTTTTGGGCATCACATGTACAAGATTGATTATGATGTAATGTAGTTCAAATTTGATGTTCTGCTGAGAGCATCATTATCGTATATGGTACTATAGTTGGATTTTGAGGACTCGTTACAATGTAATCCTAGTTTTGAAGTGTCAACAGAGTTGATTTCACTTCCGCTATATTCGCTTGTAATATTGTACTATTCGTGGTTGCTTGACAACATAATTTTCTCTTCATCTCATCGAAGAATGCTCATCGTATTGTCTCTGGTTGCTTGACACATGTATTTTCTCTTAATCTCAACGAAGAATGTTCATCGTATTGTCTACGTGATTTATCTTCTCATCTTCATCTTCAATCCAATCACACTATAACACGAAAAACTGTAAATAATTTTACCCAGTTCCCACAATCTTCAACCCTGTAATGAAGCATTGGCAAGGTATTCATCCAAAGAGTTGTGCTATTGATCTTGAAAGCACTGAATATGCGTTCAAGAAATAGAATTGTCTCCACTCTCCAGCAAAAAGCTTGGAGATCAGATTAGAACTGATTAAGCAATGATTTATGTACAATATCAACCGACTACAGCTCTCTAGTCTTTTCTTAGTTAACGATAAATCTCCTTACATGTCAACTAGTTCAAGACATGAAACTTGATTTCCACCGGTTCTTAACGAACGGAAAACGAGCAACTAACAGAGTTGCTATTAGATAGTTTTAGGACTTCTTTTTAAACTTCCTTTGCGCCTTCAGATCTACCACTATCACAGAGATATTGTCTCTGCTTCCCCTTTGGAAAGCAAGTTGTGAGAGGTAGTCGGCTGCATCTTGGGCTGCAGGATCGATATCCTCGCCTCTCTCGGTTGGCATGTTAGCAGCGTTTCTTTTGTGCCAGAGTAGAATTCGTCTCCGTGCCAAATCACAAGCCTCTTCATTTGTCATAACGTCCCACAGACCATCACTCGCTAGGATAAGGCAATCATCTTCTTTCGCCCGCGGGACAAACATAACTTCTGGATCCGCTATCACATAGGGCCTCAGGTATCTGTCCCCTGCTCAAAATAAGAACTCACCACCATTATTTGGAGCATTGCTAATGGGTAATGGCCTTTTCTATTTACCTGCTTATTTTCTATGTAGGAAAACTAGATAGATCTCCCCAAAAATGAAAAGCCAAAAAATATTACTTACAAGGGCAAAATGATGATGCAAGATTCACAGTGATTTTTTTGCATGACTTATAACATGCCTTTTTATTCACAAAAAAAAAAAAAAAAAAAAAAAAAAAACCAAATGTGTATAATCTGCAATTAAATGTTTGTATTTATCATGTATTTATTTTTTAAATCCAAATGGAAGAGAAGGACCAGCAGTTCACTCACTTTCCCTAGGTGACTCGAACCTAGCATAGAGGGGAAGCATTTTAGCAAATAAAAATCTAATGGTTGGAGGGAAACTTAAGCTTCATTAGATTTTATTGCGTATTATATCTCCAGCCCTTTGATGACATTATGAAATTTAACAGTTCTATGAAAAGTAAAGAAACAAATAAAGGTTGACATACCAATGGATCTTGACACTGCGAGGACACCAGAAACACGATGTCCATCCCAATTAATGACCTTGCCTCCTGCAGCTTCTATCCTCGCGCACTCATCCTCTCTGTTTGGCTAAAAAGGCAAGGGGATACGTGTTGATTAGGGAAATAACTTAATGTACATACATAATCACATGATTTCAAGTTATTACCAAAATCAAGAGCCTTACTTTGTGGTCAACAGATAATGGCATTGGGACTTTTCCCCTACACAGGACTGCTCTAGAATCACCGCAGTTTGCAACGATGATATGTGTGGAACAAACAAGTGCAACCACAGCGGTTGATCCAACAGATTCAGGAGCCTTAGGGGCAACGAGAAGATCAGAAACAATATCACCGTTGACTCTTGCAAATCCTCCTACTTCATTGTCCAACTTATTGAAACAGCTCATAAACATCTTGTTCCATCGTCCCTTTAAGTCGAGCTCAGCAATTCCACTGTGCAACTCTTCTTTACAAATTTCAATCTCCTCGGCTAATGCTCCGTGCATACGCTCTTGGCAATAATTAGCAACCTATTCACAGATAAGGTTTTTCATTTAATAATTTAAACAAACAATATATTATTCGAAGCCTGAGCTACAATAATAAGTGAGCAACATGTCACAAACTCATCCAATGAAATATTGTGATCTAGTTGTAAGTATCACAAAAATAAATGCGCGAAAAATAACCACCAATTGAACTTTTACCTGGCAACCACCATGTCCATCATAAACTCCAAATACATGAGCATCTAAATCTTGTTGGATGGAACTGGAATGCTGATTGTCACTCAACATTTTGGAAGGAATCTTCATAAACTGAGGTAAAGTCACAATGGAATCTTCCATTTCCGACCTCCTTCCACAAATAGAATTGAATCCCCAAAGAGGTGGGATATTCAACGGAAATACTTGTTTCTTAGTCTTCATTTCTTCTGTAGAAACCTCAACCACAACAGCTGCAATTGGCCTCTTAGATTCTTCGACACCGGTCTCTTCCAAAGAAGCAAGATCTTTTACCAACTCAGACTTGGAAGCCGAGTCCCATGACTCCAACTTCTTGATGCTATTAGCAATTCTAGTCCTATCTATGGAGTTTAGAGAAATTGGCTCCAAATTTGCATCTAGTACCTTGATCTCCTTAATCTCCTCGATACAGAACCCACTGTTATCATTTGACTTGTACTGAGACTCTATAATGGCAGCTAATGGGCCGTAAGGGAGGGTTGTCGAACTCTCTTCCATCGATTCTAGGTCGGGAGTATTGCTAAAAATCAAACAGCTCTCCCTTTTTATGGCCCTCAATAACAGATTCACCTCACCATCTGTAGACTTATTGCAATTTTTCTCAATTTTGACCACTATCCCATTCTGGGAAACATTAGGACCCGAATTTCTACGCTCAAGAGGAACCGGAGAACGCTTCGTCATGAATGAATACAACAAATGTCAATACAGTAAGTGAAAAACAGACTCTTCCTTAATCAAGAACAAACAACGGAAACAATTATCCCCAAATTCTAAAGCTCCATTCACTCTTCACGAAACAATACCGGAAACTACGAATTTAAATCAAAGGGCCGACAAACTAAGCTCCAATATTCATGAACATAAAGAATTGCCTAAACCCTATACGTAAGTACTTATGCCTCCTGTCTCTTCAACTCTTTCCCACTTCAATATCGAATCAAAACCTAATCCATATAAATGTTCCAACAAAGTCAGAAAAGTGGCATATATATGTTACAGCTCTGATGATGCTCAAGAATCAATGACCTCACAGAATTTAACCTTCAAACAGAATATAAAATTTCAACCATAAATAGAGAATCATACAATCTTTAACACAAATTCAAACACATACAATGAGAGAAACAAGAAACAAGGTAACTCAAAACAGGACTCACAGGTTATAATTGCAAGAAGCACAGGAGCTAGAAATGGTTGCCTTCCAAAAGCAAATAAAATCTCTCTTATCTCTAAGAGACAATCTTGAAAGCTCAAATCAAACCTAAACCGCTAAATAAAAAGATCCCATTTTTCTTCTTGGTTTAAAAAAGCAAGCAAGCCAGCCAACTTTCTTTTCCTTCTTCACCTCCAAGTGTTAAAAATCCAAAAAGCTAAATCACCAGATGTCACCACAAGAAACTCTACTCCCAAATCCCAAGTCAATACTAGTATTCAAAATTGCATTCAAATGACACCTATGAGCTCTTCTTGCATAAAGTGCAAGAATGAAGACCATTCACACAACTACAATAAATAAATAAAACTACCCACAAAAAGTTGAATAATTAAATAAACAGGGCAATTGCTCAATCATACAAGGAATTATAGGAAGGTAAGTAAAAGTTGCTTACCGATTCAAAACGGTGAATGATTTGGTGACAGACACAGATGACTAAATAATAAAAAAATGATCTTGTTTTCTTCTTCTTCTTCTCTTCTTGAAATGAAGAGGAGAAAAAATCTTATTTGGTAAAAGGAAAGAAACAAGCAAATGAGAGGAAATAAAGAAAGAAGAAGAATCCCTTAAAACTGAAACTACACACACTATGTGGCCAGTAGAGGAAACTCACAAGTCACATCTAAGCAGAGAAAAAATAAAGGAAATAATATTCATTCAGCTCAAATACAATTATCAAAGCAGGCAGGCAAGAAAGAAACAGCACAATCTCATTGCATTAAATTTCTTCTGGTGAGGTGGGTCCCACGGGGTTGGACACATGTCCACCAGGTGTCTTGATTCAGTACGCTGCTCAAATGTCTCTCTCTCTAGCTTCGGATTTTCTCATTTTCAGTCCTCTATTTGTACATGATTGAGTTTTAGTCCCTTTGATTTTGTTAGGCTAATTTTTGGGGCTTCAACTGTGTCTAGTATATATACTTGTTTTTTTTTTATTGGTGATGGAAAAATTAGCTATATGAATTTCAATATTTTGGTAACAAAGGCAATAAGGCAAATGAAGCAAGCATGAAACAAATTCAATCATGTTTGTCATATCATATTTATTGATACGAAGCATCAGCTAAAATCAATTTTATGACGGCTGAGGAACAAAGCTCCACTTTTATACTGTAATGTTATATCGACCACTTTTATACTCCAATGTTGTATCGGGTATTGACAATATATGAATGTGGAGGAAACCAAATGCTATCCCTAGAAACATGCAATTTCTTTGTTATTTGAAAGATAAGAATGCAATATCTCGAGCAACTGCCAACTAATGAGGAAAAAAATCAAAAAACGAAGATGATGGATGTGGAGGAAACCAAATGCTATCCCTAGAAACATGCAATTTCTTTGTTATTTGAAAGATAAGGATGCAATATCTCGAGATTTCTTAATGAGCAAATGTATATTTTATTGATATGCTTGTTGTTCTAGTAGTATTTATTATAGTCTTTTATCTCGTTTCAATTTTTTCCTTGTGTTTTTTCACTTTGATCATTCGTCGAAAGAGAAAAGGTACACTTTTACGTTGTTTTTATTTGAATCCTAATCATTCACTTTCTTTTTTTGTCATTTGAATTTGGATATGGTATTCGATCGTGTGTTGAAATGACCAATCACTAATAATAAAAGGACTAAATTCTAAATACATAGATGGTAGAGGACCAAAAATGAAAATTTCCACTCTTTATCTCACTTGTTTCGGTGAACTAATTTTCCTTCTTTTATCAATTATGCCTTTTGAACAAAGTGGGGCCAGAACCAATGGGAAAAGAGCACGTTTGGGACAAGATTTATTTCCGTTAATTGCAGGAAATAAAGAAATGAAAAAATTTTGGGTATTTTTGATTTATTACAGTTTTGGCAGGTTAGGTGTCGTGTGTGTGTGTCTGTGTGTACTTTATAGATTTGATCATTTTTTGTTGAGGTGTCGTGTGTCTCTCGAATGGATGACTTTTTGGTTATTTTTCTTTTTCCTTTCTTTATTCTTGTTGCGTGGCGAATTGTTATGCGATCAAGCTCTTCTTACTTTATTAATTTGTCCAAACAAACAAGTCTACTGATTAAAGTCAGTCTGTTTATTTCTTCAAATTATTCTTTATTACTCATCCGTATCAAAACAAATAGTATCCTGTTGGTTCTTCGCATGGAGCTCAAGGAAAAATGAGAACTAGTAAAAAAGATTGATTTCGGGCTGGATTGCAATTGAATCTCTATGTTAATAATATGATTTGATTTTTTTTTTTTTTTTTTGAACGAAAGAACGCGTCTTATTGATACCAAAAAACATAGTACGTACATTTAAGGGCTGACAAAAGCTATCGTTCAAGCCTAAAACTAGAGCATAACTAGAGAAAAACAAACTGACACAATGAACAAACTGCGAAATCAAAACATAGCACTAAGTGAGCTGCTGAATCACGGCTGAAGCACGCTTGCTATGGCATATCAAGGTTGTGGTGAACACAATCGATCTAATAGTTGCTTGTATATCCAGTGCTTTATGTTGGAAGATCAACTCATTCCGTGCTTGCCAAATGTGGTAGACAGTTTCAGCCAGAAGCGTCCGGAAGACGGCTGCCCTGCCCCCATGTCCGCGAACCATGCGACATATCCAGGCGAGTAACTGCTGCCAATCCGTGATGTGTGGCGGTGTAATGCCTAACCATGATAAACCACCTTGGAAGATCCCAAAAGTACTCGGGCAATGGAAAAAGAGATGATCAATTGATTCTACGCCATTGCAAAAGCAGCATTGACCATCCGTATATATACCAAAGAAAGCGGTCGGTCTTTGCCAAACGTCTATGCAAAGCTAGCCATAGGATGAAGGTGGCCTTGGGTCGTGCCATGTTACGGATAACTAAGTCGCACCATTCGACCTTAGTGGAGTTTCCCCGCAGGAATTTGTAGATCGCACGTGTAGAGAACTTCGGGGCAAGTAATTGCATATCCCATTCCTGTGTTCCATGGAGTTGATTCCTCACACGGTGGATGGCTTTAATAATCGGAGAGCTGCATACGGGCACCACCCACTCATCTATCTCCTGTTGTTTTATATAATAACTATGAATCCAATGCACCCATAACGAATCCGCCTTCGTTTGGATTTTCCACAGAAGCTTTGAGATGAGAGCCAAGTTCCAAATCTGTAGATTTATGATATTCAAACCACCACAGCATCTGGGAGCACAAACATATTGCCATGATACAAGGGCCTTATGGTAGTTTCCATCCTTCCCACTCCATAAGAAACTCCGACACATACGCTGAATATGGTCCAGGACAGTTTTTGGGAATGGAAAAACCTGTAACCAGTAGGCAGTGATGGCTGTGATCACACTCTTTATTAGTTGCTCCCGACCTGCATAACTTAAGAGTCTCGTCGACCAGTGCTTCATCCGACCAAGAATCCGATCAAATAAGGGCTGATAGTGCAAAACAATGAGTCTACGATGGGATAGGGGAATACCCAGGTAGCGCACGGGAAACGAACCCGCCACAAAGCCTGTGATGGTGAGGATTCGATGCTGCTCCGCTGCTGACAAGCCTCCAAAAAAGATTTTTGTCTTCGAGAGATTTGCTCGCAATCCACAAGCCATCGAGAAGTGTTTCAAGCTTGCACGAAATTTGGACCGATCCTTCATCACCTCTCATAAAGAGCATTAGGTCATCCGCAAAACATAGATTATTGATATGCAACTTTTCACACTTCGGATGAAAATTGAAATCAGGAAAGGACCGCAACTTTTGCAGACAACGATGAAGATACTCCATGACGAGGATAAAAAGAAAGGGAGAGAGAGGATCTCCTTGTCTCAGGCCTCGACGTGCTTTAAGAAGTTTTGAAGGGACCCCATTAATCACATACCTATAGGAGACCGTCGAAACACATCACATAATCCACTTCACAAATAGCATAGGGAAACCCAATTCCTTCATGATCGTCTCCAAAGCATCCTAGTCAACTGTATCATATGCCTTGTGCAAATCCATCTGCACCATACATCGAGGAGATATACCTTTGCGATTGTACCCCCTCACAAATTCCTGTGCCAAAAGTATGTTATCTTGGATGACCTTCCCCGGTAAGAAAGCAGATTGACTCTCATCAACAATATTATTTATAACCCTTCCCAGCCGACTTGTGAGTAGTTTCGAGATGATCTTGTAGATAGTCGTGCAGCAAGCAATCGGGCGCATCTCCCGAACACTGCAAGCCGTAGGGGTTTTTGGAATGAGAGTAATCAGGGTACAGTTCAGGGCTGGGTACAATGATGCCGTATCAAAGAAACTCTCCACTGCCTCATAAATATCATTGCGAACATGTTTCCAGGAGCGCTTAAAGAAGTAGGCATTAAAGCCATCAATCCCGGGAGCTTTGAGGTCACCAATATCCTTCAGAGCCGCATCAATTTCCATGTGTGTGACCGGTTGTAATAAAGACAACCTATCTTCATAACCTAACCTGGTACCCGACCGAATAAGCCCCACATCGATACCCGTCTGGCATGGCGAGTTCGATCCAACTAGCTGTGAATAAAAGGAGAGCATCTCCCGCTCAATATCAATATCCCTCTGGAGTATACGTCCATCCTCCGTCTCCAGGCGATGAATACCAATGCGACGATTCTTCTCTCTGACTTGTGCACGGAAGAAAGCAGAATTGCCATCCCCAAGCTTAATCTAATCCACTTTCGCCTTTTGGCGTAGCACTTGTTCCTCAGTATCCAGCCACTTTTCAAGTTCCAGGGTGGCTTCTTTAACCTGTCGAATGAGAGCAGGACAGAAACGGTTTTGGCTCAGTTCGCCCTGTAGCTGGAGCAATCTGGTTCGTGCCAGTGTAACATGATGGTCAGCCTTCCGTGTGTCCCGACTCAATCTCTTCATAATCGGCTGTAGCCGTTTCAGCTTGACCCAAACTCGCTCCTGTGGATGAGATGGAGCAGGGCCGTGCCAAGAGCGGACCACCGAAGGGAGAAACTCATCCATCTGAGTCGTAGCATTGATGAATTTGAAAGTCGACTTCTTTACTCGGATAGGTAAGCAATTCCTAAACAAAGGAGAATGGTCTGAAATCCCAGGGGCAAGAATCTCCAGCTCCACATGCGGGTTCTCTTGGAACCATTCGGCATTTCCAGTAGCTCGGTCAATACAGGAGTAGATGACACCGTGCTCATGTTTATTAGACCATGTGAAGCGATCTCCTATGGTAGGCATCTCAAAAAGTCCCACTACTTCCATCATCTCCGCCATATCCTTATACTCATACTCTGTTACTGGATTACCTCCAATACGATCACCACTAGCTAGCACATTATTGAAATCTCCTACAAAAATCCACTGCTCCTGGATACCAAATGCAAGCTGTCGAATATCTTGCCAGAGTCGGGTTCTAAGATGCAATTGGTTAAGGGCATATATAAAAGTGACCAATCCTCTATCCACCCCATTCTCATCAAACCATCGGCAATGCAAAAAATGATCAGAGCAGCTCAGGAAAACAACTTGTACACGGGTTGGGTCCCATGCTACCCAGATACGCCCCAATACATGTGCCGAATAATTATCCCAAAAATTCCAGCGATTACCCAGACGTCTACGTATACGATCTTTATTCTCCTCCTTTACTCTAGTTTCTAAAAGGCCTGCTATGCTTATATTCCAATCATGGAGACGGGAGCCAATCCCCTTATGTTTAGCAAGCTTGTTGAGCCCCCTGACATTCCAAGCTAACATCGATTGCGGTTCTGGCCTTTGCCAGAACCAGCATCCAATGAAGCAAACCCATTCCGTAGTTCCAAAGGCTTTTCCAGCCAACCCCGCCCCTATCATCATCCACATAACGGCGCGGTGAGCCCTGACGACTGGGAATCGGAGACCAATCATCCTTCTTATCCCCACGATTCTCCAAAACATTGTGGTGAGAAGGTCAACGTCAGTCATTGTCTTGTCTTGCTACAATGAATCTGGGCCACTTCTTGCTTCAAAGAATCGAACTTAGTGCAAAGACTTGTGGGAACCCAAGTTTTCCCAGCTCCTATGGTCGCACTTGGTTGTTGTCGAACCTGCTGGTCTATCTGTTTGCGGGCATGTCTCTTCCCATCGCCACAAGAATGTCCTACCTTTTGGCACTTCTGAGAGAATAAAGGCATCCACTCATATTCAATTGCTTGATTAATCATATTTTCCTGTCGATCCTTTATCATGATTCATTTACGCAACTCCTGAGTTATGTCAACCTCAATTAATATCCGAGCATACGAAATCCTGAGTTTCTTGGCAGTACATTCATCTGTGAATTTCGGCTCTCCAATTACACTAGCTATCTTTCCCAGACTCTTCGCTCCCCATAAGTATAATGGCAGCTGAGGGAATTTCACCCAAATTTGGGCACTCGAAGCATATCCTCCTTAAGCTCAAACTTCCTAGTCCACGGTCGTAGTATCATAGGTCTCCCAAATATGTAGTAAGGTCCACCCGCATCCACCAGGTTTTTGTCTTCCTCTGACCTAAATGTAATAATGAAATATCCATCCTCGTTGTAGTATAGGTCAGGTAAGGTGATAGAGTTCCAAACCTTGAGCATGAAATTCTTAACAGCATTCATGGAGAGGGAATTATCAGCGACATGCATGATAAGGGAATTTTTCCAAAAATCCAGTTCCTCTTGTATATCTTCATCATCAATCTCAACAACAATCTCACCCTCATTCACCGGTGGCGGGGAATAATCAATATTCATGCAGCTTGCGTCTTGTTCCCCGGATAACATCAACCCAAGGGTGGAGCAGACAGGGGATGAGGGATATCCCTATTATCAATTTCATCCATGGCCGCTGGATCACCAATCAATTCGAGTTCTGGCATTGATCGATCATCATCAGACTCCACAGGTATCGATCGATCATCTTCATCAGAACCCCCAGGCGCTGCCGTACCTGCAGGAGGTCTAACAATCTGTTCGATCTCATCAAATCCGTCCTTATTCCGTTCTGATTTGTCCTGATCGGGAGACGAATTCTCCGGTTCAGACTTCGATTCCTGCGGTAAAGTCATAGGTTGCATAGAAGTCGCCAAGTTCTCCGTTCCGGCCGAGGTTGAAGAAGTATGGGATGGAGCAGTGGTCGCCTGATTTTTCCGAGGCCTACCCACCGGTCGTTTCGCTGTAGATTCCGTCAGCGGCACCACCTTCTTCTTGCGCGGCATCTTAATTAAAGTGCACTGGAAGAAAAAAAATTGATTTGATTGTTTAATTAGCCTAAGTAATGAAATTTTATGTAAGTAAGAATAATTTTAAAGGATACGTTTTTTGAAAAATGGAAACGGGACAGAGATCAATCAACTAAATGGCATTTGTTCTGACACGGTTACTCATAGACACATTGATATGCTGATCTAGTTAATTAAACAAACTCATGTACTTCTGCTATTCTCATTCATACGCTTACCAAAAGATTTTCCAATGAGTTACCCATCTCAAACACTTATTAGAGAGTCACACATTCTAAAATTGCTTGAGAGCAGAAACGCATAACTATAAATATATTATATGGATGGATTATCGAAAATCAAGTTATTCCTTGATAGTGTGAGTAGCATTTTCGATCTCTTTGAAATTAGATATTATGGAAACTTAACGGCTCCGCACCAGATGAAATATACCTTAGTTTTGAACATAGATTGATACTATGTAGAGAAGAGTAGTATGAATAAGGTGATGCATGTTTCCAAATTTTGTTAACACATAGGTCGTAGGTGAACTATTTCCACACTCGCGATCCTCTACGACGTAATTGTGCGACATCTTTCGCGGCACCGTCGGATTTTTGACACGTGTAATATGATCAGTTGGTGCCAATTTCTCTACCTTCTTTTCCGCATGATAGGAGAGATAAACTTAAATCTAAAATTAGTAAATTGAGAGATAAAAACTGATGCAAAATATTCTGCATATACTTCCTTCTACAATTAATTCTTTCATTTCCTTTTTATCAATCAACTCTGAAAATCGGTGGAGGAGATGCAATTGACTCTTCTCGACAAAGCTAAGAAGCTGCTGGATTTCAAGTAAACATGTAGTCTCCTTGAATTGAGATTTTTTGGGTTGTTGTTTTGTTTATCTTGAGATTTCTTGAATATGGAAAATTTGTTGCAGCCAAAGATTGATCACAATTGAATTCAAAATCAAGCCTGGAGGAAATATAAAACTTCATTGAAGAGACATCTACAACAATCCTGCCTTGCATTTCAACAATGAATTATTCAAAATTGTCCGGCTTTAGGCCTGCCAATTTATGTTCAAACTTCAAAACAAAACATCAACCAACAGATCGAGTAAAATGTACATAAACAGTTATGATATACATTAACCTCTTCCGTCCTGATTTGACACCATTGATGATATTGTCAACTTCTCATGTTGGTGAAGAAAATATACATTTAAAATTAATCCAGTGCACCAGTAAAGTCAATCAGGGAGCATTTGACCATATTCGTAAAAAAATTGAGGGAAGTTTTCTATACCTCCCAACAAAATCAAACCAAAGCATGTACACACCGTATGTATTCATATTTTTTAGGAGAAATTCAATAGCATATCATTCACCAATTCTCAAGATTAATTGATAAGAAGGAAATGAAAGAATTAATTACGCATAATCTTTTGATCAATTTTTACCATTTTATATCACAATTTACTAATTTTAGAGTAAAGTTTATCTCTCCTATCATGCGGAAAAGAAGGTAGAGAAATTGGCATCCAACTGATCATATTACACGTGTCAAAAATCCGACGGTGCAACGGAAGATGTCGCACAATTACGTCGTAGAGGATCGCGAGTGCTATTTCCAAATACTAAAATGTTACATGGTCCAGTCTACGGTCCGACTTTAGTTGTAATGGCATAACATACATCCATTTTAATTGTAGTCGATCATGACCGTCAGATTTGTTGTAAAAATAATATTTTCAGTTGTACTTAATCTCAACCGTTCATATAATTGTAAAAATTGTACAATGGTAAATTTTGTAAATTTTAACATACAAAAGGGGTTGTAATGTCATGTACATTACCTTTTTAAATTATATGCTCTTAATTGATCAATCTTAAAAATAAAATGAGAGCTTGAAATAAGAATATGCCCTATTTATTTCTTTTTCATTCTACATGATCTAGTTCTAACTAACTGACGATTCATTCCAATTCCAACATATGAAATCTCCATCTCCAGTATTGTTCATAAGAACCCTAATTTATTAATTACTCCAATTTCATTTCAGAGATTTTTCTACATCAAAAGTTTATCTCCAGATTTCTTCTCCCGACCTCAACGCAGCAAAGAATGAAACAGGCAAGCTGGCCTCTTCCGCTCGAAAGGTCATATTTATAATGGCCGCTAGATCAATGTGTACATTGGGAAAAGTTTCTTTCTTATCGATATCTTTGGCTCCAGTATTTGCTTTTGTTCTTGAATATTGTATGAGTTCTTAATTGTTCACAAACATCTTTATTTGGCACCTTTCCGTCAAACTTCTTTGTTCCATCCAATTCCCTAATAGAAATATTGATGCAAAAGAGAGCAGCTATATGGAAGAAAAAGAACTTAAAAATCTAAAAGTTTGAATGAAATTTGAAGGATTAACAAAATTAGGGTTATTAAAAATAAATTGGGGAAGAACATTTTAATTTGCTGAAATGTAATATAACGTTAGTATTATATAAATTTGCATATAATTGAAGATAAATACTCTGTTTTAGTTTGAAGATTGAATTTATAATTATCAATTTAAAGGACACATATGTATCTATATATGATAAAAGTGATGGTCTAATTGAAAGGAGAGCTATGCCACGTATGCAAAAAGCTGATGTGGCAAATTCCCTCCAAAATTAAATGATTTTTAATTCACCAATATTTGATGCATTAGTTTTTCTCTACGCAGTAGTTGTTAAACTCCCCTATTTTCATGGCTCAGTTATGCTAAATTATATCCGAAATCTAATGCTTATTAACCAAAGTCAGACTAAGTGGTTGTTAAGTTCTCCTATTGTTTAGGTCATTAGTTAATTAACGTGGCTTGAAGGTTAAACTATATTGTCTATATCTATATACTTATATGATAAAAATATATATAAGTGATGTTGGCAAATTGAAGCCAACAAAAAATGAATTATCAATTTTCGGAATTTTTGTTTTCCAGCACACCTAATTCGACTAAAGAGATATTTAATTGTTACATTTTCCTATTATTATGCCCACCGATTCATGTTGTTCATATGTTACGTGTTCACCACGAACTAATCCAAAAAATCATCATAAATCATCCTTGAAATCAGCTACTCATGCATCAAGACCCAACATACTTACCTATAAAATTCCTGTGCATTTTTTATACCGTATGTAATAATTTAGTTTGTTCTAAAAAAAACAATTTAGTTTGTTTCCTATTTATGTGGCAATTGGTTATCAAGTTGTTAATACCAACGATGAATGTAAACTTTATTATAAATGTCCTGAATTCATCTAATTTATGATCACACTATTTAACAGCAAAGCATAACAAACATGTAAACATAGATGAATCGTGAATACCGTCAAACTATCAAGTATGCAGCAACCAATTAAGAATCATCATCTTTCGTGTCCAGAATTCCCAAATGAAATCGTTATTTCATATACTTGGTGAAGTTGCAACTCATTCACTACTTTATTGGGCAAATTATGTTGTCAGGTATTTAATCTATATTTTTATATCGTATTTTAAATTGTGTTACTTATCAAATATTATATAGTTGCTTTTATTTGATGCTATTAGTTGTCTGCTACGTCAGAAGTTTGGGATGAACAAACACGTACTTAAGAGATTTGTATCGGTGCATCCAATATAATTTTAGAAGCAATTTTTAATTGACATTGTTTATGTTTCACGAAATCCCGAAGCTGTACTACGCAAATCTTTGGTTGGTAAATACAAAAGTATTTATTCCCTTTTGCATGTACCAATATTTATTATTAACATTTATTTAATCTTTTGCAGGAGAAATTTTGTGTTTACGGAAATGAAGACGACGGATTTGCTTTAATGAATGTTGTCGTACAGTCTAAACATTATCAAGGAAAATAGTACAAAGGAGTTAGTGGCACATGTTGTTAACTAATAGATTTTGCTGAGTTACAATATCAAATAGTTGTTTATTTTCAATTTTTTCATGTATTAGTTTTAAAGGCGTTTGGATTGATGTATCACTTTGATTTTCAAAAGACAAAATTTGGGTATACATATGCATTGATAGATAATGCCATGTTGTTCTACTGGCCAACGAGTGTTATTATAATAACACCTATCATCATTGAAGATGATTAAATTAAAATGTAATATATGCACTTAATCCATGTAAATTTTGCTATTCTCTAGCTGGTCTTCTTTATAAGGAAAGAATGAAGTGGATTTTTGATACTTTTGTTTCTGTTGTACTCACAATGTCCCGAAATATTTTAAGGTCGGTGCGTAGTTTTACGTGAAAAATTAATATCGTATGATAAAATATAAAAATGTGGGAAGCACTTTGAATGGTTAAATGAGTAAGTTTAGTGTAGATATAAGATTTTAATGGTTTGTTGGGTTTGTGATAGCTTCATTTGTTAGTAATGTATGAAGATTTGTGGGGTGGATGGAGTAGTAATCCAATAAATTCAACTAAATGTACATAAACAGTCTCTTACGCACACTCTGTTTACTATTTTTATGTAATTTTACTTTTAAAATTTATATCAATCTAATAAAAAATACAATAAACCCATGGAAGTTATGGATAATCGAATCGAAATTATAGGATCAGATAATAAAATTATACTATTAATAGTGAATTGGGAATTTATGTATAGGATTAGAAGAAAATTACTCCCTTCCCTCTGTCCCAGTTTTATTTGCCCGTTTAACTTTTTCTGATCAACACTTACAAATTTTGTCTGTGAATTACTTATAAATAATGTTGATAATTTCTTTTTAAATTTATATTATTAAATATTAATTTTTAAATTTTCACTATATATTTTTTTTAAATACATTACAAGTATTATATGAGTAATTCAAAGTTGAATGAAATAGACTAGGGAGTATTTACTATTAATAGTAAATTTGTGATTTTGCCAACAAATTATCTCCATAATCTTATGACTCTTCTCTATTTTAGTCAACTATATATATCAAAATCATAAAATTTGTTGTTAATTTGTCAACTAATTTTATACACCCTCACACCAAGTAACGCTACTTGCTGCCTTCCTATTTATGTTCTAAAGCTATAATATGTGTTTCAACATAAATTAACCCATAGGGGGAAAAAATTACATACACGATTTGGTGTCCAATTACCATACCTACCTATTTTCTTTAATTTTATACAATTGAGAAACCCAAATCTTTTCTTTAATTTTCAACAAACACAATTTTTGCATTGTCTAAGTACTTTATATAATTTTATTTGATATAAATACATTTTTCTTCGATAGTATTTGTATTATTATTGGGAGCAGGACAATCGAGTCTAAATGCTGACAACTACAAAGATGAAGTTGATTATCTACACAAAAAATTGGTTTGTCTACATGATTGGACCGAAAAGTAGTAGCCAGTTACAAGTAACCTATTTATTCAGTTGTGTTACATGAAGTATAAGAATAAGATAATTTTAATTTGGGAACTATACAAGTTTTTTAATAAAGGAATAATTCAAACTTCAAAATTCAATTCGAAAGGTAAGCTCAATTATAAAATTGGGATCAGTCTAACTCGGAAACTCAATTCCAATGGTAAATGAACTAAAAGAATTGGACAATTTCCCACCAGAGAACTGTCAAAACAACTTTAAGAATGAGATTTTTCAAACTCGAAAGCTCAATTTGAATGTTAAGCTTAACTCTAAGAATGATTTAGTTTGATGATACCTCTATTTGAAGTACATATATACTATAACTCTAATAATGAATAAAGAAAAAGAGTAAAAATGAAAGATCCTCATTGTTGAAAAGGAAAAAAAAAAGATAATAAAAGAAAAAAGATTAAACGAGTAGATGCATATATTAGTTGTATATATAAAAGTGTGTTGTTAACAACTTAATTAATTCAAAAGCGAAAAAAAAATCTAAGAATGTGTAGATTGTCTTGCTTGCAACTTTAATTGATCAGATTTTAATAGAGTTTCAACAAATGAATAGTAACTAAATTTTAATTGAGTTTTGAAAATATTTGCTTGGGATAGAGTTAAAATTTTATAGGTTTTAGGGTGTTCTATAGCGTACCTAAAAGTGAAGTGATATGTGTAAAATGTTTAAGAATTATTTGATTGTTTAAGGTTGGTTGTTACTCCCTTCGTCAATTTACAAGGTTTACATTTTGATTTTGTGTGAATTTTAAGAAATATGTAGGTGGATGGTGAAAAGTAAGAGAGATGATAGAAAAGTAAGATAGAGAATATATAAAGTATGAAAGAGAATAATAAAAAATGAATAAGTAAAGATAGTGGGTTTTCAGAAATGAAGCGTTAAATTTTTAAAAAATCTTCTGAAATGGCAAAAAGTAAACATTTACAAAGAACGGAGTGAGTATTATATATGAAGGAATATAGTGAGAAAAAAGAGTAGGTAGAGAGCGAAATTTTAATTGAGTTGTAAATAGAAGTTGGATTAAAAACGTTACTATTCCGACTCGATTAAAAATCGCTTGACAAACAAGATATGAAGGCTACCTCGATTAAATCGAGTAGGAATTGCATCTGAAACACTCCCGTGAAGATTTTAAATTGAGAATTCAATTCAAATGGCAAACAACTTTAGAAATGGAATAACTGGACTTAGTAACTCAATTACAAGTGCAAACTACACGATATTCAAGAAAGCAATATTCTAAAAATTTGATAATTCCAATTTATAAACTATGTTTAATGGGTAAACCAATTATAAGAACATGGCATTTCCTACTTGGAAAATTTAATTCGAATTGTAAACCAACTCTTCAAACTTGAGAAATTAATTTGAAATGTAAACCAACTCTAAGAATGAGAAGAATGCAACTTTAATGGGCAACTCAACTCTAAGCTGGAATAATTCCAACTTGAAAATTCAATTCAAAATACAAACTAATTGTATGGATCAAATATTACAACTTCAGAACTCTAATTGAATAATAAACCACACTATATTGTAAAGTACTCCAAGAGTAGAATGATTACAAATTAGTATATAAATCTGAAGGTAAATGAACTTAAAAAATAAAATAATTCTAACTTGCAAACTCAATATGAGAAAATTCAACTCTATGAATCAGATAGTTTCAACTTAAAAAACATAAACCCAAATCGGTGAGGAATTTGAACTCCAAGGATGGGGTAGTTCCATCGTTGGAACTTAACTCAACTCTAATAATAAGTTTAATGAGAAAACTTTATTAGAAGAAACTATGCTTTGAAGGAGAATAACTTCCAACTTCGAAACTTGGGGGAGGTTAAAGAGAAATTCTATGCAAGACAATTTAAATTAAAACTTTGTAACTCAATTCAAACGGCAAACTCAACTTTAAGAATGATATATTTCATTCTTCAAAACTTGATTCGATAGTCAAGTCCACCCACACTACGGCTAATATGATCTACACGAAGGTGCTTAACAATGTTTGGGGTAGTATCATTTTGTCTTTATTCAATTATACTCCATACTGCATTTGCTTAATATTTAAAATGATATTAATGAAGTATATATTAATTTATAATAAAACTCATATACTTCATTAACTATGTGTAAGTTAATAGCGTATGTGAGTTTTATTATAAATAAAATTTTCACAAAGGTCTCTCAGTATTAAAATGAAATCTGCCATCATAATATACAATTTAGATTATTCCACAATAATTCTTTATATATTAAAAAAGAAGGAAAACAAAAACATTTCACCATGCATATATTATCATGAAACAAATTTGACAAAGTTCAAGGATTATTTCGTGTATATTGAAATAATGATTGAGTTTTTTCTGAAACGAAAAATAATGATTGAATTTAATAGGAATATTAAATATTAAAAAAGAAATAAAAAGTGCCCATAAAGAAAGAAAAAAAGTATTCTAGGCCGAGACACTAATCTTTGAAAATTACTTAACTTATGACGAATAAAGGATCATGCCAGTTTAGGTGAGTAAGATTGGTATAGTCCGATCAGTTTATACTTGATTTATCAACCGTACAATTAGAAACTCCGATACAAACATTGGCCAAAAGAACTTATAAAGCTTGATTGTAACAAGTCTACTAAAAACAATCAAAAGTTTATGACCTAAAAAAGTAAAATTTCGACACTAAGTATAAAAACAACTATCCGTTTGCAATATTAAACCTACCTATGTACAAATCATTTATACAAACGATTTGCCCTTTGATCATACATTTCCGTTTACCATCAAACATTGGTAGAAAAAATTATATACAGTAAGATATTAAATTTCACATCAAATGTGTATAAGTGATAAGTAATTTCCTATTATAGATTCAAGGGCATATATTTTTCTGTGATGTTTACTAACAAGACTCAGGGACACTATCAAGGTCATCTTGACCTATATTTTACTACACTGGTATTCATTATTTTACTTTTAAGCGGGTCAGATCTATCCAACTCGAATTCAATTCGGTTCGAAATAATGATGTTTATGTCTGAATCTAGCATATACTCAAATCCGTTCCATAGCTTTGTAATAAGATTCGGTGGTAGCATGTGATACTATGTTTGTAAAATAATAATTTTTGTGTGTGTGGTGCAGTGATCACATACCACCACGGGGTGGTTGTTGGAAACCGGGAGGGGAGATCTGACAGATACTCTCTTTGCGTGAACTCTCTTCGATATTCTCTCTACTTTCTTGACCCATAACGGACAGTGGTGTTTGGGGGGGGGGGGGGTATGGCAGATAATATCTTGGCGGGAAACTCTCTTCGATCTTCTCTCCACTTCTCGATCCATAACCGGCAATGGTGCGTGGGGGGTGTTGGTAAAAAACAGCCGTAGCATGGGCAATTAGGTTTGTAGAATAATAATTTTTGTCTGTGTGTTGTGGGGGCGACCACATACCACAACGATAGTTGTTGGGAAACGGGGTGGGCTGCTAGAAGATACTCTTTAGGCGGGGAATTTATCTTCGGTCTTCTCTCTATTTTCTTGATCTTCGTAACGGGCCGGGTGGGGTAAAAAAACAACTGTAACATTTGAAAATATGTTTGTAGAATAATAACTTTTATGTGCGTGGTGGGGGTGCAATGACCACTTACCACCCGGGGGGTGTTGGGAACCACCCCTATATATTGATTGTGTTGTATACTTTGATTATTTTTTTCGCGTTTGAAGGATGTAATGTTTTTAAAAACATGTATTTGTTACTAATTAACAAGTCAAGTATGGTAGGACCTGATATGAAAATGTATCCGTCATGGTGAGTCGTAATTTCACGTTTTCTCTATAGTTAATTAACATAAGAAAACTAAATGTTATAGTATTGGATGAAGAATGACTATTCAATGATCCACGACCAACGTTGTTTAAACGTAAATTTGACTATCTTATTATTTCAATTAATTTATTTTGTCTCACTTTTTTATTTATTATTAAAAGTAAATTATACCGTGGCATCGCCACAGGTTAGTACTAGTATGACATTATAATCCAGTTTGTATATTTAAATTTATAAAAATTGACATTGTACAATTTACAAATCTAATTAACGGTCATGATTAACTACAACTTGAAATAATATTTGTACAAACGATCTAAGGGTTGAGAATGATTACAACTGAAATGGGTGTATCTTAAATCGTACAATTGGAGTCGAACCTTAGAAGTGTTCATATTACATTAACTAATTGGATGGATAGTGGATACGAGTTGAAATGGTACATTGATTTTGGGTTTAAGGTAGCAATAACTATTTTTCGATCCGTTATCAAGGTACTATAACTTTGTTCGTGCAATATATTTTTTAGGTAATCTACTGTATTTTACATGTATTGAAAGGATATATTAAAATTTAAATGTTGATATCTTGTTTAGACGAATATTAGACAATTAAGGTAGGTCAATTGACTAAACAAACATTTGCATGTGATATTTTTGGTTTCCGTCCTCTTTCGGACGGTGAAGCACGCATCTAATCGTGTACTTGTCCAAGTCAAATGGCATTGGCAATACTGCATTAGTGTGTCGTTGAATATTTTTTGCATATTCTCGAAGTATTAGAGTATGTATAGGTAATCATTGAGATATTTTGCTATGCCTTCGAACAGTTTCATAATGCTTCGAAAATATAAATCCTACTACTACTAACATTCTGTGATACATAAATAACATAAATAATGTAAAATGTTTTATGGCCCATCTTTTATTTGCCCTATGTAGAGCCTAATAAGAACATACCTTTACAACAGACATACTGTTTGTAGATCAACATGGAAGGTCTGTACCTGTCCCCAAAAAATATGTGATGTCGATATAGTCTATCTGACATACAATATCTTACAAAAGTTGCTCGATAAGAAATTTAAGGAAGAAAGACGGCAAAATTAAGGCCACGAGTTTACAACCAATAACATACGGATTCTCAGACAAAGGCATGGACGCTATAGAGCAAAGCAATACAGAACTGTCTATAGCTTTAGGCTCTGTTATTTTCAACTGAACTGAACTGAATTGTAGTATAAAATATAACTAAGCAGAACTGAACTGAACTAAACGGAACTGAATGAGTTTTCAGTTGAAGAGAACAAAGCCTTAGTCGAGTAAAACTTAGAAAGGAGCAAATTCGGGATCTCCACTATTCCCACTCCAGTGATCTGTATCAAACGGATAAGATATGATTCAACTTCTACTAGCTAAACCATCAGCCAAAACAAAATATTTCAACAAAATTCACATAGATAACTCTGCTGCTACTAGCTAAGATATCGCAACCAGAACACGATATCTAAACAAAACAACACAACCTGCATTTAACAGAAAGGCATTGCCAGCAAGAACACAATCCATATATTTAAAGACATGATCAGACGCGGCCCGAAATTTATCTCTCTATCTCATCAATTCTACTCCCTGGGCAAAATAAATATAAGAATTGATCACGTGTATGTAACATTATTAACATCCTAGCAGATGTCAGTTTAATAATACTACAGAAGGTTGAATGCTAGTATTATATTACCAGCGTCAACATTATTTACACATCCACTCTCCGCACCGGCATATGGATCATTTGTAACGTTTATGAGCCTTGCAGAAAGGATTTAAATAGTGTGGATTTGAGGTCATCAGGTGTCCCAGCAAGATGGCCTTTTCCACCAAAAGCTTCGATGAGAATGTGGTATGCTGCAGAAGGAACAAGTACGTGGGTGCCGGATCATCCTTGTCTTCTGGGTTCCTTCTGTCACCACCATATGCTCCACCATTGTTGAAGACTATTACCACCGCAGGCAACTGGTATCAAACCAATCAGGCAACCAAACGTGATTTAATGTTTGCTGCATCTATCATAAGACACTAGGTAGATAGACGTCTGGCTGATCGGGGGTATTGACATGAAATTGCATAAAAAATGGAGCCTGTCTGTATAAATGTCAAGAAGATCATGCAGGAAAATAGTAAACCAGAACACAAGGACAGCAACCAAAGAACGAAATAACAAAAACAGATTATGGTCGAAATGCATAGAATGTTAAACCGTGACTAATTGAAACATTTCATGCTTTCATCCAATGTGCACTGTAACTTTGTCCAGAGCATATACACTTGAACTTCTACGACAGTAACAATCACCAAAAAAAGGTCTCTTCTCAGCTGATCAAATTCTTGAATCAGTATGTTATTTTTCAACAATGCATTCGCACGATGGAAAAGAAAAGGTGCTGCGGTCAGTTATGCATAGTAATCACCACCCGGTTTACCTGTTCAATTGATCATATCATTTTCAATGTAGTAACTATGAAAGAATAACAATCACTATCTCTCAGTTCGGTTCTCGCTTATCCATTGACACCATCCCACCTACTATTCCCCTACATTCTAATAGTCTAATGCCCAATCAAGAATTCAAAACAGATCAAAGATAATCCTAAGAATAAAAAAGCATGACACATCAAACACCACATGACTACTAAGTTTTCAGGGGAACTATACCTCGACTTCCGTAGCACCGAATCCAAATCCAGTGTCCACTTCAACAGCCACCAGCAGCCTATCAGGTGATGCCACCAGAGCAATGCAATGACCAAGCCCAACCCCCATAGTCCCCCGGTTCCAGCATCCAACCTAGTCCACCAACATCAACCTTCCAACGTCCATAGTATTCACTCCTTCAGACACCAAAACAAGAGCATACTTTAACTATTTATCCCACTTTACTAAGCAATATCTCCAAACCACACGGCATTTGTCACTGTAGCTATTTGCAAGGAGAAAGGTAAACATTGCAGAATCACCTCCTCAGGTAAAGCTGGTAGATGAATTCGGTGTTTCCAAGGAGACGCTGCCGCTGACAAAAGCCAGAATGTAGATGAGCATGATAACAGTAGCAGATATTATGCATGAAGCATAAGATATAGCGTTTGACCATGATTATTTGCACTAGCCATTTGCCCTGCAAAGTAGAAGATCAGATTAAAATAAACACGTATTATTTATACACCAAACAGGCACAGATGAAGTCCAACCTGCCATATTCAAGTAATAAGCCACCTCTTACCTTAACCACAAGATGCGTGATCATCCCCAATGACCATTAATCTGAAGCAACTAGAGATCCCTACATAATATATTAGATGGATTGTCAGAGAAGTTTATGTACAAAACCTAAATTCAAATTCAAATTCAAATTCAAATTCAAATTCAAATAATAATAATAATAATAATAATAATAACAACAACAGCAGCAGCAGAAACAACAATAATAAGACGACAACAATAACGGGTGTTATTTCATTGATAACATAAATTTATGTACAAAGAGATTATCCTCTGATCTGTAATTGCTACAACCAACGTACAGTATGCGCGCTAATGCCTTGACACTAAATATCTTTTCCTGGGTGGAAAATAGGAGGGAAAAAAAAAGATCTTTACAGACAACGGTTCAACTTGTCTATGAACAAAAGCATAAGACAGGACGTAAGTATAAGTAAGGCAGTGAGTAACTGAAAAAAATATATATTTGGGCATAATGACGCTCTGACAAGTAGCAGGGCCGTCAGGTAACTTGTTAACTCGCGGTGAGGATTATTTCTAGTGATTGTACAATGAACAGGACTATACAGCATAGCAGTCTCAAATAATTATATTCATATCAAGAGCTGTCAGGTCATCCATTGGGATTTCGAGGGGACCCATATAATCTTGTAACCCATCATCTTCAATGTTCAACCATGACCCTATATCTTCTCCTTGGCCTCCAAGATCACCAGGAACACCTAAATCATCCATTTCAGGAATTTGCAAGCCAGACAAATCTATTGGCTCTTCTAGCATGTCAATGTCATTTCCACAAAATTCACTTGACTTGAGAGTTGATGACACCATCACAGTTGGTTGATCAGGCATCTTTGCTAAAGAAATCGAAGCAGATATATTAGTACTTTTCTGCTTAGGTTTCGCCTTAGATTTCCTCTCGCCCTTAGCAGAGGCCGATGCAGGACGGCCAATTTTTCCAGTTCCACTTCTTGATGAAACCTGTCTGCCTGTTCCCTTTCCTTCTCTGTCTCTCTCACTCCTCTTCCCCTTTGCACCGCATGAAAGGGAACCACCGAGGCTAGATGGGATGCCTGTAGATGTGTTCATCAAACCACCAACATCATCAAGCAATAATTCTCTCCTCTTCACTCTATGTGACCAAGTCTCGTCCTCTATCCCAGTAATTTGGTTTGATTCTGATTGTAATTCAGGATACACATCCAAAATATTTGGACTCTGCTGTGTGCCCAAGGAAGCTGCAAGACAAAATGCATCAGAAAAGGTTTTAACTGTGATAAGTTATTTTGCTTTATGTCATAATTTCTTTGAAGGAGAAAAGAATCAGTATAGAAAGATAATTGATGTATAAACAGGTGTTGATGCCAATCTGCAGCACAAACCTGGAGTTCGAACTTCAGATAAGTATCCAGATGTGCTACGATCAAGTTTTCCTGATTCATTCTCAATACTTAGATTCGAGGATTCATCAGCAAGGCATGAAACTCTAGAATTGAACAAGTCCTTGTATAATGGCTCATCAAAGCAGCTCTTTCCAGTCGACTCAAAGTCCTGATGTCGTTCTAGGACATGCTTAACAAAAGCTAAGGCAGCTTGTTTAGCCATTTTACCATTGGCAGTTTTCACCCCATGAGCATTAGGACGCCCGCAGCTCTGCAGGAAAGGAGGATAGCTCAACATAACTAATTCCACATTTGAATATGAAAGAAATAAAAAAGTAACACATGTAGAAAAGAAAATACTTTAACGTTCATCCGGAAGAAATCATATGCAGAAAGTTCCAATGACACGACATGCCAATAGGCCAGAGCATGAAGGTATGCAGGAGAAAGCTACTGTTTATTAAAAGTACTGACTGCTCTTATTACCAAAATAACGGGAAAAAAAAATTGGAAAGGTTTCGAATCCACTTCACGAGGAAACCTTGCTATGGAACTGGGGTGACATGACAAAATAGTACTCCCACCACTCTCTCAAAAGCTTCCCGGAAGGTTTTGCATGTAAAAGTTTCACAGCTTCTCTCCCTCCCAACATATATGGCTAAACATTGTTTTCCAAAAAAATATAAACAAAGTTCAATAAACATAGTTTTACTATTTTTCTTTCTGAAGTTTTTGGGCAGATTTTTTAGTAGTAAGTAATAAATTTTGACATGCAAAAGCATTGGAGAAACTCTTGAGAGTTGAGAGAAAAGTGGGCGTACAAGGGAATAAGAAATAAAACAAGGAAGAGATGATCATATTTTTGAGTTTTAAGAAGCCTTGAATCACGTTGAGATCTTTGTAATATAAACAAAAAGAAATCATATAATGATACAGTTTCCTAGTTTACAGGTACGCATGTCAGCAGATGAAACATCGATTTTCCTTTGATCGTACTT
The DNA here is from genome assembly GCA_026545765.1 of Plantago major. Lineage (NCBI taxonomy): Eukaryota > Viridiplantae > Streptophyta > Magnoliopsida > Lamiales > Plantaginaceae > Plantago > Plantago major. The sequence continues at coordinate 89,238,923 of CM048842.1, forward strand.
TCCAGAGACTTGCTCCAGCAGAATTAGATTAAGAACCAGTTTTTATAGCTCTAAATATCAAGTGTAGACTACGACCAGAAAGTACAAAAAGCAAGAGCCTTGATACTATATGCAACTATATAACAGAAAAGACATTTTGATCACAGATAAGTGTATAATTTCTACCCATATGAGCAGGTTGTTGAGATAAATAGGAAAAAAAAAAAAATCTAGTACACTTCAGAATTCAGATCCTCAAGTGCAGCGGTCATCCTTGTTTTAATTCTTTAGAAGAATCCTAGGAATAGGGGAAGCAAAAAAATAACATACTTGCTTCATGCTTTTCGATATTTCAGCTGACTATGACACAGACTATTAAACCTATCTCAGAGTCAGCTCTGCTCCATAAACTCTTCAGTGCATGATATTGCCTTACTGAGACAGAGTTTGCAACACTTCTCTAATCAAAAATAACACTTTTACCACATAAAGCCACAGACAAATTTGAGTTGAACTTGAAGGGTAAACGTTTACTTCCCTTAATTGGGATCAAGTTCAAGTCTCAAAGAAAAGCATGAATTTATTATGATCAAGAACTCACCATATATTTCTCATAAGCCATTCCAACAAGTTTGTCCAGAGCAATTCCTCCGAACTCCCTACAATAAAACAAGGTGATTCTCATCAACAATGTGGACAACAATCACTGGAGATTATACAAATCTTGCAAGAAAGAAGTAAGAAAGGACTCACTTTTCTTGGAGATCTTTAGCCTCACAAGCAGCACTTAATAGATTGCTAAGCAAGCTTTTCTTCCTTGAAACCTATAAAGCAGTTGAGTAATAATTCAGATATCATAAATGCTATTCATTAGCTTCACAAAAATGCAATAGTATATTCAAAATTGAACTAGGTAATTTACTTAAATCAGTCATTTTCCAACAACATGATCCATGTTCAAGTATTTTGCTTTCATCAAATTAAGAGAATCCATTTGATTTTAGTATGTTTAATTTCTTCCAAGCTCCTACAATGACACAAAAATCTCCCTATCAAAGTTATTCTCAACAAGCTCTGCATTCTCCAGGACAGTCATATACAAGTATCAAAACTGGAACTAGAAGATACAAGTTTGGTTAAGTGCTGTTGTGTTTCATCCTCATAAATGCTACTTTACAGATGGAATGCATAATGTATGAATCAACAGAAAACAAATACATACACATCATGCGATCAAACAGAGGCAATGGGTGATATACTTATGGCAGCAAAACTTAACTCTAGAATCTTGACTTGATGCTTTACTTTTATTTAATAATGACTTATCATTTCAACCACAGTACCTTTTCCTGGTACTCTTCGTCCAACTTACTGATATCTCTATTTATTTCATCGTCTCCGCCCTGTAAAAATGAAGATAAAGAGTTGCAACAAAGCAGATTTTGATCAATCCAAGACAAATAGTTACATAAGCAAAACTAGTATCTTTGTTGAAAGAATGGAATATCAGCATACCCCTAAATCTGGGTAGATCCCAATGCTATTAATCTCCAGGAGAAGTTTTTCATTCAGTGACATTCTATGATAGTTATCATGACTTTCTACAACCCCTGAGTCCAGAATTGGCAGGATATTGGCATCTTGCACAGAATGCCCTAGCTCAAAAAACATGTTTCCATTGGTAGAAGGATATCCAGAAAGGTCACAACTTTGGGGCATTCCCGGGCAAAGAATGTCTCCATCTACATCCTTTCCCATTTCCAGTTGATATCCATACATGTCATATTTGTTCTCCTTCTCAGTGAATGCTTCTTCAGGAATTATAGCTGACATCAATCTCTGGTACAAAGAAATCTCACTCGGTGTCTTAACTCCTGTGGTTAAATGTTCTGAGCTGAGTTCACCACTTCTTGCTTCACTCTCCTCTCTTCCAAATTCATTTAATCCATATCCATTAGATACTAAAGTTGAACTATCCGCATCAAGCAGTACAGGAGCCGGTGTATCAACAGCTAAACCATGATTTATCTAGAAAAGGAATAAAATGCATAAATATGATGAAAGGATAAGTGCTATATATGCAACAGGCATTTAATATGCAGTGACACAAAATTGCATTCAATTGCACTTTCTGAAGTAAAGTCAATCTCAAGTCTGTTCAGGGACACATGCACATATGAGAAAATATAAGGTGAACTAACAATTGTACCATATGCAGACATAATATGCATTTATAAATAAAAGACTGGAAGACAACAAGGCTGAGACATTGTCATAAGAAGAATAATGCAGTCCCTGTGCCTGCTATATGTATTAAACATCTGAACTTTCCAACAAAATATACTGTATTTCATCAGTGGTATATATTATTATTTTAATTGCAACATTTGGTAAATTTTTCCTCATTTGTTGGAGAAAGCCTCATATTGTTTCATCATTTTTTGTATCATAGCAGCCATAGCTCAAAAAGGTTCTGAGTGTGGGTTTTCCTAAAAGTATCATATCTTTCATGAACGGTGTCAATTTGTTGTCCAACATGAATTCTTTGCAATACACATCTTATGATACACAAATATCATATTTCTGAACCTGGAATCACAATGCTGAACACAATAAATAGCTAAAAAATTACAGACATGGCTAATCATGAACACATACACCAGTAACACCACCATGAAGGAAGACAGGAAAACAAATCTGAAGATGTTCTTGTAACAGGTAGAAAGACATAAGCTCTACTATGATTAAGGGTTCTTAACACAGTAGGAAATTAGGCCAAGAGTAGTATATATTATTATAATTAGGCAACTTACCTATTTATCTTCAAGTTATACTGGCAGATGCTATGTTGGAGAATAGTATTAGGTAACTTACCTATCTAGAGTTCAAGTTTTAATAGGATGCGGTAAGACAGTCACAGTCTAAGCTTAAGCAGATAAGTTATATTTCTATCATTTTCTACATATAGGGATAAGTTGTCGTTTCGGAGATGGGTGTTTTTATATTATTTAGACACACTGCTTCAACGATAGCAACATTTTGGAGTAAATCAGTAAATTATAATAAATTTGACAGGTGGAGTTAATAAATAAAGTTGATTACCTGGTCTTTCAAAAAGGAGATGTCTTTATCAGATATAAAACGAAATAGCGTCTCCGTACCTTTCCAGAGTGGACTGGAGAGGCCTTGAACTGCAGTCAACACAGTACACATTATGGCAAAATATAAGGGTTTTAGAAGATATAGGTAACCAATAAAACCTTCCAACATACCAGTATTAGTAACAGAATTTACAGCAGCCAGGAGTTCTTCATGTCCGATGTCAGAGCCCACTGTTCACGTAGTTCATGAAAATCAATCAGTTTTAAAGAGAAGCATGCACACACCTGTGAAAATCACAAGCGTCACAGTGAAATCTGTAATTAAGTTACCAAGAAAATCCGATGTCACATTGACCGCAACATGCTTTTGACGGGTATAAGCCTTCCTATCAGAGAGCTTTCTGGTAGGTGGCCGACCAGGTCTGCTGAGAACAAGTTTTTATATTAGTCAGAAAAGTTTCCAGTAAAGACCCCCACCACTAATCTATATCAGGAGAAGAACTAAAGCAAAGAAATAGGAGGAAGACAGGAAAGGTCTTATATTTTTGTCTCGACCTATCAATCTTGTCAGGACCGAGCCTAGAGCTTCTAACTTGCTTTGTTGTTCCCACGTTCCTCCCCAGCTTGTCTGCTGTTAACGGCAGAAGGGATCTAGAGGAAGTAAAACCCCTGCCTGTTCTGCCTTGTCTCCTAACTCCATCTCCATGGTCATCCCCTGTAACTTTCTTTTTTCTCGGTGGTAAGGGTAGTGTTGACATTTTCTGCACATTCTGAGCACGTTTTTCTTCGATTTTATTACCCTTCTTACTCTTAGTGAAGCCAACTTCAGCAGCACCGGATTCTTCACTTTCAGATAATGTTGCTGGTGAGAAGGCATCATTTTTTATTCGGACTTGCTGGGGAGAATGGGCAGACAAGTGTTGTTCATGTATCGCCCCATTGGATGTCGCCTCCAAAGCAGCATTCTCGTCATTTGTGGGGAAGATAGGTAACAAATTAGTTCTTCTTGCAGTACGAGAAATTTTTTGCGGCCTCTGAACCCAATTACTGACAGGAGGAGATGAAGATCGTGCAGAAGGTGTGCGCTTCCTATTGTTAGCCACAAGGAGACCAGGGAGTTTGCTTGTACAATTAGATAGTTCCCAATCATTAGACGGTGATGACCGTTGTGCCACTTGTGACAATTTGGGCACGCCACTAACTGAAATTGAGCGTGGTGCACGAACGTTTGTGTTCAACTTTGAGCCAGAGGTTGGGCTACCTGAACTGAAATCTTCACGTGAATTTGCCCTAATACATCAAGGAAAAGACTTTTTGTTCAACAGAAACGTTATTGTAAAACTAGCACCAAACAAGAAACAAGAGCAGATACATCATAATGTAAAGAAATCCCTGAAGCAGAATAGAACAAGAAAACTGAAAAGAGCTCCAGTAGTGATATGCAACATGTTGAAAACAGTATGGCTTATCTGAGTCCACCTTGTTAGTAGCGATTAGTCATCTAGTTTACTTATGGAACACATAGCCTCTGAATAAATCCAAAAAAAGAAATATATGAAATAAAACGGGATCATGCAAGTCTAATTTTTTGGCAGCAGGCATTATTCCTCTTTACAACTAATACCCCCAATGTAAGATTGAGAAACCCATAAAACAAATACACAACAAAGCACAGATAATATGAAAAACATTGAGACACTCGAAATTAACCGCAAAACTAGGATAGTAGACGATGCCATGTATTCTTTTATCAGCTCTGCCAGATAAAGGAGTTCTGAAGTCTATATACGTAGCCTAGTAGTTTGAGAAGCTTCATTTAGTTATATCACAGGAAGTATCTTTCTCAAGATTTAAAGTGTTGCTAGTAATGGGGCAAAAGAGCTACTCAATAGCAAATCCAGTCTTCCCTCTTTCCACAATGAACCAGATAAATGGTTTTTTGCAAACACAGAGAAGAGAGTCACATACTTTAATAATATAAAAAGTTCATTACTGATAAAGAGGCATACTTGTCAACTGATTTCAAATTCACCCTTTCTTTCTCCTGTCCACCTGAACGTTCTCTCCTCTCTTGGAGAAGCGAACTGCTTTCTGAGTCAGTCCTAGACACAGAAGAACGCATCCCTGAGCTGGTCTGTGAAGTAGCTTCAACTCTCCCAGTACCCGCACCTCCATTGGGATGCCCAGTTCTACATCAAGATCAGTCAAAATCACAAAGAGATTTGGCTAATACAGACTTTTTGCTCACATTTTTATAATATCAGACCGTTTAATATATAAAGAATGAAGAGATCGAGCAAAAAAAATTGACAAACAACACAAAAAAGAAGGATATTGTCTTCTGTGAGAAATCCATAGAATGATAGAAAGACCTTGTCAGAGTGCAAATGCAAAAGGTTGTAAACTGCATTTGTGTAACATTTTAATAGAGGGTTGCATACAATAATTGGAATTCTATAAGAAAACGTTCACAATCACCATTATCTTTATAATAGCTCCAAAAAAAAAAAAAAATGAATAGTTCCATATCAGTTCTGGATAGATATTAAGCTATAAATTCTCTTTATCCGTTCAGGAAATTACTGAACACTAATATAGAAAAGGGCACCACCATATAATAAAACACCAATGTTATTGCAGCCCTGATAGCAAATGATCTATCGTGTGCCAAGTGTTATGGATCACCCAGGATTTATCACCAGTATAAAGAATTATCTGTGCAATACATTGAAACTTCATAACACTTGATAATGGTAATACACTCCCCTATCTGGAGGAAACAAAAAGTTCAAAATACAATACCCTCTACAAGAAAAGGGTATGTAAAAATAAAATGGGTGCAATCAATACTGTACGAAAATTCCAAATATTACACAAAGTAACTGCAAATAAAACGCGAGAAAATAATATTACCTGAAGCCATGGGCATCGTTCAACCTTGAACGGGCCTCAGTTGGAACCCGTGACTGTAGTCCATGTTTAGATTCCCTGTAACCATCAGCTGGTTTTGTCGCCATTGAACTGGCACCAATATCTGGCTTTATTCCAGTACGCTTTTTCTTCATTTTTGATTTCTCCCAACCATCTACAGCCATTGACAAAGATCTTTCCTGCTCCTGAACAACCCCAGCATTACTGAGTCTTACAGCATCCCGGTCCTTAACCATAGTACCAGATGGCCTTGCAGGAAGGGTTGCTCGTACATCCATCTACGTACATACAGCGCGTAATGTATTGATTTTCCCAAACACAATTTACAGAATAATCGAAGATTAATTAGATGACAAAAAGAGAAACCTTGGAATCAATTGCAGAAGTTCGGGCACGCTTTTTTGGAGTTGCATTCTTGCTCCTCTCTTCACATTTTTGCAGCTCCAGGTCAGGAGCACTTGTATTAGCATGGCTCTGGGATCCGATCTTCCCAGTACTTATTCCAGCCGTAGAACGGTCAATTGGTGATGTTGTGCATGATCGCTCATTAGACAAGGCATCCAATCGAGATCTCTTCCTTGAGGGAATAGTTGGGAAACAGTTGTTGGCCACCGACAAACAGTCATTTAGTATCTTAACACGTTCCCTGTTATGATTTACAACTTTTGACATAAGCACAGCATCCAAATTAAGAGTATAAAGAATGGAAAATGACAATAGAAGTGCAGTGTCTACCTGGCTTTAGTACCACTTTCCCGCACACCAGATTTGAGTCGCCTCAGATCCTCTGGTGACGAAGACAACTGCTTGCTCTTTGGACCTGCTGGTAGAGAATCTTCTAATGGAATGCCAACAGCAGCACTTGCAAGTCGCCTAAATTCGGATGGTTTGTTCAACTTATGCTCTACAACCATAGACTTTGGATCAAACCTCACACATTGAAAGAAGTTGAGTACGTCTCCTTGTGATACCGATGAACTACTTCTACTCATATTTGGCAGACTTGATGAAAGCGGGTTTTCCATATTCTCACGAAAGCTACCTGATCGATCCAGTGCAGCGACACCATACGATCCACGTGGTCCGGACGCATATAATGCCCTGTCCGGGCTAGCAGAAGATAGATCAAATTTGCTAGATGCTGACATGGCATCAGTTTCCAGTCAATTTCTGTTTTACAAAACTAGTTAACAATATTTTGCGTGGCAAGGTCGTCAAATTACACATAGGATGCCTCAAACCCACAGCATGAAGTGTTTAATATGGTGGCACAACAACACACCTGCAACCAATACACTGCCACTTCCGAAACTTCAGATGCAAATAATCGATGAAATACCTGAAAATTTAAACTTCATCAACTGGAAGCCAAAAGGCAGACCATACATCAAACACATATCGCATAAGCTAAGTTATAGATATGGTGCAACAGCAGTGGGGTGTGTGGAGAGAACACTTGTAAAAGATGCTAGCATGCAACCTGAGAAGATCAGATCAGATCTCTCTGAAATCATTGGGCAAATATTAGACATGAATGGTGGACCTGGCAAAGAAGTCAGCCAATACTAAGAAAAATAGATAGCCTTCATTAACTCTATACCATTCATGCCCTCTTAAAGTTCAACCATTTACTGCAGCCATCAAATATTGCTAAAAATAACAAATCACACTTTCCCGGATTTCTTTCTCGTTAGTACGATACTGCATCACATCACAGTGAATCCAATTTGATAAAAGAATTACGTGTACACCTTGATTATGCATTAAATGAATGGAAGTTCGGAATGGACATCCTGAGAAGCTAATTTTTTTGCTTATTTACCTCTCATCTCCAGCCGATTTTGAAATAAACTCTATCAACTCATAAGGATCTAAAGTGGAATTACTTTTGAAGTGCAAATAACTCGGATATGTTGCTGATATAACATCAGCAAATATAACAAAATAACTAGCAAACTGTCTCTAGCTTCAACTAACACTAGCAAACAATATGTTACACATTTCTGCTCAAACCACAACTAAGTTAAATTATTAACAGCAGATTTTTTATTAGTGAGCTATCAGAAAAATGTAGCATGTCCATAAACCACTTTTACTTCTCAAAGCCAGCAACAACACAGTTCATAAAAGAAAATAATAAAACACCACCAAAAAAAAGCTGTACCTGAGATAGAACTTTCCAATTAGTCAGAATCTGAAATGAAACCCGTGATCTAAATAGCTTGAGCTCGAAAACACTGCAATGGTCATCATTGTCGTCAATCAACAAGGTTTGCAAAAAAATACGTAAAATCAGAACAAATAATAATGATAGTAGCATTGATGGAAATGTAGGGCACGTAATTAACTGTATCAAGAATGTTATGTCATACTGAGAGAGTAGAGCCGGAATAAATACCACAACTCACTGGAAAGGGAGGGGGAACGGATAATTTTAGACATGGATGATTAAATTGGCCTTTGGCCAGCTATTATTACGAAAAATAGATAACCGCTTTTAACTCTATATCATCAAAGCATCTAATGAGTTCAACCATTAATGCCGCCGTCAAATATAGCTAAAACAGAATCTCACTTTAGCGGTAAATTGGATTCTCGTGAACCAATTTCATAAACACAGCACATTATTGCATAATTGTTCCTTAACTGACTGGAAGTTGAGAATGACATCCCGAGAAGCCAAAAGTTTTTCACGAGCTTCTCAGTTCTCAACTCCCACCGATTTTAAGTAAGATTAAGTAAATTCCATCAACCTTAAGGATCTAAATTCGGAATCAAGCTACCCAAGTACATCTATAACTAAATCACCAATGACAACAAATAAACTAACAACCATAAATCACACATTTCAGCTCAAACCACAAGCAGAATGCTAAATTCAGTTAAATCATCAACAGCAGGTTTATCAATCAATGCAACATATCCAAAAACCACTTTAACTTCTCAAATCCAGCAACAACACAGTTCATACAAACAATTAAACACCAACAACAATCCCTCCCTGACCAAAACAAGCTGTACCTGAGACTAAACTTTCCAATTAGTCAAAATCCGAAATGAAACCTGTGATCTGAACAGCTTGAGCTCCAAAACACTGCAATGATCAACACAGCATCATCATCACCATCAATCAGCTAGGGTTTAGGATACAATCAGAACGAATAACAACGATAACAAACAAACAATCACGGCACGTGCTTAATTGTATCGATAAATGTAACGAGGCTTTCACGAAGAGCAGAGCCGGAATAAGTACCTGAAATAGCGGCGGATTGGAAATTGAAAAACTCGAGCGGCGGTGGATAGGCGGTGATCGGTGGCGGAGATATGTCCGACGAGAAAATAAGGACGACGGTGTAAATTTTTTTTATTTGTATTTTTATTTTTATTGATGATGATTGTCACTGAATAGTAGTAATAATAATCCGGGTTTGAGCCCGATTTGTATAATCATGTGCCTACAAATGTTTCTCCGAACGTAAAATAATGTGGACTGACTGACTGACGGAAGAATTATCAATTATGTGTGAGATGGAATATTATCTGGATCGAAGTTGCAGAATTGGTTGGCACTATATATATCCGAAGAAGGAGGTCAAAATCTCTGGATTTGGGCCATATAAGCATCATCTTATAGTTGGTGGGCCTTTATGATAGTATTTCAGAGTGAGCCCATTTTAGGGAATTAGCAAGTCAAACATGGTTACATTTTGTATATAGTTCTTGGTAAAATTTTGAATTTGAAATGAGGATAAACACAATAGATGTTACAAAGGTGAACATTGAAAACTTGTAGTATTAGATACGCTGAAAAGTTCTACCATTAGTTATAAAATCTACTATCTTGAACGATTCTGGCATGCTAGATTCGAAGTCAGTAAAATTAACCGTGTTAATCAGATTCGTGTTGAAGTGTTGGTGAGCTCGTATGACTTTCAAACGTGTGTCCAGTGCCAAGTTTGTTAGCTATTACGTGGACAAACACTATTCTTTTATCATATACGTGTTGTAACATATTTATTACGTACCGAACTTCTTTTCCGAACATGCATATTTGAATATTGTCCTATTTAGTTTATACTCTTTGAACTTTACAACTAATGCGTTGGAACTGCAAAATCCAAACTTCAGACATGTTGGGGTCTCGCTAATTACTAAGTTCTGGCTACATGACTACATGTCAACATTTGATGCATGATTTACCGATATAAAAATACATAAACTTGTAGCCTTTATGCATTATTTAAGCATGTTTTTGTTATCTGTAACCTTTGACAGTTAAACTTCGGCTCCCTCTAGTTAAAAAAAAAAAAATTAACAGTGGGAAATCAATTAAACTTTTTAGGAACTTTTTCAAGTGTTCCCTTGGTAAATCAAATGAAGCAGAGAATAATAAATATTCTTTTCCTCTTTCTTTTTTTTTCTTTTCCCCAGTTATGGAGTCAAATCTTAAGCTTTTTAATGTTTATATCAAATTCCTTCTTTTCACTCAACATAATTTTTTTCCCAATTATTGCCAAAATCAAACAAACAATATTTTCATTTGAAACACAACTATAATATAGTAATTGATTAATACAAGTGGTTCTAGTAATGTATCAATTTCAAATAATACCCTTAACAAATGCTTTAATTAGATTTGTGTAATTACAATTTGAACAATTATATTTAAATCTAGATGTATTGTATATAAGTCGAAAATGCATTCATAGTGTCACAAAAAAGTATTTTACGATACTTTTTAAACTTAGATGTAATTCTCGTGCAGTCCCATACAGATCCATTAGAGCAATCTATTTTGGACGAACAAAACACGACTTTCAAGAAATTCAACATAATTATCCAAACCAAGTGAATCAAACATACACTCCGCATCACAATCGGCAGTTTCTGGTTTCGATTTTGAAGCAGGACCCGCATCGGTCATGTTTTTTAAACATTTGACTTATTTTTTTTAATAACAATATCGAAAAAGATTGTGTCATGTGAGGAGTAAGAGAGGTTGAGATATTTGGGTGGAAAAAATAAATTTTGGAGGATTGTATTAATGGATAAGATAAAAAAGAAGGAAAAATTATTTGTTTGATAAGAGATGTGTTAAAAGTCCTTTAACAAGGCATGTCGTAGCTACCGTTCTGCAGTTAGATTTTAGAAATGCCGGATTGTTGGAACCAGAATCATTGGTTCTCGACTTCATAACCAGTATACAATTTCATAACCTGAACGGACAGTACTTCGATTTGGTTCTCGACTTGCGGTTCCGTTTGATCGAGTCTAATAGGTTCATTGGAAGTCGGATGTCCATCAATCAAAACCAACTTTAATATCTTAAAACTTGCAGTACTACAAGGCTTCCATCGATCAAAACTTTATTCTTTCCTATATGTCACAAAACTGAATCATCAACAGTAAATTTTACACCAAAATTATCTTACAGATCACCAATCTATCACTATGTTTGGTGCAAAATATTCTTAGCAATCTTGTCTCTAACACTTGCAGCATCAACAGACTTCACTGTATTCTCAGGCACAACCTCATCATCAAACATCTCAAACCTCAGTTCATTACTAACTCCTTCACCCATCCTCTCACACACATTATGCAAAACACAACATGCTCCAAGCACCACAGGCAGGTCCATGAGCTTCATCTCTGTTCTCTTCATCAAACACCTCCACCGCGCTTTCAGCTTCATAAACGCTTCCTTCGCGATACCATTAACCTCCTCGACTTTCTCATTATACGCGTGTTGGGCCCATGTTTGCTGCTGCTGGGGGTAAGGTACCAACACCCAATCCATCAACGGGAAACTCGAATTCCCAACCACCCAAACATCATTCAGTATGCCCGTCTTCGCGCGCTGAAACAGGGCTGATTTCTCCAACACCTGCTCATCGGTCATCGAACCAGGATAGCCAATGCAAATGTCGGTAAACAAACCCGTATGATCTATCACCCCTTGAACGGTAACCGAGTAGGACGGTTTCTGATTCCTCTCCGTATGCTTCTTGTTGAAATACGCCTGGGCATTTTCCTTCGGCTGGATGATCTGGACATGTGTAGTGTACATGGACCCACCCACATTCGGAATCTTCGAAAAATTCTCAAACTCCCGCTTAATTTCACGCATTCGACACTCATCAGGCCAGTTCAGGAACTTGGGCATGAGAACGTCTTTAATCGCAGTACAAACTTCAAGAACCAGCTTATGACAAGTCGAAATCCCCAATCCAAAACGCTTAGAAACCTCGCGAAGAGCTTCACCTGTAGCCAATCTCCACACGCACACGGCCACACGCTGGCGAACGGGGATCGCTTTGCGAAGCATTGTGTTCTTTTTAGTCACAACCGATTCGAGTTCGTTACAAATCATCTCGAATGTCGCTTTGCTCATCCTGAACGCCTTTTTGAACTCCGAGTCGGGGAAATCGGGGCTGTTCACTTGCTCCCACCACGCCTTGGACCTGTCCTTCACCCATACCCTCCTCTGCCCGTTCGCCACATTGCTCGTCTCCTCATTGTCGAATTCGGACCGTGTCCGTTTCGTCGAGTTTGAGTAAGTTAAACCAGGAGCATTAGTAGTAAGGTCAGAAATGTAGATGTTATCACTGGTCGGGTAACAATATGGTTCTGTACTCCAAGTAATCTCGTTAGTGATATTCTGGTCGAACATAAATGAGGAATTGGAGTCATTGGAATCGTTGTTTTCAACTAGATTGTTATCATCATCAAATGTGTCTGAAGAGAGGAATTTGTTGAGAATTTCGTCGACTGAGTAATCCATCTGATAAGTATCTTCGGCCTTAGCTCGATTGGTGGAGAAGGATATGGTGCTGAGTGGATTAGAGTCCTGTGGGAATGAGAAGAGAGTGGAGTAGTGTTCCTCTGAGAATGGGAGAGATGATATTTCCATGGTTTATAAAGTGTGAAAGGTTTTGAATTGAAATTGATCGAGTCAATTGGTGAAGAGATGTGAACAGAGAAAGATTTGAATGATGAATTTTTTGTGGAGTGAGTATGGTCAGGTCACTGGTATGCGTTTATATGGAAAAGAATATAGGCGCGTGTGTATAACGGGGAATTGGAGCGCGTGAGACGCGGTAGGGGAGAATATTCGCTTAATTTTGACTTGTGAAAGTGACTGTTGGGATAACATTTTGCGGATTTATTGTGGTTTTTGGAGGGTGGTTTTAGGACAAATAGTATTACCACGCGGTTGGGTTCTGGAATTGAATTCGTTATAATAGAAGGTCGCACGTTTTGTAATGTGGAAGGTCAGGTGATGCTTCGGTTTTGTCTAGTGTGAGGAAGGAGTGAGTGTGAAATGTCTTTGTGGACCGGTTTGAATATAATTGGAAAGTCAAGTGTTTGATGCTCTCACTCTTCTTTTGCTCTTCTATATTTGGTTTACTAAGTGAGCAAGTTGTGTGACTTCACCAATTGTGAATTGTCAACTTCACATTTACCCATTTTACCATGAGTAACTCCTTGGGATACCGTTATAATAAAGGTACTAAAATGTACCGACAAACTTTATAGTTATAACGAGAGACATTACCAGGCTGTTTGTCAAGCGATCAAAATCATGAAAACCAAGTTAAAATAGATGTTTTTAATCAGGTTTTGGTGATTTTGATTGGCATATCCAAACAAGTTCACTAATAAGATTGGTATCATACGTACACATAAACACTTATATGAAATATTTAGTCATAAAACATTGGCATTGATATTGGCTAGTCACAGAGCGTTTGTTTGATATAAATTTAACAAATTTAGTTGGAAAATAGTTTTAGTTAATAAATAATAACCGAGTTAAATGTGAGTATAGAAAATGGTGATTGTATAGAATTCGAATTTTATAGAGTTTATAAGGTTATTTATATAGGGTGTGTAAGAAATAAGTGATAACTTTGATTTACTTTCAAGTTATATGATTGATTTTAATGTTATTTAATTGATTTAAGGTTATTATATGATTGAAAATGTAAGGAGATAGAAATAGTTATGAATTTGATTTAAAGTACAAGTAATTCTTCTTGATGCGCCTCTATGGAAAAATGGACTAAACTTGAAAAGATTACAAACTGTGTATCTTTAAGCATAAAACTCAAGTGAAGTGCTTAACTCAACAAGTGATAGAGAGAAACTCCTCGGTAATTTACAATTAATAAACACAAGAACTCTTGATCTGGCTGTCGAATTCGACCTTTTGCATATATAGTATAGATTCTTCAATGTAAGAAAAGTATTCAAACATCAATTTTAGATCTTCGTCATCTTCATTTGCAATGCTTCTTTGATGTTAAATCTTGTCCATATCGAATGTATACTGCACAATTAACTCAAAATCGATGAACTAGTTATATTTGGCAAGGAGTACACAACTTAAAAGGTAAATTGAATTTTTGTTGAGTAAATGCAAAAATGGCCGGGTGAAGATCTCCTCCTACACCATTTTAATGTTTGACATGTGTAAATTAACCCAATCACAATTAATCATGGTTAAGGTATTTATTGGTTTAATTGTTTTGGAAATTCATGCTAAATTACTCAAGCTATATAAAAGATAAGCTTGAAAAGTCTAGAATAGAAAAAATCAATGAAAACAAAAAAAAATTACAGATTAAAATAGTAAGGTTAAATACTTGTACAGATTTTATATATTTAAATTTATCTACAGTAAAAATAAGAGGACTCATCTTTTTTACATTTTCTTAATCTAAAGTTTATATAGCCAAAAATATGAGATCCGGAGTAATTATTAGATTAATCAATAGTCAAACGAATGATCTTGGGGAACAGAGTAATTATATTTAACAGCATAGTCCCGGAATAATAAGACAGCAGCACTCTGTGGCTGTTCAAGATAATCCTTACAGTGGTTTGTTTATTTGTGTACAATCACTATTAACTAGTAGTAATAAACTAATAACTGCTATAGTCGTCGTTAAGGGCAATAATACACACAAAACAAGCATCTTACATCACATTAGAATAACTGCACAAGCTGACAGGTTGAGTTGCATGATTAATGAAGTAATCCTCATCTTAAACGTGACAAAGATATTATTATAATCAGGTCGTGTATTGAGCTGTTTAGTATTTTTTTTCTTTCTGATGACCAAGTCTAGTCAGTCATAATAACTCTCCTTAATCGCGTCAACACGTTGCTTAACAACTTTAATTTCTTAGATTAATTTAGGTGCAATGATCCGTGCTGCATACGAGTAATAATTGCATTATTAATTTATGCTTGCACAACTTACCCTCTAATTAACATTCAGCCGAAGCTCTTTCCACGATTAGGTAACATTTGGTTACAATAACTTAGAAATGGGATATTAATACACATTCACATCTTTTCCCGTACACAATTTGTCTCCACCGTGAGCGCACTAGAAAACTTTCCACTAAACCACCCATACTAATAATTAATAAAATATCTCGAAAAATATATGTTCCTATTGTCGTATTACTATCATTTTCAACCTCTTAAAAATGTGTAAAACTCGCATTACTCCCCCCGTCCTGCAGAACTTTATACATTTGTTATTTTTAACCGTCACACAGAATTTCATACATTACTAAAAATGAAGTTGACCACATCCAATAAATAATAAACGATCTTAACTTTACACTCAAAATGTACATTTTGCCACTAAAATTACATTTTTCTTCATTTTCTATATTTTATCATTACTTTAACATTTTACATAAAACTACGCGCCAAATGTCCAACTCTAATGTATGAAATTATCTGGAGTTAAATGCATAACACCCCCTGAGTTATTGATAATGTGCGCGAAACCCCCTTGAGCTAACAAATTAGTACCAAACCCCCTTGATTTATTAAAAATGGGCACAAAACCCCCTACCCTTTATTTTTAAAGTGTGTGAGGTACACTCTCATTAGGGGCGACTATAAATGTTTGTTTATGTTATCTTACGCCAAATCAATGCAACAAAAAAAAAAACTATAGTTATTAAAAATATGCGCAAAATCCCATTGAATTCTTATAAAGTCATTGTAATACCCTTTTACATGAATACTAAATATACATGATGAATTCGTATTGTGTGCAGTTTGACTCGTTAGTTCAAATTTTCGAAAATATTAAAATTACTTAAATTTGAGATATTAAAAATAGTAAAACTCTACTTTTTTCCTGGTTATATACATGATGAACAACAGAAATCGATCACACACTACTGATTATATAGCACTGAAATATATAAATAACAACCATAGATAACACTAATTAAAATTGTCACTACATATCAACAACATATACCAATACATTATTAGTCATGTAAACGGAAAAAAGTGAAGGCAAAAGATAATAAACTGAAACTATGAATGTCCAGTTCAGTTAATTTGGAGTAAGAAAACCTAAAAGAACATCCATTATCGCATTTAACACGAGCACGCCGTAAAAATAAGGCTAAGGAGGTTCCACACACATGTTTTAATAACTCAGGGGGGTTCGCGTACATTTTTCATAACTCAGGGACTAATTTATTAACTTAGAGTGGTTTCGCGCATATTTTTTAATAACTCAGGGGGTTTGGTACTAATTTATTAACTTAAGGGGGTTTTGTGCATATTTACAATAACTTATGGTGGTATTTTACATTTAACTCAAATTATATGTGACGGAGGTATTACATGTAAATGATTTAAAGAGAGGGAAATATTAAGAAAATAATTAAACACGTGGTTGGACAAAAAGTATCTTTTTTTGCCTAGATAAAGTGGCATGAGTGCCGTTCTTTAGTTTAATTTAATATTGACACCTTACAGTTGTGCTGTTTCGGAGAAGGGGGTATGTATTTGACATGTCGTCATGACCCGTGACGTCACCATATTATTTTCATAAGCTTTTCATAAATAGATTATATTATTTGCGGGTTTGATGGATCAGATGACAGTCTAGAGTCACATGTACAATTTACTCCAGAATGCGACATTAAATAATTTACAAGTCAGGATTTTGTTTTATGCCCATAAATAATTCATTAAGCAATCACTCTCGTAACTAATTAGAAAAAAATAAAATAAAATATCAACGGAGTAAATACAGAAAACGTGAAAAGATTCATAAAACGCACGATGGATAATTGTGCCAGCTTATGCTACAATTTCTCTCCTGGTAAACATAACAAGAAACCCATGATTGCACGTGTTATATCCAATTAAAGTAAATTAATTGTGGTTTCATCATGCTTGACTGCTTGTAGATCTGGAGTACTGGACACGAGCCTGGTCTTAACGACTCATTTGAAACCAAAGTACGTTGTGGGATATTAGACCATACACTGTGGACGACCAATTATTGGTTGAGTCGCCATACGATTTCTCCCCGACTTGTGACCACCCACTGTGACAGTGGTTCGTGGTAGAAGCTGTCGAATTTTTTATTATTTTTTTAATTATTTATAATAGTTATATTAGTTAGAATATTGAAATGTAATGGAGATTTTGGAGTTAAAAATGGTGTGTTTTTATTTAAACTGGGATTACAGTACAACAACAACAACAACAACGGCCGTAAATGGAAACTACAATGACAAAACTAACGGACACACAATTTGAACCTAGAACAAACACAAAGACAGACAGAATCACGAACAAACACCATTTGAACCGCAAGTTCACATGTCGAACTCTGCCTTCAACATCTCCAACAGGTTCCTAGTCTCAGGCGTCATGATATTCGGATCCAATTGGCATAGAGACGCCATCAATTGCATCCTTTGAGTTCTAGCCAGATCCTGATGACCTTGAGCGACTAGTCTTGCTTCCTCTGCCCGTTGTGCGTACCTTTCCTTCAACCATTCCAATATTTGTCTCTTGATCTCCATTATCTCCTTCTCCAGCTGCCTCTGTTCAGCATAATCATCTCTAAACTGAGCAAATTGCACGCTCATGTCAGCTTGAGAAGAGTTGTCCGACTGTCCACGTTGTGCCTTTGCCCTATCACAGCCAATTGGACGTGAACCAGTATCACTTTCCTCACTCAAGCGAAAACGCTTGCTTCCGCTGCCCCCACTTGCTTCCTTGTCTTCAGCACCGCCTTCACCTTCGGCTTCATCATATATTTCAAGGTGTGAAACTTCCTTGTCCGCTGGACCCTCGTAATTCTTTTCTCTTTTTTTTCTCACTCCGGATATTCCTTCATGGCTTCACAACAGTGCATCAAGTCGAACTCCTCATTATTATTATGCATTTCCCTATATAAGTTTTTCGCCAACTTGAGGACGTCTTCTTCGTTGTGACCACTCCGCATACCAAGCCCTCGAGACGCCTCGTCATAATCGGTCACGAACAGGTTCACGCAAGGCTTATCCGATTTCATCTACCCCGGAGAGAACTTGCAGTTCGAACTCGAAGATTCCGCATGTTGTCCGCTTGTGCCTCGTTCCACTTATTCAAGATGTGCTTCTAGAACATAGCAGTGTACTTTATGTTCGTCCTGTTGATGAGATCTTTACTCACTGCCATGAACATTGAGATGAGTGCAAGATCTTCCTATTGCAAGTAATTCTTCGGCCCGACGTCGTCATCTTCAGTGATGGTGGTGGCGACCTTCTTTGCAGCTTTTTTCCCTTTGCCTTTGGCCTTCCCCGTGGGCGATGGTGGTTGAGTCTCCTAGACAGATTCCGGGGACTTGTAATTGTGAGGGCGGAATGCACCGGAGGAGAGATATGGATCGTACGGTTTATTTGGGTTCGAGTTCAGGTTCGTGGGCGTTTGGGATTGCTACTACCACCAGCTTGGGATTGCATGAAGAGTTGGAATTGGGCAGGATCGTTCTCCATCAACCACCTAGCAAGACTCTCGTTTGGATCCATGTTGATGTCGAGAAATGAGAGTGTGAGGGAGTTTGTTTAGAGTGTTTTGAGTTTAAAAGAGAGGAAGAAGGGTGAAATTTGAGGTGTGAAGAAACATATATGTTCATTGGTCTCTATTTATAGATCTCGAAAAAATATGATCGTTGGTATAATTTTGATTTGTTTAAAAATTCAAGATAAAAAAAAACCAATTTATTAGACCGGCGAAGTGTCACATAGCCGTTTTTACATGGGGCCAGCCCCAAACAACTCCTGATGAAGTCGATGGGCGACTTCATCAGCTGTGGGGGAGTGACCGCTCCCCCACATTGGGGCAGCCGCGACTGCTCCCTCACGACTGCCTCATAGTGGGCAGTCTTAAAGAACTCAGATAAATGGACATATTTGACGTATCCCTATAAATTTGACCTTGTAAATAATACGAATTTATATATCATGATATGAGAGACTCTGGGTCACATCCAGACTTGTGAAAGAGGTTGGAACTGATGCATAAGTACGGGGTATCAGAGAATTTATAATAAATGAATACATTTTCCGTATATCAAAGATTGAACTTTAGATTAGATGAAATTCTATAAGTGTATTCATCTATCAGTCCGGTGAATGATAATATGGGTATTAATTGCTTTTAATCCTGGTTTTCTTTTTCAATTATTCTACACCTATTGTGAGAGAGTAACACGGTTATGCAATATGTGTTGAATTATTTTTTTTGTGCCATCCGTATAATATTGCTGAAAAGCTAACTGGTATGATCATTGAGCCTCCCGAATGAATGATCATTGAGCCTCCCTCCAAATGAATCATATATCTTCTCATTTTCACGATTGGGCAACTATATGGCACCAAATAAGTATTGCAAATGAACGTACACTTCGTCAGAAAATGGAAAGGGATACATGAATTATGGATCTACATTTTTCACTAAGTATATCATAATACTTTGTACATCACGAAGTACTACCCACATAACAAATATTAAAAACATTGTTACATTAAACTAAGAGGCTTTGTTTAGTAAAATTAGCTTAAAAGTTAACTATTAGCTGATTAACTATGTGGTAGCTGATAGAAAGTCGATTATGTAGTTGATAAGGTAGCTGATAAGCTAACTAATTTTAATATAGGTGTTAAACAAATTAGCTGATAATTGACTTTATTCAACTCACTATTAGTAGATGTGGATGCATCATACTACACAAAACTTGATTTGATTTTATTAAACAATAGGAAAATCTACATGATATTAATATTAAGCAAAATTTATAAAACAGTTAAACTTCTAAATGTTTCTTACACATGAGTGATGGCTGAAACTCTTCTAATCAAAAAGACTGAACCATCATCAAATATTTAGTTATAAACAACGCTAGAAACTTCCCAAGTTTAGAGATGCAAGTTATGCATGTATAATGTACTTGTTATTAAAGTGTGAATTACAAAGTAGTGGTATCTTCAAATCTTTACTACCTATTAATGCTACTATATATTGTATACCATACAAATTAGTGTATGTTTATATGAACTTCTAAAAATTCCCTCAAGGAATTATAGTATTAGTCCCAAAATACTATTACAAGCATCAGACTGATTGATTAATTGATTCCTATAGTCGCTCTAATTATTGAAGGAAATCTCTTTTCTTCTTCGAGCATCGATCGACACATCCGACATAAGTCTTAGAATTTTAGTCACCAAAGAGACTAGTCCATGACTTTGCACCTCAACCAAAGGGGTCTCACACGTTGGAATTTGGAAATGAAATTTCTTCGTATGTGTATATTCTACTATAGTAGTGGATAACACTTGAGAAAGAATTACTAAAATTCATGAAAATGTGAAAGAGTAATTGAAGCTCAAAATGTGTTGGATGCATTAGTGTTGGAATTTCAAGAGTTGGAATGAGAGAAGTCTCACATGGCTAAGATTGAGAAATAGGGAACTAGACAAAAATCCAAAACTTGGTTAAGGGTTTGGGCAAAAGAGGCACCCATGGATTTGGAATGAGGGAGGAGCTAGATAGCTCCACCACTTGACCCAAGCGTGCCCGCCTCGCTCTGCCAAGAGCCGGAACCGGGTCATGGATCCTAGGTAGTGGGTTTGTTGGTCGGATTATTGAGTTAACTATAATCTTTTTGGGACATAAATGTACTGTGTTTGGTAAGACCAAAAGAGAAGTCTTAAACGGAAAAGCCTAACAATTGTGCTTGTTCGAAGTGGGCTTAAGCGAAATGGCGCAGTCCATTCGCTTGGGGTGTGAATTGAATAGATTTGTTTTAAATGGATGTGTATGTTTGAGAAACAACTATGATGGACTTGTTCATAAATATTCACACATATCAGACTCAACTCTTCTAGACTATAAATAAACCCCTAGGTTCGAATTTTCTACCCACTCGAAATCCATCATTCTTTCTCCTCCCTTACTCTCTAAAATCCTAAATCTTTCATTATTGCAATAGTTCATCCGAGTTAGTAATTCACGTGCAAGAATACTAACTCACTGCTATTCTATCTTGGGATACTATTTGATAAGCAAACCGTAAGTATACGGTACTAGAACAGTTAAAGTTTATCCTTGTGCTCAACAGATGCATTTATTGTCCCGTTTACCATCCTCATACACTACCTACCAATCAACAAGAAGCCACTGAATTTTCTTCTTTCTCTAAGCATCAGTCGACTTCTCCATTTCGCCAAGCATCTCAATTTTGCTTTCGTTTGCGATTTCGTCCTTCTTCGACTGCCACCATTCTTGTCGGAAAAAGACTTACACTTCCGCCAAATATCCTTGTTCTACCAAGCATCTCTATTCGGATAATCATCTCTATTCCAATCTTCCACAAAAGCCGAATACATATAAGGATATCTATTTGGCTAAGCATCTCTATTCCATTTTTGTGGATGCTTGTAATGTTGCATGAGTTGTTTGTTTTTGAAAGTATTTTGGTTTTCAAAATAGATAATTTGATTATATATGTAATTGAGGGTGTGATTACATAAAAAATGGCAATGTTTTCATTTCAAAATTACTAAAATTAACAAAATCACTAATTTGTAGAGCATTTTTTCACTAATTTTGTAAGAAGTTTTTGGACCTAACAACATCTTGTGATTATTCCTTTATTAATTGGAAAACATATCCCTCCGTTCGAGTTTCAATTTATCACTTTAGGTTAGTCTCCAATCTCAACTTCCAATAACTTAAATTAAAAACATATATTCTATTTTATTCACTCTATCACATACTTTATCCACTAACGCTCATACATTTATCGAATATACCTACGTGTTATAAATTATTCTAATTATTTAAACAATTTAGTCCTAAAACTCGTGCCTAGAACCACAAAAGTTGAGTATGGGACAAATATATAAGGAGTATATATATATTTTTTATTTATATGTATTTTTCAGTAACGAGCTCGAACTCGACTTGACATTGACTAAATTTCTAACGAGATAAAGAGCCAAGCTCGGGCTTATGTAACTCAAGCACGAGCTCAAGCTAAAAAATAAGCTCGTTTTGTTAACGAGTCAAACTCAGACTCGAATACAATTTTAGCCGAGTTCAAGGAATGAGAAAGGAGCTTGAAAGTTCATACTCTGGTCTGGGTTCAGAGAAACTAGAGCTGAAAACTCTCGTATTCATCAATAAAAATAGCAACATATGTTAAGAACTCTACTACTACAAGAAAGAAGCAAATCCTTAATTTTCTCTGATAATTCTCTCTGTCTATATTCTTCTTCATGTAATGTTCTGATTCGAATATGCTACTAATCAGTAATCCCTATGATATGACGACGAAGCAACAAGCAGAATTATGAGCAAAGCTACTAAACGAGTATATATACATGATAATTATCTAGTTACAAAGTAGCAAGTAATCTATAGTAGTACTGTTAAATGAGTTTTTACCTTAATTCCACCATGTCTAGTTGAGGTTCCTGCTACATCCTGTGGCTGGAAGCTGAAACACATCTTCTTAATATTTTCCGACATCTGTTTGCATGACTACACAAATAATCTGCATCTGTCGATAGATGAAAACACAGAAAATGAGCTGGGTACAACTCAGTTTGAATTGGAGTTAGAATTGAAGCCATACATACCATTTTAGACCAGCAATGGAAGTAAGCGCCTCGATTAGTACCTCACTGGTGGAGTCGTCGCCCCAAGCGCAAATTAACATGAAGTCAGAAGACTCTGTAACGAGCCGATGAACAGTGATAATTTCGCAAGAGGGATCAAGAAAATGATAGGCACAGTATATTCTTGTCAAACTAGTAGTACTAACTAATAAGCTGAGATTGTTTTTGCTAAAAAATAAAAACACACACGTTTTGTCCCTGTAGAATTTACTATTTAGACTTTGGACTTTGGACTAATATAGTTTAGTATCGAATTATATGAGGAAGGAGCTATTCATAAAGACCAAAGACTAATAAGTTATTGGTCAATATTCGTATTTGTCGTGAACTGACAAACCTATTTTAATGCAATCAAACATACAATTTAAACGTGACAATTGCATTAGTTAATTGGGTTATGGTATTAGAGCATGTGGGTAGACTTGACCAGTTGACCAACGTGTCTTATTGCAATTTAATTACTTCTTAATCTTACCGACCATGCTTGAATCTTGATAATGTTTTCAGCTTAGTTTAATCGTCTTAAGCACGAGCTATATTGAGTTATTGACTATATCCTGATGTCATATGTTTTGGATTGTAAATCTATTAAGCACTTCCACACTAAAACCGGATCTCAGTTACAATTATTTTATCATCTACTCCCTTCACTCCGTACTTTTACAAAGTTTACCTTTTGATTTTGTGTAAATTTTAAGAAAATAGAATAAAATATTAAGTGGTAAAAAGTAAGATGAAAAATAGAAAAAATAAGTGAGAGAATAGATAAAGTATGAAAGAGAGTCTTAAAAAAATTAATAAGTAGAGATAGTGGATTTTCAAAAAATGAAACGTTAAATTTAAAAAAAAAATCCCGAAATGTCGAAAAGTAAACATTTAAAAAGAACGGAAGGAGTATTATTAACTTAATAGATTTAAACAATTCCACTGGATCTCCGCTATAGTCATTTCATCAGCTACCGCTAGCTTATTATCGTGCTCTGTAATTCTCTTCTAAGAACTGAACTGCACATGATCTCGACTTTTGACTTTGTAATTAAATGTTTTATGCGAAGGTAGCGATAAATAAGCTAACCAAGTGACAGGTCACAAGTGGAACATTGAACCGAGATCAAGCTTGAAGATACTGACGATATACAAGAGTTATATACAGGAATGAATCTGATCAAATAGGTTATCTGTGGAAAGAACAGGATGTATTTTCCTGGCATAAAGAGTAGCAGTAACCTATACTGTTAGATAAGTTTTCAGCATAGTTCCACCAGTTGGATCAGATATCAGATGGTTGATTAGGCGCTTTCTCATGTCATTGGGTGCTATAACAAACATATACAAGGCGAATAGCATGAGGTCTGTCGATGACAAAGTAGATCCGAGGAATCCTTGCGACATCCTGGGGTCAAAGCGTCTATGTCAATAATCAAACTTTGGTAGAGCTATTTGCATTTTTGCATGATAATTTGTGGGGTGAAGCTACCAGTAATAAACAAGAAAGCGTACCATTTTGGCATTTGGAAGAATATACGAAAGAAGGTCCTTATGCCCTCTGTATCCAGTTGCAATATGAGTGCTAGACCGAAGAGGAAAAATGCTCGTTGTCTCTTCCTTTCTTTAGGCCAAAGGGCATTCCAGGCTACGCAAAGGACAATTCAGTTTGGTTTCAGGGAACAGTGATAGTTTTGCAAAGGGTACCATGCATACTTGCATGCATACAGGTTTCCTATTGAACTACTACATGACTACACCAATTCGGACAAACCAACTTCAGAGTGTATCTCAGGGCAACAAACATGTTAGCTGAAATCATTACAGGAGTTGATTTTAGACAGAATTTTACAGGTTTGATTTTGCATCTTCTCTTGTTTTAGTCTATGTAATATATGAATGTCAAAGTTGTGGGGGAAAAAACACTCTATGGCACTATAGAAAAACCGATCAAATAAAAGCATTGGTTGTCAGGTTAAAACGGGTCGTGCAACTGTCTAGAGGTCAGGGGAGTTCATATCATATACAGTACCTTGAATTGAAACGTTGTCGGAAACCATTGCACTAACAAGCATGCTCTTAACCTGGGACTGCTTCAGGATATTTGCAATAACTGATGCATAATTAGGAGCCTCTGATAATGATCTCACAACCGAGTACCCTGCACAATATACAAGAAAGTTTAAGAAAAAGTCACCTGATAGTCAAGAGTAAACAGTCTATGCATATGAGTTTTACCTGTGGCAGGGTGGACCATGCTAGCAGCAGCACCAAAGGCGAGGTTTCTCTGCTCTGTGCTTGGCAAAGAACCGCCTACTGGGATATAAGACCATTCCTGCACATTTCATAAAATCTTCAGTAATTTCATTTGCACATAAATCTTCTACTAGTTAATAAGATGAGAGTGCACACCTCTTCGTAAGTCCTCAAAATACGGACTCCCATTGTCTCGAGTCTTGACATGAGCTTTCTTTTCAACAAGTCGAAAGGCATAGCGTCTTTTGAAGCCAAGCAGGTTTCCTGCTAAGCATATGTCAGTTAGTAGCATATTTTTTATCAACATGGTTCCTATATAAGCCTCTGAATTTAGCGTATAAGATCAAACCTCAAAGAAAACTCTTGTTGGGGACATGGACATGGCATAAAGAAATGTGGGGTATTCCGCTTCTAGACATGGTACTTCATGTTTCATGAAGTTTCTGTAATCCATGAAAACCATCAAGCTTGGGTCATATGGATTGTTTTCCACCTGGAATTATGTAACATGACCATGGTGAAAATATAAACTGTAAAGGCTCCATCTCACATCAAATTTGTTATTTAGCAAAGAGATAGGAGTATGCTTTTTATGACCATATGTAATTCATACCTCGACTTCAATACCGTAAGCTGTCTGGACAGAGACTCTTGGACCACCAACCTCATACTCCAACAGTTTACCCGAGGCTGCCCCAGATGCAACTGTGGCAAGCCTGTAATTGTAAGTCAGAGGCATCGAAAAAGAAACTACTTGCATCCTCTTGAGTCTTGAATAAGTAAATCAAGAGATAAATGTAGACTTCAATTACCTGCACCGAATCACAACATTTCCTTCGCATTCTACAAGTCTGTGTCCACTTGAAGCTTCAATGATCTTTTCAACTTTCGTGCTAAGATATGATACACCTGACTCGACACACCTAGTAAAATTAGCAAGAATAATAGTAAGATTAATTTGATAAGGGTCGGAAAATATTTTATTCAGACATTTACCTTTTCAATAATTCTTCATGGAGTAAATGACGACTGACACGTCCATATGCTCGGCCAATAGAAATAGGATCATTTTCATCTAGATATACAATGGTATCCCGCCAGACATGCTCAATACACCGATCAAGGCCCAGATCTGAAACATTAGCAACATATCTTCACTCTGGTTTTTAGTATAGAATAAAATGATTGATCCCTGTGCTATAAACTGTCATGATTCAACAATGTAGTATAATTTATTGATTTCTACAAAAGAAACAAAAAAGTATACAGTAAAGGCTGTGGCGGAGAACGATGAATATAATCTCGAAACAGCTAAAGACATACAGAGGATTTTTAGCACATGAAGGCCTTAAATAAGAATCATTCAGGCAGAAGAGTCAACTGAGTGATAAGAAAGATTACAAACTCCCACAGATTTCTCATATCAGGCATAACCTCACCTTTCTTGTTTAACTATGTGCTATTACAACTTATTTTTTTTTCGCTCTAACAGCATAATATTATTGGCCCTGGTGATCTTTTATAAGAGAAGAGAGCTACTCAAATGCAAGGGAATGCCATTGAGATATAGCATAACATGGACGAATAAAATATCTGCAAGATGCCAGGGGTTGTAGGAAATCCGGCCTATGAATTATGCTGTCAGAGTGTCAGGTGCTTCACTCTTCACATTGTTATAAGCTACATAATCAATTGAGATAATAAAACATTAAAAGTGGACATAAAGATGAGCACCTTTGAATTCATCCTCCCACACACCATAGTTATTTGTGAAAGGAAGGTCTGGACCAATAAGCCCAACATTCAAACCTAGCTTAGCAGACTCGGCAGCAAGAGCTAAACCAGCAGGTCCACAGCCAATAACTACCAGATCAAGTATAGTATCGTTGATTGATATTCTTGGCAACTGCAAGCATTGAGTCATATGATAATAAGGACATGTACAAGGTAGCCCCCAGAAAACTATATTTCACAACATGGTGCAAACTCTAATGCATGGACATTGAATACAGGTAAATATATTAGACTTGGTAGCCACATTTATGTCTGGTATTATCATCATATGATGGCACACAATTAATGAAGTAACAGTGGATTCCCCTTAAGAACTCATTTCATGGGGATGATGCCTAACAGGCTAATACTTAACAATTATCTGGAAAATTGTCATTCGAACTTGCACAGAGCTCTTAGCTTACGAACAAATAAAATTCACACCAAAGTAACTTTTGAGCTCTTGCTCATAACTAACATCATGGTAACATAAGCAATTTCATCTTATCTATGGAACTCGGTGAGTACTTGATCCATGAAACCTGGTCCTTGCCTATAGTCTGATACGACGAAAGAATTAAATCTAATCTATCTAAAAGTCCGTACTAAGGTGTGAAATACTGAAAACCATCCCTTACAGCAATTTCATTAGTAAAATTGCCACAAGAGACGTAACCGAATGCCTCCAACTACAGGGGAAGCATGTTGAGGAAAGATCAACACATTTTACCCCAACAACAATTTTTATTTTGAAAAAAAAAATATCGGTACTATGCCTTGACCTTTTTAATGCCTATGCTATAATTTCAATTTTCTATCATTGAACAAAGTACAACTATCTAATCTATGACATAATTATCAGATTACTATGCATCCTCAAACAATCAATGATGGCAATAGTTGCTAAACAATAAAAATCAAAACTTTCACAAAAAAAAAAAAAAAAAAAAGGTTAAAAAAATAAAACTAATAACAAAAACCAGAAAAGAAGGAAAAAAATGAGTGGCTAGCTGCTAAGCAAGAAGCCAAGAAAGTACAAAGTTGCTCATTACCTTATCCGCAAGTTTAGACTGTTGATCCATATCTTTATTCTGCTGCATTTGAACAAACATGAGCTCAGAACCACCGGCCTTAACAAAATCCTCCTCATCTGCAAAATCCTCCTTAACAGGCACAGCCACACTAGTACTACTAACACCACCTCCACACTTGACTCTAAGCGAAACTCTAGGAGTTTGCGAGTTTACGGCAAATCCCATTTCATTTATGTGCCTTTTGGAGCTCATTATAGGGTATATTGGCACCCCCATTGCTGCAGCACACTCCATTTTCCAACAGCCTTTGTAGTTTGTATGAACTGAACTCTGTCTTGGGTTTCAAGTTTTGAAGAAAGGTTTTGTAATCAGTGTTGAGGTTTGTGAACTGTGATCATGTTTGATTAATGGTTTGAACTGTAGTGAACTGTAGGGGGGAAACTGTAGAGGTAGTTGTTGAAAAATGAGAGGAAATGGCGGTTCTGGTTCGAAGGAGTGGATAGGGAGAGGAGTGTCATAGGTTAATTTTAATGGTGAAGTCTTGAGCTGCCATTCTTGAAGGTCCACGTGGAGGGATGTTATTCGTGTGTTCTTGCTACCTTTTTGGGTATCAAGATTTGGATTTTCAATAGCTGATCATTATTAGTAAACTTTTTTTTTTTTTAATTTCAATTAAAATCAACTAATTAAATTAATTTTTACAAATTACTAAAATTTCTGTTTTACAATTTTAAGTTGTTTTTCTATATAACTAGCTAATATGCACGCGGTACTCGCATACCAAATAAATCATGATTGAGTAAAGAAAATTGTGCACTAAACCATCAAAGCCTCACCATATAACATCACAAAATGTATTGCCATGTTCATTTTTCTTTCCCTTTTTTTTTTTTCTCATGAGCACCTGTAGAATAAGAAAATGAAATTATTAAAATGAATATTTACAGAGATGATACTTCGTGAAACATAAAGTATGAAACATTACTTTTAATCTTATATTGGACTGGACCATATTATCATTGTTGTAGTTTAGAGGATACTTGTGAATGAACATCATCAAATATAAACACTACTATCATATCTCACTCACTGAAATAAGTAATTTAGATATCGTTTAAGAAACCTACGCTAAAGATTTGGAATGAAACATGTAGAGTAAGAGGAAATAAAAGGTGAAAATAAACGCAGCTCTCCGGCAAATAACAAATCCATAATGACAATCAGATTTGTGTGTAGTTTAGGGCTGCAAGCGAATCGAGCTTTTATCGAGCAGCTCGAGCTCGATAAAAGTTCGGTTGCTCGAGCTCGAGCTCGAGCTTTTTTTTGTAGCTCGATTGAGTTTTCGAGCCGAGCTCGAACTTAGTAAAGCTCGGCTCGAAAGCTCGTCGAACAGCTCGGTTGTAGTTATTATTAATTATATAATATATATAATATATATTTAAAAATTAAAAAAAACAAAACCCTACTTCATTTTTGGGAATTTTCGAGCTTTCGAGCCGAGCTTATTTCGGGCTTTGTAAGTTTTCGAAATTGAGCTAAATCGAGCTTTCGAGCTTTAAAGGTTTGATTTGAAAAAAAAAATCGAGCTCACGAGCCGAGCTCGAGTCGAACAAATTATTTCGAGCTCGAGCTCAAATTTTACAACTCGATCGAGCTCGAGCTCCAGCACAAAAATGATAAACGAGCCGAGCTTAGCTCGGCTCGACTCGTTTGCAGGCCTAGTGTAGTTTCTCCTCAATCTCAACCAATTGCCAAACAAAAATGAAGGAAAAGATTAAAATTTAAACAACCAACACAAAATATTAGCGGATGAAATGAGAAAAAGAGAAGAATAAAGATACAAAATAGTTGCAGAACAAGGAAAAATTGTGAAGTAAGAAAGTCAAATCTAACCTAGAGTTTAAGAAACTACCAACGTATGTAACTTAAGATAATGAGGAAGATGAAGGGTCTTGTTTTTTTTAAAGCATGTATGATGAATCATATCATATATACATGCATCTAATTAATTACTGGTATATCAACACTAACTATCGTCTGCACCGTAATACTCACATATTCTATTCATTTTACTTTTTTGAGGTTTTAGGTAGGGGTAGAGTTGGAATCACATATTTTGGTATGAGTCTATAGTTCCAAAAAGTATTTATTTTTAATATTAGTATAGACATATCAAACACTATTGACTTCTACTTAAAATCAACTTTTAGTGAAAGCAGATAAAAAAACACAAGTAAAAGTATTTGTAAACACACATTTAATCTGAAGAATAAATAACCACCAGACAATAAATTAAGGAGAAGAAACAACTTCAACATATTCATTTATTGTATCAACTTCTTAATTTTCGAATTCAAATGACTGACGTAAATTGTCAATTTGGTTATTATGCTAAAATTTTATAATTAAGTAAACCAAATTCTCATAACAAGAAATAAATAAATTTGCTTCGAATTTGGAATAACTAGATCAAATAACAGATGTTGAAATATTGACATGAAAATTGTGAAGAAACTGGTGATGGAGGTGAGAAGCATAGGAGGGTTGAGTAAGATCGACGTGAGATGAGCAGACAATTTCTTTGTGAAAAGATTAAACCGTGTGAGAAATCAACACGCGTGTCACCATATTATTTGTTCAAACTGTATCATTAACAATACATTTAGCAGTAAATCCGAAGCTATTGAACGATAATTAGGATAAATTCATCTGTTTGTGAAACAAAATATGGTATTTTAGATCTTCAGGCACCACTTTGAATAACTTTGTATAATTGGTTATCCAACATAGGAATTTCAAGAAAAAACTTTAATACAACAATTTAATCTATGATAAAGTTGAATTGTACAATCTGAACGGACTATTTGGCAAGCAATTAATAACTTTATTAAATTATTATTCACAAATTTATCATGTCTAGCATACAACTAAAAACATTTGTTAAGTTAATGTTCCATCAAATAGAATCAATTTAAAACAAAGTCTCATGAGAAACGGTCTCTAGATAACTTATCTATAGACGCCCTATATTATCAATAAAATCATTCATGTTATTAATCAAATCGTTTATGTTGTTAACGAAATAAGTCTTGTCGTAATATGAAAAAAACACCAATGTTGAGAAAATAGATGTTTTGAAATAAGATCGATGATATTCTTGACAATATAGATCCGTCTCTAGATAATTTATCTAGAAATCGTCTCTCATGAGACTTACTTTCAATTTAATATTCATCGATTTAAAAGGTTATCTTAAGTATTATGCGAAACCACCTCTAAATATCCGAAATTGTAAACAAACGTGATATATGTCCACTGGGCAAGAAATACCAAAAAAAAAAAAAAAAACCTCCCAGAAAAGCAAAACTCTCAAGTGTATTTCCAAAACAAAATCGTTCGTATATTCCTGGTCATAATAAGCAATTATACCAGCAACTACGAAAAACCAGCTCAGTATCATTGATTCTGTGCAGTCCTTCAAAAAAATCAAATTCAGCTCCACCAAAACCAAAATCACCGATTCATTCATCTCAAGACTGTAAAAGCTTGGAATAGCTATTGGATGTGAGAAGAGGAAACGAAGGAGATGGGAAATCCTAAACTCAAGTGGACCGCCGAGGAGGAGGAAGCTCTCCGTGCCGGAGTGGCCAAGCACGGCGCCGGAAAGTGGAAGAACATTCAGAGAGACCCCGAGTTCAACCCTCTCCTCTCTGCTCGCTCCAACATCGATCTTAAGGTTGCTGATTTTTCACTTTTCATAATGTTGAATTCGTTTTTGCATCTTACGAGTTTCAAATTAGGGCTGGATTAGTACTTTTGGTGGATTTGTTGGTTGCTGGTTGGTACGGTTTCCGGTTGATTGGTAATTTGTTATAGGATTGTATCCTAGTTTTTTTTGGTGCAGAATGACTGATGTTATTTGGTTAGAAATCAGAATCGGTATGTGAATTCGTGTGTTTAGAACGAAACGGTGTGAATGTAAGGTCTTTGGTTGGTTGTACAGGATAAATGGCAAATTTGAGTGTTGCAAATGGGAATTGCCCGAGAGAGAAAGCAAAGCCAGCTATTTTTCACTTTTGATATTGTTGAATTCGTTTTTGCGTCCTATGAGTTTCCAATTAGGGCTGGATTAGTACTTTTATTGGATATGTTGGTTGCTGGCTGGTACGGTTTCCGGTTGATTAGTAATTTGTTATATGATTATATTAGTAGTTTTTTGCAGAATGACTGATGTTATTTGGTTGGAAACTAGAATCAGTACATGAATCAAGGTGTTTGGTTGGTTGAACAGGATAAATGGCGAAATTTGAGTGTTGCGAATGGGAATTGCCCAAGAGAGAAAGCAAAGCCAGCTAAACCAAAAGCTGAGACTCCTGCTGCTCCAATCCCTGTCGTACAGAGAGCTCCTGCTGTTGCTCCTTTGAGAATTGATCCACCAAGAGATGCAGCTGTAGCTGAGCCACCTTCAAAGACCGCCACAATCGAAGCTGCAAAGTGAGCTTTTCTTTTGTTTTTTTCCATCATCCTGGTATACATAGTATTCTTCATTTCTTCAGATTTTATACTGGCTACTGCAATGACTTGATTACCTCATGACTGTACTTGCTGGGAGTTCAACATTGTTTAAATTTGTGGTTGCTCCATTTTAGGCAGTAACAACTTAAAATGAGAGCCACTTATTGGTTGAGCGTGAGGATTCATGACAGATGCTTGTGAGTTATGCTTGATAAAGTTCATCTGGCATGTTGGTATATATGATCTGTTAATGCCTATTGCGTCCAAGTGAGTGTCTTTTTTTTTTTTTTTTTTTTTTTTGGGGGTCTTACAAATATTTTTTTGGATCATTGTGTTCCACCCAGTAAATAGCTTTACCAATTTAAAATGCATGATGAGGCCAATAAATATATTTTTAAGAAGAGAACACCAGATTTGCGATGAATATCCATGTTCAGCTATTCTTTCAGTTCCTTGCACTCTAATGTGTTTTGGCCATTTCTCTTCAATGTCTTACATGGATTCTTGGCTTCAGGTTAAATCAGATGATATTTGAGGCAATGTCGACTCTTAAACGGCCGAATGGATGTGAATCTGGTGTGATTGCCAATTTTATTGAGGTTGGTAAATTTCATATCATCATTTAGTGTTTGTTAATGTATCATATGTTTTGAGCAATCACATTCAGAGTAAAACAACACACTGTCAGATCAATATTTATTAGCTGCATTTCCTGTAAATACTGTGTTTTGATGATAACCTAATTACGCCTTGTGCTTTCAGATAGTGAAACTGTACCAGTGTACCGTAGTTCACACATGCTTATGATTGTTGATTAAACTGCTAGTTGCAGTTTGTAACTGCATATATAGGGTAAAATGATTTTAGAAGCTGAATGCATCATGTAGCACTTTTAGTTGGTTTGCGCATGTTCTCGAAGTTGGGTATGTTTGAACTTTGAACAATTAAAGTTTGAAGCATTATAATTGCATGCTCTTCCACTCAAATGATGATCATTAGTTGTATTGTGATTTCTGGACTGCATAAGCAAGAAACGTTGTTGCCTGTAGTCCAAGCTCTATCCAGTTTTGAGGTCTTCTGAATTCCTGCGGGTCACTTCTGTTGCATTTGAAAATGACTGTTTGGTTTCTCTTTAATAAATAAAAAACTGTGCTTGGATGAACTTTTTGGCTGTCAATTAAGGTGAGATATCTCTTCAGAGTATGTATGTCGTTTAAGGTGAGATATCTCCTCATTTAAGGTAGAAGTTCACGAATCGTAGCATAGAACTAAATTCTTCAAAATGAACAAATAACTTTACATTGTCTTCTTTATTTGATACTCCGTATATGTATCAGAGGCCTTAATCATGCACATAAAACCAGATGCATTTTGTATGTGTATCCTACATCTGCTTCATTTTGTCATGTGTTAGCTGGAAGTGCAATAATGGACTCTGTTGTTTGCTTGATCGTTCTCTTTAGTCATGCATAGTTTCGATGGGGTGTGCGCTGCATTGTTCTCTATCTTTGCTGCTCAATGCATTGGCATCCAGTTCTTTAATAGTGGATACCTTGATGCCATTCTGCTTTTGCTATAGCGCGCCTCTTTTGAGAGTCTTCTCTTGTTCTCATGATCCATGCAGGGTAGGTATGAGGTGCCACAACATTTCAGGAGACACTTGAATAACAGATTAAGAAGGCTTGTGCAGCAAGACAAACTAAAAAAGGTATATTTTTATCTAGCCTCTTAATTCTTAAGATGGTTAAATATATATTCTGTGCAGTACTACTATGGTCTGCTGGACATTATGTATGCTGCACTTTGTTTTCAGATCATGCAATCAAATCAATGCATCCTTTTAAATATTGTTTTGTAATCTCTGGTATTTCTAATGTGAAAGTTTCAACTATGTAGTCCTCTGCCTGCTCTAAGGGAAATTGCTCCATGTTGAGTCATATGTTTGTGTAGGTTTATTGATGCTTTTGTTCAAAGTTACTGATGTTAATAATCCCACCACCTTTAAGGTTTGAATCCTTCTAGATTTCTAATCACATGCATGTCAACGAAAATCTTGGGTTCAAGTAGGATAGGTTCAACTGTTTCACTGACATTTCAAGGGTATGGCTCCTGAAAAGGTTTTACTTGCACTTGCATTTCACGGTATCACCTAGCTCTCGCTGCATGGATGAGTTCATGTCAAGTTGTCCATCATCACTTGAACATACAAGGTCCCTAATTTTAAGTATATTTTGTCCCAAACAAACTGCAGGTTCAGAATTGCTACATGATGAAAAGAGATGAACAGTTGGAGACAAGAACCCCTACAACGACAACCCCTGCAACAATCAAGTATGAGTTACAGCCTAGGCCATTTCAGAATATTTTGCGGCCACCGGGTAATACAATGGAGGAAGCCGCACGTGCTGCTATTGACAGAGTTGCTGATGCTGAAGACAAAGCAGCTGAAGCTGCCCAAGCTGTGGAATTAGCAGAAAGACTTGCTGCCATGGAAGATGAAACAAAGTCTCTCCTTGAAATTGCTACACATTACTTTGAACTATGTAAGAAAGCAAACATTAATATCTTGTTATAGTATGTGTTCAATTCTTTAATTCTCGTGAAAATTCTGCTATTCATTTACATCTGTATGTATGCATTTGCAGGTTCACAAGGTGAAATACAGATAGTAGTATAGGATCCATATGGGCCTGGTGAGAAACATCGATCATGTTTGGTTTGGTGAAAAATCTGTACATGGAAATTGGAATGCTCGAATGCTAACAGTTTAAATAGGAACCATCAGTGTTTATTGAAGTTAGACTCTACCAGGTAGAGTATTGGATTTTCGTTGAGATATTGAACTTCGAATCTCGTGCATTTGAGTTGCATATTACTGTCTGAACCTGGAAAATCTCGAGCTAATTCATTTATTTGACGGAACTCAAACCACGGGATGTATAGTCTATTAACGTATTACACTTGGAAACTAGAAAGGTCTAATCGCGTAGTGACAAAAATGTGTGTTGCAGCTAGGCCTAGTTGCAGCACTGTAACAACTAGAGGACAGAACTCAGTACAGCACGAAACACTAAGAAGCGTCCGGTGCTCCATGAGATATGTGTGGAACCTGGAAAGAAACACAGATAAGAGGAAATGAACTTACAAATGCTTGCTTGGAGGTAGAGGACTTTCTAATTGAGTAGAAATGTGTGTAAATTGTAATTATGCTAAAGAAGACATCAAATGCACTTTATCTTCGTGATGCTAAAAAAAAAAATTCAGTACATGCTACGAGTATGATTTCCCCGGATAAAACGAGGACAAATACTCCATCTGGTTCTTAGTTAAGTTATTATTCTGGATTACTTTGTTAGTTCTAATTTCATCTCATGTCGTCTCTAATTTCAACCTTAATTTGTACTTGGGGTCTTATAAACCGTCGCAACTCTCCTTCTTATTCAATAAATTGGTCCCTCCCCTTCAGCTAACGGGGAGGGGACTTACTAGAGATCTAAAAGTAGACATCATCCACTAGTTAAGAATCTCAACTAAACTAGAGAATATTCCATTCTCTTTTAAGCTGTATTCCTATTACTAGTAGTTATTACCTACTCTTGGCCTATTTCTGGAAGTATATATATGGAATACATTTTTATTCTCTTCACTAACTAGAGGTTCGAGGGTCAGCTAGTTTCCTTTTTTGGAAAAAAAATGTACATTAGAACCAGGTGAGACAGATGTGTTTGATTCCTTGTATTTTTTGAAACCAGGTATCTTAGGAGTTGGGATAATTAGTACTACTCCTATAGTACTAATTTGGAAGAGAATAAGCTTGCCTTGTGCTTATAGACGACTTAAACATTACCCACCATTTCACTACAAATCTCTCCATCTCTCTCTCTAAACTAAGTTACTATCTGTCCAGATGGAGTCCCTTGGCCAACTGCAGGACATTCTGGACTCAGTTATCGAAGCGAAGGTGGTTCCTGATTCCTCCCTGATGCACAAGGAGATGGTAGTCCTGGCCAAAGAAGTTGTCATGTTTAAGGACATTTTCGAGGGAGCTTCCAGGATGATACAAGATGAGATCCAAGACTTCAATTATTATGCTCAAGTTTATGAAGGAGCCCTCCGTGATCTGGAGACGAAGACCAGAAACATCGTTCTTCAACTGGAGGATATCATCGACTCTTACTTGGAACTAATGGCAGAGGGTAAAGGAATTATCACCTGCACAACCCGAACCCGGATCAACATACACTTTGAACAGCTCAAAACCCTAAGGCAGGATCAACTGAAACTGCTTCTGCAGGATACTAAGAAGAAGATCGGTTTTCCGATTAGTCCCTATGATTACTCACCTACTACCACGAATATCAGCCAAAACGTTGAAGAGGTGACCTTTGACTATTCTTTTTTCTTAGCTTTCCTTATCTTTTATCTAGAAGAACCCTTGACCATTTCACATGTAACCTCATGCTAGGTGGTATCTGGCTAGCTAATCAGCTTACCGGTTATTATATATATGGAATACATTTTTATTCTCTTACCGGTTAGTTGTGCTAAACAAAACTAATTGCATGGTTGCAATAGATTTTACTGGGTGATTTTCCAAAGCCTGTTTAGGCATTAACTTATAAGCTAGCTTATAAACCACGCAATAGATTTTACTGGGTGATTTTCCAAAGCCTGTTTAGGCATTAACTTATAAGCTAGCTTATAAGTCTATTTTTTAAATAAGATTGTTACGTGAATACCTAAATGATAGATTATAAACTAGGTGAATCCGATAAGCTTGTTCAGGTAGCTTATTAAAGAAATATGTTAGCCGATTTGTTTTTATATACTATATTTACCAAATCAGAGTCTATCAAATGAGCATTAACTTATCAGCTAGCTTATAAGTCTATTTTTAAATAAGATTGTTACGTGAATACCTAACTGATAGATTATAAGCTAGTTGAATCTGATAAGCTTGTTCAAGTAGCTTATTAAAAAAATATGTTAGTCGATATATTTACCAAATCAGAGTCTATCAAATGAGCTAACTTATAAGCTAGTATCAATGCATTCATTGTAACATACTTAAAATAAGCTCATCAAATTTGTGAGCATGCTAACAACTCTAGTTATATGAAAATGTTTTGTTAGATCATGTTCTTAATAATTTATTACTAGAAATATTATCTGCAAATTTCCTCAAGATCAATTATGAACCGTCAACTACTAAGACAACTTGTTTCTAAATCGTTACAAGTTACAGATATTTCCAAGCATTAATCTTATACTGCAACTTTCCAACTGTGTGCAGCCACCACGGCCAGAAAGAGTAGTTGGTCTTGAAGTAGTGACGGATACTATAGTCGAATTTCTCCTCCAAGAAGAGCATGAGGGAACGGGTGTTTATTCAATCGTTGGTATGCCTGGAGTTGGGAAGACTACACTGGCCTCAAATATTTTTCATGATCCAAGAATCCGAAATGAATTCTCCATCATCGCTTGGGCATCAAATTTGGAGGATATGATTGTCACACTTTGGGAGAAGTTATTTAAGCAAGAGATGCCTTTAAAGCCTCTGGAGGAAGTAGCCGAAAGGATTCAGCAGGCATTGGGGATGCAAAAAGTATTGCTATTCTTGGATGATGTTGCTACATGGGAGAATATCAAAAAAGCATTGCCAATGGATCACAAATTCTGTAAAGTCTTGCTAACCACGCGGAACTTGAATGTGGCAAGTGAAGCGAATCCTGATGGTCGAGCTATTAAGCTGCAATGTATGGACGGAAATACAGGCTGGGAGCTCCTACACTTGATAGTATATGGCAAGTTGGATGATGATTCTCGCCCTGAGGTGGAAAGGGTCGGGAAATTTATCGTGAAGCAGTGTGGTGGACTCCCACGGGCAATAGCAATGATAGGCAAAATTCTAGCAGAAAAAGTTTTACCTGTAGGAAGAAACACAAAAGCAGCAATGAGGATATGGGAAGAGATTGCTGGTAATGTGAAAGATTACCTGTTTAATCCTGACATTCCAGAAAACATGGAAGCTTTTATGTCCAAGTATTACAATGAGCTCCCTTATAAAGCAAGAGACTGTCTCCTCTATTCAAGCATGCTTCCCAATGACAAATCACTGCAGAAATTGATCCAATTGTTGTTTGCAGAATGTTTAGATGATGAGGATGCATCTCGATGGCATTTGCTCGTCTCAATGAACTTACTAATGCTGAACCAACGGAGCTCAGCCAGTTTCACATTTTCACTCCACTGCCTGGTCCGTGAATTCTGCAAGAGGAAAGTTACATCCAGTGAAAGGGACATATCCCTTTTGCAGGAGATAAAAAGGTCTGCGGGTGGAGCTTTCGAGCCTCCTATTCAAGAAGTGGAGAAATGTTTTGGTTTTTGTGTGAATTCTGATCTGCAGGAGTTTCTCTCGGAAAAACCTAAACTTCAAAATATCCGCTCGTTTCTATGTTTCTCCAACGAGCCCATCATCCTCTCTCAGAACAAATACATTCCCTCCAACACACATACCTTTGACAAGTTGAGGATTTATGAAGCCAAGGCCATCAAATTCCAAGATTTTCCAGCTAAACTTACCAATCTGCTGCATTTAAGGTACATCACATTGTCAGGTGACAAGATAAATGTTCTTCCCAGATCCATATCCAAGTGGCGTAACATACAAACTCTAAAAGTGAACACTTCGTCACCAACTTTAAAAATCAAAGCAAATATATGGGAGATGATGCAGCTAAGGGTTCTGAAAACAAAAGCAGGCATCATTTTGACGAAGGACGTGAAAGGCAAAGGCTGTGAAAAGCTTGAAAATCTTGGCTATTTATCGGCTGAAAGTTGCAGTGACCAAGTAGCCGAGAAGGCCAAGAACTTAAAGATACTGAGGGTTCGTGGTCAGCTAGTCAAGCTTCAGGGTTCCAAGATCTTGGAGAAACTTGTTAGGCTTGAGAAACTAAAACTAGTGAATGAAGTGAAAGCCGAAAAAGGATTGCCAACAACTTCTCAATCCATTACATTGCCACTTCAACTTGAGAACTTGTCTACTACTTTCTTGGATTGGAAGCATATATCTAGCATCACAAATCTTGCTTCCCTCATGGTGTTGCAATTGAAAGACATTGAATTCGTGGGAGACTGTTGGCACACGGGAAGCAGCAGTTTTCCTTGGCTTGAGTTCTTGATTATCGATGGCACAAATCTCAAGTACTGGACAGCTTCAGGTGATTCGTTTCCAGAGTTGAAAACTCTTGTACTTAAAAACTGTAAGAAACTTGAAGAAGTTCCACTGGAACTGGGAAACAATAAACTTGAATGCATTGAGATGAAGAACGTCAGCGCTGCAGCAGTTTCTTCTGCTAAAGAGATGGACAATGCTATGAGGCAGATGCCTGATAGGCATCCATTGAAGCTCATTCTCGGCAATGGAGATGATATGTCAAAAAACCGTCAGCTATTCTATCTAGACGAACCATATTCTTTTTCCAACACTACCAGACGTAAGAGGCGAGTTAATTTTGCCAATAAACCCAGAACAACCGATCCTAGGTTGGGTTGGTAAGTCCAATGATACATAGTGTCATAGTGAACCACTGGAGATGTATGCATCTTAGCTGATGATGTTGCAGAGTAATGTATTAGGTTCTAGTTGTTTTAACCTCTTTTCCTTGTAAGACTTATTAAAAAATCATGAGAAGATTAAGCAATTTATGGACTTTGTGGTCCGGAGAATATTTACAAGTCATGCCCTCTTGTCCACTAGCAGCTAATGATTACTTTACCTTACAAGTTACAGTTAATTGTGAAGATGACAGATTTGCTGTTCTCTACGTTTTATACTGGTTGTTTTAATATGCTTAATTCAAAGTTTTCAAACTAAGTGTATTAATTAAGATGTATGTTTGAATCTTTCTGGTTGATTTCGACTTCAAGGGAAAGAAAAGAGAAAAAAGGGTAGGAGCGTACAAATACCATATTCATGCTATAGACTCAAATCCTATGAAGCTTCCTACTGACCTTTTCTCTCACGGCACCTTAATGGAGGGCAGATCCATTATACTCAATTGATCTATCATGCACCTCCTAGTTATCATTCCATCTTTCTTACCATTCGAATTTAGAACCACACAACTGATGAGACCAGATAACACGTGCTAAGTAATCATGTCTGGATCTCGGTGCTCTACAGAAGCTTTTCAACCTTGTGCTGCCGATATAGCCAAAGCCACCCTCCCTCGTGTCATTCCGATTGATGTAGACTCTCACATCAAAGTCCCCCTTTCTTCCTCCGACTACTCATCATGGAAAGCTCATGTGACGGCCCTTCTCAACGGGTTCAACCTCACTAAGCACGTTGACACATCCATTCCACCACCACCGAAAACCAGTCCTGAATACAATTCCTGGTTCCAACAGGACCAGTTACTTCTTGCGGCTTTTATTGGCTGCGCTGAACCGGCTGTGAGGCCTGTGATTTCACATTCCACTTCATCAGCAGAAGCTTGGTGTATTTTGGATCAACTGTTTTTGGGCACCACTAATCCATCACAAGAAGTGCCGCCGCATCGTTACATGTCTCAACAAGATTTCCTCAGACTGCTTAAACCACAAATTCCCAAAAATTGGCCACCAGCACGCCGCCGCCAGATGCACAAGGTCTCTCACCGGCTACGGATGAACAAGACAAATTATGGCAGGCTAGTATATGACCCTGTTGTCGTTTCATTGGGCCCATATCACCATGGTAGACAAGAGTTGAGCGAGGCAGAGGAATTTAAGCACCTGTGCCTGCATTGGTGCGCAGACGGAAGTGATCTGATTAAGACCCGTCTTTTTAACAGGTGAATGTTCTATAATAAAACAGCTCTTCCTAAACATTAGTAAAAGCCATATTTTATGAATCATTGCTCGTGTAAACTTGTAAGATGGGTTCTTCCTAACAGGGTTCTGGATAGGATTGATGAGATCAGATGTAGTTATGCCGATGTTTCGGTCCTTGAAAAATTGGATGACAATAAGTTGGCACTGATGATGCTTCTTGATTCCTGCTTCATTTTTAATTTCATAGAGAATAGAACCGAGAAGAAGCATAACAATTGGCAAAATAGTCTCGGCATAGCAGCAGCCATTCCGTTTGTTGCCCGGGACATAATGGTGCTCGAGAATCAAATCCCCTTTTTTGTCCTAAAGATGTTGATTGATGCAAGATATAGTAAAGAGGATGGAAGAGAATTGCTCCAGAAGTTATTGAGTTGGATGCTGTCAGTGGACTTGGAACAGGCTGTCATTCCAAGACTAGATGCAGATCCTCCACTTCATATTCTAGAAGCTTGTTGGCGAGTCATTGCAGAAGCTGAACTCGTCAAACAACAGTCGAGTCATCGTTGGTTAGGACTCGGATTATTATCAGTGAAAAAGGATGGAAGCAGCAAACTTCTTCCACTATCAAGGAGAAGAAAGACTAAATACCATACTTGTCCTGCAGTAACTGATCTGAAAGCAAAGGGCATTATGTTTCATCCAAGTCATTCTCACTCTATAAAGGATATCACATTTAAGTCCTATGCTGCATTCGGGCAGCTTCAACTCCCAGTACGCTCCTTGTCTGATCAAACACAAGTCATTCTATCCAACATGATAGCTTATGAAGTGTCCCCTGATGCCAAAACAGACCTCGCAGTGTTGTCGTATACAAACTTTATGAAATCATTGATCGAAACCCCTGATGATGTTAAAGAATTGCTAGCAAAGGGTATATTTCAGTTCAACAGGTTAGCAAACCTGGAACAGGTGGTACAATTATTTAACGGCATCGACACGTTTGGTCTAGAAAATGTAGGTATCTACGACGATGTAATACAGAGAGTGGGAGACCATTGTAACAGCAGAGGCAAGACCTGGATTGCTGAGCTGGTCCATAGCAAGCTCCAGAGTCCATGGACTCTCATTGCGTTGCTCGCTGCCATTTTTCTTGTTGTTTTAACTTTTCTGCAAACTTATTATACCATGGTTCCTGTAGAATAAATTCATGACTAGTTCCATGACATGATTCTGAAGTTGTTGTATGGATTCCTAGGCCCCTCAGTTATGATTCCATGTACGTTGTCAATGCGTTTTTCGCAAATATTATATAGTGTACATATAAAAGGATTACTTCCTCATATTCCCCTTAACTATTTGAGTGTCTTTCAGCTAAATACAAATTACTGCAGTCTGCAGTATATCGATATATTTGTCAATAAATAATTTGCACAGGTGGAGTCATATTACAATGTTCAGCTTTGCACAGCCTCCAGCAACAGCAAGAGAATGTAGTTAGTTTTGAACAAGCGACGTAAATCTTACTCAATGTCATCTCTTAAACAGCCAAACGGATGTGATTCTGGTGTGATTGCCAATCTAATTAAGGTGTGCTAGCTGCTAAAATAGATATCATCATTTAGTGCTTGTTTGTATATAGTATGTGTTGAAGAATCCGATTCAGGGGTACAAAACAGTTAAAACATTGTTAAATCAATATTTATCAGTTATCTTTTTAGTAATTTCTCTGTAGACTACTTATGGCATCTCGGGTAATGGACAGGGTGCATTTATAGTCTATAGAGTACAACTTATGCTTTCAGATAGTGAATCTGTTCCAGAGTTCACAATCGATCATAATTATTGATTGGAAGTGCATGTGCTAGTTGCAGTTTGCAACTGCATATGATAGGGAATGATTTAAGAGGCTGAATACATT
Organism: Plantago major; assembly: GCA_026545765.1. Taxonomy (NCBI): domain Eukaryota; kingdom Viridiplantae; phylum Streptophyta; class Magnoliopsida; order Lamiales; family Plantaginaceae; genus Plantago; species Plantago major. The sequence continues at coordinate 89,282,245 of CM048842.1, forward strand.
ACGTAACAAATTTACTCGTTTCTGGCATATCATTGGAAGTCCGGGTATGTTTTGACAATTAAAGTTGGAAGCATACAGATTGCAGCTCTTTCACTCCGATGAGGATCATTAATTGTATTGACCATTGAGATTTCTGGACTGCTAAGCATTACATTGATGCTTATGAATTAGTTGCTTTAATAGAGAAAATAAGATTCATGTCTGTATACATTACATTAATTCAAAATTTCAAACACCTGAATAATTCATCTCAAGTTCGAAGTTCAGTTCATAGTATGAATCAAATTGATACCAGAATTTGCACAACTATGCCGAAGTAAAAGCTCATGAACCTAACATATAACCAAATTCTTCAAAATTAACGATAACTTCACACTGTTTTCGCTTTTCACTATTTCATAATATGAATCAGAGAAGCTTAACAGTAGTAGATGCACTGATGTACATAAACAAACCAGCTAAACAATCATAACATCGATGCTTAAAGTATGAACGCATAACTTCACACTGTTTTCACTATTTCACAATATGAATCGGAGAGGCCTTAACAATAGATGCACCGATGCACTGCATTTCAAGTCGAATAACAAACTAGCTAAACAATCGTGACATCGAAGCTTAAAGTATGAAATACCTAGTTAGGAGAGAGTGACGGAGTGGTTGCCGGTGGTGATTCACGGCGGAGCTCCCTGACGACGGCGGCGAGTGACTCCGGGTTGATACCTTGCTCGCAAAGTGCGATGAGAATGGAGAGTGTGTGGCGATCGAGTCCGGTTTCCAGAATGTTTGACATCTGAAACGCCAGCTCCAGTGATTCCCTTGCAGTTCGAGCAGTCTCTGGATCCATTTTCTCGCCTATTCTAAATTGCTTGCTTGAAACTTGAAAGAGAGGCAATGATAAAAAAACATGAATGTTAGACGAGTACAACTTTTACCAAATGCTGGACAATTTCTTTACATATTTCAAATCCTATCATTATTATAGTTACTCCGGTCCATTAAAAGCTTTCTAAACACTTAATTTCTTTTAAATTAAGGAATGATAATAAAATAATACTTTCTCCGTCCCGTCCAATGTTACCCGTTTACTTTTAGAGATAGATAAATAATGGTGTATTAATTTTAAATAAATTAATGTTAATTGGTTTGAGTGTGGAGTATTTTTAAGTTGACTTTGATATTTTGGATTAATGTTAATTGTTCCCTCCACCAAATGTTTCACGTCATTTAAAAAAATAATATGATTAAGAAGTTTAATTAAATGTGATCATTTTTAAAAGTGATCTGATTAAGGAGTTTAACTAAGTATAATTATATGGTTAGATGTAACGTAATTAAGTAAATGTAATGGTGTAGTAAGATGATTAAATTCATCATTATTAACATGTGATTTTATCTTAATAGTACATAATTTTATCTTAACAGTACATGGTGTAATAAGATAATTAAATTGTTTAATGACTAATCTAGCATAAATGAAACTGTAAAATCAAACAGGTTACTAGGGGTGTACGCTGGCGGGTGCGGGCGGTTTTTTACCAAATATTCAACCGACCCACCTATAGCGGGTGGACAAAATATTAAACCATGGCGGGTGAACAATTTATCAAACCACGGCGGGTGGGTTGACATTTAAGCGGGTGAATGACGGGTGGATGGTATGGTTCAACGTATAAAATAAACATGCTATAATATGTTCAACAAGATAAATATAAGTTCCGTCTGAAATAAAACACCCATAAGCAAGACAATCATCATACATATGTATAAGTTCCAATAAATCCAAAATACAAGACATTTGATTCCAAATAAGTTCAGATGAAAATGTACTCGACCATCATGGTGATAAAAAAAATTCTTCCAAACACATCTTCGCTTGTTATCTATTCCATCATCAATGAGTTTTTTGTTGCTCTCTGTCATGCCTCATATACTATATTAATTTTATTTCTTATATTTACTATATAACTATATAATAAAAATAAAAATATATATAATTTACATGGGCGGTGGGTGGGTGGGTGGCGGGTGATCACCAAGATTGCCACTCCACCGGTGGTGATTAAATTCACCCACTATGGATATTTTAAAAATTTCAACCGACGCCAGGCGGTTTACATGCATGATTGGCGAGGCGGGTTTTTTTTATGTACAGCCCTACAGGTTACAGTGAATTTGTTTCTCTCTAAAATAGCAGCAAATTTTATTTCCCTCTAAAACAACAGCAAATTTCATTCCCCTCTAAAAGATCGCTAAATAACAAATTTTCAATTCCCACCATTACATAGACTACAAATACAGTACATCCATTACTTCTTCGAAAGAGCATTCAATACATACCCAACTACCAACTAAAATGTCTACATATTCGAGTTAAAATGACTATCAATTTAAAATACATACCCGACAAACAACTTTCTGGTGTACAATGCGTTGTTTAGGGAGTACAAGCCTTCGAGTAGCAGGTTGGAGAAGGTGCATTGTTTCTAGCATCTGGTAACTCTCCGGTGCGTACCAGTCGAACTCCTCAACTTCCTTAACCACATCAAACACATATGATGGAAACTCCTCAAACTGCTCAACATCTGGATCAGTCGGCACAAGCGACACTTGACCAACAACGGGAGAAACATCATTGGAGGGCAAAAAATCTAGGTCTGGATTCCAATACTGTTGTGACTCGGGACCGGAACATTCTGAAAGATCAAGTACAAGGGCTGAATCGGGAACAAATTCTTCTTCTTTGGGAAACACCAACTCCTCTAACTCCAGAAATTCAGACTCTGACATAAATCCTTCTTCACTTGTTGAAATATTGGGCAAAGACACCGGAACCGAGTCAGCAGACGTCATCTAGCTGTGAAGATCGATCGATGGTTGAATTGGTTGTTGAATACAGTAGAAATCAAGAAAGAAAAAAGGTCCAGACTGCGCTGGCTAAATTATAACGGTGGAGGAGATCGATTGTGACGGTGGAGGAGATCGGAGTAGTAGGACTGGAGAAAAGGTTATAGTGAAAGAGTAGTTTTATTTACATCTAATTAATCATGTTTAATTAATGTCATTGGATTAGTAAGTATCTAAATTGTTGACTTTAGTTTTAATATGAGTGGCACAATTTGTAATTTTTTAAGAAAGGTGAATAAATATATTATTATAGTTGAAGGATAAATTGCCTAAATGAAAATGGGTAACTTGATTCGGGACACCCAAAATTGTAAAACGGGTAACATCGGGCGGGACGGAGGAAGTAGTTTGTAAGATGTATTATATTGGTAAAGTTGTAAGTGTGTGATAAAGTAAGAGAGGGATTGAATAAAGTGATGTTAAAGTAGCAAAAGATAAATAATAAAAAATTAGTTAGTGGGATAAAAGCTTTCCATTTGTGGGGTTAGTAAGTTTCTAATGGAACCCCATAAAAGGAAAGTTATGAAGTTATTAATGAAACGGAGGGAGTAATAGATTATAAACTAGGCCATTAACTTTAAAAAAAAAAAAACTATTTTATCTACAAAATCATCTGTTTATTCAAATCAATTTCATCATTTGAACAAAGAAATCGAAGAAACTTCAAAATTTTCGAAGAAACATCAGAGTAATCATACGAACAAAGAAATCGAAGAAAAATCGAGATTCAAGACCCGAACATCAACTGGAGCTCCGGTTTGGAAAATGATCTCCGATCTGGAGCTTGTCAAGTTCGAGAGCTCGCTCGAGCTCGATCGAGCTTCTAGCACCACGACCGCTATTCAGCGAAATGCACGAGGCCGCTGCACTAAGATCCGTAAGCCTCTACGACAGTGTGGGGGTATGGTAGCCTCGTGGGCCGCCACACCATTTTTTATTGTTTTCTTATTTTTCCAGTTATTTTTTGATTTTTTCCGATGTAATTTTAGTTAATTTAAACATACTAATGCAATTTAAACATACTAATGCAATTCAAATTAAAACAAGGGTGAATTTACTCTAGTCCCCTAATAAAGTTCATAATAACAGATTAGTCCCTCACATTTGAACAATAACATCTTGGTCCAAAATTTATTTTCCGCGTTGACCGGTTCATTAAATAATTTCCACGTGGATAATTAAATTAAAATTTGCACATCAACTCCTGTAAAGTTTAAAATAATTTCACAATTGACCCAAAACAATTTAAACTTTCATTTTCATCAGGGATAATTACATAGGGATACCCACTTAGAACGACGTTTCTCATATTCGTACCACTTAGTCGAACAATTACAGTTTAGTCCAAAAATTGATAATTAGTTGACGACTTATTGAAGTCGCCAATTCCATCACACCCAAACAGGCCTTAAAGTGAAATTTTAGGTTTTTACCTAATCAACCATTACTTTCACCACAACACACTCCCGCCTTTTCTTTCTTCATCGTCTTCTTCCTCTCTCGACTCCTTTTTTCTTCACCATTAACAAGCTGTAAGAACTTCAATTCCGGCCCAAAAATTGCGGATTCATCGATTCTGACTCATTATCGGCGACTGTAACTTCGTTTGGGGCAAGTACGAGTACTGTGACGCTTCAAAAAAGGTAATGATTTTTTTCAAAATTCAAATTATTTTCATACATTTCTGCTATTAGTGTTGTTATTAATCGTATTTCGAACTCAATTATGGAATAATTTGACCCGTCGAAAAACTAGGGTTCCGTTGAGTTTCGTTGTAGTTTGTTTTGTGGGCTTGTTACGAAACTGGAAAAGCAGGGGATAACGATTTTGTTGTTCGTTGTGTGATGTTTGTATCAGTTACAATGAGTGGCAACTGGACTATGAGGATTCACCATGGCAGAGACCAGTATGAACTACGAGGTATTAACCCTTCCAAGTATACTTATAGTAAATTGTTGAAGGATGTTGATGATTTGGTGTTAGAAAATTTGCCACATGAGGGGTCACTTTTTTTTACTATGATGGCTGATATTGAGGGTAGTATGGAACAAATTGAGATATGTGGTGATTCTAGCTTAAAACAAGTGTATGAGAATAATAAGAACTACAAGGAGATAATGCTTCATTTGATGACTGATGATGTAGTTCCTATGGCAGTAGATATGTCTTGTAGGAAAGATAGAAAAAAGAAAGGGGATGTTTTGTTTGATGATGTTGATGTTGAGTATGTACCCCCAAGTGGCGATGAATCATCTAAACATCTCGCCTGAAGGTTGTTTAGGCATAGGTCTTGCAAGCCCAGACCACCCACAAATCCTCAAGATTACCCAACCAACCCAACTGTCATTGATATAAGTGATGATTCTGACAATGAACCACCTCCAGTCACTCAAAATACTCAAGCTACTCAATCTCCCACAGCTCCAACTCCTAAACAAGCACACCCTTCTACTCCATCTCCTTCTCCTAAACAAGCACACCCTTCTACTCCTCCACCACCTCAACCAAGTCAAGACCAACCAAGTCCTTACTTTCCCCAGGTTTTACAAGAAACTCCTCTGAAACTTACTTATTCTTATAATCCTGCAATTGATGAACAGTTTGATGAATGCTTTGCTAAGTTATTTGGTAATGATGGTTTTTTCTTGGGGAATGACACTGGTGATGGTGGGAATGTTGTGACTGGTGATGGTGGTTTTGTAGATAAAGAAAAGGGGAAGAAGAAGGTAGATAGGACAGAATCCTGGGATAGGGAAGGGGTGGCACATGATTGGGATTCTGAGGATGATGTAACTGGTGATAATGTGAGTGGAGGTGCAGGGTTGGAAGGTGATGAAAATGCAGTTGAAGGTGATGAAAATGCAGTTGAAGGTGATGAAACTGGAGTTGAACTTAGTGAAAGTGATGGAGAAAGAGAGGTACATGACTGGGAGAATGATGCACCTGATGACCAGTACATGTATGATAGTGAAGATGAGCAAATTGGGTTTAAGAGGACTTCACCACAAGCATCTGATGATGAGAATGAGGAGGAAGATACAATTGGTGGATCACATTCTGAACATGATCCAACTGCAGGAGATGAAACTGGTAATGATGCAGTTGCACAAGTTGAAACTGGTAATGAATTGGGCTCGATGATGATGATGATATCAACTATGATCCATATGAAGATGAGCAAAATTGGATTGGTGATGAGTTTGAAATTAATAATGAAGCATGGGACAAAGAGTTCAAGGAAGGGGATACATATGGAAGCATAAAGGAACTGAGAAATAGGGTAAAAGAATATGTTCTGAAAGTTGGTTTTCATGTAAAAAAGGTGAAGAATGATAAGGCCAGGTTTACTGTGAAATGTGAAGGTGAAGGGTGCAAATGGAGACTACATGCAGGGGTGTTGGATGATGAGGTCTCCTTTATGGTGAGGCATACCATGGAGGCCACACTTGTGTGAGGAAGGTGAATAATAAGATGGCAGATTCCAGCTGGCTTGCTTCAAAGATACTTGATGAACTAAGGGAGCATCCTAACACATCTGCTAAGAAACTGGAGAAGTGGGCTAATAGTAAGCTTGGTGTGACTGTCCCCTACATGAGAATGTTTAGGGCCAGACTTAAAGCAATTGAGATTCTTGGTGGTAACCCTGAGGAGGCATTTAGACTGGCACCAAAGTATAGGGAAATGTGCCTTAGAACAAATTCAGGTTCAGTTGTTGAGTTGCAAACCACACCTGCCATTGAAAGACCTCCCTTGTTTAAGAGATTATTTTGTGGACTTGAGGGATTGAGAAGGGGTTTCTTAGCAGGTTGTAGCCCATTCATCTTCTTTGATGGCTGCCACCTTAGAGGTAGGTATGGTGGGGTATTATTGAGTGCAGTAGGCACTGATCCAGATTGTGGATTATACCCTGTGGCATGGGCTATAGTGGAGTCAGAATGCAAGGACTCTTGGGTTTTCTTTTTAAGCTGTCTTGAGAGATTCATTGGACCTTGGGAAGCTAACAAGCACTGGAATTTCATGGCAGATACACTATTGTTTCTTAGTTTTCAACTTGAAAGTTTCTAACTAGCTTGTTTGATTTGCAGGGTTTGGTTCCAGTCATTGAACAAACTGCTCCAAATGTCATAAATAGGAAATGTGCTAAGCACATATATGACAATTTCAAAACCAGATGGGGAAGTGTTGATCTAAGGAGGTATTTCTGGCAATCTGCAACTGCATACACCTCTTATGGCTTCAACAAGGCTATGGACAAAATGAAGAATGCAAAACCAGCTGCTTATGTAACGCCCCGAATTTAATGTTTTTTTTTTTTAAATAAATTCCAGTCGGAACGTCAATTGAAAGACCAACTGCAACATTCTGTAAAACATGTGATGTTACAGACAACCTTTCGTGTCTTAGTTTCTGTAACAAAATTTTATTATTCAGCTAATAAATCATAATAATTTTCAACATCCTTGTCATGCAAAATAAATTGTAACTAACAGAAAGGACATGAGTTTTCCGAAAATACAAAAGATGACAATTTATTTAAATGACAAAATTCCCCAAATCCCAAGTACACTCCTAGTTTGTTGAGTTTGTCGGTTGCTCATCCTCTGCCACAATCTCACCTATAAGGAAGGAAACAAAAAAAGCGTGAGAAAAACCTCAATGAGTGTTCAAAGTTTTTTTTTTTTTTTTTTTGAAATTCCATCAAATATCAATAATAAAACTCAAGAACATACAATCCAAAATAAGATCAATATCATATACTTTCGGGAAACTTTATTCCATGCCGCTCCTTATAACCCCACATTAAACAGGCCTTATAGCTCCCTGTTAAGTTCGTCAACCTAACCATTCAGTACCTTGTCATGATCAAGGGTGGAATCCTACGACCCAAGAAATCAGTGAAGGCTTCTATCATTCGATTTAAAGGGAATGGGCAAAGGAAATCAACAAGTAATTCGTTAGACACAACTAACCAAACTACAAGCTAATGAACCTTAACCAAATGCGCATCTTTCTTGAACCGTCAACAAACAAAACAATACAAATTCATATACATATATATACTTTTGAAACAGCGGAAGCATGCAAAAATGTTTTACCATTCGTTTTATGCAATAGAGCATTTGTTTTTGAAAAATCGTGCATTACATATATATGAATAAGACATTATTTCAACTACCTTCCAGGTTTTGATAGTATACATAAAATAATTTTGTAGAACACCCACCTTTTCAAGTGTTAGAAAGAGCAAGAACTTAGAAAGTACTTGCAAGATGAACTTGCTATAAACTTTTAAGAAAAGATAGTACTTGAGGATTTATTTTTTAGCAAAATTTTCAGAATGTTGTTGGGGCAAAAGAGGGCTGCATATGAGGCTATTTATAGGTGGGAATGAGGGAATATGAAAGGGTGAAGAGCCAAGAGTAATTGGCAATTTAAATGCCTTAAAATCACTTAAAAATCATGATAAAACCAATAATAATTGACCCAAAATTAAGAGGGACCTTTCAAGTTTTTCACCAACATTAAAACCCACTAACTAATGATAATTAATCAGATTTTTAAGAGTAAAAAAACGTTTGGTACAATTTTAGGGTCAAATGTACATAATTAAAATGTGACACACACATAAAATGCAACATCTAAAGCAAATAAATTGAATTCACAATTAAACATGCATTTTTAACAATTAAACCAAGAAATTGGACATGCATAGGTACTAATTAAATTCACATTTAGACATGCCCAAGTAATATTTAAATTACGCAAGATAAAAAAAACGGGGTGTCACACTCTCCCCTCCTTAAGAGAATTTGGTCCCCAAATTCAAACCTTGAAACGTGAACAACTCAGGATATTGTTCCCGCATGTCCTCTTCTAGTTCCCATGTGGCCTCCTCATACTTGTGATTCCTCCAAAGAACTTTAACTTGTCTTATCTGCTTGTTGCGGAGTTGATGGATTTTTTGATCTAAAATTTTGATTGGCTTTTCCACATAGGACAAGTCCCCTTCAATAGATATATCATCTGGTGAAATGATATGCGAGGGATCAGGATGGTACTTCTTTAGTTGTGATACATGGAATACATTGTGAATATTCCTGATAGTTGGTGGCAAGTGTAGGTGAGTGCATACGACACCAACTCTATCCACAATCTCGTATGGTCCAAGATATCGAGGGTTCAACTTTCCCCTCTTCCCTACTCTCACCACTCCTTTCCTTGGTGACAATTTTAGGAAGACATAATCACCAACTTCGAACTCCAGATCCCTCCTTCGATTATCCGCATAGCTCTTTTGTCTACTTTGTGCCGTCTTCAATCTTTCTTTAATCAACCGCACTTTGTCCAATGTTTCTTGCAACATCTCATTAAGTGACACACCACTCCCTCCTGTTGGATTTATTTGGTCATCCAACTCCCAGTGTAAAGGTGACTTGCACCTCCTCCCATACAAAGCTTCAAAAGGAGCCATCTGGATTGATGCTTGATGACTATTATTATAGGCAAATTCAACCAATGGAAGGTGTCTGACCCAACTTCCTCCCTGGTCCAGAACACACATCCTCAACAAATCCTCCAAGGTTTGTATGGTCCTCTCAGATTGTCCATCCGTCTGGGGATGGGCCGCGGTGCTAAAATTGAGTTTTGTACCCAGACCCTCATGAACCTGCCTCCATAGTCTTGAAACAAACTTAGGATCTCTATCCGAGACTATACAAGTTGGAATCCCATGAAGCCGAACAATCTCACTCTGGTAAATGAGAGCCAACTTCGTCGCGGTATAGGATGTCTTGATGGGTATGAAATGTGCAGATTTGGTCAATCTATCCACATTTACCCAAATACTATCAAAACCCTCTTTTACAAGAGGAAGACCAGTAACAAAATCCATTGTAATCTTCTCCCATTTCCATGAAGGTATTTCTAGTGGTTGTAATAACCCTACTGGTTTTTGATGTTCAGCCTTCACTTGCTGACAAGTGAGACACTTTTGAACATACTCGGCTACTTCTCTCTTCATGTTATTCCACCAATAATGTCCTTTGAGATCTTGGTACATCTTTGTACCTCCGGGATGCAATGAATACTTAGATTTGTGTGCTTCATCAAGAATTAAGCGCTTCAAATCATCATTTGCAGGTACACAAATCCTTCCTTGAAACATCAGAACTCCACCACTCCCAACCGAGTACTTTGAGAACGCATGATCCATTAATTTTGACTTGATCCTTTGAATCTCGTCATCTAAATTTTGAGCATCCAAGATCCTCTTCCCAATTTCAGACCTCAAGGTGAAATTTGAAAATAAGGTTGATATCTCAATTGTGTTGAGATTAGATATGTGGACCTTACGACTAAGAGCATCGCTCTCGAGTTCGCTTTTCGGATGGTCAATCTCACAATCGTAATCCTCAAGAAGTTCCATCCATCGTCTTTGCCTCATATTAAGTCCTTTTGGGAGAATATGTACTTCAAACTCTTATGATCAGTAAAGACCGTAAACTTCGTACCATAGAGATAGTGTCTCCACTTTCCAAGAGCGAAAACAATTGCTGCTAGCTCAAGATCATGAGTGGGGTAGTTCCGCTCATAAGGCTTCAACTTCCTTGAGGCATAAGCTATGACCTTACTATACTGCATCAACACACAACCCAAACCTTCCTTAGAGGCATCAGTGTAAACTGTGAAATTCTCGTTTCCTTCAGGAAGTGCCAAAATTGGTGCTGAAGTAAGCCTCTTCTTTAATTCCTGAAAGCTCGCTTCACACTTGTCAGTCCACTCAATCTTCGACTTCTTTTGAGTTAAACTAGACAAGGGGCCTGCTACTACAGAAAATTTCGGGACAAACCTCCTGTAGTAACCAGCTAAACCCAAAAAGCTTCTCACCTCTGTTGTTGTTTCAGGCCTCTTCCAAGACACTACGGCCTCGATTTTGGAAGGGTCCACAGCCAGACCTTCGCTTGAGATGATATGACCTAAAAATGCAACTTGAGACAACCAAAATTCACACTTGCTGAATTTTGCAAACAATTGATTGTCGCGTAGGGTTGTAAGCACAATCCTGAGGTGCTGCTCATGCTCTTCCTCAGATCTTGAATTAACCAAGATGTCATCAATAAAGACAACGACAAATTGGTCCAAGTATTGTCTAAAAACCCGATGCATTAAGTCCATAAATGCAGCCGGTGCATTTGTGAGATCAAATGGCATTACTACAAACTCATAATGTCCATATCTGGAATTTAGAGCAGTCTTGGGTATATCTTCTTCCTTGACCCTCAACTGATAATACCCTTGACGAAGATCCAACTTGGAAAATACCGTTGAGCCTTGCAGCTGGTCAAACAACTCATCAATCCTTGGTAATGGGTATTTGTTCTTAATTGTAACCTGATTTAATCCTCGATAGTCGATGCACATTCGCAAAGTTCCATCTTTCTTCTTTACGAATAGTACAGGTGAACCCCAAGGTGACGAACTAGGTCTAATAAAACCATGGTCAATCAACTCTTGGAGTTGAGTTTTAAGCTCCTTAAGTTCTGCAGGGGCCATTCTATACGGTGCTTTAGAAATGGGTGCAGTTCCAGGAGCCAACTCAATGGAAAATTCTACTTCGCGCTCGGGAGGAAGGGAATTCAACTTCTCTGGAAAGACGTCTTTGAATTCTCTAACAACCCTAACTTCGCAAAGCTTATCTTGAGCCTTATGCTTATTAATCATGCTGAGGGATGAACCTCAAACACTAACTAACTAAACTACTACAAGCAACACGGTCTGTACCCCGCCTCCAACTTGAAGGTCCGATGGATTGCTCGTCCGAACCAAGTCACCTGAAACGACTAAGTGGGGGGAGGGTTAGAATCGATGCGGATTGCTTGTGTCAATCCGGTAAGAGACTTTACTCAAGAGAGAGTTGGAAGCTCTCAATGTAATAATTACGAGGGAGGTTAATGTTTAAGTATTGCTTATCACTTACCTTAAGGTCTTGGACCTAGTGCTGTATTTATAGTTATCACATACTCATGAGGTAGCTCATGAGATGATGCCAAGTGTACGATCCAGATTTGGACACCAATGCTACCTTTGGCCCATGGCCCATTAGTGGACAGTGATCCAATACCGATAAGTGGGCCTGGGAGGGTAGTTTGGACCTTTTCCCTCGAGAATCTTGTTCGCTTGGGTCCGTGTTAGTCCCTCGACAGCTGTCTGCTTGGTTGATCGCGCCTTGGGTGACTCTGGATGTCCGAGCCAAGAGTCCCTGGAAGTGTCTCGATGGTTCTGTTACACGTCGGTCTTAGAGTAATGGTGGCGTCGAGGTTCTCTGACGGTCCGTTAGGCATCTGTCTTGACCGGTCAGTTTACAAGTCCTTTCCTTAGCTTTCGGACTAGCTGTGGGAAGTAGTGACGTCTTGGTCGATTCACTTTGGCGGACCATGTGAGGTCGGACCAAGATCTTGAATCGCTAGTTAAGCCGTGATGCTTTAGGACACGCCTATGGCGCCTTAACGGATTGGACATATTTCCGTATCAACATATGTCCCCAGGTTACCAAGTATCTTAGTAGAAGATAGTTGGTAACTATGAGGATTAGTCGTTACGTGAACGTGTTCGAATCGTTAATTAAGAGAAAAGGGATAAAATCCTTTTTGTCGTGATCCGTCATCCGTGTCCTCAAGGATTCAATATATCTCTTTCCCCCCCCCCCTTTTCCGTCTACAGTCCGAGTTATCGTATAACTGACGTAGAGAAAAAGGTATTTATCAAGATATATGTGTCCGAGTACGTTAGGATCCGACGCATGTGGAAAGCTGTCAGTTGGGCCGATTGTTGAATTTGTCCTCTTCAAAGCCCAAGAGGCCCAATAGGTTGTCCGTTCGGCCCACGGGAGAAAGATCCCGAGTAAAGAGACGCGACCGTTGGATCAGGATGAGATCAACGGTTGGGGCGCCCAGTCCGATTGATGTGACGTGTCTGTCCAGTATTAAATGCGATGTTCTGGCAGCCATCCATTCGCGAAGCGGTACAACCCTTGGATTGGAGAGGATCAACGGTTGGGATTCAAATCCAAGCGACGTGACTCTTGGTTATCCCAAAATGCCCTTATAAATAGTCAGGCCATCAGTCATTTTCACACTTTTAGCAATCTCGAAACTCAGAGCAATCTTTAAGCAATTCAAACAACGCAAGGTCGATCCGAGCAACTGGGACTTGTAAGACTTTCGGGCCATCAAGCTGAGATCTGTAACCTCGGTGCATTACCCCAGATCGATTATCCGTGGAAGTTCTATGTTTGGATATTTATCAAGTAAGTATCCTTCTTTGGCCTCATTTAAATTGCCTGTATCCGCTATACACCTATTGCATGTCTAGTGTATCTTCCCTTGCTGCTTCCATAATTGCGCCTGTCTTCAACAATTGACTTTTGCGATACCTTTGGTTTAGACAATAATTGATGTGTTTCTGCTGCATGCTCATAATATGCCAATTTTCTTCGTTGATGTCTTGTACTCCCATTTGATAAGTCCTCTCCGACACAACCTGTCTTGACCATGCATGTTTACTTGTAAATCAGTGTGGGTTGTGGTATTTGGCCATAAAGTTTCTTCTTTTGTCATCGTGCCATAAGGGGCAGATCATGGTGCCAATGGCATATCTTAGGTGTCTTGGGGTCCCTGTCCTTCTGTGTGTAGAAAGTCTTAGGGTTTAGACTTTTTCGCGGACCTCTGGACTTAATAAGACATATAAATGAACTCTCGGACAATAACAATCATCGTTTCTGATCCGTTTCCTTCTGCCCTAGGATGTCCGGGAGCGATAGTCAAAACGTTCGCGCGGTGCGGGATTACCAGGATGGAATAGGTTTGGGCGATGAGTCCGTGGATCTGAGCATGTCCGTAGGAGACTTTCTTGTGGACGTCCTTTCTTCCAGAGATTCCGACGCTAAACGCAGAACCCACGAAAGCTAACCCGTGTGCTAGTGATCGAAGGCGGTGTTGATGAGGCGAGAACGTCGGTCCAATCTCGGACTATAGGCGGTGTGGGAAGGCCTATAGATCCGAATGCGCTTCAACTCGAACGGGCAGGCGACAGCGAGCATGAGGCTGATGACGTGGAGATGTTCGAGGACGGAGTGGAGGACCGTGTTTAGGTAGAAGCAGGTCCGTCCAGGCCAAGCACGTCCGGAAGACCCGAAGGTGTCCTCGAGGACGAAGAAGATGGTGAGGAAGAGGAAGGTGAGGGCGAGGAGGAAGAAGAAGAAGGATCTCCTGTCACTCGTCCTTCTAGACGATCCAGTCGGCGGATTGCATTACATCCTGCTGCGCCCGTTCAGTCCAATCTTCAAATAATCGAGGGTCGTGGTGCGAAAGCTGCCCGAGTAAAGTTTCCGCGTCCTGCGTCCGCTGTTACCATAGTGGATCGCTTTGGAGAATTAAACGCGGACGGCTTCCTCGTGTCCGTCCGGTGGTTAGGCGGAGGACATCCCGAGTGGAGCGGAAGTGGGAGATCCACGATTCCGTCGAAATCATGATTCCGAGCTGTCACGCCTTTTACAATCCGCCCGCCGGGTATATGTGCGTGCATGAGGTAGCCTTCTCCTGCGGATGGAAAATTCCCATTGCCACAGAGCTGAAAAACATCCTGAACCATATTGGTATAGGTCCGAGTCAGGTTATCTCCAAGTCCGTGGGTAACCTTATTTGCTTTGTAGTCTTTTGCAAGAAGAAAGGGCAGCCTGTAAACTTCGAGAATTTTAGGCAGCTATTCCATGTCTCGTTCAGTCCGGGGAATCCACTATTCTACACTTTCATGAATAGGAAGCCCTACAACTTTATCTCGGACTCCATCTCGTCATTGGGGTCAAAGTGGTGGGACAAGTACATTTTCGTACGCATGGCCCTGAGACCAGGAGAGTCCGAGAGGCGGCGATGAAATTAATGCCCACAAAGTTTCTGAGGGAGAGCATCCCGGACTGGCGCCCTCTTCCAAAGAATGTGGCTCCGTGGGTGGCGGCCATCCACAGGAAGTATGACCCGCCTACTTATCCGTTTCACGGATTGATCTGCCAGCCACTTCCCTACCTTTGCGGACTAACCGGTGAGGTGGAAGTGGGAGGGAAGACGGACTTCAGTAAGGACTCGCTGACTGGAGACTTAGACATTTTCCCTTCGTTTCATAATACCTCATTTTGTTCACAAGTGTCCGCAATTCCGATAATTTTTCTTTAGCTAAATGCTTCTAACGCCTGGTTTCTTGTACCATCTTGGTTTGACTACATCATGTCAACTCTCAAAGAGAAGAAGAGGTTGTAGAGGGAACAACAGGCCCTTGAAGTCGCAGCTGGTCAGAGGACCAGGATAATCAATACTTCCGCGGGTCTGCCCATGTCAGATCCGAAAAACGCTGCTGTGTTTGCCGCCGAAGAGGAAAGGCGGAGCAAGGCCGGTGAAGACTCCCAGGCCTTGGCGGTGCCTGATAAGGGTAAGGCTCACGCTGGAGTGCCACCGCCAACACTCAAGCTCCACCCCGAGATGTCTTTATGCGGGGCCATTGTCTCGGACGAAAGAGGCGGCAAGCTCGGAAGCTCCTGCGGCAAAAGAGAGGTGATTGTCCGTATCCTTCCTGGACCAAGCCGCTCGACAAGGAGTACGAAAGCGTGCTTGCGGACTCCCGAAATGGAGCGTGTCGGAGGGTTGGATGCTCAGACGTGGTAAATAATCTGTACTTAATTTACTTGCTTTGTTCTTAATGTGACACAAATATAACTTGTATCTACTCGGATGTTTCCCCAGCTTGGGTGCTTCATCAAGGCCATGCAGTGGAAGGCTAGTGAACGGGCCACCATCGAAGAGGACCTTCACAAGGCTGTGGCCACATCCGCGGACGAGGCGGAAAAAGTGAAGCAGCAAGAGATGAGGTTGAAGGAGGAAGAGGTGAGGGTCCATAAGTTGAAGACCAGCTGGGAGAAGATCAAGGGAACTCGACCACCGGAGAGGTTAAATCGACAAGCGCTGAGCTTTCCTGGATTTTAAGAATTTCCTGGTTGAAGGCCTCCGATATGTCCGTCTTTACGCTGGCCGTGACTTCTTGAATTCTGCTTCTTTCAAGTTTCTGACGGCGGACAAGTCGGATGCCGCCCGGCTGGATGGGTTTGTGTCCGCGATCGAACCGCAATTGCAAGGGACTGCTTCCACCAGACTTTGACTGGAAGGCGGAGGGATTAATCCCTTCTGCGGATGCGAATGGTGTCGAAGTGCCCGTCGATAGCGTCTCGGACGAGCAGTTGGCTGCGTGTGAGTTCGTGGAACTGGTCACCAATGAAGGTGAGATTGAGATCCAGAACGGCGGGCCTTTCCTTCCGAGGTTCGTCCCGGAAGCTCTTCTGAAAGTGGGCCTTGTACCCTTTGATGATTATCGAGCCTTCCTGCAAAAGTGGTTTGCCCTTCCTGTCCGCGTTCTCGATCTTCCCGCTGATTTCGACTTGTTCGCCCACGCTCAAGCTCTTGCTGCGGAAGCCACCAATCGGCCCGAAGCTGAGGAGGCTGGTCCAAGCCAGACTGGGGCCTGAAGAGAAGTCCGGGGTATGCCCCGTTAGAAATTCTGTATTTACTGGCTTTTCCTGTTGTATTTGCATCTTTTGATAACTCGGATTATCTTTCAAATTCATGACAACATTCCGTATTTTATCCGATGATACGAACTTCTTATGCTTCCGAGCGTTTACTTGCCCTCTTCTTCGTTCCTTTCTTTATCTGTCGTTCACAAGCTGAGTTATTGTAAATTACCCATCTCTTAAGCGCACGGATCGCTGGAGATGGTATCTGATGTAGAAATCAGACTATCATCTTTTCGATACCCGGACGGTTCGTCCCTTGGGATGCGAGATTCTTCTAGAAGGAGGAAGGTGAAACAGTGGAATAGTTATTATGACTACGTCTTTTCATCTTCTTAGTCGTCGGATGATTGACAGATGTCGAAATCTGAAAGACTCATTGCCACTATAAATAAGGGTGTGGTAATTCTCCCTTTTTCACTGTTGTACTTTCCCTCATTCTCTCCAGTCTTGATAATGTCGGAATCGAGCGATGATGAGTACGGTCACTGGGTGAATCAGGCGTATGACATGCATCCGCCCATCTATCCGGGCAGGGGAACTTGGCGTGATCCGATCGTCCTGGATTATGAAGGTGAGCCCCCTCAATGTCCAGGAATAGCCAGGAGACTGGCTGAAGAGGAGCGTGAGCGGACGCTGAAGCTGATTCGCAGGAGAATTCGGATGCAGCAGCAAGCTCGCCAGGCCCAAGGCGCTGGCTCAGAATCCCAAGGTTCAACTTCTGGGCAATGGTGACGTTCAAGGCGGGGTATGCCCCGTGGTAGCATGTAACTTTTTCTTTGGCTTTTGTCGGACTGTAATATTTGTACGTAGATGTTCGAATAATTTTTTTATATAATTCGAACTATTTTCCCTCGAGTGGAACCTCCGTCTTTTCTTTCTTGCAGACCTCGTTGGCTAAAACCGATGCATATTTTTTGTAAAGAATGGCTAAAAAACTCGGTCGTAGTTGATGGGCCTATTTGGGCTTGACTGGATAAATCCGTCTGGCCCAACACTGTTCAACCCAAATGGATAGTTTAAGCCCATTGTCGACGTCGAAGTTCTGACGTGTCGGACGCGCATTGGTTCGCCACTTCTATAAATACTGCGGAACTCTCTTGGCCTCAGTCGTGCAAATCCAACTTCCACTTTGCAAATCTACTCAAAAAGCAAAAAGACGGTTTCTTGAATAGTTTTCCCCTCTTGACTCCCGTCCACTCTCAAATTGGCATTTATCCTGAGTTTGAGAGTGGAGTGGGTCTAGAGGGGAAAATCGAAGATCGATCAAAAGCATAGATCTCAGTTTGAATGTATATCTGCTCGTTTCCTCTACTTTCTTCCAACCCTACTTTAGTGGTTCAAATCTCTCTTACATGGGAAATGGTTTCCGAGTTGCAAGAGAGTTTGAATGTCTAAAGCCGGTGAGGCGGAAATCTCTTCCTGTCTGCACTTTGTTTTGCCCGGATACCAGACTTGCCTTTCATGTTTCGGTGGTATCCCGATGGATTCCGGCATGCTTAATCGTTTTCTTGTGTGCAGGTAGATTGAGTTCCTGGTTTCCGCGGAAACCGGGCCCTTCCGCTTTGACCCGGAGGAAGCTTTTTCGTACGGGGAAGGACCTTTGCTGGGAGATGACGTATCTCCAGAAGCATTTTCAGCCTTTTTCCCGTAGTGTTCGGATAACGATCCGTGATTGCAAATTGTACAGACAATATTAAGTGTAATTCGTCTAAAAGATGAAATCTCTTGCTTTCTTTGCAGCTAATTGAACATTAGAAATCGAAAGATAGAGGTTGTATTGATTTGTCGGAAATTCAATTACAACTTGGGGGCGCTATGGCCAATGACAAAAGGATCAAAAAGGAAACAGAACTACCGGAGTTCCGTGTAACAGATGGTTGATATTGAAATGGTCAATCAACATGACGGAGCTCCGCGCAATTTTCTTCAAGCATAGAACTTCTGGAGGTTTCTAGCATTCCACGGACGCCTGAGGAGACGTCCGTTCTCATATTCTAACACATAACTGCCATTTACTTTGGCCCCAACAATCTTGTAGGGTCCTTCCCACTTGGGCTTAAGTTTTCCAACATTGCTCAAGATGTCGGCCCGTCGGAGCACTAGGTCCCCGACTTGCAAGTTTGCCGCATGAACGTTCCTGTTGTAGGCTCGGCGGTGATCGATACCTAAGGATGTTCGCCAAAGGCATCGACCTTTTCGTTCAAACATGTCCATTTCGAATATCCGAGCTTCTCGGTTCCTTGTCTTCAAACTCTTGGATTCTCAAAGTTTCAACAACCTCGGATGGTATGACCTCAACCATACACCAAAGAGAAAGGAGTTTCTTTGGTCGCGTCTTGATGGTGCGATCGCCCATAGCATGCCTTCCGTGTCGTCCGACTTTTCTTGCGGTTCTCAATCGCTTCGAGGATTTTGACAATTGTTTTGTTTGTGGACTCGGCTGTCCATTGGCTTCATGGGTATCCAATGATGTAAATCGTTGCTCGATTTTGAAGGACGCCACCATTCCTTCAAATTTATGTCCCGAGAATCGAGCACCATTGTCCGAGACAAGAATCTGGGCGGGCAAAGCGATGATATTCTTCCGGATAAAGGTTACTTTTCGACTCTCGTAATGGTGCGAATGACCTCGGCTTCTACCCATTTGGTAAAGTACTCCACCACAATGAGAAACTTCTTCATTGGTACCCTAGGAAATGGTCCGACAATGTCGATACCTAACCGATCGAATCTGCACGCGCTGATTGGCGGAATCATAGGTTCGTCTGGCGATGTGGGATGTTTGCGTAGTATTGGCAATCCCGACATCTCCGGCGTGGTCATGAGTCTTTACCGATGGTGGGCCAATAATAGCCTTGTCGATGATTTTACGGCGAGGTCCTCCCGGAATGACTCCCACAACTTCCGTTGTGTATCTCTTCAAGCTGATGCGTGCTTCTTGAGGTTCAAGCATCTCGTGGGTCCGGAAAAAGATCTTTTGTATAGATCATCGCCAAAGATAAAATACATGTTTGCTCGACCTTGCACTCCTTGATTTCTTCGGATCGGTAGAGATCCGTCCTTGAGGTAGTTAAGAATGTCGGTCATCCAGTTCCTCTCCATGTCGAGTATCATGACTGCTGAACTGGAACTCATGACGGATGAGTCAGTGATGGTGAGTAGAATTACTCTCCTTGTGTCCAAAGTCATGGCAGTGATGCGTATTTTGCCAAGGCTCTTCGTTCGCTCAAACTCACAAACTTTTCGTGGTGAATTCCTCAGTGGTTGGCCTCATTCTTGAGTAGCTCAAGATACTTGATCATTGAAGGACCCTTCGTGGCAAAATTTCGAAAACTGGGCTTGGACAAGTCTGTGAGTCCGTAAGCTTTGACCTTCCGGCTTGAGAGACTTGGCGATCAGCCCATTAAGAGCGCTTCATACTCCGCCTCATTATTCGTAACTTTGAAGTCCAAGGAAACCGCATAGTCGAGTTCCGCCCCCCGCGGGCTCCTAAGGTAGATTCCAATCCCTCCCACTCTTCCAGTGGAAGAACCATCGACTTCCAATGTCCAAATATCAGAAGGATGTTCCTTGATTTGGAGGTCTCCTGCGAGCTCGTAGCCTGCCGTTCTTGGTTCATTCCGCTTGATGATTTTCGTTCGATCTTCGTCAACTGGGGTCTCGGGATCATCGGCAAGTAGAAACATTTGGTCGACCGAGTTTCCTCCTCCGATGAAGGGAGGGTCGATTGAGGAACCGGGCTTCTCAAAGTTTTCGGGTTAAACTTGAGAGGCCGGATTTCGGACTGCATGTTTGGTGATTAAGCACTCGAACACCGTCTTGTCAGGGACTTTCTCCGAATCTTTTTCTGGGTAATCTGTCAAGAAGTCGGCGAGGACTTGAGCCTTTTTGGCTGACGGAGCCTGGTAGCAAATGTCGATTATTGAGCTCGATCGCCCACTTAGAGAGTCGTCCAGATTGGTCGGGCTTTCCTAGGACCTGTTTCAAAGGTTCCGTAGTTAGTACCACTATTTTGTGAGATTTGAAGTAAGGTTTTAACCGTCTGGCGGTGTAAACCAAAGCGTATGCGAGTTTCTCGATCTTCACATATCTTGTCTCCGCCAAAGGCTTTGCTAAGATAGTAGATCGGCAAATGCTCGTTAGCTTGAATCAGATAGATTGGAACTCATTGCCTCTTCCGTAGTTGCTAGGTAGAGGTAGAGTGGTTCTCCCTCGACGGGCTTGGAGAGCAGTGGAGGGGAATGGAGGTATTCTTTCAATTTTTCGAAAGCCTCAGAACATTCCGCGGTCCACACAAAGTTCTCTCCTTTCCGGAGGGTTTTGAAGAACGGAAGATTTTTCTCGGCTGACCGGGAAATAAAACGGCTTAAGGACATGAGACTTCCTATGAGCCGCTGTACCTCATTGAGGGTTTTCGGATGTGGTAGATCTAGGATCGCCTTGATTTTCTCAGGATTGGCCCGATTCCCTTTCCGTGACCATGTATCAGAAATTTTCCTCCCTTCACTCCGAAAGTGCATTTTTCCGGATTCAGTTTCATCCCATACTTCCGCAGGATGGAAAAGCAATTGTTGAGATGCTCGATATGCTCTTCCTCAGTCTTACTTTTAACGAGCATGTCGTCCACGTAAACTTCCATCGTCTTTCCGATCTCATCCTTGAACATTTGATTTACTACCATCGGGTAGGTGGCTCCCGCGTTCTTCAGTCCGAATGGCATCACCTTGAAGCAGTAAACTCCTCCTGCCGCGAAGAAGGCCGTTTTCTTAACGTCCTCCCTGGCCATCCGAATTTGATAGAAGCCTTGGTATGCGTCCATGAAGCTCAGCAGCGCGCATCCGGAGGTAGAGTCAACCAGTTGATCTATCCGTGGCAATGGATACGGATCCTTGGGGCAAAATTTATTCAACCTTGTGAAGTCGTTACACATCCGCCATTTGCCTGGCGATTTTTCGACCAGAACGACGTTGCAAACCCAGTCGGAGTAGCGGACTTCCTCGATGTGTCCTGCCTTTAGGAGTCGATCGACTTCGGCGGATATGATTGCATCCTTGATGGGGCCAAAGTCTTTCCTTTTCTGTCGGATGTATCTCGATCAAGGATCCATGTTCGACGGTGAATCAGAATTGTGGGTCGATCCCTTCAGTCATCGGTACTCGGCGAACACATCATGTTCTCTGAGACAAGCGAGCTTCATTTCTACGCATTCATTTCGTCCCGATCCTTGTTTTCTTCGAGATCGCCAGCAATAATTTCGATCTCTTTAAGGGTCTCATGGGGCTCGATTCGCGTTCTAGGAAATTTTTCCTTCGCTTCCTATTCCGACTTGTGAGTCCTCCTTCGGGTGGGAGGACAGAGCGTCGAGTCACTTGGATCACAAGACGGCGCAGACGCCCTTCTTGTGGACATGATATAACATTCCCACGCTTCTCTGACATTACCAAGCTCCTGTCCGACTCAAAGGCCGTTGGGAACTTCATCTGTTGTGGAGAGTAGATGAAACATTTCGGCCGGTTGAGACCAGGCGTCCGAAGATGGCATTGTAGTCGAAAGTTTGTTCGACCACCACAAAACGGACTTCTTGTGTCACCCTTGCGGAAAGGTACCGAGAGACATGCAACATGATACTTCCGAGGGGTGACGGTTCCTCCTCCGAATCCTAATATGGAGGTGTGCACTCGCCATATCGGACTCTACCCAATTCCATATGATCCAAAGGTCCTTTAGAGATGATGTTCGAGGAGCTTAGGTGTCAACCAAGATCTTATTCACTCGGTAGGTTTCAATGGTCAAGGAGACCACCAGGACATCGGGTTTTGATGTCTCCTCCCCGCCGTAGGAGGAGGAATTTCATCATCGAACGATATGGCGTTAGTGCACGGAATCGCCGGACTAGCATATGCTCGTCGTTGTTTCGAGGTTTTGCATTGTGCGCTCCTTGCGTTCTGCTATCTCCCCGTTGGTCCTCCATGATAGTATTGATCACCCATTTGTATGGGGCGTTTTCCATTTCGATATCACAAGATATCGGTAAGAGCGTTAGTCCGGTGGGTGGATAGTCATTCGAGGTGGCAAAGCGATGAGTGGGGGCGTGGTTCCGTCATCCTCTCCTCTCTCCTTTGCTCCGTTCTATCTTGTCATGGAGGTTCGTCCTTATAGATATGCTCCTTCGCTTTCCATCCCTTATCGTGTTCCACTGCCATCTTGGTGAATCACGATCGTCCGCTTCGTGTCCATGACACTTGTGAAACTTCAATAGCCTTTTGCGTTCTTACTCTTACGGCCGTGAGGGGCTTCGCCATGAACGCTCACTTCTTCTCAACAATAGTTGCCAAGATGTCGGATCTTGGTCTGTTGAGCCGGGTATAGTCCGCATATCGTCTTGGCGGACTTCTCTCCCTGTGAAAACCCCTGTCTCTTTGATCCCTTCTCGAATCGGACTTTGCCGGGCGTTGGTCTTGCTTCGCCGGATCCTTCGCTTTCTTGGAGCTGGCCCTCACTGGAACATTCCTTCTGTAATCCTCTCCGTATATTACCTCCTCGCAGATATCCTCTAAGTATTTTTCGCTTCTTACCTCTTGACTCGAGAGTTTTCTTCGGAGTTCCGAGTTGAGAGTATTAGCATACAGGTGTCGGACCCGCTCTTTAATACTGTGTGGCTCAACCCGAAGAACCTCTGTGGGAAAATGATCTAGGAAAGTCCTTAGATCCTCATGTTCTCCCTGTATAACGCCTGCTAGATGCTCCACGGTACGTTTTCTCCTCTTGGATTTGCCGAATCGAGCCAAGAATTTAGAAGACAGGTCTGCATACGATTGTATTGATTTATTCGGCAAAGAGGTGTACCAATCCATGGCAGCTCCGAAGAGAGTGGACGAGAAAGTGAGGGCTTTAGTGTTGTCGCTCATTCCTTTGGAATCCATCTTCTTTGTTGAAGCGGGTTAGGTGACCCACGGACAAGCGTCCCATAGTAGTATTCCAAGTTTGGGATCACTTGGTCCAATTCTGTTCTCTCCTTCTCTCTCATGAATCTTGTCACATTGTGGATTTGGTAGTTATCTGCTCGTGATCTTTTACGAGACGTCCGAGGCTTTGAATCTGAGCCTCTAAAGCCTTTTGCTGGACATAGATCTCGTCTGCCGTCATGATCTCCCCTGTCCTCGGATGCATGGCCACATCCGCGGGAAGGTCGTTCATGCGGGCTCTTGGAAGGGTTTCCGCCACTTGATCTCTGTCCCTCGGGGGCACTGGGGGTGGGGCTTCCGGGCGTCTATCGTTCACGTCTTGATGCTCTCTCCTCACTTGGCGGCTTCCTTCCCCTCGGATCTGAGAGTCTGACGCCCGCCTGTCCAATAGATCTCGCAAATCCTCTTGGGGTCGTTGATCCCCCAATCTCTGCTCGATTGGACGGTGTCCGTTCCTAGACATTGCTGGCTCTGCCTGTGGAGGCGTAACCACTGGCGGAGTGGTTTGTTGTGGAGGAGCATTGTTGGACCCCAGGCACCCTTGGATGATCGTTAGCAGCCTGTCAAACTGCACTTCGCTTAATCCAAGGTCGTTAGTGCGGACGATGCGTCCATCAGGCATCGTGAATTGTTGGGGTGCGGGTGGGCCTTGAGCTCCTGTCGGAGAAGCTCGGGCCGCATCTTCTTCCGAGGAAGGACTGGCAGTGCGTCCCTCACTTGGATATCTTCCCCTTACCAATCGCGACCCTGCGTCCCGGGTGGCGGGCGTCCCGTGGTGGTGGAGTTCTTATCAGAGTACCAACTCTCGTTGTTCGTCTTGTTCTTGCCATTGGTTCACTTGAAACACAGATGCTTTTTGTAAGATTTCCACAGACGGCGCCAAAATGCTGAGGGATGAACCTCAAACACTAACTAACTAAACTACTAAAAGCAACACGGTCTGTACCCCGCCTCCAACTTGAAGGTCCGATGGATTGCTCGTCCGAACCAAGTCACCTGAAACGACTAAGTGGGGGGAGGGGGGGTTAGAACTGGATGCCCGGATTGCTTGTGTCAATCCGGTAAGAGACTTTACTCAAGAGAGAGTTGGAAGCTCTCAATGTAATAATTACGAGGGAGGTTAATGTTTAAGTATTGCTTATCACTTACCTTAAGGTCTTGGACCTAGTGCTGTATTTATAGTTATCACATACTCATGAGGTAGCTCATGAGATGATGCCAAGTGTACGATCCAGATTTGGACACCAATGCTACCTTTGGCCCATGGCCCATTAGTGACAAAGGATCCAATACCGATAAGTGGGCCCGGAGGTAGTTTGGACATTTTCCTCCGAGAGTCTTGTTCCGCTTGGGTCCGTGTTAGTCCCTCTGACAGCCTCGCTTGGTTGATCCGCCCTTGGGTGACTCGGATGTCCGAGCCAAGAGTCCCACCAAGTATCTCGATGGTTACATTATACGCTGGTCTTAGAGTAATGGTGGCGTCAGGTTCTCTCGTGCATCCGTTAGGCATCTCTGTCTTGACCAGTCAGTTTACAAGTCCTTTCCTTAGCTAGCTCGGACTAGGCGTGGGAAATGGTAAGACGTCTTGGTCGATTCACTTTGGGCGGACCATGTGAGGTCGGACCAGTACTGAATTGGCTAGTTAAGCCGTGATACGCTTTAGGACACGCTCTATGGCGCCCTTAACGGATTGGACATATTTCCGTATCAACAAATCAGGTAAGCTAAGAAACAAACGCTTCCATTTAAATACAGTTTCCTATCCTCGGTAGATGATAAAATCGTTTTCTCGTTCGACCTCCGATCAACTCTCCACAAAACTTGTTCACTCCCTGGTTCTCCCAACATTACAGTCTTATAGCGACAATCTACACGAGCGTTGTGTCTAGACAACCAATCCATACCCAAGATGACTTCGTATCCCGATATCGGTAAAAGAATCAAGTTCGCAGGAAAGATCCTATCCAATATGGAAACCTCACACTCCTTAACATGTTTAGTCGATAAAGTACTACCTCCCATAGGTGTACTAACTTCTACCGCATAAGGTAAGTTATCAAGACTAAACTTAAGGGATTCAGAAAATGAGCTAGCAATAAACGAGTGTGTTGCACCAGGATCAAATAAAGCCTTACAAGTGGTTTTAGAAACAAGAATTGTACCTTCCACCACATTTGTAGACTCATCGACCTCATGGGCATCCATAGCAAATACCCTTGCGGGAGTTCTTGCTGCACTCTGGCCAGCTCCACTATTTCCAGCTCCTGTCCCAATTCTTGGGTTTTGGTTCTGATTTGAAGCCCTTGGTCCAGATGCCCAGTTGGTATTAGACGCTGGTGCACCTTGCTGAGTCCTCTTGGAGGGGCAGTCACTTATCCGGTGCTGGTTACTGCCACAAACCAAGCAAAGTCCATTCTTCTTCCAACACTGGTTTTCATTGTGTTTGTTACCACAAAATCCACACAATTGATTGACCCCAGCTCGGGGTGCATTGGAAGGGGGCTTTGCATTAGGACTGGTTTGCATGGGTTGTTGATAACGAGTTTGCACATTTCGTCCTTGATTTGAACTAGAACCGGGATGAGACCTCTTGTTCTGTTCTTGCTTCATGCGCATTTCATAATAACCCTTTTCAACCTCCATGGCTCGCTCCACTGCATCAGCATAAGTCCTCATCTCGATACCAAACAAGCTGTATTTTATATCTGTCCCCAAGCCTTTCAGAAACAAGCGGACCTTCTCACGTTCGTCATTGGCATAAAATGGTACATGGCGTAAAAGCCTTGTAAACTCAGCATCATATTGTGCAACTGTCATGGAACCTTGCTCCAGATTGTTAAATTCATCCCTTCTACCATCCCGAACAATCCTGGGTACATACTTGTCCATGAATTCTTTCTCAAAGTTAGCCCATGTTTTAGGTGTGTTCAATCCATTCCATCTTAACTCAACTGAAGTCCACCAATGGCGGGCAGCTCCTTCAAAAAGGAATTGAGCCAAGTCGACTCTTTGAGCATCACTATATTGAAGCACACTAAACATATTCTGTATGGACTCAAACCACAACTCAGCCTTTCTAGCATCTGGTTCACCAAGAAACTTCTGAGGTCGAAAACGAAGGAATCGATCCAGTACTTGGTCAGATGGAGGTGGTGGTGGTGGATTTGCTTGTTGTTGATTATTAGACAAAGTCTGAACCAAATTTGTCATGGCTGCCAACATTTGTTGAACTGGATCCGCTTCATTGTTGTTGTTGTTGGAGTTGTTAGCTCTTCTTGGAGGCATTCTAGAAAGGGGGTAAGGAGTAAGAATTAATCTAATTTACTCGAGAAGGACCACTTAATTCTAAAGTCCAACAAGAAACGTAAAGCATCTTAAAGCAAAATCTACAGCAAGCAACTCCAAAGAGAATTTGAAGGTGCTGAAACATAAAAATAAACAATTCCAAAATATTCAAAACAGAGAAAACAAACGTTGTTGGAACAACGTCTGAAACGACCTTGAAACATCAAACGACACGACCAAAGTTGCCGCCTAACTTTCATAAAGAGACCAACAATTACAAACCAACTTAATAACCATAAGCCAAGTACATGCATATGAGACTACCATGAACCAGGATCTTAACTTATTTAAAAGACACAAGTTTGAAGCATAAGTAACCAAATAAAGCTAACTAGTTGAAGATAACGCCAACGGAAGAGGATAAATAAGCCCACGGGGTTTTCAAACTAAATCGAGGGAACTAAGAGAAATCTTCATCATCATCAGAACTTCCCACATAGATAGTATCTCCAGGGTTCAGCATTGGGTCATAAGAATCAAGTTCTCCATCCTTCATATCCTCATCATCATCTTGAATCTCTAGATCTTCCTCGGGATCTTCCTCTTCTTCTATGGGATTTGGTGCAGCCTGGACCGGGACACCATCTTCATTTGGCTCCAAAAGAGCACCACTTTCATAAATAGAAATAAGCTCCACCTGTTCAGAAATTTGTGCATCCTTGTTGGCTATGATCGCTTCCTTTTGGGCTAAAAGTAAATTGTTTCCAACAATGAAAGCATCTTTTTGAGCAATTGTTGCATCCTTTTGTACAATGATTGCCTCCTTTTCAACGAGTTTAGCTTCCAATTCCTTAATCTTAAAATGTTGGTTTCCAAGGAACTCAGATTGTTTTATGTTATGAGCCCAATAAATATCTCTCTCAGCGATTAATTTGTGTACTACAACATTAGGATAGTCTCCTTTTTCCTCATTAAAGTTGAAGGGATTAAAGCAAGTAGGTGGATTCTTGATGGGAAGATTATAATACGTTTCTCTCCAGCCATCTAAAATGAAACAACGTTAAAGTGAAGCATAAGTAAATTAAACAATAAAGTGCCTAAACTTGGAAATTAATCGAACTCATGATTCTAATGCAAAGTGACTAAAAAAATAAACATTTCACTAAACTAAGTGACAATATTAATCTAAGTTGTAACATCACATAATTATACACCAGGCCACAATTAGACAAAGACAAAAAAAAACAAGCCCAACAATTTACATAATACAATTGAAGTTTAGAATAAGAGAGACAAGCAAGGAAAAAAAATACTAAAAGCATAAATCTAAGTGTTTTGACTTTAATGAAACGATGCTCCATAAAAATAAAATTAGAAAGGATTAGAGGAAAAAAAAAGAATCTCAAGCGGAAGAAAAACAATTATAATTAAGCATGAGGGTAAGAAATAGTACTTCGGAAGTGAGCAAGGAATGATCAACCGGCAACTCAACAAACTTCTCACTCATTTTCCCCAAAAGTCCGAAGACCCTATCCTGGTTTAGCCCAAGTATAAAACTTAGGCTCTGATACCACTTGTAACGCCCCGAATTTAATGTTTTTTAAATAAATTCCATTCGGAACGTCAATTGAAAGACCAACTGCAACATTCTGTAAAACATGTGATGTTACAGACAACCTTTCGTGTCTTAGTTTCTGTAACAAAATTTTATTATTCAGCTAATAAATCATAATAATTTTCAACATCCTTGTCATGCAAAATAAACTGTAACTAACAGAAAGGACATGAGTTTTCCGAAAATACAAAAGATGACAATTTATTTAAATGACAAAATTCCCCAAATCCCAAGTACACTCCTAGTTTGTTGAGTTTGTCGGTTGCTCATCCTCTGCCACAATCTCACCTACAGGGAAGGAAACAAAAAAAAGCGTGAGAAAAACCTCAATGAGTGTTCAAATTTTTTTTTTTTTTTTTTTGAAATTCCATCAAATATCAATAATAAAACTCAAGAACATACAATCCAAAATAAGATCAATATCATATACTTTCGGGAAACTTTATTTCATGCCGCTCCTTATAACCCCACATTAAACAGGCCTTATAGCTCCCTGTTAAGTTCGTCAACCTAACCATTCAGTACCTTGTCATGATCAAGGGTGGAATCCTACGACCCAAGAAATCAGTGAAGGCTTCTATCACTCGATTTAAAGGGAATGGGCAAAGGAAATCAACAAGTAATTCGTTAGACACAACTAACCAAACTACAAGCTAATGAACCTTAACCAAATGCGCATCTTTCTTGAACCGTCAACAAACAAAACAATACAATTCATATACATATATATACTTTTGAAACAGCGGAAGCATGCAAAAATGTTTTACCATTCGTTTTATGCAATAGAGCATGTGTTTTTGAAAAATCGTGCATTACATATATATGAATAAGACATTATTTCAACTACCTTCCAGGTTTTGATAGTATACATAAAATAATTTTGTAGAACACCCACCTTTTCAAGTGTTAGAAAGAGCAAGAACTTAGAAAGTACTTGCAAGATGAACTTGCTATAAACTTTTAAGAAAAGATAGTACTTGAGGATTTATTTTTTTAGCAAAATTTTCAGAATGTTGTTGGGGCAAAAGAGGGCTGCATATGAGGCTATTTATAGGTGGGAATGAGGGAATATGAAAGGGTGAAGAGCCAAGAGTAATTGGCAATTTAAATGCCTTAAAATCACTTAAAAATCATGATAAAACCAATAATAATTGACCCAAAATTAAGAGGGACCTTTCAAGTTTTTCACCAACATTAAAACCCACTAACTAATGATAATTAATCAGATTTTTAAGAGTAAAAAAATGTTTGGTACAATTTTAGGGTCAAATGTACATAATTAAAATGTGACACACACATAAAATGCAACATTTAAAGCAAATAAATTGAATTCACAATTAAACATGCATTTTTAACAATTAAACCAAGAAATTGGACATGCATAGGTACTAATTAAATTCACATTTAGACATGCCCAAGTAATATTTAAATTACGCAAGATAAAAAAAAAACGGGGTGTCACAGCTTATGACTACCTCATGAACATTCCAAAACCATTCTGGGCCAGACATGCATATGATCCTACAGTTAAGATTGATCACTGCACCAACAACATGAGTGAGTGTTTCAATAGTTGGGTGGAGCCAGTAAGAGGGTTCTGTACATACTCAGACTAAACATCATGGAGGTATTATGGCTAAAACTTTAAAACATTTTACTTTATGTTTTGTTTTAAATTAGGTGATACTTATGTTGCATTTTTTGCTTTTTTTATGGATGTTACATAGGGAATTAGAACACAAGTTATGCAGAGATTAGTCATAAGGAGGAGAAAGGGTCATGTTTACTCTGGTGTGGTTATGCCTAGGGTTTTAAAGAAGCTTAATGAATCACATGATCAGTCAAGGAGATGTAGGATAGTTTCTGAGGCTGGTTTAACTTTTGAAGTGCAAGATTACAATTTCAAGTTTGTAGTCAACATTGAAAGGCATGAGTGTGATTGTAAGAGGTGGGATTTGAGTGGGATTCCATGTATGCATGCATGGACTGCAATTAATCACATGAGGATGGATGGGGAAACTTTCTTGAGCCCTAATCACACTAAGGATGCCTACATTAGAGCCTATGACATGATGATCCAACCTGTGCCTCAACACAATTTACGCCCAATGGGTGGCCGAAGATGAGTGTTCACCACCAATTGTGGAAAACAAACCTGGAAGGCCTGTTGTGAGGAGAATTAGACATCCTTCTGAGGGTGGATATAAGAGACCTAAAGCACCAGCAAAGTTCCAATTAGTAGGCAGAGAAGACCACCTAAGTGTGGAAAGTGTGGAGGCAAAGGTCACAATATGAGGTCTTGTAAGCCAAGCAACTCTGTTGGTGATGAAGATAATGAAGCTGTGATGAGTAATGTAAGTAATTCTTTTGTTTACAAGTTCTGTTAATGTGAGTACGTATTGTGTGCACACTTATCATTTTAATCCTTTGTTTGTGATAGGATGAAACACATGAGCCAACTGGTAGTGGTTTAGCAGGAAATAAAAGAGCTAGACAATTAGATAATGGACAGACATCAAGTGGTAGAGGGAATTCTACAAGGGGAAGAGGTGCTACAGGCAGAGGAGCTGCTACAAGGGAAGAGGGACTGCTAGCAGGGGAAGAGGCAGGGGAGCAAGGGGAAGAGGAGGTTCAAGAGGCTTTGCTTCATGGTTCTAAGCCTGTTTCTTTCTCAGTTCTTGTTTATTTTACATTCTCTTTTGGATACATTATGGTAAGGGAACATGCATGCTATTTAGTTTTGTTGTGGTGAATTGGTGAATACCACTTAAGTTAGTTTGCTTATGGGATGTTATCATGCAAAACAGTGTCTCATGCTTTGGTGAATGAAATACCAACCTTTTGCTATTCAAATTTGGTATTCTGCTACAATTTCTACTACTTAAATGCTTGAAAAATCTGCACAACTAGATACACAGCAAACAAGGCCAAATTCAGGCAAATTAGTTGTCTGATTCTACTATATTGGTCTTCATGAACTCTTCTCCTTGCAACTTGTGGCATGAGTACTTGCCTATCTTCTTGCATATATTCATCATGTACTTGTCCAATTTCCTCTTCTTGCATAGCTTCATCATGTACTTGTCCAATTTCCTCTTCTTCCCGTTGCACATTTTGCCTTATTGAAGCATGAATAGGCTGCACAAATTCACTTAACAGTTTAGCTTGGATAAATCCTCCATTTTGGTTGCTTTGCACAGTTTCTTCATCACCAGACCACTCAGAAAACCCATGTATTGGACATCCCCAATAAAATCTCCCCTTGTGTGGATGACTCTTTGAAACCGATAGAATTGTGCGCTTTTGACATTTCGACTTCTTACAAGTTGGACGAGTACCATCCCAATCCCAATTATGATCATCCTTTCCAAAATCATTTTTTGTTGCCATTAGTGTGAAGTAATTTTGGAGTGTTTGCTATATGAAAGAAGGGATGAAAATGGCATGTTTAGGGCTATAAATAGCCCCAAAATCAGTCCCAAACGGTTGTATAACGGCTAGTTTTTCAAATTCGTTGGTCTTCTATCAATTACATGTAAGTAACATTGTTTCAACATCTATTACATATTAGTCCACACGCGATTACGCAAGGGTTTAAAGCGCCAAAAATTAAGGTGTTTGGCTAGTTCCAAAATCAGATATTGAAATCAGCTTTTCCACAGCTTAATTCGCCAAAAGTCAAATTCGTGGGCTAAAGTGTAATTGTTTTACATCTAATTGGACCAAACCGTAATAGTTCAACTAAGTGATACTAATCTGTAATTACGACATATAAATGGGGGTCTGGATGTAATTTCCCCTTTTCATCATCTTCTTCATCAAACCTCCATGTTTCACCATTCTTCATCTTATTCTTCATCATCAAACTCAATTTCTTTTCAAATTACAAGTATCTTCATCATCATCAACATATAATTTGCATTCAACTAAAACTAAACCCTAATCCCTCAAAGAAGAAAAAAAAAACTTTACCACCATTAATGGAGCTTGAAGCTCCATTGATGGAGTTGTTCATGCTCCACTATTGGAGCTTGAACAGCTCCATTAATGGAGCTTTGAAGCTCCGAAAGTGGATCTTCATAGCTCCATTTTCGGAGATGTTCAAGCTCCATTAATGGAGCTTCAACAACTCCATTAAAGGAGCTTTGAAGCTCCGAAAATGGAGCATCAAAGCTCCGAATTTGGAGATTCAAGCTCCATTAAGGGAGAAATTAAAAAAAATTGAGGTTTTTTTTTAAAGAAAATGATTAAAATATACCTTATTGCAATTTGTTTTGGATTGAAATTGAATGAAGTAAAATAAATATGGTGTTGGTCCAGATAACGGCAAAGTAAAAGACTAGGGGGGGTGAATAGTCTTTTAAAACTTCTGTCGATAAACACAGTTTCTCATAAACCTGGGAGTTTCTGATACTTAAATTCAGAGCGCTGAAGACTTTAAGATAGGTAGGTGCAGAAACAATAAGTATGTGTGTGTGTGCTTTGCTGAAATGTAAATACAGAAAGGTAAATGACACAGAAAATATAGTGGTATCTAGAGGTGGCGTAATCCTCCAACTAATCCACTTCGGTCTTTCTGAGACCTAAAATTCACTAGAACAGATAATTGAGTTCACCTTACAATAATCCTACTCTAAGATTCCTAAACAAATGGTTCCCAACCAAATGTTCCCCCTGAGTTATTCCCCAACTCCTAGAGATAAGTACTTCCTCTACTCAGATAACCTTGGAGTTATTCCCTGATTTCCCAAATCAAGTACTTCCTCTACTCCACGCCTTGATGGTGTTGGTTATAAAGTTTTGTCAGAGAGGTTTCTCGTATAACTTTTCAGTTTTATTTTCAGAGAGCCAAGCAGAACGAGACTACTTAATACACTTGTTCAGTGGATGGCAGTCTGCTCTTTACTGACCCAAGTAATTGATGTCCGTTCTGGAGAATAAGCTTCATAAAGGGTATCTGATAGTTCAACTCTTTCACGAATAACAATCTCTTGTTAAGGTTCAGGACAACTTAGAACTACTAGTGATTCTTCGAGCAACAAAAAGCTTTCAGAAAGGGTAGTAGAGTGCTTGAGAGAATACTTTGCTTGATGGTACGTTTGCAAGATAGAGCGTTCTAAGGTATGTTCTTCAAGCATCTAAGTGTGTGATATATATAGATAAATTTGAGAGGCGTTTGAATTATATCCGTTGTGCTCTCCATCAAATTATATCCGTTTATATCTTGAACTATGTACTCAGAAGTCACTATCTCATTTTTCAGAGAGGACTTCTTTTGCAAAGATTCTGCCGATGCATTTAATGCATAGTACTGTTCATTGTCCTTTAGTCTCAACGGATACATGAGCCTTTCTGATGGCTTGCATGCTCCATACTTATGATGTCATATGTCCAGAATCATATTTCGAAAGTAAGTTAATATACTCAAGAAAGGATTAAGGACATAGTCTTTCTGAGTTAGACTAAACCTTTGTGTCTTCATAAACCTTGTGCAATCTTCAGTCTTCTAATCTTCAGAAAAGCTCTATTGCTAGGATTGATCTTCATGGTCTTCTTGAAATAAAAATTACACTCAGAGACCTATAATCCTAATACAAGATTTACTAGACTAATCATACTCAGTTATTTCCTCTTTTACAATGTTCAAGTGAACCAAGAGTACTTAATCACCTTTCTGGCTAAGATAAGAACATGTGATGAGTGATCAAAATACTAACATATATTCCTAACATATGGGTTGGTTTGAAATTATAATAAACTTTAGGGGTTATAAATTGAATGTTAAATAATTAAGAGGGGTTAATTGTAATTTGTAAAATAAAGAAAATTATTTCCGGAAAAATCCATGTCACTAATTGTCCGCCACGTAGGACAGAGCCTTTGACTTTTGGACTAAAACGCAATTGATTTATGAAACTTGTCATGTGGTGTTATTGTTCAAATGCGTGAGATTTTCTTGTTAATAGGGTGTTTATTGGGGGGGGGGGGGGTGGGATTTGGTGTAATTTTCCCTTAAAACAACATATACATCTTCAGATTCATGATCATTGGCATAATATGGCCAATGATTGTATGGCATAATTTTTTGTTGTGTTATAGTACCGTAGTGTGTATACGTTTATATATTTTCGAAGATTTGAGAATTTGAAAGGTTTTACGAAAAGAAAAAAAGAAAAATGGGACTAGTTCTATATTTATATCATTTGAAGGACCTTTTACAATATGTAAAAGAGTGTCATACCCCTGAAAGAATTAAAAATCACCTAGAAATACATTTGGTTGGGAGAGAAACAGGGAAAATTGCATTTAGCTACCTCATTGCTTTAGGTTTTGTGTATGCACATGGCAAACTTTTAATTTTGTAAACTCATAGTCGTAGGTTTTATCTTCGTAGTACCTGATTTGTTTTATATCAGTGTCCTTCCATTGTTCGGGATGAAACGCAATTAACTTAGGGATGCATTTGTGTTCATTGCTACATGGGAAGTAAGTATTATGCAACTAAGAGAACATATCCAATTACCAAGTTAATTCAGTGAGTTCCATGCTATTTACTCGTAGATTTTACCTATTTCATTCAATCACCCCATATGAACAGGATGAAAACCCACTTAAGGTACATTTGCATTTGTTGTTACATGATATGGCACATTTAATAAAAAAAAAATCACCTGAAATTCGGCAGGGTTCACGCTATGATAGTAACTTACGTCTCAGGATGTCATGTTTATGAAATAATTAATACGTGCCAGTCACTAGTCACAAGACCCAAAACTACCATCTAAATCAAACTGCATTTGAGTGTGAATTTAATTATCGCCAGTTGAATTGATTTTAACTCATCATAACTATTCAATTACCTCTCATTTGGCTCAATCCTTAGGCATGATAACATATTAACATGCCATGCTATGTTCAACGATCAATTCAAGACATATCGTTGATCTAACTTCGATGCAATTAACAGGTCAATGACGTCAGAGGCATATATGCTTTAAATTATCCATGTACGTTTACCCTCTCACATGATTGCAAGTTGCAGTTTATCTACAAGGAAGCTAACTGCGTAGCTAATGCTTTGTTGCACTCGTTAAACTACTCAACAATACATGTCCCCCACCCCCTCAATTTTCGGGTCGTGCCATGTTTTTATTTCAACTGACATTTCACAATACTGTACAATACGTCAACAACTAGATCACTCATCATAATAACGTCCACTGTGCTTATCATCCAAAACCAAGCCGAGCTAATTGATGTCATATGTTAGAGAGTTCCAAATGTATATCGATTCTATATGAAATTTAAACCATCAAGAGACTAAGTAATTAGTCATCGGAGCCACCTAACTTGGTATACTTTAGATAATAGGGACCGAGTGATCATTTACTCGATTCCCAAATGGATTCTTTTCAATTTTATCAAAATAAAGGTAATTGTTAATCAGGCTTTGACCCTACTTAGTTAACATGGAATCTAGTCTTGGTATTTTACTGCGGTCGTCATAAATTTGACGCTCTTACAATCACACAATAATGTATCGAAATTGAATAGCGTGTAGTCGTGCATAATAAGGTACTAAATTTGAAAATTATAGGGAAAGTCACAAGCCGGTACCATATCAATCGGTTTGATTCATAAAACGGCCTGAGACTTTTACACACAATTTTCGTCCCTAAAATGTCTGAAATGCCCCCTTATTTATTTATCCACTCTCCATGCCTCTCTTCATTTTCTTCATTCACCCCACTCTCTTCATTCAGATCCTCCACCCACCCACCACCGCACCACCATACGCCTCCACCCACCCACCCACCACCGTACCACCATACGCCTCCACCCACCAACACCGCACCACAACACTTCCACCACCCAAGAGCCTCTACTTCAGACCACCGCCTCCACCTACCGTCCACCGCCAGCGCTCCACCTCCCTCCACCAGGCAACCACACTAGCCGCCTCCCCCTCCATTGATCTGTTACCCCACCACCAACGTTTATGCCACCAGATTCGCCATCGCCCACCACCATCTAGCCTCCACCCACCACAAAAAATTAGGGTTTTCTGATTCATCAAGATCTGAGAAGATCCGTTCAAGATCCTTCAAGATCTGAGAATATCCATCAAGATCCGTCCAAAATCATCAAGATCTCGTCCAAATCTGCCTACATCCACTCAAGATCTTGCCCCTCAACTCTCCTCCGTGGCCAGATCTCCGACTTTCACCATGGCCTCTCAGCTGCACCTTCGAAATTTCACAAACATATTTTTTTCTTTTAGTTTTTCTATTTTTTCCATATTTTGTTTATTTTCGTTTTATTAAATTTTCTGCTTGTTGATATTCTGTATTACTAATCCACTAATACAACCACTAATACAGTCCACTGTATTGTGAACTCTACTAATACAATGGACTGTATTACTCAACTCCACTAGTACAGTCCGATTGTATTACTCAACTCCACTAGTACAGTCGGATCGTTCCCATAACTCTATTAATACAGTTTGACCAGACTCACTGTATTAATAAAGAACATGAATACAGTCGGACTGTATTAATGTACTATATATACGTTCGACTGTATTAGCAGAGTTTACTAATACAGTCCCATCAGTGGATTAATACATCAGATCAGATATTAGTGGATCAATGTCTGATCAGTATTAGTGTACTCTACTAATACAGTCTATACTCTATACATTCAAACAAATGTGTAACAGCTTAAAAGAATAACATTTAAACTGAAAAAAAAATCCGAATACAAATTAAATTTGAATTTTGAATTTGGTGATCATCAACAGACGACTGCAAATGTGTCACTTCACCGTCTATACTCATCGGAAAAGGAGAGGAAAAGAGAAGCTGGATCAGTAAAGAAACATGGCCAATTAAGGGCATTTCAGTCTTTTCAGGTGCGGTATAAAACCAAATGGCCTTTATTTGCAAACGTTAAAATCCTGTAGGCCTTTATTGGAAATGTGTAGTCAAAATTGGTCTATGGCTGTAATTTTCCCAAAATTATACTCTAGGCAACTATTAAATCACCTCAAGGCCCATTTGGCTCTATCAACCCAACCTAGGCCCATTGGGCTCTATAAACCTAAAATATAATCCAAGTACCCTATTCTAGATAGTTCCAAAGCGCTAATTGTAGTAGTTTTTCAAAATTAGCAACCTCTTTATTGCTCTACTCTTGCAACTTGCACAAATATTTTGGGGCAAATCAAGTATTAGGTGAATTCTTGAGGGTCTCCTTTCTCTCTCTTCTTCTTCTTCTTCTTCTTTTTCATCTCTCCACCTCTTCCAACAAAAGATTCACTCATTTTCACTTCCCTCCACTTTCTACCCCCTCTACTGCACCAAATCCAGCACAGCTCACTTTCAAATTGGTCTCCTCTTGTCCTCTTGCACACAGATACACCCTCACTTCCTGTCTCTGCATCTTCTAAGGAAGACAAAAGGTGAGGTTTCAAGGTTTTTTTTTTTCCTTCATTTTTTTTCCTGATGTTCCAGTTTGCATGAATGAGTTTAAATCAGCTCCTTTTGGATTCGTATGTTGTGCTTCTGTTGAAATTTAAGCCCTGTAGATGCTTGACCTTGTTTATGCTGTGATCTGGCGGTGTGAGCTGTGGACCTGCTTTGTGTTTCTAACCTAGGGTTTCCTTTGATTTGTGACATAATTCTGATACAACATTGAAGCCTGTAAGGTTGTGTTTCTCGTTGGGTTATAAGCTATTTGATTCCTAAGGTATCATGTTTTAGATTAGTGAAGATGTCTTGTTTTTTAGGATTTTAAATTGGTCAGGTTTTGGACTCTCTTTGTGCTTTCAACGGAGTGGGTTTTGCATGAAGAAGTTTGTTTTGTTTTCGTGTTTCATGCTTATGCCTGTGCTGTGAATTTTTGTTGTTCTTTGTGGGTGTAAGTGTTCTTTTGGGAGGGTAGCCTTTATGTTTTCATCATAGGTTTGGGCAGGGACACGCGCAAGCAGTGATTGGTAGCAAGTATATTTGAAATGCAGTCATTGGTTAATTCAAACATTTATACTAAGCGGTTAAAATATTCGAGGTTTGTTCGTATCTTGACCAACAAATGGTGGCTTGGTAGCTTGTTTGGAGATGTATTTGCAGCTATTTAAATGTGTTGCACAGGCGCAAACAAATAAAATTACCCCCCCCAGCCCTGTATTTTAAATCTCATATGCTGACGTACTTGGAAATACTACCCGGGTAAAATCTCGGGCTGGATGGGCAGCAGTTGCGGTTCCATTGTTTTTTCCAAGCAGCGCATCTTTATGGTCAACGGTTAAATTTGTCCGAATGCACCTTCCAATCACTGCCTTTCAACATAGTCTCTTGCTATTTTCCTCCAATCAGATATCTGTGATAATTATTGAACCAAAAGGGGAAAAATAGCATCTATTGGTTTTATTGATTTCACCTAGCACGGAAGGGCACAGCATGTGAATTATAAATACTTGCTTCTGAAACATTTCTATCAATCATTTCTATTCATTTTCCGTTACTTCACTTCTAAAACATTTCTATCTGTCGTTTTTATTCTTGGATTACAATCTATCAAGAAGACGCCAATAAGAAGTATAAGGAACATAAATAATAGTATAGTAGACACTCCAGGTGAATGAAATATAACATAAATGATAAATCACCACTCTCGTAAGGAATACAGCCATGGTGAATTACGTAGGTTAGAATGATGGCTCATATTTTTTGTAATCATGTCAGTCTGAGGGTATGGGAGTATGAATATAAAACTATTTATTTGTCATTGTGTGTGTTCATGTTTCCAATGTCAGTTGGTGTTAAATGTAACAGAGATAACTGGGTGCGTCATGATAGGAGTTTCGTTTAATTTTTTTGTCAACTCATAATTAATGTTTGAATGTTTCAGCTAACAGCCTAACACTTGAAGCATTTCAAGTTTCAATTGAGCCATGGAATCAATATGATAGAATTCACAATATCATTTCCATTTTTTGTTAAACACAAGAGTGGTTTATAATGAACATGAGTACTATGAGGATGGAATTGAGATATCTCCTCCCAAACAATGTCCCAGCATGCTGCACATATTATTTGATTGGTTGTTTTGTATTACGCTTTTCTTTTTCACATACAAGCGGGGAATTTTTGGATCAAGCAAGTCTACTCAAGCAACTAAAACTCTAAAAGTCTTGGTGGCTGGTCGGTTCGCTTAGGAATTCCGCAACAAGGGGGAAATTCTCGAGTGCTTGTGTACTAACATTATCATTATACTTGACACCTGCAATTGTTAGTGCGCGTGTATTGATGGGAAGGGTTTGCAACTCAATAAAGTTTTTTTTAATCCTGTCCACCTTGATAATAACTATTTCATTACTAAAGATGCACGATTTGAAAAAGTGGAGCGCTCTGTATTACTTACAATTACTATTATCAAATTCACTGTTGTTACTTCAGCTATTCTCCATTTCTCCTATTGATATCATTCTCAAATGATTGTTTGTCAGGTTTCAAAAGAGGCTGATATTTGGTCCAGACGGCCCTGTGATCTAACAATTATATTGTCTGACAAAATTGTGGGGGGAAGCTGGTGTGACTTGACCAGTCATATCCTAGAAGCTGGACCAGATCTTCCAGTGGTATTGCTAGATCCTTATTGTTAAACTAGTTGCTTATTGTGTTATGTATAGGGCTGGAACCTATTTGTTATTGCTTGATCTCTATTGGTAGAGCCATAGCTGTGTTCTGTGGTTTTTCAAGATTTAGTTCGAGCTCTCTTCAACTTTGTTCTTGATTTTTGTTGTCAATTTGATAGAGGTGTTCTGTCATCAGTTATTGGATTTTTGTTGTCAACTTTTTGTTGATTTTTGTTGTCAATGTCCTTGCCAGTGCTGTTGCAGAGTTTGGCGCTTAGGACTATTGGTTGTCTTTGAAGGAGGAGCCAAGCCATTTTATTCAGTATCCTTGTGCAATTATCAACGTGTAATATCACCTTGAAATTACCAATGGACTGTAACAAAGATGAGGCGATTCGAGCGAAAGGTATTGCAGTAGATAGGATGAGAAATAATGACTTTGAAGGTGCACGAAAGTTTGCTTTGAAAGCACAAAATCTTTACCCGGAGGTGGAAAATATTTCCCAGATGCTAAGCGTCTGTGATGTACATTGTTCAGCCCAACAAAGCTTAGTGGGAGTTGAGAAGGATTGGTATGGAATTCTTCAAGCGCAGAGGTTGGCTGACTACGAAACTACTGTCAAGAAACAGTACAGACGGCTAGCTCTCTTTCTCCATCCTGATAAGAACCGATTTCCTGGTGCAGAGGCTGCTTTTAAGTTGATTTCTGAAGCAAATGCAGTGCTATCAGATGCTGTAAAGAAGTCTCTGTATGACAATAAGGTGCGATATTCAGTGAAATGTGCTTCAGCAAATTCCTCAGCTCATCAAGCAAAAATAAATGTACAACCAAACAACCAGTTTACTGCTCAAAGGAGTTTTACCAATGGACATAGCAAGCTGAATCAACACCAGGCAAAAGGATCGAGTTCCTCAATCAAAGAGGATGTGTTCTGGACTGCGTGCCCATATTGCAGCATAAGATACCAGTACCACAGGCAATTTGTAAACAGATATTTGCGCTGCCCTACATGCATGAAGCCTTATATGGCCTGTGAAGTAAGGCTTCAGGGTGTTTCGGGATCTAAATCGCGCGAACAGGTTTCTTCCGTGCCTTCAAGACCTGGCCCAACTAATTCTTCTGCTTTTCAACCAAAAACAGAACCAATTCATGGCCACTCTAATGTGAACGTTCAGGACGGCAGAGGATTTTCTGCACCACGTCCTGGAATGTTTTCGATGCCTGGCTCTACTGATTCTTTTGCTTTTCAACCAAAAGTGGAACCATTCCATGGGCCCTCTAAAGTGGCCCTTCAAAAGGACAAAGCATTTACTGTACCAAATGCTTGGCAGCAGGATAACACCACCAATAAAGCACAAACTGGTTCTATGCATGGCAGGAAAAGTGGAAACATCAATGGTGATGCAATTGGTAGAGAATCGGGGGACCTGAAGAGTAAATGCAATAAGAGGGGCAGGAAGCAGATTGTAGAATCTAGTGAGAGTTTTGATGCATCTGTTGATGCCGACTTAGATGATGTGACCAATAAGCAGACTTCTGGCAATCCCCCAGCTGGTCGCATTACAAGAAGATCAGCACGGGGCAAACAAAACATTTCTTACAATGAAAGTGATGATGAACCGACCACTTCTCCCAAGAGATCAAAAACAAGCAAAAACTTGGATGGTTCTATAAAGGATCAAAAGGAGGTTTTGGATGGCGAATGCTTGAAGAATGAGAATCAGAATGGTGTTCCTGCTGATGCTACTATTTCTAGGCAAGAGAGCAAAGAAGCGGGAACTGTTTTTCACGAAGAGAAGTTGCAATTTAAGGACACAAAATGTGATCAAGAGCGGAAAGCGAAAGCAGAAGCTGGTTTGACGTCAGATATTAATATGGAGAAAGTTGATATCAAGATTAAACCTGAACTTGAAAGTGACGAGTCAAACAAAGGCAGCTGTATCTTGCCTGATACAGAATTTTATGATTTTGACAAGGAGCGGGAACCTACCCTTTTTAAGGTTGATAAATACTGGGCTCTTTATGATCCATCTGATGGCATGCCAAGATTCTATGGTAGGGTGAAGAAGGCAAGTGTTTCTCCTTTCGAAGTGATCATCACATGGCTGGAAGCTACGCCAATAAACAAATCTTTTGAGACTTGGGTAAAAAACGTGCTACCTGTTGGCTGTGGAACTTTTAAGTTTGGCACTGATGAAAAAATATCTTCACTTGATATGTTCTCTCACGAAGTGAAGGAAGTTCACAAAATCGCCCAAGGCAAGAAGCGAGTTTCTTTGAATATTTACCCTAGAAAAGGCGAAGTCTGGATTCTTCTCAAGGACTGGGATACAAACTGGAATTTGGATCCGGAAAAGCATAGAAAGTTCAAGTATGAAATAGTGGAGGTGTTGTCAGATTTTGATCAAGGCACTGGTGTACGAGTTGGCTACTTGGATAAAGTGGAAGGATTCATGTACTTGTTTCAGAGGACTGTACAAAACGATGCAGATTCATTTCTGATAGGACCTGACCAACTGTATAAGTTTTCACACCGTGCTCCTTCTTTTGAACTGACTGGCTCTGAAAAAAAAGGAGCACCTAAAGGTTCTTTTGAACTCGATCCTGCATCAATACCTTTGCATCCGGATGACTTGCATTTTCCAGTGAAAGCAAAAACCGTGACTTCCGCCGAATTTCATCGTTCTCTGCCAAAGTCGGCTAAAGCAGGGGCCAAGTCTGTTGGACGTGCACCTGGGAATCCAAGTACACCGAAAGGTTCCGCTGGGGTTGATCAGACATCGGCGCTCCGAAGATCTTCTAGAGGATCAAATTCTATCAAGAAAAATGCAAATTGAGTCAACATTCTAGTCAGGTTATATAACATTCTTAGAAAAGAAAGATGCAAGTGGGGTTTCTTGCTGTGCACAATTAGTTTGTTTCCAAGGCGTTGGTATTGGACAAGTAGAAGGCAGCAGCAGGTGATTAGTGAATCTGTCAACATGCTTGGTTGGTTCCCGGCTTGATATCAATATCAGGTGACGTAAATCCCATGCTGCTGTTGTAAGTGACATGTTGGGTCTTTGCCCTGTGACTTTTAGAAAATGTAGCATTTTCTCTGCCTCCCATGAATGTTGTCAAATAGGTTTCAGTGTTAGCAGGCTTCATCAGCTAGGGCATTAACGCATCATGTTCAAAGTGAAAAAACGGCTGGGGATTTGTTCAGAATCAGTTTCAGGCAACAAGTATTTGATGCTTACTGATCTTTAATTATGTCAGAAGTGTTGTTGATTTTGTCTTTAGAATGATTTGTCTTTAAATAGAATGTCCTACTTCTGAGATCTGTTAGTTTTTGCCGAATCGTTCCCATTTCTGCTGTAGATGTATCTTTGTTGTTTTGTCAGTATGATACTGAATTACTTGCCCGGTACAGTGGTAGCCTGTTTATGACCTCACATTCATGCTTACAATTCCACTGCGTATTTAATTTTTGCTAGCTGTACGATGGGCTTAGCATCCCACACCTCAGAGACAGATATCGACTCAAATGGTATTTGAGTTCGGCTTGGCTCGTCTGCAAACCAGCCAAGAATTTCCAGACAACACACCAACTCGGACTTGACTTGATTCAAGCTGGACGTTCGGAAAAATGGATATAATGTTGTTAGGCACAATATTCATAGGACAAATCTACACATGTTTATAATGATATATTATTAGCCGATCAACTTCTCACCTGAATGTTAGACGGCCTTGCAATAGAGTAACACTACTACATGGCGGATCTGTATGTTGTTTTCAAACATTCATAAAACCAATTGATAAACGATAATACTGCATGTTAAAATTAGAGTTCTAATTAGATACTAGTAAGTTGAATGTGTGAATTATATTTTGTAACCATTCCACGAAGTGTAAATATTCCGATAAAATAAAACATACTTTTTGCATCCGGTTGTATTTGTTGGTCACACGATTTCTCCCCTATTTTTCAAAATTTCCTTTATCTAACATAAATGAACTGTCCATTTTTAATTTTTAGCCAGTCGATTCCGGTCCAAAAGCTACTCGGGATGTCAAAGACTCGGGCCGGAGACTACAGTTGTGGACCAGTCCGACTGGTCGAACCGTAGGTCCAATCTGAATATATAAACACAAAGATTATACTCCAATCAGAACAACTCTTGTTTAACTAAAGAGGAACAATTGCAGAAGCTAAGGTATATCACCATAAACCCCATCGTCTTCTGTCTGTTTATATTATTATGTTCTATCTTTATGCGCGCAATATTTGAATTGAGTTGCGTTTTCAATTTGTTGTTTTGAGCTCAATTTTATGATTACACACCACCTGTTCGACGTTATTCCCCTAAGAAATTTCGTCTTCTTAACGAATTGAACCTGTTTGTCGAAATGCTTGACTGAGCTAACTCTGTCATTCGTTTTTTGTTTCGGCACTAGAAATCGTCTCATCATTCATGTGTAGTTAGTATTATACGGAATCTATGTTCTTATGGTTATTTACTATTTTGGCTGGTGTGGTGTTCAAGTGTTAACTGATGATATAGACCTGTGTGTGTTGTATACTTCTCAGGTTTTGTGA
This sequence comes from Plantago major, assembly GCA_026545765.1. NCBI lineage: Eukaryota > Viridiplantae > Streptophyta > Magnoliopsida > Lamiales > Plantaginaceae > Plantago > Plantago major. The sequence continues at coordinate 89,326,853 of CM048842.1, forward strand.
TGATGGCAGGACTTGCACGTCGCCTCGTTCGTGCTGGTACGAATGGAGTTGGTGAAATCTGGGCTCCTCCGCGTGCACATATGCGTGTTTTTTACAGTGCTCAGGTGAGCTTAAATTTCATCACTCTCTTCTATTTTATTTTAAGGATCCCTCGTAACACATTTCGAGAACCTACTTCGACAATGAGCTCTCAGCTCTACCGGTTACACGTTCTATTTTGTTAAGTGAAATCTGGGCTCCTCCGCGTGCACATATGCGTGTTATACTATTTCATGTAATGTTGGCTATGTCTAGGGTCAAGTGTCAATTTATCGGTAGCTTATAAGCTAAATCAACTTACAATTTGATCGTTTGACTTACATACGTACGATACATGACTACCTAGCTACCGATTGATTTTGATATGAGAAGTTAATCCAAGTAGCTTATTGATAAATAAGAAAGTACGGGTGTTTATATTCTGTAATACAATATCAACTACCTTATCATTTAACTTGACCCAATTCATATCAGCTACCATAAAAAAAAGATACCACTTCATATTATCAGACCGTTTGGTTAAAGAAGCGGTAACCGTGTTTACTCATTATTCTGATGTTACTCCGTTCCATTTTAGTCGAGACTGATGTTATCTGCTGCCAATGTATAATGGTTTTAGTCTTCCAGATGCTTATTTGGGTACGTATGTTCCGAGTTGGAATTGCACGGTCTGTGGTATTCGATCGAAGTGTAATTTTTCAGTAGACACCTTGATATTTCAAATTCAACTGTAAATGATCCATACTGTGAAATCGAAGGGTCTATGTGTTTTTGTACTTGCATAGAAGGTATTGACAGAGCTGTTGTGTGACAGTGCTTTCTGCTGGAAATGAGTTGTGTAAAAAGTAAAAACATGCTCTTCCGTTTTCAACAAAATGTTTAATGCAGTTCATTTGAAATCGCTATTTTTTTTTGCAATTTTGCAGCCTTCTCTGGCACCAAGAAGTTTTTTTGGTGTAGAAGATTTTCTTGATGATGATAATAGCCGTCCATACTTTTATCAAAAGACGAGGAAGTCAAAAAATCCAGACAAACATACATCTTTCAAGCAACGAACTGGAGCCTTCATGGAACCATTTACCCTGGATGTATGGATTACTAAGCGTTTCGTCACTGCTTCAGTAACCCATAGAGTGACTTCCAAACAGGTTGCAGTCGCAGGTACCAACTCCAAGGATATAAAGGCTGCCCTGCCATCCCGGTGTGACATCCCCGCTTGTTTAGCTGTAGGCCGCATTTTGGCAGATAGGTGTAGGGAAGCTGACGTGTATACAGCTATTTATACTCCTAGGGAAAGAGATAAGTTTGAAGGGAAAATTAGAGCCGTAGTCCAGTCCCTTATAGACAGTGGTATTGATGTCAAAGTTTATCTAGATTAACTGTTTTTCGTTCATTTTTTTTTTCTCTCCTGGATAACAGCAAGGAATTCCCCCCCTTTTATTTTATGTAATGTAAGCATGTTGTGAGATCAACCCACTAGCATCTTTGTTGTGGTTCTTAGCCATAGAGATAAGATTGACGATCACTCGTGCATTTAGAACCGAGAATGTTTCCTAAGAGGTGTCTATTATATTGTAATAGATGTATTGATTGTTCAAGGTGCATATTCATAATTTCAGTCACAGTCTGACAATATTGTACCTAATCCTGATTGATTTGTTTAACCTGAATGTGAAGAATGTTTTTTACTATCAGATCTGTCTGGAACAAACTTATAATACTTCACCCATCCAAGATCTGACTTGCGGTTTTATTCTGCCAGCAATCTTTTCACATGTTGAGATTGACTTAGTTTTATTTATGAGATTGACCAAGTTTACACCCGTACAACGAGATCCTTAAATGTAACTAAATACAACAACACACGATGACAAGTCTGGGTCAGAAAAAACAGAGTCATGGGATTTACGGGATTTGCCCAGGTATGGTGGTCACAGGATTCACAACACATGTACCTTAACGTGGTTTCGCTTGGGAATGTGTGTCACCAATCCCAAGCTCCGCGTTCCGATTCTCTCATGAATGCTTGCCGATTCGCCAAATTTGGAGAATTGGAGATGAAAGGAGGGTTTCACACTTTCCCCTTTCGTATGGAAGAGAATCATGTTCCAATAAATAGCGAATCGTTTTCCATGTAGTGGTGTCACATTCCAGAGAGTCGCTATGGGTTTCGTTGCAGAATTAGATTCTCCGAAGGGGTGAATAGTATTTCACGTATCATATGACCCTGAAAAAACACTCTCAAACAACCCAAAATGCATAGAATACCAAAATCTTTAAATATATTGCGAAAATCTTTCTTCATTTTTCAAAATTAATTCAATATAGGAAGAAAAAAAAGCAAGCACCATAATTCTACAAATGCACACAACCAAATGACAGTCTTGGTCAAAATTGGCTAGTATCTATGACACTATTTTCAGCCACTACGACGATGTTCATATCGTGTTGGTGAATTGACAAGCTATACACCATAGCAAAGGAAATAACACGATTGACATATATGATCCAGAAAACTTTTAAGGTAAAATGATTGCAGGAGGTAGAAAATGGGAGTATATTAACCAGATTTGGATTTATTTGCTGAAAATGACCGTCTTGTAGAAAGGGGACATACAACTTCATAAATATTATGAAGAAATCCCTTGTTGTATATATTATTTATGACCACTTCCTGTTGTTGCAGGCGAGATCTTCGACAAAACAACCTCCATTTGCTCACTTGAGGGACACTTTCTTGATTTAGTTCATCCAAACTAGCCTTGAGCGCTTCTGCACTTGCCTTTGCCTCATTCAACTTACGCTGCCAGTTCAGGTAGTCTTGCCATTTGAAACTCTGCAATTTTAGGTAACCAAATATTGTTATGGATCATCATCACCACATTTTTTTGTTAATTTCTTATTATTGGTGTACTTTTTGTTAATTTATTATTTTAGGGGTGTGATTATCTGTGCGTGTCTGGAAGGAATCGAGGGAAGGCAATGTATGCTTGTACAACTAAAACTGCAAGCGTGTGTGGAAGGAATGGAGGGAAGGCAATGTATGCTTGTACAACTAAAACTTGCAGTTTGGATCTTTCGATTATAGAATGAGCTCTAACATACCGGTTAAGTTTTCAGGGGCATGTGCAAGTACTAACATTTTAACTTCGAAACTCTAAACCAAAACTAAATAAAATTTCAAACTTCAAATGTAAAAATTACATCTTTAAACGAGAAATTAAGATTTAAAAATAAAGTGATAAACTAATTTTGTTTTCAAATATATGTGTTTCAAGTGAAAAAACTAATATATGACCAATGATTTAAGTAAATTTTATGATTGGCTTTAAATCGTGTAAATTTTTTTTTTTAATAATTGTTCCAATTAATCGTTTTTTCAACGGTTATAATATCACATAGAAACTAACTAAATTTTATAGAAAGATTCTAAAACATAAAAATTATTTAAAGAATAAATTTAGAAGGGGAGCAATAAAACTAGTACAACAACCAAAAACTACAAACTTTTCTAAAAGGTCACTATTTGTATACGCCAAAGTCTGTTGGGCCCTATACCCAGCTCTATTTGTTACTGCAGTATATTTCAGCACTAGTTGTACTTTGAGTTGGAAATCCCAACAGTTGTAGGTAATTTCTTGAATAATGCTTTTAAATATATCACTATTTGCTTCCCTCTTTTTCCCGATTATTTGGCCTTCTAAAAAAGGGTAAAAGTATCACTAAATGAATTTGCTGCTTGCAGTAGCCTGCTCATCTCATTCACTTTATACTCTTAAATAAAATTGTTCCAGTGAAATGGCGGTCAGAATATTACCAAAAAAAAAAAAAAAAAAAAGTACTTCCACTCACCGTTATACTTGTGAAGAGTAAAAGCTAACCACCAAAAATATACAAATGAGATGTGTGACATACCTCATTTGTGGTGGTGTTGATAATACAGAGTTTAGCATGGTAAGCGAAGAAACCAGCTAATAACAGAGAAACAACGGCCAGAAACACAATAATAAGTATTTGAGTGTTATAGGAGTTCACCAACCACTGCAAAAAACAATATGTATTATCAGAAGACATCAGAGAACAAGCACTTCATCAAACAAATGACCATAGATCACAAATGACGTGAATGCCTATCTCCTCGGCGTAAGAAGATAAGTTGATTGAAGAACACTGTATGTTGGTAGAATATAAATATATATATAAACTAATAGTTGTCACATGGACTCGTGCTAATTGTGGCACTGGATACTATAGGACAAGAAGCCAATATGCTCTGTGAAAAACAGTCTTGATTTCTCTTGAACCTATCTTCTCAACATACTAATCCTAGTTTCAAAAGGAAAGGACAATGCTCCGCCAGTTTGTTAGGCACGTGTTCGAGGTGAAATCATTAAAAGCAAGATATAATTCCTTATTTTGTTGCAGGTATTGAAACTTTCAACATAAGTGTTTGAAACATAAAAGAAAAGCTCAAATTAGAAGTCAACTGATGAAGCTTTCACGCGTCCGATGGATTGTCCACAAGAAAAGGAAGGTATTCATGACTCATGAGGCAGAAGTTGATTTAAACAATTCACCTGTAGAACAAGTGGAGCCAGTCTTCTAAAAGAATTTTCAATGCCATAATAAGCTGCAAGTAGAAAGAATGACATTACTATCAGCTTTAGAGTTAAAGACACTAGTCAGATCCAAGAAAGAGAAACAGAATTACACAAATCACACCTGTTAGAATGTAGATCACTTTCGTCTCTTTCAGCCTACCAGCAAGAACAAGTCCGAGAGCCATGATTCCATATATACAGATGAGACAATGCCTGTTCATGCAGATTAGGACTATTAAAGAGACAATCAAAGACCAAAACAAAAAAAAAAATTAGCACAGCAAGACAATGATATTTCGGATCATAAATTCTCACCTTAACCAACTCATGGTTTACAAAAGGCTAGCAGTAAATAAGAAGTTATTTACTATTTACAAGTTACAATTCAATGGAGCTTTATCCTACACTTAATTGTGGTTTTATGTGCATGATTTCTTTTACCAATCTCCAGTACCATGCTTATTAAAGTAAAGCCATTATTCCAGTAAATCTCCTTCCAGTGCATGTTTTAGATCATGACTATAGTCACTAGTCAAGTGTATTAGCTAAAATCAGTGCATCATGTTTGCTCTGCTAATCTATTGGAACAAGTCCAGTCAACTGTATCACCAAAATATTGTGCTTGAAACAAAACTAACCATGAAATGAAGTAAAAAAGAAAATGATTGCTGTGCTTTCTTGGGAACAGTATCATTTCTCAGTAGAAAAGCAGCAAAGATAAAAGGGAAGTTGTGAAGTTCTAGAAGTATTACTGACCAGATAATGAAAGCCATGAAGTATCTCGTGTTTCTCTCTCCAATACAATTGTTCTTGAAAATGAACAAAGAAGAAAAACATTATAAAATGTATCTGGCAATTGCTATATCTTGATGATCTAAGCTACAAGCCTACAATCACGGCTATCTAAACTAAAATTTAATGACTCACCATCCATCCACAATGATGGTCAAAGCGAGCAACACAGCGATCACATATACTGCAATGCTTCGATCTGGCAGGTCTGGACATGCAAGAACTAAATAAATCTGCAACTTTAAGAGTCGGTCAATCTTGGATGCCAGGCAACCAGAAAACTTACTTTGGGATCTTGCAAGTAGAACATTGTTTCTCTGAGAAGATTATATTGTCATATGGATAAGCAGCCAGGTATTCAGAAACATTCCCTGAAGTCACGACTCCAGGATCAGAAAAGCTAGTCAATAGAAATAGGAGAATACCAACACCAACTGCCAAAAAGCTTATGTACCTGTTTGACAAAGCATATCCACAAATATTAATCCCATGAGCAAACAAACAGCAAGCACAGGTCTACAGCTGATACCTGTGCGCTCCACTTATGTAGTATCCTGGCATGTAGCTGAAGGATGACTTTGCGATGAAGTAATAAGTTGCTCCGATTATAAACAGATACATTAACTGCATAAAGGAGGAAAGAACATGCTAATAAAAATCCTTCCAGTAAAAGATTATCAGTGTTTTCTCATAGTTGTTACGTGTTACTATGATCATTTTAAATGCAACAAAACAAGTGCTAAGACAACTGATTATACGATGCCATATTGCGGAACTGTTCTCTTAAAGTGTCATTTGGAAAAAGGAAAGTATCGTAAACTTCATTAATTATTTTCCTACCTACTTTCTTCTCCATTCGAGTCTTTAATACTTCAGCTCAAAATAGTGAAGAAAATAACAGTTCTACATTGGGGCTTCCTAAAGTACTAAGTAGCGCACCTCAGCAAAACCGAGTAGGAGGCGGGAAGGGATCAGGAGGGTAAAATCCATTTTTGGTACTCTACCGTGAGACATTTCCGATTTTGGTACTCCAGAGTGGCCGCGTCCAATTCAGGTACTATTTATCAATAACTATTTGCGATTAAGGTACTAATTGTAAATTAGATGGTGGGTGTGCAAATTAATACCAAGTTACAATTAACCTAACTCCAATTTCACATGAATTCGATCAATTGAAACAAAATTGATGAAAAAGCCTACAAAAAAGAATCTGCCGATACAGACTCTGACGCTTGTGAGTGGGACGAAGTCCACGATATCTTGCAGACGGTCAATTTTCTATGTCTATCTTTCGGCGTTTGACATTCGCTCGCACGTGAATGCGATGGTGCACCTCATAAATCCAGATAGCACCTAAATTGTACATAGTTACTGATAATCAGTACCTAAATTGGACGCGACCACTCTGGCGTACCAAAATTGAAAATGTATCACACTGGAGTACCAAAAATAGGGATTTTACCCGGATCAGGACCACAATCTAGGAATGAGAAACACACAATCCAATATAACCTTGACTAATGGCACAAGAGACAACTACAGCTCTGTTTAGCGCCACTTAATCAGCTAGCTTATTCTACCGTTTGACATAAATTAGTATGTTACTCGAATGCCTAGCTAGTATAGCTTATACGCTAGTTGATTCCAACGAGCTCATTGAAAAATAAGCTAGCTCATCAGTATCCTACACTTCATTTTCATAAAATCAGCTACCATATCATACATATTGCCTAAACAACTCCATTGAAATCAACAAACTCATCATCATGTCTCAGTTGCAGCTAGCTTATGAACAACCATCAAGTGAAAATACCTGCATAATGGGATTAGGGCGATCACAACAATAGTATTCGACGGAGTGAAGCGCATTAGTCCCTCTCGAACCACACGCAAAGTGAATAAATCGCCTAACACACAACAGAATCACAATCAGAAAAGGCTACGAAAAAACGAAAATTAATAGCTGAAATACACACACTGAAAATACCTAACATAATCATAGGCACCGAAAGTAAGGAAAAAATGGATGCGCTGAATGAAAGTGCCTTGGAAAATCGGCCATTGACCGCAAAGGAAAGAAACGACCACCAAAAGCGTCACTAAACCATGGCAGACAAGCAGCCATTGCACTGCCATCACGTCAATTGGATTGGCTTCCAATTTCGATCAACGAATCTGAGAGAGTAGAGAGATGGAAAGAGTAGATATATCTTGACTGTAATGTTTGATTCGCGGAAAAAAAACAACCAGTTTGTGATAGATCATAGATCAGTCAAGCAGCTGACGGAAGGTAGTTTTTTCCTTTTTTGTTTTTTGTTTTTTTTTTTTAATATGTACTCGCATATACGTAGACTGGTATAGCACCTCGCATAGATGAATTAGAAGTTGTTGGAATGAATCGAACACTGGTAAATATTATTGACCCTTACAATGCTTTAAGGTCGTCCGTGATACCATATATATATATGTATGACTTTGTTTATTATTCCTATTTCCACCGTCTCTAGAATAGTTTTCCATTTAACTTTTTGTAGTTAAATTTTTCAACTTTTACAATGAATTTAGTCTTAAACCGCAAATATAAAATGTTCAATAAAATTATATAATGAAAGTTTACACCCTAAAGTTTCACTATATAATTTAATTGAACATTTTATATTTTTAGTTTAAGATTAATTCCAGTTGAAAAAGTTTGACTGCGAAAAGTCAAAATGGGAAACTATTCCGGGTACGTCGGAAGTACAATATTTGAATATTAAAAGTACAAAATGTTACTAACTTACTATAAAATAATTTTCCATAAAGAATCGTACAAGTTAACTACTGTTACGACTTGTGATACCGCAAATATAAAATTATAATTTTTATTATGTGACTCTTTCTCACTTGCTGATTATGTAACATAATTAATTTTCGAGTAAATTGGCATGGGAGATACGTGTCTCACATTGTTGTGGAGACGTACTTGGAATTTATTTAACTATATACTACGGTGTAAAAAAAAAAAATGGTACATTACAATGAGATAGTGCCAGTTTAGGTACAACGACTATATATAAATTAGGTACATTACAACAACACCTTTTCAATTGAGATTCTAGGACAATTTTCGACATATCGATTTTGACCATAATTTGATTTTTAAATTATCGGACACTACGTTTCATATTAATTCTAGATTTTAAATTTAGAAAAATCATAAAAGTATTTTTAATAATTAAAAATATATATAAAAATAAGAAAAGTAATTAAAATTTAGAAAATATCAAAAATAAAATAAAATACATTAATTCTAAAAATAATAAAAAATTTAAAGAAAGGGTTTTAAATTTTTAAAAAATTGTAAAAATATTTTTAATAATCAGAAATATAATATAATATAATATATATATATATATATATATATATATATATATATATATATATAAAAGAAAAGTTATTTAAAATTATTAAATATTAAAAATCAAATAAAGATTAATTTTTTAAAAAATTAATAAAAAACTAAATAATAAAAGACTAAAAAATTCGATATAACGAAATGTTCATTCTATATAGCAATTACGGAATTACCCGCAACTGAGATGAATACTAACCTCCAAATTCACATATCCATACTTGATTAACAAAAAATTCGGGCTTTCCGACCAAAATTTGTACCCGCAATTTATATATATTTTTCTTATTATTAAAAATATTTTTACAATTATTTCAAAATTTAAAACCCTTTTGAATTGTTTTTTAAAATTTTTTAGAATAAAATTATTTTATTTTATTTTTTATATTTTATAATCTATAATTACTTTTCTTATTTTTATATATTTTTCTGAATTATTAAAAATACTTTTACGATTTTTTAAAATTTAAAATCTAGAATTAATATAAGCTTGACACGTGTTATGATAATTTGTTAAAAATGTCAAATTCGCCGGTCAAAATCGAATCAATGCCGGAAAATTGACCGGAGTACCTCAATTGGAACCGGTGTAGTTGTAATGTACCTAAATTGGACATAGTCGTTCTAGTGTACCTAAATCGGAACTGTCTCATTGTAATGTACGTTAGAGCATGGGTCGGATGTGAATATATTCCCGTGCTAAGAATTGTTTAGTATGGGGGGGGGGGAACAAAAACTTTACCGTATTTTTTGCTGTACTTCAATTAATTCAGCTAGCATTGCTCCATATACTTTGAATTATATACAAGAACAAGAATTTGTAGCAGCTTTCCCAATTCCCAGCTAGCATTGCTCCACGCTTTTGAGCTCAATCCATACAGTTTGAAGATAGTTCCGCAACGAATAACGTATTCATGTGCGATTTGCCGATTTATATTCATATATGAGTACAACAAGAATGCCTGCAAGGCTGCAACAGCAATGCAAAGCATATTGATATTCACAAGGGAGACAACAACTCACATAACTGCACCAAACTTGCCATGATTACAATGAAACATCAAATGAATTCGCAATGTGGAGTTGCAACTAAAACAAGAGCGACCAGTGGTACTACAGCTCAGCGTCGTCTATGGTGTTCTCTATGATGTCAATGCAAGATCCCACAGATTTTCCTTCAGACATGGAATCTGCAAGCACTGCACGAGTTTTCTCAAGGCGACGCAGGATCAAGACTGTATTCAGCACAGCCCATCTCACTTGACCATCAGTCTTTTTCTGGGTAAATCCCAAGCTCTTGAGTAATCTGTCCAACTATTGATAAAAAAATGTCAGGATTAGTCATTAAGCTCACATCTTAGGAGAATAAACTTGGCGTATAGACATCGAAATCTTTTCACATGATTCTGGAAAAAGTTCTCAAATTTGATAATGCAGAACCCAATTGACAGTGAAAATATGATCCATCTATAATCTATATTGACAACAAAAAACCAGGAACAAGTTGTTTCGTACTAACTACTAAGGCTCATTCGAGAGGCATACTTGAGTTCATCGAACTTAAAGTCAATCCAGATTGTCAAATCAAGTAAAAATGTCTACTAAGGCTAGCCTATAAGCTCATGAGCCTTAGGTTCTTCATCTGTTGTAGTAACATTAAAAGAGCTTTAGAAAAATGAAATACCGTATTTATGTCTGAGAGACCTCCCTCCGCAGCACCAAAAAGTATATATTCGGTTGCCACACCTGCTAGAGCGATGCATGAGAACCTATTCAATGTCTGCAAAGAACAAACATTGGATCGGTAACTTCATGTACTCATAACTTGTAAATAGTGATAGAGTGATAATAGTGCAATATCAAAGTGAAGGGGTGTACCGTGGCAGATACTGTTCCTTTGTTCACCTGCAGTATTTGAAAAAAAAAAGTTCAGAGAACAAATCACTCGTTTGTTATGTTTAGCAAGCAGCAGGGTACATAAATTCTGATACCGATCAAGTTCAAAATGGGAAAGCAAAATGATCACCTCCTCAAGAAACTCAAAGTCCACAAAGGCAGTGCCTGCTTGAACATTAAGTGATCCTTCCTTCTTGAAGGCATCCAAACTGGTGAGCGTGTATCCCCTTGGCAGGATACCAAGCAAATAAGCGATCAAGAAATGGCCAGCCTCGTGCTAAGTACATAAACGTTATAATATGTCAGCAGCAGAAATGAGAAATGTCAAGGCAAACTACTAAATGTTCAAACAGTGCAGTCAAATCGTATACTGGTGGATACAAAGTTCTTACCTGAATGACTCGGTTATGGTACTTTTTGCTTAACGAGTGGCCTAGTGTATCGAGAACCAAAAAGTTCAGCCCACCATTGAAATAGACCTACGCAAGATCACTTTAAAGAAATTCATAAATTATACATTCATCTAACTGTGAAAATCTCATGAAACAAGTGATCAATTTATAGAAACAGCACGAACTGATTAACAAAATGAACACTGGCACTGCGATTATGTGAAGCTACTCTACTTTAAGATAGAATGAAATGCTCATCTACCGACTCAATGAATGTAAAAATGACAAGTTCCTAGTGTACACGATTACTAAGTTAAATAAGAATTCGTATTAATCTTATTTCCAGAAAATGCCTCAAAATCTCAGCATCTGTTAAAACAAAGCGGAAGATGAAATCACAGTTCAGGCAAGCATACCGCATCAAAGGTCAACAGAAACAACACGCCTAGAGCCGAAAAGAAGATCTGTTGAGGGCTCAAATCGAACAACTTCCAGGCAGAAACTCCACCAAACAATGCAGCAGCCTGAATACCTCTCTCTATTGAACTAAGTGTCGTATCTACTGGCGAAAGCATAGATGCAGCCTCAATTCCATTCAGTTTCAGTTCATCCAAAGTGTACAGCCTCTGAGGAATCTGTAAACAGCATCATCTACTCCAATATTAGATAATATGAGTAATACACTAAGCAGATTGTTCAATAATCGAGACGATTAAGTGCATGTTCTCAAATGATTATCGCATATAGATTTTCTGAAGCAGAATCACGGAAAGATCAAAATTATGTTTGCAAAAACAGAACATGATCGCTTCTGAGTTCTAACAACGTAAAACAATTTGTTCTTCGCGTGATATGAAAACCTGACGAGCTGCACCGAAGCAACGAAGACCATGAGGCTTCCCTTGCAAATCCTTGACAAGAGACAATGCAGCTCTGTCATTTCCTTTGCTCAACTCCTTGTCTACTTGCTCAAGCACTTCCCGCCTTGCTTCCAAACCTCCTGCGATCGCGCTAACCGCTCTACATCTTCGTGGAGAAGATGGATACAACAGTATACTGATAGCTCCCATTTTACCAAAGGTTCCATGAGTAATGTATAGCATTTATCATACCTTTTTGTTTTTCTGTTTTTTTCTCAAGTGTGTGTTTTGTTTCTGTTACAGCCACACAAGAGGCAGAGGATAGGATAATTAGCGGGAAGTAGATTACAATTAACCACTTTTGGTTTATTTGAGGAGTTTTTTTGTAAATTACCCTTTCAACTTTTGCTAAAAGTGGAATTAGTAATTACTCCTAAATTTTGTTATCAAATGCAAATTAGCCCTCGAACTTGATGGTTATGTTTAGCAATGGCTTATTATCAATCATATAAATTCGATGAGATTATTTTTAAAAAAAAGTATGTTATGTAAATGCATGAAGTAGGATTATAACTTCTTGGTGTAAGAGCAATCTTTGTGGGAGTCTCAAAATCATCTCCTACTCTAAATTTAGGTTAAAACTGAAGAAAAATTGTTAAAAATCAAATACCTCAGGACTCCTAAATTGGTTGTGGCCCACAAAACCCAAATCCTATATTAGCATTGTGCAAAAATGTTTCCACATCTACGCAGGTGCAAATTTTCTTTTATCTCATAGTGTGATATAATCTCTCTCCTCATATGCACTTTCTCTCTTTATTTATTGTAAATGAGTATTTAAATAATACTTAAAACTACTAGAATATAGGAGTCCTGAGATTTTGGTAAAAATGATAGGAGCTTCAACATAATTTGAGGATTGATTTAGAAGATGATTTTGGAGAATATTTCTTAGAGCTCTACAAAGAGTGCTCTAATAAACTTGTTTAGATTCATTATTAGAAAAAAGACAACTTATAGTTTAAAAGTATAGCTGATGTAATAAGTTTGTCCGGGTTCATTATAAGAAAATTAAAGCTAATTACTTTATTTTACTATATATTTATAACATATTATTAGTTAACTCTCCAGTTATTTTCAGTTTATAAACAACTAAAATATCAACTATCTAATTGACATTAGCACTGCATTGACCACAAGTCTGGTCATCGAGGAGGGATCATGTGTCATAAACGCCTACTTTGGGCATAGAAAACAATTTAAGGTTATTTACATAGAAAGCTTAAACATTAGTAATTATTTTTAATATGGCTTGCTTGTAATTCTCCTAAATCAGGTGGCTCTACTTTCTAAGTATGCACCTATTTTGATTTTTGTACACGTCATGAATTCCCAAATATTTTATTTTTAAACTTCTTTCCCCCATATATTGCAAAATGTTGATCAAGTCGTCTAATTACATAGCCAACAAAGTCCAAATTATGTTACTAATTGCCTACAAAGTCCAAATTTATGTACTCAACTTGAATGCCAGCTGCTACTTGTGGACACAAATTCACCATTTTTTTCTTTAAAGAAAATGAAAGAAAGTTCAGTTTTGGTTGTTATAAATTTTAACACCAACTCAGTAAAATAATCCGGCTTTGCATGGTCAGATCATTTTTTAAGAGCGACTCTCTTAGCTGTGTTTTAAATCCACAAGACTTGAAAACGAAAACAAAACTTTGATTAAGTGACCTCAAACCCGTCGTAGTTGTCCATCTCTCTGAAATTAGACATTGCTTTTCTTTTAGGAAACGAAACTTACTTCAATTTACCATACTTCAGTAGTAGTCCAAGTCAGACCTGAAAGTGAAAATAACGAAGAAAGATAACATAAAAGGCATTAAAGAGCACCGACTGTACAAACAATATAGTACGACTACTACTAGTACCCCAAGTCACCGAGACCCAAGCCCCATTTCCCATACACAACTTGCAAGAAACCAAAATCAAGAAAAGCAATGAAGGAGCATAATGACTTAAGATCCAACAATTCTTCTTACAAAGATATCAGAGTGCAAATGGACAATAACAGCAACAATTATTACAAGACTGGAATGCAAGATCTACGGTGTTACAGCGCCTCGTATGCCTCCTCCGGGCAGATGGATGTCGTGGTGGCAGCAGGTGGCGGTGGCGGAGAGCAGTGGAAGTTCAAGAAAGGGAAATCGATAAGCGGCGTGCTTTCGAAGAACTGGAACTTGAATGATCCTGAAGTTCAGAGGAAGAAGAGGGTTGCTGGATATAAGGTTTACACTGTTGAAGGTAAAGTCAAAGGCTCTGTCAAGAAGAGCTTCAGGTGGCTCAAACAGAAGTGTTCTCTGATCATTCCTGGACACAAGTGAGATTCATGTAATTACATAGTATGCTGCTGCTGCTGCTAATTTGTTTCTACTTTATTACTTGGTTTTCAGTTTTGGTTACTGGTTTGAAATGGCAAGGGATTATTGTATGTAGTTGGGTTCTCTTCTGACAGAGCCTTTGACTTGGTTTTCATTCTTATGTTGATATATTATAAACTGTGTGATCAAACTATGAATATATTAGCTTCAGTCATTTCTGAGTTCCTTGCTAGTTCATAGAATTTCATCACATCTAAAAAAGTTTGAAGTTTGAACTTGTAACGACTAAAGAGATGTGAAATATGTTCATTTACATTAATTTTTCAATAGAGATTATACGCATACTTTTATACTTCGTCTAGGTAAGTATTTTGTCCTACATAGTGTTGTAACTTTAGGAAGCGTATTGTACCTTGACAGAGTACTTGATCAACAAAAGAGATGCAGTACATAAGTAAGCAAGAAGATGGGAAGAAAGATCAAATGGTAGGTTTGAACTTCAATCCAGACTCAGTTCTGCTGTAACTCTGAAGAGTATAGAACACATTCACGATAACTTTAGAGTACCCGATGTCATGTTAAAGATTCGGGCACCAATTGATGGCCTGAGGTTTGATGTGTATTTTAGCAAATTTCAAATGGTTTATGTACACTTTGTTCAGTTGCCGCTTAGCTAAGCCAAAAAATAGCCAGTTACGACTGACTAGACTTCAAACACACTACAAGAAGTCAAAAAAGTTCACTGAACATTATTGATTCAGATTAACCCAAGTCTCTAAATCTTGAAGTCATGCCCATAAATGAACATTGGATAGAGTGATTCCTACATAAACACGGAAAGGATGACGAAATGGCAAGGAAAAATGTAGGCAAACAAATATTGACTATTGGCGAGGTAAAGAGCTAGGAGAAGGTATTTAGGTTCAGATTGAGTAAATCTAAAGCAAGTTCATGTTACTCCATAATACTCAGTGAAATCTAAACAAACTGGCGGAAACACGTCCCAATACTTCAGGAAACAGAATAACCAATCACAGTAAATAAACCAAGCTGGCCGGCTATTCAAGTATTTAAAACATGATTACAGTTAGGAATAATAATTATAGTACTAATCCAAAACTCATTGTCATCGCCCAAGCTTGAATGTCAAGACATGGTAATAATTGTATTGGGGGGCCAGTAATGCAAATGCAAATGTTTACAATCCAGGAACACTCAAGACAAGGTAGAATACTGAGATACCCAAAATGTAAGGAAAGGAAGGGCACATGGAATTAAAGACCCACGCCTCTACGACCCAGTTGTATGGACACACTTCACCTTCTCAGTATGTGGTAAATGTTTTTATGACTTATACATCCTCCTGTCAATAAGTGCTAACAACTGATTCCTGAATTTTAGTTTCAAATTTGTCCTGAAGAAGCTTGCCGAAATCCATAATCTTACCTGATGTCTCACACAGTGCAGTGATTTACAAGGGAATGTGGTGCGCTACATTAACTCAGTGACGAACCTTTTCCTCATCATCAAAATTCAGCCGCTCCATGCCCTTAATTGCGGAATCATAGGTCGTTGTGCCAGGATTTTTCCTTCCAGAAGTATGTTTCGTGTCTGAGGATTCACCAAGTGGTGAGTTTCTTTGTCCAGCTGATAATTTGTTCACAGTGGAAGGACTAGCCTCAGGGGTGCGTGAACGGTTAGGATCAGATGCAAAAGTGAAAGTTTCTTGGCTTCCAGAAACAGCACTTCTCATGAATGATCCGCGTCCAAATAAAGTTGAGCTTGACATCTGCCAATAACCATCCACGTGATCCAAGTGAGAAAATTACCGACATTAAACCAAACTGATTTCCCCAGAATATTGGAGAGGCAGGAAAAGGGGCAAGCCAGAATACTTTTATCCAGGTGTTTGGCAAAATTCGATATACGGAAAATAAAGCAACTGGTGGAGAAGACAGAATTTTAAAACTTTCCACATCTACAAATTTATTCCATCTCATAAAGAATAGACAACTCGTGCCTTAGGCAAATGGATAAAGTGGTGAATAATATTCGATTTTAAAAAAGTATAAACATCCGATTGGTCATTGCAAAGCTTAAAATTTAATCATAGATTTTAAAGTTGAAAAAAATAGAAAATGTCAATGAAAAATAAATCTAGAGTTAACAAAGCTAGCTACGGATTGTTTGTTATTTTCATAGTACGATTTAAAATCAATCAAGATTGTAATAAATTCTGTTTATAGTTGAGACTTGAGAGCAACATAAGTAAGATTTCGAACAAGGAAAATCTTCAATTTCAGAAAAACTTTTCCAACAAGATCTGATAATCACTCATTCCCCAGGGAAATGGAGATACTACAACCTAAGATCACAGGACCAAAGTTTTAATCAAAAGGGAGCATGTGATCATCCAACTTTTGAATATCGACTTTGGAGATGTTAGATGGACTTTATATCATATATTGAGATAAAGAAGTTTTAAAAGGTGTGGCCAATTTTCTTTCTCCTCTTCTTCTGTTTTTATTATTATTATTATTATTATTATTATTATTATTATTCTTTTTTTGCATTAGAAAATAAAACAAAATAAAGGCATCTCCAATTCACATCACCATTTAATAAATTTACTTTCAAGTCAACTCCTTTTAATAAATATACTTTCAAGTCAACTCCTTCACTAATTCTCTACTAAGTAGGACCAAAATATGCAGACCAATGAAACCACTACATGCCATGCAAAAATACAGTAAAGCTTTGCTGAAGGTAGTTCAGAGACCAACCAAATGCCTCTGCGATGACACTTTAAATGGGTCTAAAGTTGAGCGAAATAAAAGCATAGCTTACCGTAGCATTATTACTAGTTGAGTCATTTGCAACTGGACTTTTCCTTCTAGACAAACTTGCAGCATTCACAAGTGGTCCAGAACTTCTCCTCCTGGAAGGATCTGCCGAAGAAGAGGCTTCTTGTCCACCCTCTACTACACCTGCACCAATGTTGCCAAGGGTTGTGTGGGAGGGGTTTAATATGATAGCACAAAAATGTGAAAACTGATAAGGAACTAAACCAACACTCTAACATGCAAGTGTCCAGAAGAATCCTCCACTTGAATGGAGGTACACTGGGGAATACCTGGCAGATTGTCACCACCGGGGATTGCAGGGGGGAGTCCTCCACTTGTTCCAGCATTTAGACCCTGAAACACAACATAAACTGTAAATGCAGAAACCAGAATTGCAAATTGGAAAATTTCAATGCTTTCCACTTACAAGAGCCCGAGGAGGATTGGCAATCTGTGATTGTTGATACTTCAATATAGTCCAGTCAAAAACATAGTCAAACTGAAAGCCTGGAAGGGAAATAAAACTCAGATAAGAATTCGTTTATATCGAGTTTCCGCGTCAGGGCTTATTAACAAGGCTCAGAAATCTTCCAGAAAATAACCAGACCTTCACGAATGAAAAGATCACGGAAGATTCTCTTAAGATAGGAATAGTCTGGTTTGTCCTCAAAACGCAGTGAGCGACAATAATGGAAGTATGACGCAAATTCTGTTGGATAACCACGACATAAAGCCTGGGAAACATGAAAGCCAACTGTCAGAGTTGCATAAAACGTCGCACTGGAGATCTCAAAGTTCCATAATAGAATTACCTCAATGGAAGTCGAAACCTTTTTTTCACTAATTCTTTCATACTTCTGCTTCTTAGTTCCTGCTTTTAGTCCCTGCCAAGGAAGGCTGCAACGAGAAGTTGCAGGCTGAGTTCAGCATAGCAATAAGACCAACAAATTATGGATGCATAGTTCAGAC
The DNA here is from genome assembly GCA_026545765.1 of Plantago major. Classification (NCBI taxonomy): domain Eukaryota; kingdom Viridiplantae; phylum Streptophyta; class Magnoliopsida; order Lamiales; family Plantaginaceae; genus Plantago; species Plantago major. The sequence continues at coordinate 89,345,023 of CM048842.1, forward strand.
AACTACCTTCCTTTCAGGAAATACATAAGAACATATCCAAGAGATTCCAAATCATCTCTCCTGCTTTGTTCTACAAATAATATCAATAGCAACTCGATTATGCCAGAATTCAACTGAACCGTATACAAATGAAATATGAAATACACCAAGCAAACAAAGAGAGGAAAGTAAAGTAGTGAACACCTACCAATCCCCAGGTGTGTGTTCATGCTGGCATATCGTGCTGTTCCAGTCAAGTTTTTGTTCTCCCTGCAGTGTTCAAGAGATGGGCATTAAAGCTTCCGCAATACAACATATCCACAAACACAGCGTAAGTAACATGAAATCAGTTAAAATTCATGATTAATTGACATTCAGATACAAGCCCGTCACACATGTCACCACGAACAAGGATGTATATATGAATTTGTAAACAAAGATACGCACACATATCGGTTTTGGCATACATGTGTGTGTATGTGCATGTCAGTGCAATCAAACCATGTTATACAGCCTAATCTAAGATGAAAGGAGTATGAAAAAACATAGTTCAATCAGACCCAGAGCTGTTCATACTTCATAAGCCTTTCATCCAATGGGAATAGGCATGCAACTTTGGCTGATAATCTACTTGAAGACCGAATGCTTCTTGATGGGGTAGAAAAAAAGAAATTTTTATCTAGGATTGTTATTCAATAATAGCAAAGACGAGCATGAGCTTCAGTCACTATGTTTTCCTACTCTTTCACCCTCTTATTTGTGGCAGTTTTTCAATTCAACTTGACTTTTCCTTACCAATATAGAGATGGTCGCAGATGGCTGTCACACAATTACTATAGGAATCTAGTCGAGAAAAGGTCAAGAAAAGAAGAAAAGGATAGAAAAGGCACACTCTGATTTGCACAATTAAATAATCATTTAGCAATCCCTGGTGCAATATGCAAGTAATAGAGGTATAAAATCCTAAAAATTCAAAAAATGGGTTTGTATAATAAATAATGAAAAAATACACGTGCAACGTGGATTTCCATACGGCACAATTTAATAATTGATAAAAGTAAGTAAATAATTAACAAGCAAACAAACAAACTCATAAGGCCCAAGAAACGGAATGAGTCAAGTTTTCAAAGCAAAGACCCAAGTATCTGATGCTGATCTCACCTGTAAGGAATGTGCTGATGAGTTGAGCTATCTCTATATTTCTTAGCAAGACCAAAATCAATAGCGTAAACCTGATTAAAAAAAAGTGTCAGGCTGTGCATGATGAAGAATCATGTAGATAAACATGTTTGGGCACACATGTGAGCACCTGATTTGCACGTCTACCCAAGCCCATAAGAAAATTGTCAGGTTTGATGTCTCGGTGTAGAAATGACTTCTGATGGACAAATTCAACACGATTGATCTAAAACAATAACAAAGAAAAACATATAAGCAAGGCTCAAGTGATTAATGCTGATAAAACAAACTTTGACATGAAAAAATCTCTCCCTAAAAGCCCAGGACAAAAAATATCATTTATTAAAAAGGTCACCATTTGATCTGCAAGCATGAGAACTGTCTTCAGAGAAAGTTTCCTGCTGCAGAAATTAAAAAGATCCTCAAGACTGGGTCCAAGAAGGTCCATGACAAGGACATTGTAGTCTCCTTCCACACCAAACCATCTCACATTCGGTATCCCAGCTGAAATTCGATAAGACTATAAATTAGCATTTCATAGTACAATTGAAAAAGATAAGTTAATCAATGAGACCACTGATGAAGAATATCTATCTGAGAGAGGCATTACTTCCGCCTTGTAAAACTCTGTATAGCTTGGACTCATAGAGCAATTGAGGATGTTTTGTCTTTATACTTTCCTGAGAACATCAAGTAAATCTTCGAAGTGAGTAAACTCACAAGTCATAAGATTATAATTGTTGGCATTAATCATGGATATCAAAAATAGTTATTTCTTGACAACCAGCAAAATTTATCGACCTAGTCATCGTCCTCATAGAGAAAAAACATCGTAAAATCACTTTAGATGCCAGCATATGTTTAATGCACCAATTATCAGCTCAAAATCAATGTTCCACACAATTTCCCGAATTCAAGTGTTAAGTTTAAGCACTAAAGGAAAGACGACAGGTTATACGTTCTTTGAAGGCCAGCACAATCGGAATGGCACATGCTTTGAAACATCATCCAGAGCTAACACTAAGCAGACAGGAAGGTACAATTTGCACAAAATACTGGAAATGGAAAATTTTAGCGAAAAGCAAATGAAAAAAGGATAAACACTAAAATTCATTAAGCTACATCTTCACTGAACCCTGATATTATGTGAACATTACACACCAAAGCATCAGCCAAAAGAATCACTCTACACAACCAACCGGCAACATCAATAAGGCAAGCAACAGCCAATAATTCTTCAAAAACAACACCACACAGCAAAATAAAAATGATAACAATAAGAACCACATGAGCTGATTTACTCACAAGCTTAATAGCCACCTCTTCATTAGTCTGGATATTTGTCCCTAAACACAACAGAAAACACTCAGAAAGCAAAATCAAACGCAAAAACAGAGAAACCAAACAAAAATAAGCAAGCAAATTTACCAAGATAGATCTCTCCAAAAGATCCACTTCCAATTTTCCGACCTAATCGGTACTTATTTCCGACCCGAGGCTCCATTCAAAACCCTAGCTCTCAGCTTTTCACAGAGCAGTCAGAATTCATTAGCAATCAGACCAAACGATCTCGATTCGATTAATTGAGTCGTGACGAAGGAAAATGAAGAAGCTTCAGAACACCTCTTTCTTTGTAGTGCCTCTTTTTCTGTGGGTATGAAATGGACTGTGTTTTAATTTTTTGCGTGTAAGTCTGTTTCTGAACGATTCGTCGTCGTTTTGGTGAAAAATGTTAGTATAAGTGCGTGTGAGGCACGCGTTTGATTTGCGAGTGGTGGAAGGTTGGAATTTTTGGAAATGGAATGAGAATGGAGGAGCATTGGATTGGGTTCTTCGCTGCTTATAAATGACGCGCGTGACGTGGTGGGAAAGTTATACCACGTGGCATTTTCGTCTTTTTCGGAATAAACAAGAATATCATTTTTGTTACCAAAAATGTCAAAATTGACCTGCATGAGAGCGGACCGACCGAAGAATTAGGCTATGTTATTTTCATCTAAAAACTCATTAATTTCAGTTCAATTCAGATTCATTCGATTCGGCCCATTCGCTAAGATCGATTCGATGCTCAATTTTGTTTTATCAAGAAGACGTAACTTTAACCTATTTTATTAAGTACACGATGAATAATGATCACTTTATAAAGGATCTCAAGAGATTTACTTTTTTTTACAAGTAGATAATACGATGCGTTATACGATATAATTAGATTACGAAATAAAGATTTAATTATAGGTCACCTTAACAAATTACTAGCATTTTTGGTTAACTAGATTACGACACTAAGTCTATGTTCTCTTCATCTGAAAACTCATTAATTTCAGTTCCGTTTAGTTCAGATTCATTCAGTTTTGCTTAGTTGTTTTTTATACTACAATTAAGTTCAGTTCAGTTCCATTCAGTTCAGTTATGTTCTGTTCAGACGAAGAGAACATAGACTCAGAGAGACAAAGGTCCTAAACAAAAGAAAGATTTAAATTTACTACTTCCATAAAAGATACTTCCTCCGTCCCACTAATTTGCGCTACTTTGACATTTTCCGGTCAACCGTCTCCAACTTTAACTATAAATTAATCTTAAATCGTAAATATAAAATATTCAATTATATTATACCCTAATGAACATTGCATTTTGAATACAACTTAAGTCGTTGGTATTTCATTTATTTTAAATTCGACAAGTCACTAAATCCAAATTCACAATGAATTTGAGTTTATGCTAAATAATAAAGAAAATTTGTGGATAAAAACTTCACCGGCTATTTCTTTTCAAGATTTAATTTCTTTTTGATGTACTGTTGTAGATAAAGAAAGAAAAATACCTCCAAGATATGCAAAATGTTTTAGAGAAAACATGTGTTGATCTATAATTTATGGAAAGGACGCGTAGTCGATCTCTAGGCGTAAAGGTTATTTTCCCATCTTGCTTTCGCTCTCGCATATAAGTGAAAGAGTCATCGGTATCTTTGGCTTTTAATCGGATCGGGTGATTCGATTCAATGTTACGATTACTAATATACATTTCAAACCTCAAATAAACAATGCAAGTATATATATGTTTGGGATAACTCTCACTTTTCTTCAACTTTGAATTAGGAGGGGTCAATGTGACCTGATTTTCCATGCTTTGATTTATTGCACTCGTCAACTTCCAGCTTGACAAAACTTCTGATCAGAAATTTAAACTCGTAAACTGAAATACTCTGAATGTCATAATTGATAGTAATTAATAAAGTTTATAGAATTCTATTATTAGTGTACCATTTACCATACAAAATTAATAGTATAAAGAAGAAGACAAGAGTAAAACCAGTAGACCTGAAATGGAAAACATGGATATAAATGGGAAGATAACAACAATGTGGTTGTTGAAGAAACTAAAAACGCACGCAGGACAACAGCCGGTTGTATTCATGTTCTAATTTGTGAGGTACCATCTCGAATACTTACGCCTTAAGGATTAACATGATAAACATTATATGTTCAATTTTAAACATCACATGTTTAACATGAAACATATTCTTAAACATGTTTTTACTTGTAGGTCTTTTGTTGTATGAGTATGACTGTATCTTCGTTTCAAGTCCTTATCATCTGGTGAGTCTTGTTATTTTGGTTCAACTTCTTACCTAAGGACCATTTGTAAGTCCTCGGTCAACTGTTGACACTTGAGACTTGAGAGTCTTTCTGTTTTGGTGCAACTCCATACCTAATGACCATCCGGTGGATAGGAAAAGAGATTAAACTAGCTAGACTAATTATGGATCTAAATCTCATCGAAACGGAATAGGAAATACCGAACCGTCTCAATTTTAGTCTGAACAAGGTAAAATGGACTTGGAATTTGAATATATAATTTAAGGCCCTAGCTAGAACGAGCAAAAATTCACGATGACATATCAGAATCTTAATTAACATCATAATTATATTCCAAGAAATTATCTACATACAGGAGTATTTGTTTATATGGAAGAACATTCATTGAGAAAAATCCCTGATAAGATCGTAACAGTAGCGATCATCTAACGGAGACATAATATAATATTCATATAGACTGGAATAAAGAAAATCAAGAGGTAAGAAAGTTGGGCCTCTTCATCTGGTTGGCGTACAGGTAACATCTAAACAAATCAAATAAATTGTGATTCAGAAAATCACTTTAAATGACTGTAAAAAGGAACAGAAGTACACATTCTCTAACTTACATAATGTGTACAAAAAAAAAAAAAAAGAAGAAGAAACAAAGAAACAAATCAATGGACTATCCTAACTTCTAGGAGCTAGCCAAAACTGGGAAAAAGAAAGATTTGGCATGCAAATCACACTTATTGATAAAAATGAAAAGAATGATGTTTCTGAGTTGGTTCCTCATTTCCAGGATCAGACTAAGCTCATATCAAATCTCAATTAGCCGCGACAGGGGTCCTCGGGCTAGGCAGTCCCATGTAAGCGACTCTTGGGGACAGACGAATCTTAGGGCTCGGGCGAGGTGATGGGATTGGGCCATAGTTGTTGATAGACCCACCAGCCAAACGAGGCGAAAGGTTAACTTGTTCAAGGGCACGGAATTGCAACTCTGCAGGGTATTCCCTGACACAACCGATACGTGGTCCAGCTCCCGTACTCCATTTGCAGGACATACGCTTAGCCAAGCTGTATGCTGGCTTATCAGTGTTATCTGCATCTGTGGTTTCTGGTTCTGTAGATGGAACATTGTTATCGGAGTCTTGTGATTTCTTGGAACTGGACCGGGATGAACTTCTTGCCAAGTCCTTGGGAGTGGGAGGACGATCATCATCAGTCGCGCATCTCTGGAAAATACAAGTAACATAAAAATTATCATCAGATAAGCATTTAGGCAAGAGTTCATACTTGTAGTTTTAATTTTTAAGTAGTAAAGCCAGGTATTTCCTTGTTTTGAAATTTCCAGAAAAATTACCTTAACGTTTAGGAGATCGACAGAGTGTTCCTCCAGGAAGCTTAGGAACTCCTTGAAGTTTTCTTCAGTTGGGAGATAGTGACCACTGTATGGCCAAATTGCCTGTAAAAATCACAAAAAAAGAACAGTTAGAAATGCATTCTAAACTGAGTTCAAAAGGGAGTTTTCACTCATTAACAATTTCACAAGAAAATATACCTCGAGAACACCCTCACGAGCAACTAATCTTCCAGCCGCCGTGATGGCTCCTCCAGCCAGGAAACTGGAGTGCTGGAATTGCCCTTTATTCTTCTGCCCTACATACAAAGTTCTTGATGTGCTAAGCACGAAAATCCATTTCGAGCCCTCAACCGTGTTCACAAAGGTATCGCTTTCTTTGTACTTGAGTTTCCCATTTTCAACTATGACCTCAAATGCTTCTCTCTCTTTAGGACCAAGATATTTGATGCACTGACGCTGCAACTTCGTCCTGGGGCACTTTTCTAGATTGACTTCTTTTCCGTCTCCAACATCCAACCTGTATCATAGCAAAAGAAAAGTCAGTTAAAACTATTCGCAGTGCACTTTGCACTTGTGGCAGCAATGTGTAGAAGGTCTAGCTTTGCACTCACCAGTAAAAGAAGGGCTGTGCACTTTCGCTTGTAAACCAGACATCATAGTACAGATGTAAATTGTGCCCGTAGCGATGACGTGGATCAATCTATAGAAAAAAGAAGAGTGAAATTTAGCATTTCTCCCACAGGTGATGAAATTTTATTTCATACAACTCAGAAGGTCAAGGACTTACTGCTTCAAGCCAGTGCTGCAAAGCCAGTTTTTGAGCCTTTTCGTCCTTGGATAATCCCTTTCCGACCTGCATAAGATTCAATATTTATGTCAGAATCGAAATGCAAAAGCAGATTGACTTTCTATCAAAACGAGTTCAGAAAGTGACATGTTGCTAATAAGGCGACTGATATCTGAAACTGAAGATTATTTGAATGGAGTTGTTTATCAAATCACTTGTAGAACTAGGCTAATATGTTCTAAAAGATTATATAGAAATGGTTCTCAGTTAGCATATCGCCTAGTAGCTAGACATTACAAAAAAAAAAAAAAATTTACTGAAAGAGTCGATAAAGCTGATTTAGTTGATAAATGTGACTCTAAAGAGATTGGATACTGATTACTGACCTTGGCTGCTCTGGTTCGCGCTCTAGCCCACCGTGAAACAGCAGTTTCCGGTTTCTCCACATTGAAGAACGATACAGAGCTCCGTTTCAGAGCCGCAAAGTCTAAGGCTTTCCACCTACATAATGTCAAAAACCAACAGTTAGTTAAACAAATCGAAAACCACTCAGAAACAGGACAAGAAACAATTAGTACTCTAGTAGACAACAAGAACTAACCATAGCTCTTCCACAACAACTGCACAATCGGCAAGGTTTCGCCTTGTCCTATAACTCTTATACACCTTCTGCAACTTAACTGCAGCTGCATCAAGCTCGCTGACGGGTAGAGGAGAGAACATAATTGAAGGGTCTGGAAGCGAAACCGCAGATAGCAAGTTATTAGTATCCGCGGCATCATCTTGCACCAAGTCCTTAAACGACAGGCACGTTTGAAGCTTCAGTTTAGAAGGCTCACTGCCCAACTTAATCGAATTCTTTCGCGTCATTCTGCTGAACCGCCTTGTCATTGCACCGTCGGCTTTGGCGAAACTGTCTGCTCTCAAAGTCATTGCCTGATTTTCACTGCCAAATCCAATTGTACGGCCTAGTACGGAGTTAAAAAGATTGTCCGTCACAATTTCTTGCCAAGCTGAGAATAGTATAGACAGCGATAATCCCATAGGCTACAAGGTCCCCACCTGAACATGGAAAAGTTCATGTCACTTGCATAATTCTAAAAGTTTGAATATGCACAAATTTGGTACCAAACTTAGCATCAAAATCTAAATTGAGAAATGATTACATAGACAAACAATCATTTCTTGTTTTTTTCGACAATTTTATTACACTTTTACTCTGTCGTCAACAAAAGCTGGTATCTTTGTATCAATTGACATGGAAAAGTGCACGTCCCTCTAAAAGTTTGCATATACACATAATTTGGTACCACAAGGCATAAAGCACCATTCTCTTCAACTTAACTTAGCATCAAAACAATTTTGCATGTCAACAAAGTAGTTTTTTGTTCTTATTACCGACATAGCAAAATCGTGTAATTACACTTTTACTCTCCCGTTAACAAAATCTACATCAATCCACACTAATTATTCATGTTACACCACTTATAACGAGTCAAATTCTCGTAAAAGTCATGATTTTATAAATCTAAGCAGAATCATATAGTATATCCAATCTAAGTGTTTCAAACAGTCACCATATTTACACTAATATTATTCAGAAAAATGAGTCTTTCAGCTACCTAACAAATAATAATAAGGTAGAAACAGAGAATCAGAAAAGAAAGCAAGAGGGTTTCTGAATCTTGGAAAAACTAATAGTGCTAGATGAAAACCATGAATGAACACTCACCAGAAATGAAGACCAGAATGTAATAATCTCAACTCAAGTGTGTTTGCAAGTCAGAGTTGTTGTGTAATAGACTAATAGTATATATGTTTCTTGTGTAACAATATGTGTTTAAAACTAAGGTAGACACCTCCCCTTATATATGAATGGCTGCTTGTGGAAATTGAGATCAGTTTAATAAAAAAAATCAATGGAATGGAATGAATGGAGTCAAAGCGAACCTTCAGATACGGTTAGTTTCCACGTGTACGTACAAAGGGTTTGGGTTTTGGAAACTGAGAAATTTCTGTGAAAATGGGAATGGAGTTGTGTCAAAACCACGAGTTTGATTGTTTGATTGATTCAAAGCATGAGAATTTGAAACAACTTTTGTAATGGGGTTTGGAGAAAAAAGGGACTAACTTTTCTTTCTATCTTGTTTGCTTGCTGCCGCTTGCTAACCCAGAAAGACAGAAAAGAGAGATTTATATGAAGATTTTTTTCCACAGAGAGATCTGGAGAGAGAGAGAGATAGAGATAATGTTTGGTCAAAGAAAGTAGCTTCATGACAGGGTGGTTCTGTGAAGGATCTGGGTGAGAGAAGAAATGTGTCAAATTGCAGTTTTTTCTTGGTTGGTTTGTTTTTTATTGTATTTTTCTATTCTTGATTTTGTTGGAATAAAATTATGAATAGTGCGGAATTGTTTTCGGTCTTTAGTTTAAGGTCAACCGGAAGTTTTGTCTGTTTTTGGTTTAATAGTCTGAGGTCCTGGTGACGCGCCAACTAGGTAACGACGCCGTGTGATGAAGGTGATGTCCGTCAGTCTTGCTCCGAATTAAAATTGTTCGAGTATTATACTCGAAACGGAATCAACACCACACTATCTAGCACTCTAGATACAACCATCATAGATCCGATATCCGATGTCAATTGCATAATATCTTAACATAATTTTTTAACATACTTTTAATAGATTAATAGTACTCGATTTTATGTTAATGAAATAGTGAATTGTTAGAGGTTTTCGTTGTACGACAAATATAAAAACTAATAGATAGTGACTTAATATAATTTTTAATTGATTGTCCAATAATTCATACAATCATTGCTAAATATGTTTGTAATTAAAAAGATTATATTTATAATTGAATTTCAATGTGACGTTGATTTTATCAATGAGGATTTATTAAAAAGAAAATACTCGGGTTTGTTATTCAAAGTCATTAATGAACTATCTGATTATGGTACTGATTGACTCTTATGGTGGTTACATTTCTCTTTTGAGCATCCCGCCAATTTAGAACAATTCATAAATTATACTGGTTTTTCTTTTTCATGTTCAGATGGTTTTTCTTTTTTATGTTCAGATGATTGTATTAGAATGATTTACACCGTATGACATCAACTAGAGTCAAAAACTACACTCGGAGTAAAATTGAAGAAAAGTATTCTCTCAAAAATGGAATATTTTAAAAGTATTTGGGAGTCTCAATTAGACCAACTAGAATACATGGCACCCATGGTAGATTAATACTCTTTTGTCCCGAAAAACTTCATGTATTTCAGATGAAATTTCATGCATTGTCTAAAATGAAAACCACACATAACAAATAATAGAAAAGTGTTAATTTACTTTCAAATCATATATTTTGCCGCTTTTACATGTTCCATCATTTGTTTTCATTTTCTCATATGAAACTGTACATCAATCCGGATGTACAGTTTCTTATGAGAAAATTAAAACACCCCTGGGGTTCTAATGGTTGGTGAATTAATAATACTTTACATTCTTTAAAAAAAAAAAATCAATCCGGATGTAATTCGTTCCAGAGAATGGATGGAGTACCTAGTAGTTGATGAATCCGGATGTACAGTTTCTTATGAGAAAATTAAAACACCCCTGGTGTTCTAATGGTTGGTGAATTAATAATACTTTACATTCTTTAAAAAAAAAAAATCAATCCGGATGTAATTCGTTCCAGAGAATGGATGGAGTACCTAGTAGTTGATGAAAATAATGTCGGGAGAGGACATCGTGAATCATACTGGGTGACTCTGGGAGTGTGTGTGTGATAACATAGATGTTGAATAGACCAAATTGATAGCTAGCCAAGTGTCCGAACTCCGAATATACTAAATGTTTCCCAGATGAAAAAAAGAAACGTTATTGTCGTTTGATTTGTCTGAGCATCTTAATTTTTCCCAACTTATATATTCCTAAATCTATAGGAGCATATATATAAGCATCCTGCAATGCAGCAGTAGAAAAAAATGGAATTTCTTGCTGATAAGAGTGACTTATGCACTTCATGATAGTTCATTACTATTCTACCGTCGGTCATCAGTGGTTTACGCTTTGCATGTATAAAGTGCACTCAGTTCCGTTATTAAACACACAATTTTTACATAGCGTTCGATTTATAAATATTCATTTCGAAAATGTCAAAAGGAAAAGCTCACAACACTTTTATAATGTAGGGCTAATTTATGTAGGTAGCCCTGATAAATTTGCTAATAACACTTTGGTCCCTCTGATTCTAACAATAACATCATAGAACAGAATTAACAAATCAATTACAAAACAGTCCAAAAATCAAATTGATACCAAACACATTCTTAATTTACACTTGTGAACAATTACATTTTTATTATATATTTCACTTTATTATAAAATTGATCCAAACAATTTGTATTTACTCCATATATTTTTTTTTTCTATTTTCATACTTACCAACAAAAATTGTAAATAACACTCATAAAAATTTTAAATATAAAGAGTTTATTATCAAATAACAAAAATTTATAAAACATATTGAAAACAAACAGAAACAAATTCATATTTTCATGCTCCATGAAAATAGCTTCTATAGATACTATGCTTTAGTATTTTTTATTTATGGTGGGAGAAAGATTTGTAAGAATGAAACCAGGAACCATTACTTGAGACATAGTATTTTTTATTTATGGTGGGAGAGAGATTTGTAAGAATGAATCCAGGAACCATTACTTAAGATATAAAAAACGGCTAGGAAACAACCATGTTTTATGATTAAGTATCTTTTAATATTTTTGTTATTTTTTGGAAGATTATATTTGAAACATCATTTTATTTCATTTATGTAAATCATTTTATATTTTTAAAACTAGTTTAAAAAATTAGTTTTTCATTTAATTTATCAGGAACCGTTACTTGAGACATAGTATTTTTTATTTATGGTGGGAGAAAGATTTGTAAGAATGAAACCAGGAACCATTACTTAAGACATAAAAAACGGCTAGGAAACAACCATGTTTTAGGACTGAGTAAGTATCTTTTAATATTTTTGTTATTTTTTGGAAGATTATATTTAAAATATTATTTTATTTCATTTTTGTAAATCATTTTATATTTTTAAAACTAGTTTAAAAAATTAGTTTTTCATTTAATTTATTTTTATTCTAACGTTTACTGATTTGAAACTATTTTTTTATTTATAAATATTTCTTATTGGACGCTGAAAGGGAATAGAAGTAAAGTATAAAATGTGACGGTTAAAAATAAGGCTATGTTTCGAACCCGATGTAATTTATTTCCCTTTGATATAATGAAATGTTATTCTCAAAATAAAAATAAATATAAGGCCATGTTTGGGAAGTAAATTTTGAAAGTAGAAAATGGACCAATATGTTATTGTTCAAATCAGGGGGACAGAAGTGTTATTAGGTGATTAATTTATTGGGGGAATCTGGGGCTATTTTCCCTATAATGTATATACTTTATTCAAACTAGGTAGGTGTTTTTAGATATGTTACACGAGTTGAGCCTTATTAAATGTTCGACTCAGCTTGTTCGATAAAGTGTTTGAGCATAACTTGGTGCTCATCTTGCCGTCGAGCCGAGTTGGGTTATGCCCTTTGGTACTCAACTAGACTCGGTTAAGTATTCATTTTTATATTTATATATATTTTTCGTTAACGAACTCCAACTAGGCTCTAGTTCAACAAAAGCTCAAATCAGAGTTTTGGCCTACTTGTCATCACTTGAATCGAAAATTAATTGGTAACAAGCTGAGTCGAGTTCGAACCGAACTCAATGAATGAGATACTCAGTCCGACTCACTATGTTAAATATCACTGGGTATAATTAATATCGGATATAGTACATGCATCTTCTAAAGAGATGTACCTTATATGTCTAAGCAAGTTGTACCGTCGGTCCATTCATATTTATGTCGACATACACATATTATGATTTAAATTTATAATTAGATCTCATATGAATATTTCTTATAAATGTAACAAAATTTTCTTTGGTTATTACAAGGTCAAGAGCTAGAGATCGTATAATTGAAGGTACAAGTGGACCAAATTGGTACGAAGTATGTGTACTGGGCATGGGTCAGCAGTAATTGGTCAAGAGTAAAGAATAGAAAAATTATTGGAGTTCCATATTGAATTGTTATCTCTATTGAATATTGATAGCTGCTTGCCAACTAATGGTAACAGAGCAGACAGTGTTGCATTAATGGCTTGCGCATTGCGTTGGCATCTATATCCACCTGCAATTGGCAGCATTAAAAAGCCTCTTCCTTTTATTTCTTTAATCTAATTTTACGATATACGGGATTAATGTTACAAGTTTAACTATAAAATTACATATTCATCTATAAACACAACATATATAATAATATAATCTTTTATAACACGAGAAGTACAAGATAGTATTGACCATCTGACATGTTAAGTTACAAATATACCGTCAACAGCAAAGCTAGTTCGTTCGAGTCTTTGTCGAGTCTATTCGCTCATATAGTCATCGTTACTACCTTAGCCAGTCGGGACGGCGGGGATCGGCTCGACTTGGCAAGTAGACTTGTGTTAATAGACATGTAGTCAAGTATGTAATGTTGATTTCATATTTCAAAAATACAATGTATTAAATGTTTATATTTTATTTTTCTTGATCTAATCTATAGGGTAGGCTTGTTAGATCTTGCCCCTTGTTTCTTAGGGCCATCGGATCATTGAATCTTTGGTCAAACTTAGAACTCAGATTAATTTCAATTCCTCAGCAGCCACCTTCAAGTAGAGTAAGAATGTGGCAGGTTTGGATATATACCATGTTAGGTTTTTAATGCTATACAAGTGGATAATCATCACCTATGGCTATGAAATATCATTTTATATTAGTGTAAATTAAATGAATATAACATGCACTATAATAGTTTGATGTAGAATTTACAATTTTCCTCTATGTTCGGGAGAAATATGAATTTTGCATTAATTTTACATCAACCTACACTTGACAGCAGCTGTAACAATATTTTAAATGGTTGACATACTATATATCTATAGCTGACTTTGCTCAACAATTTGATCAGTTAAATACTTGATAATATTAATTATTAATTATTGAAGCTAGTTGCCCTGGTGATCGATCAACAAAATTACTAAAAAAATTATATGCTAGTAATGAACCAATTGTTTCAAGTACTGACGCGCAATTATCTTGTAAATGTGGGCTACATTTTTAATTAATAGTACATACATTTATCTGAAAGAGAAAGCTTAACCTCTCTGCTTGGATTAGGTGCCGTGACTCATGAAGATGTGTATGTTAATTATTTATTTAATTGATTCTAGTGTAATTTTAATTCAACAATTTGCATGCGTTTTGTTTTCCCATTGACTAATGCGAAGCCTATATATATATTTATCACAAGCAAGTTCGACGTAAGAAACATTTAAATTGGGATTTTAAAAATAATTGAACATATTTCATTCGCCATATGACACATGTTGAGAGCAAGTGTGCCCCCTTGCGACTAGTTTATCTTTTATAATTTACCCTTATTAGTTTATCCTTATCTCAATCTAAAGATCGAACATGTAAACATAAATGGTATTCAATTTAGTTGTCTAGAATAGAACTCTAATACCGTAAACTAATTTTATATATATATATATATATATATATATATATATATATATATATATATATATATATATATATATATATATATATATAAAAGCAAGAAACTTACGCCAATAAGATTTGTACCTATTGAATTACAGAAATTGAATGAAATTTACAGAAGAATTCGATCAAAGATAACCGAATTTTCCAGAGATAAATCAGAACGAAAAGAAAGAAGAATTGAAGAAGAAGAAGAGGAAGAAGTTGTTAACTAACTATTTATAAGTTAGTTACATATGGTATAAGTTGCTCAGCTAAGAGTACAAGCTTGACTAAAGGTCAATAATAAAATAATTGTAGCGCCAATCCTTCAGTCTTGATTGCTTGTCAATTGAGTCCTTGAATAGTGATTAACTCTTGATAAATTGCAAAATGATACAAAAACTTGTCTGATACAAGTTTCTGTCCTTCATAAACTCTGTTACCCTCCCTCAAGAGGAGCATGAATATTCTTCATTTTCATCTTGGACTTGAACTCAATAAAAAGCGGTGATGCAAGTGGTTTTGTATAGATATCTGCAGCTTGATGTGTGTTCTTGATGTGTAGCAATTGAATAGTCAAATCCTTGATTTTATCTCTAATGAGATGACAATCAAGCTCAATATGCTTGGTCCTCTGATGTAACATAGGGTTATGAGCTAAATGAAAGGTTGATTTATTATCTGTATATATGAGAACAGGCTGAGAATGAGGAATCTGCAAGTCCTTCAAGATATAAAGCAACCATTGTGCCTCACATGTGGCATTTGTTGCTGCTCTGTACTCTGCCTTTGTGGAGCTTCTACTGATGACTTGTTGATTCTTGGATTTCCATGAGACTAGTGAATTACCCAAATAGAAAGAATAACCAGTGATGCTCCTTATCTTGACATCCAGCCTAATCTGAATCTGAATATCCTTTCAAATGCAAATCATTAGTTGTGGTCCTGTGGAGTAATATAACCCTTCACATGGTGTGCCTTTCAAGTACCTGAGAACTCTATGCACAGCTGATAAATGAAGATCAGTAGGTGAGCACATAAAACTGACTAAGTACTTGAACACTAAAAGAACTCTGATACAGCTGCTACATGATAAGTGTATTGGACAAAATTCGCTCTTTATCAACTAGACTGACAAACCAGCCCATCAAGGCTACGGCCCAATCCGCGATCCACTAGTGAGTCCATCTTGACTTCATACGCGAGTTGGACTCCAAAGTCCAGTTAGCGAACCCACCTAGCTAAGTCATCCATCCAATAGTCCACATGCTATCTGACTCACTCGACCTCGCCAACCTTCCAGCTGGTTGGCAAGATAGCTAGCTCACCCAGCTCGCCCGACCTTGCCAGCTACCGAAGTGGTTGACAAGCTAGTTAGCTCACCTCGCATGACTGACTATGTCAGTCAACACTCGACTAACAAACTAACCAACTCATATTGCTTGGCTGACTCAGTCAGTCAGTAAGCAACCGACTTGAAAGGACTCCTCCAACTACGTGGGACAAAGTCCAACCCACTTAGCCAGGTCCAACAGCTTCACCCGAGATTCGCGGACAGACCCCAACGACATATGAACTATATAGAGAAGGATGGGGAGACGTGGAAGGGGCATCGCATTCTGACTGCAACAAACCTTAGCAATCAATCTCTCACGCCTCCATCTCTCTCAAGCTCTCTGATCAACATCAACCGTCACCTACCATCATCCACCATTGTCCATCACCATCCACCGTCATCCACCATCATCATCCACCTTTGTCCGTCACCATCCACCATCACCAATCACTGTCCGACGACGACTAGCTAGCTCCCTCCTACAAGGTCAGCTAGCCTCTCGCAGGTGCTCGTCCGTACTCTGCCGAACCGACTCAACAAGCAGGATAAGTCGACGCTTGCCATCATCTCTCTCTCTTTCTTTCATTTAATTACTCCTTCTATCGGTCATCTACCTTGAGCGTCGGAGTCCCTTTGGTCGGCACCACACCGGTGTCACCTCAGAATCTCACGTCTCTGTTTGCTATTGTTGTCTTGCAGGTTGTCGGTGCCCCCAATCTCTAACCCTAATTTGATTGTAGATTTCTGAGCGTCTACATTTGGCGCCCGCCGTGGGGCCCCGGCTATCAAGAAAGGTAATCCAGTAGCAACCGCGACACGCTAAGCAATCCGCCATGACGCACTCAGACGAATACGTTCTCGAAGAGGTAGAGGAGATGGACGTCACCGCTCAGATCAGAGTCTTGGCGGCCCAGATGCAAGAGAATGCCAAGAAGATCAAGCTCCTTCAGGACGAGAACCGCGTTGTCCGCCAGGAGAACTTACTCTTGAAGGAAAGGGTTGAGTCTGTCGTCCACCAGGAGGCTCCAACATTGGACGCGACCTCGTCTCACCGACTGACTCATGGCATTGGGGTTGAGAACCCACCATGCAATACGATTTAGGCTTGCCAGCTAACCTTTGAAGAGACGGAAGGGGTGATTCCCGTAACTCCAGTCTCTCAAGTGGTGAGTGCTCCGCCAAGGCCAGCCCTTGAGATCACTTATGGTACCACCAGCAGGAGGGTTTCATTCGAGGCTGCTAACCCAAGGATGAACGACGAATCACCACAACAACGCAACCAAAGCGCAAGTCAGGAAGATCACTTGCTAACCCTCTCTGCAGGTCACGGAAGTAGCAACGAGGAGCTAGCCTCCAATCTGGTGAGCTTAGAAGAGATGATCCAAAGGATCCCTGGAGTGCCAGCACCGATCAAGAAGAGCTTACCCAACAGCTTTGCCGACTCTCCCTTCGTCGCCACTATAGCCTTGGTGTAGATGCCAACCAAGTTCACCTTCCCAAGCATGAAGCTCTATGATGGAACGACGGACCAGGACGACCATGTCTCATAGTACAAGCAGAGGATGTTCACCATAGCCATCCCCAGGGATCTCCGTGAGGCATGCATGTGCAAAGGGTTTGGTTCCACCGATCGGACAAATTTCTACAATGGTATACCAACTTACCCAACAATTTCATTTCTTCTTTTGCCCAATTAGTCGACTGCTTTGTGGAACAATTCACAAGCAGTCGTAAGCTTTTGAAACTGTCGAACGACTTATATAGCTTCCGGCAAAGACCTAACGAATCTCTCATGGAGTACGTCGCAAGATTCAACAAGGAGAAGGTGTCAATCCCCAATTGCAACAAGGACACTGCTGTCAATGCCTTCGGCAAATGGTTGCCACCCAACTCGGGGTTGTACAAGAAGCTGACCATGTACCCCTGCCGAACAATGGAAGACGTGCTTGCCAAAGCATGGGCTCATATAAAATGGGAGGAGGATGATGCCAACAGACCTTACATGTCAAGCCAAAGTGTTCGCAAGGAGCCCAAACCTGACAGACGAGTTGAACGAAGGGTTTCAGACTATCGTGCTAGGCCATACCCAACTGAGAGAAGACATGGACCTGTTGTGAATCCACCTCGCCCTCCAATCCAACAAAGGAGGACAGAAACCCGAGCACCACCTCCGAATTACTCCCTCAACATTGAACCAGAGGAGTGTGTAGCAGTCATGAAAAGCATGGGTGACAGAGTTAGATGGCCAGGAAAACTCAGGACACCTCCAGATCAAAGAAACTCCAACAAGTGGTGTGAGTTTCATGGAGACCATGGCCATACAACTGCATAGTGCATTTCCCTGCGATTGGAGGTAGCCGAGCTCTTGAAGAGAGGGCACTTGACGGAGTACCTCTCTGACAAAGGTAAAAAGACCCTCACCAGTCGGCAGGGCACTGATCTGCCTGAGCCCCCTCAGACCAACAAGATAATCAATGTAATCTCTGGGGGGGGGGGGGGGTTAGAGATCAGCGGTGTCTCATACTCTGCGGTGAAGCGCCATAGTAGGCAAACGGTAAGGCTTGAGCCTAACGCTCGCAGGGCATCAGACACCTCTTCGTCTGACTTGACTATTAGCTTCTCAGACCAAGAGTCTAAGCAACTAATCAGTCCTCATGACGATGCATTAGTTATTTCAATTCTTATTGCATACTGTCTTACGAAGAGAGTTATCATTGACAATGGGAGCTCTGCTAACATCATTTTTCTAGATGCTCTGACAGAAATGGGCATAGATGAGACTGCCATCCTTCGCCAGCCGACAACTCTATATGGCTTCAGTGGAGAAAAGAAGTACACGGTTGGGAGTGTTACCATTCTTGTCTATGCAGAAGGCGTCAACCTACCAACGAAGTTCCTGATTGTAGATAGTCCGTCAAGCAACAATTCCATCCTTGGTAGGCCGTGGATTCACGAGATGAAAGCAGTACCGTCAACCTACCACCAGGTGATTCGCTTCCCTACCAAGTGGGGGGGTGAAAGATATTTTTGGGCAACAGCGGGATGCGAGGACATGTTACATGGAAGCCTCGAAGCCCAAGGCAGCAGAGTTATAGCAATTATAGCAACTCAACCCCCCAGTTGACCCGGACCAGCCGGGGATGGAAGAGCTCGATGAAGTTCAGATTCACCCAGACTATCCAGATCACAAATTTCAGATTGGGGCAAGGTTGAGGCCAGAGCTAAGAGAGCAGCTGGTCACATTTCTCAAAGTTCACCATGACTGCTTTGCTTGGTCACATGCAGACATAGTGAGTCGACCAGAGGTTATCACCCGGACTTGAGGTTGATCCAGATTACCCACCACCAGGGCGAAGCGGAAGTTCGCTCCAGAGCGGAACAAGGTTATCAATGAAGAAGTCCAAAAGTTGCTTGATATCGGGTCAGTCCGCGAAGTACATTACCCGGACTAGTTAGCCAACGTTGTGGTAGTAAAGAAGAAAAATGGCAAGTGGCGAGTGTGCATAGACTTCACTGACCTCAACAAAGCATGCCCGAAGGATTCTTTTCCACTTCCACACATAGACATGCTAGTGGACGCTACAAAAGGACATGAGCTTCTAAGCTTCATGGACGCATTCTCAGGTTACAACCAGATATTGATGCACCCTGAAGATCAAGAGAAGACAGTCTTCGTCACAGAGAGGGGAACCTTCTGTTACAAGGTCATGCCCTTTGGACTCAAGAATGCGGGAGCCACTTACCAGCGCCTAGTCAACCGCATGTTCGCTAGCATGCTGGGGGACACCATGGAGGTGTACATTGACGACATGCTAGTCAAGTCACTGGTCGCCGACCAACACCTAGACCATCTCCGCCAAGCCTTCTCAGTTCTCCGCAGATACAACATGAAGTTGAATCCAGCCAAGTGCTCCTTTGGAGTCTCCTCTGGAAAATTCCTTGGATACTTGGTCACACAAAGAGGTATTGAGGCTAACCATGATCAAATTCGTTCTATTGCTAACATCCCTTCCCCCAAGTGTGTTAAAGATGTGCAGAAACTGACTGGGAGGCTAGTAGCCCTCAGTAGATTCATACCCAAATCATCCGAGAAGTGTCGTCCATTCTTTGACACTTTACGGAAGAGCAAAGATTTCCAATGGACAGGCGAGTGTGAGGATTCCTTGCAACAAATCAAGCGTTATCTTACCACATCTCCAGTACTATCGAAGCCCAAGGTTGGAGAGACTCTGTTCATTTACCTTGCAGTCTCCAACATAGCACTAAGCGGCGTCCTAGTCAGAGAAGAAGATGGAAACCAACTCCCAGTCTACTACGTGAGCAAGTCCTTACTAGACGCAGAGACTCGGTACAGCCAGCTGGAGAAGCTAGCCCTAGCACTAGTCACCTCAGCAAGGAAGCTACGCCCTTACTTCCAATGCCATCCAGTCGTAGTCCTCACCAGCTTTCCACTTCGCATTATCTTGCACAAGCCAGAGGTTTCTGGTAGACTTTCAAAATGGGCAGTTGAACTCAGTGAGTACGACGTCTCCTTCCAGCCCTGCACGGCCATCAAGTCACAGGCGCTTGCGGACTTCATAGCGGATTTCACTCCAACCGAATTAGGTCAAGCGGAAAAGGAGTTATTTTGCTTACAGGAGAAGGACAACTTGCAGTGGAAGCTCTCAGTCGATGGCTCCAGCAATACCAAAGAAAGTGGGCTCGGCATAGTCCTTACCTCGCCAGACGGAGACACAATCCAAAGAGCCATCCGATGTGAATTCAAAGCAACCAACAACGAGTCCGAATATGAGGCGCTTATAGCTCGCCTCAACTTAGCTCGGGACATGGGCGTAAAAATCATTCAGGTACAATCGGACTCACAGTTAGTAGTTAACCAATTGCAGGGCTCTTACCAAACCAGGGATACCAAGATAGCTGCCTATCTCCAGCTAGTCAAGGAGTTGCAGTCGTCCTTCGAGGAGTTCTCTATTTTGCAGGTACCAAGGATGGACAACAACTACGCAGACGCCCTTGCCAACCTAGGAGCAGCCATCCAAACCACAACACCAATGACTATTCCTGTAGTGTATGTACAATGGTCTGCAACATGGAAGGGTGAGCCCGCCAACTAGACAATGGCTGATATAACAATTGAGTCAAATTGGATGACTCCATTAATATTGTACTTGTCCAACGGAAACTTCCAGAAGACAAAAGCGAGGCAAGGAGGGTAAAGGCAAAGGCAGCCCGCTTCACGCTCCTCGACGGACAACTCTATAGGAGATCCTATTCAGGACCCCTACTCAGGTGCGTAACTAATAATGAAGCCAGACATGTTCTGACTGAGTTTCATACAGGAGAATGCGGCAACCACTCCGGAGCCAGAAGTCTTGCCCACCGAGCACTAACAACCGGGTACTATTGGCCAACCATGAGGGCTGATGCTCTAGACTTTGTGAGAAGATGTGACTCATGCCAAAGACACTCACACATCAGCCACCTCCCACCAGAGAGGCTACACCCATCCTTTGCTCCATGGCCTTTTATGAAATGGGGGATGGACATAGTAGGGAAACTACCTACTGCACCAGGCCAACGAGTGTACATGCTCGCAGTAACTGATTACTTCACCAAATGGGTGGAAGCAGAAGCCTTCAAGCAAGTCCGTGACACAGAGGTAAAAAATTTCATTTGGAAACATGTGATCTGCATGTACGGAGTCCCCTACGAAATCGTGACAGACAATGGCTCCCAGTTCATAAGCTATGAGTTTCAAGCTTTTTGCAAAGAATGGGGAATCAAGCTTACATTCTCCACTCCACGCTATCCCCAAGCGAATGGACAAGCGGAGTCGACCAACAAGACTATCATGAACAGTCTCAAAAAACGGCTGAAACAAGCAAAAGGAGCATGGGCATATGAACTTCCAGGCGTCCTATGGTCATACCGAACCACACCAAGGACCCCAACTGGAGAAACACCATTCAACATGACATATGGAATTGAAACAGTCATACCCATAAAAGTGGGACTACCCACAACAAGATACAAAATGGCTAGCGAGCAGACCAACGATGCAGAATTGGCACACGAGCTCGACTTGGTTGATGAACTCAGAGAAAGAGCCATGATCCGGAGCGCCGCCTACCAACAGAACGCTGCACAACACTTCAACAGGAACATTTGCGTACGAACCTTTAAGCAAGACGATTGGGTTTTACGCAGGGTATTCCAGAACACAAAGGAGACAGGAGCTGGAAAGCTTGGAACAAATTGGGAAGGTCCTTACAAAATCACAAAGGTAGTAGGCAACGGAGCTTACAAGCTAGAAACCAAGGAAGGACGACAGATAGCCAACAGCTGGAACGCCATCCACCTAAAAAGGTATTTTTTTGATACACTTGTTATTTCGAGGTTGATCTTTTGTTGAGAACACCCCGAACTGACCAGGGGCAAGTCGGTTATCTAACCCCGCCCCACCCCCCATAAACGTCTTGTAGGAGCATGAGACATACAACTAGTCTCCATTCCTTGATGCTCACAAGTCACGCAGCAGCATGGGCATACACGTCCTCGGTGAAGGTACAAGGCGCTAGCTGGTCACCTAACCCAGCTATGCAGGTCAGTCAACCGCCCCACCCCCTAACCTTTCCAAGAGGATCGATTCCACTCATGTTGCAGGATGGCGTCTCATGATTACGGCTAAAGTAACGCCACGTGACATATCTTACTTTCAAGTGATCATCCAAAAGATACTGCTCAACAAAGCCAACCATCCATCAGGCTGAGCAACAAAACACGTGGATTCACATCTATTCTGATTGGCTTGCACTTGCTTAATCCGTGAGATGCGCCAAAAACAGCTCCATGGTTTAGACAAGTGCAAGCCTTTCAAAATTTATGATCACTACCATACAAGGAATGTTAGCTCCCTGCACCTGTTAGCAGGTAGACTGTACAACAGATCAGGCAAACAAGAGCTCCCTGCCTATTCCAGCAATCTCAATCAATTTATTGAGCCTAGTTGCCAGCAAAAATAAACAGACAGGCCTGACTTGCTGCCACACCATTTGTTTTCTAAGGTATGAACCAAAGTCGCCTTTTGAGATTGATTTCTCTCTAACACAAACGATCTGACCAGAGGCTAGTCGGTCAACTAACCCGACTAGGCAGGACGGTTCAACGCCTACCCTCTCCAAGAGGGTCCATCACTGAATTCTACAGCCAGGACACAGGGTGAACTCCACAAAATCAACCGTCTGACAAACGCAGCTTGACATCCACATGGAAGTCGGCAATGGCATCCACCGCAAGTCGATCGCCACCTAGCCGTCGATTGACGACTTGGCATCCACCGCAAGTCGACGCGACTTGACACCGCCGCAAGTTGATCGACACCCACCGTCGACCGCGACTTGACACCCACTGCAGATCGACACCCGGTAGTGACAGACGCAAGATGGCACCCACCGCAAGTCGACCGACCCAACGCCGTCAGTCGACATACATAGATTTCTGACTGACCCAGCGTGGCACAAATTCGATGAAGTAGGCGGACCAACACAATAATAGTTCAAGCACTACTCCTTTGGACTAGAGCTTAAACTGGGGGACAAACCTAGTAGACAGAATCCAACAGTACCAAGCGCGTCGTCGAGAGGTTAGCCTGCTATTTTTCATTCAAACTAGACTTGTAAGACAAGCATGACTGCATGATTTATGAATATGTCTGACTCTCCATCATGAACTACGTTTTAGTATAAATTCTAAGAACAACACATCTTTAACTTCATGTGTTATTCACTACTTTGAGCTACTTTACTCATGTATGATAATTTCAGTCGAATACTTATGTATTTGAGATTATGTTTGTTGCAACTATCATACAAGTTCAAATATGAGACATAACATCCCATAGCCTACGCGGCTCGAGACATCCCAGGAACAACCCAAAATAAACTCCAAGGCCACAATAAACATACATTATCGATCTAACCCTACAAGGGTAATACAAACAACAATGTTTAAATACGAATGACAGAAAGTACTGGGAAGTCAAATCCAGCGAGATACAACATAAACGACAAAAGAAATAACCCATAAGATTGATAGGTGAAGACTGAACCACTGGCTTAGAAATGACAGCATTGGCATGTGCAACTTGTGGTGCAGAATTCTCATCAACATCAAAAGGTTTTATCTGCATATACTTCAAAAAACTTTCATACACATCAGGTGGACAAACATCAAAAGAATCACTAGGCTCATCAAAAGTATGCTGAGAAGAAACCAAATGTGCAGATGCTCTCCCATTAGACTTCATTGGCTTAACACCTTTCCAATTAGGTGGATAGCCAATCAACTGATAGCATCTCTCTTTAGTGTGACCAGTCATACCACAATTTGAACATTTCATTGGCTTCTTAACATCTTTCTTATAAGCTGCAAACTTAGCCATAAAAGCCATAGCCTCATCTCTATCACAACCAGCAAACATGGCAACAGAATCAGTAGTTGATAAAGTTCTCTGACTCTCTTCTTGGAGTAACAAAGAGTAAACCTTAGTTAAAGGAGGAATAGGCTGCATAGAAATGATCTGACTACGCAAATGAGAATAGCTCTCATTCAACCCCACAAGAAACTTTACAACATCTCTTTGTTGTGAAACAGCCAAACGACTAGGCAAATTACAAGTACATTTTCCACACTCACAAGTAGGAACAGACTTATAGTTGATATACTCATCCCAGAGACTCTTAAAACTATTATAGTAAGTGATAAGATTCTGAGAACCCTGAGAAACTCTAGTCATTTGTTGCTCCAACTGAAAAATGCGAGTACCATCACACTTAAGATATTGCATATGCAATTCATCCAAAAAAAACCCTTGCCACCTTAAAAGAGAGCAAAGTCTTACGAACATCAGGTGCAACAGAACACATCAACCAAGCCAATAACAAGCATTCACACGCGTCCAAGCAGAAAACATAACAACATCAGTAGACGGGGGAATTGGAACAGTACCATCCAAAAAACCCATCTTACTCTTAATAGTTAACCCCAGAACAACATATTTCATCTAAGCTTCAAAATTATCACCTGTAAAAGTCTCAAAAATGACTTTACAAACAGGATGATTAGCCGGATGAATATAATAAACACAATTCGGATCTTCATTGGGACTGGAAAACACATCGTCATTCCATTCAAGCGCCATTTGAAAGATCAAAACGAATTATCAACAAGAATCTGGAAGTAACCGTCAAGCATAAAAAACAAACACAAACGAAAAATCGAAAATTCGATCAAAATGATCGATGAATCGAGCAATGCACAACGGAAATCAACAAACGGAATATTTCTCGGCAATGATACCATATTGAATTACATAAATTGAATGAAATTTACAGAATAATTCGATCAAAGTTAACCGAATTTTACAGAGATAAATCAGAACGAAAAGAAAGAAGAATTGAAGAAGAAGAAGAAGTTGTTAACTAACTATTTATAAATTAGTTACAGAAGGTACAAGTTGCTCAGCTAAGAGTACAAGCTTGACTAAAGGTCAATAATAAAATAATTGTAGCGCTAATCCTTCAGTCTTGATTGTTTGTGAATTGAGTCCTTGAATAGTATTTGAATGTGCAATCAACTCTTGATAAATTGCAAAATGATACAAAAACTTGTCTGATACAAGTTTTTGTCCTTTATAAACTATGTTAGAAAACCATGCACCTTCTACTTGGACATTGAGACATATACGCATCAAATTCAAATTAAATAAGTAAGATGAACGAACAAATGAGATTTGAATTGAATTACAAATTTACACAATGACACTTTATAAATTATTGTATTACTTTGATAACCTACGTATCACTTAGATTAATGCCACTAACTATCCAACGTTCTTACTCCCTCCCAAAATGATAACGACATCTGTCTATACATATATAGTAGTTTTGATCAAGAATTGCAAAAATATAAGGACTGCTAAACCCATATATATTAATTAGAATTTATTTGTGAATTTATTTAATTTTGTATATCTATACTTTAATTGTCGTGAATATACTCCATTAAAAACACTCATGTATTTTGAGATATACATAAAAAAAGAATTCGTCCCTATTATTTTGATGCTGATGAATTAGTTATCAATTCTCACAACAATTGGCTAATGTGAAAACCAAATTTATAAAATTCAAGGCGAGACATCAATATGCTTGTCTACTCGGTACGATGATTTTTCAATTTCTAGTGTCAAACTTGCACGGGCTTTGATTAGTAATATGCAAACGCAAAGTCATGATACTACTATATATTCTTCCTAATTAAACATTCAAACACAGTGTAATAATTTGAACAAATGCCGAAAAGCGCTTATTGGGGTCAAAAAAGGACAAGAACAAAGATCGTGAATTAGAGATCAATGTTAACTTGTTAAGTGAACATGTAAAGCATGATATTTATTTAAAGTATGTGGCTTTAGAATGTCTAGCTAGCTAGCTTCTCTTAATTAGCCACTAATCCGGATTCCTTGAGCTGGATTACGTACAGTAAGTCATGGTATATGCCTAACCCTAGCTGGCTAGTGGAGTTTTTTAAGCACCCGACTTTTTATTAGGTTTCTGTTGCCTGCTGAATATTCGTGTAACTGTGTAAGTCGTGTTTATACTTGTCTTCAACACTGAGTCCTTTCATTAAGTGAAAATTCGAGAATTTACTATTTTTCAGATGGTTTATTTTGAAGTTTCCCTGAGACAGTCGAGGGATTAAGAAGGACAGACATAACATACACATGGAAACTATGTTAAATTATAAAGTATTATTGATATCGTTTAAAACATTATATTTATACTCGATAACAACAACCCATCTCTCAAGTCCATCATCAATGTAGATTTCTTCAAATACTTGTGTTTAGTTTGACATTGGAAGAAAGTCCAACGTTTTGCCACCTGCATTAGTAAGGGGTATGTTGATGTTTTTAAATATAATTATAATGTTTCAACAATATCACCAATTTTAACATCCTATAACCATTGTCAGCACCCCTTTTAGTCCCTCAATATGTCAGAACCAAGAGAACTATTCGAAACTATTAGTACTATATAGTACTGGAGTACTGAGCAATAGTAGATTTTATTTCAACATGACTTTTTCATTCAAAATTTTTGAAATAAATATGTTAATGAAGAATAGAAACCTCTTGATTGCCTCGTTGTTAAAACGCGTGTTGTATACTATTTAGTTTTTACCTTAAAAAATTATACTCCCTCAATTTCAAAAAAGTTGTTACATTTTACTATTCAGCGGTCAACTGTCTCCGTGTTTGACCACAATTTACTCTTAAACGATATTAATAAATAAATTATTAAAATCATATAATAAAAATTTAGTAATTAAATTTTTATTATATGATTCTATTAAATTATTTACTATTATCGTTTATGAGTAATTTTTGGTCAAACTCGAAGACAGTTGACCGGTCAAAGTCAAAATGTAACACTTTCTCTGAAATTGAGGGAGTACTATTTTTTTCATTCCTTTTTCTTTCAAGTGTTTAAATACATGCATGAACACAAAGTCTTGAAAGAGACGTGTATTAGTGAGAGACCTGAAAGACGGGTTGATGTTTTTAAATATATGTGTAATGTATTAAACAATATCAATAATGTTTTATAAGTGAACATTTTATATTATTTTTCATGTAATGTATATTATCGATGTTTTTAGTAAAATATGTAATATTTTTAGATATAATTGTAATGTTTGTCCGTCTTTTTTAGTCTTTATATAATACTGTCTCTTCAGAGACTTACTCGTGCACTTTTGTGATTCTAAAGGGGGAAGAAAAAAAAAAGTTGCACTTTTGTGTGAAGTTCTGGCCCAATTAGTTCGTTTTTTGGAGTTGATGATCAGCAAGTCATATGGAGTTATCAGTTATGGACTATGGAGTATATGTTCAATTCAACTGCTGAAGAGACGAGACTTGGCCCAATCAGCCTGGACCTTGGAACACATCAAATTTACGTTAAACCATGCCCAAGTCTAGTTTCCCGAAGCTTTTTATGCTTGAACTAAGATATCACATGTTTTAAGTACGTATTCATGAACGAATAGCTTGAATACATTTTCCAGATATATTTGTGTTAAGCACAATCAATCGATAACAAAACAACAATCCAAATCCGATCAAACAACTTCGAAACTCCGATCAAACACAAAACGCATAAATTGTAAATGACACAAGTGTTTACATGGTTCGACAAATGCCTACATCCACGGGAGCAACCAAATAATCTTTATTGATCAATACAAATCGATTACAATAAGCTTCAATCGAAAACTTGCAGAGAAGAGAGAAAAACGGAGAAGAATGAAGAACAGAAGAATGAAAAGTGACAGTTAAGTCTGTTACAAAAGAAAACGTAATCTTCTACAATAGAAACGTTATTCTACTTATACTCATTTGTTTCCGTCTTCTTACGTCACTTCACATGTCATCATCCAATCACAGATTGACACATCACCTGGACTAAGTGGAAACGCGCTTTTAAGTGTATGTTTTAATCTTCTTCCTTCTTCTCAATGCACAACAACAGAACAAGAACAGAAACCATGTTCTTTCTTCCTCTTTTCTTCAATCTTTCAACACCAAATTCATCTACTCTACAAATCTCCACCTTAGATTGAATTCCTCTCTGATTAACTCCAAGATACTCCTTAAGGTTGGAGCAAACATTTCTGCACTTTCATCAAGGAAGAACACAACTGGAACTTTGCTATTGGCACAACTTTTGTCAAACTATCTGACATGTTCATAGAAGTGTGAATCTTCTCCAGTTTAATACTTCCTTCACCAATGACATCTCTAATGTAATACAACCTTACATCAATATGCTTTGTCCTCTCATGATACACTTGATGTTTTGCTAGCTGATAGCACTTTGATTATCAGAGAAGATAGTAACACAATCTTGATTATAGCCAAGCTCCTTTAACAAGCCTTTAAGCCATAGAGCCTCCTTGATTGCTTCAGTGAGTGCAATAAACTCTGTCTCAGTAGTAGATAAAGCCACCACAGGCTGTTGAGAACTTTTCCAACTGATAGCTGTCCCATAAAGAGTGAAAACATAACCTGTGTTAGACTTCATTGTATCTGGATTAGCTGCAAAATCTGCATCCACATAGCCTACTAAAGGTTGATCAATGTTCTCTGCAACTTTAAAATATAAACCATCATCTGTAGTTCCCTTTAAGAATCTCAGTACACCTTTTACTACTTCCCAATGAATATATCCAGGATTGCTCATGAACCTACTGATAACACTCATAGCATAAGCCAAATTAGGCCTGCAACACACCATTGTGTACATGATGCTTCCAACTGCACTAGCATATGGTATTGTTTTCATTCTCTGCATTTCCTCTTCAGTGGTTGGACAATGAGTAGCTGGGACTTTAATACTTTGACTAATAGGAACTGATGCTGGTTTATACTCATGAATCTTGAATTTGTGCAAAACTTTAGTCAGATAACTCATCTGTGTAAGTGTAGTAACTCTTTGATCATTGCTCCTGCAGATATCCACGCCTAGTATTCTCTTTGCATATCCAAGATCCTTCATCTCAAATTCTTTATTTAGATATGTTTTTACTTGATCAATCATGGACTTGCATTTGCCAGCAATCAATATATCATCAACATACAGTAACAGGTATAGGAAACTTGTGTTCTGATCACCTTTTCTATATATATACAACTGTCATAACAGCTCCTTATAAATCCCACAAATGTAACAAACTCATCAAATCTCTTATACCATTGCCTTGGTGATTGCTTGAGACCATACAGAGATTTCTTGAGTAAACAAGCCTTAGTGATTGCATTGTTCACTTTAACTCCATTAGGTATCTTCATATATATATATATATATATATATATATATATATATATATATATATATATATATATATATATATATATATATATATTTTTTTTTTTTTTTTCTTCAAGATTTCCATGAAGAAATGATGTCTTATTATTCATCTGCAGTAAATATAAACCAAACTGAGTAACTATTGACAACAAAATCCTGATTGAAGTATGCTTCACAACTGGAGATCAGAATATTTCATTATAATCTATCCCTCATTCTCTTTGTGTAAATCCTCCAGCTACCAATCTAGTTTTAAATCTCACAGATCCACCAATTGCAGACTCATCTTTCTTCTTGAATATCCATTTGCATCCCACTAACTTTGCATTCTTAGGTGCTGAGACAATACTCCATGTATTATTCTTGTGCATTCTTAGGTGTTTCTCTTTTCTTGATACAACTTATGTGTAGTTTTGTTCAGGGTAGCACAGATCTTCAGCTATGCTCAAATCATAAGAAATCATGTAAGATTTACCAATTCTACCAAAATCAAACATATCAGGTGCCTGCCTAGTTGATCTTATTGCTCTCTCAGTGATCTGTGTGTTTAAATGATCAATATCACCTGTAGATGTGTCATTTTCATGATGAACTTGAGTGTCAGAATCCTATATTTCATTGATAGACTCCACCTCAACCTTGATATCATCATGAATTTCATTAGAGATTACTCCATCAGATGCCTCATCAATGGGAGACACAAGTAACTCATTGTTAGCTCCATCTGTAGGTTTGAGAGGCATGATTTCTTCATTGAAGATTACATTTCTGCTCAGTATGCATTTCTTTTGATCTATACTCCATAGTTTGTACCCTTTAACACCAGTGGGATACCCAAGAAACACACATCTCAGAGCCCTAGCATCAAGCTTGTCTTGTTTAACATGCACCAAACCAAGACAACCAAATACTTTTAAGTGATTATATTTAGATGCATGACTAGACCACATCTCTTCAGGTGTTTTAAACTTCAGAGCAGATGTAGGACTTCTATTTATGAGATAGCATGCAGTATTAGCTGCTTCTCCCCAAAATCATTTACTAAGTTTTGAGCTGTTCAACACACACCTTATTCTTTCAAGTATTGTCCTGTTATACCTCTCAGCAACTCCATTCTGCTGTGGTGTAGCTGGTATAGTTCTATGCCTGATGATCCCTTTAGACTTGCAGTAATCATTGAATTCAGTTGACAGATACGCTAAATCATTATCTGTCCTGAGATATCTCAATTTTCTCCCAGTTTGATTCTCAACTTCACTTAACCAATCTCTGAACTTAGTGAATGCCTCATCTTTGGATTTTAATATTATAACCTAAGCTTTCCTGGATAAATCATTATTAATGGACATGTAGTATTTTCCACCATTTAGAGTTTCAACCCTAGCATGTCCCCATAGGTCTGAATGCACATAATCAAGAATAGCTTTAGTGACATGTCTTCCTATATCATAGCTTGACTTGTATGCCTTCCCTAGTACACAGTTTTCACAGAGTTGTAGCTTTGAGATTTGATCTCCACATAACAAATCTTGTTTAGCTAGCTCCTTGAGACCTCTCTCACTTAAGTGTGCTAGTCTATTGTGCCATAATTGAGTTTTGCCATTCATTGGCACAGTGGAGACAACACTTGACAGACC
Source organism: Plantago major (assembly GCA_026545765.1). NCBI lineage: Eukaryota > Viridiplantae > Streptophyta > Magnoliopsida > Lamiales > Plantaginaceae > Plantago > Plantago major. Next base: position 89,376,454 of record CM048842.1, read on the forward strand.
ATTCACAACTTCACCTTGCAGATAATACAAGCCATTCCTGAGATCAGCTTTGATCACTGGTATATCACCTTTAAACACTTGCATGACACCATTTACTGATCCATACTTATATCCCATCTTATCTAAAGTACCAAGAGATATAAGATTTCTCCTTAAGTCAGGTATAAACCTCACACCTGATAGGATTCTAACAACTCCATCATGCATTTTGATCCTGACATTACCAATTCCCATAATGGCACATGCATGATCATCACCAAGTAATACACTACCACTGTGCTCATATTTGAAACTTTCAAACCAATCTTTAATATGATACATGTGAAAGGAACAGCCTGAGTCTAGAATCCAATTTAAACTAGAGCTGGAGTTAGTGATAGAAAATACCTCAGCTTCATCATAGACATTAGAAGCTTCTGCAAGATCAGCTATATGTGCTCCACCTTGAGCCTGTGATCCTGCATTCCTCTTTTCTCTCTTTAAGAGAAAACAATTCTTCTTTAAATGTCCAGGTTTCTTGCAGTGAAAACACTTTCTCTTCTCAGAGTTGTCACCTGAACCAATCATGGGATCCTTGTGAGATTTGAGCTTCTTGTTTTTCATAGCTTGATACCTATTCCAGGCATTCTTGATAGCTAGACTTTCTGCAACTGAATCTGATTGACTCCCAGTATTCTTCTGAGCAAGCTTATTCCTCAATCTTTCTCCACATCAGAAGCTTTCAGATCATCTGGTTTTGTCATCACAATTGCATCAATAAAGTGCTCATAGCTCTTAGGTAGTGAGCTCAACATAATAACTGCCTTATCATCATCTTGCACCTTAATATCCAATGCTTCAAGCTCCAAACACAACTTATTGAACTCATCAAGTTGTTCAATAACTTATCAGATCTCATCTTGTATGAGAAGAATTTATGTTTCATACGCACCTTGCTTGCAGATGTTTTTACATGATAAAGAGATTCAAGCTTGTCCCATACTACTTTTGCAGTTTTCTCTTTAATCACTTCTCTTAAGGCATTATCTCCCAGAGAAAGGATCACAGTGCTCCGAGCTTTACCAATGATGCGTTTCTTCTCTGCATCATCATAATCCTTGGCAAATCCATCGTCTCCTAGCAATGCGTGATTCAATCCTTGTTGTTCAAGAAGAGCCGCCATTTTCACTTTCCATAAAGTGAAATCGACTTTCTCTGTGAGCTTCTCAATATCAAACTTCGCCATTGAAGCCATTGTTACAATTATCGATTCGATCTTCCCACATACGGCGCAAATTGTTAAGCACAATCAATCGATAACAAAACAACAATCCAAATCCGATCAAACAACTTCGAAACTCCGATCAAACACAAAACGCATAAATTGTAATTGACACAAGTGTTTACGTGGTTCGGCAAATGCCTACATCCACGGGAGCAACCAGAGAATCTTTATTGATGAATACAAATCGATTACAATAAGCTTCAATCGAAAACTTGTAGAGAAGAGAGAAAAATGGAGAAGAATGAAGAACATAAGAATGAAGATGACAGTTAAGTCTGTTACAGAAGAAAACGTAATCTTCTACAGTAGAAACGCTATTCTACGTATACTCATTTGTTTCCGTCTTCTTACGTCACTTCACGTGTCATCATCCAATCACAGATTGACACATCACCTGGACTAAGTGGAAACGCGCTTTTAAGCGGCTTGTTACTTTTTAATCTTCTTCCTTCTTCTCAATGCACAACAACAGAACAAGAACATAAACCAGATTCTTTCTTCCTCTTTTCTTCAATCTTTCAATACCAAATTTAATCCACTCCACAATTTGCATAATAGTCATTTTTTCACAATATAAAGTATAAACCATCGGAATAAAATAACTACTGTCTAACTACAAGCACAATTAAACAATCAATTTTTTGTGAATGAACTCTATACGTCAATGGAAGTATGGAACCACACTTATCGTAATAATGGAACCAGATTTCAAAGCTAAGAAGTGTAGAGACCTTTTAGTTGTTTCAGATACTTCATCTAGTACTCTAGGATTTTGGCACTATGAAGTCTCAAGGAAAGGAGAATAATTCAGATTGAACTTCTATATTTAGAAAACTTTGCTTACAAAGAAAGTTAGCTATAGACTTATACTAGATGGTTAGATACTTAGATATATATGTACTATTTCTTGGTCATTCATGTGAATAATATTTAAACTAATAGAAGTTCATTTTTCATTTCATTCACAATACAAGTTTATTCAATACATAACACACACTTATCAAGATTATAATATGGTAAAAGAAAGAAATATTGAAAGTTGATAAACAACAGTAAAACTATACTAAGATTTACACATGTCACACGTAGCCGAGCACCACCGTGGCAGTGGCACAACGGGATGATTTGATATTATGATTTATAAACCGTACGAAAATTGAAATATGTACACATGTATTTTATTTAAAATGATGATTCCTTCTTTCTCAATCTTTTCTTCTTCTTCCTCCTTGAATGTAGATGCTAAACTCTTTTAACACAAAATTTTCATTTTTCCGCACATGACATTTTGAAAAGTTGAATTAAAAAAATAATTTAAGAAACGTGTTCCGTACTGTTTTCCGACATCAAACGCTGCGTCTAATCCAATCTAACTGTCAAACAGTTTATTCCATTATTCTCTACCCACAGATAATCTTTATCCGTCAATCCAATCGCATTTCATTGCCATCTTCTCTGAAATCGAACGAAATCGAATCGACGAAACCGAGCAATCATCTCGTCACAGAATCCTACCTGGCCGAGTCAAAACCAGATCGCAAAATGTCGCACCGTGATACAGGTATGCTATTTTTCTTCCATGCTCTCTATCTGTTTGTAGTTTTGTCTGTGAGAAACTGCTTGTTTTACAATCGCTTATGGCATGTATATATAGAAGTTTAGGATGTGAAACATTTGAAAATGTATTGGTAGAGCAGAATCACGGTGCTAAATGTTTCGAAAAATGATTGGCAGTGATGCATCATGGTCATCACCATCACAGGGAGACTCATGGATTGCGTGATGACATTGATGAGAATACGCCTATGAGTGAGGTAAAGGCTCCGAGTGTGTTCGAGAGGGCGAAAGAGGAAATTGAGGCTCTTGTGGAGGCTATTCATCCGAAAAAGGAGCCGAAAGGCGTGGAGGCTTCTTTGTGTACTGAGACAAGGTGAGGTGCCTTTAAATTGCTTGTAAGTTCTGAGGTTTGGGATTTATTTGGCTGATTTTGTATGCAGCACGTCTGGTGGAAAGGGGAATTCACAATCACAGAAGTTGGAGATGCATTCAGGTATGAAATAGTTCTGTTATTTTCGATTATCATGGAAACTGTTATAGTGCACTGAGAGTTTTGAATTGCATAAATTAACCTGGTGAAGTAGTGCTCATGATGTCTTACGAATTTTAGTCTCTTCTTTGGTGTGTTATGATTTATGCTTCCATTTATATGAGGTTATAAGTGGTGAACAAGTCATGAAAATAAATGCATAAGTAGCATTTGGACTATGGGGTATGCAGTTATTCATACGAGAGGTGAGGTGAACATTGTTGCGAATTGGTTTCCGACGGGATGTTGGCTGGTCGGCACTCGGGTGTGGGTGATGAATACCAATCCATGTTCAACATCATATAATTAGTTAGTGAGCTGAAACACGGAATGGTAGTATTTCCTGTAGTTTAGTTGGTCGCACTAAGTAGGATTTCGGATTTTGATTTCTTTTGGGGGGGGGAACAATGCAATGTTTGATTGGGGGAAAGCCTTGTTGAATTCGATAAACCATGGTGTTGTCGTCTTGCTTCGATGTAATGCAGTTTATCGGAACCTTCAGTTCATGGATTCATTCTCTCACCATTCACTTTTTTCTTAGATTAGATGTAATAACTCAACCCAACAATTCACACATTATCCTCATTAGACTTTCAGTCACACATCTTTAATCTGTTTCAATTGATTTGTTGAAAGGATATTCTTTTCCCTTGATAATGCTACATTCTAACAATGGCAGAAAAGAATGTCAAGAAGCCAAACCTCATTGAAAAAGCCAAGGAAGAGATTGAGTCGCTCATGCACAAACCACACCATCATAAAGAAACTCATGGAACGAGTGATGACATCAATGAGTATACCCCTATAAGTGAAGTCAAAGGCCCAAATGTGTTTGAGCGAGCAAAGGAGGAAATCGAGGCCCTTATCAGTACAATTCACCCCAAGAAGGATTCAAGTAATGCTGTTCCGTCACCAAAGGAGGAGGGTGGATTACCATCTATTGGAAGAGGGTTGTAAAAAATATGTTCTCCTAGTCCTAGAAGTCACAACAAGGATGACAATTAGATGTCGTGTATCTTATTACTTTCTTATCAATTATGAATGTGAAGAAATCACCTGCTGAAAATTTGAAACAGTTGCAATTTATGACTTCAAGACTGAGATCAATATAGAATTTTTTTTTAATTGAGGGACGCCCCACAGATGGCTGGTATCATTCTCTGAGATTATAGAAGTTTTATTCCTTCAATTGCAATTTTAGAAAGCCTGCTGTGCACTCAGTTTGTTAGTTTGTCCTGATACAAGATGCTTTATTGGTTTAATTACTCTCCTGTCCATTTACTTTGGTTTTACAAGTCCTGTGCAGCTGTTCTTCCAGTTCGCTTGCGAATGGCATTCCCGTCACAGTGTTCTTGTTCATTGTCACGCCACTATGCCCCTAGTTCCGCCCCTGCTAACAATTCTTGTTTCTCATGTCCTGGAGTGGACATAGCAGGTCTAAGCTTTCTGGTGCACACTTCTTCAGTCCGCATCTTCTGGCTTGTGTACAGCACTTAGAAGCTAAAAAGTTCTCCTGTATGAGTGATTTTTTGTTAGAATTAATGCACACAAGTTGATCCTAGCTTTTACAACTTACACGAGTTGATCCATGAGGGCTCGGTTCATTTGATAAGGTGTTCGAGTGAACTAGAGCCTAAAGTTGTGCTTGTTTTGTTATCGAAACTCGAAGGGCTCGGCTTGTTGATACTTGATAAGGTTCAATTATACTCGATTAAATATGTATCTGTATTTATATGTACTATTTATTATTCACGAGTTTGACTAAAGCTAGCAAATGAGTCGAGATCGAGCCTAGTTACTGTGATTCGAACTCGAGCTTAAAAATAAATCGTTTTGTTAACGGGATTGTTTAACAAGACTAGGTTTTATGACTATCATGTACCTAACCTGAACACATGACAGCTTAACTCGCTTATATATAAACAAAAGAAGGTGATGAACTGTGAAAGGTGACATATCAATGGCGTGGCTTGTGAAGTAATCACCCAAACAGATCCTCAAAAAATCAAAGATAACGTCGGCAATGACGTATTTACTGTTCAGTCTTTTCTACTCCAACTAATCAGCTCAAATTCAAACAATCTGCATGATGTGAGCCGAGAGTTATTGAGGGATCTCGACTCGTTCGATCCGAGTTCAAACTTAATTTGTCGCCCATTCAATAATCGAGCTAAGTAGTATTCAGCCTATTGGTAGTTGATACTCGATTAGACACGATTATTCTTAGTTAATTATATATATGCATTATCCAGTACCATGCTTGAACGCTCCATCTCAGTTGAAATTCGACACAAATGAGGCGAACTCGAGTTTTTATATCATAACTCGAGTTTAAAAAATAAACTCGATTTGTTAATGACCCTGTGTGGCTCGATCACCGCTCCTAGGGGTGTACGCGGGCGGTTATTTGCCAAAGTTCTAACCGACCCGCCTATAGCGGGTAGACCAAATCATTAACCGCGGCGGGTGGAATTTTCTCTCAACCGTCGCGGGTCGGTTGACTACTTGAGGCGGGCGGATTATCGGTTTAATGCATCAAAATAATGACATATATGACGCATTAAAGAAAGAGACATTAGACTTCATAAGCTTAATAAACTAACCCACAACAGTTAGGGAAACATCAACACAATTCGAAGTTTTAATACAAGTAATTTAAGTACATAAATTCCAAATATAAGTCCATGAGTATTTAAATTATGAAGGTCCTGACAAAAACTAAGATTGCAAACTAATGCCAAGAAGCAAAACAATATTCCCTCGGTCCTCTGATCCTTTGATGGAAAAGGCTAAGCAATGTGAAAAAATAATAAGGAAGAAACAATTCAAAGCTAAAAGATATGCAAATCCAATAATACAGTGTACTAGAGAGATATGATAAAAAGAATTGAGCGAAAACTAGTGAAGTTGGGTTTTTGTTAGTTTATATAGTACTATTAATCTATTATATATAAAAAAAAAATACATATATACATTTATAGGCGGGCGGGTTGGCGGGTAGGAAACCGCCCACCCGCCTTTAGGTGGGTAACAATTTTTTTAACCGTGGACGGTTTTTACAAAAAACGTTAACCGTTAACGACAGGTAGTTGGCGGGCGAAATGGCGGGTTGGACGGACATTTATTTTTTTTTGTACGCCGCTAAGCTCCCACCGAATACCTCGTTAAAAATCAGTGAAACAAGACACAGAGATTCCGCGCGAAAATCTCTGCAACTGAAATCTTCCATCGTTGATTCATACAGATAGCGTGATGTCCAGTTTCGTCTGAGAGTGCAGTTAACAGAAATAAACAATTTTACCGATGTAGACACTTCAACTTTATTTAATCCATGGCGACTTTTATTCCCGATAAATAGTTTCTGCTTTCTATAATCATTTCATTTCTATCTTGTGAATAGTAGAAAATATATATACGCCAGTCAAATGCAAAATCGAGCAGCCTTCTCAGATTCGAATGACGTCAGCAGCACTGGCTGTGTGGTCAACACCACCGACACCTCCCCCTCCTTGCCGGAATCCGCCTCGCTCCACCGCCTCTCGACGGCGCTCGAATCGATGTTATCCGATGCGACGGAGTTCGATTTCTACGCCGATGCGAAGCTGGTTATGGCTTCCGGCAGGGAGATCGGCGTGCACCGGTGTATTTTGTCGGCGAGGAGTTCGTTTTTTAGGAATTTGTTTGTGAGCAGGAAGGAGAGTGTGAAATTGGAGCTCAAGCAGGTGATGAGGGAGTTTGAGGTTGGGTATGAGGCGTTGGTGACGGTGTTAGGGTATGTTTATGGTGGTCGGGTTAGGGTTTCGGCGAAGGAGGTGATTGTGTGCGTGGATGATGAGTGTGAGCATTTGGGATGTAGGCCTGCTGTGGTGTTTATGCTGGAGGTTTTGTATGCTTCGTTTGTTTTTCAGATTGGTGAATTGGTTGCGAGGTTTCAGGTATGGCGATGTTCGTTTCGGTCGACTTAGTTTTGTGATGCTTTCTGTGCATGTTTGTTTAGCTCGGCGAGTTTCTGTTCGTGCTTATTTGAATGCCTGGATCAGTTGTTTATGCGGAAACTGGTGATGTTTGTTTAGGAGTGTACTCACATGATCAGGTTGATGTTTGTTTCGGAGTTCGGCATCTGAGGTTCTTATACCGAGCATGAGCTTTATATAACTGAGGTTGCATGGAATTGGGCTTGTGAAATGTTTTATTGTCTTTGATGATAGTTTCATAGGGAATTGATTAATGCTTGATTGAGTGGTGTATGCTTACGTTAACTTGTTTCCTTGAGCTTATGGTAGAGGTGTCTATGTTTTGACCTGTAGGATTAAATGTTGGTGTATGCTCACTGTTCATGAGGCAATTAGAGTAGGCGCTTCCTAGTATATGATACCACTTAAGTTCATTTTTATTGTTTTTTCCCGCATGAGAGAGTAGATAGATAGAGAAAACAGGTTTGTGATACTACTTCACTAAAGAGAATATGGTTCATCCACAATTGGAAGAGAATATGGTCCATCCACAATTGGAATTGCCAAAGAAACTCTAATTTCATATTCTTATAATGCCTTCATACTCTCAGTAAAGTGAATTGGCTATGGATGAAGGTGTATTTATGTATATTCTTGGTAATATTCAGAATTATCTTTACTAGGGAGTTTGTGTATATTCTTCGTAATTGTTTTTGAGTTTCTGATGAATATGTCCTATCCCTCAAATACACTCACGGAGAAAAAAATTGGAGTTACCAACCTAGACGAGAATTGAGATATTCTGTTTTTATAACAGGATTACTATCTTCTTTGCATGGAACTTATTTGCCACCAAATCCTTGTGTTGTGCAGAGCAGCTTGATGGACATTCTCGACAAGGCTACAGCAGATGATGTTCTGATGGTTTTATCTGTTGCAAACATCTGTGGAAATGTGTGTGAGAGTCTGCGAGCGAGGTCCATTGAGATTATTGTGAAGTCTGACATTGATATCATAACTCTTGATAAAGCATTGCCTCATCACCTTGTAAAACAAATAAATGAATCGCGTAAGGCACTTGGCTTGCTATCACCAGAAAGCAACATTTTTCCTGATAAACATGTTAAAAGAATTCACAGAGCTCTGGACTCTGATGATGTTGAGTTAGTCAGGATGTTACTCAAAGAAGCGGGTAGCAGTCTAGATGATTCGTATGCACTCCATTATGCTGTTGCTTACTGTGACGCGAAAACCACAACAGACCTGCTTGACCTAGCCATTGCTGACATAAATCACAGAAATCCTAGGGGTTATACAGTACTTCATGTTGCTTCAATGAGGAAGGAGCCAAACATCATAGTATCTCTTTTGACTAAGGGTGCTAGACCATCTGATCTAACTTCAGATGGCAGGAATGCCCTCCAGATCTCGAAGAGGCTTACAAGGGCTATCGATTATAATAGAGGTACAGAGGAAGGAAATGCTACCCCAAAGGATCGGTTGTGTATAGAGATTTTGGAACAGGCAGAGAGAAGAGACCCATTACTTGGAGAAGCTTCGGTGTCTCTTGCCATGGCTGGCGATGACTTGCGTATGAAATTACTTTATCTTGAAAACAGAGGTAAATCTACTAGGGTAATTTGTATATATTCTATAGCGACATGTAATCTTGCAATGTCAGACAAATCCTTTTTCCCTGGAATTTGTTGAAATTAATTGCTCTATCTACCTTTCAGTTGCAATGGCCAAACTTCTGTTCCCGATGGAAGCAAAGGTTGCAATGGATATTGCTCAAGTTGATGAAACCTCTGAATTCCAGCTAAGAGTCAACAGGAATATGGCTGCACAAAGGACGGCCGTGGACTTGAATGAGGCCCCATTCAAGATCAAGGAGGAACATTTGAATAGGCTCAGAGCCCTCTCTAAAACTGGTATGAGGGTCCCTTCAATTTACTTACCTTGTGACTTTTGAGCTATCTTGATTTGTTTCACGTGAGTGCTTAAATATATCTTGGTATTGCCAGCGGCAGTCCAAGTACTCTCACTGGTTATAATCATAATTGACAGTAAACTTTCCGATTGTGTTTGGAACAAGGATGCTTATAATCTTAAAAATATAAACATACCCGAACCGGATACTTCTAAGTTCTAACACTAATAAAATAAACTCTTAGTCTTATAAGTCTTCTTTGATGTGGAGATGGATACCCTGGAGCCGGTATGGGTGTGTTATTGTGGGCTCGTATTGGTGGTCTTCTCTTTCTCTTCTTTTTATTTTGCGTGTATATATGTGTGCTGGCTAGTAGTTTCATTTTCTTATTGTCATGTTTCTTTGGTTGCTGTAGTGGAGCTCGGCAAGCGCTTCTTTCCTCGATGTTCAGCAGTGCTGAACAAGATTATGGATGGGGATGACTGTCCTGACATTGCTGAGCTGGAAAGAGATTATGTTGAAGAGAGTCCTCGGAAAAAGCAGCGGAGAATGGAACTTGAGGAAGCCTTAAACAAGGCATTTACAGAAGATCAAGAGTTCAACCGAACATTTGCGTCATCATCCTCATCGTCTTCATCAGCCGGAATGATGAAACCGAATGGTAAGTTCACTTTCAGGAAGTAGTCTGAGAAATCCTAGGCTTTAGTAAGTGCATACTTTTCCAGATTGTGCAGTGCAGTCTTTTCCAAGATGAAAAGGAAGGTAAAAAAAGCTCAAGTTTCCGGCCTCCCATTTTTGCTCGTAAATTGTGTACCATAGTTTGCATTTATGATTTATGAAGAAAGAACATCAAGTTCTGCGGTTCTTCATTGTATTAGTTAGTGTCTTGGTGAGCTATAAGGTAAATATTCAGCTACTTTGTCATACTGGTCAATATGTATATTCATCGACACATACGGATATACTGACTAGAATTATACTAGAACTTACCAAGAAAAATAATGATTGGAATATATTGAAATGAACAGTGACGAGTATAATGATTTTGGAGTATACTACTATGTATAATGGAAATCATTTTGGATTAAATATACTATGGAGTGATATAATGTCAAAGTTAAATATTTTGGTAAAATTTACTATCGAAATGAGATGAGCAACTCTGTCTTTTTTTTCCTTTTCTACATTTTCAAAATTCTGTTATTTCCTTCACTTTAAACCTAAAAAAGTCGGCCCGGACAGTTAAGCCAGCCACCCCCAAAAAAGTCGGATCGGGGTTGGATTGATTGGGCCGTTTTGAGCTGGTATGACGTAATAATAACATTTACAATTTTATTACAGTATATATATAAGTGGAGAACTATCGGAATTGTGCAGTTGAGTACTTAATTTACGTTAAATTGAACTCATTTGTAATATATATATATAAATTAGACTTTAATTACAAAAAAAATATGTATTCTCTAATATAATTTCAAGTACTAATTTCACCTTAACAAAATTAATTCATTATTAAAAAAAAGTACAAAACAAAATCAATTCATCATTAAAAAAAATAAAGTCAATCTTTTATTTCAAATTAAATTAAAACAGATCACTTTGCATTAACTCAAACACTAATTTAAAAATGCAATTCATATCAATACCATGTATCGCATTCTAGTACATATATACACACACAAATAGCGGGACGGAGTATCTCGAATCCCATTTTCCATTAATCCAGATGATGATGAAGAAAAGAAGATGGGAAAAAGGGTTTTTCCATAAAGTCATGACCCACTCACCTCACCTATATACACGATGCATACACTTTTCAACTTCCGATGCTTCCAAAATCAAACCCCATTTCTTTCCCTCACCTATAAACAAACAAAATCCTCTGTTTCTCCCAAATATACAATTCACTAAATTCCAACCAAATCCCCTGAAATTTTAATCAACTGATTCAATTACGAGTCAGGAGAAGGAGAAGAAAATCAGCTATGGAGAAGAAGCAGTCCTCTAATTTCTCATTATTCAAGAGGCTGAGCAAAAAAGCAGGAATGAGCAGCGATGGCGGTTCAAGGCGGTGGAAACCGAAGTCTGTTGTGTTGTGACATTGTGTTGACTAAGGCGGTTCCCGGTTCACACCGGTTTTTTGGAAAAGCGGTTCTGGGGTGCTTTTTGTTTCGTACATCACCGGTTTTCCGGCCCAACCAGTCCAACCGCCCGGCCCGATCCGTATTTTAAAACATAGCTTTAAACAGATTCTGGATTGTGATCCACATTTATCTATTAGTATTTTGGAACATTCATAGCAATATGATCTACAAAATTAATCATATACTTCATCCCGCTCTATCAACCCGTCAAACACGATTGCTCAAAAAACTCTCATATAAACAACATCAAACCACTGCAGAAGGCATGATATATTCCAGAAGTCTGTAGACAAATTAAACTTTTCCTGGTTTAGAGTTGAGGCTTCAAAACTATAATCATCAGTTAAACGGAGATGGGCTCGATCGCTTGATTTTACATAGACCAATAATATCCATATACACCCAACCAACCTAACCTCCCAAACCTTTCAAATAAACAATTAATTTTTATCTCATTCATATATCCAACCTTCCAACCAACTCAATAAAATGTAGTTTATCCATGACCCCACCAATACAACCAATTCAATAAATATAATTATTCTTTTCATTATTATAATAAAATAATTATAATAGATCTAATTAAATATAATAATCATATATAATATTAAAAAACTTTAACTTAAATTGAAAAATTAAAATACAAGGTGATGTAGCAATTTAAGACTACAATACTAAATTACATGAAAAAAAAATTACAATGCTTCAAATGTAATTTCAAAATAAACAACGCTGTTGAAGGATAAAAAATTGAAAAATTACACATTTAGTCCTCATCATTAAAATGCTCCCATATGTGCTCAATTAAGTCGTTCATAAGTTCCCTGTGACCATTTCTGTTGCGAAGCTGCTCCCTATTAGTCATATATCTGGCTAGACTTGCAACTCGTTCAGTGGAGTAGTTGAAAATATGATCAACAAATGATTTGTGTTTGAGATATGAAGTAGTTGATAGAAGCGGATTTTTCAGGTGTGTGGAAATTGTAGTAATATTGGTGTCTATTTAAAGATAATTTTTTTAATGAATTTTGATATATTTTTTATTTTTTTTTTTAAGGATAATAAAAAGTTATTAAAATAAATAAAGAAATCTAAAAAAAAAAAAAGTTCCAATAAACAACCAACCACAAACCGATATTCTCGGTCTTAGAATTTTTCTCCCAACTTGTACTGTTAAACGGAGATTAAGCTTCAAAATGTTCCATCTCGTTGTTGGGTGGGCCCTAAATAATCTATGATAAGATATGACGTAACTTTCGACTAATAGAGACGTCTCTAGTATCTACCAGTGGGAGCTACTGTACCCACTGTATCCCAGTCCAAATAGCACTCTTCCGGAGAACTTGTTTACGAAACAAACACTTACACCACTCCCATGGTCTCCCGATGGGAGTGGTCGTGGCGGCGGCCGTGTCTCACGGCCGGCCGTCGGTGCTCCAATGGAGCACCACGGCTGGCCGTGAGACACGGCTGGCCCCAAATTCAGCCTTACCTTTTTTTTTTATTTTTTTAAATTAATTTATAAAGTAATATTAAATAAAAAATGTCAAATTCATTATCCATATCTTGTACTAGATTTGTTCTTTTTTTTTCTGATTTTTTTTCATTCTGATTTCAATCTCAATAAATTATAAAACGAGTTTTAAGAATCCAATTTGAGTAATTTCAACTTCTAAACACTCTTATAATATGTGAAGCAAGCTAAAAAAAATATTAAAAAAATAATAATAAAAAACACTATTCACTATCGTCCACGACACATTGTCAATGCTTTTTTTCCGCAGCTATCGTTAAATCACCACCACGCATCAAGAATTATTCACTTGCCTTAACTCACGACCCATTAGGAGTGGTCTTAGTTAAATCGTGTGCTTTGTGTAGTTAAATGCATAAAGATAGGAGTAATGTTTGTTACTATTCAGGGAAGTATCCCATTAGCAACTTGAGTGGGCTTGTACTAGAAGATTTCGACTGCATTTTGCAACTTGCTATCCATGTGAGGTTTCATAGGCCTTGGTGAAGCGCAAAATTCAACACAATCTTCAGAACAACGGGCGCAAAGGAGTGCATTCTCCAGCACTCACTCTCCAACTTTTCCAGTTATTTATTCTCTAGTAATTTACAGCAAACCAGAATGTTGCAGCATACTAAACTGCGCATAGAAAAGCTCAAGAAAGTTCAAAGAGCAGAAAAAAAACTAGAAGACTTAAAATAACAGGCCATTAGAACCCCAGCAACCTTTGCTATGTGCATACACAGATTCAGGCATCCACCCAGCCCCAGTCATTACTGAGCAACTTGCTTAGGAGAACAAAGAAATTGCACTCCCCATTTAGCATCGCATTCTTCATTATCCCGCTTCCATCTTCCCCACGGTCTCTGTAGATCACACCAGCAAGCTCACGCAGTAGGTGGGGAACACTTCAGTTGTTCCACAGGACCTCTCATCTGCATACCACATTCTCCCGGTTTAGCAATTAAACTCTCCAGTTCCAGCACAATATCAGGCTGCCTCCCCTCCCTAGTCTCCACATCTCCATCGTAAATCATTGTTAAATTAGAGAATGGAAACAGACTGTAAATCAAAGAACCTTGAGGCGTGATATCACTTTCCGAAAAACAATATTTCCAGCACTGTGGAAACTTGTTCGCAGGATACAACAAGGCTCGAGAATTCGTATGAGAAAGCGCAGAAGATGGCGTGAGAAGAAGTGTGTTTCTATCTGCAGAAACTCTATATTTATAATGGAAATTGTGTCTGTTGGTAAAGACACAACCGTTCAGAGAAACCGATAAAGATTCAAACGATCATGTATATCCAAAACGAATTTTGGATAGAGACATCTTTTCGATTCCCTAAAAGCAATTTTCGAATTTATTTTAAACTAAATAAAATCGAATTCGAAAATTAACGTCTGAATTGAAAGTCAAGCCCCAAGATGCCTCATCATAGACTTGTAAATTTAATTTACAAAGCCCAAGTACTAAATCCACTTGAGCCCACCACTAGGCCTTTTCCATAATTACATCTATTATGCAAGAGCTTGATTATATACCTCTCAATCCTTTCACTTTATTTCCATGTGGGATCTTTCTTCACACCTCTCTTATACACAAATTATTAACAATCCCCCACTAATTTGTGTATTGTCTTCTCTGAATAAGTATTACGAGTACAATGAGGTATCTTTCGATTTGGACCTCAAATTAGTGCTCATTCCTTAAAGTTCTAACGAAGTTATAGGTATCTTAAGAGATTTGAACCTTAACTCCTATGAGTTAAAACCGAAAGAATGACATACATAATACTTATTACTTTTGATTCTCAAAAGATTCTCAACTCAACCTTACCACTATTGTATATGGCCATGTGCTAATCCTGAACACTTTCATGGACATTAATAGAATGACACTGACTCTAATCGAAGCGGCACCACTTCTATGTCCACTTAGGTAAAGTCTTCAACTCTTGTCCCAATTGCTGTAGACTAGACTTTATTAAGAACTGAAAACGTTCATCCTTTCTCGCTGCAATTGTCACCACTAGCCTCTTAAAATTACATGGAACTATGCTAGTGCAATCAAGCACATAACTGTGACTTGTTGTTACCCTTTGAACCTTGCACATTAGCTTTTACTAATTCAAGGTAGGGTTCCCATCACAGGTGCTTATTTATTTAAGTCCCATATTCTTTGTAGTGCATGTTACTTACTAACTCTCTTGATAGCGCTTTAGTGAGAGGATCCGCTAAATTCTCAGCGGACTTCACATAGATTATGGTGATCACCCCCTTTGTAATTAAATCTCTCACATATGAGTGCCTTAAGCCAATATGCCTAGACTTTCCATTGTAAACGTAACTGTAAGCTCTAGACATTGTTGCGGCACTATCACAGTATAAAGAGACAATGAGACATGGGTCATGACTCTATATCAAGTAGTAAATTTTTTTACCATTCTGCTTCTTTACCTGCTGCTGCAAGGGCTATAAATTCTGATTCCATTGTTGAATGCGCTATGCAAGTTTGTTTCTTGGATGCCCAACTTACAGCCCCTCCTCCTAAGGAGAAGATCCACCCCGAAGTGGAATTTCCCTCATTAGTACTAGACATCCAACTTACATCGCAATATCCTTCTAGCACATTTGGAAAGTCATTGTAAATCAACTTTTTTTCCCTGGTTCTTTTAAGATAACCAATTATCCTTTTGATTGATTCCCAATGTTGTGTGCCAGGTTTCGAGGTAAATCTCGACATCATGCCCACGGCAAAAGCTATATCTGGCCTTGTGCAATGAGTTGCATACATTAGACTCCCAATTGCACTCGCATATTCTAATTGAGCAATGGTTCTCCCTTTGTTTTCTTGCATTTTAATGCTAGAGTCCATTGGAGTACTGGCATCTACAATTTGAAGATATTTGAATTTATCAAGTATCTTATCAATGTAGTGAGTTTGATTTAGGGAATAACCCCTTTCATGCCTCTCAACCTTGATTCCCAAAATGGTATCTACTTCATTCAAGTCTTTCATCTTAAAAACTGAAGTTAGATATATTTTAGTATCTTCAATACCTTTCATGTTGGTGCTAAAGATTAGCATATCGTCAACATAAAGACATAGTATAACTCCGTACTCACTAGTCATCTTGCATTTATCGGCATCACTATGCCTAAAGCCATTTGCTAATATTGTCATATCAAATTTCTTGTGCCATTGCTTGGGAGCTTGCTTCAATCCATAAAGTGACTTAACTAGTTTACATACTTTGTCTTCATTTCCTGGTAGCACAAAACCATCTGGTTGTTCCATGTAAACTTCTTCGGTTAAGTCACCATTCAAGAAGGCCGTTTTAACATCCATTTGGTGAACGAAAAAGTTGTGTATAGATGCCAGTGCAAATAATACTCTAATGGATGTTATCCTTGCCACTGGTGCATATGTATCAAAGTAATCTATACCTTCTCTTTGCCTGAAGCCTTTTGCAACTAACCTTGCTTTAAAGGTTTGAATCGAACCATCTATTTTGTACTTCTTTCTAAACACCCATTTGCACCCAATTGCCTTCGAACCGGGTGGAAGATCAACCAAAACCCAAGTGTTGTTGGACATTATAGAGTCCATTTCATCGTTAACAGCTTCTTGCCAAAAGGCTGCATCTCTTGAAGACATAGCTTCTTTAAAGGTTTTTGGTTCATCATCGATGTTAAAAATCATAGGAGTAAGTTTTCGTACCTTTTCTCTAGTAGCTTCTACTAGGAAAGTAATTGAATCTGGTGAAATAAAGTCGGGACCAAAGTCCTTTTCTTTTCTTGCTCGTTGACTTCTTCGTAATTCAACACTAGGTTGATTTTCAGGTTTTCTCTTTTCACCAGTTCTTTTATCATCAACAATTGATGGTTCTTTCTTGGTTTCCTCGACTATAGGCTCCACCACATTATGCAGGAATTTATCCTCAAAGAATTCCACATGTATAGATTCTACTATTACATTGGACTGTAAATCCAGTAATCTGTATGCCTTTGAATTTTGTGCATTGCCAACAAAAACACTTTTAATTCCTCTTGGTCCTAACTTAGTTTTGTGAGGATCAGTAACTTTATAAAAAGCTACACACCCCACACTTTGAAATAGCTTAAGTTAGGTTTTCTGCCATTGTTCCAAAGTTCATAAGGTGAAGCACGAAATTTTTTAAACGGAACTCTGTTGTAAATATGACATGCTGTTAATAAAGCTTCACCCCAAAAGTAGAAAGGAAGTTTCGAATTCATGAGCATTGAATTTACCATTTCAACCAAGGAACGATTTTTTCGTTCAGCCACGCCATTTTGTTGAGGCGTATAAGGGGCTGTTCTTTGATGAATAATTCCATTGTCTTCACAAAACTTGTTGAAGACTGCAGGAAAATATTCTCCCCCTCTATCACTTCGAAGCACTTTGATTCGTTTATCCTTTTGATTTTCAACTATGGATTTAAATTCCTTAAACTTATCAAATGCTTCATCCTTGGTTCTTATTAAGTATACATGAGTATCCCTAGAATGGTCATCAATGAAAGTGATAAAATATCGCTTTCCACCTCTTGTTAATTGACCATTTAACTCGCAAATATCAGAATGCACAAGATCCAATAATCCACTACTTCTTTCAACTTTCGAAAAAGGTTTCTTTGTCATTTTGGCTTCAACACAAATTTCACACTTTTTGTCTTGTTCTTTTTTGCATGTAATGTAACCATGTTTCGACATATAATTTAAGCAATTAAAATTTAAGTGACCTAATCTAGATGCCATAAACAAATAGGAGAATCAACAAAGTAAGCAGAAATAGTTATTTCATTGATAGATAACTTGAACATGCCATCACAAGAGTAGCCTTTTCCTACGAAGCTATGATTCTTAGATACAATTACATTGCCAGATTCTAAAACAATCTTGAAACCCTTCTTGCACAAGAGATTTGCAGAAATCAGATTCTTTCGCAAATCTGGAACATGGAACACATTCACAAGAGTAAGCTTTTGTCCAGAAGTGAAAGATATTTCCACACTCCCTTTGCCCATGACTTTGGCAGAAGCATGATTTCCCATTAGAACTTCTTCAGGCTCTTTCATTTCAGTGTAGGATTTGAACAGATCTTTGTTGTTACACACATGAATGGTTGCTCCCGAGTCAAGCCACCAATCTGCAGATTTCACCACAGCAGCCATATGTAATTCTGTGATCATTGCGATAAGATCCTGTCCACCAAGTTTGTTTTCCTCGATTGCATTTGCTTGGGTGTTCCCAGAAGTGGAACCCTTAAACTTTTCAGCCTTAATTCGATGACGGCAGTCTTTGATGAGGTGTCCTTTGATCCCACAGTAGAAGCACGGAAGATTTTTCTTGGAGTTCTTAAACTCCTTCTTCTGCCCTTTAAGATTGTTTTGATTCTTTCCACCCTTGTTAATTCCAGAACTTCCTGGATTTCCTGAATTTCCCGATTGAGGTTTTCCAGAAACATGATTTATCTTCGAACCTGAAACTGGTTCATCTCTGGCACGAGTTTCACTCTCAATCTGTAAATGAGTGATGAACTTCTCAATCGTGATGCTTTATGAGGAGTGAAGGATTTTCCTCCTATAGTCATTCCAAGTGGATGGGAGTTTTGACAGAATTGCTCCCACTTGGACAGCATCCGGAATCTTAATCTGCAATTCACTCATTTGCGAAACCAGGATTTCCAACTCACGGACTTGATCCATGACTGGCATGTTATCATCAAACTTGAATTCAAAATACTTTAACGCTAAAAACCGATCCGTACCTTCCTTCATATGCTTGTATTTTGATTCAAGTGCAGCCCATACCTCTTGCGGCGTCTTGAGATTTCGATAGACATCGTACAGCCTGTCGGTAAGGGAGTTCAGAATGTAGCCTCTGCACAGCATTTCGTCCGATTCACGCTTGGCCTTCAAAGCAGCCAATCTTCCTTTCTCCTCATCCGAATCATCATCTTTGGCCTCTGGTACAGGTAGTAAATTCGGATCCAAGAGATAGTAAAGTTTCATTGAGAGCAGGAGCCACGCCATTCTGTCTTGCCACCTTGGATAGTTCGTACCATCAAATCGATCAAGTTTGATGGAGTCCTTCTCCTGGAACTGCACCTTCATGTTGTTGTTCATGTCTGCCTCCATTTGGAAGTATTGTTTTTCGAATGTTAAATTAGAGAATGGAAACAGACTGTAAATCAAAGAACCTTGAGGCGGGATATCACTTTCCGAAAAACAATATTTCCAGCACTATGGAAACTTGTTCGTAGGATACAACAAGGCTCGAGAATTCGTATGAGAAAGCGCAGAAGATGGCGTGAGAAGAAGTGTGTTTTCTATCTGCAGAAACTCTATATTTATAATGGAAATTGTGTCTGTTGGTAAAGACACAACCGTTCAGAGAAACCGATAAAGATTCAAACGATCATGTATATCCAAAACGAATTTTGGATAGAGACATCTTTTCGATTCCCTAAAAGCAATTTTCGAATTTATTTTAAACTAAATAAAATCAAATTCGAAAATTAACGTCTGAATTGAAAGTCAAGCCCCAAGATGCCTCATCATAGACTTGTAAATTTAATTTACAAAGCCCAAGTACTAAATCCACTTGTAAAGCCCACCACTAGGCCTTTTCCATAATTACATCTATAATGCAAGAGCTTGATTATATACCTTTCAATCCTTTCACTTTATTTCCATGTGGGATCTTTCTACACACCTCTCTTATACACAAATTATTAACAATCATGTAATCCTCCATGAGTTTCTCCCATAGAACACAACTCTCTGAATAAACATCAACACTATTCGCCTCCGAATTCTGAACCTTCTGCTCTACCCCAGGGCTTCCCAACTCATCGGAAGTAAACAGTGTCCTGATTTCAGACTGGACAGTAGCTTGCTCTTCCTGATCGCCAGTACTACTAGCACTTTTCTCTACTTCTGCTGATCCGCACTGGTCGACATCAGGAACTGCCAACTTTCTTCTTTTTGCCATTCCTCCACTATCCAGCGCTTTCTTCCTTTTCACTTTCTCGACAAAATGCTGCAGGAACGAGGGGTTAGTGAAGCATTTCATCATGAAAGCAACCATATTCCTTTGTGTCACTTCATTGCTATGTATTCGGTCTTTAACAAATGACAGATAGTGATCGGTGCTCTCCCGTTGCTGCTTTAACTCTGCAACTTCAGCTCTCAATTTGACATGATCAGTCCTCAGTCTCTCAAGCTCAGCCTCCAATCCATGTTTAGTCGGGTCCATCCAACACTGTGCAGCAGCAGGAGCAGCAGCTCCTTGGATTTGAGGAGTTTGCTTTCTCCTTTTTATATGCTTCAGCAAGTGCTTCTTCCCCTTCTGAAAGACTTCATGGGCAAATTCCCATCTGTCTGAATCAATCTTCCTGAACCTCTGTGTTGAAAGCAAATCCAAAACAACGGTGAACTTCTCCAGTGAGGCTCAGTACAAACTGCAAACCTCTTGATGTTCACGGGCACGATTTCACAAAAAGAACAACATTTGCAAATATGATTCACAGCAGAAAAATCAAGGCATCAGTTCACATTAAGAAGGACAATGCATACACAACCAAAAGGGTGAAGAGATGCATACGTAGGATGCTTTTGATAAGGCCGATAGTAACTTGATTTTAAATCCAAGACTTGAGACTTGAGAGATCACCAAGAGCCTTAATGGAAAACTGAATACCATTGCATTAATCAGTAAGTTCATCAATACTTGTTGCTTCCAGCTTGAATGCATCTAACTGGCTACAGATTTATATTCGTTTATGTAATGTTTTTGCTTGATACAACTATATCTGGAAATCAAGCTACTGAGTCTGAGTCATGAAGAACCTGGAGGCTACAACGTTTTGAATATCCTCGGAAAAAGGAAGCTCGATCAAAATACAAGAAACGAGTTCTAGACGTCTATAATACACGCCTACATAGGGAGATCAAATAAGTTAAATACGATTCTCAGACAACTTTGTTCATGACCAAAAGCTTCTCATCAGTTCCGGAATATGGTGACATTCCATACAAATTGGTCACTCTTGCTCAATTCAAAGATGCAAGCGTCACCGACCTTGATGCCATTGTCCTTTACGAAACTCAGCCACCCACTGCTCAGCCGTCTATTTTTCCCGCAGTTGCTGCACGTGACAGGCCATGATTTTCCATTCGCATCACGAAGCTTTATGGTGAAGTTACCACTCTGAAAATTGTCTCTCAGAATGGATGGTTTTACATTCTGCGAGCCAGCCAAAAAACGAAAGGCAACACATTGTTGACATGAGTTAGAGGATCAAGAACAGGAAGAAACATACTTGTAGAAACATGTTAAAGCCGGCCATATTTAGCTTACCATACAATTTGTTGAAATATAAGTTTGCCCCATGTAAGACACGAAGGATAAGTGATGGATCGTTTTCTCATCCATGTAAGCTTCCGCCCTTTGATAAGCCATGCTCATTTTCTTGTCTGACAGTGACAGCCCAGCTTGATCGGTGCAACATCCCCAAAATAACAAGAACTTTATTATAAATAAGCAAAAAAGATTTGCGTCAAAAAAAAAAGAAGAAAAGTTGATCGGTAATGTCTATTACGTTTGCTCTTTGAACTCGAACGTGGAGTGTCCAAATTAGAATGAGAGGATAGCTTCTGGGCATTGGCAATCGACCTCTTCCTCTTCTTTTCCGGCACATCATCTTCACTTCTGTTATTCAACTTACTGTTGACACACTGGACCTGGATAATATTCTTAGCTGCATTGAACATGAAAGAGCAGGTTTTGCCAGTCTCCAACTGATTATCTTCACAGAATTTCATCCAGCCAGACCCAAACTTAAGCATAAAGGTATCCCTGTTAGGAAACTTGTTCAGTTTAACCGTCCAGTATCTGCCTTCCAAAGGATACTCCAGAGTCACAGATTTGGCGTTCAATAAGCCAGCCTCCTTAGCGAATTCGATGGGAACATGCTATCATTTCAAGAGAAAAGATGTATATATCATACTGGTTAATGAATTAAAGTGAATTTACATATGACATTTGTTGATATGTAGACAATACACTGCATTAACATGTATTCCTGTCCGGTTTTCCTCATCAGCTAAGATTTCAGGTTAATTCCACTATTTTCAAGGATATATTCAGCAGCAGCTTGTAGTCAAGCTTACATATTCACAATATCTTCTTGGTCGAACTAACAAAACTAATAAACCAATTATCATGCTGCATAGAAAGAAAAGATGAATTCTTCATATTGGTACTTAGTCTATGTTCTCTTCGTCTAAACAGAACAACATAATTGAATTTATTTGTAGTATAAAAAAAACTAAGCAAAACTGAATTTAACTGAATGAATCTGAACTGAAGTGAAATTAATGAGTTTTCATAGTCTTACTAAAGGTATGGATCTGTTAACAACTCGCTCAAACTTTGGATATGAAGAGTTGTCATATTCAGCCCCAATTTCAGCTTCACTTTCAGCTTCATCAGTTTCTGAATCGTCACTGTCCACGAACCCTTTATCACACAAACCATCTGTTTCAAGAAAAAGCACATAAATAAGTTTGCAGCCTTACTAAATTTCAAATCTTGCTAACAACTGAGTTTTAAAACCATTGAACTTTCCACACATAAGAAAATAGATGGATTTATTAAGAAACTGAAGAAGATATATAGCTACCTTGGTTGTCAACAGGTTGAGATATAACACGTAACTTCTTTTCGCAGCCATCGACCTCATATACAGCAACTTCGAACGTCGAATCCTTAATATCGAACCAGAAAAGAACGGATTCACCTAATTGCAGTCTGAAATCTCTAGCAAACTCATTCCAGCCTGTGGTAAAGTGACAAGGTCTCGCGTTCCCTTCAAATTCATCCTGCTCCTTAATCATAACATCCCATGATTCTCCACAACACATGGCTTTGAGCTTGGAATCTTCATACAGAGTTGTTGTGTGCGTTTTAACAAAACTAGGAGGCAATTGCTGTCCAAATGAAACAGGAAAAAAAAAAAAAGCATTATTAACACTTGTACATGGCCACATGTGTAATTTTCTCACAAGAAATGAGGTATATTGGTTAACTTAGGCTATATTATCTTCGCCTGAACATAATTGAACAGATCTGAACCGAATTTATTTGTAGTATAAAAACAACTAAGCATAACTGAATGAACTGAAATTAATGATTTTTCAAATGAATATAACATATACTTACTAGTCTCTGAGTGAAGTCATTTGATCTCAGGATTTTCAAGAAAGATGGCTTTGAATCTTTAACCATTTTTGTTCTCATTTGTTCAATGAAATGAATGAAGTGAGCTGCAATTTTGGGTATTCCAGCAAGTTCAATATTGAACTAAAGTGTGGTGTGAAATGTGAATGCATCTAGCATAACCACATTAAAAATACAGAGGCATTAAATTGATATAGTACTTTCACGCTCATGTCAAGAACGGAACATCAAATAAGACAGAGAATCGGATTCTTTCTTGTACAAACATATTTCAAAAGCACAGAGCTTTCAATGCCACAATATCAGCTTCCAGTACCATCCAAATTTTTACATCAAAATGGATGAAAAGTGTAATAATTCAAGAAACACTAGCATCCACAGTTTACATAAAAATGGAAAGAAAAAATCTTTAGTAATCCAAGAAGATGGAATGGAACGTAGATTTGACCTAGATCACATCATTCGCGGAGAACTGGAGTTGCTCTGCGTTCTGATCGCGAATTTGCGAATCCAGAACGGAAATCGCAATTTGTGGAGACTTATGATTTGCAAATTCGCGAACTAAACAAATGCTAATTCGCAGTACCTTTTACTGGGGAAATTCTTGCTTCTATTTTGCTTCTGCTGAACAACTTCTATTCCACACTTTCTAGTTCTACATACTGTAATTACTAGGGCTGAACGGTTCAACTTTTGGTGGCAACAATGTTAAACGCAATACAAAATATTTGTAACTTGACCAAAATGCCCTCAGTTAAAAAAACAAACTTACAAAGTTAACGAAAAATTGAAATAACTCGTATATACAAACACAAAAACATTAACATGCACGATCGAACACAAAATAACAACACTAAACATGAATCGGGAAAAAAAATTTAATGATTTTTTTTCCGGAAAATATTTCGTTTTTACAAAAGTTAAAAAAAAAAAAAAAAAAAAAAAAAAAAGTACCATGATATGGCCGGTTTTAAAACCGGCCACTTCATGAATGTGCCTTTTTTTTTATTTTATCATAATGTGGCCGGTTTTAAAACCGGCCATTTCATAAATTTCCTCTTTTTTTAAAATTTTTTTTTTAAATTTTTCGAAATTACTTCAAGATTTTTGTAAATATTTTTATAACCGAAATATTTTTCGAAGAAAATTTTTTTTTCAAAATTTTGAAATTTTTTCCGATTTGTGTTTACTGTTGTTAATTAGTGTCCGTACATGTTCGCATAATGTTTTCGTGTTTGCATATACGAGTTTTTTTAATTTTTTCGTATTTCATAAGTTTGTTTTTTAGCTAAGGGCATTTTCATCAAGTTACAAAATATTTGTGTTGCGTTTAGCCGAAAACGTGTTACGTTTAACAACGCCCCTTGGTGGGCTTGGAAGACTAGAGAAATTTGGACTTGCATTTTGTCTTCATGGCCCAACATCTTTCACCTAGGGCTGCAAACGACTTTTTTCGAGCTGCTCGAGCTCGACTTGATAAAAGCTTGACTCGTTCGAGTTCGAGCTTAAATTATAGCTCGATTACATATTCGAGCCGAGCTCGAATATTGAGAAGCTCGGTTCGAAAGCTCGACGGGCTACTCGGAAAAAAATTAAAAATTATATATATATATATATATATATATATATATATATATATATATATATATATTATTTACTTATTTATATTTTTTATTAATTTTGAAAGGTTTCTAGCTTTCGAGTCGAGCTATATTCGAACTTTGTTAGTTTTCGAGCTCGCGAGACGAGTTAAATTCGAGCTTTCGAGTTTTCAAAAATTAATTTAAATAAAAAATGAAGCTCGCGAGCCGAGCTCGAATATCTACATTTTCTTTCGAGCTCGAGCTCAAGTTATGCAGCTCGATCGAGCTCGAGTTTGAGCTCGAGCTTTAAACGAATTTTCCTTAACGAGCTGAGCTTTAGTAAAGCTCGGCTCGTTCACCTACCAATTTTGATACCAACAACATAATAATTTGTTATATAATCATATAAATATTTGAGCATAAATAAGATTTATTCTTATTCCTTCAACATATATATTATATACTCTCTTCGTCCTGAGAAGTCGGAGTCGGAATCGGACCAAGAGATTGTGCCATCGGCTATTTTTAAATTATCAAATTGTCGCTTTCGCTCTCGCTTTCTCTTTCGAATTATGTGATCAAAATCCCGGTCCAACATAGTGACATCCAATTACATTTCACTTCTCCACTCTTCTCACCAACATCGTCTTCTTCTTCTTCTTCTTCTCGTTCACTAGCCTATCAAAACATTTCAATCGAATCCCTATCAACTACAAAAACCTTTATGCAAAATTTTGAAGCCCGATTTTATCAACCCAAATCTCATTTATAAGGTTCGAACTCATCGCAAATTGACATCAAGATTCGTTCTTTATCCGAGAAGAACAATCGATCAAGAAACAAGAAATCACCATCGAATTTCTTTTTTTTAGTTGTTGAAATATGTTCCGTTTTCTCTCCCCCAGTCCTGGCCATCCTCTGTTTCGTTTTCTTCATTCTAGATCACGTTCTATGGATTCGATCGAGGTTAGAGCTTTCGAAGCTCCACAACTACCCATAACA
This sequence comes from Plantago major, assembly GCA_026545765.1. NCBI lineage: Eukaryota > Viridiplantae > Streptophyta > Magnoliopsida > Lamiales > Plantaginaceae > Plantago > Plantago major. The sequence goes on from CM048842.1 coordinate 89,402,196, forward strand.
GCGGCCAAGATTCATAAGCTCTAAATTGAGCAAATCGAGAAGCAATTATCCCAGAGAAAGATGTGAAACATAGAGGATCATGGATCCGATCAGAAATAAAGGTCGATTGGTGGTGATTGTCGGTGCCGGAACAATTCTGATGAACATAACTTATATTATGTTCTTATTCAATTAAAATGGAAAAATATTAATTAAACAATATAATTAGTCAACTAATTACTGATTATTTGGTAATCTCATTCAGGCACATTAAAAATAAGCATGAATACTTACTTTGTATTCCCTTTGATTTATTATGTATAAGGACTGATTTGAAGTTTTAGAAATTTTCAAGACTTTGTATTTGAGAAGTTGATGTTCCCTATGAATTATTTTATAATTTTACATGGACTTGATTGGAAATGTTTGAAATAATTTTGGACCAAATTAAACTTTTTATAGGTTATTGATTGTTTTAATAAATCAGAAGAAAGGTTAAAAACTTGGAGCTTTCCGGTGAAAATATCTTTTTCAGCTTTTAATTCGAAAAAAGTCAAGTTCGTGAATCCAGAAGTAATTGACCCGGTGTAATCGTTTGTTATCCAAATACAATTAGGACATCTAAATAGGTACCGATTTAATCCCCCAGTGTTACCAATACAGGGAAGTATCCATCGCAACTTGAGTGGACTTGTACTAAAAGATTTCAACAGCATTTTACAACTTGCTACGCATGTGAGGTTTCATAGGCCTTGGTGAAGCCCAAAATGTAACACAATCTTCAGAACAACGGACGCAAAGGAGTGTGCATTCCCCAGAGCTCACTCTCCAACTTTTCCAGGTATCTATTCTCTAGTAATTTACAGCAAACCAGAATGTTGCAGCATACTAAACTACAAATCAAAAGCTCAAGAAAGTTCAAAGAGAAAAAAAAAACTAGAAGACTTGAAATAACAGGCTATTAGAACCCTAGCAACCTTTGCTATGTGTATACACAGACTCGGGCACCCCCATCCAGCCCTGTCATTCTCAAGCAACTTGCTTATGAGAACAAGGAGAATTGCCCCCCCCAAAACAACCCACATATTTAGTACCACGATCTTGCGTTCTTCATTATCCCGCTTTCATCTGCCCCTCGATCTCTGTAGAGTATGCCAGCAAGCTCAGGCAGTAGGTGGGGTACACTTCAGTTGTTCCACGGTACCTCTCATCTGCATACCACATTCTACCGGTTTAGCAATCAAACTCTCCAATTCCAGCACAATATCAGGCTGCCTCTCCTCCCCAGTCTCCACATCTCCATCATAAATCATGTCATCCTCCATGAGTTTCTCCCATAGAACAAAACTCTCTGAATAAACATCAACACTATTCGCCTCCAAATTCTGAACCTTCTGCTCTACCCCAGGGCTTCCCAACTCATCGGAAGTAAACAGTGTCCGGATTTCAGACTGGACAGTAGCTTGCTCTTCTTGATCGCCGATACTACTAGCACTTTTCTCTACATCTGCTGATCCGCACTGGTCGACATCAGGAACTGCCAACTTTCTTCTTTTTGCCATTCCTCCGCTATCCAGCGCTTTCTTCCTTTTCACTTTCTCGACAAAATGCTGCAGGAACGAGGGGTTAGTGAAGCATTTCATCATGAAAGCAACCATATTCCTTTGTGTCACTTCATTGCTATGTATTCGGTCTTTAACAAATGACAGATAGTGATCGGTGCTCTCCCGTTGCTGCTTTAACTCTGCAACTTCAGCTCTCAATTTGACATGATCAGTCCTCAGTCTCTCGAGCTCCGCCTCCAATCCATGTTTAGTCGGGTCCATCCAACACTGTGCAGCAGCAGGAGCAGCAGCTCCTTGGATTTGAGGAGTTTGCTTTCTCCTTTTTATATGCTTCAGCAAGTGCTTCTTCCCCTTCTGAAAGACTTCATTGGCAAATTCCCACCTGTCTGAATCAATCTTCCTGAACCTCTGTGTTGAAAACAAATCCAAAACAACGGTCAATATCATAAGACATACTACAAAACAAGACCCAGCTCACTCAAATAATGCAAATTCACAATATAGACACTATACGAGCCTATTAGGATGGCGAATGCAAGACAGTAACTTCTCCACTGAGGCTTAGTACATACATGCAAACCTCGTGATCACGAGCACGATTTCGCTAGAGAAGGTGCCTCCCGTTGGGTAATCTCAAGGACATCTACATTAACACCCCGAGCATACGCCGAACTAGATGCAAACCAATAGTTACCGGCAGCGTATTTGGTTTATATGCAATTTAGACATGCACCGAGTGTTTCGTGTTTCCCTTGCCCATAGATAGAAAATCAGGATTTCACCAATCCACACAAACACAGGCAACAACCGTCAACTCTATTTCTAGCTGAATTGCTATAAGATTCCTAAATCAGACTAAATTCATGACTCATATAACTGAAGAATTGATACAGACCAAAATCCACATGCCAAAATTGGTACCGAGATAATACTAAACAAATCCATATGCAATTCTCAAAAAAAATGATAAATAAAAATTTCCATATGCTAACACAAACAAAACCACAGCACTACAACATCAGAATAGCAGATGAAATCCAAGTAAAATTCCAAGTAGCACAGAACTAACACCCAAAAAAAAAAAAATCACATTACAAAAACAATGATCTTAATCAAATAAGCCAACAAACCAGTACTAACGAAGCAGCAACAAATTAAGCAATAACAACAACTAGCCAGGGCTTACATAGGTATTGAGCTGGCGAACAAAGCTAGAGAAATTGTTATGCTTAAAGTGCTTGGGCAGCAAATCAGTCGAAAACCTATGAGGATCCCAAACAACAAAGCTGTTACTAGCTTGACTCCACGAGATGATCGAATCTGTCAACGGATCATCCACCATCTCAAACGTCTTCTTCAGAAACGGCGGTGGTCCGCTGTCTCTCAGACCTTCGATCGGCTTCGGAAAAGCCCAAGCACCGCCTCCGTCTGTGATTTCCAAATCCTCGTCGATAAACACCAGCGGCTCGTCTTTCACCGTCGATTTTACTCCATTTTCAGCCATTTCTGTTCTCGGTTGAGGTCTGGTTTTAGCTAGTGGTGTCAGGTGTGTGAGTAGTAAGAGAGTGAGATGGCAGTGTTAGGATTTTGTGGAGAGGGTAAAGCGGTGGCGTTTTGTTAGGTGCGGAGAGAAATGGAAAATGGAAAATGGAAAATGAGAGAGATGTTGCGTTGTCGAAAGAATGGCCATGAGGATGAAGAAAAGGGAGGAAACCGCTAGAGTAGGATTTGCCATTTGTCACTAGGACGAGCTTTCGATTTTGATGGGGTCCATTCTTTTTCAAGTCACTTCGTTTTCTACAGACTTCCTTCCTTGTGACCCACAACCAAATCCGATCTTGTTTTTTTTACTTTTTCATTTTTTTCTGGTTTTTTTTATGTTTCTGCCTACGTGGGCATGGATTTTTAAATTGTTTTGAATTCTTAAATACTATTTCCTCCGTCGCATACGTATTCATTTTGACTTTTTTGATTGATCGTTTTAACTTTGTTATGAATAAATCTTAAATGGTAAATGTAAATGTTGATTAAATTATATTATGATACTTTAAGGAATAAAGTTTCATAATATGATTTAATCAACATTTATTCTGATTTAAGATTAATTTGTAATCGAAGTTGGAATATTTGGAAAAGTCAAAGTAAATAATATGACGGGTGGAAGTACTTCTTCGGTACGGGGAATAGATTCTCATTTTGTCATTTTAGGTGTCCTAAACAAAACTTACCATTTTCATTTTTAGCAATCATCCATCCAACTTTAACATTAAATATACTCAAAAGTAAACCCACTAACATTATTTTATCCAACTTCCAACTTTAAAAATTAATTTGAAGGACCCACTAGTACTATTTTATCCAAAAGTAATATAGACATTATTTTACCCACCCAAAAAGTAAACGGCAAGTTATTCCGGGGTCGGAGGAAGTAATAGGAAGAGTGGATTAAATTACGAAATATATTGAATAAATTCGGAGATACGTTTTTCATTTAAGGTGTGAGGTTGAGATTGCGACAACTAAGAAAAATCAAATGGGAAGTTGGTATTGTGACGAAGGGAGTATATTTCCATATTTATTTACTTTGAGCTGTAAAAGCGTTTATAATTTGATGGTAAGTTGAGACACTCTGTAACTAAGAAGTAAGGAGTATGATTCGCGTAAAATATAAGATATGTAATGAATGAGATCATACCCCATCCGCTCCAAAGAACTTAATATAATGAGCTTGACGTGTAGTTTTAGAAAAAAAATTAATGTAATAATCAAATATATTTAAAAAAATATATACTTTTAGTAGCAAAAAAGTGTAACTTATGTGTAAATGTGAGCTTGTATATTATTTGTTGGTTGTGGAGTAGATTCATGTTTTATTACTGTATAAAGTTTTGTGAAACAATAAAAAATGAAAATGTATGAAGTTTTGCAGGACGAAGTAACAACATACTCCCTGTCCCGATTTCAACTTTTCGTGTTGACACTTTCCGGTCAACCCGTTTTCAATTTTAACTTTGAAATAGTCTTAAATGATAATGGTTAAATATATATAACAAAATTATATTATGAAATATTGATTTTTTATATTTTTATTATATGATTTTACCGTTATACTTATTGACAATGATTAATGAGAAAAAGTTAACACAGAAAGTTGATATCGGGACGAAGGGAAGGGAGTATATTTTATAGTTTTGATATGAAAAGATGTGATTGCGATACACATAGAAGTGAAACGATAAAATAATATTGTGATGGGATAGTGTGTTTATCAATGTTTCAAAAGTAAAATGAAAAATTTATGAAGTACTACAAATTATTTAAATAAAATTCCAAATTTATGTCATCTCAGTGAAACCAAGACATCCACCCAAAAGAAGACAGATGAAAAAATCTCAAAACATACCCCTTCTGTCCCACAACAAATGTCACATATTTCATTTATATATGTCCCACTACAAATGTCACATTTCTATTTTTTACAACATTTATAACCATGTGCATTTGTCCCCAACATTTACACTGCACATTAAACTCCGTGCTCAAAGCCAAACATAACATTTATTCTGGGACGAAGGGAGTAAATGTTTAGGTATTTTTTAAGCTCGTGTGAGATTTAAAACTATGAATCGAAGTGAACATGAATCAAAGATAATTGTATTTAACCTCTTTTAAATATTCTTAGTACACGTAAAGATCACGACCAGTTAGCAATCAATGTTACATTGATAGAGCATTGGACATAAGTAATGAGCACCTCCGTGGCTCCATCCATGAATGTTTAAAAGCATGATGGAACTAGCTCATTTCTAAAATTAGTTGGTTTAATTGTCAAGTCCGCAAAATCATAATGCTCGCATTTGTGAAATAGCAACATATTCAACCACCTTTCATTAAACGCCAATAACAATGAGTCAATGATTCATCAATTCCATGTGAATCTTAGAAATACATATACCCATTATTCACACCAAATTATAATTTAATCTTTGTGATCAAAGCCAAACATTTGGGGCCCTATTGCTACCATTGGTATCACTCACAATCACAATCCGTATATTGGGCCCCACGGTGGATCCCACGGCTATATGAGATGGGAACATTGATGATATCAAAACTGTGCTTGGACCAAAGGAAAGAAAGAACGACTCCTTTGGACACCAACCCTACTTTCATAGCTATCACTTCCGAGTTACCCGGATTCTGCACCAAGTACCCAACATGGGTCTGTATCGGGTGTCAAATACGGCTATTTCAAGAAAAATCTCACTTGTGGCCAGAAATAGATTGTCTCATAACCACGTCCAAATGTTGAGCGTTTGACACGGGTATGTGAGGAGAATTGAATTGTCCGGGTATCCTAGATCATTTCCACCAGAGATTGTGTAAAGACACAAACAAAGATAATCTTAGGTTGCAGTAACCAGATGAGGAAACCAAAGTTACATCAAGTAGACCAGGCAGTTGCAAATCTTTTAGCTGGATGCCGAACTGCAGATCACATGACAATCTCTACAGGTATCCACTCCCAAGGCGTTGCCTGTATTTGTTTGTCAGAAGACTTCAATGCCCTCAGACCTCATATTGAACATATGTACATTCTGCAACTTGATGTTCCACTTTTGATGAACTCATCATTATCGAATTAGACTATCATGAACATATCTATATGCTGCCTTCAACTTGTAGGGGCTAGAAGAATTAAAGAACTTTTGAGTTGAATTGAGAAGGGAAAGACCAATAGAAGATCTCCACTGGTTGAGAGTAATATGCACACCATGAAGAACTTCATTGAAAAGATTTTCTCGACTGACCTTCTGAAATTCTACCGTCCCCACTATTGTGGGAACAGTTCAACTTAATATTGGGCTCAAACTTTGCAGCAAATGCCAATGTTGACTGGACAGCCTTCTGCACCAAGCCTGCTGTATTTGAAAGGGGTGAAATCCTCAACGAACTGGATATTTTTGCATTGACTGAATCGTAGGACTGGATTTTTCCAGGGAACAAATTACTCACAGGCTCGGGAACTCTTGGTTGAGGGATGTTATTTGTGGTTCCATTCAAGTTTTGCACTAGGTCTGGTGCATTTTGGTTCACCTGTTTACTGGCCTCAATACCTCTGCCACTATCAGCCAGTTGAGATGGTTTGTCTACTAGGAAACCAATTCCACCTGGCTTTCCTTTACCATTATGAACATTTGAAAATAAGTTCGAGAGCGTCTTGGAGCTTGTATCATCCAGTGCAGACTTTTGGGTGAAAGAGAGAAAATTTATTCCCCGTGGTTTCTTCGGGGCCTCTGGAACAGACAAGGCATTGGACTTGTTACTACCGACTGGCCCATCAAGGATTTTTTCATGAACTTCTGTACCACCACCAACGTTCGAAGATGAACCATCTCGTTTCTGATTGCCAGGGTCACTGACTGACATTCCCCCATTCAACAGAAAGCTAACACCCTTGGGTGTATGCTTTGCTGTCCTTGCAGGTTCGGAATGCTTTTCTGCTTTCTTATTAGAACTGGTTCCACCAGAAGAGACTTTAGCATCCACTCTCCCATGAAATATAGCATGATTATCTACATTCGTACTAGAGTTTGATTTATTCACGGGAGATGTTAATTTCATATAAGGTTGGGGTATGGCTGATGGAATATGAGATCCTTTGTTTTCTGGCACTCTGTGCTGCTGCGAATTCATCACAGGCTTCGAGGTACTTGCTGTTGTGGTGGAAGTTTGGTTGGCTGGAATCTGAGACAATAACGATAAATTAGAGTTATGTTTGGATCTGAAGAAAGCATTTAGAGTACAAAACATAGTGCATGCAGTAAGTGCTCAGACTAAATTCACTGAGAAACGGACATTACCGTGTGTGAAAACAAACAGTCAGAACCTCTGCTGCAAAAACCTTTTGTTGCATAGTTGTCACAAGGGTACTTCGAGAGCACATGGTCAAATGGACAGTCATCTCCTTTCATGCAAGACTGACGAGCAAAATAAGAGCATGGCTGCAAGATATCCATATTTAATTATTTAAACAGTTTTCAGCTTTAAAACAATCCATCAAAGAACACGAGCAATATGTGACTGGTGACACTAATATCAGGAAAACAGCATTATCACAAATATTTTGAAGTATCTCAAATATATTCATTTCTACAGCCAGTTGTTTCATAGAACTATTCTTCGTTATTGTTTTTTCCTTGGAAGATATTTCAATGCACTTTAACTTAATCGCTTAGAATATTTTTAATTTTTTAATGGCATGAGAAATTGCAGCCGCAGGGTGCCCAATCCCCGGGCTTAAGCAATATCCCACACTTAACGGCTAAGGACATTATAGAAGGCAACAAGGTATAATTTATCTTAATGTAGCATATCTTAAACTCAGTCCATTCTTTCCTACATAAAAGCATTTGAATAACCACAATCAGTGGCGGAGCCACATGCGGTCCAGTGGGGCACTGGACCCCGCTATATGTATATTCTGCTGAAATGTTCGTAGAAAATGCAGTGGTAGAGTGGTTTGGTACATTGATTGTATATTTCTTGACCCTGGTTCGACTGCTGCTATGCCCCACTTTAATTGTTTTCATTCAACCACTCACATTTTCAATCATTTTGGGTATGAAGTATAAATATTTGTAACCATTACCGTTTTTATATGAAAAAAGAGTGGGTTTTAAGAAAACAAAAACAAAAAATTGGATGCACTAAATGATAATAGAATATATATCCTTTTAATTTTATTATGGTTTTTCAAATTTAAAATTCTTATGTAACGTTCAGAACTATCATATTGTATAAAGTTTTGACCCCGCAAATTTTGCTTCTGGATTCGCCACTGACCACAATAATGTACTTAATATACAATATAGTATGTGCTGGTTAAGAAAGGCCAACTTAGCACAAATGGGGCATAGTTCACGAACTCTTCCACTCAAAACCATTTCCCACTGAAACCAAGCACAGTAGACGTGTAAATTTTGTCCTTTATGGGGAAGTGAGCTTTTTGGGTTTTGGGGGGGGGCTTATTCATCTCTAAATTATGGTCTTTGTTGGGACAATCTGTTTATTTGTAGACAAATAACGCATAGACGCTCCAACACATACATCACATGCATACCTTAGACTTGCTAAGGATTAATATGGTTCCAATTTCTGATAAATTACATACACCAAGACATACGTCAGAAGAATAAATTACATACATACACACACCAAGACATACGTCAGAAGAATACCTTAGACTTTGTTATGGGAACAACATCATGTGAGAACTTGCAGTTTCCCCCCTGTAAAAACAAAGATGCAAAACATAAGATACATTTCAAGTCATTATTATGCATGTGCTTTTTCCTTGGAATGGTAAAAGTGACAGTGCAACTATGCAAATGATGCAATCTTAATGCACCAAAGCAAGATTGATAATAACACTGCAAACCTCATGGCATCTTCCTTGTAGATAGTGGCGGCAAGGCTTTGGTGTATTTGGCTTTGAAACTGGCAGCTTCAATCGGTTAATACCAAGTTTTCTGTTCTTCTCTGCTCGTTTAATCCTTTCTTTTTTCTGCAAAATAACACCAAATCACAAAAAAACAAAGGTAATAAGAGCACAGTAATAGACATGAACTCTGGAATGCAATAACAGAGAGCAAATATGATGGGCCTATTTAATCACTACTGCGTCAATTTAATGTCCAGATCTTTAGTTTAGTGGTCTCTTAACATTCCGTGCTGCAATTAAAAGTAAAGTAAGGTTTCAAACTATATTAGATAGAAAATCTAACAGAAGTTAAAAAACCGAAAACATGTTTGGATTATATAAATGTGTCTTGGGGGAAAGAATGTGGCGTGTTCCGACAGAAATAAAAGAGGATATTAATTCATTTACCGAAAATAATTGGGCACTAATAAGGTTGATGTTATTTCTATTAGAAGGAAAATAGATAATAAAATGTAAACAGATAGAGAATGAAGTGCGCAGATTTTAAGTTTTTCCATAACTAGAAGGAAAGCCAGAAAAAAGTAGTGCTGATTAGATTGAATACCCCGAAAGATTAAAACAAATCGCAACCTGCAGTACAAAAGAGAAAAGCGCCAAACAACTAAAGAATGTAATGTAAATTACGGTAACCAGAGAAAGAATGTAAATTACTTCTCAAACAGACATCCATGCATACCTTTTTCTTAGCTTTTCTTTCATCGGTCAAGGGACCTTTCTTCCTTTTCTTTTTGTTAACATCTCCATCCTGCAAAAAGTACACAAGTGCGGAAATATGAAGAATATAGAAATGGAACATAATAAAATAGTGTGACAAACTCCGAGCATGTCAAAATAGAATGCAAGTACACAAACAACAACCCCAACTCATTCTCAGTCCAAAATGGTTGTTTTTTACTTTTAAAAAAGGTAATACAATTCTAAGTGGCAACAACACAAAAGCATTCATATTTCATTTTTTACTTCCCCCTTGCTTCCTGTCCATCCCATAGCAAAGAGCTCATAAATAACTGCATAACCTTTTAATCTGCTCCAATAGCTGCTGTCAAATATTACACCACAGGGCTACAGCTGATAACAGGTACAAGTTCCACAATATAGCATGTCCAGATCAAACAAATTCAATATGCGAAAGAATCTTCTATTCAATATTAACTTGTTGGTAGAAAAAAAGCTCATCAAGCTTTTATTTAAGAGAAGATGTAACTTCAGGGAGCGGGGCTTGAGTCAAATCTTGGTACTATTTTTTTCTTCTTTATAATTAATTATCTATTTATTCAGTTTTTTTTTTTTTTGGGGGGTTGGTGCGGGTGGGGGGTTGAAACCATGAGAGAATAAAATCTGTGAAAAGCGACCTTGTTTATGCACACACATAAATAACATGGTCATACCTGAATAGCAGCAGCACTTTGACTTTCAGCATCATTCCCTGGGAGTTTTCTCCTGGACGGAGATAGTTTCTCCATACACGGTGCTGCAAGACTTGATCTATTAGCCATCATATCTCTATCACGAAGAACATTTTGACAATCACTATCTTGCATTTTCATAATGGTTTCTCTGAGTTGTGACTTTTTAGAGCCACCGCCACTAGCTGATGTATTGAAGGTTGAGAGATTTGGCATGCCATCCCTCCAATGACCTCTCTCTCCATCATTACATGTTAACAGTTGTTTATTAACATTATCCTCAGAACCATGAGCCAGCTCTGTAGATTTATCTCCTGGGGAGGCTGCATCTTCAGATAATTCATTTGACAGGGCATCAGCAATGCCAGCATCCCCAGAAATTTCCCCTTCTTCAATGTCTAAAACTTCAGGTACATGAACATTTGAGTCCATCACACATGGATTGGAAATTAGTTTCTCCAATTCCACCCCCTTAAGCTGCAAGTCATGCTCAAAACCTACTAATTTATTACCATCCAATATATATCCAGCATCTTTATTATTCTCTACTGCTTCTGATGACTGAAGATCCATGGCATCACCAAAATCCGAGTTAAGGACTTCACACAGGTCCTGAACGGTAAATTCCATATCCGTCTCCGGCTGACATATTGAGCTAAAGCCATCTGTCTGAAAACCAAGAGTACCATTTACATCTTCAAGCTCCTTGACAATCTCAACAGAGTCATCAGTCTGGTTCTCTTCCATTAAGAAGTCCTCAACAGTAATACTGTGTTCTTCTCCAACCCCTTCCATTCTGTCCAAGAATAAGTCTTCTTGACTCAATTCTGGTGATGTTACTTGTCCATTTCCAACCTGGAAACCTCCATTTTGACATCTAGTACTCTCTTTATTCTTATCCACATCCCTTTTTTTAACTGGATCAACTTCCAATCCCTTGTGATTAGATCTAGCATCCAATCGACCAACTGGCTTTATCTGGTCATGATGGCTCTTTCCATTTTGTTCAACCCCTCCTCTAATTTCAGTACCAACACTTTCACTTGCTTTCCTAGCCCCAGCACCATTCCCACCTTCAGAAACGACAAAACAGAATCAGAACAATGCAGCCAAAGTTTCAGCAGCAGAACTTCTAACAAGTAAAAGAGACCAGGAAAAAACAATCTGACACTCTTGAGGTTTAAGAAATCACAAAAGACTTAAGAGAATCACTCATAGTTTTCTACTTGCAGGACAAGGAAAAAACAATTACAGCTTATGACAACTTAAAATACTGCTAGAATCAGCTTTGACGGATCACCTACCTTGCTCACTTGCTGATCCACCTTAATCGGTTAACACTGTTTTTAACATCATTTGTAAACGCACACCATATTATTAAAAGCCATTTTTACCTGATTCTACTTCATTTGATCACTTCGCAATAATCTGAAGCATCTGCATACAGGCATTTAAAGTCCAATTGAAAAAATGCAGTGAGAAAAAACTTCATTCCACAAAACAAAAGGAAACAGAACTTTACATTCTCTCTACCTAGCTCCAACCTGTAGGTTGGGGTGTCCAGAGCCAAGGCAGCAGTGCAACGCCAAGGCGACACCTGAGCGCCCACTAGCAGGCTAGCACCTAACAAATACATTTGACATCGTGCTTATCAGATAATAAACTGATTAAAACACATATCTCAGTTGCCTTTAGCTCCAACTTCTACTCGCATTCTAAATTCAGATAAGAGAAACGCAATACACTGGCGTGAACACAAATCTAGCAACTGAACGAGTTGATTAAATCGTGTGAATCAGATAACAAACCGATAGAACACATATTACAGTTCAATTTAGCTCCAACTTCTACTCACGCCCTAAATACAGAGAAGATAACTGCATACACTGACGTAAACACAAAGCTAGCACCTGGACGACTTAATTAAATCCTGTGAATCAGATAACAAACCGATAGAACGCGTACTACAATTCAATTGAGCTTTAACTTCCATTCACATCCTAAAATAGTAAAATACAGTGGAGATGAAATCGATAATCTGATAGGCACAGCAAAAATCAGTATCTGCAAATTACTCACGGTGTTATCTACCTTCGCAGGGGCAGTGAGACAGAATCCGCACGAGAGTGTGCAGTGTGCGGCTACGAAGTGGACGACGACGCCGATAAGGCGGGAACGAACAGGACGGTGGCTCTGCAACCTCTGATGCTAGGGCTTCCAGCTGAGTCGTTGAGTTCTCCATGTGAATTGAATGGTTCTTCCTTTCGATAGAAAAGGCCTGACAGTGGCGGATTTGGATTCTGATTGTGGCGTTGTGTTCGCCTGAATCCACCGGGAAGCTTCAAAACGGTGCCGGATTGGCGCCGCCGTTTGAGTCGTGAGCTGAAATCGGTGCGGTGAAAATTTATTTTGCACGTTAATTTTTGTAAAAGCCGTAAAATGAAATTTTAAATGGTTTTTTCCATTTGGAATAGTTTAGGCTTTGTTTGGCTTGAGCCTTGTAGTAAACTGTTTTTTTTTCCTTCTTTTCATAATTTTCCTGCAATTAGAAGATACGTGTATTAGTGAAAGACCCGAGACGGATTGATGTTCTTAAATGTATGTCTAATGTTTGTTTTGTGAGTGAACATTTTATATCATTTTGTATATATATGTATACCAATGATGTTCTTAGTAAAACCTGTAATGTTTTTTGTTATAACTGTAATGTTTGTCCGTCTCTTTTAGTCTCTCCATAACACCGTCTCTCACGATACTTAAATGATATTTTCTTCTTTTATTTTCCCTGTATTTACTTCAAATTATTTTGAAGTATATTAGTATACTTGTCCTTGCATGAGTCCTAATTGCCAGTGAGGATTTGTTCGACCCGGTCTTATCCTCGGTGGTCTCACCCTCCCCACTGTAGCAGTGGGTCCCACATCGAATCTTCCACCAATGAGTTTTTTTCTTATATCGATATCCGAGAAGATTAGTAATTTTAATTGATTGGTGGGTGGTTTAACGCTCGGTGAGACCACCATCATTGGTGATGCCTCCATGACGCGTCATCGGCTGATGACGGGATACGCGACGAGATTCTGCTGCATCGGTGATGCAACGTCACGCCGTCATGTAATTAATTTTATTTATTTTATTTTTTACATGTTAACTATATTATAAGAGTATCTAGAAGTTGAAATTAATGAAATTGCATTTATATAACTCGTTTACAATTTATTAAGTTCAAATCGGAATAAAAAGGAGAAAGGGGAGTTGGACATGGGATGATCCAAACATAGTCAAGAGTGGTGTATATTTATAGATCTCGGAAAAATAAAATCGTTTGTTATTTTTATTTATTTTTTGCATTTTTATATTTCAAATAATAGTCGTTTGAAAATTGGACAAAAACGAAGTTTAAAAATAATAATAAAACACAATGGACTACAGGTAGCAGTAGATTGGCTGTTGCCACCAATCCACCCCGCGTCACCGCGTCATTACATGACGCAGGGACCTCACGGCGCGTCGTCAGGTCTGATGAGTTTTAACCGTGAATAGTAACTGAATTATAAATGGGTTTTGAAAATTTGTATTTGGGATGGAATTAAATTTTATAGGTCTTATATGGTTGTTATATAGGGTGTGTAAGAGTTTTTAAATTATTTGATTGGTTTAAGGTTGTTATAATAAATGAAAAGGTAAAGTGAGAGAAAAATAGTATGTAGAATATAAATTTAATTGAATTATGAATAGTTGGTGATTAAAAGCGGGTACTGTTCAACGTGATTAAAACCGTTTGACAAATAGGATAAAAATGATAACTCGATTAATACCGGGTTTTAACGGGGAGAGAAACAACATGGAGTAGCTGTGCTTTCAAACCTAAGTAATAGATTCACATTTAAATATAGTTTCATTTTCTGAGTTGTTACATTTATAGTGTAAAACTAAGTTCCCTCCATCAGTATACTTTGATTTGGATTATTTATATTAATACATCACAAACCATAGGTGCCAACTAATTAACTAATTACCTGATTTTTTTTTTATCTGGGTTGAATTGACTGTACAATTGAAAATTGGGTAGTAGTTGACTCATTTTCATATAATAATGATAATTAATGAATGCATTTCAACACAAAATAAATTATTTTCCAGAACTATGAAGTAATCTTTATATATCCAGTAACTTACTAATAATGTACAATATTTTTTCATCATTCCGTATAATAATTAATTAGTACTAAAATTGAATCCATCTCGTTCGAATTGTAAACTAAATCTACTCATATCGAATAACAATTTGAGGGTTTACAAAGACGATAAATAGACCGACGCACCGAGAACCAAATTATATTCACACGACAAATCTATGCAGTAGTTTTGCCACAATTACATAACCTCACACGATGACAACACCAAACAGTTACGTTTTCGCCACTCAATGGTACGTACCCGCGTATATGCTATAGCATAAAAAAAATCAATCGACATTGGAGTGAAGTTAATTTGTTTCCGAGCCCTTATTCCTGTCAGATTGGTTGTTCATTTCATTAACATTTGCATTTATTGATTTATTCCATCAATTCTCATGCTCTCCGTTATTTATCAACCTATCCATCTACCTGATTCTCATAATAATTTTGTGATATAATTTGTAAACATATCTTGCTAAAAAAAGGTATTGGAAAACAAAATCTACATAATTTCATGACTAGCTTAAATATCTAAATGCAGTTTACGAGTAATTTATTGTCAAAGTCGATACTCTGAATAACCCAAAACTCAAGTACTTGTTTGGTAAACGATCAAAACCACTAAAAACCTGGTTAATAACACCTAAAAATGTATATTTTAATATGATTTTCATAATTTTAATCGCTCATCAAACAGTCTGCAAATGTCTAATTTGTCATCGGCTTTTTACCGATTATTTCAAATAGGCCCAAAACTGATTCAACATAGTCAAATCACTGAAACCAGTCAAAGCCCAAGAAGAAAATTTCGAAAATCCTTGACTAGAGAAAAAGGTAAAAAATTGAAAAATTTGGGAAATAGAAATTTCCCAAACACCCAAACACGGCGTACAGAACCCTTATAAGTACCTTTCAGATTCTAGGTTTTGGAGTAAAACGCCAAGCAACGTATCACTCACTTTTCGTCTCTCACTCTATCTTCTCCTCTGTCCACTCTCATCCTCAATTAGGGTTTTTGCCTGGGATTTTTCATACCCCTCGCAAAAATGAGCAGTAACAACAAGGAGACCTTCAACGTCGCTGATCTCGGTGCTGGTGAGTATAAATCCGTCTCGTTAAACCCTATATCAATTGCTCAGTTATTTCAACTCGTTTTGAGCTGAACTTGATTTGATTTGTTGCTGTAGCTTTAAACGCCGAGGATAAAGCTGGCCTTGTTAACGCTCTCAAGGTCTGTTATGATTTTTTATCTTGTTTTTTGCTTGTTTTCCTGGAGTGATGTTTTATTGAGGTTTGCTTAAGATTGTGAAGCTGAGTTTGTTTCATTTTCTGTTTTTTTTTTCAGAGCAAGCTTCAGGATCTTGCTGGTAAGCATACCGATGTGCTCGATAATCTGCCACCTGTGATCATGAGACGAGTTAGCTATCTCAGGGATATTCAGGTACAGTTCTAGTTCTCGTAGCTGCTGGATTAATAACATCTGTTATTTTAGCTTCTTATTTGGATTTTCATACATTTTTTGTTGTTGTGAGGCCGTGTGATTTTCATGCACGAGGTCATTTATTTGTTCCTTAAACCTGTTAGCAGCTGTAATTTTAGGTTAATAGAGATGTGATGCCTTGGATAAACATAACTCGTCACTTTGAATTGGATGTTGAACTTAATTTGTCATTGAAAAATCGATGCTCTCGTTCTATAGATGTTCCATCTGTAGAGGTGTGATGTCTTGGATAAACTTAACCTGGTAGCAGCTGTAATTTTAGGTTAATAGAGATGTGATGTATTGGATAAACATAACTCGTCCCTTCGAATTGGATGATGAACTTAAGTTGTATTTGAAAAATTGATGCTCCCGTTCTATAGATATTCCTTTGGTAGAGATGTGATGTCTCGGATAAGCTTAACCCGCCAGCAGCCGTAATTTTAGGTTAATAGAGATGTGATTCATTGGATAATCATAACTTGTCACTTTGAATTGGATGATGAACTTAATTTGCCATTGATAAATTGATGCTCTCGGTCTATAGATGTTCGTTGATGCATTAGGGCTTTTTGTTTGACGTTATTGACCCCTTAGATTTATATTAGTTCCTGGTTTTTATTCATGAATCTTCCAGACCCAACATGATGAGTTAGAGGCGAAGTTTTTCGAGGAAAGGGCTGCAATTGAGGCCAAATACCAAAAGCTCTATGCACCGCTTTATACCAAGGTATGAACACTTGAGCTGCTGTTATGCTGAAGTATCTTTGTATAATTGCAGTTCTTATGATTAAATGTTCATTATGTTGAATGCAGAGGTATGAAATAGTAAATGGTGTGGTTGAAGCCGAGGGTGCTACTGATGACGCGACAACAGAAGGTGAGTGCAATTGCTGTTGTTTAGAGCTTAGATACAAATTATGAGTCGAAATGTTAACTATTTATAACATTCGCAGAGAAGGGAGTGCCTGATTTCTGGCTCACTGCAATGAAGAACAATGAAGTGCTTGCTGAAGAGGTAAGTCATCAGTAATCTTTCCTTTCATTTTCTTTCTTGTATTGTACAGTTGTTTCCCCAGTAAACATTTATTGTCATTCACTCATCTTTGTTCTCTTGAGTGCCAGATTTCTGAGCGGGATGAAGAGGCTCTGAAGTACCTTAAGGAAATCAAGTGGTACAGAGTGGAAAATCCTAAAGGCTTTACATTGGAATTCCAGTTCGACACTAATCCATTCTTCAAGAATGCTGTCCTGACAAAAACTTATCACATGATCGATGAAGAAGAACCTATTTTGGAAAAAGCAATTGGGTAATGTTAATTGATGTTAACATTGTTCATATAATATTCCTACTCCCTGTTTTGAAAGTGGTTTGCTAAATATATGCTTGCTATGCAGGACGGAGATAGAATGGCTTCCAGGAAAATGTTTGACCCAGAAGATCCTAAAAAAGAAGCCCAAGAAGGGCTCAAAGAATGCAAAACCAATTACCAAAACTGAACAATGTGAAAGCTTCTTCAACTTCTTCAGTCCACCCCAAGTTCCCGAGGAGGATGATGACATAGATGAAGATGCTGTAAGTGTTGTCTCATTTTATTTTATTGTTTGCCCCAGACATAATTTGTAACATTAACAATATTTTTAATTGTTTAACAGGCTGAAGAACTTCAGAATCTTATGGAACAGGACTACGACATTGGGTTAGTAGTTTAGTTTGCATTTAGGTTCTTTATATTGTTATCCTTGGACGCTTAGATATCTTACCTCGGCCTGTGGAATTGTGTGTGTCTTACAGAATGTTAAACGTTCTCTTGTAGGTCAACGATTCGAGACAAAATCATTCCCCATGCAGTTTCGTGGTATACAGGAGAGGCTGTTGAGGATGACTTCGGAGATCTTGAAGAAGATGACGATGAGGAGGATGAAGAGGACGAGGAAGAGGATGAAGAGGACGAGGAAGAAGACGAGGATGATGATGACGACGATGATGATGAAGAAGAAAGCAAGGCCAAGAAGAAGGTTAGCCTGAATGACTAATATATATTCTCAAAATTGTTCCCTTTATACTACTGAATGGTCCTGACTTTGTTGTGGTATGTCTTTCTTCGTTTGCAGCCATCAGCTGCGCGGAAGGTGTGTAATATTGCCATCAGATTTTTGTTCTATCTTTTGAAGCTCAAAATTTTGTTCTTTCAGTAAGCTGACAAGTCTATCTATTTGTTGCAGAGGGGTGGAAGAGCACCTGCTGGTGACGGTGAGAGGCCTCCTGAGTGCAAGCAGCAATGAGTGTTGGATTGATGTGATGTGATTATTATGGCAGTGTTTCATATTGTTGTGGCGTCGTCATGTGTTGGAACTGGAACAGTGTGGTGGATATCTTATCAGCTATCGGAGTTTTGAATTATCAAATATTTATGTATTTTAGTCCCGTGGATGTCTCTGTTATCTTTAATTTTTTTTTCTTTCCTGTGAGCAAGAGGTTGAACTTCAAGTGATGCCCTTTGACTTGGCTGAAGTAAATGCTTGGTTGAGTTTTGGTTCTTACTGATAGAATATCAAGGCATTCTCAATAGTTTAGTTTTGTAGTCTTCTGGATACTGTTTTGGGGCTTCTTTTTATATTATGATGAATTGAATTTTAATTTAAACGAGTTATTCTCACCCGATTCTGGCCTGAAATTTTCAGTTTATCCGATAAGCTGAATCATATTGCATGGTGTTTGACGGCAAAGTACCTGTTTGTATATTTTTGTTACTCTGCTGAACGCCTACACCTGCAATTCCCTAATTTTACTGCATGTGTTGGCTAAGTTTCTAAACGAAACGAGTTCAAAATTAAACAAACAAAACTCTATTTGCTTGTTTGTACTCTATTCATTTCAGATGAAGTGTTATAACTTTTTGTTTTCAGCGTTTTACTAAAATTGTTAAAATTTCCATTTATAAAAACTAGTTAAATAATAAAATTCTCTACCTTTCACTTTTATTACAATATATCATTTAGTTAATCTCTAATAATCAGGGGCCTACTTGTACTTTCTACTTTTTTTTAAAATTGGTGCAAATTCAATTTGTACCAGTTTCTCTGAAATTGAGGGAGTATTTGATGGTGATTTTGTAAGTTTTGCACTTGTTTTGTTGGATGTTACGAGGGATAGAGGAAATATCTTAGTAGTAGTATCATTTTTTTTTTTATCTCCCAACTTTAACCTGATTGCCCCACATAATGCTTTTATTTCTAGGGAGTAAAATCTAAATAAATTTGATAGAAATCAAAATCATTTTATAATCTAAAACTACGTAAAAAGTTAAAATTGTACTTTATTTTTTAACTAACCTTATAAACTTTGTAAAGCTGATTCAAAACTAAACTAAACCAAACGTACCGAATTCTTGATAACAAGAGACCGGATTAAAAGTGCTCTTTTAGACTTTAACGTGAGATTGGAGAATTTAACATCACATATTTAGTTATAAACATTACACGCCAGACGCGATGCAAAAGTTTGTAATTTATTTTACAGAAAAAAAAATCAATAATGATAAATTCGCACGTCATTGTGAAAAGACAGGAATAACAAGTTGGTACTATGCTACATCTCGTCCAGATTACTCCACCATATCTTTCTTCTTCACGGAATCAGAGCTTCATTCAAGCGAAGAGGAATCTCGTCGTAGCTCAAAAATCAGGTGAGAGAAATTTAATTTTCTGATAAAAACTTCAGTTGATTTGTTGATGTTTACTGTGCTGTTGGTAGTGACGTTGATCGATTGACTTTTAGCATCCACGTATGTTTGTTTACTTGAGCACGATCTGGTAGATTTTGAATTTTCCTTGGAGATTAAGTCACCACGTTTCATTTTTCCAAGTTTAATTAATACCAGTCGGAAGAAGTTTATTCTAATGGCCCTACCTAACCATTTGGAGGAGTTGATGTGATTTGTAGCAAAGTCAATAATAAGTTGCTACTATGTTATCAGGTGGATGATTTGAATGTAGTTGTTTAGCCAATTACTTAGATGACAAGGTAGGTGATTTGATAAAAATATGTTTAGAATGTACTGTAAAAACTGATACGTGAGCTTATTTTTGAAGAAGTAAGTTGGGTTAAGTGTTAATCAGCTAGATTATGAACTTCAAGGTGCGGATTCACGCAACATACTTATTTTGGTCAAAACGGCCAAATATGATGATTTAGCTTATAAGCTAGCTGAGAAGGTCCACGACTCCATTATAAGCAAAGGCTTAGTAGGATTTTCGCGTAGTTGAAAAGGGTCTGTTTGGCAGTTTTGTCTGATACTCTTGTTAATGGGGTAAATAAAGCGACGAGGGATAGAATTTAGCAGTATGTAACTATGTATGCCAGAAGAAGGAATTTTTCTTCTATGACTTATCACAAACTGATTCTTACTTGCCACCAAAAGTATCGGTTTCTTTCCGTGGATCTCACGATGCCTTTATCGGTATTCTTTAGGATATATGATGCTAAGTTTTGATTTCCATCAGCAATTGGGGTTTTATCAAAACACAAGATCAAATGAATAATGACATTAGCCACTTTTTCTTCTTCAAAGATAGTTGGGTAGGTTAGTAATTTCTACGAAACATACAAGCTGAATACCCTGTGGTGGTATATTTATTATCATTAAACTTGTTGACTCAATATCCGCTTACTAAGCCTTGAATGACTTCATCTTGCTATGTTTTGTAGTCTATAGTAGCTTACTACCAATTGTTTCTCTTTCTAAGCTGTAGTTAAAGCATACATATCTGCTTCAAGACCTATTTCTGTTTGATATTTACTCTCAGTTTATTTAAAAACAGAAGATTGTTTTGCAGTAGTATGATAATACTAGAATGACTTGAGCTGATGCATATCAGTTACAATCTTTTTCCAGCAGCCATGCAGCAGAAGATCACAATTCGAAACAAGAGAGGTGAAAATCTTGTAGGACTGCTCCATGAAGCTGGAACACGTGAACTTGTAATAGTTTGTCATGGTTTTAGATCTTCAAAGGTGATTTTCTTTTGGATTTGATAATCTGTGCCATTATATAGTTACAAAATGACATCTCAGCTGCATGTGCCGATGATTTTCTTTTCCCTATTAAGTGAAAAAAATGATGCTTCCTGTAAGAGGCTGATCTATTTCCAGTTACGTTGAATGCCAGTCAACTAGATCCTTGAAGCAGTAATCACTTGTCTAAATTTACAAGCTTATACTGTTGAAAGCTTTCTCGATAGCTTGAAGAACAGGAAGAAAGCTCAAGTAAAAAGAGGAGTTTACCTTCATATTCAGTTCCCCGTGCTGCTTTCATTCGACTTTACGTGTTTCATGCCCCGACAATGTTCACTAGGTTGTACTCGTATCAATTACCAAAAAGGCCGTAATTGGTTTTTTCAGTGAACTAGTAAACTATTCACAGCTACCTTGCTCACATCCGTTAATACCGCAGGTGCAATATATTTTACAAAATCGAAGTGTATGAAGTCTTATGATTCAAGTGTGAATATTTAAACCAGAGATCCTAGAAAACAGTTGAAGATGTTTGTGGGGGAGGGGCGAGCCTCTCATGAATCTGAGCAGTTAAGGTTGGAGCGGTAATAGTACTCTTTCCTTAAAACACAGGTTCAATTGCACCATTCTGAATGAAGCAAAGCTTCTGGTGGGAAGGGTCTGGCATTTTTCTTCCTTAAAAGATGTTTGTTGGGGGTGGGGTGGGGGGTGGTAATTCCTGCTGTGAAGTCGTACCGTTATCCGGTTTCTAGATAGTGACCTTAGTGTCTGAGAAATTACTGACATGCAAAATCTTGTCAGATGTTCAGTGAATAACTCAACTTACAGTTTCTCGCATGTTCTGTACCTATTCTTTTGGGACCATATTAAACATCTTTCAATCTCCAGCAGGACGGAACCATTGCCAACCTTACCACTTGCTTATCAAATGAAGGAATCACTGCATTTCGCTTCGACTTTTCTGGAAACGGGTTAGTTTTAACATCTCATGTAGACTTCTTGCAATACAGCTGTTCATTATATAAAGATAATAGTTGTCAAAATTCATTTCAAACTTTTTGATGGATTGTAAATAAGTTTGAGGTGTCATGGATAAAGCTATATTCCCTTCTGAGAAAAGATGCGAGTACAAGCTCTCAGAATATATAGATATACGACATGTTAGTATAGTTCCTACTTCCGGAAATCTTAAATTAGTTTCTTTTGTCCTCCTTGGTTCATCACTATAGCCTATTTGCAGGGAAAGTGAAGGTAATTTTTATTACGGTAACTACTCTGGTGAGGCTGAGGACTTAAGATCTGTGGTTGAATACTTCAAGTCGGAAAACCGTCCAACAGCTGCATTCATTGGGCATAGTAAAGGTTGAATATTAATTTTATTGTTTGTTAATATTGAAAACCTGAACACTGCACTCCGTTGCCTTATATTATGTTGACTGCAGTCGTGTTGCCAAACATTCTATTCTTGTTGAGCTCATTATATACAGTATCCTGACCAGTTCTATTCTTTGCATGTTGCAGGTGGAGATGTTGTTCTCCTGTATGCTTCTAAATATCATGATATAGATGCTGTGGTAAATGTCTCCGGTCGTTATGATTTGAAGAGAGGCATCGAGGAACGTGTTGGTAAAAATTTCTTGGAAAGACTCAAGAAGGACGGATACATTGATATAAAAAATAGAAATGGTAATGATTGCTTTCCTTCACATTTTGTCTTCTCTACCTGAAATAGCAATGGTTATGGTTAAGGCTTTCTGTTTGTGCTAGATTACAACCTCAAAATTTATCATAGATACACTGCTTTAAGTAAAGATTTCTCAAGTGCATGTTGCTCACAAAGCCATTCTGAAAACTTTCTCGTGGGATGAAATTTATCCTTATTTTCCTTGAACCCACTACGGTGCTCATAAATATAAGATATATGGTTCTTTATTTTGTTCCTTTAAGTTGCATAATATTTTTAACAACATTTCTGTTTTACCAATATGTCAATTTTCACACTTGCCCCTTCCTGCAGTTAGTATTACGTGTAACAATGAGATTTGAAACTTGACTAAGTTTGTGCACTTCTTGCTCCAATTTCATAGTAACTGCTTGAGAGCTACATATGAAATCTCTACTGCCTCTTCTCTTATTATAGGAGAAGTAGACTATCGAGTTACTGAGGAAAGCATGATGGAGCGACTCAATACGAACATGCATGAAGCGTGCCTTTCAATTGACAAGAAATGCAAGTAAGTTGGCTGTTATTTTTGTCACATAGATATATCCATCTCACATGTCTTTCAGCAACTGTGTATCAAAGTCCAACCACAGCAGATGATGCTTTTAAATTTTCTGTTACTAGTTTTACACGGGAACTCATTATATCTGTCCAAGCACATATTAGTAGTCTAATACTGGTTCTGTTTTGTGCACGAATGATTGGTAAACAGTAGATTCATGTAAAACCTAACTTTCATGAAATACACAAATGTAATGCTGTTTTATGATGTTGGTTCATTTGCACAACAATGAAAACATCATTAACGTCTTGGTATTGTTTCATGTAATAAGTAATCAACAATACCCACCTAACTTAATTAACACCGCGTTGCGTTCTTGACACGGCGAGTATTACTGTGAAATGTGAAGTAGCACCAAGTGATTAAGTATCTTTGTATAGGGTCCTGACAGTGCATGGTTCGGTTGATGAAATCATCCCAGTAACAGATGCAGTGGAGTTCGACAAGATTATACCAAACCACAGGTTACAAATTGTGGAAGGAGCTAATCATTGTTACACTTCACATCAAGATGAATTGGTGTCGGCTGTCTTACCTTTCATAAAGGAATGCATGCAAGATGCTGGCAATGTTACCAAATAGGTAAGATTGATTTCTGAATCTACTTATTGTCGAAAAACTCTTAAAAACTAACATTCATTTTCTAACACAATATACTTGAGAATTTTGGCAGGGCAACTATGGCTTATCTGTAACGTGGCTGTTTCATGAAGTTGGATTGGAGTTGAAAATTTGAAGTATTACGGTTTCTAATCAACTGCATATCTAATGAAAAATAAAATGTGGTACGGTTTCCATGATCACATTTGGGGCAACCTTAACCATGTTTGGTAGAGGTGCCATGATTTTAAATTGTAACATGCTTATCATCATATACGTACGGTCGAAGATGGAGCAAAATTTGCGAAATGGTGTCCGAATATTTGTTGGAATTTGGAAGTTGGAACAGATATGTATTGTAAAATAATACTCCAAGTGAAACACAAGTAGAATGATCTTTTCCGATACGCGTTAATTTGCTTCTTTTCGTTTCAAGTTCCGTTTGGCTACTGATAAAAATTTGACTTCAGGAATTTGAAAGTGAGAGATCAGTTATCACTGAGGCACTGACTCACCTGAAGTCGTCGAAAAAATATGATCAACCAGCCTAGTCACGGGACGGAGTAAGTGCTAGTGTAGTTTATAATGTGATCCACCGATACTTCGGCGAATCCTTCTCAACTTGATTTGATACTACGATTTTGGACTATTAGTTTGATGGACTTATTTCGAAATAAAATTGTTAAATGAATGTCTAGTTAGTGGTAAATTCAGGAGCAAAATTTCATACAATATGATAGTAACTTTTAATGAAAAATACAGATGAAAATTTGAATAATATTAGAATTGGCGTGTAGTTTTAGGTGGAATTCAAAATATTTTACAAAAACATGAAAATGAAAATGTAGAATTTTTTGTACTTTTAGTTGTAAATTGTGTAATTTAGTGTAAAATTAATTTTTTTAATCATTTGTTGGTTGTGAAACTCTTATTTTTTAGCAATGTATAAAGTTTTACAAAACAGTAAAAAATGGTAAGGGAAAATTACAAATACCACCCCTGCAATATAGCCTCTTTTCAATTTAGCCCCTTCTATTCAAACAATTACAGATGAACCCATTTTTTACGCACGAAAAAAAAATGTAATTACAGATAGGCCCAAAAGTCAACTTTTTCACTCATTTTATCTTTTCTTTATAATTCAAAAATTCATTAATTCTCCATTATTGCAAAATAAACCCAAAAATATTTTCAACACTTACAAACAAACCCTAACATTTTTTATACTTCAAATTTACTACCCACCATCTCCAACCATCTTCCACCACCTCCAACCACCATCTTCCACCACCACTTCTAACCACCAACTCCAATCTCGGACCACTTATTCTTCCTCCCTCCATCTTCTTCTTCCTTCTTAAAAAAGCTCCGATCGGAGCTATAAAACAGCTCCAAACCGGAGTTGTTAGTAGCTCCGGCATTTCTGACTCGTCGGGCTGTGACTCGATTTGGTAGTAGCTCCTCTGGAAGCTTTTGACTCCGATTGAGCAGAATGGGGAGGAAGAAGAAATGGAGGAGGAAGAAGAAATGGGGGGGAAGGAAGAAAAAAATTGGGTATATTTTGAAAACAAATTTTATTGGAGTTTAATTTACAATAATAATGAGTCATTGTTGTAATTTATAAAACATTAGAGTCCAATTAATGTGTAGTAAATTGAAGATTGTAAATTGCAACTAAGTCCAATTCATTTTCTTTTCCATTTATTTTATTTCTGGTCAACTAAAAAATCAGATTTTGGGTGTATCTGTAATTGTTTGAATAGAACTAAACTGTAATTGGCCCAAATTTAAGGGGTAGGAAACGTAATTTCCCCAAATGGTAAAGTATGAAGTTATGCACGACGGAAGGAGTATCATTTTGTCACCCACTTATTCATTTACTCCATTTGTTAATAAAACCCACTATTTTTTTTTATCTTCATATAATATGTTTCTTCCAAAATCAAATGCAAATTGTGCTTTCTAAATTGTAATGGATGGAGAAAGTAATAATTACAAATAATTATACTTTATACTCCTAAAAATTCAAAATTATTGACAATTTGAGACTTGAGTGATGAACGAAAATAGTTTAAACTGAAAATGCCCAAAATGATTGAAATTTATGTGTTGAATAATAGTTTAA
The DNA here is from genome assembly GCA_026545765.1 of Plantago major. Classification (NCBI taxonomy): domain Eukaryota; kingdom Viridiplantae; phylum Streptophyta; class Magnoliopsida; order Lamiales; family Plantaginaceae; genus Plantago; species Plantago major. The sequence continues at coordinate 89,428,338 of CM048842.1, forward strand.
ACATGAAAATGCCAAAATGATTGATACTTATGTGTTGAATAAAAAATAGGTAAATGTACACAACCATGGAGAATCGATCATGGGCCATCATGTTTAGCTCTTGATACTCATGACATCAGAGTCAATCATGTATGTATCCATTCTACCTGAAATATCAGCAGGGTCCAGGGCTTCGCCACAGTGTCTAATTGATATCATATAAACTAGTAGTTGATCTGATAACCTGATTCATGTTGATTATTAAAAAAGTAAGTTAGCTACTAGCTAATTTGTTTTTATATTAAATATTATATTTAACAAATTAGCTGTCTTAGTTTATCAGTTACCAGTTAAATTATCGACTATTCTGCTAGACAAAGCTATGTGGAAAACGATTCACTAGTTATGGAACATTATTGATTCACCTCCATACAAAAGGGGGATATATTTAAAACCCACCATTCATCTCTGTTTCATTAAGTTTGTCGAATCTGCGACTGCGAGCATTCATGGCAGAGTTGATGTCGATGTGCGTTTTGGAGTGTGGAACTCGCGACCTGCACGTGATCTTGTGTGAATCGGTTGTAACAATGAATCGCTTTCACCTATCCACATTCCAGAAGGTGGATACTTGAGCGTATGATGTGACCCTGGCAATACGTATAAGAGCAGGTTCCGAGTTTACAATTAAAAATAATTTGTGTTCGGGGGGTCACTAGTAATGGGTTTTTTCACTAGTAATTGGTGTGATATTTATTCGAAATGGAGTGTTATTTATCCGAATGCATTCTTTATTCGAACGAAGGGCCTGATTGGTTCTGAAGTGCACTTAAGATTGGTCAAATAGCATTTGTAAAGCCCGAATGCATTTGTGTGTTATGAAATGCAGTTTGACCGCAAAATCAGGTGATTGGTATCACATTTTGTAGGTGTATTTCGGATAGATAGCCAAAACACTCTTGTAAAAGTGGTTTTAGTGATTGGTTCATGTGTATTTTGTGTATTGAAGTCCATATTTTCATACCAAATACCATAAATATCCTCAAATAGTTTTGTCATTCCGTGAGTGTTTGGCTCACAATTATAGCTCCATCATAATTGAGTAGTAGTGCATGTTGTATTTGGTTAGCCATTATAATTTAATTCTACACTTTTGAGCTAACTCAATTAAAACCTATCCTCCTCTCCCAACCCACACTATTTTTCTCTCACTTTACCTTTTCATTTATTATAACAACCTCAAACTAATCAAATAACCTTATAACCAATAAAAAAATCTTAAAAACTCTTACAAACATCACTTCAATGTTACATACTCTATATAACAAACCTATAAAACCTATAAAATTTTAACTCTATCCCAAACACAATTTTCACAACTCAATTAAAATTTAGTTACTACTATTCATTAATTAAAACTAAATTAAAATTCAGTCAATTATAATTCTGTGCCAATCAACCTTACATGTCTTATTCTTTATTTCGTTTGCAACTTTGAAAATAAAATTAGGCCCTAATGCTTCATTAATTAAACAATAAAATTACAAATGCTGCTTAAGAAGTGAGTACTTATCCATTAGATAAATACTAATTACCCTGAAAAATAGTGTATTAGCTGAATTGGTTCATACTTAGGACTAACTTAAGTACTAAAACAACATAATTAGGGCCAAATTAACACCTGCTAACAAACATTAACTAGACTATGAAGATTACAAAAACCAGAATAGCATTTTTTTCAGTACTTCGGCAAAGATCACAAAAATGGTCAGAAACTACTCGGCATAAATATCACAGGAAGGCTTGTGAAGTGAAGTGTTGACTGGTCCAAATAAATAAGGACAATTTCCTATTTATATGGGCAACTAGGGCTGAAGATTTTGGGGGTATTTTGGACATTTCAGATAGTATCTCAAACACACCAGCAGTGTATTTCGAAATACATGGGGGTGGTCAGGTATTTCGAAACGCAATGGAAGCTGTATTTCGAAATGCGGCCCTAAAAATTGCAAAGGCTTTTACAAACGCGTTTGGACCGAAATACACAGTATCAATCACCCTGAAAAGTGTGGTCAACCATTAAAATACACTACAATACACCAAACCAATCAGGCCCAAGTATATTCGGATCTGCAATCCGTTACTGTGAAATATGAACTTCGCTCCAAGTCTGCAAGCTAGCATGCTTCATCTCTGTCATAGGTTCGATTCTCCTCTTCTCGCAATCGAAGTTATCGGACTATCTTCTATTTCGAAACTAAGGTGAGCAACTATCTTCAGTTCCTTGTCGAAACTATATTTGATTTTGGTGAATGATGTATATATAAACAGATGAACCTAATTATTGAATCTCTCTGAATTTGTGCATTTTAATTAAACTTGATAGTGTTTGTTAGATTCATCGATGAAACTATAAAAAATTCCGTATCAGAAACTAATTTATGATCTAGCAGTAATATTTGACTTGAATGCCTTTAATCCATAATCATCTTTTCAGCTAGATGAAGAATTTGGGCTGAAGCAGATCTGGTATTTCACATTTCTTCATAGGAGCTGAGCAGGGCTTCAAAATCAGCATCCATGGCTCATAACTCAGCTGCCAAAAGTAACTTATTCATATACTTCTATATCGTTTTACTTGACAGCATCTGTAATTCTGTATTATTGTAAGCTCCGAAAATTTCTTGCAAAAACTGGTTATGGTCTTATGGAGGAGTCTTTACTACTACTTGATTTCCTTTTCTGCTACTTTTAACACCGCGTGTTTGTTGATTGATATGTGTGAATTGTTTTAAATATGTGGAAACCGGTGATATTTCATGATGCAAGTTGGAAATGAAATGTCATTGTTTGTAAGCTTAAGACGCTACGAAATATGGTGATACATGAGCTAGTCCACAAATAGTCCATGGTCAATATTTTGTAGTCAGCATATATATACTTTGCATAGTGTATAAAAGTTCGACTCAGCTCCATCTTGAGTGCTTAGACATCTTTTAATTGGACTTTTTCCATACGAATGGACGTTTTGTTGATTTACATGAATATGTTGGGCAGACACGCAGCAGAAAATAAAAATAAGGAACAAGCAGGGAGAAACACTTGTTGGATTGTTGCATGAGACCGGATCAAATAAAATTGTAGTTCTATGCCATGGTTTTCTATGCTCCAAGGTTGAATTTCTCGCGTAGTCTTTAATATTGTGTATATTTGGTTTTAAAAACTTCTCTTTGTTTGTGTCATTTAGCTTAGAGGAGAACTCTGCTAGTTTTATTAATTGACTTTATTTTACACGTGTAATGTAACTAGAAATCCGAATTTGCAGGATACGAGAATTATATTGAACCTGGCTTTGGCTTTGGAGAAAGCACGATTTGCTGCATTTCGCTTTGACTTCTCTGGTAATGGGTAGGTGTTTGCTCCTGCAGTCTGTTTCTAGGCAGATTGAACTTGTTTAATCATTGTAGTCTATAGATACATATGTTTCTCTTTTTCAAATTTGATTTGAAGACTAATAACTAATTAGTGCAAGGAAACTCATGAAGGCCAATTGTTTCTTGTTTCACAAACTTTCTCCAGGGAAAGTGAAGGTGAGTTTCAATTTGGTAACTTCTGCCAAGAGACTGAAGATTTACGTGCTGTTGTTGAATACTTCACTGAAGCAAACCGAAAGACAGTTGCACTTGTTGGGCATAGTAAAGGTGAGTAACTTGTACTTATTGACTAATACTGCATGCTTCAGTTTCTCTGTGAGGTAGCAAGAACATGAGATTTCGCTGCATTGATTAGATAATATTCATGAAATTACTATCTGGTACACCATGTGATCTTCATTCTGTACAAGTCTCATCTTGTTTTAGACCCACTTTACAAAAATCCTTCACGCAACTTAAACCTTTTTTTTTCCGTGTTTGACAGTGAACTAGTGAATGTTGATATTTTAAGTATACGGTGAAATGTTACACGTGTCGTTCCACTTATCACTATTCACTATCTCTATAAAGTAACGTAACTGCAAGTACATTGTTACAGCTGGTAATATTGTCCTGAAATATGCATCTGAATATCATGACATTGATGCTATTATTGTGAATCTTTCTGGCCGCTTTTACGTGTACCGAGGCATTGAAGGGACCTTAGGTTCCAATTTCATGGAAAAGATCACGCAAAATGGTTTCATAGATTTTACATATAGAGGTAAAGTTTGTTTCACTCGTCCATATCAAGCCGTTAATTAGTGTTAAATTTCACCAAGTTTCCTGAATTTGATCAGGAAACCTTTATCGAGCTACCAGGGAAAGTGTGATGGAACGAGTAAACATGAACATGCGTGACATATGCCTTTCCATTGACAAGAGATGCAGGTATTATCTGTACCAAAATGTCTAATCTGTTTCCTCCGCGATTATAAGGCTCTATTTTACAAGCTATAATTTAGCTGTGATTGAGAGATGATGAGCTGGTTGATTTGAAATTTTGAATGTGAGGTAGCTGATAGAATATAAAAGTTAGTTGTATCAGCTTATTGAGTTGATCATTTTGACAAGCACGTACAGACTTATTTTGGAATTTTATCTAGGGTGGTGACAATCCAGGGTTCTGGTGACAATCTTTTGACATTCGAAGAGGCCTTGGAGTTTGACAAACTGATTCCGAACCACAAGCTACACACCATAAATGGGGCTAATCATGCATACACTAAGCATCAGGCTGAATTAGCTTCAACAGTTGTACAATATGTAAAGGACCATGTGTGTTTGGGCAGGATCACTTCATCACTTTAATCTGTTCTAGGCTAGATCATACTAAAGGTTGAGTTGTGTTGTGTGTATGCTGTCTGAAATGTGGGAGAGATGGTGGATGTATCATGCTGTATGTATCTTTTGAAGATTAACTGTAAGCCTGTGATTCCAGAAATGAAGATAATGTTTTACTGAAATAACTGATTTTTCAATACATTTTTGGATATTACAACACAAAAATGCATTTTTGTATGTGCAATTTTCTTTTAGTGTCGTTGGGAATCCATGATCGCTACATGTTGGACGCGCACCGGAAGATCCCACGGGCACTTAAGTTAGGTAAACTGCAACAATGCATAAAACCACACATCCTCGCTCCCTTTGGACTGGAAGTTGGAACATTGAACCAGTGACAAAAAATATCACGCATCCCTTTTAAGTTTTAGCCAACTGATCAACCTGTAAATAATCACTAAATAATTGCCATTTTAACACGTGTACATAATCTCCATTTCGAAAACTTGTCCAAAGGGTGATTATTACCGTCAAAAGCAAGCCTAGAATGTCTCCACCGACGCCGAGCTACTGTAGCTTGTTCGGTTTTTTTTGTAGCATACCATGTGCCTATGTGATATCCGATCCAGCTCCAAATGGTTTTGTTGTGTATTGTTCCAAACTTCATCATGAACTACTAACTTTACACTCTAAACTTTTACGGAAAATTATAGTAGGAGTAATATACTACTACGTGACAAACATAATCCATCCTATATTGTCCACATTTTCACATCTTAGCAATATGTATTACTAGTTTGGTTTTGAATCGTCTCACACTCTTTCCAATTTTCATTTTCATTTTTAGTAATTGCATCCAAGCATATGTTAATATTTACAAGTTTATCAATCAATCATCTTTTTTTATAAATTCTTCATTCCCCATAATTCTCAATTTTCAATTCAATAAAGTATCAACCCACAATCAATTTATATTCATTATGTATCTTTTTTCCTATTTAAATGATTACTTGTTCCAATTTTCTAAGAGTCCGTCTTGCGAGAGACACCTACATATTGAAGAGTCCTGAAAGTCCTCTATAACAGACAAATATAGACAATTTACCTTAAAAACTAGACAATCTGATTTTTCGCGGGTCAACGAACCGGTCGACCCGCAATTTTTTTTTGAAAAAAACTTACTCAGCCCATCAAATCCTGCACATATGTTGATTTTTAGATCAAATTGTCTAGGTTTATCATCAAATTGTCTATGTTTATCGTGAAATTGTCTACGTTTAACATGCAGACATTAGTAACAACCTATTTATCCAATCAAAACACAATATTTAAAAAATAAACATGAACTTCAATTTCATTCGTCAACCAATAAATTTCAATACACAAAATAATTTAAAAAATCAAAAATTTACAACCTATAAAAATATATGTCTTTTCAAAAACATTTAATACATCTATAAAATAGATTTCTTCACACTCTTCACTTGTTCGTCGATAGGGCTGTTCAAAATCCGGTCCAAATCGGAAAATGGACCGTAACCGGACCGGATGATCCGGTTCGGGATGAACCGGATTACTGTTGGTTCGGTCTCCGGGCTGAACAATTTTCCGATTCCGGTTCCGGTTTGAATCCGGTCAGAAACCGGCAAAATTCGGTTAAAGACCGAAAAATAGCTATTTATTAGTTATTTACCTATATTATAGTGTAATTTGTAAACGGTAAGCATCTCAATATTAATCAGTATTTTGGAAATCTTAATTCTTAAAAGTGAAAGCTTTTGATTAATTATTTGTCTCTAATGTATAGTACGTACTTACTACTACTTTACTAAACCTTTCTAATCATGATAACATGTGTATACTAAATTATTAGTTTCTAATTGCATTCAAGTATTAATAATATGTCTGCCTTTGTTTGTTTCTAATTACAATACTAATTTATTGTCTCTACTGTATAATTGCAATTCAAGTATTAGAAGTCTGTGTATGTTTGGAGTTGGTCAGTTTATAAAATTTCTTGCTAAAAAAATAATAATATATCTGCCTTTTAATTCTTACGTATTGTTTACTAATATAATTATCGATTGCATTAGATCATCTAAAAATTGTTATTGGTACTCCAAAGTTGAAAAATTAATAGTAATTAGTAGTAGTTTATTAGTTGACTTATCTAATTAATTCACAGATTCTGGAAAAGACAAAGAATTTAAAAAAAAAAAACAAATACGGGCCATACGGTTCACAACCGGATCTGGACCATTGATCCGATTGATCTGAATCTGGATTATTGTCGATTCGAAATTGCACAATTCACGAATCCGATTCCGGTTTAGTTCGGGCAGTTCGGTTCGAGATCTAGGCAGTGAATGTTCTATTCGTCAATTCTTCTTCCACAACGTCTCAATTTTTGTGACTAATCAATTTTTTTGTTCGACCACCCTTTTTACGAAAACCTAATACATACAACAAAAACATCAAAAAATATATAGTACAATTTATACATAAACATAGACCATTTATACAAAAAAAATTAGACAATTTATAGTAAAACATAGATAATTTATACAAAAAACTAAACCACCAACAACGAACAACATAGACAATTTCTACTAAAACATAGACCATTATACAAAAAACTAAACAAGCAACAACGAACAACATAGACAATTTCTTCTAAAACATACACAATTAATTTCTACTAAAATATAGACCATTTATAAAAAAAATAGACAATTTATACTAAAACATATACAATTTACACAAAAAAACTAAACCAGCAACAACGAATAAAATAGAAAATTTCTACTAAAATATAGACCATTTATACAAAAAAAACTAGACAATATATACAAAAAACTAAACCAGCAACAACGAAAAATATAGACAATTTCTAATAAAACATAGACCATTTATACAAAAAATTAGACAATATACAACACATCTATCTTTTCACAATAAACCAACAACAAAGAACAACGTAGACAATTTCTACTAAAAATAGGGCATTTATACAAAAAACTATACGATTTTACCAAAACATAGAAAATTACTAAATTAAAGCATATAAAACGCATGGATACTCATTCGAAACATCATATATACATTCAAACTAATACTGAACAAACTAGATAATTTCGACTAAAATGTAGACCATTTATACAAAAAAACTAAATGAAATCGGGAAAAACATAAGTGACCTGAAAATCGAGGAAACGACAAGGTAATGACTTATGTGTTGGAGATTAGTAGGAGAAGACAACCGGAAAGCTTCGAAGTCCGGTCAACAATTTTGAAAGTCGACAAAACGGAAAAACGAAACCGATAGAAAGGTAGATCGGCTCATGAGCTACTCAAATATGCAATCGGATTTAGTATTGGTGGTCGGACGACGGAGTTACGGTGGATTTAGTGGTGGTTGAGTGGTGATTTTAGAGAGAGAGAAAAAGATTGGAAGATAGAGAGAGAAACATGAAAAAGAAAATTAAGAAATTGAAATAAAACCCTAAATCGATTTCTTTAAATTGCTTTCGGATCCGGATTCGGATCCAATTCTTAAAAATCTACCTGATCAGGATCGTGAAAAATATTAAAATGGACAAATATAAAACATAGACAATTTTTATGTAAAATTAGATGTATTTTTTGGACTCTCACAAATGAATATTAATTTTATAATACTTTGTAATATTCTAAATATTGTTGAAAAGCCAAAATGTGAATCTCGTGGAGATCTCGTGGGACAATATTAAATCGTCACAAGTTAAATGATTTGATTACCAATTAGGCAATTATTGAAGCTAGTACAATGAAATATGAATGGTGTTACTTGCTTCAACTCTAATCTGCTTCAAGCTCTGTAATCGGTTCCCTTCTTCTCTCAATCTTCCTAGCAGGTGAGCACAAATATCTTCATTTCCTATTCAAAGCTCTATTTATTTAGTTTTTGGCGAATGATTTATTGTCTTGTTCATCCCTGTAAATTTTGATGCATTTCATAAACCTGGAAATATTTGTTAGATCCATGATTGAAGCTTGTAAATAAACATGCATCACTCAAATGCACTTGTTCCAATTTGTTTCAGTTCGATACTTGTTCTTAGATTACTTGAAATTGACTTTTGTTTGGAATCTAGCCGTTTATATTAATTCCCCAATACTTCCACAATCGTGGTTGGCTTCATTGCAAGTGGAAATGTAATATTGCGTGGGGTTTGTATATGTAGATTCGAACTCAGTTTGGGCGTGAGCCAAAGGTTTGATACTATGATAGAATTGCATTTCATCTAAAAGTTAGAATTTGTAGAGAGGTGTTGAATCTAGGGACTTATATTGATTCTCCAATAGAAATACACAAAATTATGATTTAGCTGAAATACTCGAATGCTTCTAAGTCTTAAATTTTGGATGTTGCTAATGAAATGTTAATTAGTTGAAGTTCTTACAGCAGGTATGGTACACAAAATTACTATACTGAACAAGAGAGGTGAAAAACTCGTAGGGCTGCTTCATGAAGCTGGATCGAAGGAACTTGTAGTATTATGTCACGGTTTCAAATCTAAAAAGGTTCGTGCTCTGTTGGTTTCGCTCTTACTACGTCACATTGTTAGGGGTGTTTATATGATTGTTCATGTAATTGTTGTATGTTAAGTGGCAACTGTTATCGTTTTTATATGTTAAATGCCAGAAGATAGGGGTACAATATAAATCATTCTTTACGAAAATGAAGGAATCAGTGCATTTTTCAGATTCCTACATTCTCGATACTTCATTTTTTGGGATCGTATTCCATATCTTTGAATCCGCAGGAGGAAAAAACCATTGCCAACCTTGCCACTCGTTTCGAAAATGAAGGAATCAGTGCATTTCGCTTTGATTTTTCTGGGAATGGGTAAGTTCTAAACATCTCATGTAGATTCTATCTTGCTGTTTAACTTGTCATATGATGTGATATATTAGCATGGTTCCTCTATATAGTTATTTCTGAAGTTTGCTTCTTTTGGTTTTGATTTGTTTTAATCTTGTCTCATTGCTATTGTTAATTTGCAGGGAAAGTGAAGGTATTTTTCGTTTTGGAAACTACATTAGCGAGGCTGAGGACTTGAGAGCTGTGGTTGAGTATTTTGCCAAAGAAAACCGGCCAACAGTGGCAGTCATTGGGCATAGTAAAGGTATTCTAATTTCTAAGTCATATTCTGAACTAAAGAATACTCTGTATGAACCTACTGAGAGTCTGAGACAAACAAACTTTTTTCCTTGGTTGTTACATGACCACTGTTGCCAAAGTTTCCATTCTCAGACACTTTGGTTAATTAGTTCATCTTACATGTTGTAACTCCGTTGATTCTCAGTCTCCTTTACCTTGCCTTGCATACTCCAGGTGCAGGCAGTGTCCTCCTTTATGCATCTAAGTACCATGACATATCGGCTGTGGTAAATTTATCTGGTCGTTTTGATCTGAGGAAAGGCATGGAGAGACGTCTTGGTAAAAATTTCTTGGAAAAGCTCAAGAAGGATGGATACATCGATGCTAAAACTGGATCAGGTAACGACTTGCTTCCTTTCACTCTCCTTCCTGATCTATTTTATTTGGATGTTAGCTCCTTCATCACACAATGTTATTCTCAAATATTCATAGGAGAAATAGATTTTCGAGTTACGGAAGAATGTATGAAGGAGCGACTCAATACTAACATGCATGAGCTGTGCAATTTAATTGACAAGGAATGCAGGTATGCTCCTTACAACTTTGTCCGATAACATCTCCATCCGTTTCTTTTGATCTTCTGGAATTAAGCTGAAAAGTTGCATAATTTTCATACAAGGGTTTTGACAGTGCATGGTTCGGCTGATGAAGCCATCCCAGTAGAAGATGCATTTGAGTTCGCCAAGATCCTACCAAATCACCAACTACAAATTGTAGAAGGAGCTGATCATTGTTATACTGCACATCAAGATGAATTAGCAGCAGCTGTTTTGCCTTTTGTGAAGGAATGCATGCATCATGTTGGAGATGTTGCCAAATAGGTAGCGGTAATCTCTAAACTTGCATACTTATTTCGCGTTATTAGCTGCAAAGTAACCTCTGCGTTTTGCAGTGACGATTGAGATTTGGCAAAGCTGTGTGCTCGTAGTATGTAGTAGAATTACGTGTAAGTTCGTTTCCCTGGCCTATACAATGGCCGAATTTGCAGCGTGCGACTGGAATTCAATGCTTAAGGTCACTAAGACCACTAAAAAAGTAATAATGTACCTCCTCTGCGAATACTTGGTGCTACTTCTGAGTAGTTCATATTTATTGTATGTTGTGAATGATGAGTGACTGATTGTGTTATCCATTTCTGCACATGAAGCTATGGTTTACAGGTTTATTTAGCATTCTATGTAATTTCACTGTACAAGGCTTTTGCTTGTTATGCGCTTGAGTTGAAAAATAAAACCGTAGCTTTTATTTTATAGACTAGTCTCAAATTATTTTTGAACTATTCAAAATCAAAAAAGAGTCCGTCTCGACCCTTACATATTGGAGAGTACCGACAAACATAAATAATTTACCCTAAAAATTAGACAATCTGATTTTTAGCGGACCGGGTCGACCAGCAATTTTTTTAAAATTTTTTTTACTCAGCTCATCAATGTTCATCCAAATTCACACATGTTGATTTTTACATCAAATTGTTTAGGTTTATCATCAAATTGTCTCTGTTTATCGTGAAATTGTCTATGTTTAGACATTAGTAACAATCTATTTATCTAATCAAAACACAATATTTAAAAAAATAAACATTAACTTCAATTTCATTCATCAGCCAATAAATTTTAATACACAAAATAATTTAAAAAATAAAAAATTTACAACGTATAAAAATATATGACTTTTCAAAAACATTTACAAAATAGATTTCTTCACACTATTTACTTGTTCGTCGACCCCTTCTTCCACAATGTCTCAATTTTTGTGACCAATCAATTTCTTTGTTCGACCACCCTTTTTACGAAAACCTAATACAAACAACAAAAACATCAAAAAACATATACAATTTATACATAAACATAGACCATTTATACAAAAAAACTAGACAATTTATAGTAAAACATAGACAATTTATATAAAAAACTAAACCAGCGACAACTAACAACATAGACAATTTCTTCTAAAACATACACAATTAATTTATACTAAAACATAGACCATTTATACAAAAAAAACTAGACAATTTATATTAAAACATATACAATTTATACAAAAAAACTAATTAAACCAACAACAACGAACAAAATAGACAATTTCTACTAAAACATAGACCATTTATACAAAAAACTAGATAATTTATACAAAAAACTAAACCAGCAACAACGAAAAACATAGACAATTTCTAATAAAACATAGACCATTTATACAAAAAACTAGACAATATACAACACATCTATTTTTTCACAATAAACCAACAACAAAGAACAATATAGACAATTTCTACTAAAACATAGGGCATTTATACAAAAAACTAGACGATTTTTACCAAAATATAGAAAATTACTAAATTAAAGCATATAAAACACATGGATACTCATTCGAAACATCATATATACATTCAAACTAACACTGAACAAACTAGATAATTTCGACTAAAATGTAGACCATTTATACAAAAAATTAAACGAAATCGGAAAAAACATAAGTGACCTGAAAATCGAGGAAACACAAGGTAATGACTTATGTGTGTTGAGTAGTCGGAGATTCGCCAGAGAAGACAATCGGAAAGCTTCGAAGTCCGGTCAACAATTTTGAAAGTCGACAAAACGAAAAAATGAAATGATAGAAAGGTAGATCGGCTCATAAGCTATTCAAATATGCAATCGGATTTAGTATTGGTGGTCGGACGACGGAGTTACGGCGAATTTAGTGGTGGTTGGGTAGTGATTTTAGATAAAGAGAAAGAGATTGGAAGATAGAGAGAGAATCATGAAGAAGTAAATGAAGAAAGTGAAAGAAAACCCTAAAAATTGACTCTTATACTAAAACCGTTTTCGGATCCGGATTCGGATGCAATTCTTAAAAAATGCACCCTCAAGGCCTCAATCCAGATCCGCCAAAAATATTTAAATAAATAAATATAAAACATAGATAATTTTTATGTGAAACTAAATGGATTTTTTACCTCTCACAAATAGTAGGACTTTTATAATACTTTGTAATAAAAAAATGTCTAAAGGGTGATTCCATTGAACTCCAACCCGAGAACCTCATATGAGATGAAGCATACAATTTTTCTGAATCAAATAACTTTGAATCTTCTGCTTGCATATTCAGCTTTTATAATACTCGACCAGTATCATTATTCTGACACGGGTAAACACTTTTCCTACTAAGTTACACTGCCTACTTAGGCCATCTCCATCAGCAACAGCTAGTTGCAACACTGATGGGCCTTGCTTTGGAAATTCAACAGAGTCCCAAAGCAAGGTCCAAATTTGGGGCGCAGCCAGCGCCCCATCCCTTTTTTTTTGGTTTTTTCTTTTCTTTTCTAGTTTCTTTATTTATAATTTTTTTTTATTTTCTCTTTTTATTTTTTTTATTTCTATTCCTTTTCTACTTTTATCTTTTTTATTATTTTTCATTTTTCTTGAATATTTCTATATGATAATAATTATATGTAGCAATAGAAATATATTTATACATTACTTCTAAAATTTAAAATACATATTAAAATCACACTTGTAAAATGTAGAATTTTAATTGTTGTAATTTTCATTTTCAATTATTTTAATTTTCAATTTCAAGTGTTGTAATTTTCAATTTTAAGTATTGTAGTTTTTAAATAATGTAATTTTTATTTTCAAGTAATGTATTTTAAAAAAATTAATGTGATTTTGTTATAATTAATTAACTACATTTAAAATAAAGTCAAGAATAAAGTTTAAAAGGAAATGAGAAAAGAAAATGAAATGAATAATTAAGTTTGAAAGAAATGTTAAAATAAAATAGATTTTGGGCCTCACTGTTGGAGTAGAGAATTGTGAAGAGTTACAAAGTGAGTTGTAGTGGGTGGAATGCTGACGTGGCGAAGAGAGTGGGTTGCAGAGAGTTGCAACTGCTGGAGATGGCCTTAGTAAACCGGAAAATAAACAAAACTAATGGATATAGTTTCGACTCTTCAACCAGCAACCATGGTATATGCAATTATCCATCCGTAAATTGGGGCCTCTACAGGTCAAATTAAGCAGAATGAGAAATATCCAGTAATATATATCTGCTCCAAGCATATTCAAATAACCGCTACCTACTTACTCCTTGGGCGCAGCTTTCAAGTACTATTCTACAACTTTATGACAAAGTTAGTTGGTGACTTGGTGCTGTAATAATGCTACCCGCATTGGGTGGCCAATTTCCGTGATCGTCATGCATTTGGTGACGGGATCTGTGTGATTATTTTCTGCGTTGGGTGCCAGCGGCCAGCGAAATTTTATTTATTTTTTTTTTTACATATTTAACATATTATAAGAGTGTTTAGAATTTGAAATTAATAAAATTGATTTTGTAGAAGTCGTTTTACAAATTTAAGTTTAATTAAGGGAGAAAAATGAGTTCGAAATGGGATGATCCAAACATAGTCAAGAAAGGTCTCTATTTGTAGATCTCGAAAAGTCAAAACCGTTGGTGATTTTTATTTTTCGAGTTATTCGCGTTTGAAATTGGACAAAACAAAAAAAATTAAAAAAAAAAGAATGAATCATGGGTGAGAGTGACGCACCAGGGGCGCGTCGAGGACAACTGACGGCCTGCAATGCAGGCCGTCTAAACCACAACATATGTACATCTTCAATTTATTGCAGGCCGTCTAAACCACAACATATGTACATCTTCAATTCAAATCTTTCATTCATTAACCCAATTGATGAGTATATGGATATACCTTACTAACTAACATAAGTAGATTTTAAATAAACTGAAGAAAGGTATATTTTGAAATTACATTTAATATAGTTTCATAGAATTTTTTTATGATACAAGCAACTATGACACGCGAAAATTTTGCGTGTATATACATAAATTAAAATCTACCTTGCATATTATTATTAAAATATTTTACATTTAGATGGACCTTAAAGTGCTAAAAAGTTGAAAGGGCATAACATTAAGCAAAATATAAATGTTGCTTGGGGAAAGAAATTGATTCGGAAAATGAAATGGTGAAATTATGGAAGTTGGGAGTGGGACTTAACTTGAAGGGAGAGAAGGCAGGTTTATCCTTTCTTATTGCCGAGGGATAGGGATGAAAATGGAGAATAAACTGCTTCTTTCACTAACCGCTCAATTAAGTGCATAAATGGTAAATGAAAAATTTTGGTATCACAACCGTCAATTGTGATCTGGCTCATATTTTTTTAAAAGTAGTATAGATATTAATATAGAAAGAATTTGTAATCAAATCCGACATCAAAAGTTACAAATACAGATTGGTTGTTGGTTGTGGGGAAGTTGCATTACGATAACAGTGTTGTTATCTTGACTTTTGCCTTTCTTGTCCAATAAACAAAGTGATAGGGTTGAATTTCCAACAAGGGACATCATCATCGTATCACACGCTAGATAAATTTGGGCTACAATTCAAATAGCCATTTTTTAGTCGGTGGCTTCACGAGAGCTATCAGACTATTACAATTGTTACAAATTGCCAACCTTTCTACTATGTGTTTTGGGGAAAGTGTATCCGCCTTTAAGTTGATCACTTTCTCAGCCTAATAAGAGACGGAATAAACAGGTTAATATGACGAAGATTAGTAAGTAGTACTCCGTCCCAGTCCCAAAAAGAACGTTGTAGCTAGGTTCACTTTTTTTACGAATTGATAGTAAATTACTTCTGAATTAGATTAAAAACCATAAAATCAAGCTATACAAAGGAAGATACAGTTGATGCGATGCGAATGGCAAACACGAAGTGGGGATGGGATTTTAACGTGAGACCTACCAACACAGACAATACACCAATGCTCTCTTTAAAGCGTGGACAATTTTAACATACTATACGACGCGCGATGCGCGCCGCCCATGCTGCATCGCTGCATGGATGACGTGTAATGAGTTAAATTGGCATCAGCCTCAACCGACTACTGCCAAGTAAGTGTCGCTTTTTTTTTTAAACCTTTTGTGTTTTATCCAATTTTAAACAGCTATAACTTTTAAAATAAAAATGTAAAATATAAATAAAAATCACCAACGACTTTATTTTTTCGAGATCTATAAATAGAGACCAGTCTTGATTATGTTTGGATAATCCCATCTCCAACCCATTTTTCTCTCTTAATTAAACTTAAAACACTATTTTCACTTCAAAACATCATCTCCACTTCAATTTTCCGGCGACATGGACGGAAACTTATTTACTCCAGAAACTTTGAAGTGGATGCAAGAAAACACACCCGAAGCCTACAACGAGTGCATGCAAAAGCTCAACAAAAACACTTCTCAACAACCCCAAGAAACTTCGTTAGCCTTTGTTCCAAAGCTCCTACAAGACCCTACACTCAAAATTACCATTCTCCAACCTCCCAAACACCAATATTTTCGCAAACACCGGAAGTTGAGGTCGTTCAAAGCCTTGAAATTCAAGCGAGCAGGGCGTGGCAAAAGGGAAAGCCAAAGCCACGGAAGGAGCGACAACCAAGAAAGAGCCAGGACGGAACTTACTCTACAACTAGAATGAGGACTTGGTTCTCATCTCTTGCTACATGGCTGTTAGCCAAAATCCGATTGTTGGAACGAATCAGAAGTACGCAACTTTGTTCCATAAAGTTGAGGAGAAGTTCGAGGATGTCCGGATGGATGGGAAGATGTCCGGTATGGAAAAATACGGACTCATGATTCACGTCTCAGATTTAAGCGGATGAAATTAATCATTGGTTGATTTGTGTGGAACATGCTACAAGGGTTGTCGGCGATCGGAGTGGCTACAATGAAGCCGATGTGACTGAAACAGCCCGGGAATTCTATAAAGAGAAATCATCCAATCACGCCGCATTCAACATGTTCAAGTAGTGGGATGCCATGAACACTACAAGAAAACTGCCGAATAGTAACGCAATTTAGTAACGGATATTATCCGTTACTAAATAGCGATGAATCGGCATTGATTAACGACAGATTGAGCGACTTGCTCAATCCGTCACTAATCTGTCGCTAAATCCGTTACTAAATAGTAACGGATAGCCTATCCATCTTTAAACTGTCTGTTGACTAATTTAAAAAAAAATAAAAAAAGAAACTTAGTAACGGATAAGGCTATCCGTTACTATTTAGTAATGGATAAACTATCCGTCGTTAAACTGCCTGTTGACTAATTAAAAAAAAAAGAACCTTAGTAACAGATAAGGCTATCCGTTAATTACTAAATAGTAACAGATAGGCTATCCGTTACTAAAGTCTATAAAACGGGAACAACAGCTGATCTTCCCCATTTCACTTCTACTTCTCCTTTCTTCTACTTTTCGCCATTTTCGCCCCTAGCTCAACTCCGATCAAAACTCCACCATTCCGACCAATCTTGGACTCTTTTCGAAGTTCGTTGAACAAGGAACTCGGGTGGCCATTCAATTCCATCTTTCTTCGGCTATTTTTCCCGTAATTGAAGGTATTAGTCTAAAACCCTTACTTTGTTAAATTTGGGATTTTTGCTAATTTCGAGCAATTGTATATTTTTAGAAGTTTCTACTAGCTAGTTTAGCTTATATTAAGTAGTGGGTTAAGCTTGAGGTTGTTCAATTGATAGATTTATTGTGAAATTGAATTGTTAGTATCATGTTAGGATGTTTGTAAGTATGTATGGTATTTAATTTGATATTTTCGTATATGTAGTAGGATTAGTAAGATTTGGTTGAGTGTTTGGAGACCATTTAGTCATTTTGGTGGTTGTAGTATAATTGGCTCGTATTAACTTAGAAAGAATTACTACTATTTTAATCTACAATTTATAATTTTAATAGTTAACTGGAAATTTAAAATTTATAAAAATAAATTTTAAACGTAAAATGCATGTAATTCATATTAATCTTAACATATTATAATTAACAATGTAATTATAGACCAACGAATTGGAATTGTAATGAAATTCAATACGTAATGCGTATAGTTATAAATCTAATAAATTCAGACGTGTCAGGTTAATCATCCAATGAATCCCGATCGTTCATGGATGCACTGTCGTACTGTTAATGGCAGAGTTCAGTCTAGTTTTGTGGAAGGGGTTGAATCCTTCATTGCATTTGCTCAGACACAGACTGCTTGTGTAAGCAGGGGGATGATAAAGTGCCCTTGCAAATTGAACAAATGCAGGAACAAGCAATATTTTCCTCCTACAATGATAGTCGAGCACTTGAAACGTAATGGGTTCGTGCCTCAGTATGAGGTATGGAATCATCATGGTGAGACAGCAACACCGTTCATGTCATATGAGCATACTAGGAAGCGTCGTAGAAAGAAGCAATATGAAAAATCTAGCGGTCAAAATATGGCTACATCTGATGCTTTTCATGACCGGTTCGAAGAAATGGTGTTTAATGTTGCGGGCCTAGAGTTTATGGACACTGGACACTAGTACCACTAAAACCGAGGGTGATGTGGAGGAGCCACCGAATCCTGAGGATCAGACGTTCTTTGACTTGTTGGAATCAACGAAAAGGCCGATTTGGCCGGGGTGTAAGAAGCACACCGAGTTGTCTTTGTTGTCTCGGCTAATGAGTTGTAAGGCTGAGGGTGGCCAATCTGAAGCGAGCTTCAATAGTATCCTACAAGTGTTATCGGAGTGTTGCCCTGAAGAAAACCTAGTTCCCACCAACTTTTACCAAGCGAAGAAAAAGATGCGGGGGATGGGGTTGCCTATGGTAACCATATAGACTGTTGTACGGATATGTGCATGATCTATTGTGGGGAGGATGTAGATCTACTGGAGTGCAAGTTCTGTGGTAAGGACCGCTACAAGCGTTACAAGGAGTGGGCTGCAAAGAAACGCCAGAAGAAAAATCTCCCACATAAGAAAATGTGGTACTTCCGTCTAGCACCTCGTTTAAAGAGGTTGTACGCTTCAAGTGCTTGTGCCGATAAAATGCGGTGGCACAAGAAGAGAGTAATCCCTGAAGATGCAGGGGATAGAATGGAGCATCCATCAGACTCACCGGCATGGAAAGAGTTTGACAAGACATATCCGGGGTTTGCAGCCGAGTCTAGAAATGTACGATTAGGTCTTTGTACGAATGGTTTTAACCCGTTTGGAAGTGAACGGAAGTACTATTGTTGGCCAGTGATGCTCGGCCGTCAGACAACCTCCCAGTGAGTGCATGAAGGAACCATTTATGTTCTTGACTGTGTTGGTGCCCGGGCCAGAAGATCCAGCACTGAAGTTGGATGTCTTCTTGCAACCCCTAATCAAGGAGCTGATTGAGCTGTGGGAGAATGGTACCTGTATATGATGTGTCGACCAAGAAGAACTTTACCTTGAGAGCAGCACTACTGTGGACCGTGGGTGATTTTCCTGCGTACTCCATGCTATCTGGAAGGAAAACCGCCGGGAAATATGCTTGTCCACATTGTTTGGAGGACACTGATGCATTTAGACTGAAGGATAGCGGAAAGGAATCTTGGTTTGACTATCATCGTAGGTTTCTACCAAGTAACCATCCGTTCAGGAAGAACAGGGATCAATTCATGAAAAACAAAGTAGAAAAGAAAGGCCCCCGATACGACTTACTGGTGCACAAATACTTGCGGAGATTGATAGGTTGGGTCTTATGAAAGTGACTGAACTTGGGTGGGAGAAGCATAACAAGAAAATTGCCGACAAATGTGGATGGACAAAGAGAAGCATCTTCTGGGACTTGCCTTATTGGAGCAGTCTTCTAATACATCACATGTTGGATTTCATGCACATTGAGAAGAACTTGTTCGAGAACTGCTTCAACACAATTTACAACATTCCCGGAAAGACAAAGGATACCGTTAAATATAGAGCTGAGTGGGAGACATGGTGTAAAAGGCCTGAGTTGATAAAGAGGAATGATGAAGGTAAGTGGCCGAAGGCATGCTACACAATTGACAATGAATCAAGACAAAAATGTTTGATTGGGTGAGGGCATTGAAGTTCCCCGACAATTACGCCTCGAAATTGGGGCGGTGTGTGGATTTGAAGAAGACAAAGATGTATGGGATGAACAGCCACGACTGTCATGTGTTCATGGAGAGGCTTATCCCGTTTACATTTCGAGAACTGCTACCTAAACTTGCCTGGATCGCTCTCACCGAGCTGAGCTTATTTTTCAAGAATTTATGCACAAGGGTGGTTCACGATCAGGTGTTAGCAAATCTTGAAAGAAACATACAATTGATTCTATGCAAGCTCGAGCGTATATTTCCACCGAGCTTCTTTGATTCTATGGAGCACTTGCCGGTTCACCTCCCACATGAAGCATGGCTTGCTCAACCGGTTCAGTATCGATGGATGTATCCATTCGAGAGCTGTGAAAAATAATTGCAATCTTGTACTTAAAATGTCTAAATTTTCCTAAGTTACACTTTCTTACCTGAATATGTATTACAGGTACTTAGGAAAATTGAAGAAATATGTCAAGAACAAACGTAGGCCTGAGGGATCGATTGCCAATGCATACGTGCGAGAGGAAACTGCAACCTTCTGCTCCTATTACTTTGAGGACCACGTCCCGACAAAGGCATCTAGGCCGTCTCGAAACGCAGACACATTCGAAGTTCGAGAGGATGATGACGTTGCCATTTCAATTTTTAGGGTCTCAGGGAGACCTATGAGACAAGAAAAGAAAGAATGGCTGACGGATAAGGAGCTGAAGGCAGCTCAATATTATGTCATCGCGAATTGTGCTGATGTTGACAAATATATGGTGATATTTGCTGGGTGAGTACCTTTCTTATTGTAACAACTAAAATTAAACTTTTAACTAAAATCCTAGCTAGTATTTAATCATATCATCATGCCCACAGTGTTTTCAAAGAGCGTTGTCTGGAGAAGAATCCAATGATGGCAGATGATACGCTTGAAGAACTTCTTGAAGAGAAGTTGGAATCAGAATTTCCAGATTGGTTCAAAGAGTATGTCCGAGATCCTGTCAACAACGTCACATATCCTTACTTACTAGCTCTAGCAGAGGGACCATCTAGAAAGGTCTCCACATTCTCATCTTACATAGTAAATGGCCTTAGGTTCCACACGATTGACTCAAACACGACCATGTACAAGCAATTGTGGGGTGTGTGTCAGGGGGCAAGATCAAGGAGCAGCTGATTTGTATGATTTCTACGGGAAGCTTAAACGAATTGTGCGCCTTCAATATCCCGTGTGCCCTTGAAAAGAACCTTTCTGTTAGATGTTGACTGGTATGATCTTACTCCACTTAGTACGAAGAAGAATGAGCAGTATGAAATGGTTGACATAAACTATAGGAAGAGGTACCGAAAGTACGAACCGTTTATCTTGGCGACTCAAGCACGCCAAGTGGTGTTTCTTGAATATCCAAGCAGGAAACGCGATAAGGAAGATTGGTTGGCTGCGATACCTATACATGCCGCTCCAAAGTGGAGTACGTTGAGAAAGACGACTCAATTACGTATTCGTACCAAGAAGAGGTTGTCGATGAACAAGCAAAAACTCCTTTACAGGCTTGTGATGAATTCATAGAGCTGCACGAGGACCAGTATGTAGACTTAACCACAGGCGAGGACGCCGATGCTATGTTTGTAGGGTAGATTATGTATATATATATAGTTATTTGTTGATAATACCAAGTCTTTGTGATTTATTACGAGTCAAAATATGTGTAGGGTAGATTATGTATATATATAGTTAGTTGTTGATAATACCAAGTCTTTGTGATTTATTACGAGTCAAAATATGTGTAGGGTAGATTATGTATATATATAGTTATTTGTTGATAATACCATGTCTTTGTGATTTATTACGAGTCAAATGTATATATGTTTTACATGCAGTTGTATACTAACACATTTTTCCTGTATTTGTTGCATGTTTTTGCAGATGCCGCAACAAAGGAAACCTACATATGTTCCTCCCCCATGTAGTAAGTTGCATGGTGGTAGCCAGGCGGAGGGTAGTCGGATGAGGTTGGAGGAGAAGTTTGAGGTCGAGTCGGGCCGTTCTGCGGTTCCTGAGACCCCACCGAGTTTGAGCAGGGGCTCGACATTGGTGTGGGGTAACTTACGGATGATGGGTGTCCCTTCACGAGTATATGCAGGAGGGTGTGGCGGGGGAAGCTGTGATGTTCGAGCAGCCCGTGAAGTAAGTATTATGCATTTGTATATAGAACATAATTTAAGATAATTTATGTCTCTTCATTGGTGTACTAATTAATATTCGTTTCTTGTATCTTATACATTGATAACAGGTTATGGCCTCCCGAGGTTTCATCAAAACTCGGTGAAATAATCAGGGCCAAGAGGGAGATCCCGGGGGGCGAGAAGTAGTCGAAGATCACGGACCGGCTGAAGGCAGAGTACTTTAATGAGTTGCTGGTAAGTTTAAATTTGACATTGTTTTATTTGTTGTTTTAATCGTTGTTTTAATGTGAGTGGTATGTTAGCCACTAAACTTGGGTGATATGTTAGTCACCATTGTGTTAGTAAATTTTAGGACAATGTGAGTGGTATGTTAGCCACTATATGTGAGTGGTATGTTAGCCCCTGAACTTGGGTGATATGTTAGTCACCATTGAATATGTTGTGTTATCTTATTAAATTGATGTTTTTATTTACGTTATGTAATTTGGATGTTGTGTGGAATTGGGAATGTAGAAAGACTTCTTCATTCCCAACGCCTTGATTCCCCGGATATGGCACATCTTGACCTTTGGGATCAGATTTGTATAGGAAGATGATTTGCGATGCTAAAAGAAAACACAAGATGCCACATTGGATGGGAGAGGCCGAGTGGGAGCATTGGGAGGAGTACTATAGAAGGAATCTTTGTCAGTGCGGACGAGAGAAGCAATTTGTCTGCGCCGTCTGATGGTACCGGGGTGGCCAGGCACCACTATGGGTCGCGATTTGTTGCTACGGATCACCGTAAAGCGCTAAGTGTACATCTTATTTGTTAGTTTATTCGTACATGTGTTTTGTGTTTAATTTCTATACACTTACTAGCTAAATGTTTGCATATATATGTTTTTCAAAGTGAGGAGGAGGAGAAAAGCGTTTGGCGCACTTTAGAAACAGTGAAGGACGGCATATGGATGGACAGACGGTCCGAGGCTATTGCGGTATGTTTTTTTTGTTAAAGTTCATATTTGTGTAGTATAAGTTATTTTGAAAACTGTAACTCATTGTATATGCACTTTACGATTTCAGGCTGAGGTTGAGGCGAAGATCGTCGATACCGGTTGGGTGCTAACAGTTGAAGAAGAAAACAACATCTTCCTAGTCGTCAACCCAATGGACAATAAGGGTCGAGTATATGGATTGGGGAATTCTGACCTTTGGTGATCTAGCCACTCAGCATCCCAGCTAACCAGAGCACCAATTTTCACACGAGCGGTCTCGAGTTGAGTTGGTCTTGCACGCAGTAAGGAAAGAATGCAGCATAGAGTGCGGAAAGGTGCGAAGGTGCAAGAGCACCTAGCTATACAACAGGAGGAACACCGACATCAACTAGCTAAACAACAGGAGGATTACCTGCGTCTTCAGCAGCGGATGGAGGCTTTCATGGCCATGTACCCCCTGCCCCCTCCCCAAGATAGTTAGTTTGGACTTATATTTTTCTGACTTCTTATTTTAGCTTATGTGCGGATATTTCATTTCATTACGTATAATTTGTATTCGTCGAATACTTTCTGTTAATTAATACAATTTAATTATTCTAGATTTATTATCGTAGATTATATTTGTGAAACATGTGAAATATGAAAACATGCATCAATTTTTTTAAAAAATTAAATAATTCTGTCGCTAAATCCGTTACTAAATAGCAACGGATAGTTTATCCGTCTCTAAATCTGGATTTAATTTATAATTAAAAAAATTAAATAATTCCGTCGATAAATCCATTACTAAATCATAGTTTATCCGTCTCTAAATCTGGATTTAATTTATAATTTAAAAAAAATTAAATAATTCCATCGCTAAATCCGTTACTATTTAGTAACGGAAAATTTATCCGTTACTAAACTCACAGAATTATGTAATTAAAATTAAAGCAAAATCACCTTATTAGAGACGGATAAGTATCCGTTTCTAAAAGGTCAACGGATCTATCCGTTAATAAATCCGTTACTAAACTGTTAGAGACAAAGGAAATTGAGACGGGCTTATTATCTGTCGCTAAATCGGATCGGTAACGATTTAGTAACGGAAATCCGTTACTAAAAACATGTTTCTTGTAGTGGAAACAATACCGAGAGTGGGAAATGAGGATGAACTTGGAGGAACACATGAAGAAGGCCGTAGCAGCTGCGAGGGTTGAGGTTCCGGATGATGATGATCAACCAATGTAATCAGCAGGTGGCAGTAGTTGGGCAAGCAGTTCTATGTCAGTGACGACAGTGTCACGAGTATCAAACGAGTTCTAAAAATGCAATTTTATTAATTTCAACTTCTGAATACTCTTATAACTTGGTAAATATGTAAAAAAAATTTAAAAAAATTAATTTCATGTGGCGTGATGAGCGTCACCAATCTGAGAATCTCGTCACGAATCCCATTATCAGCCGACTACGCGCCATCGTCGCATCACCAATGCAGGTGGTGTAACATTTATGTTTCCAAATTAAGTGACTGGAGTGCAATTAGTGCAAATTAATGTTTTCAATGCTGATGGACCCAAACTCAAAGTCGATAATAGGGCATTGGTGTGGATCCTCTACCCCATAAAATACCATCTTAAATATCCCACTCTTCCTATTGGTCCATTTGTCAACAGTTAACCTAAGAAGCTAAGAGAAAGATTTAACCATGGTCAATTATCATTTACCCTCCATGCATGAGCTTCATACATTTGCCATTTTTAGTCACGTAACTTCATACATTCTTAAAAAGGAAGCTATCCCACACCCGACAAATAATAATCAATCTCAACTTTACACTTAAATTACATTTTGCCACTAAAAGTACACTTTTTCTCACATTTTCTATATTCTATCATTACTTTAACTTTTCACATAAAACTGCGCGCTAACCCTAATGTATGAAGTTCTCCGGGACGGAGAGAGTACTATATATATCTATCAACCTAAACATAACGTGAAAATCCATTTTTCACTCAAATATTTATTTACTAGTAAAAAATAAAATAATGTATCTAACTGCTAATTATAAAGTAACTAAATTCCATCGTTGATGCTTGCTTAGCTGGTTAATTATCCAAGATCATGAGTTCTATTTAAATTTTCCCGGAAATTTTTTTATGTGAGAGTACATAGATTTGCTAATTTGGACTCTATTTTTAGTAAATAAATATTTGAGTGAAAAATGGATTTTCACGGATGTTTAGGTTGATAGCTATAAATAGTAAATGATAATTGACCATGGTTAAATCTTTCTCTTGGCTTCTTAGGTTAATTGTTGACAAATGGACTAATAGCTAGGAAGAGTGGGGTATTTTATGGGTAGAGGATCCATAGTAGTGACATTTACATTTTTTGTTTTGTTTCGATCCTTTTGGTGTGTAATTTTGCAGATAAATTATCAAAAAGAAATAGAGCTAGTATTTTCTTTTGAAGTGTTTGGCTCGCAACTTTAACTGTCCGGAATATAGCATACTTTTGCAAAGTAGCATAATAGTTCACAGAGTTTGACTAAGTTTGTAATTCAATTTAAATCTCATCCGTCCATCTTACCTATTAAATTTGTTGTTGTTTAAGTAGTTGTGCATGGTTCAAATCTCATTGACGTAAGTTTCTCCATTTTATTTATTGTTTTTGGATGTTTTTTCTTTTTTAAATCACAAATATATATTTTTTTTATATAAAATACATGTGTGTTAGTAATGCTAATAAAAGATAGTAAATAGTAACTCAATTTTAATTGAGTTGTGAAAAATTGTGTTTGAGAAAGACTTGAAGTTTTGTAGATTTTATAGTGTTGTTATATAAGGTGCATAATAGTTTTTAAAATTACTACTTTATCAATATAATATCACACACAAATTAATATTTTATTAGCTTTATTAATTAAAGAGAAAGTAAGTTCATAAGAAGTTTTTACTGGACCTGAGTGAGTAACTTCTTGGTCTAGTAGTAAAAGGAATCGGTCATCACCCAAACAATCCCTTTCCAAATAGTATTATGTTTTCTTTCCTAATTTAATTCTCTTTGCCCCCCCCACCCCCCCCCCCTAATTTTGTCTCCATATCTCAACATTTAATAAGACCATTAGCAATGGGTCCTGAAAACTGTCATGCAGTGGGTCGTACCGCAAGTGGTCTTCCAAGCAGACGGACAGTTTTTCCATTTTCAGTGCATACAATCGATGCTTCCGATCATGCCGCAAAAACATATCCTAGTGTTGATTTCGAGAATTTCACGTACATAACTCTTGGTGGCCCCATCATATACGTAGAATCAAACACCACCAAGCACAGCATCACAGAAATGGCTAACACACTCCTTACCAGAGGTCTCACTGAGCCGAGTGTACTCGTTCACAATGTTTGCACATATGCCATAATCAAGTTGATGAATGGCACAAGTGCATTTCTGCAGTGCCGTGAACCCGAGCCTTCCAAGAGAATCTGAGCGTTGCATATGAGATATGGTTTTCTCTTGTATATCTTGGACAATCCGGACGAACAATACCCCATGCATTCGAAATCTACGTTGGAACTTCTTTTCAAGATACGTCGGCTTTTATTATTATTATTATTATTATATTTAATTTTTAATAATATTTTAAACTAATATTTTTTTAAAAAATAAATGAAATTGGGCCAGCAAAAGCTGAGCTAATGTTACCTTGATCCATTAGCGGTGATAAACAATAGGCGGAAAGCATTTGAATTAGTATTCGACCCTTCTGGTTGCATTGTCTATGAACAACTTTTTCCGTCGTGCCCGTGGCGAGGGCACGACGGAGGCTATAACCACTTCGGTGAGTGGCTTAATATTAAGATGAGTCAACATTCTCTTAAAAAATCTTATTAAAGTAAAAATGTTATCCATGTTTATATGTTGTTTGCATGATTTACTCACAAATGATGTGATGTGGGATATTCTAACACTTAACACTTAATACTGGAATGATACTCCACGAAAGCTATGTTGAAAATTAGTCACAGTTCAATTAGAGGGCATGTTCCGTAGCCCATACAATTTGGTTGTCATAAAAGTCTCCCGTGAGGCCGTGACATGTAACTAGACCGACTTTCCGATATACCATCAAATGTTAGCATCGCCATATTTTAAAGATTAGGTATACTGATAATAATGATAATAATGATAATATTTTGCATATTTTATTCACAGTCTTAGCTTATTTCAACTGGTTACATGTCGTCGTTATCAGTTGAAGTTGTTACCGTGCATACAGTTCATTATTCTTATCTCAAAAGTCTTGTGTACAAAAAAGATTTTTAGAACGACTATTACAGTGTGTTTGGTTCTGCAATAGAACCAGTCTAAGTGTATTGGGGGTCTATCAAAATTTGTGTTTGATTTGTTTTTTAGAATGGACTTTACTCCTGGGCTGTCCGAGTTAAAAATGAGGGGCAGGAATGTGATTGGCTACTGCATCTTACATGGCAAGTTGGCCTTCTAATTATAGAACCAAAAATTTGTGGGTCTTGGACTTATTAATTTGGAGATTGTTTGTCACATCTGAAAATGTGGCCCAATGGACACCATAATCCAAACCAAACACAAAAAAATTAACTCATGTACAATTTTGCAAACCCATTAGGTAGAAAAAATGTGAATTGGACTGATTCTATAAATCATTCTAAAACGGAACCAAACACGCTGTTAATCTTTTTAGTCATTATTCAAGTCCAATTCTTATACTCCTTGTACTATTAAACTACAAGATTTTGAGAACGACTGTTAAAAATTGCAGAAGACAACACGTTTGTTGATTTTAACTTCGTGTGTATATGTTGATTTTTTTGTATATACAGTAGTATGTTTGTTTGTAGCTACAAGATTTCAACGTTTCATCATAATTATTATTAACATTATTTATTTATTTTTAGCTCCTTTTCACGTTTCCATTACCGATTTATGTATCACTCCAATCAAAGCTAAATTAGAAATGAATAGAAAATGGATCGAATGATTTTGTTAGTAATATAATTATGGATACATGACAACCATTTAATGAATGTTGTAGAAGATGTTGTACAAAAATGTCATATACGATCGAGATTAGTGGAGCAATAATCTACCACATTTACTAAAATTGTTACTCCCTCCGTTCCGGAGAACTTCATACATTAGGGTCAATATGCAATTTTATACGAAAATTTAAAATAATGATAGAATATAGAAAATGTGAGAAAAAAATGTAATTTTAGTGGTAAAAGGTATAATTTGTTTAGATTGTTTATTATTTGTTGGGTGTTGGGTAATTTCATTTTTTTGTAATGTATGAAGTTTTGTGGGACGTTTAAAAATGATAAATGTATGAAGTTATGCATGATGGAGGGGTACAATTTTTTCATTTTGATCGTTTACTAAAATTGTTACAGTTACTTTTATGAAAATTACTTTTATAATAAAATTCATTTTTAATTACACATTTTTAAATCCATATATAATTTTCCACTCAATTAGTATTACTCATTCTTAACTATATACTTTTATATTTTTTAAGTACCACATATACTTTTATACCATTTTGGTAATCACAATTGTTATACTGTAATTATTTCAATAAAGGGTCAAAGTTACTCTCCACTAAATTTCTCCCACACAAACTAGCCAGCGAGATACACGTACATTGCACAAAACCAAACAAACAACAACCTGCGGAGCTAGCAGACTTGATCACAATCAGGATTTATTCGATCCTGGGTTTGATCATTGCTCCTACCACTCCAAATGTTGACACCTGTCCAACCTAACATGTATTTTTCTTAAACTTCAATTGGATAGGATTGTGACACGTTTAAAGCCAATTAAAGATTTATTTATTTACAAAATCTCTAACTGTGGTTCTTTTACCCTAGTTAGAGTGTACAAAAGGATTTTGAAATGCAATTCACAAGTCTCACAGCCCGCCATTGTTTCCCTCTTCATCTCCCACCGTTTTCAATTTGTAAATTGAGCTCTTTAATTCACATATTAGCTACCTCACCACGGATTCGCTGCAAATCGTCATTATCTATCTATCTACACTTTATCAGGTATTGAAAAATTCGGTTTAAGTTGAGATTTGAGCGAAACTATATAGAGTTATTTGCTGCAAGTTTTGGTTCAGTTTATTCTAGCTTCTTCTAATTTAAGGGCATAGATAATTTACTACTTCTCCATGGTTTTGGTGATTTTTCAAAATTGTAATTTTTTTGTACATTATAATATGGATTCAAAAACCAAAAAATTCACTGTAATTTTCTTACTCTGTGCTCTGTATCATTTGTGAATTTGAAATACATCATACTCCTAATTGTTTCAAACAAGAGAGGTAAAAGTTACAAAACATTATTGCAATATATGATACTGCTGATTGTACTAAAATTAAGGACTTTGTCCATCTATCAATATTTCCACATTAAACTTACTTATCAAATTTCAAATTAAATAAAGATTTTATACAAAGTTTATGATGAGACGGTTTCTAGATAACTTAATATAGAGACGGACATGGGCGCCATTAAAAAATTAATCTTATATATATAATTTGGTCCCTCGAACTTCAAATCATGCGTCCACCCCTACAGACGAACCTATGCAGTTAAGAAAACCATCGATGATATTAATTAAAACGAGTATATGTTGTCAACATAGGTGTTCTTTTATATTTATGGAGAAATAAAATAAACATTTTGATTCATAACATCGATGATTTTATTAACAATATGGTTTAGGACTTACTCAAGATTTTTAAAATGGTGGGAGATGAAGAGGGAAACAATGGCGAAATTGTGAGATTTGTGAATTGCATTTCAAAACCCTTTTGTACACTTATACTAGGGTAAAGGAACCACAGGTAGAGATTTTGTAAATAAACAAATCTTTAATTGGCTTTAAAAGTGTCACAGTCTGAGCCAATTGAGTTTTAAGAAAAATATATGTTAGGTTGGACATATGTCAACATTTGGAGTGGTAGGAGCAATGATCAAACCCCCATGATCGAATAAACCATCAATCAATGCATGATGATGATTTCTCATGACTTGGTGTTTCTTTTCGACTTTTTTACTTGAGACCCAAATTCACAGCCCATATATCCTGGGTCTATTGCATTACAATAAAATGACGAATAAAATAAAATAAAAATCTTTTCAAAAAATATATAAATTCAAATTTCAATTCGTAAATAAAAAGGCAGCTATTAATTTTTAGATGTAATGGAAATAAATCATCTTAAAAAAAGTTTGTTCGAAGAAAATATTCTTTAGCAAAATTGAAGGAACAAATATGCTGGCACATAAACTGGCGACATAATGTAGTATAAGTATAGTTGGTTACTCTGATTTGCCTTTTGCTTTTGAAGAACTTATGTAATTTGGCAGTATGCTTTAAAGTTAATTAAAGCTTTTTTATGCTTAAAAAAAAAATTGAACACAAATAAGATTTAGTCAGTTAATTACTTTCATATTACCAGTAATTAGCCTTTCTAAATTTATGTAGAAAAAAAATCCAACTCCGACCATGTTTTAATTGGGGCAGGCTACCAAATGGTGCAAAATGGACGATTTTGTTTCAATTTCAATTACCCAAACCCCCCCCCCCCCGCCACTAGATGGTACAAAAATCGTCTGAAAAACCAAAACTGCCCCTGCTTTTTGGAGAGAAGAGGTATCACATGACTGGCTAATTGATTTGGTTTTTCGACGATTTTTGTACCATCTGGTGAGGGGTTTTGAGTAACTGAAATTGAAACAAAATAATCGGTTTTACACCATTTAATAACCTTTCCGTTTAATATAAGTTCTGAAGTCAGGCCTATGTATGTTTCTTGTCTTGAACAAATCAATGCAGCTTTTGCCTCAAACAGTAACAACTTGTACCATTAGGTAGTGACTTATTTTGCTTTAATTGTTTCGTAAAAAGGACCCTCATCTTGTTCGATTTGGTAAAAATTCCAATAAACTTGCAGCAGGTCAATATCTTATGTTTTGTTTGGTATAGGCTAATCGAAACGTGAATAATTAATCTAATGAACGTAGGATCTGATTACTTACGTAGGAAAGGGCCCTAGCTCTAGGACTAGGATGTTTTTGGAGTTATGTTCGCCATCTCTAGCGGGCAATGACTAGTTGTACGGGTGGTGTAGGTAGAGACACCACGAAATTAGGATGACGTGGTGAAAATGAAATAAACGTAAGAAAAACACGTCAGAATGGAGAATTGACTTTCAACGCTCACTCAACTTTTATTTTTTGAGATGAACGCTCACAACATGCATCACAGTATTCTACTTATAAATATACCCCTACCTCCCACCACATACACAAGTCCAAAATCTAGCTACAGAGCAGGCTTACTCGATCAGACCTGCCATTTCCATTACAAGCAAGCAATGGATGGCATGGATCAAATCCTAGGTGCGTTATGTTACATACCTATTTCATTACCTAGCTATGCACCCTATTCCGTCATTTTGCCGTCATATTTTATTTTTTCTGTATGATTCAAATACATCTGTTTCAATCATGAATTTTTTCTCAAACATACATCATCTTATCCGATGTTAATTATTATCGCATGTGTTTCATCATCACACTTGAAATCAAAACATATTCACACCGCCAGGTGTGTGGTTGGGGTGGGGATTAAGCCCACTCAACTCCCCATCATGCCGTACAAAAAATATTCGTACATGTGTTTTTCCTTTAAGTATGAACATAGGATAGTAAGTGGGGGATGGTAATGGGCCGGGCCGGCTTCTGGAGGCCCATCCATTTATGGAAAGTCCATGGTCCAGATAAAAATCATGAAAGCGAAATGAGAAGTTTTTGAGAAAACAGACTCAATATAATATATTGAGAAAGAATTTGTGGTTGTTTGTCTGCCCATTAAAACCAACAAAATCTGGTTAAAAACACTTATTTTAATCTGATTTTTTTGATTTTAATCGTTTGGCAAACAGCATGTTAGACAATTTATTATTGTATTGTAAAATTAGCATATGGGCAATAATGGGAGCACACTATTAGCACATGGGCTTTATTTAGTGGAAAGGTAACATGGATTTGGGCTTGGGTGAAACCCATCAGATTTGGGGGGTTTGGAAATACAGTCTCATCCTCCATATCAGCTATTTTGACCAATCAGAGGCCTTTCCATGACCCAAAACCGGGCAGCAAAGCCCCATAAATTCTGGGCTTGGAAATTGGAATCACTACCAAACGGAGCCCTACCGACTTCTTGATTCTTACCTGAAAAAACAGAGCTCCCTGTTTCTAAAGAGAAGAAACAGAGTCTCCTGCTTACTATAGTTTACCTGACATTTTGAGTTCCCAATACAAAGAATCTATGGACTTGCCTTTTCCTTATATTTTTTTATCTGTTTAATTCCATCTGCAGATTTTGAACATCTAAACATAAAACATCAGTGATTTAGGCTCTGTTATTTTCAACTGAAATTTACTGAACTGAATCGTAGTATAAAATATATTAGCGTAGGCTGAGGCTGAATGAGTTTTCGATCGAAGAACGAGCCTTAGTGACTTATTGGTTCTTTCTTTAAAAACAAATAGATGCATGATTTCGCACTTTGGTTGATTCTTTTCGTACTAGTTATAACTTTGATTGATCATCTTCAGCAGCAGTGCCACAGAAAGTATTTATCAAGAACAAGCACGGAGTAATACTTGTGGGTTTGTTGCATGACACTGGTTCCCCTGATATTGTAGTCCTATCCCCTGGTTTACTATGCACCAAGGTCTGTCATCATTTATATCGGCTTTTTTTGTTTTATTGCCTGCAAATAGCTCTGTTATCTACCATCATTCTGCAAAACCGGAACTTAGTCGATGTGTAAAATACTAGCTTATTGAAGATGTCAATTGTAATTCATGTTTAGAAAACTATAATGATCAATTTGGCTCCATTACATACTCTCACATATGTGCAGGAGCTCCCACTTATAGTAGACCAGGCAGAGGCTCTTGAAGCAGCTGGATATAGCACATTTCGATTCGAATATTCTGGGGTCGGGTAAGTATTTTCTGTTATTTGCTACTTTTAGACATACGGAATAGCTGAGTATTCGTGCATTTATGTAATAACCATACCCTTTGTCAAGGAGTTCTAGTCTTGATTGTAATCTGATACACCTATAACCAAATGGTCAGTGTTAAGTTACCCAAATTGGGCAATCTCAATTTTGTCTTGGCCTTATCGCCTCGGATCACTATAACATTGTAGTATCTCATTAAGAATTACTTCTCTAATTCTGTGTTTGTTAGTTCAAGTTCATAGTGCTTCTTAATTTGTAATATGATATGCATAATAAGTACTGAAACAGCAAGTAAACATGGTATCGGTGTATATATCCAGGGAAAGCGGAGGTGAGTTCCAATTCGGTAACTACCACGGGGAGGTTGAAGATTTACGATCCGTTGTTGAATACTTCGGTACTGCAAAAAAACGCAGGACAGCTGCAATTGTTGGCCACAGTAAAGGTGAAGTCTAGTCGTCTACTACTGACCGATCACTAGTTATCATCAGTTATACCACTTGAATTCCACATGAATAGTATTCCCTGTAACTATATTTACTTGCTGCTAACACGTTGCAGGTGCTAATATTGTGCTCTTATATGCTAGCAAATATCGTGACATAGATGTTGTGGTGAATATTTCTGGTCGGTTTTACATGGACAAAGGCATTGAAGAACGCCTGGGTGAAAATTACTGGGAAAAGATCTCACAGGATGAACCTGTAGGTTTATGGCATGGAGG
This sequence comes from Plantago major, assembly GCA_026545765.1. NCBI lineage: Eukaryota > Viridiplantae > Streptophyta > Magnoliopsida > Lamiales > Plantaginaceae > Plantago > Plantago major. Next base: position 89,462,155 of record CM048842.1, read on the forward strand.
TAAGACTTGTAACTCCTGTCAACGTATAGCATCTCTAAAATTTACATCAAGAAGTTCCGATAATGGCCTGAGTAATCAAACACATTGCAGTACACTGTGTTTATATTTCATGCCTGAGAGGTTCAATTGGCTAGATCATGTTAATTTACTCAACATACTTGTATTGTACATAATTGCTGTAGAAAACTTTTACCCAGTCGGGCATGAAACTCTGATGGAGCGGTTGAGGATAGACATGGGTGAAGTATGCTCTACCATTGACCCGAGCTGCAGGTACCATTACCATATTCTATTCAATATCGTCTGAGTTTGATCACTCTTTATTTGTCAATCGGCGCTTTCTGGCCGATCAAGTACTTCATATGTACCTAATGAGATGTTCACCAAATGAAATCCAGGGTGTACACAATCCATGGGACTAGGGATAGTATTGTGAGTATCGAAGATGCTGAGGAGTTCAGTAAAGTGATTCCAAATCACAAGCTAATCAAAATAAACAAGGCGAATCACGGATACACTAAGAGCCTGCATCGAGATAAGTTGGTTTCTGCTGTAGTGTCCTGCATACAGACGAATGTGCAGCTGCAAAATTGATCGTCAGATGATGATGAGAACATGGAGAAGAATGTTTAGTCAGGGAGGACAGGGGGCACTAAAATTTGAAAAAAAACTATTTTACATGTAATATTTCCAATCCCTACAAACTCCGAATAATCTCATATGTATAATTTCATCCAACAAACTTCAAATTTTCGGTCCACCCTATGTTTTTTTCCTATCCTATAGCTTGTGAGAATTGCCATTGAAAGTCTTTCTATAACATTCGAGCAAATATTATGTTCTGTAACAGTACCTAATGATGAAGGAACTATTTCAATTAACTTCACTAATTATTAACTAATTCATCTTTGCATTCTTAATTTCTTGCTTTAATTCGGCAATGATTCTTAATTTAGTGTTAAGCGAGTTTCCTGACATATGTGTTAGTTTTCGCTTTTCCTGTCTATAAAGCAGATTTAATTTCTTAGACATTTCTAAATGCTTGATGATATAGTTGGATTCTTATTCATGAATTGTTGAAATCGTTTTCTGAAGTTGTCTTAATATTGGTATTTAACTTTCAGAAATATTTGTCTATAATATTTGTGTTGAAAAATATGCAATCGGCTTGGGGTTAACGTGAATTGAAAATTTTATTCGTATTAAAACGATCAAATAATATATAACGTAAAAGCAATGAATCGATTAACTACTTGTCGCACTACAGACATCAACTTTAAAACCTTAAAGCTCTTACTGCGAATCTGTTCACAAATCTTGAAATATATTCTCATGTATGATATGTTGAAACCCGATACATCATGATTAAACATAAACCTCGGTATCCGTGCAATTTATTTACTTGAAGAACGCTAAGAGGTTCCCGTTCGAAACTAGACTAAACTATTTAGTAAGTAGGGTTATGGAGAATTGAACCAAAGAAAGATGATGCAATCAAAAGAGAAAGAGAAACTGTGTGTTATTGTTTTACACATGATCTCGAAGATCATATAGCTGTAGTATAATCTGACTACTATCCAATTACAATAGAACTCCTAGCCTAGTTGGTTGGGCTCTAATATTTTATCCATTAGGTCATGGGTTTGAAACCCACCAAGTCAGCTTATTTTTCTTTATCTCTTTTGGGTTTTTACATTTGGATTTCATTCTAATTTGGTCCAAATAAACTTTTCTTGCTTTAATTAAATAAATTCAATTTAATCTAATTAATCTTTATTCAAATATAAATGAATAAATTTTATTTTACACTAGAACCTTTTTTGCCACTTTGAAGTTGCACCACAACCTTTTTTTTTCTCACTCGACACTAAAACGTTAGTCAATACTTTGAGTCTACACAAATGTTAAGTTTTTTTTCCAATCAACACAAAAACCTTGATGATAAATTACATGACTAAAACCTTTTCACCATAAATAAATTATGTACAACCTTGATGATAAAAAAAAACAAATGAAAAAGTATAAAAAAGATTGCTTGTATAAGAAGAAACATGTAATTACATTATTTTGATGAGAACAAGTATAATCAGAAGAATTAATCGTATATAATATTGAAAGAGAGACATAATTGTACGTGGCCATCGTTGCAAATTCTTACGTGGCAGGATGTGGTTCTTGATTGTTAAATACTCCCTCCATTTCAGAAAAAGTGTTACATTTTACTATTACGGTCAGCGATCTCGCGTTTGATAATTTACTCTTAGCGATATTAATAAATAAATTATTAAAATTATATAATGAAAATTTAGTAATTAAATTTTTATTATATGATTTTATTAAATTATTACTATTATCGTTTATGAGTAATTGTGGTCAAACTGAAAACGATTAATGATCAATCAAATGTAACTTTTTAAAACGAAATGTTAATAACCATTCGATGTAAATATGCGACTTTGCATAATTGTTATAAGAATAATAATAGGGAATCATAAAAATAGTTGTGGTTCCTTGAATTCTTGCAATATAGATGAGATAGAGGGCATTAAATGAAAATATTTGCCACCTCCTTGATCTCATTGCAATATACATGATTTAAAATGAAATTTACATCTAATGTATGGCAAACAAAATACATATATGATATCTTCATTCTCTTTCTCTCACTCGGTTATGTCTCTTTCAACATTATATACGATTAATTCTTGATTATACTTGTTCTCATCAAAATAATGTAATTACATGTTTCTTCTTATCTGAGCAATCTATTTCATAAATTTTCTTTTGTTTTTTAATCATCAATGTTGTATATAATTTATTTACAGTGAAATGTTTATTAGTAGGTATAATTTATCATCAAGGTTTGGTGTTGATTGAAAAAAAAACTGTTGACTAACGTTTAGTGTCAGTGAAAAAAAGGTTGGTGTAACTTCAAAGTGGCAAAAGTGTAAAATAAAATTTATTCAATATAAATTTAATTAAATCCAATTCAATTAATTTACTTTCTTTTTGTATAACAATTAATTAAGTCCGATTATTAATTGTTTCTATCAAATAGATCAATTCTCAATAACGGTAAATTAAATATTTATTAATCCAATCAATATTTAATTCACTATAATCTTTCGAGTTAGAACAATCATGAAAGTGACCCATAGGGCCTTATGTAAGGAAGCACTAATCTAATTAAGGTTTGGTGAAACTCCTAAACAATTTACCAAACATTCTCAATACATAAGGAACGTTTGAAAGGATTGCAAACCACATGTAATGTAGAGCTTATGATGATACGGTCCTTTCGTTCGCGAACACTCGATTAAGTCTAAAACTTGATTTCATGTCTTTTCCAATAACTTAATCACTTTATCTCATTCTACTAATTGATCCCTAATATTTGAAATACCATTCCAAACATATCTTGCGTTGGCCAACGAATTTTTGATCAAACTAGTAATGAGAAGTTAAGTGCTCTCTCCAAGTCTATTTTGAGGAATGAATCATATCTTGGTTTAACTACTACTAACATGTGTTTCGTGATGTGCCCAACACATGCCGTATCTACCCCTATAAGGAGTGCAAGCATTGGTCATGGTCAAAGCACACGAGTCCACACATGTAGTAAGTATTAACCTCAAGTCAAAGGACTATTACACCACCCTACAAACCGTTATTAGTGAACCGTAAATAGAGTACATCAAACGATTTCTCGGCTGGGTATACCAACACTCTCTAAAGTGTCCATGTGCCATCACGGATTACCAAGTAATTCGTAGTCGTGAGAACTACTACACCCTCAAAGGATATGATGCAGACCACATGCCAATCTCCCATGCATCATCGATATCCCATTCTCGATGATCATTGATTGAAATTTCTTTTAGATTATGTTATGTCACTCAAGATCTCACATTCTTAGTGATAACATAAAGCTCATGGGAACATATATGTAAACAATTACAGACAAACATATAATAATATTTACATACTGTAATGCTTATTTATAGATGAACAATAATCATAAATAAATACTGAATCGAATATGTATATTTTTTCTCAATTCGATTGTATCTAGGATATATATATACTTTCAATTTGTTCATGGATGGCATAAGAAGGGATACCCTTCAAGTATTACAATAGGCAACAGAAGAAAAAGGAAATGTCGTGAGGTAAGCTGGCTTCTAAATATAAAGAAGTTCTTGGCCATGGGTATATTTATTATTTTTATGTGGAATTGGATATGGGACACAAAAGCTGATTGCAACATATACTTGAATTGCTTAGGTCGTCGTGTATACTGTATATGGTTTAAATTAAGTAAGATTTAGTTCATGGAAGATACATGAAAGTATCGTAACAACATCTATAATTTCACCCCACAGTGACTTGATGAAATCTTGGCTAAATATATGTAGGTTTAGAAAAAAAAAAAAAAAAAATTCACTAGCAGCTACTATGAACATCTCTTTCTACTATAACAAAACCGTACACATAAAATGCGCATGACAACACTGAATTTTTTTCTGACCGATCGAATCGAATCTACTAGAATCATATACACAGTTGAATTAATATGTTGAAATTTTGAAGTAGTCGTAGTTTTAGTACTGCAATCTTACAAAACATCGTTACTGCCAAATTCCTCCACCCAAAATTTGCCCCTAATCTTCTACACAAATTAAGCATGCATATTGCCCTTTAACTTCAGTTAGTTTTGAACCATGTCGGCCTATTTTATCGTCCATTTTTTCTGTACACGCACTTACAAACTTCTAAATAAGTCAACTATGATCAGATTGGTTCAAAGTAAACATGCACAATTCTGGAGTTTGGTTAGTTTTTTTCGATAATTGAAGGTAAGAGATTTATTTTCTTATCAAGTCTTAGAGAGAGGCACTTATTTAATCTTCGAGGAGAAAAAGTATGCGAATTAACTGAAGAACACAAAGTCTCTAGATATACGAGTTTCAAATAACTTAGCTAGAGACGAATTTATAGTGTTAACAAAATGTGTCTCTTATAATATAAAAAAAAAACCAATGTTTACTAAGATCGATGATTTTATTGAAAACATAAGTCCGTTTTTAGATAAATTATCTAGAAACCTTATCTCGGAATTATTTAATCTTATTCAACATTAGCAACCAAAATGGTCAGATCAGCCAAATGAGTACTTTGATGACGGCAGTGAGACAATTTTCTCCACCGTGCCTTTCAAAAGGAAAAAAAGAAAAGCTTTACAATTTTTATGCTTTTCTCCTCCGCTGTGACTGTACATACACGTAACCTTGCCACGGACCAGACTCTATATATACCATATATCCACCTTATATTTTCTTACAAGATCACCTACTTAATTAATCACTTATAAATCCTTCACAAAGCTAGATTGCAGGTTCTTTAACACTCTCCCCATTTCTAACTAATACTTCACTTCACAGTTCACGTACCCTCCATTTCTTCTTAGAAATCAATCATCATCATGGACCGGAACCCAGGTAAATTCACAATTTTCTTTCTTCTTAACCATATTTTGATTATGATAAGTTACTCTATATATCACTTATGGATGACAAATTGAGTTTGGTTCTGATTCTGATTCTGTTAGAGATATATATGAGAAGTTTCACAAATGGATCAGCTGATGATGGTGGATTCAGAATCGCAGATTGCCTTTTTCTTAAAATCCAGATTATGAGAATTAATGAGAAGCACCTGTCATTTACATATTCATTAAGTTCATAATATTCTATTCATACGCCTCTTTGACAAAAAGGATTTGAACATTTTCATAATCAGTTAAGTTCTTATTTAATTCATGTGCTTTTTTTTTTTATTAATCTGTAGATTCTCAACATTTAAACATCACCGAATTGTTGGTTCTTTCTTCAAGAAAAATGCAAATTTTGGATGTTCCAACTTCCATGGTTTCTTATTCGTCTGTTTTTTTTTTCCTTTCTTTTTACTACTTATGACTTAGTATCTTCTTGGCTACCAGTACTGCCACAAAGAAGACAAATCGTGAACGAACACAAAGAAACACTTGTTGGTTTGTTACATGAGGCAGGGTCGGAAGACATTGTTGTTGTATGTCATGGTTTCATATGTACCAAGGTTAGTTATCTCATTTGAACATTGGAATTGATATATCACGTCCCATTTCCACTTTTTCGTCTTTCTACATGCGGATTTGATTTCTCATACATTAAATGAAAACACATCTACCATTTTATTAAGCCTATCTACTACTCTAGTTACTCTTACTCGTACTTTTATCTAATCTAGCTACGTTTTCTGAATTATTTTGATTATTCTATGATTCAGTTTTAAATGTTGGTTGGAATTTGTCTACCTCCTAATATTTGGGGAAATAAGGCATGCATAAAGGGTTTCATTTGAATATTTTAATTGGGTTGAAAAGTAGGATTGCCTTGAGTTGTCTTTAGTGTCACATGAATTGACGTGGCATATTTTATTTATGATATATGCTTCCTTCTTGTATTTTGGTTAGAGCTCAGTCAATTCCCTAGATCTCTCTAAAAATTACTCATATCTTAATCTATATCTATCGAGTCCCATCAGTTTGTTTCTTTACCTATTCTTTTGGTTATAATATTATGTAAAAATTATAACATCATGTTCACTCTATCTTGTAGTTGTAGGATGGCAACACTATAAATTTTTAATCGAATCATTAATTAACTCAACTTGAAAGATTCGGATTCTAAATTAATCAATTGTTTATTCCATAATGGATATGGGTCTAAACCAATCCTTAATAAGATACGTCATTATACGAGGTGAAAATTGAATGGAATCCTAAAACTAAAAAAAAACATCTAAAATGTGTAATGCAAAGACAATAGAATCCACTCTTAAAGAGTATAAAATAGTTATAACGAACAAAAGTTTTTAAAGAGTTTTAATGACTTGAGAAGATAGTCATACTATCCTTGAGAATATATCTATAAACAAAATTCAAAATTAAGTGTGTTTACTTTAAAGTCATCTTAAACGAAAAGTATTCCAATGTACATACAAATTAGCACAAAGTGCGTGGTAAATTACATATGCGTTCTCAAGTTTATTAGTTTGGTCATTACAAATTTACTAGTATGAAGTAACAAAATAGTGCTCCCTCCGTTTTTGTAATAGTATAACAATTCTTCATTTTGTTCGTTTTACTAAAATTATTACATTTACTTTTATGTAAATTCTTTCATGTCTGATTCGTTTTAACACATTTTTTTTCTTGCGTATCTTTTCTCGATTAATATCTGGCTTCATTCTGTCGCGTATTTTCAACACCAATTTTTATTAGAAATTATGCAATCAATATTCTTTCACTCTTACTAAATCCAATAATGGTCCCACAAGACTAGTTTTTGTCTCTATATAATAATTCAGCCCTTTTCTCTTCAACAAGACAAATATCTAGTATCTACAGATATCATTCATTTCAAGTCTCACACACAACCATACCAATCATTTGAATCTGCAGGAACAAGAAGTTACAGAGAACTTGACAATTGCTTTGCAAAAAGGAGGAATTAGCACCTTCCGGTTCGACTTTTCTGGAAATGGGTAATTTTTTATTTTCCAATGATTTTAGACTATTAGCAGAATATGTCCCCAAACTGCTGATGACCTTCTGTTTTGGTGGAAATATGATTTTTTTGGGGGATAATCATACATCTATCTTCTTATGTATCAGTTTGTTTACTGAATCTGTAATTGTTATGCATCTTAAATTAGAGCTTTCCTCAACCGGAGGAACTGAATCCGTAACCGTAATATTTCCGATAATTTAATTAGGCCCTAACATCCCAAATAATGGCTCCGGCAATTTCAAATCTTGGGTCCGCCCCGTTGGTATGAGCATATTGGGATGATAATTGGCAGGATAGAGCTGGATATAGTGCATTTAGGTTCGATTTTTCTGGAAATGTACTCTAGTAACATCAACCGTTTATGAAGACTATGGTTCTTTTATACTATTTTTCTTAGGATGACTGGAATACACAATTTACTCATCCATTTTATGGTTATTGCAATTGTCTGCCCAACATGTCTATTCTGATTTCAAGTTTTTCAATGTTATACAGGGAAAGTGAAGGTGAATTTCAATATGCCAACTACCATAAGGAGGTTGAAGACTTACGAGCCGTGATTGAGCACTTCCGTATTAGTGAAAATCGCAAGACTGCTGCAATTGTTGGGTATAGTAAAGGTGACCATCTTGACTTCTAAATATTGCTTATAAATTTTCTTTGAGGCAAAAATTTCGCTCTGCCATAAATACAAGAGGAGTCCACAAGGATATTGAGTACGTACTACTAATACATGGATTGTTGCAGGTGGTAATATTGTACTCCTGTATGCGTCGAAATATCATGACATTGACCGTGTCGTGAATATTTCTGGTCGCTACAGTATGGGCCAAGGCATTCAGAAGCGTCTAGGTGTAGGTTTTAAGGAAAGGATGAAGCAAGATGGATTCCTATATCTTTACCATAACAATGGTAAGACTTGAATTTTGCTTGGTAGAAAAACAAGTTGTTGACTTGTTGTGTAGAATTCTCGTAGCTCATTATGTACAATTATTTATAGATCAATTTATATCTTCAATGTTTTGCTATTCCAAATACAACATTTCACTTTGCTATGCTGTGTTATGTTGTCTCATACACTGATGATTCTGATTTCTGAATAAGACTTGAGCTTTAAGTTTTAAACATGAATAAGGCCTAGATCTTATATCATCGATATCTATGCTTTGTATTTGTAAGCTTTATTGAACATTATTCATGAACATTTGTTAACTAAACTTGTTTACATGCTTGTTCTAGGAAACAAGTATCTAGTCACACCGGAAAGTTTGAAAGAGCGACTGAGCTTAAAAATGGGTGAAAGGTGCTGTTACATTAACAGAAACTGCAGGTCTGTTTTTGCTCTATCTACGACATTTTTAGAATTTTCACATTCTCATGAACACGGATCACTATAGCCAATGTCATACCCCAAAAATGAAATCCACATTAATTGATTCCAGGGTGGTGACAATCCATGGGTCTGCGGATACAGTTGTGTATCCGAAAGATGTGCGCAAGTTCGACAAAGTGATAGCGAATCACAAGTTACATACCATACCAGGGGCTAACCATGGATACGATGGACATCAGGGTAAACTAGCTGCCGCAGTGCTGGAAGCACTGGAATGATACACTCCTATACTTATGATCTTCTCTGCTCAATATCATGTCAGTAAATATCTATAGATGATATGTGTTGTGACATTATGATCCATAACATTCTTACATTTTGGTTTAGAGTATAAAGATCATTGTACAGATTGCCTCTTGTGAATTTACATAGTTGTAAATCTGGTCTGGATTTCTAGCAGCAGCTAGCTATCATAGTCCGAGGCTACCGTTGTTATTTTCCTTTCTTTATTTACTTGTACCTTGAGTTATGTCAGTGGTACATCCCAAATATCCCTAATCAGTTAGATACTAGACAGCTACTAGTATATAGTATAGAACATCTCTGTATTATTTCATTTATTGTTTTTTCTTTCACATTCATAGAAGTTGATTCAACTTCTTCTCTGTAATTCTTCTTTGATTCAATACAAGTGCATAGTATATTGATTTAATAAATCCTATTAATTTCAGCTTCAAAGCTCTTAGCAGTTGTGTGACTTGTGTCTACATCATATCTTTCTTATTATATGGTGATTTATGAGTTAAAAGTAACTTATTGACCATAGTAATATCTATTAGATGAGCACCCACTTCTACTTTGTTTGTTTTATTTATCAATCTGTTACGTCTGACTGATATGGCCAGGCACTATAAAATCCATTTCCAGGGATGAGTTTTCCAGCAAAATTTTATGAGCTTCCAAAGGTTCGAACTCAAGAGTTACGTATATGAAGTAAATTAGTCAAGTATCATCATGTCTTTGATTTTGAAAATGGAATTCATCCAAAAGTAATAAGAAAGAATACCAAAAATCAACTTTTCATTCATATCGTATCAAGAATACCAGAAGGACATGTATTAAGTGATGGAGCGAGGAACATACTTTGTTAGTATGTTCTTTACCCATCCATACCGTCAATCATTTTTATCTTTATCAGCATTTAACACCTACAAAGACCCACAGAAAAGTCCATTATCAAAAATGCAGTTTCCTAAGAATCGTTGTTACAGACTCGCATATTGCACTGTACGGGAAAAAAACACACCAAACAGATACAATTTTCCCAAGACAAGATTACATTTTCCCAATGCAGTACTGTACAGTCAAAAGTGCAGCAACTAAGCTTCTCCCACCAAGCAGGCCAGGCCCTTATTCGTTATTTGAGGTGCTAATTCACTCTCAAGACTCAATCAAAGAAGCTTGATTGCTTCAAAGCTCCACCATAGCTTCCCACTTCGTCTTCAAGCAAACCACAGATAAGGAATTTTCCTCGTACTTCGAAATTAAGGTGAGAAAAATATCTCCATTTCTCGATCAAATCGGTACTTATTTTTTGCTGAATAATTTATATAAACCTCGTGTAGTCTTGATCTCTGTGAATTTTCAGTGAATTTGATCTCTGTAAATCCTTGGTGAATGATATGTATAATTTTCAGCGATTCTGCTTCAGAAAAGCTATAATCAGACAATCAGTTTTACAGTAATCATTTGCAAACAGGCACTAATAAAACTCTCAGTTAACGAAAAATTTGAGTATTTTTAATTTAGTTTTATGGGTTTTAGTTCTTTGTCAAACACTCTCTAAATTATGAATAAGCAGAAATACTGTGATTTTGGGATGTTGCTATAATGCTATTGCATATTGATTTATTTGGTTAAGTTTTTCCAGCATCTATGGAGCAGAAAACAACTTATTATTTCTAAATACACGTGTGAATCAAATTAGATAAAAATAAATGGAATACAATTTAACACTTAAGTATTGACAAGTAGTTATAAATTGTAAATGTTATCAATGATATTGTCATTCTTCTCGATAGTGGTGGCGGTATCACGCCTCCTATAAACAGGATAGTCATTTCCATAAAATATAGTCCGCTCATTAAACGACTTTGGAAATTTCTTAGAGCATTTCTTGCCATCGTGTATGCAAGGTGAAGTTGAATTCAATGGTCCATGCACCATGTACTCGGATACAACTTTGTACAGCTCCGGAATGAGATCCTTATCCGGTATCTCAGCACTAATGAAATCATCTATAGCACTTGCAGACATATTTCGATCCACTCGATCAACCCATAGCAGATATGTGCATGAGGAAGCCCGCATTTTTGAAATTCAATGGTGTAGACGACTGGAAAGTTAATATAGTAATAATCAATTAAATTCAAGTTATGACGTTATTTGATTAACAACTTAATAAAAAAAAAAAGAAACTATATTTATAGATAGTTACCTTCGACTGCCTTGCCAAAAATGTTTACTGTCTTCAAGTCTTTTATAAGCTGGTCCAACTTCATTTTGAAGACGTGACTCATAACATCAGGTCTATCATTTGGTCGTAAACCCATCGATTCGACAAAGCGTGTTATCTCAGGCCATTTAGGATTGCAAGTGAGTGTGATGAATAGTTCGGGATATCCTATACTCTTGCATATGTCCATAGTGTCTTGGAAGTTCTGTACCATATACCTAGGACCTCCAACAAAAGAAGATGGCAGGACAAAGTGTTTACCAACATTTCCATGTGGATCGGCTGGATCAATATTACCTGTTCGAATGGCATCATCAAGTGATCTATACTTATCTGACCTCAATAACGGTTGGTCCTCATGATGAAAGACAGCCTCTGTGATTCCATCATCATATAACCATCTACTATAAACTGTTGAAATAACTTTCTTCTAAGCAGTATGGTCTGAGCCTCATCAACACGATCAAAAAGCCTAAATGATAAGAACTCCTTGATTGTAAAGGTGTGCCTTACTCCTTTGGACTTATCAGAGTGCAATATCTCAGTATGGTATCCATCCTCACCATATGGGAAAAGTAGGGATACTGCATTGGAAGGTAACATGGATGCAATTCTGAAATTCTATGGAAATCACCATTTCTTTGCTCGAGTACTATATCACGGGGATCCATGTCGTATTCATCATCTCCTGATAATTTAGAAATTAGACAATGTTAATTTCATTAAAAGTACTTAAAAATATATAATATGTATTGGTACAAATTATTCATATTCAAACATACCAACAATTAATGCAGCTACTTCAGAGCATGTTGGAAGATTGTACATGCGTCTATCACACGGTCTCCTTCCAATAAGACACAACTTAATATTCATATCGTGATTTTCCTTGTAGCGTTCAACAGCCATACGAAAATTCTTTGCAATTGGATTATCTTCATCTATCATATTCTTTAGATCATCTACAATAGATGGATCGATCGTAGGAGCAATTTTTGAGCACAAAACTATCATAGTAGACTACACCAATATAATTTGCTTTAAGTTCAGCTAATCCATCGATACCATCAACACGAATGTTTTCGCTATCGCTGAAAGTTTTATGAAGTTCAAGCAATATTTTGCTTCTTTGTGACCCAAAATAAGAGCCAGATTCATTAATGGATAGGCTTCATTTTCATCAACGAAATATTTTTCATGTTAATTAATAATAAAATAAATATGATTATTAAAAAAAATTATAATTAAATGGAATACAGATTCTTAACTAAAGATGAATGCGAAGCGAAATTTACAAAATATTTCTAATTAGGGAGTGTCTACATGTAGGTGTCCCAAGGGTATATTCATTAGTAAAATAATATGTGATAATTCGTTAGATATCACTGGGATTGGACCAAAGCTCATGTAAATAGTTGAAACACTCAAAATAGCATGTACTCTTATATTAAATTATGATGAAAATGTGAATGTAGAAAATGTACTATACCAACGATTTCTTGAACAGAGCCTCGTGATTTTGTGCAGCCACCATCTTGTCCAAAGCCGTATGAGTGACATCATGAGTTGCATTGATATCAATCACTTTTAGAATACTTTTTTCGTTGCCCAACATATAAAGTAGTAGAGAGTTATATGGTAAAAAAATATTGTTATATGACTTTTAGTTTATATGATATGTTTTTTTTTTATAAACTTCATAGCATATAAAAATTAAACATGCCTGGGGGTTAGTAATAATAAAATTGAAGTGGCATGAAGAAATTGGAAGCAAAGCAAGGTGAGATTATAAATATAACCTCAGAAATACAACAAACTTCAACATTCATATTTGACTTTAATCCAAATTAATTAACTGCTAAATTAACAATGTAAACTTTCTTCTCGCATTATAAATCTATTTTGAACTATACGGAGAAAATTCCAAAACCTCGCTAGTATCATTGACAAACACAGAAAACAAAGTAAAGTACTGGACAAAGTAAACTGATGGATTTTTATCCAACTAATAGTCTTTTTTTTACTATAATTCATGGTTTGTTTTACAGACACATAGTTAATTTCTAAATAAGCATTATGTATTACATAGTTACAAAAATCCAACAAACATAAACTGAGCCTTGTACCAAAATCCATTACGTGATCCTTAATTATGTAATTGCACCACAAAATTTTAGAATCATCATCATAAATTCATCAACTTCAATTTTCATTTTCAATCAACTCAATCAATCCCACTCAGGAAAAACTCTATCAAATCAATACAGTTGTAAATTCTCTCATTAATCAAAATCTCTCAAATTTCGCTCTTCATTATCTTCACTTCACGTTTCATCTCTTCAGTTGATTCGGAAGAATCGAAATCCAGTAATCTCTAAATCACTGTAATTGATTGCATTTACGCAGTACTGTTTGAATTTTCAAATTTGTAGTGTATTAATTTGTTTCTGAGCCTTGTACCAAAATCATTACGTGGCTACTGTGGCATTATCAAAGAATTTTTAACAACCTATATTAAATTTTGGAGTTCAAATTCTTAGGTTATTATTATTAAGTAGAAGAGCTAATCGCAAATAAAACCGGATTGAAGAATATTACATGCAGCTTGCATTTGCCCATGCGTTTGGAGACTCACATGCAAATTTCTCCATGATGGTTTGCGTATCTCATCTGGCAGATTGTCCATGGGACTGGAACCGATCATACGCATTCTTGAAGCGCTAGCCATTGAGTACAGTAGTATTATGAAATGAATTTTACGTAGTTCTGTTCTGCTGCAATTCGTGTAGGGTTTATGTGTGTGTGTGTGTGTGTGTATATATATATATATATATATATATAGTTCGTAACAAACTCAAATAGGATAAATATGATAAGATTTGATTAATTTAAAGATGTAACTAACATTAAAGGGATGATAAAACTAAACAAATTGTTCTACAAAATAAGGCAATAGACTGTGTTTCATATCGGGACGTGTTAGATGGATATTGAGATTTTAATTAATAAATCGGATAGTTTTACTTTATTACCGTGAATATGAGATGTTATTTGATGAATTAGTTGCTAAAGTGGCATATATAAAAGCAACATGCATTTCTTTTCCAACACGTATTATGTTGGAAATGTGATGGAGAAGATTTCTCCTTTAAAATAGGAACTAACAGAATTGTATAATTTTTTTTATCTGGGTATACAAATTCGACGTAGATTTTTTGATGGTAGCATTTATCCATAAAAATAGGAGGATTAAAAAATCAATTATTTTTTGCTAGAATTTACAACATAGAATTTTGATCTATGTGTGGCATGCTTCTCCTTTAAGATAAACCACCACTTATATGTTATCGATTTAACAACATCATCTTTAACATTCAAATTTGGTAATGGTTGCAAGTGTTGAAATGCACATTTCAAGAACAAATGCGTTGTGTGTTTGGCATGTGTGGTACAGTATAAAAATAGTTTCTTTTAAGTGTATGATAAATCAATTTATTGAATATTCTTATTTCATACCAATTTGTAAGTTCAATCTTGTACGTCACCTGAAATTTTATTTGAGATTTGATAAATCCCATGCCACATTATATGTAACTCATTGACAGACTGCTCGAATAGGTTAATTAAATATTTAAGATTTTGTAGATGATATATTGCCAAACAGAGTCAAAATTGAATTACTATGAGTCATGTGTGTAGGGTCGGCGGGACACATTATGCTCTGTTTATGGCCATTTGGAAAAATTGGTAGCCCAGTTAGTAGTGAAAAATTTATTTGGTTTTAAATGTAGGTGTTTAGCAAATTAGCTGAAAAACTAGTTGGTATTTTGTAAAATGACATAAAAGGGCATTACTCTTATTTTTCTTTTCTTTAACATTTCTTATCGTATTATTAGTCTATAGTTTTTTAAATAATAATATATCATATTTTGTCCAATAATTATAATATATATTCAATGTATTTTGCATCGCCACTTTAATAACATCATCAAAATTATCAGAAGTTGAAAGAAATAATCGTTGAGCATTTTAACTTAGTAATGAAAAAAATCAGTAATTAATGTGTACTACATGTATGCATTTTAAAGAGGTGCGGATACATTAATCCTTATGCTAGTTGCAAAAAAGTACACAAAATGTATAACAAAGGATCTTTATGCTTATAACAATGGCTTCAGCACCTAAATTAAAACTAGATGTCATAACTTGTTGCGTGCTTGCAAGATGAATCTCAGGCTGATAATATTGGGTGCATGATGCATAGAATTCGTTGCTTGGTAATATGGGTGTTTTTACTTCTTATTTTATTTAGTCTAATTTAGGTTAATTTGGGTAGGGATATTTTCGGAATAAAAATATAAGAAGCTCCTTCTTTTTCAAAAAAGCTACTCAAGGAAGCTTCTTTTTCCAGCTAGCTTTTATTCATTTGGAAAAAAAGATCTTGCGTTCAGCATCTTGAGCTTTTATTAGTCAATGGTCAAAAAAAGCTCATGGAAATTTGGGAAAGCTAAATTTGAAAAGCTAGTGGTAAGGCGAACTATACTTCAGTGTTTACATCAGTGTTGAAACTTTCACCATTTGCAGCACCTTCTTTTCAATAATACCTCTCACAAAATGGAATCTGACATCAATACATTTTGCCGGTTTCCTCTACCATGCCGCATGATATAGTGCCTCATGGTCAGGGGCGGATGTACTAGTATGGTGGGTAGGGCACTTGCAATACCCTTTTTTTGGGAACAAAGATAGCTTTTTATTCCAAGTAAACGTTCAAGTACAACAACCCAAAACACAACGAGCAAACTACAGAAAGACAAACACATCAAGGTTTATCCCAAACTTATAAAACAGGATACCCCGTATAGGACCTACACAAAGGAACTAGCTTGGAATTAACAAGACAACGACCAATAGCTTTTTGCATCACACTTCGCAATATCCGTTGCATATCTTCAACCCCATCCATAAAGATACGCCGGTTACGTTCAATCCAAAGCGCATACACAAATTCCGTAATTAGCACTTTCAAAAGTCATGGCCCAGCTCTATCCCCTTTAGTACACGCAACAAGTTGGGGCAACAGATCATGCCAGTCTCCATGAATCAAGGTCATGCCAAACCAATGAAGGAGCGCCTCCCAAGCAACTCGAATATGAGAACAAGAAAAATACAAGTGGTCAATAGATTCACTCACCACATGACAAAATACACAAGATGGGTCTGGAATGTCACAGAATTGTTGCAGACGATCTTTTGTCGCAAGTCTCCTTCGGCTTGACAAAATACAAATTTAGCCCGGGGTGTAGCTAAATTGTGCATAACCAATCCACTCTAAGGCTGCCTAGGAAGGGCAGGACGAAGCAATCTATATACAACACGCATATGAAACTCCTCCATCCCCAGAATGTCATCTCGAATCTGCAAATGAGCTATCTCATCCCTATACTTCAACAACTTCTTAAAGAGAAACGAAGCTTGTAATGGGACATCCATTACATCAGTATGTTGTTTCTTAATATAGTACGAATGAATCACTGAATCCATAATTTATCAGACTTATGATGAATAGCCCATAGAAGCTTGAGCATACAGGCCTTATTCCAAGTTGGCAAATGAACCAAATTTAAGACACCCTCAGCTCTACTACGCCACACATCATCCCAAGCAACATGAGCTCTCTTGCCGCCCACATCTCCTGACCAAAGGTATTGGCGATAAATAGCATCAATACATTTCATAACCTTATTTGGAAAAGGAAACAGCTGGCTCCAGAAGTTCTGAACTGCATAAAGTACACTCTGAACCAACTGAAGATGACCACCATAACTAAGGAGTTTAGCAGTCCAATGATGTATTTTGCTCAACATTTTATCCAACAGAGGTTGATACTGACTAATAGAGAGCCTCTTGGCATTCAGCGGAACTCCTAAATACCGGAATGGGAGAGAGCCTTACGGGATATGGATACGATTAATAATCTCCTGCTTCTTCCCAAAAGACACCCTAGAGAAGTAAATCTCACTCTTCCTTCTATTAGCCACCAAACCCGAAGTGCGACTAAACTGCTAAAAACAATCCAACATAGAAGTGATTGACTCCAAAGTTCCTTTAGAGAAGAACAACAGGTCATCAACAAATGTCAGATGCGTAATCTTCAATAAAGAACACTTCGGATGGTATCTAAACAAAGGATTAGTATGTAAAGTGTGCATCAGTCGACTGAGATACTCCATACAAATAACAAAGAGGTAAGGGGAGACATGGTTGCCTTGCCTCAATCCCTTCCTACCAGCAAAAGGCTCCAACAACGAACCATTCAGACAAATCTGGTAGGAAACAATAGTCATACAACTCATAATCCAAACAACAAACTAATCAGGGAATCCAAATTCCCTAAGAATCTGCTCAACAAATCCCCAATGAATAGAATCATACGCCTTATGTAGATCAATCTTGATCATACACCGGGCAGACATACTCTTCCTATCGTAACCCCTGATGAGATCCTGAGCAATGATTGTATTATCATGCATAAACCTGCCAGGAACAAAAGCAACTTGCTCTACATTCACAAGATGACTCATAACAAGACTCATACGAGTAGTAATAATCTTAGAGATTATTTTATCTGAAGCAGTCTGACAGTGATGGGTCTAAAATCCCTGACTGTGTTAGCTACAGTCCCCTTGGGTATGAGAGTGAGGAGAGCAGTATTAACACTCTTTAGTAACCTGCCTGTATGAAAGAAGTCTTTAATAGCAACCGTAACATCCTGATCCACAATATCCCATGTTGCTTTAAAAAACTTAGAAGAGTATCCATCCAAACCAGGAGCTTTATCATCACCAATACTAAATAAAGCATTCCTCACCTCCTGATTAGTGATTGGAGCAACCAGTTGCGCACGCTGAGTACACTCCAACAAAGTTCCAGTATGAATAACAGACACATCAACAGCAGTGGAAACAACAACAATACCCTTTCTTTTTCTCTATTTTTTTTTAGTGTAATTCCGGTGATTTTTTGACATTTCACCCTACCTTTTTTTTTTCTTTGTGAGATTTTACTTTTCTTGCTTATATAGTCAATTTTCAGGAAAATTGTCATTATTTGTGTTATTTTTCATATTTTTATTATATTTTGCATAAAACAGTATTAAAAAAAATCTTTCTTTAGTAGTAATATTTTTTTTAAAAAGATATACGCCCAAGTCGAAAATTTATCATGGCTCTGCCCCTGCTCCTGGTGCTTGGGTGTACAAAAGAAATAACCGACCGTCCCGCTCTGCCCGCCATTTCACCCGCCGGCCAACCGCACCCGCCGGTTATTTTTTGAGCACCAAATCGCCATGGTTAAGTTTTTTGTTACCCGCCAGTAGGTGGGTGGGTGGGTGGAATGTGTGGGTTGGGTGTGTACTTGCCCAACCGCCGACCGCCACTCACATATTCACTTCAATATTACTACTCAAACATGACCACAAACTCAACCAACACAATAGGTCCTACACAGTAGACACAACATAAGTGCATTTCATCATTGTTTAGCTTCGATACAATTTATCAACCAAAATCTTTAAAGATGCAAAACACTACTAAAGTTACTACACTTGATGCTTAAATTTGTCACTGCTGCGCCATGGATCCTTCACAACTTACTTTCCTTCAACAAGTTCAACATTATCACTTTTCCAACAAATCATCTTCGGGTAAACTACCACTTTCATGAATAAATTTCTTAAATACGTTTAAAAATTCATGAACTTATATTTGAAATTTATGTACTTGTATTTTAGTAATTATCAAACTTGAAACTTGTCCATGTTTGACAATATCATATGGAATTTTATTTTGTATTTAAACTTATTTACTCAATTTTGAACGTTATAATATATGTTCTAGGCTTTGGCATAAGTTGTTGTTTAAACTTTTTAGTCATTGGTTTCTAGTAAATATAACAATTCATTATCCACCAAGTATTACAGATATTTTAAAGTATGAAAACCACAAATTCACCCGTCATCCACCCGCATAAAATAACCAATCGACCCGTGGCGGTTTGGAAAAAATTCCATCCGCAATGGTTAGTGATTTGACCTACCCATCATAGGCGTGTCGGTTGAATTTTTTAAATAACCGCCCGTAACCGCCAGCGTACACAGGTTTAGAAACACAAATAGCACTTTGAATGCCAAAAATAATTTAACCATCTCTTGATACCCAGTTCTTTGATTACGTACATTCATAATTTCACATTTTCAGTTTCACCTATCTATAGTAGATAAAGCAACTAGCAAATGTGGCTGGGATAAGGAATATGAATCTTGATATACAGAAATATGTTCATCGCGTACTAACCGCTACGTCCCGGACTACAGTTCTAAGCGGGACGTCCTAACCGCTCTATCAGACTACAGTCCTAATCCCAACCAACCTATTGGGCCACAGGCCTATTAAGGCATTGGACCATGGGCCTATCAAGGCATGGGTGGCACAATCTGGGATGTACACTTGGTGCGATCTTGTGAGTCCTCCCATCCTCAAGGGAAACTTATAAATATGGGACATATCCTCATAACGCGAGGTAAGCCTTCTTCCCGAACTCTTACCTTCCCGATCACTATACAGAGTAGATCTTCAGTCTCTCTTGAGTAAGGTCTCGGACCAGTTTGACACTTAGCGAACCGGATCTACGGTCCTAACCCCCCTCAAGTCACTTGTGCAGGTCCTTACTGAAGACACTTTGGAGAAGCTTAGGGGCTCGGGTTCTCACCCAGAAGTCACCTTGGAGAAGTTTAGAACCTCAGGTCCTTACCAAGAAGTCACCTTGAAGAAGCTTAGGACCATGGGTTCTTGCCCGGTTGATACTTGGACCCTGGCTTTGGACCTTAGCTTTGAACCCTCGCTTTGGACTTTAGCTTTGGACCCTTGCTTTGGATCCTGACGTTTTATAGTAATTTGGACCTAAAAATTTAGAAAGAACTTATTAAGTGTTTGGGGGGACTTCACCCTCAACAAATCTTATGATTTATTTATCATGACAGTTCAATCAAATTACTATTAATTGTAGTATATTGAAAAAGGTGACTTTCCAGTTTAATTGTCACTATTGACTACTGGATCAACTAAGTCTACAAAGTTATCACTTTCCAGTTTAATTGTTACTATCGATAGAAAGTTACGTTGTAAAAGCAAAACATGTTAGGAAATACACTGCCATAAAAACATATGTAAACGGATGAGATAATATTGGGGAGAAAGATACAAAGTTAGGTACTAGTTCGTGAATAACTTTGATCATTTATGAGCCCCTGAGGCACTACCTATCACATCTCAGTAAGAAATTGAGTTTATAGATAATTGTTGAATCTAATAATTTATATTAGTTATTTAATATTATCAAGTTAGGATTCCTATAAATTATAAAGGGAGGAGTGTATGATTCAACTTCCATCCATTCTGATGAATTATAATTACTATCAAATGTCTAGGATCTAGTAAGATTAATATTTATCAAAACATAGGGCACTAATTAATTTAATGAAATGTCTATTTTGGGTACCTAGCCGAACCCATGGAAAGTCTATTGCTCGAAACCAAAATCCCCATCTGAAACTCACCACTAGTGACACTTCCCATCAGTTCCGAATCGAACCCAACAGCTTCGGAACAAGTTTTAAGAGATGAATTAATAAAATATGAGAGATGATAAATAAAGTAGGGAAGATAATAAATAAAGGAGTAGAAATATTAAATAAATAGTCGAGAAATCTTTTATTTAAGAGAAGTTAAAATTGGTACGCCTCAAAATAAAATATGAAAAGTTGAATTCGAGACAGAAGAAATATATATTTTCAGTAGAAATACATTTGTTTGTTGATGCATATTATGTCCGCAAGGTTTTGATGATATATAAATCACAAAGTCTCATGAGAGACGGTCTCTAGATAATTTATCTAGAGACGGCCTGTGTTATCGATAAAATCATCCATGTTATTAATAAAAATATCTATGTTTTTAAGAAAATAAGTCTTGTTGTAATATGAAAAAACACCAATGTTGAGAACTTATGTGTTTTGATTAATAATATCGATGATTTTATTGACAACATATGTACGTCTCTAAATAAATTATCTATAAATGCCATCCCAAAACTTTACTATATAAATATACCGCGCGCTAGTAGAGAATGGAGTTGTGCGAGCCTGTGAGGGAAGACGGAAGGAAGTTACGCGTTATAAATAAGAAAATTGATACTATTAATACAACGAAAGAACACGTCAAAACTCAAGATACATACTACTAGATAGTTACTACTTACAAAAAATTACATATGGTACCCCTGCAATACACCCCCTTCACACATTCCCCCACTATTCAAACAATAACACTTAACCCCTTATAGTTGACCAACTAGCCAAAACCCATTTCTCTCTCTCCAACGTGGAATTTATATGCTTGTTTTATTAAAGAAAAAGTAAAAACAAAAGTAAATTTGTTATTTTCTGTAAGAAAAGGTAAAATAAACCATAAAGAATCAGAAACAACCAAACCCTTATTCCATTCACTCTCGTTTCCGCTGAAAATCCACTTCCGTCTCCCTGCTTGGAACCCAAAAATTTCTGGTCATTCAACAAAGATTTTACTGAATTTGCCAAATAAGGACGCGTGAACAAGGTTTCGAGCTATTGTTGTTGACGGGTTGAGTCGGCGCGCATTTTGGTGAGTTTAAGCGTCGCCATTGTTACAGATAATGTGAAGTTTTTTTTCGCTCGATTTATGTTGAATGTAGTTAAATTAGTAGTTTGGGGTCCCTGATTTCAGAAAAGATGAAGGGTTGTGCATAAAATTGCACATTGCAGATGTAAAAAAAAACCTTTTTTTTCAATTTTTTTATGTTATCATTTTTTTTGGTAATTCAACAAAGTAATGTGTGTATAGTGAGTTATTAGTTGATGTTTGTGTTTAATTGTTGGAAAAATAGCAGTAAAACCTCCAAAATTGAAGTTTAGACGCGCAAAATTAAGGTTTTTATTAATTTTATGTGTTTTTATGAATGACTGGTTTCTTGTATTTTTATGACAGAAGTTATGGGTGGAACTTACAATGTAAGGATACACTATGGTCGGGAGCAATTTATGCTTGAAAATGTCAACATCAGCAGGTATAATCACATCAAGCTCGTTAATGATGTAATGTCTACTGTTTTAGAGAGTCCTAGTAGCTCTGATAATTTGGATTTTAGTATGAAATGTGATATTGCTGGGACAATGAAACAATTAGAATTAGTGAATGATGAGGATGTTAGACAGATGTTTGAATCGAACAAGAAGTATATGGAGGTTGAGGTGCATGTGGAGACTGATGAAGCAATTCCCTTAGCTATAGATGAATCTTGTAGGAAACAGAGGAAGGTACGGCCTGTGTGGGAGGAGGATGATGAGCCTTATGTGCCAACTGTTAATGTTAATGAACCTCCTCCTCATTCTTCAAGGCACTATAGTCATAGAAGATACAAACCAACTACACACAGAAAACCACAAGGCCCTCCTAAAGATGTGACCTTACTAATGAACTAATAACTGATGATGAAGAGGAAGTTATTGGTCAAAATGTAGAAAAAAAACCCCACCTCAAGAACAAAACACTCCCATTCCTGAACCTGAGAAAATTGTCCCTGATCAAACCATTCCCACATCCACTCCTACTGTTGATGATGTCTATGTACCTGGATATCACCTGGAACTGAAGAGACTAATAATGGTGAAAACATGGATCATGTGTTAGATGAGATTGATGTTGATGCCTTCTTAGCAGCTCACTTTAGCAATGAAACAATTAACACCCCTGTCACACAAGCATCCAATGAAACAAATAAGACCCATGTCACACAAGAATCCCTTGAAACAAATGAGACCCCTGGCACAGAAGCATCCCCTGAAACTCATTAATCTCCTGAAATACCTAGACCAGTTTATAATAAGGCAAAAGGCAAAGTAACTGAAGAAGATGAAATGGACTGGGAAGATGATGTCCCTGCACCTGAAATGGGTTACATGTATGATTCAGAGGATGAGGAGATTGGTTTCATGAGATCTGGCATTCACAATGATAAGTGTCAAGTGAAGATGAGGGTGATGAAGGTGATAAGGTTGATGAGGGTGCTAATAATGGTACTGCAGCCCCAGAAACTGCTACAATGAGGAAAAGGGAGAGAAGGGGTGGTGATAGAAGTAATGTTCTTGAAGGGAGTGATGCTGATGATGTTGAACATCACTTTCCTATTGATGATGATTTGGTAGAGGACGAGCTTCAAACAAACAATGTCCAGTGGGATAAAGAGTTTCAAGTTGGTGAGAGTTTTAAAGATGCAAATGTGTTGAGGAAAAGGGTTAAAGAATACTCTATCAAGGTTGGTTTCAAGTGCACTAGAGTTAAGAATGAGTCTTCTAGATTCACTGCAAAGTGTGACGGGGGCTGGTTGTAACTGGAGATTGCATGCATCCTTGGTGAATAATTGTACCATGGTGGTGAAGACATATCATGGTGGCCACACATGTATTAGGCAGGTGAATCCAAGGGAGGCTGATATGAATTGGTTGGCTGCCAACATTGTTGATGAACTGAGAAAGCACCCAAATATTGATGCAGGTGAACTGATTGCTTGGGCAACAAAATGGTTAGGTGTGACTGTGCCATACATGAAGATGTAGGGCAAAATAAAGGGCTGAGGAGTTGATGGGGGGAAAATCCAGAAGAGGCACTCAAACTTATGCCAAAGTATGTGGAAATGGTGAAGAGAACCAATCCTGGAAGCCTTATTTACCTGGAAGAGGATGAAATAGAGAGGCCTCCTTTATTCAAGAGGCTAATCCTGGGGTTGGATGGTTTAAGAAGGGGTTTTCTTGCTGGATGTGCCCCTATTTTTATTTTTTGATGGATGCCACTTGAGAGGTAGATTTGGAGGAATGTTACTAAGTGCAGTAGGGATTGATGCATATTGTGGCTTATATCCAATAGCCATTGCAATTGTTGAGAGTGAAACCAAGGAAGCATGGGGTTTCTTTTTAAATGGTCTGAAGGACTTGCTAGGTCCATTTGAGCAAGATAAGCACTGGCATTTTATGTCAGACGGGCAAAAAGTACATTTGTTAATTCCTGGAATTTATGTTATCTTTGTTTTGTTTTTCATTCCAACATTGAATATTTTCTTGCATTGTATTATAGGGACTTATCCCTGCAATTGAAGAACTCTGCCCTGAAGTTACTAGTAGAAGATGTGCAAAGCACATCTATGATAATTTGAAGACTAAGTGGTCAGCTAGGGAACTGAGGAGATTCTTTTGGCAAGCTAGCACTGCATATACTAAGTATAGCTTCAATAAGGCTATGAGTAGAATGAAAGATGCAAAACCTGCAGCCTTCCAATGGCTCATGGATATTCCCCTTGAACAGTGGGCACATGCTTACGACCCTCATGTTAAGGTTGATCATGTGACCAATAACATGAGTGAATGCTTCAACTCATGGGTAGACCCTATTAGAGCATTCTCCAGTTACAATATTTTGGAGGGCTTGAGACAACAAATCATGAAAATGGTGCAGGTCAGATAGAAGCGTGGAGAGAATTGTGTGTCTGTTGTTATGCCTAGAACATTGAAGAAGATGAATGATATAAGCAGTGGCTCAAGGAAATGTAGGATGGTCACAGAATCAGGTATGGTTTATGAGGTGGAGGACTTGAGTTTCAAGTTCATTGTCAACCTGGAGACAAGAAGTTGTGATTGTAAGAGGTGGGATATCAGTGGGATACCCTGTAGACATGCTTGGTTGGCCATTAATCATATAAGAGAGGATCCCATATCATATCTGTCTTTCAATCATACAAAAGCTGCATATGTAATGGCATATGATATTGGGCTCCACCACATATCTCAATCACAGTTCTGGCCTAGTGATTTACCAGATGATGAGTGCTTTCCTCCTCATGTTAGAAGGAAGGCAGGTAGACCTCAAGTTCTGAGGATAAGACATCCTTCAGAGCCAGATAAACCTAACAATTCCAAGAGATATGTTTTCAAGTGTAGCATGTGTGGTCAAACAGGGCATACAAAAAGAAAATATTCTCTACAAGTATGATATTTACTGCATTTTTAGTCTATTGATGTATAGTTCATTTTGTGTTTATTTTCTTATAAGTTACTTGTCATCCAATAGGGTGGTAGTGCTCCAGCTGCAGGAGGATCAACAAGCAATGCTGCAGGAGGATCAACAAGCAACGCTCAGGTTTGTGCCTTCTATTCTTTATCTCTGTATTGAAGACTTTATGGTGTTAGTGCTAATAGAACTTAGTTTATAACATTTAGGGAACAAGCACAAGGACTACTCAAAGAAGAAGAACAAATCAGAGAAGCAAGACTACTGCAAATGAAGAAGGATCATCCAGTCAATTCATGACACATCCTGATTATGACTACTAAAAATTGTGGTGAACTTGTCATTTCTATTTTTTTTGTGAACCTGTTTTACCAGATAGTGCACTTGATAATGGTAGGGGATTTTGCTTTGATAGTGCACTTGATGGATATTACTTTTGGTGGATGTGTTACTTGAATGGGTGGACATTAGTTTGTTGGTAGAACCTGGAATCTATTACCTTTGCTTTGCTGGATTTGTTTTGTCTGTCTATTGTATTAGCTTGATGGTTTTTTGTGGAACTTTAACCTTCATGGATGAATGTAATGCAATCTTCATTATTTAGGGAAAATCTTTGCATACATACATTCTACAGCTTCGACATACATATTTTGTTGTACTAATAATCTAGAAAATACATTGCATTATCAAGCAAAACAGGTACAAAGCCAACAACACTAGGTTTAGTGAAATAAGTTGCCTAAGCCCCATGTACTGATCATCCAACATTCCTCCTGTGTTGTCATTCCTTTCAATGTTGACATTGATATCGGTATCACTAGCATTTCTCACTTCTTCATTCCTTTCATTGCTCCCATTTCTTGCACCTTGTTGTTGCTGCACACTTGGGGTGCCTTGCTGTTGCTGCACACTTGGGGTGTACCAACCGGACCAACCATGTTCGGGGCAACGGTAATAATACCTTCCCGGATTATTTTTAGAAGTCAAACGAGTTACCGATTGTCTTTCCGTTGCAATCATACTGTTTACAAACCTCCCCAACATCAGACTGCCTAGTACTAGAGAAGGTGAATGAATTGCTTGATGCCATTTGAGTGAAGTGTTGGATAGATTGGAAGGAAGTAAGAAGAAGGGTAAAAAATGAGTTTTATGTAGTGTGGAAACTCAAAAAAAAAAAGGGTAACTAACGGCTAGTTACCATTCAAATTTTCAAATCAATTACAAATACATCCCCCAAATACCTATGTTAATTACGGTACCATCCTCACGTGACTAACACATGCATCAACTACACCAACCTCAAAATATATAACATATCAATCACAGTGAAGTCCCTATAATTTAGATATTCAATTACAGATGGGTCCAACTATTACTTGGTGCCTAATTAAAAGACGGATAAAATAAAGGGAAAACAAATGGAAATTAGGGAATTAATTAAAGAAAGTCTAAATTCAAAATCTGGAATGACATTTTGGTGAATAACTCAAACTTTAGCATCCACATTAGCGAAAATCAGATCCATGTCATCATAGGTGTTGACTTTTGGACCCATCCGTAATTATGGAAATTACACAATACAAAATGTTGGACTAAACTGTTATTCTTTAAATAGTGGGAGGAAATCTGTTATTGGATACAATTTAAGGGGTACTGTATGTAATTTCCCATTACTACTTATTCCTCATCCCACCACTATTATTTTCAATTACTTTATACAATGTAAAATGTTACATTATAATTTAATTTAACGTTCGATATTTAGTTTCATTATACTCCCCCGTCCCAGTTTCATTTACCCGTATTTCGTTTTGGTACGTCCCAAATTCAATTACCCATTCCTTTAATGAAAAACATGTATACTACTTTATTTACTATTTCTCATACTTTATTCATTATTTCTCCTACTTTATTCAACTATTTCTTACTTTATTACCATTTCTCTTACTTTATTCACTTTTTTCTTAAAACTTGTGTCCTGTCCCGCGGGTAAATGAAACTGAGACAGAGGAAGTATAATTTAATTGAGTATTTTACATTTACAGTTTAAAATAAATTTGTAATAAAAGTTGAATAGAATTGATCGAAAATGGTTAAAAAGGGAAGATTGTGAGGGGGAGAGAAGAAGAGAAGTGGAAGTACTTTTTCAAATTTCAACGTAATCTTGCTAATTTATCTAGTACAGTATTAATTAGCTAACTCGAGCTCCATCCTGAATTACTAAACTTGAACTACATCTAGAATTAATAAAAAATATTAAATTATAAGTATTAATCCCTCCGCCCAGAATAAATTCATACATTAGAGTTAGCACATAGTTTTATGCGAAAAGTTAAAGTAATGATATAATATAGAAAAGGTGGTAAAAAATGTACTTTTAGTGGCAAAATGTGTAATTTGAATGTAAAGTTGAGATTGTTTATTATTTGTTGGGTGTGGGGTAGCTTTCTTTTTTGTTAATGTATGAAGTTCTGTGGGACGACTAAAAATGACAAATGTATGAAGTTCTGTGGGACGGAGTAAGTATGAAATACCACAAGAGTTATGGTGTGGCGTAAAATATAATCCCCGTCCCAGTTTCATGTTCCCGCATTTCATTTTGTTCCGTCTCAACTTCATCTTTTCATCCATTAAATGGAAAATATTTCTCATACTTTATACACTATCTCTCCTACTTTATTCACTATTTGTAATACTTTATTCAATCTCTTTCCTATTTTATCACCATCTCTCCTATTTTATTCAATTTACTCTTAAATCTTGTGTCCGGACCCACGAAAAGATGAAACCGGGACATAGAAGGAAGTATGGACTATCCCATCAATAGTACTAGTGTTACTATTTAATGAACCCTAAACGCACCATCACACTATCTCACATTTGGCTTTGGATTTACTGATAATCCTACTGCTTGATACAGTCAAAATCATACACCTGGCATCCACTTAGTTTATCAGCCAAAAATCTAATTCGTTCAGTAAAATATAATTAATATCAATTAAATTAATTATTTGCTAGTATGAATTTGAATATAATAAGACTAGAAAATACTCCATCCATTTCAGAAAAAAATATTACATTTTACTATTCTGCGGTCAACTGTCTTCGCGTTTGACCACAATTTACTCTTAAACGATATTAATAAATAAATTATTAAAATTATATAATGAAAATTTAGTAATTAAATTTTTATTATATAATTTTATTAAATTATTTACTATTATTGTTTATGAGTAATTTGTAATGGAGTGAGTAAAACGTAAAAACCAGACAACAAGCACCAATCTCCCACCGCCTTCTTCTAGCTCCAACACCGGCATATATGCTTCCGTCGGACCGCCGCACCATCCTCCTCTTTCAAAATATTATTGGACTCGGCAATACCGAATTTTGAGATTTCCAAAAGGCCTAGAACTCCAAACAGTATATTCTACTCATATAGTTTATTCGGTCTGGTTCTTGCAATCTTTATGGATTTTATTTATATACAGACAATAATGATAATTCCTTGCAATTTTGGTATTGGTTTTTAGTCTGCTAGTAGGGATTCTATAGCCTAGATCAATTCTCAAATTGGAGTTTTCAGCACAGGCCTCACAAGCAAAATAGATATGCCATC
The DNA here is from genome assembly GCA_026545765.1 of Plantago major. Classification (NCBI taxonomy): domain Eukaryota; kingdom Viridiplantae; phylum Streptophyta; class Magnoliopsida; order Lamiales; family Plantaginaceae; genus Plantago; species Plantago major. Next base: position 89,491,385 of record CM048842.1, read on the forward strand.
AGGATCAACTGATAGACTATATATTCATTGGCCAAAAAAAAGAAGGAATTGGATGTGTTATTAACAAGAACGATGAGCACGACTGCCTCGTCTTTCTTAGACCCCGTCTCTGCAGCAATAAAAGGAAGCTGATGATCAGTAACCATGAAGTAGTTCACCGACCCGACAAAGAAAAATAGACAGTCCTCCCATGTTTTTTGTTCAAATAAATTACATAAAAAATGCATGACGGGACGCTGCGCAGTCCGGCGAGAGTATGCCGGTGTTGGAGGCGGTGGGAGATTGGGATTTGTTGTTCTGGTTTTTTACGTTTTATTTTCTATTCTTATCGTATTCTAATTAATACAAGGAGATAATTTAATCGTTGTTTGTCAAACTAAGTTGATGCCAGGTGTATGATTCTGACTGATCAAACAGTATAATTAGCAGTAAATCCCAAGCCCTCGCATTTCTCCTCTCCAAACCAGCAGAGAGCAGAACAGAGCAGAGCAGACTCTTCTTAATTGATCAGATCCTCCATTTCCATTTACAAGCAAGCAATGGATCAAAACCAAGGTACCAATTTCATCACTTATGGCCGTCATTTTTATGTCCATTGTTTGATTAAAAGTAATATATATACCTGTAGTAGTATCAGCTACTGAAGTAGTATCAGCTATGTGTTTGAATCATGAATTTTTGTCTGAAACACACATTATAGCTAGATTCTATCCGATCTTAACTATCGCCTGCTTTCATCATCACACTCGAAATTGAAACATGCTTGTAATGTTGAATTACATAATGTATTCACATATTCACGCCGCCACCACTCACCGCCGGCCTGACCTCGCCCATCACCAACCATTCTTCACCTGCATAACCCACCAAACACACTTGACACTTCCACTATTGCAGTCACACCACCTCCTCGGCCGTCACCATCTTCTCTTGCATCGCTTCTAACGCCCACAATTGATTAATTACATCTACATTTTCTGAAGAAGATTGAATTCTCATGGATGGAATGCTAATTGTAGATAATCGAATATCGATTCATAAACCAAACTAAACCAAATTGTAGTCATCCACATGAAAAATAAAGAATTTGTTGTAGTTTTACTATATAAACTAGCCATTGGTACAAACAGTGTAATATAGGTTGTTTCCTTCAAATGATACTTTGCTTGCTCTCTATGCTTCTTAATGGTTGAAATTCAATCCGACTGCTGGTGCTTTTCAACGAAACATAGTTCCCCCTGAAGCATTTTTCGGATGTATCAGAGTCCCCTGTTTATTACTAATGGCCAGGTCGAGGGGGGTCAGGGTCACTCGACCCGGCACGAATTCTCTTTGCTCTTCTGCATAGTCCCATATGAGTTCCCAACACTCAAGAATCTATGGACTTGATTTTTCCTTATATTTTTCATCTGTTTGATTTCATCTACAGATTTTGAACATCTAAACATCAGTGACTTAATTATTGGTTCTTTCTTTCTATTTGATTTCTCACTTTAGTTGATTCTTTTCGTACTAGTTATAACTTTGATTGATCATCTTCAGCAGCAGTGCCGCAGAAAGTATTTATCAAGAACAAGCACGGAGTAATACTTGTGGGTTTGTTGCATGACACTGGTTCCCCTGATATTGTAGTCCTATCCCCTGGTTTACTATGCACCAAGGTCTGTCATTTATATCGGCTTTTTTGTTTTATTGCCTGCAAATAGCTCTGTTATCTACCATCATTCTGCAAAACCGGAACTTAATTGATGTGTAAAATAGCTTATTGAAGATGTCAATTGTAATTCATGTTTAGAAAACTATAATGATCAATTTGGCTCCATTACATACTCTCAACATATGTGCAGGATTTCCCACTTATAGTAGCCCTGGCAGAGGCTCTTCAAGCAGCTGGATATAGCACAATTCGATTTGAATATTCTGGGGTCGGGTAAGTATTTTCTGTTATTTGCTACGTTTAGACATACGGAATAGCTGAGTATTCGTGCATTTATGTAATAACCATACCCTTTGTCAAAGAGTTTCTAGTCATGAATCATGATTGTAATCTGATACACCTATAACCAAGAGGTCACGGGTTAAATTACCCAAATTGGGCTATTTTCAATTTCCTACAGCTTTAGAATTGTTGCTTGGCCTTGTCGGATCATTATCCAATTCTATGTTTGTTAGTTCAAGTTCATAGTAGTACTTCTTAATTTGTAATATTGGATATGCATAGTAAGTACTGAAACAGCAAGTAAACATGGTGTCGGTATATATATATCCAGGGAAAGCGGAGGTGAGTTCCAATTTGGTAACTACCACGGGGAGGTTGAAGATTTACGATCCGTTGTTGAATACTTCAGTACTGCAAAAAACCGCAGGACAGCTGCAATTGTTGGCCACAGTAAAGGTGAAGTCTAGTCGTCTACTACTGACCGATCACTAATTATAATAAGTTTTCCAACATAATTCCACATGACTAGTTCTTCTTGTAACTATACTTACTGCTAACACGTTGCAGGTGCTAATATTGCACTCTTATACGCTAGCAAATATCATGACATAGATGTTGTGGTGAATATCTCTGGTCGATTTTACTTGAAGGAAGGCATAAAAGAACGCCTAGGTGCTGATTGCTGGGAAAGGATCTCACAGAATAAGCCTGTAAGCTTACTGCATATCGGTACGTAAGACTTGTAACTCTTGTCAACGTGTAGCATCATGAAAATTTACATCAAGATGTTCCGTGAGGCTCTTATTTGTAGCAACTTATCAGTATTGGCCTGAGTTATCAAAACAGATCACACATCACACACTATGTTTGTGATTCGTGTCTGAGAGTTTCAATTGGCTATCATGTTAATTTACTCAACATACCTGTACATAATTGCTGTAGGAAAAGCTTACCCAGTCGGGCGTAAAACTCTGATGGAGCGGTTGAGGATAGACATGGGTGCAGTATGCTCTTCCATTGACCCGAGCTGCAGGTCTATACCATTACCATATTCTCTTCAATATCTTCTGAGTTTGATCGCTCTTTATTTGACAATCGCGCTTTCTGGCTGATCAAGTACTTCATTTGTACCTAATGGGATGTTCACTAAATGAAATCCAGGGTGCACACAATCCATGGGACTAGGGATAGTATTGTGAGTATCAAAGATGCTGAGGAGTTCAGTAAAGTGATTCCAAATCACGAGCTAATCAGAATAAAGAAGGCAAATCACGGATACACTAGTCGTCGGTATCTAGTTCCAATGGTTTCTGCTGTTGTGTCCTGTATACGGAGAAAGTAAAACATTCCGAATTCGTGTTGAGTTTTACTAACACAAAAAACTAAACTCTAAGTTCGGAACCAACACTCTTGAAGACTTTAAGATGAAAGATATGGTGGGGTTGGTTGGTTGGTTTTTCTGTTGTGCACCTTTATGATTGTTATGTCTGTGTCTAGAAAGTAGAAAGTGATTTATTATATTCTCAAAAAAAGAAAGTGTTATTATCACTTGATTTGACAAATCCTTAATTGTCAAATCAACGAAACTATCAATTCCGGAAATACCTTCGATTAATTAATATATTACTTCCACCGTCTCTTTTTCCATTTTTAATATACATTCCGAATATTATTTTTCTTCTCGTCTTTGAGTTTTAGTCGTACTACAAACATGAAAACTAATGAATATTAATTTAATAGGAACCGTCCAATATATTCTCACTGTTCCTAAATTATTTCCCAAGTTGTAACTTAATGAACTGGACCGATTGATCTAGAAGAATAACTTCTTGGTATAATTTGTTTGGAATATGCAAGATTTCAGTGGTAAATTGGTAATGGGCTAATGGTTAAGTTGTGTTGTGTTTGGTTATCGATACTTAGGTTTTCAGCCATGTTAGAAAGTAGTAGTGGTATAATACACATAAGAACATCAATCGACACTTTTGATTAGTTAAAATAAATGCTTAAACACAAACGATCTTTTCTTATCATTCAGAATCTAATATGGAGTTTGCTTGAAATAGTCGAATACGGCACACAAAATTTGATATTGTACGTTTTATTAGTGTTGGGGTAGAGATCTTATAGTTTGATAGATATATTCCTTATTTATTCTCTTGTTTGGATTTTAATAAAAGTTGTTTTAATGTTAAAAACTAAAATCAAGTAGTTCTTGTCAATTGTCATATATGTGCTCACCTTCCGATGATAATAATGTCAGATCACAAATCATATTGCCAAAGCTATTTTAGCTATTTGTGACACTTATGACACTTTCTGTGACACTTATTAAATCTATAAAAGGAAAATTGCTCTGGCATTATCATTTTTGCTCTGGCATTATCATTTACGCTCAACTGTGGGTCCAAAAGTCAAAATTTATAGTCTGGAAAGGTCATGTTATGTTTGAAACTGTTCTTTCAACACTTCAAATTTTTAAGATTAGTTTAAACCTGATCACAAAGAGATCCAATATTCCTTCCAAGAATCACAATTTTTTCCCGTCAAAATTGTATGGGAAATTTGTGGTAAAAATTAGTTTTAATACTTGATAATCTTTTAAATGTCCACCAATAATCATCGATGCAACATTTTTTATACTTTTCTCATCATTTTTTGGTTATCGTTAGAATCTTATATGCGGTTTCGAAAAATAAAATCATTTCACATCTTTGATTTCCTTCCATTTCACCCTTCACCTCTGTGTTAAAACTAATTGAGATTCTTATAGCGAAGGCATCCAAGTAATTCAATCTTATGGTTGTTCTGATCTTTTTAAAGTTAAATGTTAAATAATACGGAGTGTTTCAGAGTTTATCATACCATGTAATACAACAAACTTTTACCTTGTTTCAAGTCTCATTGTTTAATCAATACAAAAAGTAGACTTTGAAACTTAATCTATTATCTTTACATTTGTAGCGTTGTATTAAATTTTCCGGGGAAATATTACAAAACCTACCACTACAATACAACCGGGACAAGGGATTTGAATGAATACGGGTCAAATTCAAAACTACTTAAAACATTTGAAATTTTCCCAACTTTATCAACATCAAATTTTAATTTTGAAACGTTCCAGAACTATTTCGATATATAGCACGTCTATGTGGTTACATCTACTTATATGTACATATGAAGAGCCTACATAATTAACCGACTATTGGATTTGGGGCACGCAACATGTATGTCCGTTTTGACTTTTCATTTTGATTTTTTAATTTAATTTTATTTTTTATTCACCACACGACCACTAGCAACGAGGAAAAAATGAGCCTTTTGTCGTAGGTAAAATCCACTTTTGATACTTTAGTGTGAGACATTTCCAATTTTTGTACTCTAGAGTGGTCGCGTTCAATTTAGGTACTAATTATCAATAACAATGTACAATTTAGGTACTAATTGGATTTATGAGGTGCACCATCGCATTCACGTGCGAGCGAATGTCAAACGCCGAAAGATAGACATAGAAAATTGAACGTTCGCAAGATATCGTGGACTTCGTCCCACTCACAAGCGTCAGATTCTTCCTCGGCATATTCTTTTTTGTAGGATTTTTCATCAATTTTGTTTCAATCGACCTCCAATTGATCGAATTCACGTGAAATTGGAGTTAGGTTAATTGTAACTTAATACTGATTTGCACACCCACCATCTAATTTACAATTAGTACATATATCGTAAATAGTTATTGATAAATAGTACCTAAATTGGACGCGACCACTCAGGATTACCAAAATCGAAAATGTATCACATTGGAGTACCAAAAATAAATTTCACACTTTTGTGATACACGCAATCGCTCTGAATGCTGGTGAAGTCAAAATTCCTAGCTCCCAAGTCCCACTATCAATCGAATTTTCTAGAAACACACATGAGGTCCTACACCTATAAACTATGTCATATCGACATATCATCATCCTTAAATTGTGTCCGATTTTATCATTGCCCGCATTTCGTATCATCCCACTCAAATTAAAACATGTTTTTAATATCAACTTTTCTAGTATTGAAGATCGCATGTTTATACATATATCACATATTTAAAATTATATTATACACATGATGTTTGCAACTAAACATACGATGTTTGTAGTTAAATATTGTTGTTAATCTGATCTCTAGAATATACAACATTTTATCAAAATTCGTATGATTTTAAAGTTAAAGATTTTTAAATTACATAATTCACATATATTACCGTTGGTTGCCCACCAGTCCACCACCACTCACAGTTGCAGTTGACACCACCACCACTCGCGGCCTGATCTCGGCTGCACGTCACCATCACCACAGTCCACGACCATCTCCGCTCGAGTCTCGACCGCAGACAAAATATTCCACTTTTAGTAACTGTTTGTACTCTTGTTTTTTTGTATTAAGGGGGAGTTCTTGGAGCAAGGGGGGTTACTTGATATTGTCTTGAATTTTCCTACTAACTACTTTCAGGTTTTTGTGAAGAAAGGCAAGAATTAAGGGGGAGATTGAAAGTGCGATTTATTGCACTTGTTTTATTAATTCGGCCTTTCTTCGTTTAATTAACCGGTTCGACAATTGTAGTTGTTTTTCTATGGATATTTTGTAGGAATAACAACTTGGGCTCCAACATAAGTCAATGGACTGAAGTTGGTGGATTTGGGCCTTAAGGAAAGGATCTGGAAGAATCTGACAAGAAGCCAACGTAATATTCTAAACAAAGGAAGAGAAGGCGCAGGAAAGAATAAGAAGAAACATAATTATTTTGGGATTATGAAAAAGAAAGAAGTTGATGGAACTTGGAGACTAAGGTAATAAAAGATCTTGGAGAGATTTATTCAAGGAAGAATTCCTAATACTGCAAGAATTGGATCTGGAAAGAAAAGGAAAGAGTAGGCGCTAGAACACTACAAGAAAATCAGTAAAAAACGACGTTATGGGGCGACAGATAAAATCAAATCGCCCAATCATTTAATCGCTAAATGTGGCAGATTCTATCCGTCGCCCCGTTTGGCGACGGATAATAGTTATCCGTCGCCCAAGTTTGACTTTTAAAAAAAAAATGAAATTATTAACGACGGATAATTTTATCCGTCGTTAATATTTTTAATTTAAAAAAAACAAAAGGGGCGACGGATAGATTATCTGTCGCTATGGGGCGACGGATGCCTATCCGTCGCCCTAAATAGCGACGGATCGGCCCTACTGGGCCGACGGATACGTGTCCGTCGGCCCAGAGGGGTTTTATGCCGGACTGCGAGCAGAATCGAGCAGAATCATCAATCTTCTTCATTCTTCTTCTCCTCTCTTCGATTTCCGGTGAATCCGTCGTTATTCCGGCCAATCTTGGTGCCTAATCGAAGCTCGTGTGACAAGGAGTTTGGTTCTTCGATCAATTTCATATTTCTACCGATTAATCAAGGTATTTTGGCTAAAACCCTAGTTTTTAAAAATTTGGGGATTTTGTTTATTTTCATTAATTTGAGCAATTATATGTATATATGATAAGTATGTAGTAGTTAGTTTAGTTAATTTGATCAATTATATGTAATTTGATATGTAATTTGTTCAATTTGATATATATATATATATATATATATATATATATATATATATATATATGTAATTTGATAGTTAGTTTAGTTAATGATATGTATATATGTTAGGTATGTAGTATGGTATGAATGTGTGTTAAGTATATATAGTTAGTTTAGTTAATTTGATATGTTTGTTAAGTATAGAAGTATGTAGTTTTGATTTGATAAATTTCTATGTTAAGTATGTAATTTGATATGAATATATGTAGTAATTCGATATGTATAGAGTAATTAGTTAATTTGATATGTATGTTAAGTATATAATATATGTACTAAGAGGTTGAAATGGTTAAAATATATGCCCAATTTTGTAACATATCGAACACTTAATTAATAATTAATTTATAAGGAACATATAATAATTAACAATTAACCTCCACAATCTTCTTATCCGAATTGGAATCGATCTAATAAATTAAATACGATCTAATCAATTGGAACGTGTCAGGTTAAAAATAAAGTATACAATGAATTCCGACCGTTCATGGATGTACGATCGTCTGATAAATGGCGAGTTTCTAGGAGTTTTGTAGAAGGGTTAAAGGTTTCATCTCGTTTGCCATGGGACGTCCGGTTTGTGCTGTTGGGGTTGATAAAGTGTCCTTGCACATTGGAAACTGCAGAAACAAGCAATTTATGACGCTTCTGCAGATTCGAGCACTTGCGACGTTACGGATTCATGCCTGAGTATCATGTATGGATTCATCACGGTGAGGAAGCACCGTCCATGGCATACCTCCAATGGAGGGAGAGGCGGGGTTTGGGGCCGCCTATCGAGTGCCTTTCTACTTGTCAGAACATGTGCATGGTGTATTGGGAGGAGGATGTAGATCTGTTGGAATGCAAGTTCTGTGGTAGGGAGCGTCACAATTGATGAGGAGGATCGTGCATGAGAATGAGGAGTTTCATCCGTTTTGTCTCTAGGCTTGTATAACTAGTAATCATTAGTTGATATATATATGAAACCAAACATTATGGTAAAATTGAAGCTGATGTAACTTATATTATGTAATGCCGTAACAATTGACTGGAGCTAATATAACTTATATTACGTAGCAATTGATTGAATTATTGTGAAATTGATTTATTATCGTAAATGAAAGACCTCGATCTAATGAATTCAAATATGTAGACTTAGAGGACGGCGATAACGGTATATTATGAGTGTATAACTAGTTAGTAGTTGATAACATTTGAGTAATTATATGTGTTATTATAATCTGTTCTGTATTATAACTCGTACTAACACATTTTATTGTATTTATTACATGTTTTTGCAGATGCCGCGACAGAGGCCGTCCACCTATCGTCCCCCTGCCTTGGCCGCATGATAGTGGTGGGTGGGACAGGTCGATGACAGGAGGGCTCCGATGGTCGAGGCGGAGGTCTCGGATTCCTGAGACCCCCCGGGCAGGAGAGAGCAGCCGTGGCTCTACCAGTCAGCCCAGACACATGCTGGAGGACGACCACGACGATTGTCCCTACCTCGTGTTCGATCCAAACCATCCCAACGTCACGTGGGACGGCTTGCCTGTGATTTTCCCTGTTGGTCCTGCCAAGTAAGTATTATACATTCTTCTTAAATATGTAAAACATAACTTATAATGATAGTTGACAAGTATAAATTGTTGTACTAAAGTAATATATATTCGTTTCTTGTATCTTATACATTGACAACAGCTTATGGCCTCGGGAGGTGCACAACAAACTAGGTGACATCTTCCGGAGCAGGAGAGAGCCACCGGGGCAGGGTAGTGAGTGTTGGAGCCACATCTCAGAGCGCATGAGGGCCGAGTACTTCGATGAGCTGAGAGTAAGTTAAAATATGGCATTCCTTCGTTTGTAATTATAATCGTTTTAATATGAGTGGTATGTTAGCCACTGTATGTGAGTGGTATGTTAGCCACTTTATTTGGGTGATATGTTAGTCACCATTGTGTTAGTAAAATTTAGGACAATGTGAGTGGTATGTTAGCCACTATATGTGAGTGGTATGTTAGCCACTTTGTTTGGGTGATATGTTAGTCACCATATCTGTTATGTTGTTGTATCTTGTTAAATTGATGTAACATGGTGAGGTTATACATGTATTGACTTTGGATGTTGTATGAAATTGGGAGTGTAGAAGGAGTACTTCATTCCCAGCAGGTTGATCCCACAGATCTGACATGTTTACGAGATTGTGGGATCCAAACTGTACAGGGATATGGTCTGTTCGTGGAAGGCCATTCGGGATCGGGGTGGCAAAATCCCTCCACAGGTTGATGCAGCGGAGTGGGCCCTTTGGGATGCCTACTGGTGCCGAACTGATGTCCGTGACGCTTCTGGACCAACAGTAACTGGGCATCGATCGTCTGACACGGAAGGCCGTTCACCACCTTGGAGGCGATCTCACATCATGATTATTATCAATCGGTGCGTATATATGTGTTTTTGCAATCTAGCATTACGTGTATGTATTGTGTCTCTGCTGCTCTATTACTTGTAGATGATAAATTGTTGACTAGATCTGGTTTGATTCAGGTGGCACGGGGGGAGGTGACATCCAAGTATGCCATCTTCAAGAAGGCCAAGCAGAAGGGCGGGGTATGGACCGATCCGGGCCTCGTCTATCATGATATGTTTATGTTGCTTAAAGTTCATATTTGTACACTATTACAAGTTATTTTTGAAAAACAGTAACTGATCATGATATCTGCTATTTACGATTTCAGGCTGAGGTTGATGCTCAGGTAGCGAGGCAGGAGGAAGAGACGGGCGAGGAGCTGTCAACTGAACAAGTTGACAACATCTTCTTAGAGGTCAACCAACCGGACAAGAAAGGACGAATATATGGACTCGGGAGCCTCGGTTTGAGCCTGGCTAGTCCTGGGTGCTCCTCATCATCATCCCAGCAGTCCAGACGTCCGGTATACTCACAGGACCAGGTCTCGGAAATGGTGCAGTCGCAGGTCCGGGAACAGGTTGCTCGGCTAACTCAAGAGATGGAGCAACAAAGGGAGGAGATGGAGCGGCGCGACAGAGAACGAAGGGAGGAGAACGAGCGCCTTGATTCTGATGGATCGATTCATGTCGATTCGCCATCACCCACACCCCGTCGATAGCTAGTTAGTTATGTATCTGTATGTTCGGATTTTTTTTCATATTTACACTTGTGTGGATAATTTCTCCAGCTCCGGATATTACTTTTTTTATTCAAAATTTATTGAAATATTTTCCGTATTATTCATTTATTATCGAACATTATATTGATTAAATAGGTGAACTACGAAAAACAGGGATTAATATGAAATAAATAGTGACGGATTAATAGTGACGGAATTAGTGACGAATTAACTAGTGACGGATTCACAGTGACGGAATTAGTGACGGAATTTAAGATTCCGTCACTAATTCCAATAATATGTTGGACGACGGATAGAATCTATCCGTTGTTACATATAACGACGGATAGATTCTATCCGTCGTTATATTTCGATTAAAAAAAAAAGGTCAACTATATAATCCGTCGCGAATTGGACGACGGATTATCTATCCGTCGTCCCAACTCCAGCGGGGCGACGGATTTTCTATCCGTCGCCATAGCTGGGGCGACGGATCGTTGGGCTTAAGCGACGGATCTATCCGTCGCCCCAGCCCAGTTTTTTTGTAGTGGAAGGAAGAGGCGGCCAGAAAGAAGGAAAAGAAGCAGGCGGCTTCTATTGGAAAAACAGAGCACAAGCGCACAGCATAAATAGAAGAAGAAGCGCTGCAAGAAAATTAATCTCGTGAGCTTGAATTGATATTATATTGAGAGATTGTTTTTCTTGCTTTACTAAACTTTTATTTCGGTGTTACTTGTGAGTGTTCTCTAAAAATTGAGAATTACTCTAGTATCATTGAACTAGAATAGGTTTTTCTGCATTCAGTGCAGTTTTCCGTAAGTTTAATCAATCGTCTGTGATTAATTTAAACTTATTTTTGTAATTCTACTTTTCATATTTAGTAGAAATTTTGCCGGCCTTTATATCTGTTGTTTATTTCTGCGCATAATATGTGCCCATGTCTGCATACTGTGGAGCCCATCGTGCACCGGGCTTTCCTTGAGTGAAGCGCAGGCACTTTGTTTGTGTGCAAAAAGTTCAGAAAAGCTGAAGTGTGAGCGCTCAGCGCTTTATGATAAATATATCATATGTATTTACATATGCATAGATAACTTCATCTGTCTCAACTCTCAAGCATATGTTTTAAATAGAGGAGTATTTAAGGTTGGTAGTTTCCATGACAAACATGTACCAGTTCATATATAGTATTTGTACATACAATTGGATACAGATGATTACCTAATCAGTTAGCATTTAACCATATGTAGAAAGGAATTGCTTGCAGTTAAAGAAACTACTACAATTTAAACAATCGATCCAGTAGAAGAAGTTTCATACTTGCATGTTAGCTTGATGATTAGGCAGAAGATGAGAAATATGCAACATGAGTATTAGTATTCTTTAAACCGTGAATTATGAACTTTAAAAGCACGTAAAAGCACTATCTGAGCGTGACATCGTGCTTCTGATCTAGGGTTTGCTACTATTTTCCCATGAACGCTTTGAAACACTCTATTCTTTCCTATTTCCATTGAGAAGAACTTGTGCTACACTTGTTTCCCTTATTCGCTTCGGAACATAATCCATCCTCCTCCGCGACCAACCGCCTTGACCTTCCGGTAAACGACCTGAATCCCTTCTCCTCCGCCACAGCCATTACTTCCTTCTTCTTGACTTCCTTTTTTTTTTTCGGGCTCCTTGTAGTCCAAGGGTGTGGCAAAGTCGACCTCACAATCAGTATTAGTCAAACAAATCGCATCTCCAGGACGTACTCCCACAACATCGATATAATACTACTCTGTATCTTTTATATACCGACTTGATTAATTTTGTGTTCAGTTTTACTCCGCTGCACTTTACTGAGTTTTGTCGATCACAGTTCACAGTTGTCGTAGTTTAGTTGAACACTGTTCACTGTTGTCGTAACGGTGTTGATTCAACATCAATAGTCAACATCGTTCAAAACTATCCAGAAGTACCAATCCCGGTCCTACAGTTCTAACAAGTGGCATCAGAGCCAGCCACCTAACTAATTGGTGTCTGAATTTGGTACTACTACAATGGACGCTGTCAATTCAAGTGTCAACAGGCCACCTGTGCTAGATGGGTCGAACTACCACTACTGGAAAATACGGATCAGAACGTATATCAAATCCATTGAAGGGCGTGCATGGAAATCTGTTCTTGAACGCTATGTGTGGCCTACCATAGGACCAGACGCTGATGGAGATGTCGTTCCTAAACCAGAAGCTCAACGGTCAGGTGATGATTTTCTTGCTAGCTCTTACAATGAAAAGGCTTTGAATGCTATTTTTCGCATATTGATCCACATATGTTTAAGCTCATTCAGAATTGCACTACTGCTAAACAAGCTTGGGATTTGTTGCAAAATCATTGTGAAGGTGATAACAGTATTAAGCAAACTAAACTTCAACTGCTTTGGTCAAAATTTGAAAACTTGAGAATGGCAGAAGAAGAAACCATTGATTCTTATTTTGATAAACTGCTCACTATTTCAAATGATATTCAAATGCTAGGTGATGCTATGTCTAATAAGCAACTGGTTTTCAAAGTTGTTCGTACTCTTTCTTCAAAATTTGACATAAAACGAACTGTTTTGGAAGATACTCAAAACCTGGCTACTATGGATTTTCATACCCTGATGAACAATTTGAAATTTTTTGAGCTCCAACAGAATGAGCGCAAAGGTACGAAAAGCCATAGTATGTCTCTTCACTCAAAATAAAAAATCTCTGAGTCTGAAAGCAGTAGTGATGAGTCTGATGAGATGACTGAAGAAGCCTTTGGTAAAGCTTATACTAAGTTTCTTAGAAAGTTCAACAAAACCAGCTTTAGGAAGAATTCTAACAATGCCTCCCCAAGTAATCCTAAGGCTACTGGCAAGTTCAATAAGGCCATAGAACTTTCTGGTTTTGATTCTAAACGTCTAGACAAAGTTAGATGTTTTGAATGTCAAGGATGGGGTCACTTTCAGAATGAATGTGCTAACACTCTTCGTAAGAAGGGAAAAACGTTTCTTGCTTGTCTTAGTGATGATTCAGGTGACGAACAGGAAGTTGATACTACAGAAGGTCGTGTTGCAGCTTTGTCCTCTGTTCTGGACGATGTTGAAAATCGATGTTTGGTCAACAATGAAAACTCAACATCGTCACAGATTCTCTTCTTTGATTATAATGACTCACAGAACTGTGAAGAGATATTCCGAGATAAATCTTTGGACTCTGAAAATTCTGTGTCTACTAACATTTACTGTTTGCATGGCTCAGTTGATTTATCTGTAGATTGTCCCTTTGAAGAAGAGTTCACTGACGAACAGATGGTGGAAGAGCTGAAACTGAAAGATGCAGAACTTGAAAAAGATGAGACAGGTACTGAACCAGATTCCCCAGTCACTGTCACTGTCAGAGAAGATGGAGTCAATGTTGATCACAATTTTGACTCAACATTGCGCCCAACATTGCAGGGGGAGAGCTCATCATATGAATCTGTCTCAACAAATGAAGATGAACCTGTTCTGGAACCAACTGTGCCACTGGATTCCATCAGACGTGATCCACCCCCAAGGATTCGCAAAGATCACCCAAGCTCTCAAGTCATTGGTGATCCAAGGGGAAGAATGACTCTTAGGGGAAATACCAGAAAGAATTACAAGGAAATGGTAAGTAATGCAACTTTGTGCCAAACGGTAAGTTCTTCCTGCTTTGTCTCTCTTACTGAACCTAAGAATGTGAAAGAAGCCTTAAAAGATGAGTATTGGATAGAGGCCAAGCAAAATGAACTGCACCAATTTAAAACCAATGAAGTTTGGTCCTTAGTGCCTCGTCCTCTATAAGTGAATGTCATAGGAACAAAGTGGATCTTCAAAAACAAAAGTGATGAAAATGGGGTAGTTGTTAAGAATAAAGCTCGTCTAGTTGCACAAGGTTACACTCAAGTAGAAGGAATAGATTTTGATGAAACCTTTGCTCCTGTGGCTAGATTAGAATCCATTAGACTTCTGCTTGCTATTGCGTGTGCTTTAAACATTAAACTGAAGCAAATGGATGTTAAGGGAGCCTTTTTTAATGGCTATATCGATAAAGAAGTTTATGTGGAACAACCTAAGGGCTTTGAAGATCCAAGTCACCCTGACTATGTGTATAAACTGAAAAAGGCCCTGTATGGTTTGAAGCAAGCTCCCCGTGCATGGTATGCTCGATCAACTGACTTCCTAGTTGATTTTGGTTTCTAGAAGGGGGGGGGGGGGAGATCAAACACTGTTTATCCTTAGAAAAGGACAAGATCTGTGCATTGCTCAAATATATGTTGATGATATTGTATTTGGCTCAACTAATCCCTCTATGGTAGATCAGTTTGTGAAAGCTATGACAAGTACCTTTGAGATGAGTATGATAGGAAAACTCAGCTATTTCCTTAGACTTCAAATTCAACAGAAGGAAGATGGCCTATTTCTGTCCCAGGAAAAGTATGCACGAAATCTGATCAAGAAATTTGGGCTCGAAAGTTCCAAACCGTGCAGTACTCCTATGTCTACCTCTGTAAAGCTGAGAAGAATCGATGTTGGACAGGATGTTGACCCAACATTGTATAGATCAATGATCGGCAGCCTTCTGTATCTTTTAGTCAGCCGTTCTGACATCATGTTCTCTGCATGCATGTGTGCCAGGTATCAGTCCAACCCTAAAAGCCCCCATTTAACTGCTGTTAAAAGAATCCTTAGATATATATCAGGAACTGTTAATCTTAGATTATGGTTTGCATGTGATACAAACACTAATCTGGTGGGATTTAGTGAATCTGATTGGGCTGGTGATCTAGATGATAGAAATTCCACTAGTGGAGGTTGCTTTTATCTTGGTCCAAATTAGGTGTTTTGGTATAGCAAGAAACAGAACTGTGTGTCACTTTCAACTGCTGAATCTGAATATGTAGCAATTGGAGTCAGTGTCTCAACTAGTCTGGTTGAAAAATATGCTGCATGACTATGGTCTACAGAGTGCTACCCTTTTGATGTTTTGTGACAACCTTAGTGCCATACATATTTCTAGGAACCCTGTTCAGCATTCGCGCACTAAGCACATAGATATTATGCATCATTTCCTTAGGGACTTGGTCAATAAGCAAGTGATTGGCATAGAACACATAGACACAACAAATCAACTTGCATATATTTTTATCAAACCCTTAGATAGTGAGAGATTCTTCAGTCTTCGGAGATCTCTCGGTATGTGCTCTATGTGACGGTCATTGTTGAGTACCAATGTTGACTCAACATCACGGTCAACAATGGAAAATTAGAATGAGTGATGATGTTGTTTCTTTTTACCTTTTTAGTTCTATTGTGTGTTTCTGTGCTCCTGTGCTTTTGTACTGGTCTATGGCTGTTCTTGGTTTGTAGCTTACAGTGGTGATGCTTAGGGTTTGAAAGGCTGTTTGAAACCAAGGTTGAAAGGTATCGAGTCTCCTGTGTGTTTGCTTTTTGTAAAACCCACTTTTGCTGCTTTTTGGCTATTTTTACTCGTACCTTGACTCGCACTTGATGTTGCCTCCTGTCCTTTATGCTTAATAAATCTAATGAATTATGATAAAAAGGGCTCGAAGTGTTTCCGTCGAGGATCGTGTTGGGCAGGTTTCAAATACTATCCAGATATCGACGTGGCCAATGTGTCATACGTCGTGAGGGTTGATGGCCTGTACTGGAAACCGACACGCACAAAAGTGCCGATTCTCGTAATGCTACTGGTTCACTTTCTGAGTACCAAATTACCCAATGTGGTCAAATGAGTGATCTTTATGCCATGAGACGTGTGTTTGCCTAACTCCGATACCCGGCTTTGGAGCGGATTCATACGTGTTCCAATTTTTTGACATGGTTCACGGTCTTATGGTCACCCCCACTCAAACTTATGCTAATTGTTCAATTTACTTTTTGAGGCAATGTTGGGTGTGTTTCTTTGGTATTCCTTTCTCTTTCTGTTTTGCCTGCAGCATCAGTGGTGTTAATCGAATCTGCACATTTTGAGACTTGGTTTCCTGGCTGACTTACATTAAGAGTGGTCTGATTTTCCGATGTTGTCATCAATGTTGAGTCAACATTCAGGTCAACATTGACTGTGCATGAAGTACTATTTGCTCTTTTGTTGTGCTCCTTTTTTTTTTTTGTGCTCTAATTCTGTGTGTTTTTTGGGTTTGAGGGGGAGTAGGTCTAAGGTGTTTCCTTGGGGTTTTGGGTTTCTGCATTTCAAGTCATTTTCTTTAAGATCAAGATTTTTGGTCAACCTCCCTAGGGTTTATCTGTCTATCTGATTACGTTGACTTGACGGATAACTGTTTTACTTGCAACTTTAATCTTTAATTAACAGTTGTGCACAGTTTTTCGTTGCTTTGATATATATCTGCAAATCTACCTTGAAGCAAACCCAACAACACCCATCATGACTTATCTTGTAAGTTGTGTACATGACCATCCACTCTTGTCCTAACCGCCTCCGGTGATCCAACCTCTATTCACGATTCGCCCTCCAGCTGATCCGACCTCTATTCCTGCTTTTGCTACTTCCTTTGCCAGTGTTGACTACAATGTTGAGGCAACATCGTTTCTCTGCATTGGTACTTTGTCTGCAGGTCCTCAACAGATTACCAAGATGGTGAAGTTTTTTTTAAAAAAAAAGAACTTTGTTTTCTTTCTTTCCTCACAAAAAAGGGGGAGAATGTTTGTACTCTTGGTTTTTTGTATTAAGGGGGAGTTCTTGGATCAAGGGGGAGTTGCTTGATATTGTCTTGAAATTTCCTACTAACTACTTTCAGGTTTTTGTGAAGAAAGGCAAGAATTAAGGGGGAGATTGAAAGTGCGATTTATTGCACTTGTTTTATTAATCCGGCCTTTCTTCGTTTAATTAACCGGTTCGACAATTGTAATTGTTTTTCTATGGATATTTTGTAGGAATAACAACTTGGGCTCCAACATAAGTCAATGGACTGAAGTTAGTGGATTTGGGCCTTAAGGAAAGGATCTGGAAGAATCTGACAAGAAGCCCACATAATATTCTAAACAAAGGAAGAGAAGGCGCAGGAAAGAATAAGAAGAAACCTGATTATTTTGGGATTATGAAAAAGAAAGAAGTTGATGGAACTTGGAGACTAAGGTATAAAAGATCTTGGAGAGATTTATTCAAGGAAGAATTCCTAATACTGCAAGAATGGATCTGGAAAGAAAAGGAAAGAGTAGGCGCTAGAAGGAAGAGGCGGCCAGAAAGAAGGAAAAGAAGCAGGCGGCTTCTATTGGAAAAACAGAGCACAAGCGCACAGCATAAATAGAAGAAGAAGCGCTGCAAGAAAATTAATCTCGTGAGCTTGAATTGATATTATATTGAGAGATTGTTTTTCTTGCTTTACTAGACTTTTATTTCGGTGTTACTTGTGAGTGTTCTCTAAAGATTGAGAATTACTCTAGTATCATTGAACTAGAATAGGTTTTTCTTGTCCGTTCTAGGTCTAGTTTTCCGTAAGTTTAATCAATCGTCTGTGATTGATTTAAACTTATTTTTGTAATTCTACTTTTCATATTTAGTAGAAATTTTTCCTACGGGACCGTCGGTATCTTTTATATACCGGCTTGATTAATTTTGTGTTCAGTTTTATTCATTGACTTTCTTTGAGTTTTGTCGATCACGCGATTCATTGTTGTAGTTTAGTTGAACACATTCATTTATTGTAATTGTGTTATTTCGATATCGATAACAATAACATCGTTCAAAATCGCCCGTAAAATCACCGTCCGTCCAGTTCCAACAATAACCAACATAAAACCCATGAATTAATTAGTTATTTACACGAAGATACATTGCACCGCATTGAAAGGATAGCCCAATTTTCAAACGTGAAAGTGTGAAGTCAAAATTTTCTGCTTTTATCACTTTGCTTAGTGTACTTAACCATCTCCTTCCCCTTCTCAATTGTATCCTCATAACTTGTTTCACGTACTCTCTCTCTCTCTCTCTCTCTCTCTCTCTCTTACCAACCATTTCTTCTTCCTACAAGCAGATACATTGAACATGATGGACGAGAATCAAGGTAAGTTTATGTTTTTTTTTTCTTCCCAACTATTTGAAGTCATTTTTCAGTTGAACCTCAAGCTTCAATCCGATCTTCTCTATCGCTGCTTTTGTGAAACAAAGTTCCGCCCGCTTATGTATTTTTCGAGATAAACAGAGTCCCCTGTTTCCTGTAGTTTTCAAAATTTCCTTGCATCATTCATGTTTTCTTGAAAATTCAATTTGATGGTTGATTGTTTCTTGTTCGTTCTTATAATCAAAGAGCCACAGAGAAAACGAATCATGAACAAATACGAAGAAATGCTGGTGGGATTGTTACATGAGGCAGGATCAAAAGACGTTGTTGTTGTATGCCACGGTTTCATATGCACAAAGGTAAGTTCTCCGATTCTCTTTCTCGCAAAGTTTGATTTGTCATTTTTTTTTTTTTGAAATAACAAAATCTTTAATTTGATCGGAATAAAGTTTTACTGTTTACAATAGTATAATAAATTATCCCAAAATAACATCCATACCTTTTGGCTTTTACAACTCAAAACAGAATACAAATGCTTCGGAATAAGGTTTTAAAGTTTTTTTTTTAAAGAGTTCTAAAGTTTGATTTGTTGAGTTGTCGCATACTTTATCTTATCAAATAAACATTTTTTTAGGGAGGATGAAATATTTTGTCATGATCATGCTCTAGGAGTATTAGTTTAGGACAGTCAATTCCCAGATAATGGTCCCACAAGACTAGTTTTTGTGTCTATATATATAATAATAAGTCAGCCCTTTTCTGCTTCAACAAGACAAATATCTACAGATATCATTCATCATACCAATCATTTGAATCTGCAGGAACAAGAAGTTACAGAGAACTTGACAGTTGCTTTGCAAAAAGGAGGAATTAGCACCTTCCGGTTCGACTTTTCTGGAAATGGGTAATTTTTTATTTTCCAATGATTTTAGACTGTTAGCAGAATATGTCCCCAAACTGCTGATGACCTTCTGTTTTGGTGGAAATACGTTTTTTTTTTTTTGGGGCATAATCATACATCTATGGATCTACCTACATATGTGTATGTCTGTTTACTGAATATGCAACTGTTATGCATCTTAAGTTTGAGCTTTCCTCAAACTAGAGGAACTGAATCTGTTTTATTTTCGATAATTTAAGATTTCGCCCCTAACATCCGAAATAATTATATATATAGTATATAATTTGGCTCAATCCTGGGTCCGCCCCTGTTGATACGAGCATATTGGGATGATAATTGGGCAGGATAGAGCTGGATATAGTGCATTTAGGTTCGATTTTCCTGGAAATGCATTCAAGTAACATCCATCATTTACGGAGAATATGGTTTTTTGATACTATTTCTCTCGGGATGACTGGGATACACAATTTACTTATCCATTTATGGTTATTGCAATTGTCTGACCTATCTCCTCCTTAAGCATCCTTACGCTTAGTCCGTTGTACGGTGAACCATGGTACATTTAAAGCACACTAGAGCATGTTGTAAGGTGGAGAAAACTACTAGCTAGCTAGACGTTCTAATGGTCATGAGCTTACCTTTTCCAGTATCTGAAAGTCTGCTCAACTTGTCTATTCTGATTTCAAGTTTTTCAATGTTATACAGGGAAAGTGAAGGTGAATTTCAATATGCCAACTACCATAAGGAGGTTGAAGACTTACGAGCTGTGATTGAACACTTCCGCATTAAAGAAAATCGCAAGACTGTTGCAATTGTTGGGTATAGTAAAGGTGAGAATTGTGTATTTGAATCATAGGAGCTACCAACCGTCGATATGTGAGTATGTGAACATATTGTACTTCTGAGTATTGATTACAAATTTTCTGAAAATTCTTTGAGGCCAAAATTTCACTCTGGCAAAATGCAAGAACAGAGTCCACCTCCCCTTTTATTTGGGAAGATTTGTATCTCTTCCAAGGATATCAAGTGCTTACTACTAATACATCGTGTGTGCATTATTGCAGGTGGTAATATTGTACTCCTATATGCATCAAAATATCGTGACATTGATCGTGTCGTGAACATTTCTGGTCGCTACAGTATGGGCCAAGGCATTAAGAAGCGTCTAGGTGAAGGTTTCAAGGAAAGGATGAATCAAGATGGATTCCTATATCTTTCCCATAACAATGGTAAGACTTGAATTTGCTTGGTGGAAAAACAAGTTATTGTGTAGAATTCTCGTAGCTCATTATGTACAGTTATTTGAAGATTGAATCTCCAATATATATCTAGACTATTTTGCTCATTCAAATACTACATTTCACTTTGATATGCTGTGTCATGTTGTCATGTACACTGATGAGTCTGAATAAGACTTGAGTTTTAAACACGAATAAGGCCTAGACCTGCTATCGTCGATATTTGTGCTTTGTATTTGTAATTTTATTGCACATTATCGTGAACATCTTTCTTGGTTAGACCTCGTAAGGACTAAGGACTATTGATTAACTTAACTTGCTTCCATGCTTGTTCTAGGAAACAAGTATCTAGTCACACCAGAAAGTTTGAATGAGCGACTGAGCATAAAAATGGGCGAAAGGTGCCGTTCCATTGACAGAAAATGCAGGTCCGTTTTTGCTCTATTGATGACATTTTTAGAATTTTCACATTCTCATGAACACGGATCACTATGGCCAATGTCATACCCCAAAAATGAAATCCACATTAATTGATTCCAGGGTGGTGACAATCCATGGGTCTGCGGATACAGTTGTGTATCCAAAAGATGTGCGCAAGTTCGACAAAGTGATAGCGAATCACAAGTTACATACCATACCAGGGGCTAACCATGGATACGATGGACATCAGGGTAAACTAGCTGCCGCAGTGCTGGAAGCACTGGAAGCATTATGATCTTCTCTGCTTAATATCATGTCAGTAAATATCTAGATGATTTGTTGTGACATTATGATCCATAACATTATTACATTTCTTTATTTACTTGTACCTTGAGTTATGTTATAGGACATCTCTGTATTATTTCACGTTGATTCAATACAAGTGCATATATTGGTTTGATAAATCCTACTGCATTAATTTGAAGCTCAAAGTGGTTATCAGTAGTCCTTCAAAGCTCTTAGCAATTGTGTGACTTGTGTCTACATCATATTTTTCTTATTATAGGGTGATTTATGAGTTAAAAGTAGCTTATTGACCATAATAGTATCTATTAGATGAGCACCCAGCTCTAGTTTGTTTGTTTTATTTATCAATCTGTTACGTCCGACTAATATGATGGCCAAGCACTATAAGACCGATTTTCAGGGATGAGTTCTCCATCAAAATTGTATGAGTTTTCTAAGATTCGAACTCCAGAGTTACGTATATGAAGTCAATCAGTTAAGTATCATGTAATTTGATTTTGAAAATGGAATTCATCCAAAAGTAATACTTGAGAAAGAATACCAAAAATCAACTTTTCATTCACATCGTATTAGAAGGAGGACATGTATTCGCGATGGAGATGAGGAACATACTTTGTTCTATACCTATCCGTACCGTCAAGTATTTTTATCTTTCTTGGGTATTTAAGAAAAATTAGACACTACACCCTCTCACTGTAGCAGTGGGTCCCTACGTGTGGGGCCCGCCACTGAGACCATTAGGGGAGGGTGTAGAGTCTGTGAGAGAATATGGTAGGAATCTATGGGTATGGAAGTAGAGGAGAAGAAACGGGGTTGAGAAGAGTCGATAGTTTGACTATCTCTCCTTAAGACTTTATTGCCCCGCTACGGTGCACACGGCTTATTTGCAATAGTCTCCCAGGA
Source organism: Plantago major (assembly GCA_026545765.1). NCBI lineage: Eukaryota > Viridiplantae > Streptophyta > Magnoliopsida > Lamiales > Plantaginaceae > Plantago > Plantago major. The sequence goes on from CM048842.1 coordinate 89,513,881, forward strand.
TAAAACTTCTCTTAAATGACTAGGTTGCACTCCGATAGCCAAGTCTGACGAACCTTAGTTTGAGTGTTGTTAGGATGCACAAAGAGCATGAGGAAAGAAAGCAAGTATGTGGAATGTGATGTGTGTTCTTGTAAAAAATTTATTCACATATTTATACTTGTTTGATGATCTTTCTCAAGAGTTATATCCTTCCACTAAAGGTGTTAACTCTTCATTCAATAGACACAAGTTGAAAGGAACACAATTCTTCAACTCAAAGGAAGTGTCTATTCATGAAAAGACCAGGAAAAATTCGAATTTTGAAGAAAATCGCGCCTGTTCAGGCACTACACCTCACCGCGGTCTAGGAACAAAAAATAAGGTTCTGCTTTCCTAGACCGCGGTGAGCTACAGTGAAAAATGAGCTCACCGCGGTGAGCTACACTGTTTTCAGCTTTTTCTCCCGAATTTGAATTTTTCTTCTTTCTTTTTGATTACTTTGCTCTTTAACCCGAATTTTAGCACATAGGATTACGAATACTCATGTTTAAGATGACTTAACTCATTCATGTATTGATCAAACACACTTAAAGCATTAATCACTCTTTGTGTAATTCGTTTTAACAACGAGATACACGCTTACACGGAATGCTTGTTTCCGACGTGTTGGGCCTCATTGACCAATTCATCAAATGAATTGAAAGCTCAATCATTCACTAAAATTCCAACAGGGTCTAACAAACCGGTATTTAACACCTACAAAGACCCACATAAAAGTGCATTGCCGAAAATGCACTTTCCTAACAACCATTGTTACTGACCCGTATCTTGCACTTCACGGGAAAAAAACGAGTTAAATGCATAACACCCCCTGAGTTATTAATAATGTGCGTGAAACCCTTTTGAGTTATTAAAAATAGGCACAAAACCCCCCACCCTTTATTTTTAAAGTGTATGAGGTACACTCTCATTAGGTGCGACTTTAGATGTTTGTTTATGTTATCTTACACCAAATCAATGCAAAAAAAAAAAAAAAAAAAGACCATAGTTATGAAAAATCTGCGCAAAATCCCATAGAATTCTTATAAAGTCATTGCAATACCCCTTTTACATAAATATTAAATATACATGATGAATTCGTATTTTGATTCGTTAGTTCAAAATTTCGAAAATATTAAAATGACTTAAATTTGAGCTATTAAAAATAGTAAAACTCTACTTTTTTTTCTTGGTTAAATGAACAACAAAAATCGATCACACACTACTGGTTATATATCACTGAAACATATAAATAATAACCATAGATAACACTAATTAAGATTGTCATTACATACAACAACACATACCAATTCATTATTAGTGTAAACGAAAAAAAAGTGAGGGTAAAAGTTAATAAACTGAAACTATGAATGTCCAGTCCACCTAGTCGTGTTAATTTGGAGCAAGAAAACCTAAAAGAACATCAATTGTCGTACCTAACATGAGCACGCCGTAAAAAAAAAAAAAAAGCTGAGGGGGTTCCACGCACATGTTTTAATAACTCGGAGGGTTTCGCGCACATTTTTCATAACTCAGGGACTAATTTATTAACTCGGGTTGTGCACATTTTTTAATAACTCAGGGGGTTTGGTACTAATTTGTTAACTCAAAAGGGGTTTCGCGCACATTACAATAACTTAAGGGGTATTTTGCATTTAACCCGGAAAAAACCACACCAAACAGATACAATTTTCCCAAGATTACATTTCACAAATGCAGTACGGGAAAAATCCATTTTTGGTACCTTAAGTTTTGACCGTCCAATTTTGGTACATTAAGTTGTGTATTCGTCCAATTTTGGTACTCCGTTAGTCAAACTTAACGAAACCGTTAATTTTGATCGAATTAGTAAGAATTAGCGTGTATTAGTCGATTTTTCGTCAAGTCGGCGCGTGAACTACACGCACTCCTAATAAAATATTAATAAATTTTAATTAAAAAATTATTAATATTCTATTAATATTAATAATTGTTTATTAATATTATTTAATTTTCCATTGATCATGAAACTTTCTTATTAATATTAGTCGATTTTTCATTGATGATGAATTAATCTTTTTTATTAAAATTTATTAATATTAATTATTTTTTAAAAAAAATATTAGTCGATTTTCATTGATGATGAATTAACTTTTTTATTAAAATTTATTAATATTTTTAATCTTTATCAATATTAGTCGATTTTCCATTGATCATAAATTTTTTTATCAAAATTTATTAATGTTAATATTTTTTAATTTATATTAGTCGATTTTTCATTGATCATGAATTAATTAATTATTCATATTAGTCAATTTTTCATTAATCATGAATTATTTTTTGTAAAATTTATTAATAATTTTTTTATTAATATTAGTAGATTTTTCATTGATCATGAATTAATTTTTTAATTAAAACTTACGTGTTTAATTCACGTGTCGACTTGACGGAAAAATCAACTAATTCACGCTAATTCATACTAATTCGGTCAAAATTAACGGTTCCATTAATTTTGACTAACGGAGTACCATAATTGAACAAATACACAACTTAAAGTATCAAAATTGGACGGTCACAACTTAATGTATTAAAACGATAACTGTCACAACTTAAGGTATCAAAAATGAATTTTTTTCCCAATGCAGTACTGTACAGTCAAAAGTGCAACTAACCTCCTCACCAAGCAGGCCCTTATTCGTTATTTGAGGTGCTAATTCACTCTCAACACGCAATCAAAGCTCCACCATAGCTTCCCACTTCGTCTTCAAGTAATTCACTCTCAACACTCAATCAAAGCTTGATTGCTTCAAAGCTCCACCATAGCTTCCCACTTCGTCTTCAAACAAACGACAGATAAGGAATTTTCCTCGTACTTCGAAATTAAGGTGAGAAAAATATCTCCTTTTCTCGATCAAATCGGTACTTATTTTTTTCTGAATAATTTATATAAACCTCGTATAGTCTTGATTTTCGGTGAATTTGATCTCTGTAAATCCTTGGTGAATGATATGTATAATTTTCAGCGATTCTGCTTCAGAAAAGCTATAATCAGACAATCAGTTTTACACTAATCATTTGCAAACAGGCACTAATAAAACTCTGAGTTAAGAAAAAATTTGAGTGTTTTTAATTTAGTTTTATGGGTTTTAGTTCTTATCCAAACACTCTCTAAATTATGAATTAGCAGAAATACTGTGATTTTGGGATGTTGCTATAATGCTATTGCATATTGATTTAATTGGTTAAGTTTTTCCAGCATCTATGGAGCAGAAAATAACTATACTGAACAAGAGAGGCGAAAAATTAGTAGGCTTGCTCCATGAGGCTGGATCAAAGGAACTTGTAATTTTGTGTCACGGTTTTGGAACTACTAAGGTTTGGGATCCGTATCTCTGTGTTTTACTTTAACTTTTGTATTGTGGCATAGCCGAATTTGTATGATTGTTTCATGTACTTGTTGGATGTCAAGTGGCAATTGTTTTTGTATATCAAGTGCCAGAAGAAGGCCAGCGATTTTCTGTAATGAGCATTCTGTATCTTTCAATTTGCAGGAGCTCAAAGCCATTGCAAACCTTGCCACTTGCTTCGAAAAAGAAGGAATTAGTTCATTTCGCTTTGATTTTTCTGGGAATGGGTGAGGTCTTAACACCTCTCGTGGATTCTTAGTATAATACCTATATCTGGAAATATCTGAAGTTTGCTTCTTTTAGTCTTGGATATTGTTTTAATCTTGCCTCATCTATATGTTCATTTTTGCAGGGAAAGTGAAGGTGTTTTTGGATTTGCTAACTACTCTAGTGAGGTTGAGGACTTGAGAGCTGTGGTCGAGCATTTCGCTAAAGAAAACCGTCCAACATTTGCAATCATTGGTCATAGTAAAGGTATTCTAAGTTTAAATTCTGAACTAAAGAATTATTATGAAGCTATTGAGACAAACAAACTTCCTCCCTTGGTTGTCTAGCCAAAATTTCCCTCCTGGCCAGATACTATTTACTTTGCCCAGATCTATTTACACATTTAAGATTTTCAAGCATATTATACTTTCTGTAAAATAGTTCATCTGTGTTTAGTTTCCAAGAGCTGAAAAATGCAGTTCATACATGTCTATATGGCTATACCCATGTGCTTTGTGAGTATTGGACACATTTAAATGCATGTATTTTCCTTCTATGTCTACTTAAATCTTTAATAGTTCCTTTCTGTTTAGTTCATCACTTCATCTTATACGCCGTAACTCTGTTGATTCTCAGTCTCCTTTACTTCATAATGCAGGGGCAGGTTGTGTCGTCTTTTATGCATCCAAGTATCATGACATATCTGCTGTGGTAAATTTATCTGGTCGTTATCATCTGAAGAGAGGCATGGAAAGACGCCTTGGTACAAATTTCTTGGAAAAGCTCAAAAAGGATGGATACATCAACTTTAAAATAAGACCAGGTAACAGTTTGCTTCCTTTCACTATATGTGTGCCGGGTGGGTCTGGAAAACCAAAAAATGTGTCATGTTGCTTTGTGCTTTAGAGGCTTTTTTTTTGTTTGAGGATAAGTCGAATATCAAATGATTCATCGGGATGGATGTACTTGTGAGGTACTCCCTCCATTTTAGAAAAAGTGTTACGTTTTACTATTATGCGGTCAACTGTCTCCGCGTTTGACCACAATTTACTCTTAAACGATATTAATAAATAAATTATTAAAATTATATAATGAAAATTTAGTAATTAAATTTTTATTATATGATTTTATTAAATTATTTACTATTATCGTTTATGAGTAATTTGTGGTCAAACTTGAAGACAGTTGACCGGTCAAAGTCAAAATGTAACAATTTTTCTGAAATGGAGGGAGTATTAAATAGAAAACAAGCTTATATTGATTGTGAAGGATTTTCAAATTCTCAGTAGCTAACAAGTTGAATGCTTCACCAACCTATTAACGTTCACCTAATATGATTTTGACCTACTCCCTTCAGTTGGCATTGTATGTAACTATGATAGATCGAAGTTTAACTTTAAGTGGCGTTGAAAGTAACTTTATTGATGTACTTGCCGCAGTTCTGTCGTAACTGTATGACGGTTCCTTCACTAAACAATCTCACAATCTCATTCTCACTATTCATAGGAGAAAGAGATTATCAAGTTACCGAAGAATGTCTTAAGGAGCGACTCAATACTAGCATGGATGATGTGTGCAATTTAATTGACAAGGATTGCAGGTATGCTAATAAACTTTGTCCGCTAGTTCATCCGCACAGCAATGGAATATAGTATGACTTCAAGATTTTGTTTCATACATTAAATAGTTCTCGTACATTCTTGAGTACTTGGCAATTTGTTACTATACACAGTTTTTTAAAAGCAGCACTCATTGATGACTGATATAAAATCTTCATATAAGGGTTTTGACAGTGCACGGTACGGATGATGAAGCCATCCCGGTAGAAGATGCATCTGAGTTCGCCAAGATCCTACCAAATCACCAACTACAGATTATAGAAGGAGCTGATCATTATTATAATTCACACCAAGAAGAATTAGCAGCAGCTGTCTTGCCTTTTGTGAAGGAATGCTTGCAACGTTTTCGAGATGTTGCCAAATAGGTAACATAAATCCCTAAATATGCACGGTTGTTACACACCGATAACTGCAGATCTAACCATCAATTTTTTCGAACAGTGACGGTTGACAGTTGGCAAAATTATGTGCTTGCAGTATATATGTGTATTATGTAAGTTTGTTTCGTGCCTCGACTATACAATGGCCAATTCGCAATGGGTGACTGGAGTTCAATGCTTCAGGTTAATAAGACCACACTTAATGTATGTATGTGTGAATCATTTGAGAAACTTATGAAATAGCCCACCTTCATTGTTACTAGCTAATAGGGTTGATGAATGAAGGAAAGTATTGTACATGACGCTATGTTGTATTGAGATTTTCTTTTGTTAACTAGAGCATGATAAGCATGCTATTGGCTCTTAATCAATTTGTCTTGTACATGCATTCTGCAAAACTAACTGAATACATCCGTACCAGCTGATTGCAAGAATCTATGCTATAGGAAACTGGTAACGACACAGAGGGCAGTAGCATGCTCGTCGTCAACCATTTTCGATGCAGTCGCAATGGAATGCGTGTAGGCAGGGCATCTTCGCAGCTATGCAACCTGTAAACACCTCTTCTAGACAAATCGCAGCTAAACTCTTCATGCGTTAATCTTGCGCTCCAAGTTCCTGTTGGACTCCTTTGTAGCAGGAAATCGTGAACCATTCGATGAACATTTTTGAATATCCTATCAGACCATTTTAGTGTACTTGAGTGAAATTTACCTTTAAATGCTATGTGGCCAAGTGGTTCACTACCACTTTGAGAGTTGAGATCTTCCCTAAACCGTAGTCATACCTTTAAATTGAAATCAACATTGATGAACTGATAGAAGACGATAACCTTAGTTATGGATCTCTTGCGCATTGGTCTAATCCTAAGATGTGCTCGGGTATGACATAATGATGACTTGTACCGTTAGCTTATCAACTAGTTTTGCTAAATCAGAGTCTGATTTGTATTATAATTGTGTATCATGTTCTCCATTTAAACTCCAGACGAAGCAGTTAAGTGAAACTTCCAACATTATAAAGTGTATAAATACATACAAATATACAACGTACATGTTAAGTGAAACTTCCAACCTTACTTAAGTGGATGTTTTCACAGCAATACATACAAATATACAACGTACATGTGGAATACAAAATTTCCTCACTGGTGTGAATTACTCTTGCCTGCACAATGCTCTTTAGAAACATACACAGTGACAGTATACAAATCTGAACAAATTACTCCTATGTACCATCCACAGTGTAGTCATACTACATGAAGACCTATAAATAACACAGCCTTGTGCCCCAAATAGCGAATGTGCGAAACATCACAAAGTATTTGTCGCGTCCAGGGGAGCTTCCTGTGAATTTGTAGAATGTGTTATCTTCGTCAAGAGAGCAAAGATCTTATCAAAGTTCTGACCTCCTTGGCCAAGAGCTGCAGGCATCAGGCCATGGTTGTGATTGACCTTTTCAAACATCCGCCAACAGTGGAGGAAAGTCATACGGCCTCGCTGAACTAAGAATGAAAACATGCCATGCAAGTAGACATGCATTATCATCGTAAATATGTTGCCAGGATTATAAATTTCCAGCAGTGACAGTGTGAAGGTATATATCAAAACTCGAATAATCTTTTTGCAGTACCGGTGTCATAGCATTATCAGCAGACACGTCCTCTACTCGCTAGCCTCCAGAGTGTGGTATTTTTCGATATCAGCCTCCATATTTTCCTGAAAGATTTGTGTCATTGCATAAAATTACACTCTGAACGTCTAAATAAGCAATATCAGTAATAATGGAATAATACTCGAAAACAACGCTGTCATACTAGCTCAAGTTTTAACTTCTCAATATTTCCTTCTAGTTCCAAAACATGGTGCTTCAGTCCCTGCATGAAGTTTCAAATGTAGCTCAATAATCCATGTGTGATGAGCATACATGATCACAAATTCATACTACATAATCATGTGAAACAAGGACTGATACCTCACGTCGTTGAAGTTCTATTGATCGAGCTAATGCCTGCCTCTTTGTCAGCAAATTTTTTGGCCTATATGCAGTGGGGGCCTGGTAATTCTTCCCACGATAGAGTATTATAACATAGCCCTTCGTTGTTTTTTCTACAGACACCAACACCCCACCACTTTCAGCTTCTAGAGAAACGGCTATATGCTTGAGTTGCGCGGGAGTTTTCCGCTGTACGATAATTTTCACCAGTTCCCGGTACTTCCAATGCAAATGCATGTTCTCTATAGTACCATCAAATATCTCTCGCCTACCAAGAAGCAAATAAGGTTTCATGCTCAAACCAATCTTACGGAACAAAAACCTCTCTTCGTCAGTTAAAGTTTCCAGATCGGTTGGTAAGTCCGTCGGCTCTCGATCTTCATGCAATCTCCTTAAGGCCCTTTCAGCCAGTCCAATCTTTGACTTTGCCTGCGGAATCATTATTTGTCAAGTTAAGGATGATAAATTAAATGCCGAAAGAAAGGTGCAATCCACTTCTTTTATATTGTGACATACAAGGGCTCGCTTCGTTTGAAGAGATTTGAGCAAGGAAGCACGCTTAGTTTTATCAGTATCTCTCATAATTTTCTCCATCTCTTCACTGCTTGGTTGGATTCCCCACCGTGAGGTTGCTGCCACAGTCTCAGACAACGTGCCTGCAACTAATGGCAGTTTATTTTCTTTGGCATTTCGACCAATCAGCATTGCAGCTCTGTGTCGGGCCTGCTCTTCCTCGTCCTGCTGTAGAGTTGTAGATTTCTCTGCTTCTGTAAGCACGCCCGTAATGCCAGGAGGCAAGAAATCATTCCCTCTGTAAAAGACAATGTACTCTTTATTCCTGGAAACCAGTGTACCTCCTGTCAATATCTGCATGACGTACAACATTGGCAATGCTTAGAAACTAGTCAGGAAAATAAACATGACTAATATGCGTGAAGAAACCTTGAGTTCTTCGGCCATCCTCTCATTGTTAGTATTTTGTATGCCGCGCTTGATGGCTATCTTTGCAATAGCACTCTTTTCCCATAACTTCGCCATTGCCGCTGCAAGACCTTGCAGTTGTCTGCTTCTTCCTATAATATGAAGAAGTATACAGTTCAGAAAAGGGAAAAGAGGGCCTAGTGTTCTGCATGTCAGGAATCGGGAATATATGAGAAAATAATTTATTGGACGTACCAAGGGCAAAATGTGGAGGCATAATTCTTGCTGTCCTTCGCAAATAAGTCATTTCTTCGTTCCGCAGAGTCTGTCTAATTCCATGAGGAAGCAGCCGAAATGGAGGTTTATATCCATAAATGACACTAGGTAGCAAGTCTGCATCAACAGGAAGTGGTTCACGACCTGTCCAATCAATGAACCTTGGACCGAGCTCATCTAGCAAAAGGTTGAGCTCATTTAAGTCCATATTTTCTTCTTCAGATAGATCATTTGAATAGCTTGAAGAAGTTGACTTTCTAGGCGATTCCACTGGTCCATTCAGGTGTTTGACTCTTACTCTCTCAGGAGGGTCTTTCACTAAATTTCCAGACGATCTGGATACTTTAATTGTTTCACTATATGATTTTACACAATCAAGCTTGTAAGTCATTCCTCTGTACAATACTACCAAACCTCCCGATCTCCATATCACCAGACCTCCAGTTCTACTCTGGCAGATAACACAAAAACAGTAAAACAGCATAAGAAATAGACACACGTAACTACTCATGTACTTCCCGCAAGATGAACTAGTACTCCTACAACATAGCAATAAAGATGAAAATGTTAACAAGTGATTGTCATTGATCAGTCCTGCAACAATGGAATAAGTAAATTCAGCCAAGAAACAGCACAAATCACAATTTCGGAACTAGGATACTCAACGCAAGGAAGTATCGCCTTTCTCAACCGATAATAAGGAATACAACTACAGAGATAATTTGTGCAAGACAAACTAGTACAAACCAATAACAAAAGCAAACATGTTTAATCAGTCAGGCAACAATGTAATAAATCAACTCTACTACAAAATTGCATAAGTTCATCATCTCACAGTAGGTCGAAGCTTTTCTACAAAACTACATAACTGGATAAGTCCATTTCTCTACCAATGATATCACTAACCTCAAGAATTTCATGTGTTCTCCTCATGTTCTGGGAAGGAGGCCCTTCAAATTTCAATTTCACCAACTCCTCATCCTTCCACTTCTCATGTATTTCGTCCACCAACGCCTTCGTAACGCCAGCTGCACCGACCTTAATACGCTCCACCATTACCAATGCCACATTCCTAAGCCTCTTCAACTCATTCTCAGGTATCAATCTCTCAGCCAACTCGGCATTGTTCCCTCGTAACCTCTCCCCTTCTCCAAACTCCTCATCTCTCTCCCACGGCAATCTCACCGAAGAACTACTAGTACTCTTATTGGCACTCCACATCTCTTTATTAGCCGAGTATCTAATCCTAGCCCCACGAATTTCACCACGTTTATCTCCAGACAAGTCATCTAACTCCACTTCTTTCACAAAATTCTCTTGCGCATTTTCACAAACACCTGGTGAATTTACTCTAGATCTAAAATGCTTTTTCCTTGGTTCATCTCCACGAACCCAAGGGGCTGGAACAGACGCAGTTTTTACACCAGAATTCGAAGAAACAGTCACTGAAACATCCTCTTGAGTTTCTATATGAGAAGAAGGAGCATCGTCCTGTTCTTGCCAGGGAAAATTCTCTCTCAAAGACGGAATTTTGAGGGACCATTTGTCTTGAATTTGCTCAAGAAAGCTCGGTCTAGGCTTTCTCTTCTTCTTTATTGGGTTATCCTGTTGTTGAGTTTCATTGTCGAATTGAACAGTCTGCTGACAGCAAGAAATTCGAAGCTTTTGAGCTCTGGAAGAACTATTTGAGAAATGGGTCTGAGGAAGAATTATGAAATGCAAGGGGTTTGAAGACGAAGAAGAAGATACAGATGTGAATTGCAAAGGATTTGGAGCAGATAAGATCATGGTGATGATGAAGATATCAAGTAGATAATACTACTCTGTAGTAATATCTCTGTTCAGCCATGGCAGAGCAAAATCTCCAAAAAGAAATATTGGTAGACTTCTGCAACTCAATTGGGCCTTACTGTATCCCTCTTTTCGGCCGAGAATATCAAATGCAAGCCCACTTTAAAAAGTAGAGTAACGAACGAGTAGTCCGGTACCTAGGTTGCATAGCATTGAAATTTGAAAAGTAGAGTAACGAATTAACGAGTTCCGGTACCTAAGCGGGACACTTTTATTAAAAAATGGACTTTCAATTTTATTGAAGCCGTATACTCTATTCGTCCAACCTCAATTGTCCACGTTAGTTTTCGACCCGTAAAATAATGATAGTAGTATATATCATTATTTAGCTCATTGTCACTTCCCCCCCATGAGAATCTGCATCAGTACCAACTAACTTTAACTTATCAAGCACATTTTGCACTATCTTATCAGGGTCGACTGGCTCCAGCTGCCCCGCTAGATGCAGGTAAAGAAGTTCATCAGGTATGGAGACCTTAAACACATACGATTTCTTATTTGTCTTTAAAATCATGTTCAAGTCTAAATCACTTAAAACTGTCCTCTTATGTAGCCCACTCTCATAGACAATAGTTATAATGTCCTGCACACTGTTGGATCCTTTGATAAAGCCATCTCGTAGGCATCTTCCCTCAACTGGTCAAACGTGTAACACCCCGCGGCAATACGTTGTCCATTTTCACCTCCTATAGTAAACCCTATGTTCTCATCCTCACTCCGTGAGCTATTTGAAGTGTCTTCAGATGAACTCTTACAACTCTTCTTCTTGGAAGCTTTTCTACCCATATTCTCTATGAGTCTGCCAAATACAAACAGACAATTTAAAACCCTTGCATGTACTGAAATGTATTTGTACATATAAACCTAACCGAATGAAGTAGATGCATACTCATTTGGAGATACTTATAAACCCCTTTACTTACAGAGCCAATATGAGATCGAACACGATTACTGAAGTCTTACTAAACTGAACTATTAATTACACGAAATAAACAATTAATCGTCAAAATTCAGAACAAAACTCTAACCCTAGTTTGAAAGAGTACAAATGTACAATGCACATTGAGTAAACTCAAATTGAGAGAGTAGTATATTACCTTACAGAACTTCAGAAATTGGGAATTGAAGTCAGTACACGCGATGGAGTTCGACTGGTGATGGTGTTGATTCCGTCGATGCCGGAAGCCTCTTCTCGACTACTTCGATTTGCTATTCCGAGGACACTTGGTGTTGATTCTGTCTGAAAACACCAATTTGAAGTGATGGATTGTCTGATAAATGTTGGGAAATCAATTTTGAATCCTCAAGAAACGTTTCATATTTCTCCCAGAAAACGAAAACAACAAAAAGAAAAATTAAACTAAGGGTAATATGGGATTTTCAAATAATGTAAGTTGCTGAAACCGTTTAAACAAAGGGTATAAATGTTAAGGGGTGTATATATGTAATACAGAATTCCAACAGTTGCATCTCATCTTCAAAAGACAACTCTAAAATCTGGTGTCTGTTGGAATTCTAAAAAGTGGTGTCTGTTAGAATTCCAACAGTTGCATCCCCTTAAAAAGTGGTGTCTGTTGGAATTCTAAATTCAACTATAAATACACTATCTCTTTCAATTCAATCTTCAACTCTTAAGGGTGGGTGTCATAGCAAATAAAATCCACTTGAACATGGCAATGGAACCTCAAGTGTCAAACGCCCTCGTGTAGGTAGTGGACAAGGTTAGTTTTCGATTCAAGTCTCTGATAATTAAAGATTTGTAACAATAGTTGCTCTAACGTAATTTTTGTTCTCAATATTTATAGATCCATCCAACGTACGTAGCATAACGGTTCGAGTTGGAGGTCGTTTCTCGTCTGATGGGTTTGGAAACGTCACATATGATGGAGGCTACACCCGATACATCCACCACGGTGACACCGAAGAGTTTAAATTTGGTGAGTTATTCTACGCTGTTTACAAGATGCATCTAAGGTCCCCTCCACCTACATGAGCTTGGTATTTTCGATATGGAGAAAATTTCCCGAAAGGGTTGCGTCCGATTGAGAATGATGACTCAATAGAAATGATGTGGGTTAATATGATTGAAAATGGTTGACTAGTTATGGAGGTGTACATGCAGGACTGTGATGTTGAAGACTACGTCGGAGATTCCAGCAACATTTCCGGCTCACCAAATTGCTGATGTTGGCATGCCACCTACATATGTTCAAAGCTTGTGGGAGGAGGATGAAAGGGATGGGGAGGCATTTGTGGAGAGGCTACAGTGTCGGTGTGAAAGGTGGTGTGTCTCGGCGCTAATGTATCCTAGGGGACGGATTGGCTACTTTTAAGATGTACTTATGTTGGTTTGATATTTACCTTTGGTGTACCCTTTGAGTGCTTAATGAACAATATCTATTATGTTTCATTATATATGTTACTTTTAAATCCCCTACCAGATTCTTATTGTTGTTTCATTATATATGTTACAACCTACAAGGAGTAGGAAGGAGTAATATACCAGGTCAGTCTAAAACTCAAATAATAAACAAACAAGCACACAAAATAACAGATTATAAATTTTTGACTTTGACCGGTCAACTATCTCCGACTTTGACCACAAATTACTTTTAAACGATAATAGTAAATAATATAATAAAATCATTTAATGAAAATTTAATTACTAAATTTTTATTATATGATTTTATTAAATTATTTACTATTATAGTTTGAGAGTAATCGAAAAAGGAGCATAAATGCAAAATAAGAAATGACAAGTTTTATAAAGAATGGAGGGAGTAATATTTTGCAAAATGACGATTGATGAGACTTGGCGAATTGACGAATCCTGCGAACTTACCTTAGTTCATAAAAACTTTTCCCCAAAACAGATGAGTAAAACCTAGCAGCCACCCAATTTCGATTTCAATTCTCAGATTCACAAATCCAAATTCCAAAATTCAACAACCTATCCCAAAATTGAACCATGAATGGTCACGGATTCACCTACGAGGCGGAGGACGATTATGAGGGCGGCCAGACGAGGCGATCTGGGAACGACCTTGATTCGGCAAACTACTACTGTCGATGTGATGGAATCTAGACGTGAATACGTATGTGTTCATTTCAATACGAATATATTGCCGCCTTAGGAGAAGCCCATTTTCAAATGATTATATGTGTTACTTACTTTAAAACCCCAACCACAGAAACACAGAAAAAAACGCGGGAAATATCATAGCAAATCAGAGATTTTGCCGAAAAATTTTAAACGTTCAATTAAAATTGGGATTAATTACCGTTTGACTCCCTGTACTTTGAGACCCCCAGAGGGCAGACGTGGAATCTACAAAAATTTATGACGTCATATTGAAAAAAGTTGATGTCATAATTTTTTTTCCATAAAATTATTTTTTATGATGTCATAATCAACAAATATGATGTCATAAATTTATTTTTTCCGTTCACTTTTTCCGTTGACCATTGACAAACGTTGACTTTTAACGGAATGTAATTTTTTATTAATGGCAGGGGGAAATGAAAAAAAAAAAAACAAAGACACTTCTAGACTCTAGAGGGACCAATCGCGAAAATGAAGACAGTATAGGGGTCAAATTGTAATTAATTTCAATTTTAATTGAACGTTTAAAATGGTAAGAGTGAACAACTTAATGAGACGGACGGAGAGAGTATATTATAACCATTGAATTCGATGACAGTTCGGTTCTTTGTTTTTGTCAGTTTGGTCGGTCCGAAGCACGCCCATCCATATTGAATATCAATTTGATCGTTACCGATGAAGTTTGAACGAGTTTGGTTTGCACCCATCACTAATTTAATTTTGTGCTGTACTCCTATCATCTAAGTCATTTACGGGAGTTGATATTCTCAAGTTATTGTGATTTTGAGAATAGCAAAAAACATTTATAAGTCTAAAATCTCATCAACTGAACGGCCTAACACTACGTACCACACATGACACAACCATATTTCTTAACTATAACTGATCTTTAAAGTCCACAAATGTTTTATAATTGTGAAATGTATTTATCTATATATAAAGAACATAATCAATTGAAAATGTTTTGCCCTGGCGACAATATCATTTTAGGATCGAACTGCCTTTTCCTCTGTACAATAGTGCTCCATTTCTTACCAAACTGCTTTATCCATTCCTCTTTCGATCTGTAGTTCGAAAGATACTGCTTCACATTGATCCCGGCCTTTTCGCAGTAGTCCAGTATTCTCCGGTTGAAATCGTCATAAATCATGGACTCACTAGGTGAGGCCGTGTGCAGCAGTCCTAGCGTGTAGATGATTTCCTCATCTGGGAGGACTGCAGACATACGATCGTCCCATCTGCACAATAATGTAGAAGAAGTATTTCATATTCGTAATCGTATCATACTTTTGTCACAGGTCTAAAGATACTATGCATGTATCTGCAGGTTTATGAGACTCTGGGGATGAGATCAACGATCAATTGGTCTCACCCCAGTGTCTAATTTTTCGTATTTGCAATTAATTTTTTGCTAAGTTAAATAGTATGGTACTACAATTGATTTGACAGCAAATTGCTTACTTGTTTTTGTTGAAGGGGTAGATGATGAAGATACCACCGGTCTCATTAAGCTTAGGGAGCATGTCGACGACAACATTAGTGTTAACGTCATAGATGCGCGACTTTGGTATCATCAGATTGAGCCATGGATGTGTCTGAACTGGCCCTGTCAAGTTATCCAAGTTTCCAACTCTCTCAAGGAAAGCACTATACGTTACATCTGCTTCGAATCCATATTCATGGACGTCGCTACTTAGCTCATTCAACAATTTCTCAAATTCCTGCAAATTAATTGACAGTTTTTCAATTCATTAACATGGACTGAATTAACGTTCTTTTTACGTCTCCAAAGAAAACCTCGAATTTACGTACCTGATCAATTGTACCCGCAGATTGATCATCGTAATACTTGACAAGTTCAATGCAATACAGAAGTCCTTGCTTGTGCAGCAGTGAAATGATTTTCGATTCGTCTGAAGTCGTGTTAAATGCAGGTCTCAAGGAAGTTATGCTAATCTCATCTGTGAAAATGAAGCCTTCGACATAGTTGAATGCATTTGTTGAGATTAAACGTTCTTGATCTTTCGATAAATCATTGAAATTACTGTAAATCACTTGTGCCCATTTTGCCTGTAAATGAGAATATTGAAGATGAAAAAGTCAAGTATGAACCTTTTAACGGAACATATTTGTTTAAAAATGTTTATGAATACTTACTCTAGTTGGTGCTCTTTGTAGAACAATTCTAGCTCTTATTATAATGCCGAATTGCCCTAAACCTCCTAAAACCGCGAAAAATAGCTCAGGATTTTTGTCCCTTGAGCAAGTAATGAACTCTCCTTTTCCTGAAATAAATAAATGAAAAAAAAAACACGCAACCATATTAATAAGTAATAGTAACTCATTCAAGTAAGTTGACTTGTGGATGATGTACAAAATACAAGTTTTGTTCGACTGATAGATTGGTCGAGGGTCGATCCTGGTGGACTTACATTTTCAAACGTTAACTAGAATCCTAAATTAAAAAAGTTTGACTATGAAATTTAAATATGACTATTGGCCGTACGTCTACTCAGAAATCAACATACAATTCCAATAAACCTAGTAATCTGCCGTGATTCAATTCAGTACGATTCTCCAAACTTAAATCATAAGTCAATAACTAATCATCTTCAAGAGTAGAACAGAAAAAGACAAGTCATCAACTAAGATAAGTATACATGTCCATAAATAGAAATGACAATTGCCTTCGTCCCTATTTACCTAACTATTCCTTTCTACTAATGTTACTAACCGAAATCAAGTCACATGACATCAACTTTCCGCTTTTCCCGTTTCAAAAGTTTGTTTTGAACACCAACATACAAATATCATGTACACTATAATATGACCGCATCCCGCTCTGGTGACTCATGATGTTTTAATTTTTTGTACAACATCAATACCAAGTGACACCGTGCATCACACAAATCATTACGGGACACTATATTATGATGTACAATAGACTAGCTAGACTGGAAGATGGTAACCGGGCTTTAAACTCGTATAGCTAGCTAGGTTAATTTGCATCAACATGCCATGACCCCTTATTCGATTCCATCATATGTGGACATATATTGCAATATGACAGGATCATCAAACATTTATGAATAGAAAAAGAAAAGAGAAATTAAAATTAATGTACCTGTTACAACATCAAGTTCCAGAACATTGCTGATCTGAGGACCGTACAAGAACGTCTGCCCACTGATTCCCGCATTCGACAGCGTTCCTCCAACACTCAAATACAAATAATCCGTCCAGGAGACAGGCGTGACACCATGTTTGATCGTCTCATGTAAAATGTCAATCCAGAGTACCTCGGCGCCCACATCAGCATAGAAACCCGACTTATCATCACCAAAAACCCTAATTCCGACACTCTCTGTACTCTTACCGAGAGAGTTCATGTCCACCACCACACCGGCATGTGCCATGGCTTGTCCTCGGACAGAATGTCCATGGCCTTTTGCGGCCACGGTGAAAGGAGTGGGGGCTGAATTCGACGACCTGATGAGGTCAATGATGTCTTTTACGGATGAAGGGTAGAGAACGGATGATGGAACCTCGTGAACGAGGTTTCCGTAGTCTGTGGAGCCGTCATTTAAGGCGGCCGAGTCGTTTCTCAGCCGCTGGTGGAAGTCATTGAGCTGTTGTGAGGTTGCGGAGTTGATTAGAGTGTATAAAAAGAAGGCAGTGATGAAGAACATTACTGAATCAGCCATTGAAGTTTTTATCGTTTGAATTGGTTAGGGTTGGTATTTATAGAGTTGGGAAATTGCTTTAAGAAATGAATGTGTTAAAAAGGAACAAAATCATTGACTCAAGGGAATTACTATAGATTATATATGGAATGTCATATCATTTAATTTAAAAATAAACCGGCATACTTTGTTAAGAAAATTAAGCAAAAATATATATTTTTTAACAAGTTATAAAAAAATATCAATGATTTTAATTAAATGACTAAGTTCTCATTGATAATTCAAAGTTTCAAATATTAGTTAGTTTTATTTTTATTATAAACTGTCTCCTAAATGCAAGGTTACTTATTTGAGATGACTTTTCCGATTAAATTGATGGCATCATGGTATCAAACTTAAAATCTGATTATTAAAAAAATTGGTGCATGTATAGGATAAGTGGATAACAGTGCAAAATGTGTCGAAATTAATTTATCATAGGTTTGACAAAATTATTTTGCACGTTTAGTGAGTAACCAATTACGTAGAAATACTTAATGCTATTGAATTGTTATAAACAATAATTTGTGGAAGACTATGGCCTAATTTATTGGCTTTGACATATTGAATCCGAATTAATTAATTGATTTATTGGCCGGACGGATTAGGTTGGAGTAGACTTGTGGTGCGTTGACTGCACCTTGTTAATGGAGAAAAGGTCATTTGAGATACTTAGGCCTAAAGCCTTGTCAATTACAGTACTTTACAATTACATATACTAGGATTGGAATATTACTTCTTCGTCCTGAGAGAATATAGTTTTTGTTACATTCTAAAATATATGGACGTTTTTTACACCTTTCTAAAAATCAACTAATTTACACTTAAATTAGTTCTACGAAATAGAACCACTTCATTGAAAGTTATTTTGTCAAAACTGAAAATTGACTCAAGTGCGTGCATGGTAAGGTCGAAAATTGAGTTTCGACCTTGCGATATATAAAAAAAAAAAAAAAAAAAAAAAAGAAAAGAAGAGGTTGTTTGTCAAATTTTAGAAGCATGAGTGGGCTCTTTGCAATTTTCATTAATATTTCTCCTTCAATTTTACGAAACCCAGCAGGCTGAAGAGTTTTTATATGTGATTATTTATCTCAAATTATTAGTTTTTGTCTTGTTGGTGCTGTAAATTAAGATCTTTAATTATGTAATAAATTATATATAGCTATAGGATGTCACTGCAATTTTCAAATATTAGAGGAGTTTTGTGCAAATATACCTATTAACTCCTGTGTTGACTAAAGCTAGCTCCATCTATATAGGATACAATAATTCGTTTACATAATTCGTTTCTTTTCTAATAGATGACGATTTTCAGAATCGCGTCAGCAAATTAACATAGGAGATCATTGACGCTAATCAATTTAGAACTTGATGGTGTATGCTACAAACAATGTTAACATCACAAAAGATTTTATCAGTAAAATTTTAGGATTCTTTTGAGTTTTGCCGTACCCGTGCTTACAAGTCACAACTCTCAAGCTCGATGTCTTAATTATTTTAGAACAACTCATCTTTCTTCCACTTCATTTCTTTAATTTAATATATATTTAATCAAATTTAAAACTAGTTATCGGATACTACTTATAAAACTGAGGTTATTACCATTTTTTTGTGAGTTCATATTGATGGAGTAACTTATGGTTGTGAAAAATTACTATTAAACAGTCAAGACCTGGTAAGTTTTAATAGAAAGTACAGTGGTCGTTATCAACGAGATTGAGATAATGTAAGATGATCTAGCAATGCTGACTTTTAATGATTCTTTGCAACTTAGTTCCTAATTAAGAAAGTGAGGTGGGTATTAACTATTCACACCTCAGTATAATCTTTTTGCATTGATACGGAGGTAAGGTGCATGCAGGATGATGAGCTACCCAACCTCTAATTTCAATTACCACTTGTCTGGTCAAAGAATTTAATTACTTGCATGCTACATGATACTATCTAGGATTCTTTCAATCTTTTTCCCGATTACGGTTGAAATCGAAACTTGTAGCCTACAAACATAACAGATTACCAAGAGGATCACACTTGGGAGCTGTATGATAAATTTGCTCCCCATGGTAAGAAACCCTTTGGATGTGCATTAATGTTCAAAAGTTGTCGGAGAGTTCAAATTGATTGGTAACGCTACTCATACCAAAAAGTTCGCTCAAACTTTAGGACCTCAGAGCCCTTCCAACTCGAAATGGACGACAACAAAAATAGTGAATGTTTCCATGTGATTTGGGCATATTTTTTGCAAGAATTCATTCGTAAGAATTTTTCCAAGAGTTAAGTTTGCTTCTCTTGAGCAGTTTAATAATGGATGATTCACTGGAAAATCTATCGGTGCGTACATGAGTGAACAAAAGGTACACAATAAAAATATATGTGTTGTTTGTGATGGGAGATAATTGCAAGCAAACCTTCACGAGCAAATTTCATAAAGAGGAAGTTTTTTTTTAAGAAGACGCAAGTGAGAGAGCGTGTACTGTGTGCGATTTACACACAGTGAGAGTGTAGACTACGTGATGGTTGGACGTGGACGAGTTGGCTGGCCGAAGAAGAAGGCGGCGACGCCGGCACGCGCTACTGTGTGATCTATTCAATTGAAGGAGGCGGATATGATATCTGAGAATTCTGATGTGGATTCGGAGGAGGATTTGGCTCTGGATGGTAGTCGATCACCACCGCAGGTGGTTGTGTCTGCGTGTATTGGGGGAGATCGGATTCCAGAACCGATGGAATCGTTGGGGGATCCTGAGGATGATGGTACTGATAGGCAACCTTGGGTTGATATTATTCAGGATAATCGGATGCGTAATCGAGGTATGTCTGTGCCTTATGTTGCTCCGCCTATTGTGAATGGTGCGATTGAGGTGAAGATTGATACTAGGGCTGCTCATATCATTCGTATTCGCGGATCCGGTCCGTTTATCCGCATTTACGGATTGGATCGATCCGATCCGTTAGCTAACGGATCGGATAACGGATAGAGGTTTTTTCTATCCGTGAAAAAACGGATAAATCCGCCGGATATCCGTTTTATCCGATTTTTTTTCTTCTCATTTTTTGTTTCTGCCCTGCTGCTGTAAACCTATAGTGCTGCAGATTACTGTTTCTCATTTTTTGTTTCTCATTTTTTGTTTCTTCTTTCCTGTTGTGTTCTTTTCTATGTTGTACATTTCCTCCACCTAATGCATCTTATTTTACTTTGCAGATTATTGTGAGTGACTTGGAGTTGGTCTTAGATACTTCCAGTTTTATTTACTATTTGTCTACTTGCATTTAAATTTGGACATTTGATTGATGGATGTATTATGGATATTTGAATCGTGTAGTTTGGTTTTCGAACTTTTGTTGTGTATTTTGAATATTCGGTTTGGTATTTCTATCATTTTATTCGTCATTTTATTGTACAATTGATATTGAAAATCTTTTTTTTCCATTAAATTTCAGCGGATAACGGATATCCGGCGGATTTATCCGTTATCCAATCCGCTCTGAATGGATTGGATAACGGATAGACATTTTAGTCATCCGTTTGACCGGATATCCGGTCAAACGGATCGGATATATCCGTATCCGTCCGTTGCGCACCCCTAATTGATACACAGGATGTGGAATCGGAGTTGGTGTTTTGGAAAATGCTCTGATTATGTTTGTTTTAGGGGATGAGTTGACGATGAACTCAGTTGTTTATGCAGAAGGTGTGGAACTTTGTTTTGATGCCAGAACTTTACTATATTGATGCTGGATATTTTATTATCCGATTCAAATGTAAGGCAGATGAGGAGAAGGTGTTGATGCAGGGGCCTTATACGATTTTTTGTATGCCAATGTTCCTTAATGAATGGTGATCTGATAACTTTGAGTTGCAGAAGGATGTTTTGTGTATCTTACCTTTGTGGGTGAAGTTGCCACAGTTGCCTCTTCATCTGTGAGGAGATAAGAGTATTGGTAAGATTGCAAGTGCTATTGGTAAGCCCGTGGTCACTGATGAATGCACTGCGAAGAAACTTAGAGTTTCGTATGCGAGAGTTTTGATTGAGGTTGATATAACACGGTCGTTGCCTGAGTGTGTGCCTATTAGTGAACATACTGGGAAGAAAATTTTGCAGCCTGTTGTGTATGAATGGAAACCAGATTATTGTGCTACTTGTATGAAGGTTGGGCATGACTGTGCTAAGCAAAAGCAAGTACAGAAGCGTGTAGTTCGACCTGGGCCTAGGAATGGTCAGGGTGGGAGACAAACTACTGGTGTTTGGAGAGTTAGACCTGAGGGTACTGGTGCTATTGGTGTGGGACAGCAGGGACAGGTAATGGCACCACCTGCTGCTATTTCAGGTATACTGCCTAATGCTGATATGGGAGGTGCTAGAGAGATTGGTATGATTGGTAGCAGGGTTGGGACGTCACAGACTGGAACTTCATCAAGTGAACCACCTTGGATTGAAGTGAGGCCAAGTGCTTCACCAAGTGTATTGATTGGTCAAGTTCACTGCCAGAATGGATTTTCTCCTCTAGGAATTGTGAATGATCCTGGAGGTGGCACTGAGAAGGTGCCATGATTCTCTCTTGGAATGTAAGGGGGCTGAATGGGAAAGCTAGGTGTAAAGAGGTTAGCTCCCTCCTCTTTGGGATAAATTCTTCCATTGTTATCCTAGTTGAAACAAGGGTGAAACAGAGAAATGTTGATAAGGTTCGAAAGTCTTTTGGTAATAAGTGGTCTTATTATGATAATTATATTCATCATGATAATGGTCGTATTTGGTGTTTGTGGGATGGTACTTGTGTTCAAGTTAGATGTGTTCAAGTTGATGCTCAGTTTATTCATATGCAAGTATTGGGTTTGGATGGTAGATGTCAGTTTTGGTTAACTACTATTTATGCATTTAATCAGCTGGAGGCTAGAAGGAGATGTTGGTCTACTTTAGCTCAACTACAACAATCTGTGATAGGCCCTTGGCTTCCAATTGGTGACTTTAATAATGTCCTCAAGGTTAGGGATAGAATTGGAGGAAATGTGGTGCAGATGGGGGAATTTGTTGATCTTGTTGATATGATGTCTGGTGCTGGCTTATTTGAATTAGCTACTATTGGTAACCATTATACTTGGTCCAATAAGCATGCTGATGGAATAATATACTCCAGAATTGATAGAGATCTTGGTAATGTGGACTGGTGTCAAACTTTTGATAATTTGGAGGTGCAGGTATTGAATCCTATGATTTCTGATCATTCTCCATTGTTGGTGAAGGAGAGGGTGCTTGTAGCCGGTTGTAAGAGAAAGAGGATGTTCAAGTTTCTGAACTTCATTGTTAATGAACCTACATTCTTGGATGTTGTGAAGCAAAGTTGGAATGCACCCATTCATGGTACTACTATGTATTGTTTATGGAGGAAGTTACTTAGATTACAACCAGACTTAAGTAAGTTGCAGCACAAATATTCTGATTTAGCTGTGAGTATTGTGAATGCAAGAAGCAAATTGGATGAGGTGCAGGGGAAATTGGTGGTTGATCATTTCAATAGTGATTTGATTGTAGAAGCTAAACAATGTCATGATAAGTTACTAGAGCTTTTGCAAGTTGAAGAGGAGATACTAGTTGAGAGAGCTAAAGTGGATTGGATACAGTTGGGGGATGGAAATAATGCATATTTTCATGCTTCTTTAAAAGCAAAAAAATCAGGCTAAGGGTATACAGTTGGTGGAGAAGGCTAATGGGACTATGGTGTATACTCAGGCTGAGACTGAAGAGGAAGTAGTGGAGTTTTATACTCAATTAGTTGGGAAACAGAGCCAGACCTCTCGGTGTGTGAAACTGTGAATATTGAATTGTTGCGAGGAGGTAGAGTGCTAGGATGGAGTCAGGCTAATTCTCTAATACAACCTATGACAGAGAAGGGGGTGTTACAGGCTATTAATGGGATTGGAGTAAATAAAGCTCCTGGTTTGGATGGGTATGGGGCTATGTTCTACAGGGCTTGCTGGTCTGTTATAAAGGAAGATGTGTTAGCTGTTGTTAGGGAGTTCTTTGTGAAGAAACAACTCATTCCTGTGTTTAATTGTGCAGTAGTCACTTTGATTCCTAAATCCAGTTCTTCTCAAGCAGCTAAAGATTTCAGGCATATCTCTTATTGTTCAATGTTTTATAAGATCATATCAAAAATATTGACAGCTAGATTGGGAAAAGTTATACAGTTTGTGGTTCATGAGAGCCAAGCAGCATTTGTTCCTGGAAGGCTTATACAGGACAATATAATTTTTGCACAGGAATTGGTCACAGGGTATAACAAGAGAGGAGTTTCCCCTCGATGTATGGTCCAAATGGACATACAGAAAGCATATGATAATGTGGATTGGTATGCTTTAGAGCAGATCATGTTGGAGTTGGGATTTCCAAGCTTGTTTGTCAGTTGGATCATGCTTAGTGTTTCTACAGTTTCTTATAGGTATATGGTGAATGGGAAGACAACTAAGCTGGTTAAGGCAAAGAGAGGCTTGAGACAGGGTGATCCAGTTTCACCCTTGCTATTTGTTTTGGTAATGGAATATTTATATAGGGTGTTGCAGTACTTGGATGGAGATCCTAATTTCAATTACCATCCCAAATGTGAAAAGCTCAAAATCATTAATTTGTGTTTTGCTGATGATCTATTGGTGTTTAGTAGAGGAGATTTGGGATATGTGACTTTGTTGATGGAGAGGTTTCATTCATTTTCAGCTGTTACTGGTCTGGTTGATAGTCCCACAGTGTAGAATTTTTATGGGAGGTGTTCTACAGATGGACCAGGATGCTATTTTGAATGCTACAGGGTTTGTACAGGGGGAGTTGCCTTTCAAGTATCTAGGGATACCTTTAGCTAGTAGGAAGCTAACTGTATCTATGTGTATGCCTTTGTTGGATAAAATCATTGGGAGAATGCAACATTGGAGCTCAAGATTGCTAAGCTATTCTGGCAGGGCTCAGTTAATTAAGAGTGTGATTTTTTCTCTTACAAATTACTGGTTGCAGGTCTTCTGCTTGCCCAAGAAGGTGCTGAAGTTTGTTGAAAGACATTGTCGATCATTCCTTTGGTGTGGTAAGGAGGTGATATCAAAGAAGAGTCCAGTGTCATGGAAGAATGTGTGTGAGCCTAGGAATTCTGGGGGGGGGGGGGGGTGAACTTGATTGATCTTGTGTGCTGGAACAAAGCAACTTTGCTCAAGTTATTATGGAACCTGAGTATGAGAGCAGATAAGATGTGGATCCATTGGATGCACACTTATTATTTCAAATCTACTTCTATATGGGATTATCAGTCAATTGTATCTCGTTCCTGGTTCCTAAAATCTCTATTGAAACTGAGAGATATTGTCTGCAGTTCACAGGTTTGGCAAGGAGCTGTGATGAGAGGTAAATTTATTACTAAGCTCATGTATCAAGAGATCAGGGAGATCATCAAACCTGTGGTACAGTGGAGGAAATTGGACTTTAGTAATATTGCCAGACCAAGAGCCAGGTTTATCATGTGGATGGCTTGTCTTGATAGATTACCTACAAGAACAAGATTGTGTAGATTTGGGATGATCCAGAATCAGCAATGTATTTAGTGTACTCATGATGAAACACTCCAACATCTATTTTTTGAATGTGATTTTTCAAGGAGTATTTGGATTAAGGTGTTGCAATGGTTGCGCATTGTCCATAATCCGCAAGGCTGGGATGCGGAATTGAACTGGATTTTGGCTGCAACTAAGGGGAAGAGTTGTATTGCTAAAATTTTGAAAGCAGCTTTTGCGGAGACTTTGTATGGTATATGGCAGGGCAGGAATTTTCAGATTTTTCGGAATCAGACTTGTGATAGCAAAGTTAGCCAGGCGATTACAGATGTAGTTAGGATTAGATTATGTTTGAAGCCAGCTCTACAAGATTACTGTCGTAGATATCTGTAGTTGCTGTTTGTTTTGTGATACTTAGTCTAGCTTAGTCGAGCAAATGCCTGGATTTTTCAACGTGTACTTGATTGGCTTTTAGGAATAAATTTTTACGATTGCTCTAAAATATACATGTGTGTGTGTGTGTGTGTGTGTGTTGGTTTGTTGGGAAGTCAAATCATGCAGGTAACAGTTGATGAGTAATCGCACCAGCCCAAAGCATCTGAACTAAGTCCATGTGGGTGAAGCAATACACAATTACATAACTTCAAAATTATGATGATATACCACAGATTATTTAAAGAAAAATATGAAGAAGTAGTAATATTAAATCGAAAGCAACAATTGTCATATATAGAACAGCCATGTTTATTTTATGAAATTGTATATTTATATTTTTATCTTTCATAATATAAACATGATATCGATTTAGCAGTATCCTATTTATATCCATATTGACTTTGAATAACATATGGGCCGTAGGATAAATATTTAAAAGCCCCATCAGTTTCAAGAGATACTGGAATCACAATTCAGCCCACAAAAATCAAGTGGTCCAGAAGTAAAGTCCCATCACAAAATCAATTGCGAATCATATGTAGCTGTTTAATGTGGTCCAAATAGCTGAGTTGTTACTTAGACTTAACTACAAGTTCAAATTACTCACATTTAGAAAACTGTATCCAGGATTTGACTTTCAAGTTCATGAAATTAATTATGAGATTTGACATATATAATTCCTAAGCGTCACAGTTACCACGTAACCTATGTGCAAGCAGCATAATTTACATTGTCGCGAAATAATGCGAATCCAGCCAACATATGGGCCCTCTCTGTATGAAAAATGTTCGTGTGCGTTGAAATATCTCACATCGCTTGTGAATTGATAATGCATTTTTCTTAGTTGATGGTCCGATTCTAATAGCTCCATGAACATGGTGTTAAAGTGTAGTTTGGTTCATATTGAATATTGATACTAAAATCTTATCGATGGTATGTGGAGGATCATATGTGCTCAGTATTCATTCGTGAAAAATCGACGTGAGAAAATAGCAGCAAAAGGAAAAAGGTAAAAATTATGCTTACTTTATTGAATATAAGTTGAATATATAGCTAACAGACCGTTTAAGAATAGTCGTGCGCCGAGTAATAATAATAGCTGATATGATAACTAGTAGTGTTGCACAGGGTTGAAAATTCTTTGCCCGGGGGATAATATCATCTTGGGATCGAACTGCATTTTCCTTAGTTCGAAAGTCTTCCATTTTCGACCAAGCTGCTTTATCCACTCTTCTTTGGATTTGTAGTTTGGAAGATACTGTTTCACCTCAATTTCTGCTGTATCACAGTAAAGTAGTATCCTGCTGTTGAAATCGTCGTAAATCTGAGAATCACTAGGCGGACTCGTGTGTAGTAGTGCCAAATGGTAGAAGACGCTCTCGTCTGGTACAATTGCAGACATGCGATCGTCCCATCTGTTCAATTTTCAGCAAGTGTTAGGAACTAGCTAGGACTAGCAAACATCCAAATAAAGTAAAGTTTTCGGTTGGGAAGAGATTATCAGTACTTGTTTCTGTTAAATGGATAGAAAATGAACATTCCCCCGGTCTCGTTACTGATCTTGGGAAGCATGTCGACCAAAACATTGGCATTGAAATCAAAAATGCGCGACTTTGGTATGAAGAGGTTCAGCCATGGATGAGTTTGCTCTGGGCCTGTCACATTGTCTGAATTCCCAGCCCTTTCAAGAAAATTGCTGAAGGACACATCTGTGTCGAATCCAAATTCGTCTATGTTGTTGTTTAACTCTCTCAGCAGCTTCTGGAATTCTTGGTCGATTGTATGAGCAGTTTGATTGTCGTAGTACTTGACCAATTCAATGCAATACACAACACCATGTGCCTTCACCAGTGAAGCAATCTTCAGAGGGTTGGAAGTTGTGTTAAACAATGGTCTCCATGAACTTATACTCAACTCATCTGTGAAAAGCAAGCCTTCCACATAATCGAACGCATTGGTGGAGATTAGTCGTTCTTGATCTCTTGAGAAATCACTGAAATTACCATAAATCACTCTCGCCCATTTTGCCTGTATAATATAAATGTTTGTGAACACACACGAAATCAAGATTCGTGTATTTTAAATAGTAGCGGGTTTTGAAATATTTACTCTGGTTGGTGCTTTCTGTAGAACAATTCTAGCTCTTGTTATGATGCCGAATTGTCCCAATCCTCCTAAAACCCCGAAAAACAGATCCGGGCTTTTGTCTTTTGAGCAAGTAATGAATTCTCCCTTACCTGAATCAGACATATTTTGAAAGAAAAGACATTATCTTCAAAATGATGGAACAAGCCAACGACCAAAATCCACTTAAAACAGAACATAATTTTTCTTAGATTACAATATAGAACAATTATGTCATTTAGATTGGTTTGTTTTACCAGAAAGTAATGTATGATTAATGTTCAACTGGTGATAATGCTAGAGCAGTTATAAATAAAACGTCGACATGTAAACTTACCAGTTATAACATCAAGTTCAAGAACATTGCTAATTTGCGGACCATGTGAGAATGATTGTCCACCAATTCCAGCATTCGAGAGCGTTCCTCCAACAGTCACGTACAAATAATCAGTCCAGGAAACAGGCGCAACGCCATGTTCCAGGGTGGCATGCAGAACATTGATCCACAGTTCCCCACCACTAACATCTGCATAATAACCGGATTCATCATTCCCAAAAACTCTCGTTCCACTCCCATGTTCGCTAAAAGCAGTCATGTCCACCACCACACCGTCACGTGCCATGGCCTGTCCACGGACAGAATGGCCACGGCCTTTTGCGGCAACAGTGAAGGGAGTGGAAAGACGGTTGGACAGTTTTATGAGGTTCCTGATTTCATTTACGGATGAAGGATAGAGAACGGCCGATGGAATTTCGTGCACCAGATTTCCGTAATCCGATGAGCCTAATTTTATGGCTTCAGAATCATTTCTGAGCCTATGATTGAAATGCAGATCATGTGCCTTTATTGCTAATGTGATGCACAAAAGGAGGCTTATTAGGATGAAAAATGTTGAACTTGAAGAGTTAGTATTGAAAGATTTGGCCATGTATGGATGACGTTCTAATACGCTCTTATGAAGGTCTAACACTTTGCTCCGTATCAAAATGTGTAGGAAGAACTTAAGACTTGTGTTGATTTTGTTATGTGCTTCTGGAGTGGACATTTATAGGCACAAGGTTTGGCCTCGTTGAGGAAGCTGTTCACCTTTGGTGGGTTAGGAAAATTGGCCATTATATATCATGGTCCGTATCATAGATACCTGATAAAGATATCGAAACATCTCAGTTTTTCAATTCACCGAACCAAACATATGGACTTATTTCAAACACTTTAATTAGTAGAACAATTGATTTCTTCATTGTATAAATTTTTAATTCTATCTTTTAAACATTACTAAACTGTATTTTCATTGATCATTATATAGGTCACGTGCTATCTTTTGCATGCTCTAATATCCAACATCCGGGAGAAATTTGTCCCTCTCACGAGTTGGACATGATCCTTGATCGGGAGACATGTTATATGACAATAATTGTATCACGTGTTTTATATATCAAACTAACGCAATACATGTGTTTCAATTCCTGCAATTTTATTTTCGAAACATTCCCAAACGTATGAAAACGTCTTGAAAATTCCAAAAAAAAAATTTTAAAGAAAACATACTACGAAACCTTGATTTAGTTACATTGTTAAACTGGTCTCAGATAAAATTGAACTCACAGACCAAGTTACACAACTTACACGTTTTGATATAGTTTTACTAATTCAGCAAATCTGAGGGAGGATCATTGACTCTGACCAACGAATCAATTCATCATTTAACTATTTAAGGTCAGGTTGATCAAATCCAGGAGATTCTTGACTTGTAATGAAACCACTGTAGTCCTAATTAATGATGAAGAAAAATTACATTTCTGGAACAGAAGTAAATTTTCTGAGAGACTATTTAAAACATAAAAAGGGGGCAAATGTTAAGATTACTCCTAAATATTTAGTGTGTATAATTAAGAATATTGGTTTTTCATAAACAAAAACGATGCATGTCCTAACAACATAGACATTTTACTTGAGAACATCATCATCCAGTCTATATAGATAAGTTATGTGCATACGGTATATGATGAGGCTTTGTGTTTTCTTTTTCTTGGTTTGATTTGTTTGCATAGTGGAGTATCATGGAACAAATTGTGTATGAGGTTCCCGAATCAGAAATCTTTCTTGATTTTGATCACTGACGAGACACAAGCTCTTAGAACGGATGTGAGTTAGTAAGGGATATAAGGGATGAGGCGGTATCTTTAAATACCTGCTTAAGTTAGGATAGATATAATTTGTCGCCCTCCAGGTATTAATCAAAATCTTTCACTGATACTGGTGTCTGGTTGTACTCTTCTAGAAAGGAAGTAAACCTCGACGTTAGAACACATGATTTATTCCAACAACTAATCTAAATTTTGGAATATATTCTCATAAACATCTTGACCATATCCAAAAAACATATGTAGAACAAAATGAGCTGGTAAATTGACTATGAGACTTACGCTTTGATCTCTTCATCTAAAAACTCATTAATTTCAGTTCAGTTCAGTTCAGTTTAGTTCAATTTAGTTCAGTTCTATTCAGACGAAGAGAACGGAGCCTCATAGTAAATCAGTCACTTATTTATTGAAACTAGATACTATAACTTTTCAAATCGGCCGTATGATCCATAAGACAGTAACTTATTGTACTTCTTTCGGTCGAATAAGAAGGATTTAGTCACCTAATACATGATGATTTGATGATCAGTTCACGTCAAACACACATAATATGTTTTTTATATAGAAAAAAGATATTGGAACTTTCTATGTCCCTTCTTATCACAGTTTAGTTTCTTTCAACGCACAGGTTTTCAAACGCTCATACTATAATTCATCAACCAGATACTGGAAGATCTCTTGATTGATGACATGATTAAGGAAGAAGTCTGGATTCTAATTTCGGTCTCACTTGTACATTGGAAAATACCGCAATCAATCCCTTAATTAAAACCCAAATATTATAAATGTGTGAATAGTATGCATAATGACATGTATTTCTTCTAACAGTGTACACTTTACAGTATTCCGGTGATTAACAGAGCATGAAGATAACAGAAAGTACAACGGTTGTTGGCTCAAGTGGTAAGGGACTTGAAGGTCTCGCGTTCGAGCCATGTGGATGTAAAAGACACCGCTAGGAGAGCCGCCCCCTCAAAAAGGGTCCGACGGTACTCGGCTAGATTAGTCGCTCGTAGCGGATACCAGTGAAGAAAAAGAAAAAAGAAAGATAACATAAAGTGTTCTTACCAAGTATTAGTCTCTTAAACGGGTAGGGAACGGGCTTGGGTCGACCTCTACTCGTTTAAAAGTCTGCCAACTATATGTGTGGTGTGCATCCGAGTGAATTTTTAACAGCGTGCTAGTACAAATCTCTGTGACAAACAGGTCCATTTTGCAAGTTTGTTATTATAGGCAGTTCCTACCGAGGACCGGACTAATGACGTAAAAAATATTGAATTCTCCATGTACATGTTACATAGTTGCATGTACGGACCCAGGTTTTGAACTTCGGCTGGGCCAACTTATATATGTGAGGTTATTTCGAAGGTTAGGAGGAGCTAACTCTTAAATTATCGAATATATTACATACAATTTTGTTTTTACAAAATTTTCCAGGCGTGAACACCCCCCATACCCAGGTCTTGTGTCCACCCCTACATAGTTGGATCTCATCCTTTAGAGACTACGAGTGTAATAGGAGGATCCATCGACAAAAGGACCACCCTAAGATGATCAATGACTATTGAGAACGAATTAAATCAGACAGTTTTATTTCTCAAACTTTCTACTTGCTCCTCCGGAACCAAGGTCGAAAAAAGATTGAAAAATATCAGCCATTCACAACACTGATGAAAAGTAAAGAAAAAAGCCACTCATTTCACTGGAATAAAGGCCAAAATGCTCTTTTTTTGGGGAAACATAGAGAGCATGTAGCACTAGAAACTGCACAAAAAAGTGTCAATGCAGCCACTATACAGCTTAACACCAGCATGTATTTAGCACAGACATATATTTAGAGCAAAAGGATTTGATGTTTTGGTAAAAATACCATGGGCTACAATATTCTTAGCGTTGTACAATCAGGCATTCAAAACTTTGGATGAAAGTATCTTCAGTGTAGTATTTTTCCAGTGAAAAATTATGACACCAGGCAACAACAGATACCACTCTTACGCAGCAGGGACCTTCTTCCCATCTTCGATAAAGTAAATAGATGTCTCTGGGACCTGAAAAAAATATTCAGCTTTAGTTTCATTTCATAAAATTAAGAAGATGAAACTACTGTGAGAAGGTCAAATAATTTGCAGGTGGAAATTCAATTTGCAAAGTTGAAAGTTATATTGATGGAAGCCCTCTACAAAGACAAAAGTACTTCGACTCTAAATGTCAGCCTACACAAACACACTGAGAATAAGAGAACATACATAAATGCATTCATTTATCCAGAAGAGCACAGTCAAAACTATGGCTTTGGCATTAAACAACTTTGTTTCCTGAATTAAGTAATAGACAATTCTATTTAAACATAGCTCCAGTTAATTCTAAGTACTCATATGGTGCCCTTCTAACCAACACCGAACTCACCTAACTTGTATTAACAATGCACAGTTTAAATTTCTATGTGAGCTATTGTGCGCATGTCTCTGCATAAATATCATATCATACATGAACTCGAAACATGCACAGTCTATCTTACTCTGCTATTGATTTGAAAAAATTTAGATGGCAAGATGTACAATTTCTGCTAATTATATATACTAATGCATTCCGGTTATGAGAAGCAAAGAATGAAACTCTTGGATACCACATTAAATAGCTCAAAAGAATGATAAATGGATATAAGATTACATCACGCCAGGTCTCTGTAATGAAGTCCACAATATCGTATGAAATGTCTCCTTGAACGTCGATTTGCTCCTTCTCAGTAGGGCCCTATCAGGAATCCACAAGGAAGAAATATATCAGCGTACAGCTTTTAAACACCTTGGCTCAGAGGAATTCAGTGTCTGCAATGCAACATACCTTAACAACAGAAGCTCCAGTGGCGAACTTTTTCCCGAGTTTCTTTGATGCCTCATTCAACTTAACTCCTGGAAGTTAAAATATATATTTAATAGTAAATAAATAAATACTTAAAACTATCATAAGGACCAATTATGAATGGGAAAATATTTACCGAAGAGCTCCAGGCCTTTTACAGTAGTAATACATTTCCTTTTATTACGAGTCATCTTTTCAATAATAACTTCAGGCTTCTCCTGCAATATAAAAGCTCTTTATATAAATAATTGGACAGAGAAAGTCCTTCTACAAAATTATAGCATCGAGACATAATAAAAAAAAGATGAAGCGACGCAGTAATGTATATGCACAAGGCATAAACATCATCATTGCAGCATCTTCCTGGATTTTAACAAGTCTTGTCTCCCTTTGCTAAATCTGTTATCGGCCTCACCCAAGTTAATTGATAGGCATAAAGAGAAAAAGTAGAAAACACCAAACAAGGGCCACTAGAGGAGACACAGGGGCAGCACTCGACAACTAAGCCATAAGGACAGACTAGAGCAGTTGTAACCTTCGGTAAACAGTATTGTGATTCATATAATAAAATTATGGAGAACTGCTTATCACACTACCAACCAGTTCGCTAAACTAGGACAAGAGATCTACAAGGTGCGGCTATTGATAATTAATCAACTTTCACATGGATCAACAGATATCAATCCAACGCAGGAAGCTCACGTAGTTGCCCTTTATAAGTAACAACATAGTAACAACCTATTTGTTTAATAACATGAGAATTGAGAAGTCAAGTAAAAAACTCAAAACTGAATGTCATACATGAGCAACAGTGTTCTTGGAACTACGCCACCAATATGAGGAAATTTGTATACTAATTCATCAAGTGGTCACAGAAATGTACAAAACCAAAACTACGCATGAGCGGGTAATTTATATACTCAGGGAACTTTAAGCAAATTAACAGAGCAAAACCATACATCATACATGACACCAGTAAAGAGAAACCAAATTGTTGAAATGTACCTTCTTCTTAACCTTTCCGCCTGGTAGACGTTTCACCTCTTCTGGCTTGGGCTTCGAAGAACCGGCTGCAAGCAGTTAGATTCAATCGTTTTAGCTCAGCGTCAAGTTATTACTGTAAACCATTTTTAAAACGTAACTAAACAGACTCTCAAAAACTGCGGCAACCGCATTATAATTCAACAAGCAGCTACTTAACAAACAAAACCATTCATTCCATGAATAATCCAGAGCATTAATTTGGACATTTCACAGCATTAGCAAAGACTAACACAACACATATAACATTAAATGAACACGAACAAGGCGAAACAACACATGAAAATTTTAATGAACACGAAGAAGGTGAAATTGTATACCATCAGAAATAGAAGTCGATTGCAGCTGATCAGACACTTGATCAGCGTCCTGTCCGCCAGCATCTAAACATGATAATCAGTCAAAATCAGTGCAAGGAATAACCTTATATCACGAAAATACAGCAAATTAATTTTGAAATTAGGGTTCATGGATTAGTATACCTTTGACAAGATCCGGATAAACATCGGGTGCGTTTCTGATCAACCATGGCTTGCATTTCTCGAAATCAGGTCCGAATTCGCAATACTCGGCAGGTAAACCGCAAACTCCGCAGTATAGAACACGAACTGGCTGAGGCTTTTCTGCCATTGTTGGTTGTTTAATTGTAGCTGGTTTGAGCTGACACGGTGTGTATTGGGAAAGTATAGATGGTTTGCAAAACTTTGATGCGACATCGTTTTCAGTGGGTCGATAGGAGGGAATTATGGACTGTGGAGTGACGAAGACAGACGTTGGGCCGCTGCACACTCGGCTAGAATGTCCGTTGGGCCTGTTGACAACAGCCCGATATGTGAAGTGGGACGAGAAACTCGAAGTAATATCCCTCTGAAGTTAATGATTTTATGTGTAGTAGATTTCACTTGGTGCTGAAGTTAATGATTTTAATCTTCAATTAAGTATGTTATATCAACGTAAACATGGCCATTAGAGCTCAACTAATTTATCTGATCTTATCATCTATCAGCTTGTCGATCAACTGTAAGTTAGCATAATAAATTTTATAGTCTAATCAATTTATTTCAATCAAATAAGGTGAAAAAACACCCAATATATTGACGCATCACGTCGTGCCAAGTGCATATTTAATATGCTAGCTGTTCAACGGAATTTTACGCATTTTCTTTGACTCACTACAAAAATATCCGTCGCCAAGTCTTTAGCGACGGATAAAAAAGCCGTCGTCCCACGGGAAGTGGGACGACGGATAGTTTATCCGTCGCTAAATCGCGACGGATTTAGCGACGGATAAATATCCGTTGCTAAAAAGCAGATTTTAAGTTTTTAAAAAAAACAAAATTCTGCTAATTTATCCGTCGCCAAAATAACGATTTTTTTTTTTTAAATAATCCGTATACGAATACGAATATAATAAATCGAACGAGATCTTGATTTATCGAAACTACAATATTCAAATCGGACAATAATACGGTTGATATTCAAATCGGACAAATCGAAACTACAATATTCAATACGATTATACAATAAATCGAAAATTTTATACAATATTCAATAATATAAAATTCAATATACAATAATACATTACAATATTTAATATCCAATAATCAACAATACAATACAATATTTAATATCCAATAATCAATAATACAATACAATGTTGAATCAATAATACAAAGAAGATCTCGGTGGATCTTGGTGGATCTTCACGAACTTGAATAGATCTTGATGAGATCTTGATAAATCGGTGCGGTGGTGGGTGGAGGATGGTGGTGGAGTGGTGGTGGTGGAGGGTGGTGGTGGAGTGGTGGTGGTGCGGTGGAAGGAGGGTGGTGGTGGAGGAGGCAGTGGTGCGGTGGAGGATGGTGGTGGAGGAGGGAGTGGTGGATAATGGAGGGTGGTGCGGTGGAGGTGGTGCAGTGGTGGATCAATGCACTACAAAAAAATACACTGTTTAGCGATGGATAAATCCGTCGCTAAAGAGTGTCGATCCGTCGCCCCAGCTGGGGCGACGGAAGTAATTCCGCCGCCCCACTGGGCCTTTGACGACGGTTAAATAATCCGTCATCCAATTCGCAACGGATTGGACGACGGATTAAAATATTTGACTTTTTTTTTTTTAAATCGATTATTGGCGACGGATAGAATCTATCCGTCGTCCCATATAGCGACGGATAGAAGCTATCCGTCGCTATATGGGATGACTATCCGTCGCTATATGGGACGACGGATAGAAGCTATCCGTCGTTATATTTGGCGACGGATAGATTCTATCCGTCGCCAAATATATTATTGGAATTAGTGACGGAATCTGGAATTCCGTCACTAATTCCGTCACTGTTTATTATTCCGTCACTGTTAATCCGTCACTAATTCCGTCACTATTAATCCGTCACTATTTTATTCCGTCACTGTTAATCCGTCACTATCTATCCGTCACTATTTATTTCATATTAATCCCTGTTTTTCGTAGTTCACCTATTTAATCAATATAATGTTCGATAATAAATCAATAATACGGAACATATTTCAATAAATGATAAATAATATAAAGTAATATCCGGAACAGGAGAAATTATCCGTACAAGTGTAAATATAATAAATCCGAACGTACATGAACATAACTAGCTACCGGATGGGGGGTGAAATTTGGCCAAAGGACATGAATCGCCTCCATCTATAACCAAGGCGCTCGTTCTCTCCTTCGTTCTTCTGTCATGCGCTCCATCTCGTCCCTTTGTTGCTCAATCTCTTGAGTTAGCCGAGCAACCTGTTCCCGGACCTGCGACTGCACCATTTTTGATACCTGGTCATGTGTGTAAACCGGACGTCTAGACTGCTGCGATGATGATGAGGAGCACCCCGGACTAGCCAAGCTCAAACCGAGGCTCCCGAGTCCATATATCCGTCCTTTGATGTCCGGTTTGTTGACCTCTAGGAAGATGTTGTCAACTTGTTCAGTTGACAACACATCATCCGTCTCGTCCTCCTGCCTCGCCACCTGAGCATCAACCTCAGCCTGAAATCGTAAATAGCAGATATCATGATCAGTTAATGTTTTTCAAAAATAACTTGTAATAGTGTACAAATATGAAATTTAAGCAACACAAACATACCGCAATAGACGAGACCCGGCAGTCGGTCCATACCCCGCCCTTCTGCTCGGCCTTCTTGAAGATGTCATACTTGGATGTGACCTCCCCCCGTGCGATCTGAACAACATATGTAGTCAACAATTTATCATCTCACAATTAAGTAATCAGAGACACAATACATACAAGTAATGGTAGATTGAAAAAAAACATATATAAACATACCGATTGGTAATAATCAGTGACAGTAGATCGCCTCCCAAGGTGGTGAACGGCCCTCCCTGCCACGCCGATCGAGATGCCCGGTTACATGCGCTGATGTAGGCAATGTCCTGGACATCAGTTCGGCGCCAGTAGGCATCCCAAAGGGCCCACTCCTCTACATCAACCTGTGGAGGCATTGGGCCTCTCCGATCCCAAATGGCCTTCCAAGTACATACCATATCCCTGTACAGTTTAGATCCCACAGTCTCGTAAACACGCCAGATCTGTGGGATCAACCTGCTGGGAATGAAGTACTCTTTCTACATTCCCAATTTCATACAACATCCAAAGTCAATACATACATATATAACGTCACCATGTTACATCAATTTAATAAGATACAACAACATCACAGATATGGTGACTAACATATCACCCAAACAAAGTGGCTAACATACCACCCAAACAAAGTGGCTAACATACCACTCGCATTGTCCTAAATTTTACTAACACAATGGTGACTAACATATCACCCAAACAAAGTGGCTAACATACCACTCACATTGTCCTAAATTTTACTAACACAATGGTGACTAACATATCACCCAAACAAAGTGGCTAACATACCACCCAAACAAAGCGGCTAACATACCACTCACATTGTCCTAAATTTTACTAACACAATGGTGACTAACATACCACCCAAACAAAGTGGCTAACATACCACTCACATTGTCCTAAATTTTACTAACACAATGGTGACTAACATATCACCCAAATAAAGTGGCTAACATACCACTCACATACAGTGGCTAACATACCACTCACATTGTCCTAAATTTTACTAACACAGTGGTGACTAACATATCACCCAAATAAAGTGGCTAACATATCACTCACATACAGTGGCTAACATACCACTCACATTGTCCTAAATTTTACTAACACAATGGTGACTAACATATCACCCAAATAAAGTGGCTAACATACCACTCACATACAGTGGCTAACATACCACTCATATTAAAACGATTATAATTACAAACAAAGGAATGTCATATTTTAACTTACCCTCAGCTCATCGAAGTACTCGGCCCTCATGCGGTCCGAGATTCGGCTCCAACACTCACCACCCGCCTTGTGGCTCTCTCACCTTGGAAGATGTCACCTAGTTTGTTGTGCACCTATCGAGGCCATAAACTGTTGTCAATGTATAAGATACAAGAAACGAATATATATTACTTTAGTACAACAATTTATACTTGTCAACTATCATAAGTTATGTTTTACATATTTAAGAAGAATGTATAATACTTACTTGGCAGGACCAGCAGGAAAGTTGGTAAAAGTTGGTTGGAACTAGGTTTTCTTCAGGACAAAGGTCCGACATTACGTTAACCCATTCATTGAAGCTCCTTTCAGATTGCTGGCCATTAGCCTTACAACTCATTAGCCGAGCCAACAAAGACAACTCAGTGAGCTTACACCCCGGATACACCGGCTTCCTTGATGATTCTAACAAGTCAAAGAACACCTGATCCTCGGGATTCGGTGGTTCCTCCACCTCCACCTCGGTTTCAGTGTTAGTTGTGTCCATGAACTCTGCCCCTGCAGCATCATACACCATTTGTTCGACTCGAGCTCGAATAGCATCGCCTTCAGATGTACTTTGTTCCCCGACTTGTTCATTTTTTCTCTTCCTTCCACGATGTCTGTATTGATCATATGTATTGGACGGTGCTGCTTCCTCACCATGATGATTCCATACCTGATACGCAGGCAGGAATCCATTTTTCCTCAAGTGCTGGACTACCGCTGTAGGAGTCACGTATTGCTTGTTTCTGCACTGTTTCATTGCACAAGGCACTTTATCAACCCATCCTTTACGCAAGCCGGATTTGAGATTGCAAATGCAATGAAACCTTCAACCCCTTTCAGAAAACTCGATTGAACTCTGCCATTTAGAGTACGACAATACATCCATGAACGGTCGGAATTCATTGTATACTTTTTAACTTTGTTCAATTGATTAGATCGTATTTAATATATTAGATCGATTCCAATTCGGATAAGAAGATTGTAGAGATTAATTGTTAATTATTATACGTTCCTTATAAATTAATTATTAAGTGTTCGATATGTTACAAAATTTATTAAGTGTTTTACTACTACGAGTTATAAATTATAAATTACACGTTAATATAATCAACATATTATCCGTCGCTCAAAACACTTAACTAAATTCTCGTTATCTAGTACATATACGAATTTATCAAATCAAAACTACTTAACATTATACTAATTAAT
Organism: Plantago major; assembly: GCA_026545765.1. NCBI lineage: Eukaryota > Viridiplantae > Streptophyta > Magnoliopsida > Lamiales > Plantaginaceae > Plantago > Plantago major. The sequence continues at coordinate 89,553,094 of CM048842.1, forward strand.
AATCTAAGTGATAGCAATCTCAAAGTTAATTTACTAAATTTTAACATTATACTAATTAACTAGTAATACTAATTTGATATATATACTTAACATTAAACTAGTCGAAATTAACAAAATTTTCAAATTTGTCAAAAAATTAGGGTTTCAAAACATTAATCATAATACATATGCAAAAACATCAAACATGAAAATCAAGCTTAATCAATTAAACATCAAACATGATTTTCCATGCTTAATCAATCAAACATCAAACACTAAATCAATTTCACAACAAAATCAATCAATTAACAACCCCAAGCTTAACCCACTACTTCATATAACATATACTAGCTACAATAATTGTTTACAAACATACAATTGATCAAAATTATAAAAAATCCCAAATTTAGAATAGTTAGGGTTTAGCCTATTACCTTCAAATTGTGGTAAAAATAGCCGAAGAAGGATGAAATTGATCGACCACCCAAGCTCCTTATCCCACGAGCTTCGAATTGATACCAAGATTGGCCGGAATGGTGGAGTTTTGGCCGGAAAATGGAGAAAAACGAAAGAGGAGAAGAGAGGAGGAAGAAATGAAGCAGAAGAAAAAATGGTGGAAATGGGGCTTCTGCCCTGATTTCTACTATTTTGGGGCGACGGATCGCTATCCGTCGCTAAGACGGATAGCGATCTGTCGCTAGGACCGACGGATAATCTATCCGTCGGTAACAATTTCTTTTTTATTTTTTATTTTAAAAAAAATAGCGACGGATAAATTATCCATCGCTATTTTTTTATTTTTAAATTAAATTTTAATTAAAATTAAAAACGTTACGACGGATAATATTATCCATCGCTAACAGAGCGACGAATAATTTTATCCGTCGTAACATTTTTAATTTTTTTTTATATATTAAAAGTCAATACAATAGCGATGGATAAAAGTAATCCGTCGCTAACAGAGCGACGGATAGTTTTATCCGTCGCTCTGTAGCGACGGATTACTTTTATCCGTCGCTACGGGTAGCGACGGATTACCCTTAGCGATTCGTCGCTAAGGCTTGTAGTGATGGTGGTGCGGTGGAGGTAGTGGTGGTGCGGTGGAGGGTGGTGGTGGTGGAAGTGGTGGAGGATGGAGGATGAAAGGTGGTGGTGGAAGTGGTGGAGAATGGATCTACTGCAGGAAGAAGACGGTGAGAATGGATCTGCTGAATGGTGGCTATGAGATGTTTTATTAGAGTTTTTAGGGTTCTAGCGACGGATAGATTTATCCGTCGCTATTTAACGACGGATAGATCTATCCGTCGTTACCTTTCTTTCTTTCTTTTTTTTAAATTAATTATTTAACGACGGATAAATCTATCCGTCGTTAAATTCACGACGGATAAATCTATCCGTCGTTACCTTTCTTTCTTTTTTTTAAAAAAAATAATTACTTAACGACGGATAATCTATCCGTCGTGAAAAATACTATTTTTTGGTTTTTTTTAAAAAAAGTCAACAAAAATTAGGGACGGATAGATTATCCGTCGCTATTTAGCGACGGATAGTTATCCGTCGCTAAAATGACCGATCCATGGTTAAGGGGCGACGGATTCCTATCCGTCGCCCCTTTCCGTCGCTATATAGCAGAATTCTTGTAGTGACTATGTGCGATTTAATTAGTTATACTTTTAGGGTATTTTTCTCTGCGTAAATTTGAAATCTGACCACAATCGGGCAAGAAAGTATAGAAAGGAAAGAGGGAAAAAGCGTAATGCCATAGTCCAATTCGGTAGGTTGAAATATGGGGAAGAAATCAAATCTACGCGAGTTCCAATTATAACACTTCGCAGCACAAATAAGAGTCGCGTTGAAACGTAGTATCTCTTGAAAACTTGTCCAATTAGCAATAACATCAAAAACATGAAAAAATCGATCATGGGGTGGGCTCCCACCACACCAGTGTCTCATAGACCGCATACATATTGACAATAGTTCTATAATTGCTCGAACGTTCCCTAAGTCTCACATTTTATCGGTCTCAATTCAATCATATTCTCCAGTTGAGCTATTGTTCTCTTCATCTGAAATTCCATTAATTTCAGTTCATTCCAGTTCTACTTAGGCTATGTTCTCTTCGTATGCAAACTCATTCAGTTCAGTTCAGCTTTGCTTAGTTATATTTTATACTACAATTCAGTTCAGCTCAGTTCAGATCAGTTAAGTTCAGACGAAGAGAACATAGTCTTATTTGTTTTTATACTACAATTCAGTTCAGTTCAGTTCAATTCCCACTACAAGAAAATCCGGAAAATCCGACATTATGGGGCGACGGATTTTATCCGTCGCCCCATAACGACGGATCGCTAATTGGGGCGACGGATTCTATCCGTCGCTAAATTGGGCGACGGATAATAATTATCCATCGCCCAAGTTTGACTTTAAAAAAAAAAAAAAGGAAATTATTAACGACGGATAATTTTATCCGTTGTTAATATTTTGATTTTAAAAAAAAACAAACAAACTGGGCGACGGATACCTATCCGTCGGCCCAGTTTTCATATGTTCGGACAGAGAGCAGAATCTCTCATTTTCTTCATCTTCTTCATTCTTCCATCCTCATTTTCTTCTTCTCCTCAATCTGTTTTCCGGCCAATCATCCTTATTCCGGCCAATCTTGGTGCCTAATCGAAGCTCGTGTGACAAGGAGTTTGATTCTTCAATCAATTTCATATTTCTACCGATTAATCAAGGTATTTTGGCTAAAACCCTAGTTTTTAAAAATTTGGAAATTTTGTTTATTTTGATTAATTTGAGCAATTATATGTATATATGATAAGTATGTTGTAGTTAGTTTAGTTAATTTCATCAATTATATGTAATTTGTTCAATTTGATATATATATATATATATATATATATATATATATATATATATATATATGTATGTATGTATGTAATTTGATAGTTAATTTAGTTAATGATATGTATATATGATAGGTATGATATGAATGTATGTAGTATGTAAAGTTTGGTATGTATGAATGTATGTAGTTAGTTTGATTTGTGTGTTAAGTATATATAGTTAGTTTAGTTAATTTGATATGTTTGTTAAGTATAGAAGTATGTAGTTTTGATTTGATAAATTTGTATGTTAATTAGTACGTAATTTGATATGAATATATGTAGTACTTCGATATGTATAGAGTAATTAGTTAATTTGATATGTAGTTAAGTATATAATATATGTACTAAGAGGTTGAAATGGTTAAAATATATGCCCAATTTTGTAACATATCGAACACTTAATTAATAATTAATTTATAAGGAACATATAATAATTAACAATTAACATCCACAATCTTCTTATCCGAATTGAAATCGATCTAATAAATTAAATACGATCTAATCAATTGGAACGTGTCAGGTTAAAAATAAAGTATACAATGAATTCCGACCGTTCATGAAAATGGCAGAGTTTCTAGGAGTTTTGTAGAAGGGGTTAAAGGTTTCATCTCGTTTGCCATGGGACGTCCGGTTTGTGCAACTGGGGGTAGATAAAGTGTCCTTGCACATTGGAAACCTGCAGAAACAAGCAATTTTTTACGCCTACAGCAGTATTCGAGCACTTGCGACGTTACGGATTCATGCCTGAGTATCATGTATGGATTCATCACGGTGAGGAAGCACCGTCCATGGCATACCTCCAATGGAGGGAGAGGCGGGGTTTGGGGCCACCTATCGAGTGCCTTTCTACTTGTCGGAACATGTGTATGGTGTATTGGGAGGAGGATGTAGATCTGTTGGAATGCAAGTTCTGTGGTAGGGAGCGTCACAAGTGATGAGGAGGATCGTGCATGAGAATGAGGAGTTTCATCCGTTTTGTCTCTAGGCTTGTATAACTAGTAATCATTAGTTGATATATATATGAAACCAAACATTATGGTAAAATTGAAGCTGATGTAACTTATATTATGTAATGCCGTAACAATTGATTGGATCTAATATAACTTATATTGCGTAGCAATTGATTGAATTATTGTGAAAATGATTTATTATCGTAAATGAAAGACCTCGATCTAATGAGTTCAAACGTGTCAGGTTATTATCTAATTATTCAATGAATACCGATCGTTCATGGATGTATTGTCGTACTCTCAATGGCAGAGTTCAATGGAGTTTTCTGAAAGGGGTTGAAGGTTTCATTGCATTTGCAATGTCAAATCCGACTTGTGTAAAGGATGGGTTGATAAAGTGCCCTTATGCAATGAAACAGTGCAGAAACAAGCAATACGTGGCTCCTAAAGCGGTAGTCCAGCACTTGAGGAAAAATGGATTCCTGCCTGGGTATCAGGTATGGAATCATCATGGTGAGGAAGCAACACCGTCCAATACATATGACCAAACAGACATCGTGGAAGGAAGAGATAAAATGAACAAGTCGGGGAACAAAGTACATCTGAAGGCGATGCTCTTCGAGCTCGAGTCGAACAAATGGTGTATGATGCTGTAGGGCAGAGTTCAGGGACACAACTAACACTAAAACCGAGGTGGAGGTGGAGGAACCACCGAATCCCGAGGATCAGTTGTTCTTTGACTTGTTAGAATCATCAAGGAAGCCGGTTTATCCGGGGCGTAAGCTCACTGAGTTGTCTTTGTTGGCTCGGCTAATGAGTTGTAAGGCTAACGGCCAGCAATCTGAAACGAGCTTCAATGAATGGGTTGACGTAATGTCGGACCTTTGTCCTGAAGAAAACCTAGTTCCCACCAACTTTTACCAAGCGAAGAAAAAGATGCGGGGTTTAGGGATGCCTGTGGTAACCATAGACTGTTGTCCGAAAATGTGCATGATATATTGGGAGGAGGATGCAGATCTAATAGAGTGCAAGTTCTGTGGTAAGGAACGGTACAAGCGCTACAAGGAGGGGGCTGCAAAGAAACGAAGAAGAAAAATCTCCCACATAAGAAAATGTGGTACTTCCCTCTAGCACCTCGTTTGAAAAGATTATATGCTTCAAGTGCTTTTGCGGAAAAAATGCGGTGACACAAGGAGCGAGTAATCTCGGATAATGCAGAAGATGGTAGAATGGACCATCCAGCAGACTCACCCGCATGAAAATCGTTTGACAAGACATATCCAGAGTTTGCAGCCGAATCTAGAAATGTACGATTGGGACTTTGTACGGATGATTTTAACCCGTTCGGGAGTGAACGTAAATACTCTTGTTGGCCAGTTATGCTCACACCGTACAATCTGCCCCCCGGTGAGTGCATGAAGGAGCCATTCATGTTTCTGACTGCGTTGGTGCCTGGGCCGAAAGATCTTGGACTGACATTGGATGTTTTCTTGCAACCCCTAATCAAGGAGCTGATCGAGTTGTGGACGGATGGTATCCCTGCATATGATGTGTCGACAAAAAAGAACTTCACCTTGAGAGCAGCTCTTCTTTGGACCGTGAGTGACTTCCCTGCGTACTCCATGCTATCTGGAAGGAAAACCGCAGGAAAATATGCATGTCCACATTGCTTGGAGGATACAGATGCATTTAGACTGAAGGGTAGTGGAAATTTTTGTTGGTTTGATTGTCATCGTAGGCTGCTAGAAAGTGACCATCCGTTCAGGAAGAACAAGGATCAATTCTTGAAAAATAAAGTAGTCAACAAAAAGCCCGACAAGACTTCTTGGTGCACAAATTCTTGCGAGATTGATAGGTTGGGTCTTATGAAGGTCATCTTGAACTTGGGTGGATGAAGCATAACGAGAAAATTGGTAAAACATGTGGTTGGAGGAAGAGAAGCATCTTACGGGACTTGCCTTCTTGAGCTCTTCTTATCCGTCACAACTTAGATTTCATGCACATTGAGAAGAACGTGTTCGAGAACTTATTCAATACACTTTGCAACATTGAGGGAAAAACAAAGGACCATGCGAAGTCTAGATCCGAGTTGTCCACGTGGTGTAAAAGGCCTGAGTTAACAAAGAAGGATGAGAATGGTAAGTGGCGAAGCGTGCTACACATTGACAACGCTTCTAGGTCAATTTTGTTTGATTGGGTGAGGGCATTGAGTTTCCCAGATAATTACGCCTCAAATTTAGAGAGGTGTGTGGATTTGAAGAAGACAAAGGTTTATGGGATGAAGAGCCACGACTGTCATGTGTTCATGGAGAGGCTTAACCCGGTAGCATTTCGAGAGCTGCTTCCGAAACACGTATGGACTGCTATCACCGAGTTGAGCTTATTTTTCAAAAATTTAGGCACAAGGGTGGTTCATGATAAAGTGTTGGAAAATCTTGAAAGGAACATACCATTGATTATATGCAAGCTCGAGCGTATCTTTCCACCGAGCTGGTTTGATTCTATGGAGCACTTGTCGGTTCACCTTCCTCATGAAGCGAGACTTGCTGGACCGGTTCAGTATCGATGGATGTATCCATTCGAGAGGTACTTGGGGAAATTGAAGAAGTATGTCAATAACAAAGGTAAACCTGAAGGTTCGATTGCCAATGCCTACCTTCGAGAGGAAGCGCAACCTTCGCTCTTATTACTTTGACGAACACGTCCCTACGAAGACATCAAGGCGGCTCAAACGCAGACATTCGTAGTTCAAGCGGATGATGAGTTTTCCTATCTGCCTCGTGGTATCGGGAGACCTCTTAGTGCGACTAAGAAAGAATATCTTACGGATAAAGAGATGAAAGCAGCTCAATATTATGTCCTCACGAATTGTGCTGAGGTTGACCAGTATATGGTACTATTTGCGAGGTGAGCAACCATTTATTTAAATTTTAATATAGCTACGCAAGTCTCTACTTCAATTATAGACTTATCATCGAATCAATCTTTGCAGTTTTTTCAAAAAGCGTTGTTTGGAAGAAAATCCTCAGATGACAGAGGATACAATAGAGGAACTACTTGACTCTAAAATTCCTACAGAATTTCCAGATTGGTTTCGAGCGTATGTCCGGAATCCAATTAATAATGTCACATGCATATACTTAAAGGCTCTCGCAGAAGGGCCATTCAAAAAGGTCTACACATTCCCAGGTTATATAGTCAATGGCCTTAGGTTCCACACGACTGAATGTAACACGGCCATGGCAACAAGCAACTCCGGGGTGTGTGTTAAGGGTGCAGAAGATTATGGAGACGCTACTTTGTTTGATTTCCACGGCAAGCTAAAACGAATTGTGAGGATTGAATATTCTGGCTTGCCATTGAAATGAACCTTCTTGTTTGATGTTGAGTGGTATGATCCTAATCCAGGAGGTATGAGGAAGAACGAGCAGTATGAAATGGTTGATGTGAACCAAAAGAGCAGCCGTGGCTCTACCAGTTAGCACAGACACATGCTGGAGGACAACCACGACGATTGTCCCTACCTCGTGTTCGATCCAAACCATCCCAACGTCACGTGGGACGGCTTGCTAGTGATTTTCCCTGATGGTCCTGCCAAGTAAGTATTATACATTCTTCTTAAATATGTAAAACATAACTTATAATGATAGTTGACAAGTATAAATTGTTGTACTAAAGTAATATATATTCGTTTCTTGTATCTTATACATTGACAACAGCTTATGGCCTCGGGAGGTGCACAACAAACTAGGTGACATCTTCCTGAGGGGAGAGAGCCACCCAAGGCGGTGGTGAGTGTTGGAGCCACATCTCGGAGCGCATGAGGGCCGAGTACTTCGATGAGCTGAGGGTAAGTTAAAATATGGCATTCCTTCGTTTGAAATTATAATCGTTTTAATATGAGTGGTATGTTAGCCACTGTATGTGAGTGGTATGTTAGCCACTTTATTTGGGTGATATGTTAGTCACCATTGTGTTAGTAAAATTTAGGACAATGTGAGTGGTATGTTAGCCACTTTGTTTGGGTGATATGTTAGTCACCATATCTGTTATGTTGTTGTATCTTGTTAAATTGATGTAACATGGTGAGGTTATACATGTACAGGTTGATGTAGCGGAGTGGGCCCTTTGGGATGCCTACTGGCGCCGAACTGATGTCCAGGACGTTGCCTATACCAACAGGCGGAACCGGGGATCCCAGTCTGATACGGTAGGAAGGGCCGTTCACCACCTTGGGAGGCGATCTACTGTCACTGATTATTATCAATCGGTGCGTATATATATGTTTTTGCAATCTAGCATTACGTGTATGTATGAAGTCTCTGCTGCTCTATTACTTGTAGATGATAAATTGCTGACTAGATCTGGTTTGATTCAGGTGGCACGGGGGGAGGTGACATCCAAGTATGCCATCTTCAAGAAGGCCAAGCAGAAGGGCGGGGTATGGACCAACTGTCGGGCCTCGTCTATTGCGGTATGTTTATGTTGCTTAAAGTTCATATTTGTACACTATTACAAGTTAATTTTTAAAAACAGTAACTGATTATGATATCTGCTATTTACGATTTCAGGCTGAGGTTGATGCTCAGGTGGCGAGGCAGGAGGACGAGACGGGTGATGTGTTGTCAACTGAACAAGTTGACAACATCTTCCTAGAGGTCAACAAACCGGACAAGAAAGGACGAATATATGGACTCGGGAGCCTCGGTTTGAGCACAGCTAGTCCGGTGCTCCTCATCATCATCCCAGTGATCAGACGTCCGGTTTACACGCAGACTGTGTCTCGAAATGGCAAATGCAGGTCCGGGAATATGTTGCAGCTCTAACTCAAGAGATGCAGCATGCCGCCCAAGAACAAAGGGAGGAGAACGAGCGCCTTCGGTTACAGATGGAGCAGTTCATGTGATAGTTCCGCCATCACCCACCCCCGTCTCATAGCTAGTTAGTTATGTATCTGTATGTTCGGATTTTTTTTCATATTTACACTTGTGTAGATAATTTCTCCAGCTCCGGATATTACTTTTTTTATTCAAAATTTATTTAAATATTTTCCGTATTATTCATTTATTATCAAATATTATATTAATTAAATAGGTGAACTACGAAAAATAGGGATTAATATGAAATAAATAGTGACGGATTAATAGTGACGGATTCACAGTGACGGAATTAGTGACGGAATTTCAGATTCCGTCACGGATTCCAATAAAATGTTGGACGACGGATAGAATCTATCCGTCGTTATATTTAGCGGATAGAATCTATTTCGATTAAAAAAAAGTCAAATATATAATCCGTCGCGAATTGGACGACGGATTATCTATCCGTCGGCCCAACTCCAGCGGGGCGACGGATTTTTTATCCGTCGCCAGGGCTGGGGCGACAGATCGTTGGGCTGAAGCGACGGATCTATCCGGCGCCCCAGCCCAGTTTTTTTGTAGTGTCCATTCAGTTCAGTTCAATTCAGATCAGTTCAGTTCGGTTCAGATCAGTTCAGTTCTCTTCGTCTGAGAACAGAGCCTTAATCCCTAATCAAAGAGTAGATTTACTTAGAAGTTAGAACTAGACTTAGTTATATATCTCAACATAATATTGATCATAATACAAATATCAATTTCAATATATGTTTTACATCCTTAAAAACGTGATACATTCGGAGTCTCTAGCAGATGTTTGGCATATTCCGACCGTTTCAAAATATTTTAAAACATAAAATGTGAAAAATATAAAGAACAAAGTGATTAAAACATTTTCAAATTTCTAAAAAAAAAAAACATTTTCAAATACTGTGTTCATTTCATCCTAATAACCTGAAATAACCAAAACTCTTCCATCATTATGTAATCCGTTTTTCGGTGAGATTTTAAACAATCATCATCGTACTCATGACATGGATCTTATTAAGCCATACCAAAATTTGTCGTGTCGATAAGTTGTCATTCGGCCCAAATGAAACATAATTAATTTGCCCCTTGGAAAGGGTACAGGGGCAGGGACGAGAAATTACTCCCCACAATCTTTTTCTTTTTCAGATCATTTTAACACTTCAAAGTTCAAATCAATATTACCAGGTTTATAATATGGATCAGTAGTATATCTTATTGGTCACGGGTTTCAAAATCGGGAGAAATAATGTTTGATTTATAACTCATTGAGTATGGTTACACACCACACACCAAAGGTACGCTTCTTCACTTGGCTAAGTTTACATGATAGGTTACCAACGAGATCCCACTTAGCCAAACAATAACAACTCCTTTCCGACTGCTACTCAGAAAGAGCCTTAAACTTTAAATCATCTGCTTTTTACTTGCCCAGCTTTTTTGGAAATCAGGAAACGTTATGTTCCTTCCAACTTAACTAATGAATCCTCTACTATCGCGTCAATCTTATTTTTGCTCCCTTTCTATAGCCCTCAACAAATTCTCTTTCTCAATTGTTGTTGGCTAATCTGGACCACTAGAATTTATTTGATTTTTAGACTGGAAAAAATTGATATTTATAAATTAAATATTGGTCTGTCGAACCTCCAAAATGATGTTTTTACCAAATTTCCTTCCTCAACTCCTAACTCTCTTTCTTCTTCTACAATTCTTTTTAAATGGAACACTCCTCTCCGTTTCACAAGTATTAATACTAATGGTTCAGCTCTGGGTAACCCAGGTCATGCAAGTATTGGTTGTATCCTTAGAAAACATGCGAGTACGTTCATTAGAGCGGCCGCCAGCTACATTGGTATCACTGATAATAACACGGCATAATTTTGGGCCATTCGGCTAGGACTTCAGATGGCTAGAGCGTTAAATTTAAATTATGTGGTTATCTCACTTTGCTATTTCTTGTATTAACAGGACACTTTGCTATTTCACAGTTCCAGGATGTTATTGTTACTTTTGTCTATCGAGAAGCAAACCAACCTGCAGATGCCCTTGCAAAATGTGGTAGCGGACCTTTACACAAGAATTTCCAAGAAGATCTTTTGAAGAAGAAACCAAGTAAAGTGGCATTTATTTGGGATACTTACCCTAGTTGGTTAGAATCTTTTGTTAAACAAGATGTTTCTTCATTTTCTCGTGCTGTAACTTCGAACTCGTGTTGTAACCCTGTTATTTTGTAATTTAATTTGATCTAGTAATTTCAAAAAAAAAAAAAAAAACTCATTGAGTATGAGTTTGTCTTACCTTATTACGGTTTAACCGGTCTTGCATAGTTTAAAATATTACGTGAGACCGTAAAGTTAATCGGTACACAAATGTAGCAGCTGTAGTTAAAACCTTAAATTAATTTAAATGTTTTTAATTTGGTTTTTCATAATTTTAGTTCTTCTGCTGCAAAATTATTCCTGTTTTTCAATAGAATCCCTTTCAATTAAAACAAATTTCACCATCATCACTATAAACAAAGTACCATTACTAATAAAAAATAAGCTTCAATCTCAAAAATCTAAACACTCCATATATCAAATAACTTTATCATCAGTTTCCTGTGAAACGACGACGAAACCGGCATTTGATGTTGAACACTTAGTGTAAAACCCGAGACAATGAAGCTAAAATCAATTATCCCGGGAGATTCTTCCATATAGAGGGGTGGTGTATGAGTATATCTGGTGGAATTTATTAAGTCACCTGGATCATTTTCAACCACCACGGCGTATACAACTTACGAGTAAACCGGTAATTTTTCCGATCATCCCTCACCTGGAAGCTCCTCTATTCAACATCTCCTTATACCTGATAATCGAGTCCAACCTCTGCAACTTCAACTGCTGCCTAAACTTGTTAATAAAATCATCCGCCCTCTCATCCACCGCATCATCACCAAGCGCCGCCGTACTCTCCCTCACCGTCTCCGGTCGCCGCTGCTGGTACACCACCTCCTCCGCCTCCACCGGCGGCAGTTTCTCACTCACCGACCTCTTCAGCACCTTTTTCTTCACCTGCTCCTTCACCGTCTCCGACTTCGTCCGAACAACCCGCTCATAAACCGGTTCCTCACAGTGGATCGGGTCGGGTTGCGGGTCGGGTCGGACGGAGAGCTTGATCGACTTGACTCGTTCGATAATTGAGGGAGGTCGGGTGGGTTCTGGATCGGATCGGTTGATGGAATTGGACCGGTCGAAGAGGCGGATTAGGGGCGGGTATTGTTGCTTTTTGTCAGGGTTGAGGAAGAAAATGGCGAGGATTGTGAGGTTGAGGAAGCAGAAGAGGACTGTTGGTGTGAACCAGCTGGTCATGGTTTCCAGACCTTCCATGGATTTCTTTTTTGTGTGTGAGAGTGAAGATGATGATGGTGTGTGAATTTGTTGGGTATGATTGGATTATATGAAATGGAGAGAGAGTTTGGTGGGTTTATATAGGCGCTGGTTGTGAGTGACTTGCAAGTGGCTGATATATATTTTAATAAGTTGACTTCACATGTACTAGTCTTTCTCTACCGAGATAGGATGGAAACGAAGTGGAAGAGGTAAAAATATACGGATTGTTGTAACGTATTTAATTAAAAAAATCGTATATTTAGTCATAGATATAACTTAAAAAAAGATGAATATAATACAATTATAATGAACTGCAGATTCCAAAATGGTGTATTTTGCTCTAAATATTGCTGAAGATATTGACTGCTATGAGCCTGACAATTATCATAGAGCTATAAGTTGCTCATAAAAGGATAATTGGTGCATAGCTATGACTGAAGTTGTGAAGGAAGCTATTTGGCCGAAGGGAATACTTAGTCAATTTAGTGTAATGCATACATCATTTACTATCAACTGTGATAGTCAGTGCTATACATTTGTCAAAGCATCGGGCTTATCATGACAGGTCAAAGCATATTGATGTCAAATTTCATTTTGTGAGAGATGAAGTAGAGAAGGGTATTATTAGTGTAGCGAAGATACACACTGATATAAATCATGCAGATAGGTTTACTAAGTCAATTTTTGTGATGAAGTTCAGATCTTATCTTAGTTCTATCAAATTGATGGAAGGAAGGGTTGTATCGTAATTTTAGGGATACTGAGGTTGTCAGATATAAAGCTAAGGTGGAGAATTGTGAGCTGGATTAGCTTGATATCTATTGAATGAAGCATTGGTGTTATGAAGACACTGAAGAATGAATGAAGCTAAAGACTGGTGTTATCAGGATACTTGATGTGTTGTGCTTGGTGTTGCGGATACACTGAAGGAGACACGGATAACACAATAAGTGATGACAAGGGTATGCTGACGTGTTATATTCCTATTGGCTCTAGTGACTTGGAGGGAGAATTAGTTAGTTATGTAACTAACTTGCATATTTTGTTCCTTGATAAAAGTTGGAGCGGTTTTCATCGATTTGGAGTATATAAGCATGATTGTAACCGTTTAGCTCAGAGATTCATTCATCATCATTGTAAACCATTTCTTGTAGAGCAATTCTTTGGTTTATGTAGAGAGCAGTTAGGCGAATAACATAGTAGCTAGAAGCTTGAAACTCTCGTTTGATTCGTGCTTGGTAATTTGTTTCTTGTTTATATAGTGGAAACCTGGCAATCTCCGTGGATGTAGGTGAAAACCGAACCACGTAAATTGATGTGTTGTTTGTTCGATTGTTGATTTGTTTGGTTTTGTGTTCTTGAGTCGATTGGGGTTGATTGATCGATTTGTAGAGGTATTCGTTATAAAATAGAGCTCCGACATTATTAATAGAAACTTGTGAAATTTCATACGGCCAAAAATAGATTATCGTTTTATTCCAACTCAATTTTACTTCAGGCCATCTAAAGGATTCACATACAGAAATGGATTCAAATCTCCATCAAATTCCAGCTTGAAATTATATGGGAGCATATAACTCTTATTAGAATTTGGCCTTGAATATGCAACTTGACTACTTGATCATCACATAGTAACCATATATATTTGGCCAAAGTGATTCCACCACGAGACATCCTGGATAAGAGCAATTTCTACCCGGCACGAAGCTGCACCTGCAAATATGGAATGGAATACGTAATTTGGTACTTTCTATGGAGACGGGATTAACATCGTATACTTAATTTTAAAAAAATGCATATATAATATACCGATATTACCCTTTGTAATACATGCATTACCAAACACGTGTTTACTTGTAACAAAATAGGGAAAAATCCATTTTGAGTACCTTAAGTTGTGACAGTTAAGTTTTGGTACCTTAAGTTGTGACCGTTCAATTTTGGTACCTTAAGTTGTGTATTCGTCCAATTTTGGTACTCCGTTAGTCAAACTTAACGGAACCGTTAATTTTGACCGAATTAGTAAGAATTAGCGTGTATTAGTCGATTTTCCATCAAGTCGGCGCGTGAACTACACGCACTCCTAATAAAATAATAATAAATTTTAATTAAAAATTAGTAATATTCTATTAATAAATTTTAATTAAAAAATTATTAATATTATTTAATTTTCCATTGATCATGAAACTTTCTTATTAATATTAGTCGATTTTCCATTGATGATGAATTAATCTTTTTTATTAAAATTTATTAATATTAATTATTTTTAAAAAAATATATTAGTCGATTTTCATTGACGATGAATTAACTTTTTTATTAAAATTTATTAATATTTTATTAATATTATTAATCTTTATCATTGATCATAATTTTTTTAAATCAAAATTTATTAATATTAATATTTTTTATTTATATTAGTCGATTTTTCATTGATCACGAATTAATTATTTATTTATATTAGTCAATTTTTCATTAATCATGAATTATTTTTTTAAAATTTATTAATAATTTTTTAATTAATATTACTAGATTTTTCATTGATCATGAATTAATTTTTTAATTAAAACTTATTAATATTTTATTAAGAGCGCATTTAATTCACGTGTCGACTTGATGGAAAATCGACTAATTCACGCTAACTCTTACTAATTCGGTCAAAATTAACGGTTCCGTTAAGTTTGACTAACGAATCTCAAAATTGAAATCGAAAACTTAATGCAAAATTAAACGATCATACAATTTAAAATCTAAAAAATGGATTTTTCCCTAACAAAATACATGATATTAACATAGAGTATACCCGTTTGGTGTGAACTTAAAATCTACATTTGATGGATTATAGTCCAATTTCATTTCATTTTGAATTTGTCATGGAGTTATAGTGTAGTTTGTACATCACTCACCTTCAATTCAACTGAACATAAATATAAATTTATATGGCAAATTACAACACACCCCACTTGAATTCACCGAGCTAGTGCAAAGTAATTGACGTACTCACTGTGCCATAAAACAAGAGGCTGAATAGGCTGTATACAGAAACCACCTTCAAGTATGCAGTCGCGTCATGTTAGTGTTCACATTCCACGGTTCATATCATATGATTGCAAACCGACAAATTGGATGTAATTTTCTACTCGCTTCATTAATCATTTCCAGGACTAACTAATTAAGCTCTTAAACAAAGATTATGGCCTGTGTTCACATTTGGCACACTCAATTGACTATGGTTTCTTCACCGATTTGCTTGTCCATTTATGACCTGCTAATAAACTGTAATCATAAATTCGTAATTACTCCGCATGTTCAATAGATTCTCTTTGATGCCAGGTTCCCACTAGTCCACCTTCTCAAAAATTTGACAATTGTCAACTCATCTAATTTTCTTTTTATTTTCTCATTTTTTCAACATTTTAACCTTAACCATAGTTATAGTCTAACCATGTTTCTAAATTAATTTATCTGAAAATTTTGGAAGAAATATCATATCTCGTCACAAAATTTCAGTTTAACACGTATTTCGTATAATAAAATAATTTACATAATTGCAAAAAAAATGATAAATAAAAGGAAGAAAATTGTATCTAACTTGATTCAGATCTTACATCTTCAATTAAAAAGTTAAACATGTATGCACCAGATTGAAATTGAATGAGTAAGATAAGTTGACTCCAGAAATC
Source organism: Plantago major (assembly GCA_026545765.1). Taxonomy (NCBI): domain Eukaryota; kingdom Viridiplantae; phylum Streptophyta; class Magnoliopsida; order Lamiales; family Plantaginaceae; genus Plantago; species Plantago major. The sequence goes on from CM048842.1 coordinate 89,568,848, forward strand.
CGCTTGATGTTGATGTCATTCAAAAATCTTATTCATATTTAACATAAAAGGGTACAACTTTTTGGAGCAATTGGGGCTTTCATCCTCAAAATAAAATTCTAGGTTGACGGATTTTGATTTTGAAGATTCAATTTAGAACTGAAATATTGTGACGGGGTTTGATATTTCTTCCAAAATTTTCAGATACATTAATTTAAAAAAATGGCTAGACTCTAACTATGGTTAAAGTTAAAATGTTGAAAAAATAAAAAAATAAAAAGAGAATATAAGTTGACACTTGTCAAATTTTGAAGAATGTGGACTAGTGCGATCCCCTAGCATCAAACAAATCATTTTCATCTCATTCCATTGAATTTTACCGTTTAAATTTAAATAAAATAATTAATTATAAATCATGTTGCCCATGCGTGGATTATGTATAGTGTATTATGTTACGACTAGTTACATCCTAGCATCTCGTAAGTTTTCAAGTAAGAATATTCGATCGTCGATTCTACATATCCTATCTTACCATTCAAATTTTACTTTGACACACTACGTCTCATACATTTTCCCAAACAATTTTGAGTGAGAACTGTTTGTCGCGATATGCTACAAGGCCAAATTGTTTAATTTGTAGGCTTGCTCTGCTCTTTTCCTTCAGTTAATCATATATGGGCCCGGAAACGTACAAGTCGATTTGTGAGATCTAGGGGTGAGAATTCTCGCATTGTAATGAAAGGGTGACGCGTAGTGCAGACGGTTTTCTACAAAATATTCAACCCACTTTTATAGCGACAAAATATTGAACCATGGCGGGTGAACAATTTATCAAACCACGGCGGGTGGGTTGACATTTAAGCGGGTGAATGGCGGGTGGATGGCGGGCGGGTTCAACGTATAAAATAAAATGCTATAATATGTTCGAACAAGATAATATAAGTTCCAATACGAAATAAAACACTCCATAAGCAAGTACAATCACCATACATATGTATAAGTTCTCTGTTGTGTGAAATTGGAATGAGGTCATATACTCATATTAATTCTTATTTCTTATATTTACTATATAACTATATAATAAAAAATAAAAAGATATATATAATTTACATGGGCGGTTGGGTGGCGGGTGACTTCGCCCGCACCCGCCACCCACCCGCCCGAAGCGGGTGATTAAATTTTCGACCAACGGCGGATATTTTTAAAAATTTCAACCGACGGGTGCGGTTTGCGGCGGGCGGATTGGCGGGCGGCGCGGGCGGGTTTTTTTTTTTATGTACAGCCCTAATTGTAGCAATGAGATCTGCATTGAAGTTCACTATGAATAATTGAATAGTATAATCTCACCCCTAGTTTTTTTCGTATCGGTCTCATCTTCATGTGTAAGAGATGATGTGATTTACTGTTTGTAATATGAGAGCATTCCTTATGCTCGTGTAACGTTTGATCGTGATTAATATATTTTGGCTGTTAAAAAAAAACTTCATGTGTAGAAGAATCGAACGAATTATGTTCTCCCTGATACATACAACTCAATTTACACTTATTTGTCCAAAATAAGTTGCTTGGATAAAATAAGTTGGTTTGGTAAATATTCACCTTACTTTATAAAGTCAACTTATAAGGCAATATAAAAAATAAGCTACTTAATGTAACTTGTAGAGGCCGTATGATTCAATTTCACCTTATTTGACTGAAATAAATTGATTTAATTAAATAAGTTGTTTTGGTAACGTTCACCTCCCATAAGACATACTACCACACAAAAAAAAAGTGGTTGCTTGGTATAGAGTAAGAAGTGAGTTAAATGGACATTTTTAGTTGCATGATAAATAGTAATTTAGTTAAATATGAGTTATAGAAAGTGGTGTTTTAGATAGAGTTAAATTTATAGGGCTGTTATATAGGGTTTGAGAGAAAGAATTGATGTGTGTAATAATGAAGTGGTAAATTTGAATTTTTTAAATGTTACTACCTGCATTTCAGAAAAAGTAGAAAGTACAAGTGGCCCCCCTGATTATTAGAGATTAACTGAGTGGCATATTGTAATAAAAGTGAAAGGTAGGGAGTTTTATTATTTAACTAATTTTCATAAATGGAAATTGTAACACTTTCAGTGAAACGCCGAAAACGGAAAGTTGTAACACTTTCTCTGAAATGGAGGGAGTATTTGGCTGGTTTTATCATTGTTTGATAGGTTTAATGTTGTTAGTGTGATTAAAAAAGTAAAAGAGAAAAGAGTATGATATAAAGGAAAGTATAATTGTTAAGTGGATAGAAAATTGAGTTAAAATTTAACTCGACTTGATGTCAAATGCTTGAATTTTTTTTACTTAGTTTTTGTTGTTTTAGTGGTATACCAAAAGTCCGCAATCTACACCATGTAACTCCGTTAGAAAACAAGTCACCTTACAAACACAAGTCACCCTGTAAACTAGTATTTCTTATTAAAATCAAATATCAACTACCTTATTAATTAACTTAATTAACAAACACAGTGATTCAAATCAGTAACTTTATCAATTCAAATTTCAGTCACCTTACCAATCATTTTATCAATTCCAACTTTCAGATTCCTTGCTAATCATGTCCAGTTGTAGATATCAGCCAAAACATAGCAAAAAGGAGACTCATGAAGAAGAAATGCTTTTCATGGGAATGCTTCTACTCCCATGGCACATATATGAACAAAGATGAACTCAAGAAATTCCAGAACAATGTTGCATCATCTTGTTCCTCCTTCAAAATACCTGTAGAAGCTCTATAATTTTTCAAACAATATGGTGTTAATAGCTAACAGGTTAATTCAGCGGAATATCATATTATTAAAAAAAAAAAAAATTGGTGGGTGAAAATGGAATTAAGAAAAGATCCATATGTGAATTAGAGATCAGAGTGAAAGAAAGGAGGAGAGCCGATTTGACGAATAAAAAGAAGGGCGAATTATGTGAACGGGACAAGTTATAACGCTAGCATTGGTGGGGGATATTTGAAACCAACGGTGCACATGGACCATTCGCAGAGGATCAATAATCAATATATGCATTTCTCACATAAATTTTAACCGGTTATTTTAGAACTTTAGTAACGTGTTAAAATTACATTAATCATTTGAACAGTTAGCATAAGATTTTGAACAGTTAGATTTAATGGAAAATTACATTTGCTCACTCTAATAAATTTCATAATAATATCGGGAGCCCTGACATTTGAACAATAACATATCAGTCCATTTTTTATTTTCCGAGTTGAGCATGATTTTTCCCAATTTCCCGTGGATGTAAGTTCTTCTTCATTGCAATCAACCCCTCTGAGTTTATAATAATTTTATAAATGGCCCAAATAAATTATATAACATTTTCATTTCATCTTCTTCTCCAAACCATATTTTGTTAAATATATTTCATTTTTTCTTCATCGATTATATTTCATCTTCTTCAACAAACACTTTTTCCCCTTATTTTTATAAGGAGTCGGATCGGACTCCATGTAAGATAAGGAGATGGCTCCACGTGCTCTGATTCATTATTTGGGATTCTGAGGCCATTAGAGAGTCGAATTTGAGCTCCGATGATGATGGAGCTGTTAATCTCCATTAATGGAGCTCTGCTATGAGCTCCTAATGGCGCTAATTGGAGCTTAAAGCAGCCGCTGTTAGCTCCAATTAATTAATTGGAGCTTACATCGCTTAAGCTCCAATTAAATTTTTATAAACTTAAAAGGTATTGATTTGATGTTATAATAAATAAAGGGGTTATTTACAATTTACTTTTGTAAAATCAAATTAAGGGAAAAAATTAATTACTTTCCACGTCATTATTAGCATGCCACGTAGGATATTTAAGTTGACTTTTGGACTATCGTGTTATTGATTAATTTGCATTTGATCTGATGTGTTATTGTTGAAATGTCAAGGTCCCCGATGTTATTAGGGTGTTTATCAGGGGGAGCAGGTGTAATTTTCCCTAGATATTTATAAGAGTTGTTGAGTTCACTTCGTCGGTTGGTCTAACAATGGTCTAACAATTGACTTATCCCGTAATCACATGTTTATGTAGTACACGAAAAATCTCCAATTGACCCTACTTAAGTACATAATTCTGGACCACACATGATAACTTGATAAGTATAAGTGTTTCAATTAATTGTCTTTTCTTTTTACTGTGGACAAGATGAGCCGAAACATCCGAACTTGGATATTTCATGGTATTGGTTTTCGAGTGAGATGGACATGAACATATCTATTTTCCCTTTTGTCGGCCCCATATATAACTTGATACGTGAGGGTTAGTATTAAATTAATTATGTTACGTGAAAGTTTGGCTCATACTTTATGCGTTAGGTTATTTGATCTCCAAATTAACATGCATGAAAGTCCCCCAGAGTCAATTAAAATGAGGCTTTAATTCTAAGTCGAACAGTCTCTGATTTATTTCATATTCTAACTTGTCAACTAATTAGTTACTAAACATTTCTACAAAAATCAACTAGTTTACTAGTTACATAAGTTACATAATGTATTATAAGCTACCATATCAACTAATTATGTTAAACATAACTGAGATGCAATTATATTATGGTATTACACAGAGTTTCAGTTACTCCATGACCTAATTTATTATATTCATGGAGCTAGACAAACTCAATCCCACATATATCAAAATGCAACTCGAAAAGATTGAAGCGTAGGAGTGTAGTTTTAAAAACTTTTAGATAAGGTGGGATCAGTTAACCATGTCCATGATATCAAGAGAGATATTCATTTATAAAGGCCTGGTACCCATAATCCATCCATATCCTTCGACGCCATTTTCACCCTGTTTTTTTTATTAATTGAAAATTTAAAGTGTGTAGGAGTTGGTACGTACTTAGTAGAAAAAAGTCAAGCAACTTTGTGCATATACACGATTTAGATGAAGTGAAAGGCCAAACGCGAGCTTATTATATATTATAAGCAATTGTTATTATTGTGCAAATATGTAACATCCCACATCGGTTAAAAACGGTTGTGGTGGATGATATATATGCAAACCACCACTCTTCTATAGTATTTTCACGCGCAGTGCCAGACCGCCCATCAATGACAAGAATTTTTGGGAATACAAAAAACAAATCCATGCGGGATCCGGCATAAAACGGACAATATCATACCAACGAGATGTGTATGGACCGACGAGGTTACTCATGACAGGCCCACACACATCTCGTTGGTATGATAGCCCGCACGGATTTGTTTTTTGTATTCTATGGTATGAGGCCTTTTGGGAATACAAAAAATAAATTCATGCGGAATCCGACATAAAACGGACAATATCATACCAGTGAGATGTGTATGGACCGACGAGGTTACTCATGACAGGCCCACACACATCTCGTTGGTATGATATTGTTAAGCGAGTCTGCACGATTTGTTTTTGATTTTTACCTCATACCATGTAAGAAATATTGGTTTGCATATATACAATTTACCACAACCGTTTTTAACCAAGTTGTAGCGCCCTGATTTTTAAAACACGAATTAAGGAAAATAAAAATCGCGCTAGTTCGTGAGCTTGAAAATTCGACGAACTTGAATCATAGAATTTTAAAACGTTACAAGACGCCTTGCGCGTCAAATGACTTCACATGAAAAATCTTGAAAATAATTCTTGAACTTGTAAAATATGCAGCGGAACTATAAATAGCTAAATTCTTACAACATTACAAAGTCTTTGAAATCATGAAATTTAAATATATTAAAAATATTCCTGATACTGATCACTGCTCCGGCAACACTCGACACTCCGATCGGCTCGGCTTCAAGTACCTAAAATTGATAATTTTAGCAAGGGTCAGTCGCGACCACTTGACTAAGCAAATTTCATGCATGTGCCATGACTTAAAGTTTTATCTTCAAGTCTTTTAAATCTTTTAATCTTGTTTAATGCAATGCAACTTAAGACTAAACTTGACTCTTAACACTTGAACTTGAACTTATTCAAAAACATTCTTAAACTTTACTCTTAAGTCTTAAACATGACTTGAAAATTAACTTGATCGTGAGCTCACTTGACATCGTATGTTACATCCCCAGCCGATGGTGACCGATTAACATAGATAGCCACGATTTGCTAGTTCTTTAAATGGTGACCGCTAATACATGAATAGCCACGATTCTTGGTTATTAAGCTAACGCTTAACTTGGTTGGTACGATTCTTAGGAGACCTTACTAAATTTCATTATCGATACTTGAAAATCTTTCTTGACTTAAAATTTTATTAATGTGAATGCATGATGTTAGACTCAACTTATGAATTCACCTCAAGATAAACCATTACATCACAACACTCACAAGCAGCATGCTAAACAAACAATTCCAACACACTGCCAATTATCAAACTAATACGCCATGATAAACTAGACCAAAAATAATTACAAGATACCACTAATCCAAACTTACCACACCCGAAAAGAGTAAATATTGATGCATTGGCATTGATCTAAATAAAGTAGCATACATGACAGTGCTCAAATTTAGACAAAACTCAGGAACATAACTAACACCAACAAACGCAAATATCTGGATACTGAAACGTAAATAATAATTCAACAGTTAATCATCTCATAGGTTGGATGAACCATATAGTAACTTGCATATAACATGAACTATACTTTAATCACAATCATATAAAGTAAGGTGAATGAAACTTAGAGGAACTTGCAAATATCACATGTAGCATAGTATAGATGATGAACCAAATAATCGTGGATGAGCCTTAGAGGAACTTGACTTGAGAGAAACGAACAAGAGGGACAAGAATTGAAAACAGGTTGGAAAATTAGCCCTCTGCTCTACACCAAAATTTGGATGATTAAAACATCAAAACGGAGATCCATCCGGTGACAGTTTAGAACGACGTGATAGAAATCCTCTCCCCAAAATTCAGCTTGATCCGACGGTTAACGAACAGGGAATCGATTTTAGAAGATGGTTCCGCCTTGTAGAAAATTTGCGCGCGAAAATAAGGTTTTTTGTTAAGGGTTTTTCTTTGAAAATAACTACTGTTAGGGAATGAACTTGTTAAATAAAATAGACTTGGTATTTAAATAAGTGATGAGCTGGATAAGGTCACAAGTCACAAAACTGGACCAACAACGCTTACGAACTCCGCTTTGGTGATTGGTTCACTTTAAAACGTCTAAATTTTAAATACGAATTTTTTATTCTGATCTACTCAAGCCCATTGGACCCATGAGTTTATTTCATGACACACTAGGAAGATCGGCCAAAACCAGACCGAAACGGAACCGGAAAAACCTAACCGAATTTTAGTGTTTTTTACAAATCGAAAACCAAACCGAATGAGGGTCGTTCCTGGCTTGGATTCGATTTGGTCCTGGTCAAAACCGACTTTGGACCGAAATCGCCAAAAAAGTGAAAACAAAAATAATTTTTTTGTCTTATTAACAAAGATAAGAAGGAGCTGCAAATTTGCCTTTTTAACACCCAAAAAGAAACGAAAACATAAATGAGCAATAGATTTACTATTCTTGCTCTCTCTTCTTCATCTTTTAACTCCAGCTAAACAATCCATGGGTTTTCTTTTCACTCACGTGATCCAAGTACTTTGAGCATCTTGAGACAACGAAGCCAAAGGGCGGATCTGGAAGAGGAAGGAGATGCAACAGATCTGGACGAGTAGTGGAGATGGCCGGCTGGAGACGGAGGGAGGAGACATGGTTTTGGAAAATTGAAATGGGTTTATTTTGGTGTAGTAGTACTGTAGTATATAATGGATGCTTTCTTTCACTGTATCTGCCTATGGGTTCTGAGAATATATTCAAAAAAATTACAGTTACCACCTATTTTTGGTCCAGTTCGGTTTTGGTCCGAACCGAAAACTGAAATTTTCAAATTTCTCAAATAGAGAACCGAACCGAATAGGTTTTGGGTCGGCCTGAAAACTGATTTTTCGGTCCGGTTCGGTTTGGGCCATTTTATGCTCAGCCCTAACCTACACACATCTCGTTAGTATGATATTGTCCGCTTTAGGCCGGAGTCCGCACGCATTTGTTTTTTTTTTATTCCCAAAATGCTTCATACTATAGAAGAGTGTTTGTTTGCATATATACCATTTACCACAACCGCTTTTAACCGATGTTGGATGTTACAAAATACGTCTCCAATAACTATCAACTCCTAAAATACTCCCTCCGTTCCAAAGAAATCTTTCCATTTTACTATTCTGCGATCAACTGTATTCGACTTTGACCGCAAATTACTCTTAAACTATAATACTCCCTACGTTCCTTAAATCTCTTTTCATTTTTTTTTTGCACAACTTTTAATAAGTTTGAGTAAAAAATGGGTTTATATAGATAAAATAATAAGTGTATGGTAAAAAGTAATAAAGAGAATTGATAAAGTATGAAAGAAAGAGATTAGAATATTAATAATGGAGATAGTAGGTTTCCATAAAATTAAATGGAAAGTTTTAATGAAACGTCCAAAATGAAAAAATGAAAAAATTTTAGTGAAATGGATGGAGTACTAAATAATTTAATAAAATTATATAATGAAAATTTAATTATTAAATGTTCACTATATAATTTTATTAAATTATTTACTATTATAGTTTAAGAGTAATTTGCGATTAAAGTCGAAAACAGTTGATCGGTTAAAGTAAAAATTGAAAGGTTTCTTCGGAGGGAGTAATTCATTTGAAGATAAACTTTGAAGCAATTTTTTATTACGAGTTTCGATATTTTCACCAATTAATTGATCAGGAGCACAACTTGAAGTACCGCTTGTGATCTAACAGTGTGAGTGGAATTAATTTAAATATTCTACTAGGGTATAAAGAAACTCTGAAATGTGATCTCTTGGCAAAACGAGCCTAAAATGCTCTTTCCCGATTTTAAAAATTAAAACTCATTCATTGGAAAAGACAAACATAAGGTCAGTATGTGGAAACTTGCATCAACTACCAAGTTTATTTGCACGTATAGAAAGTAGTTGGGCATTGGGCAGTATGAACGGACATCTATATATATATTTAAAATACTAGTTTTTATACAAGTAGACTCTGCTTACCACTAGCTTTTTAGCTCAATGATTTTTTTTTACCATTTACTAATAAAAAACTTGTTACGTGAATACGTAGCTTCTTAAATCAGCTAGCTGGTTAAGAAGTTACCTAAGTTAGTTTTTTTTTTTTAAAAACTCCTTATTTTTTTCATTCCGAAAATATCCCTGACCTAAATTAGAAAAAAAAGGAAGAACTACCCGTTTTTATTATTTATTATTCTCGACTTATATTTTATATTGTTGGATCTTTTGTTATACATTTTGTGTAATTGTTTGCAACTAGCATAAGGATTAATGCATTCGCATCTCTTTAAAATGCATACATGTAGTACACATCAATTACTGATTTTTTTTCATCACTAAGTTAAAATGCTCAACGAATATTTCTTTCAACTTCTGTAAAATAAGGTGAGAAAATATACTGCCGCAGAATGAGATTTTCTATATTGAAGATGTGTATAAATAGTACAAGAAGCTTGGTGGCTAAGCTACATAAAGATACCTAAATCTACAAGAATAAGGACATATCAAGAATTGAAGTCCTGTAGAAAGTCTATTCTGTTTCTACATCTAATAACTTCTGATAATTTTTATGATGTTATTAAAGTGGCGATGTAAAGTACATTGAATATATATTAGAATAATTGGACAAAATGTGATGTACTATTATTTAAAAAACTATAGACTAATAATACGATGAGAAAGGTTAAAGAAAATGAAAATAAGGTAATGCCCTTTTATGTCACTTTACAAAATACCAGCTAGCTTATCATCTAATTTGCTAAACACCCTACATTTAAAATCAATTTTCTCACTAGTTAATCACTCTAATCACCAGATTATCAAATTTAGTTAATCACCAAAATTTTACCATCACTAGTTTTGTTAAATGTAGTAGATTTGTATAGAACTTTTGTCACAATTGAATGAAAGCATTTCTTTCAATTTTTTGTATTTTCTAGCCCAAAAAAATCAAAATAAATCTATAGAAAGCAAGAAATCAATTTTGATATTTCACTCAACAGATTTCGGCTGCTGCCATCACATTCTCATTAACAATGTATCTATTATTGGTAATTGATATCAAAGAGAATCATATTCGCATATTCTTACAATATTGCCCAAGATTTAAAACATTTCAAACCCGAAAATTCAATGATTATGAACTACTAACAGTATTATAAATACAAAACGCATTAACGCAGGCAATTTCATTTGTGAACATAATTCTTAGCCACAATGATGAACATAATCAAACGTCCTCGAGGTTTCGTCCAGTGTTGTTCGCTTGCATTGCAGATCCGCCGGACTTTATGTTTCTACGAGCTTCCCTTCGCTATTAAGATCCGCTTCTTGATCTTTTTAGCCATTAATGCATGCTCAAAAGTTTGGGATGTTTATCTTCTGGTGAGCTGCAATAATAAATAATTACATCATTTTTCATTTCAAAGATCATATCCTGATAATTTTAAACGATTTTGTTTCAGCAAGAAATCGTTCGCAAGGCTGTTCCATGGATTCATCATTCATCCTCATTTCAATCCGGAAATGCTTCGTGACAACTCACAATCTGATGCTAACGAGATGCAGAATTATTTTACCATTGGGTTATGGTATTCACCACGTAGTTTTAGATTGATTATGAAATTATTTGTGATAATTGATAATCTGATTCTAACACAATTAAACGTAAATATGTTTTGCAGATTGATGTATTCATACATCACAACTGCTCAAACATAAATGGTAGCCTTAATAAGCTCTACATGTATTCATACAATGTATACTTCATCAATATGCAAACTCATGAGCAATAATGACTTATTGAGAGTTGAAGGACAAAAACCGTTGTTGGCTATAAACAACAACCTCGGTGGATTTTGGAAAGTCCGGCTATGGAGGAATAAGTTGGGTTTAAAACTCAGGGCTCTACAAGATGGAATTTACTTGATCATTGGATCGTATGGTGGAATTAAGTTGTTCTGTACTTATCATCACATTCCCTACACATTTGCTAATGTTGATAGTAAATGTGATGATTGTTTAGCAGATCTCGACGCACATTGTTACATCAGTTCTGTCTTTTTAATTATATGATTGCATAAACACCAATCTTTAGTAGTTGGCTGTCTTTTATTCCAATGTATGATTGATTAATCATCAATCCTAATGGATTATTAATTATTTTACTTGGAAAATATGAAATGCACCCTGAACCTTGCAGTCGAGTTTGGATGGATGGAGTTGAGTAGAAAGGAGCACACAATTTTAGCTAAACGAAATAATTGATTCGTAGTGGTAATCTTTTTTGCGTATTTTGTTTATGTTGATATATCGTGACTCATGTCTTATGTAGCAAAATCTGAAAACTGGAATTTTATACAATGTTTGCATATCACAAACAAAATTAAAGTGTTCATTTGGTGACTCTTGAGAAATGCTTTGCCTGTTATTGAATATTGATAACTTGGTTCATAGACATATTATTACAAATACTATATGCATGTTTGTTGTGAAAATTCTGACTTCTGAGAGTAGTTTACTTGCATGCTTTCATCAAGTGTCCCTATGCTAGATTATTAATTTGATTTTTCAGGCTTTCCACCGTCGTTACTTTATGTTAATATGGATTATATTTGGTTTATAAATTGACTGTTGTTGAAGTCTCTGCTCAAATTTGTGTGTATTTGTTGGTGTTTGTGAGCCAACCGTTATTGAATCATGCACGGTAAAGATAGATATGACCGGATGGAATTCGCGATGTATGCACAAGTTCTACTCCGCCGTCACAAGGAAAAAACATGCACATTTCAACACTACCCGCCCATCGGATTCTGCCACCATTTAAGCTCCCACAGTTGACTATGTTAAGATAAATTTCAATACTTAAATTACTTGGAACCCATCAACTGCACGGCTGGGGGTTGTGTTTGAGACGATATGGGCGTTGTATCGGCTTGGAAGCGGAAAATAATACCATTTATCGAGGACCTTAAAGTTGCAGAATGCAGTATATGGTTACGCTTTGTGGAGTGGATATGGATATTGAAAAAGGCTGGAAATTTGCAATTCCGGATGGGGACTTTTGAATGTAATTAAGGCTTTGGAGTATATCACATGTTTATCACCTGCAAGAGCTTACATTTATGAAATTTAAGTGATGAAGAGTTTGTTTCCGATGTTGGGAGAAATGGTAGTAAGTTAATAGCACACAAACTAACTAGATATTTACATATAGTTCAAGGGCACTCATACACTGCCTTCCTGATATTATCTTTTAGCTTTTCATGGTGGTATACAATGATTCATGGTAGTATACAATGAAAGTTGTTTTATTCTAGAACAAAAGGATGAAGGAATGCATTTTTCTTCAAAAAATAATTGAGTTTTTTATACCACATTTTGTTATCTATGTTTCTCTCATTTTTTAATACATTTTGCGATATGCACAATGTATTTTATGAGATACTCCCTCTCATTTCATATTTCCTCTCATATTAATTACTACCTCCACCCCGGACCAAAAAATAAATATTGAGTTGATAAAGTTGTAAATATAAGTGTATTATGTGGTGATTAATTAACTAACTGGGTAGAAATAATATTTGTCAAAAATGAAACCTAGCAGCCTCTTTGACATACATTTAAAATAGACTATTCATCCGTTAAAATGTTTCAGGGTATTTGTTTTGTATATTCTACAGTAAAAATTTTAACTCAATTTTTTCTCCACTAAACAATCATCATTCTCTTTCTATCCTACTCTTACTTCCTCTTTACTTTTTTTATCCAACTAACAATCATAACACAATCAAACAACATTTAAACCAATCAAATAACATTAAAAAATCAAACATATCACTTCCTTCTTACACACCCTATAAGTTTTTAATTCTATTTCAAACACCATATTTTATAACTCACCTTTAACTTAGTTACTATTCACCAATTAAATTTTTTTCTTAGCTCACTTTTTTAACTCTATACCAAACAATCAGTAGAATCTTTGTACCAGATGCTAAAAATGGTAAAATGAAAATCTGATGAGACGATAATTTAGAGTCTCATTTGGTCCTTTTTAGCGGTCTTTGTGAGTCTTCGTTTATAGTTATCTAGTGTTTTTGTGCATTTTTATGCTTTGGTGTTTTGGTGTTGTTTTTGCAGGAATCGATAGTTTCGAGCCAAAGATGAGAAGTTGAAGTTAACAAGGCTTGCCGCGGCGAAGTATTTTGCTCGCCGCGGCGAGATTTTACGAATCTGGCATTGGAATTGCTGAAGAGGCTCGCCGCGACGAAGTAATTTGCTCGCCGCGGCGAGATTTTACGAGAGCCCCAATAAATCCATCGGGAGGAGCTCACCGCGGCGAAGGAATTGGCCCGCCGCGGCGAGATTTTGCGAATGAATCCCCTGTTTTGAAGATCGAAGCTCGCCGACGAGATACGCAGAACAAATTTTCTATTTTCCTTATTAGCTTAGAATGGGGATCTCTTCTCATACTTTCTTTTAACCTAGTTCTTAGAAAAAAGCTCCATATTCATACTTTGACATTGGGACATCATTGGAGCTTGGTTTTCATCATTGTTGAAGGATTGATATCGAATTCTTGGTAATATTTGATAATTCTCTATCGTTTATCTCTTCGATTAGTATTTTCTTTTGTTTATCGAATTGTATGAGCCTGCGTGCGATTATCAACATGTCTGTGTTTATCATATGCAATACTTCAAAATCTTTGATCTTTGCTTCTTCTATGAGTAGCTAAACCACTCCGAACACAGTAGTTATGTGACGGTTTTGCGTATTCGCTTCTAGGGTTAGGATTCGTTCATATAGGTTTGTCTAGTTCAAAATCTTCGTAAAAACCTTCAATCCAATTCGCTAGCTCAAGATTTTCTAAATCGTTTTCGGTTAAGGATCGTGGATTGACGACCCACGATTACTCTAGTTCAAAACATTCAAATGACGATTGGTTGAGGTTGGATTGATTGATTTATGTACACCGACCGTGTGACAAATATGAATGATTGCCCTAGAACGAATTAGCATTACCTGATCATTACTACTGTGTTCATCTTCTCTCATTGTTAAAACCGTTATCTGCTTTATCTTATTCTAGTTTTTAGAAACAACCAACTTACAAATCAATTTATTTTTACAAGTAACTGTTTGCTTTCAAACCGTTGTGGTAGCTTAATTGGTTCCTTAGCGAACGATCATGTGGTTAGCATTGTCTGTCTACAACAACTGCTTACTACTTGTTTTCTAAGTAATAATTTGAGCACATCAAAATTTTGATGCGGGAAATGGAAATCTTTGTACCGGATGTTAAAAACAGTAAAATAAAGACCTTGATATGGGAGAAGGAAGTAAAATGTATCATTGGGTCCGATCATAAAGGAGTTTTCATTACCCAAGTGTACCTCTAATTAATGAGGCACACTACTATATACTAGGAAATTAAAAAGAAATTGAAAAACATATTTCAATCGAATTATCAGTGATAATTTGGAAAGAGATTGTGCTCCGCAGGATTACTATATAGTATGCGCTATTGATGAGACAATAATTTAGAGTCTCATCTTACCTTTTTTATCGTCTTTTGGTTAGTCTTTGTTGGCATTTTGTAGTGTTTTTGTGCGTTTTTATGCTTTGGCACTTTGTTTGCGTTTTGTAGGATTTTTGTGTTCCAGAGGTGAAAATCGGAGTGAAAACTTGGGTTCTAGATCTTTGAATGTAGAGTAAAACGGCAAAAATGGAAGTGGATTCGGAGTTCGGACGAAGATTTGAGAGCCGTTTCAGCGAAACTTGCAAAAGTGAAGTTTTACGGAGCAATCTAAGCCATTTTGGCCATAACTCTCTCATACGATATCCGATTGACCTTATCTCAGTGGCCACGAAAATATAATTGAAAGAGCTACAATTTTCATTTTGGAAGCATCGGAAAATTCTGTCTGTAGCAAAAGTAACAGAGGTTTTAAGCTCACCGCGGCGAGATTTTGCGAGAGCAATTTGGGAGCCTAAACAGTGTCTCGCCGCGGCGAGCTATTTTCTTCGCCGCGGCGAGATTTCGCGATGGGCGATTTCTGGCCGAATTTTGGACGGATTTTCTTCGTTTTTTCTCCTATAAATTGATATCTTTCACCATAACTTCAAACATAACTTATTCTAAACCCTATTTGGGACCTAAGAACCCTAGTTTATCATTGATTGATTGATCTTTGGAGCTTGTAAGAAGGATCGGGATCGAATTCTTGGTAATTTATTGATAACTCTCTATTGTTTATCTTCAATTCGTGCTTTCTTCTGTTTATCGAATTGTATGATCTTGCATGCGATTATCACCATGTTTATGCTTGACGTATTCAATACCTTGACGTCTTTCATCTTTGCTTCCCTCATGAGTAGTTAAACCGCTCCGAACACGGTAGATGTGTGATAGTCTTGCATATTCGTTTCTAGGGTTTCAGATTCGTTCATATAGGTTTGTCTAGTTTAAAATCTTCGTAAAACCTTCAATTCAATAAACTAGTTTTAAACCTTCAAAGTTGTTTTGGTAAGGATCGTGGCATGACAACCCACGATTACTCTAGTTTTAAATATTCAAATTACAATCGGTTGAATTGAATTGATGGC
This sequence comes from Plantago major, assembly GCA_026545765.1. Lineage (NCBI taxonomy): Eukaryota > Viridiplantae > Streptophyta > Magnoliopsida > Lamiales > Plantaginaceae > Plantago > Plantago major. The sequence continues at coordinate 89,584,528 of CM048842.1, forward strand.
TTTCTGTACGCCGACCGTGTGACAAATATGAACGATTACCTTAGTATTGAATTAGCATAACCGGATCATCGCTATCGTGTTCGTTCTTCTCTCCATTGATTTTCACAAACTAGTTTTCTTTTGTTTCCTGTGTTAGGTTTAGTTTAGGTAAAAATACAAATTTTCAATCCTTGTTTTCTGCAAACATCTATGTATTTGCTCTGCATCACTATAGTGGCTTAGTTAGCTCCTTAGCGAACGATCATGTGGTTTAGCTTTGTCTGTCTATAACAACTGCTTACTACTTGTTTACTAAGTAATAATTTGAGCACATCAAATAATTTAGAATAAGGGTTTGATTTAATAATTTAGAATGTTACGTGGTCGATAGGATTCATAGACTATCCCACTCCCGTCGAAATTTGATGGGTCATATATGATCATGAACGCTGCTATCTACTCCTTGGTAACAATAACTATAACAATAATTGATTGTTTCTTATTTTTATGTAAAGGTAAAGGTAAGATTATTAGCCCATATCATGAGATGAAGTTCCGGCTCAATTTGATAGTAGACCATTCCATATATCGATCTACTTTACTATGGCGGTAAACAAGTGAGTAGGGACAATCTCTCTCAAGCCGATCTCTACCCCTTCTGATCCGAATTAAACCATGGGTCGAAACTAAATTTATTGATTTGCATAGTGAAGATAAAACAATTGACACGACAACCAATGTGGTCTATTAAGAAGTGTCCGCAACTTATGATCTAATTATATTCTTTTTTTTCATACAAGATATATAAAAAAGCTTATAATTAATGCATTACATATTTTATACTTACTCCATCATGTCACATGTTTTCAATTTGCATTTTTGGTCAACAAAATAATGTGACACAATGCACATTGACGAATAAATCATGTTAATATACTCGGCCATTTCAAACAAGAAAACTCAAAACTAATTGATGAATGAGATTCAAAATATCAACATGTCTTGATGTCTGGTCATAACAACAGATGCAAGTCAATTTGAATATGTGTAGGGTGAAGAAGAGAAAACTAATGGAGGAGTAAATAAGGAGAATGACAAACAACATGAAAATTTGAACGAAATCGATAAAGCTCAATAGCATAAATTAGCACATAACAAACTTATGAGCTCAGTTTGAATGTTAATTAAGCTAAACTCAATGTATGAAATAATTCCAACTTGGTAACTCAATTTGAAGTGTAAACTCAGCTCTAATAATTAACTAACTATAAGGATAAGATAATTACAACTTGAGCACTCAACTTGAAGAAGAATTAACTTCACTCTATTCTAACTTAGGAACTCCTCCAAGAGTAGGACAATCATAACTTAGGAACTCAAACCAACTCTAATAATGACATAATTGCAATTTGAGAACTATATGCAAATGGCAAACCACACTATATGAAGAAGAAAAAAACATTTTGAGAATGGGGTATGTAATTTCAACTTGACAACTCAATTTGAAGTATTAACCAACTATTAAGAATGATATAGTTACAACTTGAAATTTTTATTCGAATAGTTGACCACACTTTGTGGGAAAATGTTCTAATTAATAAAAGTAAAATTCCAACCTTTGAACTCAATTCGTATGGTAAATCAACTCTAATAATGTGATAATTGCAACATTGGAATTCAATTAACAGGGCACAATCGACTTCATAAATGATATAATTCCAACTTGAGAACTGAATTCGAAGGTCCAACCCACCGACATGATGACTAATATGTATACAATGAGGTGGATACTAATGTTTGAGCTAGCGTTATTTTTCTTTATTAAATTATACTCAATAATGTCAGTTTGTTTAATATTTGAAGAAATTTACATCGTGGCATCGCCACGGGTTAGTACTAGTAGATTTGTAATGAACGTGATGAATTTAATGTTCACGAAATGACTTGACTTTGTAACGACTGAAAATGATACTATGTGGTAGTTGTTCGGTAAGAACGGGATGGAAAATATACCGAACGCTTCAGTTGGGTGCAGCGGGATGAAATGAACTTGAAATTAGAAACTATTTTAAATACTTGTATTTTATAAATTCTTAATTTCTTTTAAAACTATAACTAAAAGTTCAAAAAATGATAGAAAAATTCCGAAACTTATGTCTTTAAGAATCAAAACATATTCCAAAATTGATATTTTAATCCATATACATTGAGTTTTCTTCGAATGAACTCATGCAAGTTTCGAATGATAATTTGTATGCGCTACTTTACAACCAATATACGTTGTTGCTATTATTCATTAGAGTCATAACTTGTATCTATTCTTATCCGTTTTTAAGAGTAGGTACTAGTAGTACTAAAAGTGAACATGAAGATGCAAGATAGCATACATAAATTTTAATGGTCCCAACTTCTAACAATACTAATGGGCCACAAAACACAAAAGCCACAAATGAAAAATTATAGTCAAAGATCAACTTCACTAATGAATCACAAAAAAATTGTCTAGTGAAATCAAATCAAACAAAAAGAAGACGAATTCACTTTATATCCATAGTGCAATACAAGAATTCACCGCATATCTAAATTGAAGAAATACAACATTACATTAGATGTATAATAAATCCTTTTCTACATAAAGTTTTCAACCGGTCTTCATCTCAAACAAAATGGAAGAGCTTTTGGCTTTGCGTACTGGTTTATTAATGGTTCGGCAGTTGAATCTTGATCATTTAGTTATACAGTTAGATTCTCACTATGTTGTTGATATTGTGAACAGGGACAAAGTAGTGAACTGGTGCCATAGACGTCTGTTGCAAGACATTCACTACCTTTTGTCGTTTGTCAAGGATTACAAAGTGCACTTTATCTATCGAGAGGCAAACAATGTAGCGAATATTTTGTCAAAAAATGGGTCGGGAGTTCAGCCACCGGAAATTGATGGAAATGTCTTGATACTGGAAGGATGGAGCTTTTGAATTGGGACTTAATACATGTGTGGCTTGCTCCGTTTTTAGATAAAGATTTGCATGTTCCTGTAACTCATCTCAGTTAATGAATGTTATGTTAAGTTTCAAATAAATAAATAAATAAATAAAATGGAAGTTTGAACTTTGAAGTACTACAATACTATATATGAAGTTTAGGCCCAAAATGATTTGGATCTGATTGTCGCAAATTGCAATCTGAAAGCTATGGGCTTGGCTATCCATGAGGAACCTTTTGGGCCTAGACTTTAAAACACTTTGAATTAACAGGTTTTCTATAGTCGATCGAGTGTCATGCTATTGTCGGTCGATTATGTCGACATTTGGCGTTATGCGTTCTTCTGTATCGCTAAACCGTTCTTTCTGTCGCCAATCAATTTCAGACGCTAACCGTATTTTTTTTTTAAATTTTTTTTGAAACTTTTAACTTCTCCCAAAAATTTTACTTATTAAAATTTTAACCCTCCTTCCCCACCACCCATCTTCTTCCCCAATCCACCACCACCCACCACCAACACCACCACCACCGCCACCAACACCACCACCCACCGCCACCCATCTTCTTCCCCACCACCAACATCGCACACAGCCACCAAAACCACTGTCGGAGCTTCCATGGCGGAAGCAAGAAGCTCCGAGCTTCCGCCATGGATTCCGGTGAGTTGTGGTGGTGGGTGGCTGGTGGTGGTGTTGGTGGTGAGGAAGAAGATAGGTGATTTAATTTTGATTATTGGTTTTGATTTAATTTTAATTTCAAAATTTTAATTTTGATTTTTTAATAGAGGTAATTTTTTAATATATCAAAAATAATTTTTTAAATATATTTAAATAATTTAAAAGCGGCGTAAAGAACACGTGTAGCAACACAGCATGTCTGACAGCGATATCCCATGTGATGATTAGTACGAAAGGTAATAGATTATTTGATCTCCACCGTTAAAATTTTAATTTAATATATCAAAATAGATAATTGACGTTAGTTAGGACGACACCCTGACGATAGAAGATCCCTTAATCAAAATTAGAATAAACAGCAGAGTAAGAATTTGCAAATACCACCTCATTAATTCTCAGTTCACCTGTTCACTCCGTCTCAAATGGCTACTCCACCGAGAATCCTCTTCTCCGGCGACGCCCTTGGCCGGCTCAACCAGCTCTTCAAGCGAGTTGCCTCGGTAACACTACTGAACCTCATTCCTCAATTTCTACTCGATCAATTGCTCGGTACGAAATCAGACTCTATTGATTTTTCAGGTGAACAAAGCAGCTGGTCCATTCGATGCCTTGCTGTGCGTCGGACAGTTCTTCCCTGACTCGTCGGAGCTTCTGGACGAGCTCAACGCCTATATCGACGGCGGATCGAAGATACCTATTCCGACGTATTTCATCGGCGATTACGGCGTTGGTGCGCCGAAGGTTTTGTCTGTGGTTTCCAAGGACTCGGCGAACCTAGGGTTTAAGATGGACGGGTTGAAAGTGTGTGAGAATTTGTATTGGTTGAGAGGCAGTGGAAAGTTCACTCTCTGTGGTGAGTGACTAGTTATTAACTAAATGGATAGTAGAATGTATGTATGTATGTGTGCAAGTTGTTGCTCATGTGTGTATTAAGGTGAAATGCAGTTCGTGTGGAGTGTGCGATTGGTGACGTTTTGTTGTGTTGTTTGGTGTTTACTTTGGATATCTAGTTGTATTCTGTAGCTTTGTGTATTGGTAGGGATGATGAACATGCTTGAAATGTGGTTGATGAACGAACTGTGTCGAATTGTTACCTCGTAGGTGGAAATATGATGTTATTCTTTGAGCTTTGAATATGAAACTTGGTCAACCTGTTGTATCGGCATTACTTCGGAATTCGGATAGGTCAGTCGAGTATGGATACTTGAACCGGCCGAGTGATAGAATCTTAGGATAGTTAGTAACAAACTAGTGGTTATTTTTATGGCTTTATGCATATGGTGTTGGAAGAAAGTTGATTACACTATTAGTTTTTGACTTCTCGGTTTTAGTTATATCTAAGATGCAAAGCTCTGATATCATGTTGATTCTAAGTCCTTGAGATCTAGTTTAAATCATCTGGAGAGATAGTCCCAGCTGTATAGAGGGTCTGTTTATTGTTGCATGATCTGGTAAGCTAAGGTTGATCGATCTGCTGTCCTCAATGAAGTATTACTCACCATCTAGGTAGCATGAATACTTTTCTGGCCTGGCGTATTCTACCTGCGTACGTATTTAATACGCATACTTTAAAATACTTGTGGAATACGTATTTTTTTCTTAGTTATACTTATTTGTTATCTTTTTTGATATATCTGAATCCTGAAAGAGTCCTTTTCAACAAGACTTCTTCTATTTGTCTGTAAACAGGCCAAAGTTCAAAAGATATGATTTAATAGAACTAGCCCTGACATATAATTATCCATTTCACAACATAAAATATATAGAAATACAAACGTATTTTTGACGCATTCGTATTCTAATATTTTGAATTTTAGCGTTTTCTGTATGCATATCGTATTCGTATTCGCATGCGTATTCGTATTGGTGCTTCCTAGCTCACCATATCTACTGCATGCTCTCATAGATTTGTCCACTATTGCTGCTTCATGCTTTACTTATACACATGTGGAAAATGTTACATTGCATTTCAGCCCGCTAAACAGTTTTTATACCTATTTAACATTGTATTGGAGTTTTTGTACGGTGTAATTAATAATTTCATGCACCTCAACGTTTCATTCGTTTTTCTTCTCTCTTCCTTTTGTGAGCATGGAAAGGGCAATATCCTGCATAACATATAAGTTACGGTGCTGAGCATGAAATATTTATGTACAGGTCTGACCATAACATACTTATCTGGTAGGAAGTCAAGTGGTCAACAATTTGGGACATACAGTCAAGATGATGTTGATTCACTCAGGGCATTATCGGAGGAGCCAGGAATTGTTGATATCTTCTTGTCATATCCTTTTCTTAACTTAAATTTCTCATTTTTTAACCTTGGCTCTTTTCCGTTGATTGTTATTGCATCCGATCTATTTCTTAACTGAAATTCACTAATGAATGGCCCATGGGCATCACCAATGCTGCATCTGATGTTCCTTCAGGAATTTCAGATCCTTCTGTAGGTGATTCTATTGTTTCAGAATTAGTAGCGGACATCAAGCCACGGTAAGAAGCTTTTTTTTAAATCCCTGATACATCTTTTCCTGCCAAAATTGTGGTATTATAAAGGGAATATTTATGCTTGATTCTAATACATGGTTTAGAGGGGGTGAAATAAACTACTATTTACCGAAAAAGGAGCCAGTGTTACCACACTCATGTATTTCAACAAACTAGCTAGTTTACTTTGCAGCTGCAATCATTCTTACATTTTGCCAGTTGTTGATTCTTCTCCTCGGAGTCTTGTCTTTCTTTATTTAGGTTTCTGTTTGCTAGTTTCCTTAATTGTTTGCTAGATTTTATGATGAAGTTAACTTTCTTCCCATGTTTTTCTGTGTTAGCTACCATTTTGCAGGCACCGTCGGGATCTATTATGTTCGTGAGCCGTACATCAATGCTGGTGCTGCACATATCACTCGTTTTATAGGGCTTGGTTCAGTTGGTAATAAAGACAAACAGGTGCTCTTCAATTTTCTGCTCTCTGATTCATAGATGTGACCTTGTGTTTTTATGGCGTGTGTTTAGTCTTTCCATTTGTAGATATTGCATATGTATTCAGGTTTTCTACTTTGCTCATTTTAATCGCTATTCATTGTGATTTACAACCCTTTATCTCTGTTTTTTGTTTCAGAAATTCATTCATGCACTTTCTCCTACTCCAGCATCCACAATGTCTGCTGCTGAGATTTGCACAAAACCCCCAAACACTACTGCATCTCCTTATTCAATTGAAGAGAAAGCTGGTTCTGCTGATAGAGTGACAAAGAGGGCTGGGGATAATGATTCTGACATGCAATATTGGAGGTATGATGACTCCCGGAAAAGGCAGAAACATGGAGATGGTGACAGTGAAAGGCTGTGCTTCAAATATGTATCTTCTGGGTCTTGTCCTAGAGGAGAGAGCTGCCGTTTCCGGCATGATGCGGATGCAAGGGAACAATCTATGAGGGGTGTTTGCTTTGAGTTTTTGAACAAAGGAAAATGTGAAAGAGGTCCAGATTGCACCTATAAGCATAGTTTACAAGAGGAAGGTGACAGCAGGAGATCTGGATTTGGCACAGGAAGTTCTAACAGGTCAAGGATAATTGATTTTCATATTCATATCATTAACTTGATACAAGACTAGTTAGCTAAGGGAATTCTAAGATTTCTGTAGTTGAAACATTTTTGGATTACTCCAGGTTTATCAGGAAGGATCATCTTAAAGAATAAATATTAAATGAAAACTAACTTTAAATTCTGGAAAATCAGATCATGATGTCATTGCAGACTGCCGAAATGTATATTTGTTTTTCAGGTCTAGAGAATGCTGGTTTTGTTTGTCAAGCCCCAGTGTCGAGTCGCACCTAATCACAAGTATAGGAGACCACTGCTATTCTGCGCTTGCTAAAGGGCCATTAGTCCAAGATCATGTGCTGATAATACCTGTCGAACACATACCGAGCACCCTCTCTCTAACACCTGCATGTGAAAAGGAGCTGTGTACGTTCCAGAGTAGCCTTAAGAGATACTTCAAGAGCCAAGGGAATGAAGTAGTTTTCTTTGAGTGGGTTTCTAAAAGAGGAACCCATGCAAATCTTCAGGTGCCAAAGTTTCTTCATGCTCTATCTTCTCCTCTTTTTTTACATACCCTTCAAGTTCAAATTATTTCAGCTGTTCTTTTTTCTCATCTACGATTGCGTACTGTATTTTTTTCCATGCCTTTTTTATTTGTTTTTTCTGCTGTCTACTAATGCTTGTGACTTTTTAAGTTTATGTATGATGTCGTGACTTGCTTGACTCAGAGGGCAGACACCATACTGTCCGCTGGGCAGCGAACCATATAAGTTGCAGTTGACAGTATAGAGCTTTTATACTTTTTTATCCTCTGGCTTCACTTCTAGTACTGATGGAAGCTGTGGTCGTTTTTCCGACTGCTCCAGTATTTTATATATATCTCTAGTTATATGTCCTGTATATGTCTCGATCATGTTTCTCTTAACTCCATGTAGTTTTTCTGATCCATTCAAATCAGGGAGGTCAAGCCTTTAACTTCAGTGGCTTGTTTATGTTTTTCTTCGTTTTCTTTTTCCCTTTATCTTTTTCCCTTTATCTTTTGGTGGTTATCCAAAATATTTTTGGGGCTCAATAATGAGAAAATTGTAGGTTAAAGTATTTGCATATAGAGAAGTTTATCTAACACAAGATGTTAGTTGAGCCAATAAATGATATGATGGTGCTGTATGTGCAGTTGCGAGCTCCAACTCGTGTGACAGTTAATGTGCGATTTTGAAATCTTACATCATTTTAATTTCTGCCTTTTTCTATTTTCTCTTTAGTATTTTGCGTTTTGTTAAGTAATCTCTCTTCTTGCAGGCTATTCCTGTTCCATCATCCAAAGCATCTAATGTTGAACAAATTTTTAACTTAGCTGCCAAGAAGATGGGTTTTACATTTACCGCCTTTAAAAGTAAGCTTTTTATCATTTCCTAATACATACTATTGTATTTGCTCTCAATCAATTTGAGATATCTTCATGCATAGAAAACTTGAAATTAGTGGACATTGGGAATTAGTCATTGATCAATTAGAACTTTGAAGATTGTGTTGCATGGCAACTGATTGAGTGCTTCCGGTGTTGACAAATATTTGTTTTTTTAACTCATTTTTATGTTTAATATTTACAGATGATGATAATTTGGAAGGAGGAAGATTCTCGGGTATGCATCTTGATGGAAATCAGAGTTTATTCTACGTGGAAATTCCTGGGGGCACCACCCTCTCTCATGTTGTGGAGGAAAATGAAAAATTTCCCGCTCAATTTGGCCGTGAGGTAATATGTTGATAAACTACCAAGGCTATAGCATCTCCACTTTGTAATTGATCAATTTTGGTCTTTCAGGGCTTTAGCCAGTAAAACACAACCGATAAAGTAACCACCCAATTTTTATATATTCCTTGAGTTCGGCTAGAACTAAACTGAGGAGAAACTTTTATATAGGTTCTGGCTGGGTTGTTGAACATTGCCGATAAAGCTGATTGGAGGAATACCCAGCTTAGTAAAGATGAAGAAATAAAAATGGTTGAGAGTTTCAAGAGTCGATTTGTGGAGTATGATCCAAACAGCTGAGCAGGTATAGTAGAGCAGAAGTACTTTTCTCCTTTGGTTTCTTTCTTTAAAAAAAAAAAAAAATGCATATTATTGTTAGATTGGGAGGGGCGCACTTGCTATGAGTTAGTAAGCAACCATGTACTTTTTCTGTAACACCTATGTTGATATGCTCTACTTGTTTGGCCAGAATTCTCATTCATATATTGTAAACAAGTATAACAAACTAGGTTGCCGTTCTATGCTGGCCATCTGAAATAAAATGGCAAGTGAATTGCCGGTGTCCAGATGAAATTGGTTGGAGTTTGGAGCAGCAATATTTATAGATTACAGCAGAACACATATGACCGTGTAGAGTTGCATCATGAAATGCCCAGTCATGTAACTTTAATGTGTTTGTTCAAGTTTTTAGCCTTGCGGAATCTTGTCTGCCTTTTGCTGTTAGTAGGAATTAGGATGCCAAGCCAGAGGAAATGACAACATTAGCCTTGTGTTCGGATCATCACATGATAGATTCATTCAAGTGTGTATGAATTATGTTGAAAGAGTCCATTGTGGGGTGACAATGAAACAATGTCAAAAGGTTTCTCGGTCTCATGATTTGGCTATGAAATCTGGAACAAGATTTGTAGGACCGGACCCGAAGAATGTAATACTGAATTAGCACTGATAATTTCCATCTACTTTATAATCATGCTTTGCAGATTTAATGATGAAATCATTTTAATCAAATTGAGCTCACGATTCTCCAACAATGATGTCCAAATGTAACGTCATGACACATACTCTGTGAATGAAGTTAAATGTTACAGCAATAATTTTAGTTTCTAGTCGATGTAGGGCATGTGGGTACAATATATTACTACAAGCTTCTTAAAGCCATTACTTTAGGTACAAAGAAAGTTCACTGCATTGACAATAATGTCATACTCATAAACATGTCAACATACATCCATGTGTAATGTGTTTGTTTGATACATTGCAGTAAAAGATTGTAACCCTGCACCCTTTTCAAATATCATTATTGTCAATGTACTGAGCATGAAGTAATGTCTGCATACCTTTTAGATATTTTTTGGGAAATTTCACATATGTTTTTTTAGTGTGCACTCAATCAAGAAATGATCATTTAATGTGTCAGTTATCATATACTAATACTGTATTGTGACAAGAATTGCAGTTTTGATCCTTTATGCAACTTGTCTACTTATATGACTACCATTATGAGGAAGTGAGTTTTTGAATGCATTCTATTGAAAAGTAGAACAGTAAATGATGAAGTTTTAGCCTCATCTCTGAACAAGAATTGTGATGCACAATGACTTTGAACATGAAGTTGATCATTCGTTTTACCTTTTCATTCAACAAATTGCTTTTTTGAAACATTCGTAGTAAATATGGTGTATCTGGATTGAGACTACAAGAATAACTTGGAGCGAAAATTTTCACACATTAAAGAACTATATCTGATAACTAACACATGAAAAGATGATATGCGAGCCCATGACACATTATAGGACCTTACGGCTATCATCTCGTAAACATGTGCTTCTGACTCCGACGGAGTTGGGCAGTAGGCGTGTAGACATCCATTAATTAATATCCGGATAAAGCACCCGACCTGATTATACTAGTATTTAGTTCAATCAACGCTACAATATGTAGTGCCTCATAATACTTTATAAGTTGTACATCGGTATATGAACAATACAACACATTAAAATATCGAAAATATTGTGCAAGTAGTATGATATAAAAAATCCAAGTATTGGCAGGGGAGTGTTCAAGTGTGTGTGGTTGAATGTTCTTCCTCTCCACCAATGGAAAATGGTGAGGTGTTGAATACCGGCCGACAGATGCAACTATCACCATCTATTGGTAAGGGCTGGCTAAACCTACCCCTTAACTTATTAATGCCCCATTCAAGTTTTTGTACTGGCTCTACTTTTGACCCCAGCCCATTGTGCCATAAATCACCATTATGACACTGCCATATTAAACCAAGAAAGAACTTAAAAAAAAAAAAAAAAAAAAAAAAAACTAAATATGTAATTGAAAACAAAAAAAAGTTAGTGTAAAGATTAAAGAATGTCCCCTTTTGACATTTTATTCCTTCTCAAAATGCATCGGCATGAAAGGTCATAATCTTTTCACTAAAAGTTCATTTTATATATACACACTAGATTTACGCTACAGTTCACTAAATTCATTTTATTAAAACGACTTATTAAAGTTCAGGCTTTAAACCAATCAAGTGAATATTTTGTTGGCTACTTTAAATAAAACGATTTCATCACCTTTTTCACCAAACATACCAACCACACCTCATGTTCAAAACAATAATAATATAATAATTAAATAAATTAAGGGGACGGACTTGGAATTTGAAATTCCACGTACAAAATTTATATAGACAGTGGTATGATTGTATGAGATCATTTCAGAGGTTACAAGGGACGAACTTTTAAATTATCAAACATATTATTACTCCATAATATTTTTTTCTTCAAATTTTAGGAGTCGAACGATCTCGTCCCCCTCCAAATTCCGTGATCCACTCCTAAATAGTAAATGCAAAAATCAAATACTGATCTGGTAAATCCCTAACATCTCGTGTGTGGTGAAACTTGCAAAGATGTCTGGTACCAACTTGTAATTAACTATTTCACTCCCAGTTAATCACTATTCACACACAGACAACACAAGCTGTTAATTGTCTTTTAGCCCCCAAAACAAGAAAATGTTTGTTTTTGCTGTCCATCCTTCACATGGAAACCTTTGTTTTGTACTCTCTGTTGTTTGTTGTTGTGCAATTCTCACTACTACAGTATGCCAATAATCTCTGTCAAAACCTGTTTATCTTTCACCTCCAATTATTACTATTTTAATCCACTTTAATCAGTGCAAAAAGACTAGTTTTTTTTTCCTTCCCTTTCTTGCACATGCCTCTTACTGGTACTGCTGCCATGGCATCTACTACTCCACCCAGATTTCCAAGAAAACAATGTCACTCTTTCTTGCTTATTGCTTGCCTCCCACTCTTTCTTCTTCTTGTGGGTCTCCATCCTTAGTCTCTTTTTCTTGTTATTGCTTCAAGTTATCTTTTCCCTTTTCAATTTATTGTTATTGTTGACACTCACTGAGAGAAAGAAAGAGGCAGTTTTTGTTGTTGTCTTTCTGTGTACTATGTGTTATTGCCACTCAGGTTAAGTGGGATGGATATTTTGGTGGCAAAGTTATGGGCTTTGGCTTGTTTCTTGGTGATTCAAGGATCTGTTTCTGGTAATTCTTGATTTCATCTTTCAATGCTTGTGTCGTTTTGGTTATTTAATTCTGGAAGATTTGGAATTTAATAGTTAAAGGTAGCATTGCCAATGTCATGCTTGGTGTGATGTCACATTTGTCTCCACAAAAAAGTGAATCTTGATGGATGGATTTCTTTTGTTCTGTTTTCTGCAAATTGTGGCCTAATGCAGCAGTAATAGATGTTTCTCGATTTATTTGTTCGTCGAATTCTGTAGCTAGTGAAAGATAGATCTGTTGTGAGTTAGAGTATGTAATGCAATCCTGCTAAAGTGTTGTGTCTAGCAATGTTTGTTGTGAAAGATAAACTGAAATTGTACCGACTAGTTCGTGAGATTTATTCACTCAAGTGGCTTCAGAGATGGAATAGTTTTTGGACTATATTTCATTCTGTTCATCTATGAATCAGGACTATTTGTTTAGTCCTACACTTGGTGTCTGTTTGTAAAAACTCGGGAATTTCGTGAAGTGATTGGATGAAGCAGAATAAAAGTAGAAGTGGCTTTTAAGGGAACGGGTGCTGGCAAATCTTGCTGAAAGTAGCGATGATAAGTACTTTTCGTTTCAGATTTCTTCATGCTGGATAGTCATAAGTTACTACTACTAGTAAATACATGATCTGGTGATTCTGCTACATAATCAGTTTACAATGAGCTTTTGCAAACAGCCACATAAATCATATTGCAAGAGACTTTGACTCTGTCCTGAATAATCCCTCTTCCACTGGTGAACATTGCTACAGGATTATGTATTTGGAAAAGCAGTAGGACACATGATACTACATGTTTGTGTAGACACTTGACTAGAACCCGGTTGATTTAGCATATATGATGTATACCTTAATGGATCATCTTCTTTCAATTATGTTCCTACTCTTCTTCTTCTTTCTTTCTTTCTTTCTTTTTCTTTTCCTTCGGTAAGCTTATCAATGAACTTATGATAATCTTTTTTGCTCCCTCTACAGTTAATCTGGTAGGAGAAGGAATTCCAGACATTTTATCCAATGCAACTGCACTCATTGACATATCACCAATTGGTAGGATTCCATGACTTTTAATGCTAAGCTATTCCAGCACGGATTCAAGCTTTCAAAAGAAAAAAGTGCCTTGAGTGTCCAATGAGTATGACTCTTCATTTCAGGAACAACCGTGAAACCTCCATTGGTAATGCCACCTCTCAACTCTCCCCCAACACCTGAAATGCCGGAAGGTCCCATATCTTCTACACCAACTGTTCCTTCAGTACCACCGTCACACCTTCCTGGTCCACCACCGATGAATACTGAGGACCCTACCGCAGCTGTGCCAGCAACGCCCCCTCCGGAGGATCCCCAACACTCATCCCCACCTCCCGTTGCGCTTCCACCTCCAGGTAGCTACTTTTGACACAGATCCCGTTTCATCAGATTTTATATGGTTCAAATTGATTATATTTTCAGTATGCAGCAATAGCCATTGCTCCACCACCAGACAAGCCAGGCGTGAACACATCAGCACCAGCACCTACGCCACCTAGTCCTAGCCAAACTAAACCACCTGAAAGTAATGCTCCTCCCATTCCAGTTGCTCCAGGTAGTTTTATAACAGATAAATCTTCCTTCATTAGCAGTTCCATTTTGTCATATAATTTTAGTGTCTATTTGCAAAAAGCTTCAAATCATTGTGAGATTAATTGAGCTGTTGAAGCATAATGATGTAAAAGTAGCTTTTTAAGTGAATATGGCGGTTGTTTGCAAAAAAAAGCTTACAGTATATACATAAGTTGGAAGAATCAGCATAGTAGGTGATTCTTTAAAGCCGATTCTAGTAGATTATTTTATGTTGACAGAAGCTATAGTCAGTTAGTGCAAGTATTTCAAGTTATTCTGCTTCAGAAACAATCAGTTGCAAACACTCATTTATATTATTTGAACACCTGAAATTGCAGTATCAAATACGCCTCCCTCCCCGACTATGCCACAGACTCCACCACCGTACCAACCCGTTTTGCCTAATGAACCGCCGTCTCTTCCGCCTGGTGAGCCCCATACTGCTGTTTGCACTTCACATATATTTATTTATTGAATGAGCATGTCTGATCATGAACCCAATATTTACTTATTTTTATTCGAACGCCTGGAATTGCAGTATCAAATACGCCTCCCTCCCCGAGTATGCCGCAGTCTCCACCACCCTATCACCCCGTTTTGCCTAACGAACCGCCTTCTCTTCCGCCTGGTGAGCCCCGTACTGCTGTTTGCAGTTCACATATATTTATTTATTGAACGAATATGTCTGATCAATGAGCATGAACCTGATAATTACTTATTTTTATTCGAACACCTGAAATTGCAGTATCAAATATGCCTCCCTCCCCGAGTATGCCACAGTCTCCACCACCCTACCAACCCGTTTTGCCTAAGGAACCACCTTCTCTTCCGCCTGGTGAGCCCGTACTGCTGTCTGCATTTCACATATATTTATATATTGAACGAGCATGTCTGATCATGAACCCGATAATTACTTATAGAGCCAACCACATCAGTGCCTCCAGCAATTTCCAGGAACTCTCCACCACCTGTCAAACCACAGTTGCCTGTAGAACGCCCATCCAATCCTCCAGGTAACTCTACAGAATTACACTTTGTTTAGGTTTAGAACCATTGCAATTTGTATAAAATGTATCTGAAGGGTTATCCATGTTTTTCTGTCAGAGCAAAATGCACCTCCAGCAATTTCCAAAAATGTTCCTCCGCCGGTCAAACAACCGTTGCCCGTAGAACCCCCATCTAGTCCTCCAGGTATTTTTTTAGAGAAATACACTTGCTTTAATTTAGAACCGCTGCAAGTTGCATGAAATATATCTTACTGGTTATTTTCTGGCAGAGCAAAATGTGCCTCCAGCAATATCCAGAAATGTGTCACCTCCTGTCAAACCACCGTTGCCTGTCGAACCCCCATCTATTCCTCCAGGTAATACTCGAAAGAAATTACACTTGGTTTAATTTAGAATTATTGCAATTTGTATAAAATGTATCTGACGGGTAATGTATGGCTTTCTGGCAGAGCAAAATGTACCTCCAGCTATTCCTAGAAATGTTTCACCACCTGTTCAACCCCCAGTGCCTCATAAAACCCACTCCAGTCCTCCGGGTAAAACTTGAGAAATTATGCCTGGTCTCATAACAATTATTTCAATTTGTATAAAATGTATCTGACGGATTATCTATGACTTTCTGGCAGAGCAAAATGTGCCTTCGGCATCCGCACCTCCTCCAAGCACTAGGCCACGGAAAGCTATTACGCCACTTCCTGCACCACATACAAATAAATCTTCCAATAGTTATCCTCCTGTAAGCCACTCCCCATCCAAAGGTTTGTTGAAGATCAATATGCCTTTGCAAAATAAGGGTGTGGCTACTTGCCAGTAATGCTTGCACTTCGTATGGTTCAGGTCCTCCGCCAAGCAAACCTGTTTCAAATTCGACACGGAGTCATAACATCAGTCCTGCTCCGTCCTTGCACGCTATTCCTCCTGTTTCGAGCAAACCAGGTATTGTCTTTTGTCAGAAATTTACTTGTTTACTTTTTTCATGACGTTATGGCAATAATCATATAATCCCAGCGCCAGCTCTGATGCTTATTTCTTCGCTCTTCAGCTCACATGAATCATTCCAAATCAGCTCCGATTCTTCCACACAATGCTCCTCCACCCACAGTTGCAGGTATCGGTTTCAGTTTGTACTGAGTCAGACTGTAGTTTAATGTATTGTTTCTAATATTAAAGTCAAGTGTCTAACAATCCCAAGATCAGGATCCCCAACTTCTCCAACCCCGAACATTTCCCCATCACACTCAGGGAATATTCATAACTCTCCTGCAGAAGCTCCATTTGCACCACCTTGGCCTGGGCATGCAAATAGTAAGATCACCCTTTCATTTGAAAGTGAAATATGCTCGAGTTCTTTCTTTTTTCTCCTTTTTTTTGCCTTCTAATGTTCAATTCCTAAACATGGATCATTTTCCTTTGCAAGTTTCTCCAAAATTATCTCCCCATGCATCATCACCAAGACATCCAAAAACGCGATCGCCACCACCACCACCATGGCAAGTACTACCGCCTCCGCCTCCCCAGAAAGGTAACTGTCCATCCATTGACGTAGTTTAATCTGGTCACCGAGAACATAGATTAAATCTCGGTTTCTGGATATACTTTAGATTCTTGATAAAATGAAATGTTTCGGGATATTTCAAAGTGTATGAAAATCCTACATACATAATTTATGAACTTCACAGATTGTGCGCCTCTCATATGCACCGAACCACTGACTTATGGTCCTCCTGAATATCCCTGCATCTGCGTGTTGCCAATTCAAGTGGAGCTTCGCCTTAGTGTAGCACTCTACACCTTCTTTCCTTTAGTTTCCGAGTTAGCAGCTGAGATTGCTGCTGGCGTATTCATGAAGCCAAGCCAAGTCCGCATCATGGGAGCAAATGCTGCAGAAGATAATCCAGACAAAACCATTGTCCTTGTTGATTTGGTACCCATTGGACAAAGATTTGATGATACTACGGCATATTTAACATTTCAAAGATTATGGCAGAAACAAGTCCCTATAAAACCTTCAATTTTCGGTGATTACGATGTGCTTTATGTCAGATATCCAGGTTCTGATGCTACCCTTGTTCTCATGAATCATATTTATGTGCTCGTAACTTTTTCTAACAACTTGAGTTGACTGTATGACCAGGTCTTCCACCCTCTCCACCTTTGCCGCCATCAGCCACCGGAATCGTAAGTAAGCCATATCCTGGTCATTCCACTGATCCTCTAAAGCCTATCGGTGTTGATGCAAGAGGAAATCAGCGTAGGAAAGGGCTTACAGGAGTCATCATGGCGACAATACTGTTATCTGCTTTTGTAGTTGCTATCTTGCTCTGTGTTATTGCATGGATTCTTGTGTTCAGACATAGCGACTGTGCTAAAAAACCAGATCCAACTCCACCAAATACCGCCAGTTCTCTGGCAAAATCATCAGGTAATGTGTTAGTTCTTGTTCGTATATGCTTACAAATACGTTGATACATGCTTAATACTTGTACAGTAAGGCTAAAAGGAGGCTGTAATGATTCTAAAATCCGTTTACGAACTACTCTAAATTCAAAACCTTTGCTGACTATGAAGAATTTCTTTTATGCAGCCGTGGCAACTTCTATGGTCGGGAGTGGACCTAGTTCTCCTGCATTCTCCCTGGGCTCGAGTATCGTGGGTTATACTGGCTCCACGAGGACATTTAGTTCCACTGATATAGAGACAGCGACTGATAACTTCGATGAAGCAAGAGTACTTGGTGAAGGTGGGTTTGGACGTGTTTATAGCGGTGTACTTGAAGATGGGACAAAAATTGCAGTGAAGATACTCAAGAGATACGATCAGCAGGGGAATCGTGAGTTCTTAGCTGAAGTTGAGATGCTCACCCGGCTTCATCATCGAAACTTGGTCAAATTGATTGGTATTTGCACTGAGGCAAGAACTCGAAGCTTGGTGTATGAACTAATAACAAACGGGAGCGTGGACTCACATTTACATGGTATAAACCGTTCTCCATTCAGTAAACACACACTTAAACCCATATAAATTTTCAATCTTTGTAATGCTTCTTACTCTCAGGCATTGACAAAGAAGTCGCTCCACTCGACTGGAGTGCACGACTGAAGATTGCGCTGGGAGCTGCTCGGGCTCTAGCATATTTGCATGAAGATTCAAGCCCTCGTGTCATTCACCGAGACTTCAAGGCTAGCAACATCTTACTTGAAGACGATTATACGCCAAAAGTATCAGATTTTGGCTTGGCACGTACTGCCTTGGACGGAGACAACAAACACATTTCAACCCGTGTCATGGGGACCTTTGGGTAAAGCTCTTTCCTTAAAAGTTCATTTCTTTAGAATGAGAGTGTTTTTCACGGAAAAATAATGAGACTACCTTGATTTTAATCCTTCCCTAATCTGAAATTGTCGTCTTCATGTCATACCAGGTACGTGGCTCCAGAGTATGCAATGACGGGGCATCTTCTCGTAAAAAGTGACGTTTACAGCTATGGAGTAGTCCTTCTAGAACTCCTAACCGGAAGAAAACCAGTAGATATGTCACAGCCACCTGGTCAAGAAAACTTAGTCGCATGGGCTCGTCCGCTCCTAACAACACAAGAAGGTCTGCAATCAATGATCGACCCGTCTCTGAGACACGATTCTCCTTTCGACAGCATTGCAAAAGTATCTGCTATTGCTTCGATGTGTGTTCAACCGGAAGTATCCCACAGACCTTTCATGGGTGAGGTTGTCCAGGCACTGAAACTCGTCTCCAATGAGTGTGATAGAATGAAAGAGTTATTACTTCCATTAAGTTCGACCCTCGAAGATTTGCCTCGGAGCAGTACAAACTCCGACCAAACGCCAGATCACCATCTCCTCAATCAGTCCCCAGGTTCTAGTTATGATTACCGGCTCGACTGTGAGAGGGATCTCACCATGTCAGAGCTGTTGAACTCGTCTGCACAGTATGACAGACAAGATTCGAGTTCATATAGGAGACATTCGAGTTCAGGGCCTATAAGAACCGGGAGAACGAAACAGCTGTGGAAGACGATCGGGAGATTATCCGGAGGTAGTGTGAGTGAGCATGGTGTGTTATTCAGACTTTGGCCTGGATCTCACTAGAGCATTGTTTTGTCTCAGATAGTTTCCTTTCTTCTTGTTTCTGTTGAGGTTCTATGATGTATGTAATGCAGTAGTGAAAATGCTGTAGCCATTGTTGTCCATTCTCCATTTTCTTGTTAGAGGGGATGTGTTCTTGTCAAAATTACAGCCCTTCCTTTTTGTACATATCATTGAACTCAAAAATTCAATTATGCTCACAATTTTCAGATTTGCTTCTTTCTCACAATTTTTACCCTAACTCCTTGCCTGTTAATGAGTCTAGTCGAGTCAAATTTGGGACCTTATCGACTTGTTTAGAAGTCGAGCATCTCGTACTTAGTTGATCATCAAAACCATGAATTTGTGCTCGAGGAGTCCTGGGCGCAAGGCACAAACAGTCAAGCTAAAGCTCACTCAACTTTTATGATCACCATCTACATGAGACTCTTTATTGAAGAGACAATATAACATCTTATCTGTTTTGATACAAACATCACACGTTAACTTGACAACATACTTTTCATATACACAAAAAGTCTTGAAAGGAAAACATTGACGGTTTCTTCCTTCGTTACAATGGTAACGAAGAGGCGAAATATGCTGGGTGATCGAGGAAGGCTTCCTGATAATGGGGATCGAGATCTGGCTGATAATAGTGATCGATTTCTGGCTGATAATAATGGTCGATTTATGGCTGATGATGAGGAATTGGAGTTCGACGATGGTGAGGATGGTGAGCTGCTGGCCGGCGGGGCTGATGATTGTGCTTTGGACGGGGTGAACAGGTCGCAGCTGCCTCGATCTGATATTGGTAGAGCTGAGCCGAATCAAAATCGACGGTGGAACAGTGTGTTTGCAGGAAATCGAAGGGTTGAGAATGGTTGTGCTGTGACGTATACTCGACCGGTTAATCGAGAGTTGCTTGAGTTTTCTGCGGAGGATATTGCTGAGAATGTTGATTACTGGCGATTTGCTTTAATTGGTACTATTGTTGGTTTGAAAATTCCGTTGGAAGCTCTGAAACGGTTTATTGTACAGCGATGGCCGGTGGAGCCTTCAATTCATGTTGCTGATAGGGACGTTTATGTGTTTCGTTTTCATTCTGAGGAAGATATAGCAGAAATAACATCTCCCCTAGGTGTATGTTTAAGATTGATTTGCAAAAGGCTTATGACACTGTAAATTGGTCTTTTCTCAATGGGGGCGTTGATGGGGATGGGGTTTGATAGTTGGTTTGTTCATTTGATAATGGTTTGTGTTTCCTCTGCTAAGTTCTCCTTTTGTATAAATGGGGTCCTGGAGGGTAATATGTTGGGTAAACAGGGTTTAAGACAAGGAGATCCCTTGTCCCCTTATCTGTTTGTTATGTGCATGGATTACTTGGATAGGTTAGACTCCTTAATCAGCCTGGTTTTACTTTTCATCCTAAGTGTAATTAAGAAACTTGGACTTAGTCATATGGTTTTTGCAGATGATTTGTTGCTGTTTTGTAGAGGTGATAGTGCTTATGTGGCTGTTTTGAAGGAAGTAGTGGATGAGTTCTCTCTTGCTTATGGTCTGAGAATTAATGTGGGAAAGAGTACTATGTTTTGTGCAGGTGTGACGGATGAGGTAAAGAGAGATATCAAAGGGATTTGGGATTTTCAGGAGGGCTCTTTTCCTATAAGGTATCTGGGAGTACCTCTAAGTCCAAAGAGGTTGACCATTGCTGACTATGATCCCCTTATTTCCTCTATTTTGAGGAGAATTCAAGGGTGGCAGGGTAGGAATCTTAGTTATGCTGGTAGGCTATAGTTAGTGAAAGCTGTGCTATTTAGTATACAAAATTTTTGGGCACATGTTTTTATTTTCCCTGCTGATGTGGTTAACAAAATACATAAGCTTTGCAGGTGTTTTTTGTGGTCAGGGACTAATTAGGAAGGAAGTCTTTAATAGCATGGAAGGTTGTCTGTCAACCTTATGTGTGTGGTGGTTTGCAGATTAAGGAGGTTTTGAGTAGGAATAGAGCAGCTTTGGGAGCCCATGTCTTACATTTGGGAGCTACTATTGGGAGAAGAACTATGTGGTATAATTGGGTGGTGGCTTATAAATTGAATGGCAGGAGTTTGTGGCAAGTTTCAGCTCGACCATCAGATTCTCCATGGTGAAAATCTATCCTCCAGATTAGAGATGATTTACTCATGTTGGATGCTCATATTCCTCAGACTAATATGGATGCTAGGATGAGAAAAGAGGTCAGTTCACAACTGTATCTTTTCTATTGTCCAAAGCTACCAAATGTATCTTGGTTTAATCAGGTATGGAATACTTTGTCTCCCCCTAATGTAACTTTTATTCACTGGTTGACTATGCATGGAAGATTAGCTACTAAGGATAGACTTAGTAGATTTGTTGATATCCCTGATCTTAATTGTTGCTTGTGTGGAACTGCTCCTGAGTCTCTTGCTCATTTGTTCTTTCAGTGTGCGATATCTCAGGACATTTTAAGGAAAATCATGAATGCTCTGAATATGCATGTCTCTTATTATGATTTGGATTGGTGGTCTAATTGCTTTGCTAGTTCTGGTTTGGTTCAGTCAATGGTTTATCAGGTTAGAGCTGCTGCTATAGGGGAGATTATTTGTGCTTTGTGGCAAGCTAGAAATGCTTGTCTCTTTCAGGGTGTCCCTGTAACTGTTACAGGAATTTGTAAACAGGTAGCCTCAGTCCTTATCTTTTTTCTACAGAGTAAGTTTGGTAAGAGACTAAATAGATTCTTGAAAAGCTGTTTGAGTAAATTGGCGGTTGTTTTGCTTAGGTTTCTCACTTGATTTTGTTATGATATATCATTCTTTTGGTGAGTGTCTTTTGTGTACAGGTTTGTGGTGGCGCTGTTCATTCTTTGCTGGTCCAGTTGAGTAGGATGGTATATTTTCTTTTTCTCCACTCTCCCTGAACAACCCGTTGGAGTGCTTGATCACTGTGGAAGACTAAAAACTGTGTAGTAGACCAGCTACTTGAGTTAATGCCTGGAGATTGGTCACAGGTCTGATCCTGGAGCCATGTGAAGGGGGCTCAATTTCCAAATTGTTTTGGGACTAGATTTAGCGCTAGTTTGTAGCTGAGTTTTGAGCTTTAGGTTTTGGAATCATAGTTTTGTACTAGAGTTCCCCTATTATCGAGCTTGTTTTTAGACAGTGATTTACGTTGTTTGGCGTCTAGCCTTGTTTCTTCCGATTGGGGCATGCCCCTCTTATTCTGTATTCCACTCTTTCGGGTTTTTCTATATATTCAATTTCGTGCGAAAAAAAAGTCTTGAAAGGAACATATATCAGTGATGAACGGTCCGATATTTACAAGTATAATTTTTTGAACAGTAACATTAATGTTTCACGATTGGAATTTGTATGCAGTATGCGATTTTTTAGGTGTGTGTATCATCGGTATGTTTTTTAAATCATAACGTTTCTCTGCCGCTCTATAAAGATCGTCCTCGAGAGTCAGACACACTCCCATAAACCAGAGCGACTTTTACAATCGCTATGGGTGTGATTGGTAGGAAAACGCGTGCGTTTTAAGTCAACCGTTATTTTTACATGCGTTTTAGTCCCTTGCAAAATTGAGTGGGTTTTATCATCTCAATTTAGGGTTTGGAGGGTACAATGGGATTTTCATGTTCAATTTGAGGGGTATAAATGACATTTCGCATGGCCTCTATTTGTGTTTCAAAACCCCTCTATAGATACGTTTCGAAACCCCTCAAAAATTGAAGGGTTTCGAAACGCATCTATAGAGGGGTTACAAACCCCGGCCCTCATCCGAATGCGGGCTTTACAAATACAAAACGCAAACACGAAAACACTACCAATCAATGCAAAATGGCCGGTCAACCCCTCAAAAGACAACTTTTTGAGGGGTTTCGAAACGCATCTATAGAGGGGTTACAAACCCCGGCCCTCATCCGAATGCAGGCTTTACAAATACAAAACGCAAACACGAAAACACTACCAATCAATGCAAAATGGCCGGTCAACCCCTCAAAAGACACAACTTACTCCTTACAAGTCACACCCTATACGTTTCAAAACACTCAAACTCGATCGCTGTTGTCACTTATAAACGAGCTGAAAGTCTTTACACAGAGACTAACCAAAGAGCTGAAGAAGAAGAAGAAGATCTGGTCTCATAAACCCTCACGAAATGGTAATCGCAAGCTCATACTCTCAATTTCTACGATTTCTCGAGATTTTACTGTTGTAATCTCTCTGATTTGTATTTGCGAATTTTGTTTTCCTTTCCGATCTGCTACGGTAAAAGGCTCAATCAGCGAAACCGATCTCCAGCCCTGTGCCGGACGCCTGGTATCCGACTCTCGCCTTTTTCATGCTCGTCGTTGGTCTCATTGTCACCGCCTCTTTCTTCATGTAAGGATTTTCTATTCTGGTGAAATATTTGTTGATTGATTGCTTTGATTTCGATTTGAGTGAATTTGTTTGGAAGTTAATCGTAGAAATGGAATTGAGTTGATGATTTTTAATTGGGCTGGATGGATGTAGAGATGGTCGTAGAATTTATTTCCGAAATTGCCGATTGAGATAGTGACATTGAGATGGATTGAAATTGGGATTATCTAATTTGATTCTATTGAATAGGAGGTTATGTGGAGACTGGTGATACTATTTCTGATGTTTTGAATGTATCTGAGCTTTCTTCATACTGCATTTGTGTGTTACAATTATGCGATTGGTCTTTAAACCATTTGGATTAGAGCTCTATATTACAATCTTTTGCATTCTGTCAGTAGTGCTGTTATGAAGTCTGTATGAAGGTGAATTTTGCTAAGAATGATTTGGTCTCAGTTGTATCGTAACTTGGAAACTGTTATCCGGGATATATGTAGCATTAAATTTAGAATTCAGAATGCTTTCGGAGATCATATTGGGTGATCACTTTCTGGTTTGGTGTTGCTAGGTTTCAAAAAGCTCCATTTTCATAATTCTTGCTTCAGGCATACATACATGTTGAAATACTCGTTCCATTATAGGACTGAGAAATGAGAATCCCACTTAAGAAAGTTGCTTTAACTGTTGCATATATGTTGTGCAATTGTGGTTAGAGATGTCAAATTGCAGAAAGCGTCTTTTCTTTTATTAGTATATGGGGTACGCAAGAAATGAGAATCTCTCCTAAATGCAATTCTGGATGAGCATTCCTCCTAGATAGTTGCTTTAGTTGTTGAATATATCTTGTGCAATTGTGTCATCAATTCTGCGTCTTTTCTTTTACTAGCATATGGGGTACGCAAGATCAATCCTAGTGTGCATGTTAAATGCAATTGTGGATGAGCATCTAAAGTATGCAGTGCGTGAAGGGTTCGTCAAGTGATGTTTATGATATGTATGCCATATCTGTTGTTTCAATTATCTGATACTGGTTTGCTGGTAGTTCAGTAGTGACAATGATGTAAGTATCATATACCTAAGGAATCACAAATAAGCATTATGTCAATGCAGTAGCACCAGCACTAGCACTTTCAGTGAGGTCAAGCTGTTTAGGACATCTTTGCTCTTAATTCCTGACAGTCTTGTCTAGTTAATTTTTGGGATCTGAGCTTGTGATGTCCTTCGCTTGTCTCCAGATGCAACACTTATTTCTCTAGTGCCGTCTACTTAAATCTGTGGGATTGTAATCCATAGTCCAATTTTGCATTGAATTATATGAAATGTTGATGTTGGGAAAAATTGAATCATGACGATTTATTATGCAATCTCCTCAACTCCTTTTTGGTTTTGTTTGTAGCTATGAAGCTACTTCCTCCAAGAAGAACCGCAGCCTTGCAAGGGAATTAGTTACTGGGGCTATTGCTTCTGTCTTCTTGGTAAGTCAAACAGTACATTCATGTCCCTTTTTAGCAGTTCTTCATGGTAAATTGGTTGCTCATACGACTTCCATTTGCTCTGGCAGGGATTTGGATCTTTGTTCCTGCTGCTTTCTTCTGGCGTTTATGTCTAATTTCCAAATACTGTATCAGATAGGATGAAACTCATTTGAGTTCGTCTAATTTCTCAATATCAAATAGGACAAACTTGTTTGAGTTTTGCACGGCAGCGATGGTTTATTCTTGAATAGTTTTGACACTTGAGACAAATTGTAGCGTGTCTTGATAATTGGACCATACGAACTTCTATTATTAGATATCAACTACTACCCTCTATTCACTGCTAGAACAAGGCTCATTTGGAACCTGGAAGCATTCATTCGGTAAATGGGTGAACCTTTGGACGATAGCTAGGGACGTGACCCTTTTTTTCCCTTCTCTAGGCACTATGACGATGGGGGCTTCCACGGAAACTGGTGACGAATGAAAAGGTCTAATCTGTTCATCAACTATTAAATCTTAGTAAAATGTTTCATTTAACATTCATTTCAATTTCTTTAACCATCTTCCACTATTCGTCATCTTCCTCTTATTCCTCCGGACTCCCAAACAAACAAATACCATCAGTACACATTCATTATTGGTGGTTCATGACACAGTGACACAGTTACGGTGATGATTGATTCACCTTAGAAATGTGCCAATGCAGAGAGATGATCTCGAGATTAAAATGATTTCGTTGGCAAAGTTTCAAGAAAATAGCTAAAGATCATTGTTAGTAGACACTCCACTTGTGTGTCTGTTCTTGTTTAACAAAATTAGCTCATCGGGTAGTTTGGATTAATAACCTGGTAGGTGTCATGTATGATGTACTAAGAAATATAAAAAAAACCAAACGAGTTTATCTTTCTAAGGTAACTTATTAGCCGAGTTAATTTTAGATGTTCATATGAAATCTTTTGATCAAATAGCCTCACCTAGCTTGTAAGCCAAGTAGCAGATAAACTCACTTTTATAAAATCTTTTATAAAAGTGTTTAGTATATTAATTTACTGATAAACTAGCTAATTTGATAAATATGGTATGTAGGAACAAGTAAGATAGCTTATCTTTTTGATAATCTTTCTGGACAAGTTTCTCAGATCAACTAACTTATGAGCTACCGATTAGACATTCACGTGATATGTTTATTTTGAAAATAAGCTTATCGAGCTATTAATCTAGTGGTTTTGAGCACAATCGGCCTCGAAAAGGAATGATAAATTTGCCCAATAAAAAAGCCCAACAAATTCCATCCCAGTCCAGTGGCAGCATCGTCCATTTGAATTACTGGGCTGGGCTAACCGTACATCGCCCAGCACAGTCAGCTCTTTTTCACTCTCATTTTGACTGACAGTCCAGAGAGTAGAACACAACAACTCAACAAAGCTCCACCAAAAGAGAAGAGAAGAGAAGAGCGAGAAAGAGAAATGGAGGCGACACCACCGCCAACCGAGCCGAAGAAGCGCGGAAGGCCGAAGAAATCGGCTAAAGTCAAGGGTGAAAAGGACAAGGAAGCTTCCGGAACCCCCAAAATGCGAGGCTCCGCCGCTGAGAAGCGTAACGCCGCCGCCGAAGAAAGCTACGCCCACTGGAAGGTTCTCGTCCCCATGCTCTACGACTGGCTCGCACATCACAACCTCGTCTGGCCCTCTCTCTCCTGCCGGTACCGTTTTTTCACTTCTCGTTGCCTTTTCAGTTCGGTATAGGGTTTTTGGTTGAAATTGGGCGGAAATGTGTGTTCATTTGATGTTTGTGGTTGAAATGTGTGTTGATTTGAAATTTGGTTGCAGTTGGGGACCGATTGTTGAGAAAAGTACCTATAAGAATAAGCAGCGGCTTTACCTTTCTGAACAGGTGCTGTTTCTAGCTCTTATGTCTGTTTTCTTAGTTTATTTGTTGTCATTCAAGTTGTGGACAGATAGTGTGTTGGTGAATTTAGAAGGATCTGTGTGTTGTTGAACAGGTGCTGTCTCTAGTTCTTATGTCAGTTTTTAAGTTTATTTGTTGTGGTTCAAGTTGTGGAAAGACAGTTGTTGGTGGATTTAGAAGGATCTGGTTTAGCTAATGTATGTGTGTTGTTGACAGACGGACCATACACAGCCGAACACTTTGATTATTGCGAATTGTGAGGTTGTCAGGCCACGCGTTGCTGCAGACGGTCATATAGCTAATGTATGTGTTATAGTTTAGGATTTTTGGAATTTGCTGAAACTTGTATTGGGGACTATGTGTTTGGTTGTTTACTCGTGTTTTGTATTGTAGTTCAATGAGGATGCACGGTCGCCGTATGTGAAGAAGTTTAAAACTATCTTACATCCTGGAGAGGTATGGTTTATATGTGTTTGTTATCGTATATCGTAAAAAGGTGTGGTTTATAGGTGCTTGTGAATATTTGTGACATTTCACTTTTGCTTCTTTATGTAATGAGCATGCTTCTAAAAACTATGATGTTGTGTATGAACTACTTTTGGTTTCCTTGTTGAAAATGAGAACACCATTTCCTGTTCATCGCTTGTTTTAAAGATCTTGATGCTGCAAATGTAAGATGCTTGATATTCATGAACTGCTGCTATTGTCATTGGTAAATTACAGCATTTGGAAGAACTAAGGAGTTACATTTTCTGCTTGAATTATTGGCCTGGTGTACGGGCAGAGAGATAACAAACCAGTCATAATCACATGCTAAAAATAGATTTATTACTTTAAAAGCTTGAATTTAGGAAAATCTTAAGAAGCTCTCTTCACCTGCTGAACTTACGTTAAAAATCTCATGAATCTGCTGACCTACAGGATAAGGTGCAGATTAGCAGCTAATGCTTCCACATTGGGTGTCCTTTAGTTATATACTTATGAAAGAGCAACAATCGTAGATTTATGCTTACCTCTATCTATGGATTTAGTTATCTTAGCTTTACACTTTTATCGAAAGATAAAAAAAAGTTAGAGATCTATGCTTACCTTTATCTATGGATGTAGCTACTTCACATTTTCTAATTCTATTTTATAATAATTAGGCCCTTTGAATACATTGCTACCATGTGTGTGCACGATGAAGATATATATGAAGAAGTTGCGATAGATGCTAGAACTTGCTGTGTGGAATCTTTATATCTGTAGGTTGCACCAGCAGTCTTTGTGTATCACTCACTTTTCTGATGTATGAGTTGACTAAATAATAGCAGTAAAAATGGTGGGTGTGTGCATGTTGCATAAAAATTAAGTGTGTGCGTGTTGCATAGAAATTAAGGCTATTTTTTGGCTGGAATGTCATGGCAGTAATTTATGAGATTTCATTGAGATGATTTTCTTTCCAATTTATTTGTGATGAATGGCCTTGTTACAGTTGAAATACGGCAATCTGATACTACTTCGTTTATTTGTAAATGGCCTTGTAGGTAAACAGGATCAGGGAGCTGCCTCAGAATAAAAATATAGTAGCAACGCACACTGACGGTCCTGAAGTATGTAAATATTTCCAATTTTATTTTCCTTACGGAGATTCTCAAGTTAGTTAGCCTGAGCTATTTAGATTAACGATACTCTATTTATGTGAGTCTCCTTTATTTTTCTATGAGATAGGTACTTATTTGGGATATTGAGGCCCAACCTAATCGACATGCTGTTCATGGAGCTGTTGAATCTCGCCCAGATCTGGTGCACCTTTTGTTTTCCTGAATATCATTTGAGTTTTATGTTCTTTACTTGATTAAAAAAAAATAATAGTTATCAGACAACTCTTTTGTTTAGATTCTAAAACATACTAGACAACTAGAGATAGATTACAAAGACTTGACCAGTTGTGAGTTCGTAAGACCTAAGATAATCTAGATGGATTTTCGCAAAACTATGAACTCCCAACTCCAAACATTGTAGTTATGAGATTAATGAGTCATATAGATTATCATTCATGAATTGAGACTATCTGTTAATGAAACTTCGATTGATGATTGTGAGCCGCATTGATTGACACCAGATGAATGGTTGGAAAGCAATAGTAAATGCATAAGCCCCCCACCCCCCCCCCCCCCCCCAACCCCCCCAACACACACACACAACCCCAAATCCTTTTTCTGGTGACTTGCATCTTTTCCTCGAAAACCTAGAGTGCTGATGATGGAGATCTATAACTTCAGTCTCCTTTTGTGCAATGTCAGTGTTTATTTTTTGTGCCCCCTTTTCCCATCTCATAGTAACAGTTTAAGTCTCATTCTGGAGATCTATGTTAGAAGTAAGTTGCAGCATATTTTGTGGTATAATGACTATGTTCCATCATGGCTTTTCAGGTTCTATCCGGACACCAAGATAATGCCGAGTTTGCGTTGGCAATGTGCCCGGCGGAACCTTTTGTGCTTTCTGGAGGTTCAGAACAGTCTCTCTAATTTTTGTTTTCATGGGAACTCCCCAAACTTCGAAGCCTCAAAATTTCTGTGTCTTTCCCTTTGCATAAGTTTATAATGATGTTTCTGGCAGGAAAGGATAAATCTGTTGTTTTGTGGAGCATTCAAGACCATGTTTCAACTCTTGCCACTACTGATGCCAACCAGTCAAGTGGTTCCCTCATAAAAGCTGCTGATAATTCTACTGTCAGTCCACGTGGGGTTTTTCAAGGCCATGATGATACTGTTGAGGATGTTCAATTCTGCCCATCCAGGTAAATTAAATGCTGTTCATGGGTCTAATGATATTTGATTAGATTTTACCGTAAATGTTTTCTATAAATTAGAAATTTAGAATTATCAGTTTCCAAGTTTGAAATTACATGCCTCAAGGTTTTTGTCTCTTGTTTGAAGTTCAGTCTTTTGCATAGTTAATTTTCGATTTCTTTATTGCCGTCATCTTAATTAACCTATTCATTTCCTTAATAAATGACACCACTCTTTTATTATGCATCTGGCATTTGGTGTTGGACTGTGAAGTTCACAGCAATTCTGCAGTGTTGGTGATGATTCTTGTTTGATACTATGGGACGCGAGGATTGGAACCAATCCGGTTGTAAAGGTTAGATGAACTTTCTCTTGATTTCAACTCTGCTTCCTTTCCTTTTCTACAATCTACCCTGGAGTTGCAGAGAGCTCGAGTTAATCTAACCTAAAGTGATACCCTTATGTTTGACCTCATTTCTCTGGAGTTCCATTGGGAACTAATACTCATTGCCCAGTTTAAACTTCTCTCTCTCTTCCTGATTGTGTTATGTCATAGAGTTATGTTCTTCCATATTTTCTTGTGTTTCATAATTTTGAAACCACTTGATTGAGCAAAGATGTCACACAATTTTTTTTGCTGAGAAAGCACTCAATTTATTGTCTGGACAGAGTATAACCTGTTTCCTATGTGCTTTTCGTGAACTTTTGAACTATGCGTATTTCTCGTCTAAAAAACCTAAATCTTGGTTATCCTTGTATGGATCTCACATTGAAACTGATCTCTTAGTACGGTAAGCTTGCTGTGCGCCAACAGGAAGCCAGGACTTGCTTTTTCAATATAAATGACCCTTTTCAGGAGGAAGATTTGAAAATTTTGATCTCCATTGCATTTAGTTCAACTTTTCTGGGTGGATGAGATATTGTCATATTTGTATCTCGTATGATTTGAGATGCAAAGTGTGCTGTTATTTAGGAAGTTATAGTCGGTGCTCAGAACCCTAATTTTTATTATTATCCTCTTTTGGATCTTGTAATAAACGGTATACAGGAATTCTTGTTTTTTGTTTTCTAATAATTTCTCTAACGTAATATTTTAATTGAATTGTTAGGTTGAAAAGGCTCACAATGCTGATCTTCATTGTGTAGATTGGAATTCTCACGATGAAAACTACATTTTGACTGGGTAAATTTTCATGTAATTTAAGGGTTTTCATTATATTCATGCAATTCAGTCATATTCTGTTGTATCTTCAGCCTGAATAGTTTTTCTAAATGATTCGTTTTCTCACTGTTCAGGTCAGCTGATAATACAGTTCGCATGTTTGATCGCCGAAATCTAACTGCCGATGGAGTTGGCTCGCCTCTCCATAAATTCGAAGGTCATTCTGCTGCGGTTCTCTGTGTCCAGGTATTGCATTTGCATTAATCTTATCTTGTCTCATTTTTCTTAATTAGTGGATATCCAGTTTTGATTCCTTTTATACGTATTCTAAATCGTGATCCGATATATTTCAGTGGTGTCCTGACAAGCCCTCTGTTTTCGGGAGTTCAGCGGAAGATGGCTTGCTGAACATTTGGGACTATGATAAGGTCAGCATGCTTCCAACCTCTTTTAGCATCACTCCCTGAAAGATTGATATGTGAACTCTCATCACTTAGTTATATCTGCAATTCTGCATGCATGATGTTGATCATGTATGCTTACTCCGACCATTCTAATTCTTCCCAGATTTTCCTCACTGATGTTAATGACCTTTCCTATTTACATTAATGTTGCTGCAGGTTGGTCAAGCGGAAGAATCCGAGTCGAAATCGTCCAATGCTCCTGCAGGATTGTTCTTCCAACATGCAGGACATAGGTTAGATGCTTCCACCTTTTCCCTCTAATGATGAACTCCAATTGTGAAGCATTCTTCCAACATGCAGGACATTGGCTGTATTATGTTTTCAGTTCTTCATTTTTCTGTCCCTAAAAACTTGGCTCAACTTGTTTTCTGGTGCCCTTATTTTCTCTACAATTGTATTAAAATATTTTTCTGGATCCAGGGATAAGGTTGTCGATTTCCATTGGAATGCATCTGATCCGTGGACGATTGTTAGCGTCTCAGATGATGGAGAACGCTCCGGTGGCGGTGGTACCTTGCAGGTATTACAGTGTTTTGAATTTGTTAAAATGTTGTGCCTGGTGAGCTTGGTTTCATATCTGACATGGTTTTCCTACCACTTTGCAGCTCTGGCGTATGACCGATTTGTTGTACAGGCCCAAGGATGAAGTTCTGACTGAGCTTCAAAAATTTAAAGACCATGTGATTGAGTGCTCTAAGACTGGATAACATGGCACTGCTCTGCTAGAAGCAACTACGTAGTGTACAATTGCTCAAAACTGTAATGATTGAGGTAGGTCTGATTTGTCGCTTGTTTCAGCTAACTTGTAATGTTGAGGAAATTTGCATTGGATTAGACTTAGCTGCTGTGGTAACAAAGCATCAAACGATGTTCTCGTACGGATTTTAGTTTTGTACTAGCTGAGTACAGCTACTCAATGAGATTGCTCGAGTAGGGGCTTATCTGCGCATTACTGCAAATCAAGTTGAAGTAGATGGGAGTGAGATGTTTCTGATCTGTGATGGCGTTGTCTTTGCATATATTCTGATACCAAGTCCAAATACAGATTATTGAGTTTACTTCTGTCCTTTTTGTAAAACATGGCAATCCCAATTCCACTAGGTACAATCTAGGAAACATGTTGCGTCTAATCTGATCAATGCCCCAAGAAAAAGTTAACAACCTAGATCCGACGGTGCCGAGTGGAAGGGCCGTCGCTCAGTTCCAAATCTGTAGATTTTGTTGAATGCAAGTGTTCTAATTCTGGAGATTTTGTTACTACTGTAATGTTCAAATCAAGTTAGTGCAGATCATTCGGGAAATGTGACATGTGAACCTCCTTGTACAAATTCTACGAGTAATAGTAACTGTATTTTAATGTGTAATCATCTCTGTCGTGGTGCTTGTTTCTCGTGGAAACCCTCGGTGACTGCTGAGCGCTAACTGGAAACTGCATACATGCCTACAGCATTGTTTAAAAAAGGATCGACTGAATTTACTTCAAGCTGGGTTTTGCAAATTTATCTGTAAGACTTCACAAAAATCCATATCTCGAATTGAAGTTTGATTCCATCGTAAAGAACTGTACGTTGTAACATTTTTATGTAGTACACTTCACGCATAAAATTATAGTACTAACAACTGAATGATTTTCGATATACTTTATCTAATTTTATTTTCAAAAAACTAGCTACAGTATCTAAAACTGAAAGTGCAATAAAGATGAAAAATAGAACTAATACTTCATCAGTCACAAATGACTATATACATTTAATTTAAGTTGTCATGTAGTTTTATGTCAAAAATTAAAATAGATGAAAAAAAATGAAACGTAAAAAAAAGTTGTAAAATACTACTCCTATATACTCGCAAAATGTATAATATTTTTATATTTATTGACTGTGGAGGGAAATTACATTCTTGGTAACATATTTTTTGTTGAAGTGGTTAGATCGTGCATTTTTTACATTATAGTTTTTATATGTTTGTCAACTTGAATAATATGTTATACAATTATCAGAAGAAGAAAGATATGTTGCATTGGGTTAGTAATGTGTTATTTGAAACGAGTAAAAATTTCCAAATGCATGAATTCATACTGGTATAAAGTGGGAAAGAGTATAAAATTGTAGTCATTCTCAATTTTGTTTGATTAACCTCTTGACAATTTCCCCAATGTCTCCTCGATTTTACCAATTTACTTGATGCCGTATACTCCACGCAGTCAACTTGCAAGCTGGTTTCAGAAATTGGCGGGCAAGTTGTACAGTCCTTTAAAACGACGTCGTACCTCTATTATAGCTTAGCATTTAATAAAACCTCTTACTTCATTTTCTACTTCCTCATTCTGTCTTCTTTCCGTTTCGTGTAAATGTTGATGAACTCTAGAGAAAGTACCAAATAGTTACTCAATCAGGAAATTTTGCTCGATGGAGATGGCGATTGTGTTGCTCCTGATGATCGTTTCGTCCTCATCAGTTGCCGGATTTTATCTTCCCGGTGTCGCACCGCGTGATTTTCAAACGGTAACTGATTCTTCGTTTTCTCTCTACTTACAGTGATAGAAATGCAGATTCAGCTGTTTTTCGTTGTTATGTGTTGTGTTTTCGATGAAATGTTTTGGTGAATTTGATGATTTCGGTTGATCGGTTCATGCATCTTCGATTTTTGTTGTAGATAGCTAAAATAGATAGCAAAAGGCTGAATGGTTGAGTTTCGGATTCGTTAGATGTTCGATTTGAATCAGATTTGCACGGAAGAATCTAATTAGCGCCTACATTCTGAAACAAATTTGTGTGCTAAAAATGTTCTGAAATGCTACGTGGAGTGTACTT
The DNA here is from genome assembly GCA_026545765.1 of Plantago major. Classification (NCBI taxonomy): domain Eukaryota; kingdom Viridiplantae; phylum Streptophyta; class Magnoliopsida; order Lamiales; family Plantaginaceae; genus Plantago; species Plantago major. The sequence goes on from CM048842.1 coordinate 89,618,702, forward strand.
TTATGTAATCAACATTGATGTTCACATCAGTAGGAGTGTGTGGAATGATTTCGAAAAGCTTCTGATGAATTTTCTTAATGTTGAGCTGTTTATGTTGCTTTTCGGATGCTCAATGATTCAACTACTTCTCATTGTTACTGTTGTGTTTTTGATGAAATGTTTTGGTGAATATGATGATTTCGGTTGATCGGTTCATGTATCTGCGATTTTTGTTGTAGATAGCAAAAATGTTGAATGGTTAAGTTTTGGATTGGTTACATGTTCGATTTGAATCAGGTTTGGGCAGAAGAATCTGATTAGCTCATTAATTCTGAAATAAATTTCGTGTGTCATAATGTTCTGAAATGCTACATTGAGTGTTGTTTCGTGTAATCAACAACATTGATGTTTCACATCATTAGGAGGGAAATAATTTCCTAAAGCTTCATATGAATTTTCTTAATGTTGAGCTGTTTATATTGTTTTTCGGATGCGCAATGATCAATTTGGACTGTTTTAGTTAAGTGTTGGATTTGTTGGATTTTGCTCCAGGGTGAAAGTCTTGAAGTCAAGGTGAACAAACTGTCGTCAACGAAGACACAACTACCATATGACTACTACTTCTTGAGTTACTGCAAGCCTCCAAAGATTAGCAACAGGGCGGAAAATCTTGGAGAAGTTCTTCGTGGTGACAGGATTGAGAATTCGGTGTACAGTGTAAGTATATTAATACAGTCTGAAAAAACATGGTAACGTTTTACTTTTTTTAAACATGTTTGTGTATGTGTGCTGCTGCAGTTTGGCATGAGAGAACCACAGTCGTGTAAAATAGCCTGTCGCATGGAGCTTACTGCTGCATCTGCCATGAACTTCAAGAAAAAGATCAGTAACGATTATCGTGTCAACATGTATAGCTTCTATCGTTCATTGTGATATGTCACTAGAATTGCATATTATTCATTCAAATTTCAAAGTGCTAATGTTAAAGTCTTTTCATTTGAGTTTTTTAAGAAAGCGTGTTTTGCAATCTGCGTGTAGGATTCTGGATAATCTTCCTGTTGCAGTTCTTTGGCAAAACAAGGATGATAGCAAGCAAACCTTTTATGAGCATGGGTTTAAAGTTGGATTTCAGAGGAAATTTGTTGGTGTAAGAGTAACTAATCCAGTGCTACATACTGCTTTTCAGTTCTTTTGTTTCGTTTGGTAATTTTGTCGTATGATTCATTCCAGACCAAGAGCAAAGACCCGAAATATTTTATCAACAACCATCTGAACTTCAAAGTTAAGTATCACCCGGATCCTGATGCTGATACTGCTCGTGTTGTCGGTTTTGAAGTCACTCCTCTGAGGTTTTTGTTTTCAGCCGATACATAAAGTTTGTAGTCAGTTTATTTACTGCTAGATCAATTGTTGAACCTTATATATATATATATGCTTTTCGCCTGATAACGAAAACAGTATCAATCACAAGTACAAGAACTGGAAAGAAAATGATACGAAGCTCACGACGTGCAGACCAGATAGTGAAACACTGCTACAGGGAGGCATACTTCCTCAGCAAATCGAGGCCGGAAAGGAGATAGTATTCACCTATGATGTTTCTTTTGAGGTTCGTTGTTCTAATGGTTTAGATTTGTTTATTCTCCCTCATCTCTTTCCTCATGTTGTGAATACTGTCAATTTTTCAGTCTAGTGATATCAGATGGGCTTCAAGATGGGATACATATCTTCTTATGCACGACAAACAGATCCACTGGTTTTCCATCATAAACTCGTTGATGGTTGTCCTTTTCCTTTCCGGTATGGTTGCAATGATCATGTTGCGAACACTGTACCGAGACATTGCAAATTACAACCAGCTTGAGCTAGACGAGGCACAAGAAGAAACCGGATGGAAGTTGGTCCATGCTGATGTCTTCAGACCACCCAACAATCGAACCTTACTCTGCGTATATGTTGGAACAGGTGTCCAAGTCTTTGGTATGACATCCGTGACAATAATAATCGCAATGCTCGGTTTCCTTTCGCCTTCAAGTCGAGGAGAGCTAATGACCGTCATGGTTTTCATTTGGGTTCTCATGGGGTTGATCGCTGGCTATTCTTCGGTTTACCTCTACAAACTGCTCAAAGGCACAGACTGGAAAAAGATCTCTCTAAAAACTGCCTTCATGTTCCCTTCCGTTCTCTTCTCCATCTTTTTTGTTCTAAATGCTCTCATCTGGGGCGAAAAATCTTCTGGAGCCATTCCATTTGGAACAATGTCTGCCCTGATCGCACTATGGTTTGGAATATCGGTTCCTTTAGTTTTTGTAGGCAGTTTCTTGGGTTTCAACACCCCTACTCCCGAAGACCCTGTCAAAACGAACAAAATCCCTAGGCCTATTCCTCCCCAACCCTGGTACATTCATCCACTTTTTGCAATGCTGTTTGGTGGAATCCTTCCATACGGTGCAGTCTTCATCGAACTATTCTTCATACTTTCTTCTGTTTGGCTAAACCAATTCTACTACATCTTCGGTTTCCTCTTCCTAGTCTTCATGATTCTCTTGGTCACTTGCGCTGAGATAACTATCGTGTTCTGCTACTTTCAGCTGTGTAGTGAGGATTACCGATGGTGGTGGAGGTCTTACTTGACGTCTGGAGCTTCCGCGCTATATCTGTTTCTATACGCAATCTTTTACTTCTGCACCAAGCTGGAAATCACAAAGCTGGTATCAGCCATTCTCTATTTTGGTTACATGTTCATCATTGCATACGCATTTTTCATCCTTACCGGGACAATAGGCTTCTGTGCTTGCTTCTGGTTCGTTCACAAGATTTATTCGTCTGTCAAGATTGAATGAACTGTATGAAAGTTTACACTTTACAGCAGTTTCAAAATTAAGTAGGATTGGAAGGACAAAAGGCAAATGATGCATCCAGTTTCAGTTGAATGGTAAGTATACAGATAGCAAATGTAACTTGTTTTTTGTTTCTTGAGAATCTCAGCTTCTTAACTAAACTTGCCACTTCTGTGATCACATATTCACATTGTACCGAGTACAGTTAATTGCTCTATCGTCATGTACATTTTGTTTCATTAAACAGGTCACAATGTCATACAGTAGTGTCTGATAATGTTTAGATGTAATTCTATTTTACATTGCAATGCTACATACTCCATAGTCCATACCACAAAGTATTGAAAGGGTGTGATATTGGTGGAATGCCGTTTGATATTTTTAAGTAAAATTATAATTAGACGTTTTATATGAATAATATTTTATAAATGAATGTTTTATATCATCTTTATAGGAAATTTTTTTTGTTATGACTATAATATTTTTCAGTTATATATATAGATTTGGATCAAATTTTAGATGACAAGATAAAGTTAAGTGTAACTTTAGAATATGATCACATAGACAGAATATATTGAGTTTAATAAAGTAAATGAATGGAACACATGAATCCACCACGATTACAAAGCTCTGGAAGAGACAATAAAATTCCACCCGTTTAATATATAATTGCAGGAATCGCTCCTTTTCAAGTGAGAGTTGAGACAAAAACTCAAAATATCTTCTCTCGCCAAATGTCACACTATTTAAACAACCCAATCTTTCCCGCCAATTTTGACTTTCCTTCATCACCTCTCAGATTTATACCGTTAAACTATTTACACCTTTAAACAATCTTTGATGATTTTCCTGAAGTTTAATTTAGTATTTGGTTGAACGAATTTAACTACTTGTATTAAAGTTAAACGAGTTGGGTATAGTTAACACCATCACCAAATCGAACTCAAATTGAGTGCGAAAAATTATATTAATTGAAATGACTTAAAGTTTAGCATACATAAAAATACTTACCACATTCATCCCAACAACTTTATTGGTGGAGTTGATTTCGATGTTATTAGGCGAGCCTAACCAACTACTCATTAGGCTCAACTTAACTAATTGATCTATGCTCTACTTCATAGAACTATGAAATTGCATTTATTGTTTTTCCTTTTTCTCCCACTTGCCTTTGAGCACTTCTTACTTCTTAGAATTATGAAGTTTTTACCGATTTATAGTTTGCAAGTTGATGAGCAGTTTGATCCAAATCAATCCTCTCCATCTTTAAAGTTAAAGACGTGAACCCGAATTGAACACCACTAACTACCCTGGAAAAGATCGAATTTCAAAACATAACATTAGTGTTGTTAACGGATCTCATTCATTAAGCTCAACTCAAGCTGTAATTAAGTCTGAATTCCTCTGGACTCATCAACAAAGCGAGTTAATTTATTAAGTTCGAGTAACAATAATTTAGTTTGACCTCGTCTCATTTGGTTCCAATTTTAATCGAACTCGTCATCCGAACAGACATATTGAACCGAGCATTATCAAGCCAAGTCTTATTCGACTCAATAATAAAAAAGAACTCTTAATAACACTCGAGTTCAACTCCAACTTATTGGGAAAATTCGATTCCGGTCTTACCTTCGTTGGTCTCACCCTCTCAATGTAACAGTGGGTTGGTGAGACCACTGGAGGTAAGACTGGAATCTAACAAACCAAACTTATCGAGTTCAACAGAACCATCATCATTAATAATCAACTCGCATAATATAAATACCAAACACGATAAACACATACTCAACTTTTACATAAAGTAGGTCAATCCATAAATTAATTTTTCAACTAATCCCTGCAGCATCATAAGTAGTAGTAAAAGTACACTTGTCCATAGCATACATAATTCCAAATTCGTAAACGCATATCATTAATTCTTCGTGACAAATCATACACCACCTTGGAAAAATCCAAAAACATCACCACACTTATCCCCATAATTCACAAATAAAACTATAAAAGTTATACTAACCCGTATATATACCTGCATACATTTTACATTGTTTTATCGTGCATATAATAATAATAATAATAATAATAATAATAATAATAATAATAATAATAAACAATCTCACATACTAATGAACTTATTATAATCTGTTAGAAGTATAATAGGATTATGATTCCTTAATATTGGTAATTAGAAGTATAATTAGAATAGGATTCCTTATTGATATCTAAATCATACATATATATATATATTGATTGATGAATGAGAGAAGGGAGGAAAAATAATTCTTTCGTGGTATCGTAGTATAAGTCTCCAACGAGCATTGGTCCTCTCCTCTTTCTTTTCTTTCTTGCCCTAAAATTTCTGATTTTTTTCCTCAATGCAATCAATCATTGCCTTGCCATCTCTCTTTCTTCTCTTTTCTTCCCTTTCTCCTTATCTCTCCAGTGCCTCCCATGTTCCCTTCCTCCTCCTCCCCGCCCCCGGGGACCCTAGCGTCGCCTCCTCTTCTCCGGCCTCCTACTTCGTTCACCTCCCAAGCCGCATCAACGACTTCCACCGTTCCGGTTGCCTCTCTCAAGCGCTCTTGCGCATCTCTTCTCCTCCACGCGGCTGGGCCGCTCTCTTCTCCGGTGGTCAATTCCTCCGGCCAGGTCTTCCTCCTTTGATTACGCAGCGAATTTCTCTTCTTCTTATGCGGTTGAGACTCTTTCTTCTCCCGCAGCTCTACTGCTGCGTTTTCACCACGCGCTGTCGCCTTCCTCGAGCAATTTGCTTTTTCTTCTTCTTTCTTCCCAGAACAACATCTGACTTCGACAGAACGTTTGGAAAGGTTCATATACTTGGAATCCGATCTCCACCGTCCACAATGTAGATTCGTGTGTTAGCTACCTGTGGTCAAATTCTCAGGACGATCCAACGGCTGAGCTGGCGGGAAACGTCGTTTTCCTACGACTGCGCTGTGCAGTTTACTACATACGAAAACTGTTTCCTTTCTTCTTTCTTGGCTACAGCAATGGCACCCATAGTTGTCTCTGTGCCGCCTCCATGATTCCGCCCAGCCTCTCTGGTCATCAACCTCTTCTGCTCAAGTTGTTGTTGGATCTTCGTCAGCCTCTGTGTGGTCTTATATCCTCTCTACCTATTCTGGGTGTCTGTCTATATGTCTGCTCTGGGTGCTTAAGTTCTTTCTTCTTCCGTTGTCATCTCGTCTTCTTTGTCCCATCTCGTTCTTCTCCTCTCCTAACTTTCCCGTCTCGTGTGGCGTCTCTCCCAGATTATGTCGCCATGACTTCTGGTACCTCGCCTGAGGTTACGACCTCCTTCCACCCGACTCTTGCAGACTCGAGCACTTCAGTGGGGTTGGGTCCCAAATTTGGATCCTCCTTGTCCATACCCGACTGCCCCTTGGTATCGCCCATTGTCCGGTCCATCTCAGCAAGTTGGTCTTCTTGGATCTCACCACAAGAAGCCATAGGGCTATTGGACCTTTTATGCTTCGCCTCATACAACATCAACGTAGCACGTCATGGATGAAATCTGCCGAGTCTTAATTATGAGTCGACGTTTCACCAAAGGACTTTCACAAGTATTGTTTGACGTTTTTCGGAACAGTCTCAACGTTCATCAACCTCCCGTTTCGACTGAGGGGTAGTGTTAGAAGTATAATAGGATTATGATTCCTTAATGTTGGTAATTAAAAGTATAATTGGAATAGGATTCCTTATTGATATCTAGCTATACATACTTGTATATATATGCGATTGATGAATGAGAATAGGGAGGGAAAAATAATTCTTTCATAATCTTTTAAATTTTATCATTTATTTAAACTTTTCAATTAAAACTATACGTTAATATTAGCGTACGTAGTTCTGGGAGTTAATAAATACCACATCATATGATACCGCAAACAACCGATTCATCTGAAAGCTTCTTCTACACACAAAAAGGGAAGAAAACAGAAAACAGAAAAGAAAACCATTTCAATATTTCCATTTCAAACAAACTTTCTACACACACTGCAAGTCTGCAACTGTATACTCACAATGCATGATACCCAAACCACTCTCTAACTCACACACAAACACAGTACGTACACACCACTCCAATGGAGGCGCAGCACAACCACGCTTCACCTCCACCGGAGAACGAATCCGACGACGGAGTGATCTCCTCCTGGCTCACCGCCGACGACGAAACCACCGCCGAGCTCTCGAAGCTTCTCGAGTCCTTCGATTCAACGCCGCCGCCTCAGCCGACGAAGGTGCGCTTCACCGAGAATCCGTACTCCTCCTCCTTGCTCCTGTTCCAGACGTCGGCCGGTTACGTGACGATCGACGGCAACGACGAGTCCTGCGGCTCCTCGTTCTCCGAAACGGAGTCGTTTATGGCGAGTACCGATCTCTGTGGTCTCATCAATCGTGTTCAAGGAGAGGAGGTCCGTGGAGAGGATGTGGATTGGAATCAGTTTTTGCTCGATGATGATGATTTTGATGTTTTTGGTGGTTTTGGTGGTGGCGATGATGCTGATTGGATGGCGGTGCTTGGTGGTGGTGATGATGATGCAGGTGGTGGGAAGAGAAAAAAGGAGAAATGGTAAATAATAGGAGGTTGGGTTGAGTTGAGTGGAGTTGACTAGGGGTTTGACTAGCTAGGTAGGTAGGTAGGTGATTTGGGTGTTTTTGGATGGAGTACAGATTTGGTGTTGTTTTGTTTGATGCAATTGAACAACAGTGGAATGGTACACAGTGTGTGATGAGAAAAGAAAAGATGGTGCAGGAAATCGTCTGCTGGTTCTGCAAATTTTGGTTTGATCAGTGAAAACATGGAGTAGGGTAGTAGTACTGGTAGCTAGTAGGATTGGTACTGTTTAGCTTGAACTGTCCATATCTGTGTGTCTATGCTCTGCTATTTTGGTGAAACTTCAAACTAGACTTTATTATTGCTCGCTTTGTTTCATTATGCTTTTAGTCACTACTAATACTTGTGACGCTCAATAGTTAATGGTTTATTGTGTGCTGGACTATTAATCTAAAAATGTGTCGGATCCATGTAAAGTTAAATGTGAATCTCGGTTTATAAGTAGTAGGTGCATTGATGTCGATACTTATGTAGTACTATAAACTTTGAGTTAATTGATGTAGAATATATGTTGCATGTATCCATCCATATATTAAACCTCAATGCAGTCCTATGTGGAATTAGTTGTATTTTAGCCAGTATATATTTCATTGTTATTTTTTGTATGTTGAATGTATACATAGTTTTTATTAAATCTCATATATCTACAAAATTTCGAAAAATATTTTGAACATATATTTGAATTCGTCATGATAATACGAATCCATAGACACCAATCTTGAATACTATTACACCAGATTCATTCAAACCTACATGAATTTTGTAGAATTAGTTGTATTTTAGTCCGTATATATTTCATTGTTATTTTTTGTATATTGACTGTATATATAGTTTTTATTAAATCTTATATAACTTTATCTACAAAAATTCGAAAAATATTTTGAATATATATTTGAATTCGCCACGACAAGACGAATCCATAGGCACCTGAGGCTAATGTTTTAGCGGTTAGATTAGCAATTGGGTGTTCTTATATAATATAATATATAAAGTTGATGAGCTAAATCCCCAAGGTTATTGTTTGGTGGCAAAATTTTATGTCTTATTGTTACTGAAAATGCAGAAGGTTGGCCAGCCAAATTTATAACTAAATTTGTTCGAGATTTTGAGTGTCAACATGTAGTAATTGAAAGATATTGTTCTTTGATGATTAAATCTTTCAGAAAATTACAAAACCCATCCCTCCTAGATGGCCTCTTTGCAAATTCATACCCGCTATTTGAACAATTACGAAACACTCCCTTACGTTTTTACAAAAATTACATATAAACCCAAAAAGTCAAAAATTCCCTATTTTTATTTTATTTTACCATTATCTTTACTTTTCTTTTCTATTTTATCATTTATTTTTAATCATTCTATTTCATTATTTATTTACTTCACATTTTAAACCCCCAATTTTTACTTCTTCTCCAAAACTCCTCCACCCTCATTCACCACCACCTCCACCCTTTTTCACCGCCAACATGGAATCTTCATCACTGATCCACCAATGCGGACCACGGACCTCCATGAATGCTCGACCACAGTCCACCACCACGTACCACCATAGATGCTCTTTCCAATTTTTCTAGGAAGCACAATTCGAGCTTCCATGGAAGATTGGACAGAGAGCTTCCATGGAAGCTCTGTCCAAGCTTCCATGGAAGCACAAATTGAGCTTCCAATTTTTCTAGGAAGCACAATTCGAGCTTCCATGGAAGATTGGACAGAGAGCTTCCATGGAAGCTCTTTCCATCATGGAAGCTTGGAAACAATTTTTTTTTTTTTTAAATCCTTAAAAATGGAGCTCCAAACTGGAGCTTCCATCTTCCATGGAAGCTCTGGCCGGAGCCCCAGTCCGGTGACCGGAGCTCCGGTCACTTTTTAAAATTTTCCTAAATAATTAAATTTGGAAGTTTGAGAAATTTTTGAATAATTTATGGGTTAATTGTAAATATGTTTTTGTATGATAATATGAGCAAAATTAAGAATTGGGTATATTTCATTAAGTTTAGAACATATGGGGCTCTACTGTAATAAAACATACAATTGTATTTTTATTTTTTCATTAATTTTTGTTTTACTATTTATTTTATCTTTTCTTTTTTCTGAAAAATGAATCTTTAATCTTGGTCAACGATTTTGGTGTGGATGTAATTGTTCAAACAACGGGTATGAATATGTAATTGGACAATCTTGCGGGGGGTCTATATGTAAATGACCCCCTTAAATCTTTTAAATGGACAAATTTTAGCTTTGACCCATTTGTTTCACTTTTCAAAGAAATTCAGGTATCTGATGGAGAATTTTATTCCATGAAATTTTTCCATGTCCCAATTAAGACTGGCCCCCTATATTATCTGAGGATAATGTTGAATCACATCAAGGGTGCTACATGCTTTGAGTATTTGCGGACAGTGGATGGTGTTGTTCACTCGACCTACCGTGATGCATGCTACACTTTGGGTTTGCTCGATGATGACAAAGAGTATATCCATGCTATAAAGGAGGCTATCTTTTGGGGATCAGTATGTTTCCTTTGGCATTTGTTCTCCATGCTTCTCCAGTCTAACAGCATGTCAAGGTCCGTGGATGTGTGGGAGAGTATATGGGAGTTTCTATCGGATGACATCCAGTACAATATGAGAAGAAAGTTGAATAATCCTGATACCTTTCCACTTATCTTTTGTTTTTGTAAGAAAGCTGCCAACTATTTGATATTCTAAAATCATTTATCAATTTTTCAATTCAGGACTGGAGCTTAATGATCTACAATTGAAGAATTTTGTGCTGGCTGAGATAGAAGATTTCATCTCTCGAAATGGATTTAGTCTGAGTCACATTAAAGGAATGTCCGTTCCCGACAATGCAGTTGTAGAGAATGGTATGAATAATTTGATTGCCGAGGAAATGTCGATGATATGATAAGCAGCACAGTCGATTGTATCCATGTATCACCGATGAGCAGAGGAGTGTGTACCATACTATCATGGAAGTTGTTGATGCTGGTAATGGTGGAGTATTATTTCTATACGGTTACGGTGGGACATGTAAGACGCTTTTGTGGAATACATTGTGCTCTACATTACGTGGTATACGCGATATTGTTCTCCCGGTCGCATCAAGTGGTATAGCTTATCTTCTTCTTCCCGGGGGTCGAACTGCACATTCTAGATTCAGTATTCCATTGAATGTAGACGAGACTACCACGTGCAGTAGAATAATCCCCGACAGCTCTTTGACCGGACTCTTGGGTATACGAATTTTATCATTGGGATGAAGCACCCATGACTAACCGGTTTTGCTTTGAGGCTCTTGGATGTTATGAGAGGTCCTAATGGTAGACAGTCGAACAAGACTTTTGGTGGTTTGGTAGTCGTTTTTTGTGGGAATTTCAGACAAATATTGCCCGTCATACCGATGGAAATAGGAAGGATATAGTCCAGCATTCTCTTTGATCATGTAAGAAGCTTTGGAGTTCATATGTCGCGTGCTGAAGCTAACGAAGAACATGCGCCTGCAAGTATTTTTATTGTATTTTATATTGATTATTATATTTTATTTATAATCGAGAGCATCCGGAAGTTTGCGGATTGGTTGCTGAAGGTTGGTGATGGTGAAGTTGGTGGTGATAATGATTGGGGGGGGGGGGGGGGGGGCAGAATTAAAACTGCCCGAGGATATTTTGATCCGTTTTGACCGGTGAACCTATTGATGTTGTAGTTAATAGTACATATCCGAGAATTTTGGAACATTCCAGTGAAGGGTCTATACTTCTAGGATAGGGATATTCTTGCCCCAACTAATGAGATAGTCCAGGAGGTCAATGATTATCATGTCACTCCAGCCTGGAGATGCCACCGAGTTCATGAGTTCCGATATATGTCCTGACGCAGATGATATCGTCAATAGAGAAGATGAGTATTCTATCGAGTTCCTAAATACTATTAGGGCTTCTGGAATACCAAATCATATCATTCGACTTAAGGTTGGTTGTTCTATTATGCTTCTTAGAAACATCGACCATTTTGCTGAGCTATGTGATGGAACCATTGTGATTGTTACTGCAATTGGCAAACATGTTATTAAGGCGAAGACGATACATGGAAAGAATCCTGGAGTGAAGGTTTTCATACCTTAGATGGTACTCACCCCATCTGACATTACCAAGTTCCCCATTAGATTCTAGAGGATGCAGTTTCCTATATATGTCTGCTATGCCATGACTATAAACAAAAGCCAGGGACATTCGCTATCTCATGTTAGACTCTACCTCCCAACATCTAATTTCAACCATGGTCAGCTATATGTGGCATTTTCCAGAGTTATGAGCAAGAAGGGGCTCAAGGTTGTAGCATAGGATGAAGAGGGTAATCCAACTGACACCACCACCAATGTCGTCTACAAGGAAGTGTTTAGGAATCTTTGAGTTATGTATTATCTTTATATTAATGCGCTTTATATTTAAACTATCTGTTTAGAAGTAATTGATTTCCAATATTAACTAATTCATTTATAATATATGTTTTGCAGATGGTGAGGTGGCATATTTATACGGCGATTGTACACATCCACTTTGCATTCGTTTTCAGATTTTTCGATGTATTGAACTTTGATTTATTTGTTTGATGTGACTTATCGTTTGGATATATGTTCTTTCAAACATATTACTAATAAAAGTAAATCATGTCGTGGCAACGCCACGGGTTAGTACTAGTTAATAAAGAATGAGAGGTAATAAATAAAGTGTTACTTATGTTATATTATGCACATATATTAGGTATTGTTTGGTAATTGGTATGAAATGGTGTTTTACTATTTTCAAAATAAATAATCTATCATCTTTTCGATAATCTTCTCCTATTGGATTATTCAAAATTGGTGTTTAGGAGATCTGAAATGACATCTTTCGCTTTTGCAATAACTCATCCAAATACCTTCCGCCCATTTTGAACTCAACTCTCTCTTGTAACCAAGTACACTCTAAAAGTTTTAATTAAGGAAAAGAAGGTCCCCATACTATATATAGAACAAATAAACAGGAATGTGAAATGCATGACAGTTTTTACTAAACGCAGGACATTTTTTTAACATTTTGCAAATCTCATTAAAATTATAGTTATTTTATAAAACAATCCATTAACTTCAAAATAATACAATTTTATCCGAAAACATTTCAAATTTTGCATTTCAACTCCCTTATATACATCTTCCTCTTTCAATCTTCAAACGAACAAAATCGAAGAACACGAAGAATTATCAAAGGAAGGTTAGTTTTTTTATTAGAATTAATTATTTAAAAAAAAAATGTTAGAAACAAATAAAAAAATTAATCAAATCATACACGATAAAACACTATAATTAATTACTTAAAAAAATCCTGTCAAAACGGGCCACATTTCGCCACGCCACTGTAAAGCTGACCAGAACGGCGACCTGGTCAGCCTTGAAGCTGACCGGTAGGGGTTCACGTTCGGATTAATCCGATCCAATCCGATCAATCCGAAGTTTCGGACCACTAAAGGCTCAATCTGAAAAAGTTCAGTAGTTCCACATTCAAAATAAACAAAATAAAGTTCACAAGTTTACTTCAAATCCAAAACAACAAATACGAAAAATTTGAAGTTCATGTTCTAGAATAACGACTAGTACATTCTTTGAATTAAAAATAGAAAGTGCATATTTTCAACAGCCAAAATCCAACTTCCCAGCATCCTAAGTATTTTGTATTTTGTTTGGCTGAATAAGGGGGAAAAATATATTTTTTTTAATTATTTCGGATTAATCCGAAAATCCGACGGATCGGATCGGATTAATCTGAAAATCTTCGGATCTAAAATATCACAATCCGTAATCCGATCCGAATACATCGGATCGGATTTTCGGATTTTTTAATCAAATTTTTGGATTTTGGATTTTATGATCACCCCTACTGACCAGAATTCTGGTCAGCTTTGAAGCTGACCAGGCCGCTCGAGGCTGACCACAAGAGCGTTCTAGTAAGTTGTGTGTCTACCAAATATTTTTTGCCATTTTTTTGACATTTTTTGCAAAATTTTAGTGAAATCTTAGGCTTCATTTGGTTTGAGGAAAAATGGGGGAAAAGAAAAAAAAAATTGTTTTCCACCATTTGGTAGTTCTCAGGAAATCCTGGAAAATTCATCAAAATCTATACAAAATACATCTATCTCCACAAAATAAGGAAATTTGTTTTTCCCTCACATTTTCCAGGAAAATCTTATTTTTCCCTATTTTTTTTCTTTTCCCCATTTTCCCTCAAACCAAATGAAGCCTTAGCTAATTTAAGTGTACGAACGTAATAAAAATAATTATAAATAACTATAAATATCAAATTAATACAATTCATACCTCTTCAGATTCGCCATCGTTGCCATAGTCCGGCCAATACTTGTACGACATGATTTTTTATTCTCGTATTGTATTGTAGTGTGTTTACGATTATATAGTTTTGAAGATGTATTGTGGGGTTTAGCGGAATATAGGATAAATATGGGACTAACTTTTATATTTATATTACTTGAAGTACCTTTTGTAATATGTTGAAAATCGTCCTGCGTTTAATAAAAAATGTCCCCAGATAAAAATGAATACGTTTATTTTGGAATGGGACAAGTAGATAGTTTTTCCGTTTATGGTGTATAAAGATAAGGCAGAGGACAAATATTACGTATTTAATACAACTTCAATTCTCTTACATTAGTTGCAATAGTAAACATTTGATGTTCGTAGTTAAATATAGTACGTGATATTAATATCATTAAGATAGAAGTATCTCGCAAAAGCAAGTCTTTGGTTGGCTCTTTCCATTTTTCCTTGAAAATTAACATGTCTACTTCTATAGCCGAAATAATTATATGCCCATGCGCAGGATAGGAGTACTTGGTGGCAAAGATAACTGAAGCCTGAAGGCGTCTATTGCTGATTGCAAAAGCCCAAGACTAACTATGGGTTCACACCAGCCCATATCTAATTGTAAATGGCAAAGGCCTCAATTACTGATTGCTGAGCCCAAACTTCTATGGGATCCATTAGCCCAAGTCTAAATAGTAAATGGCTGTGTGGCACAACCCCATTGTTGTTCTAGTTCTACTTATTACTAACTTGTACTTTCTCCGTTATGAAACTTTTTTCGCTGTATTTTTTTTTTTTTTTTTTTTTTGGTTTTTCAATGAGATTGTAGTATTACATATGCTGTAATTGTAACACTCGGTTTCCATTTTGGTTGTAATCCTTCCTTATGATGATGATCCCTACGAGATTCATGATGATCGACTTCGACTTTAAGGAGATTGTAGTATTACATGTATTTTCTCGGTTAAAATGATAATCCATATGAGATTCAACATTTTTAAACCATGAAACACTTGGTTTCCTTTTCGATGGTATCCTTCTTATGAGCATTCACCCATCGAAACATATAAAAAAAGTTGATTGCCAGTCAGTGGATTATCAGATTAACCGTTAAACAATGTACATAAATATTCAAGGTTGTCTAAAAAAAACTCATTTACTTAAAAAGCATTGGAGCATTTGTGGAATGTTTGTTTCTACGGAGTTATTCAGTAAATTAATTAGTTAATATAAAATCAACTAGCTTATTTTTTTATAATAATTTACATGTATAAGCTTATCAAACCAACAAACTAGCTTATAAGCTACCATAGATTCCCTCCGTTCCAAATAAATCTTTCCATTTTAACTTTGATCGCGAATTACTCTTAAACTATCAAAAGTAAATAATTTAATAAAATCATATGATGAAAATTTAATAATTATATTTTTATTATATAATTTTATTAAATTATTTACTATTATAGTTTAAGAGTAATTTGCGGTCAAAGTCGAAGACAGTTGACTGCAAAATAGTAAAATGAAAATATTTCTTTGGAATATACTCCCTCCGTCCCGGGTTGATCTTCCCGTGGCCCCTGACACGGGTTTTAAGAGAAAAGTGAATAAAGTAGTAGTAATAGTGATAAAGTAGGAGAGATAGTTTATAAAGTATGAGTAATATTGAATAAAGTAGGAGAGATAGTGCATAAAGTAGGAGAGAGATTTTCATTTAAGGGATGAGAAGATGAAGTTGAGACGGATCAAAATGGAATGCGGGAAGATGAAGCTGGGACGGAGGGAGTATGAGTTAGAATCGTATCATATCATTAATTCTTATCAAGCTAGTATATACCATAACACAAATTCACACTCGATATAAATCGAAACTACTAAGGCCTTCTCTATCAGTGTTGCAACGATGGTGGAGCGTTGGCTCAGCCTGCGGCCCAGCGCCAAAAACCCCTTTTTTATTTTTGGTTTTTTTTCTTTTCTTTTCTTTTGGTTATTTCTTTTCTTTTTACTTTGTTGCTTTTAATTTTTTTAATTATTTCATTACTACAAATATGATAATAATACCCGTAGTAATATAAAATGTAATTATACATTACTTCTAAAATTTAAAAGACATATTATTTGAATTTAAAATCACACTTGTAGAAAAGAAAATACAGACACTAAAAAACATAAAAACTCTCAAGTATTGTAATTTTTTTAAAGTAATATAATTTTTATTTTCAAGTAATATATTTAAAAAACATTAGTGTGATTTTGTTATAATTAATTAACAACATTTAAAATCAATTCAAGAATAAAGTTTAAAAGAAAATGATAAAAGAAAATGAAATGAATAATTAAGTTTGAAAGAAATGTTAAAATAAAATAGATTTTGGGCCTCACTGTTGGAGTAGATAATTGTGGAGAGCTGCAAAGTGAGTTGCAGTGAGTGGAATGCTAACGTGGAAGAGATTTTGGGATTGAGTGAGTTGTAATTGTTGGAGATGGCCTAACCAATTAAGTTAAAACTGATTAGGTTTTAGAATCCACAAGTTGATGGACATATAATAATATTATGGACTACATGTCTCTGTTATGATTTTAAGGTCAACCTATTCCAGTCAGGGGTGTGTTTGGTGATAGGTTAGTAGAATGTTAGACCTGGTATTGTGTATTTTATTGGCAAACAAGTATTGACTTTGAGGAATGCGACATCATGGGTACAAGTAGAAAATAATTATTGGCAAACAAGCTTTTTAATTCTTTTCCGGGTACAAGAAGAAGATATTATTATTATTATTATTATTATTATTATTAAAACAATAAAACTTGCAGTAGTGATTTTGTGATAAAAGGTGAATGGACATCCTCACGTGGTATATATCGTATGTATCTGGAGTATATTTACATAAACAAAACTGCTAGGAGTAACCAAAAAAAGATTCACATTAGTAATGGATCGTAACAAATAGTATCAAAGTGGTTCATCCTACAACCGCTAGGGGTGCATATGATTGTTACTTGATACCATATACGACGGTGTTGTAGAACCTTTAAAGGGTAGTTTGTGATACCCGATATCCTCGTTGTCGTTGAAAACAAAATTGTACTATCTCCGTCCGTAATACTTTATATATTTATCATTTTAAACATCTCATGTAACTTCATACAATACTAAAAAAAGGAAAATATCAACACCCAACAAACAATAAAAAAATCTTTCATTTATAATTTTTTACTCAATTCCCATTAAAACTGAACCTTTTATTTTATCACTTTTTCATATTTTATCATCTAGCTTTATATGTACCTTTAAGTCCTACTCCCGAACTAAGAAGACTTAATCATATCGGGACAATGCTATCAAGGGAGTTCGACCTCACCAAAGTTAAAGGTCCGACTACACCAAAATCAAGAGGCCGACCCTCTAATACTTCAACATTCGGACTACAATCCAAGCCTCATCTACTTAAATGGGTCAAGTCCATTAAGGGCCCATGAGCCAACTTCTAGCATGGACGAATCCGGACCGTACACTTGGCACTCATCCAAGAGAGGATGATAACAAATCTTTCCTATAAATACAAGGCCTTTACTACTCATAAACGGTAAGTAACGACTTCCGAAAATCTACTATCGAAGTTTTTAAGTCCTAGATTGAAAAGTCGACCGACTTATTAACCAGTTGTATCTAAGTACCGGATTGTCCTAGGCAAACCGGCCCAAAAGGGTCTAACCCCTTATTTTCTTGTCACAGATCAACGACGGACACCACCGAGGACCGACAGACGCAACAGAGGACCGACGGACTCAACCTCGGACCACAAACGTGTCTAGGTCCACTTTTTCGTCCACACACTTTCCGACCTTCGCGAAGTCACGAATTTAATCAAAGTAAAGGCGACTTGAACCAAGGACAATTTGACTTTCGTTAATTTATATCATCGTTCGAGCAAGAACTACATCAATCTAGGGCGTCGACGAACTAACTAGTGACTTATTCATTTTTACCCTACATCATAGTTTAATTTTTACGTTAAACCACGCTCTAACATTAATGTATGTTATCCGGAACGAAGGAGTATATAAAAAGACACTCACATTTATGATGTGTTTTAGGTGATTTCAAACCAATCCGGCCAGAAAATGGGTAATATTGAAATAATGAGTTCGGTGCCCCTAAAAAAGTCGAATCTCAATCGTTTAATGTCTCCGGCTAAGTAATATTTTATTTATTGTCAATTTATGTTAAGTCAACTAATGATGTCTTGAGAATTAATGGACATCTAATCGAGCTAGCTGTCGTGAAACTACTACACTAATTGGCACGACTTTGGTACATCAGTGATTAGTGCACCCTAGTGATTATTAGTGCACCCATTATTAGTACATTACAAAATTAATGAATTCTTTTCAGAATGGACCGAATTAGCAAAGCTTTACAGCCGCCTCAATATCGAATACATAATGCATGATCAGACGTGCTTAAGAAATTACCAAACCAATTAATTTTTCCTTCCCCAACATTGTACATATTGAAATTTATTATCAAATTTAGCTAAATGGATCATGGTACCCATAATTTTATTTAGCTGGTAGATGATTAAACGGTCATTAATCTAGTTTGTTTTAATGAATGTAATTAGCTGAAGCTAACATCTAGATGTTCATAAGATGACGTTCATATAACAACACACTTAGGCAATGTTCTCTTCGTCTGGACTGGACTGGACTAAACTGAACAGATTTGAACTGAATTTATTTATAGTATAAAAAACAACTAAGCAAAACTGAACTAAAGTGAACTGACTAAACTGAAATTAATGGATTTTCAGATGGAGCGAACAAACCTTATTTCAGAATATAATTTCATGAAAATCGTAACTCAGCCTCCTATTTATTTCTAAACACAATCGGCGAGTAAGATATAACCACAACAAAACACAACTCTTGATTAATATTCTATAGTATATATCCCTCCAACGTATAAGGCTCTGCTTCAACTGAAAACTCATTCGATTTAGCGATTCGATTCTACCTTGGTTATATATTATACTACAATTCGATTCAAGAATTTCAAATAACATATAACATAAGTCTCTAGTTTGAGAGCACATATATGGTAAGTTGCATCACATAATCAGATCATCAATCATGATGAGTTCATCCATCACCTATATAAACTTCCCATTTCTTGAGATTCACTTGTCATTTATGAACTACTTATATGCATACAATCTTGTCGGATTTCGGCTTGGATCATATCTATGAAGCAACTTATATGCATACAATGGTGTCGGATTTCGGTTTGGATCATATCTATGAAGCAATACAATGGTGTTGGAATTCGGTTTGGATCATTTCGAATATACATGAACGTACGCACCCGTTTAAACGAGTAAGAAACAACCTGAAACTACATTAACAACAACTAAGAAGGAATCTAAGATTACAGAATACACAAACCAGGGCACAAGAAAACAAAAGTTACCAACAAATAATCAACTCCATTCCTACCTAAAAACCCCAGTTTCAAGCCAAAGTCATCCAACACATCAAAATCTTTACCAAGAAAAAAAAATGTAGTTTTTTCCTCAAATCGAACAGTAAAAAAAATTCAAGAAGAACCATTTCCAGAGCGATCAAAGTGAATGAGTTGACCGGAGCATTTTGGGCAAATCTCATTCTGCTTTGGCACCATGTAATACATAAAGCACCCCTTGCATCCAGCCACCACCAGCACAGCCGAATTTCCAGCCGTTTCTCCGATCCCCCGACTCCCTTCCACGACACTAAACTTCTCCCTCGAGGACGATGGCGACGAATCACTCGACGACTCCTCGTCTTCGTCTTCGTAGCTCTCGTCGTAGGAGAGATACTCATCAGCCGTGATTCGAGGATCCTCACTCGTTCGCATTCCGGTCCTCCAATTTATGTAGTATATTTCCCCTGTCTGTTTCGCAACCAATAGTTTGTCAATTGAAGATAAAAATGATGGGTACCGAGTTACGATAGTGCTCAACTGAATTAGTCGCACTAATGAATTTTTTTTAAAAAAAAAGATGGAAGCTCAGGTGAATTAAACGCACGTAGCAACATCAGTGAGAAATGAAGGGAAAAAAAAGGTAGAATTAGAATGTTTGCATTTTACGAAAATTGGGGAAAGCTGGACATAAATGAACACAACAATTAATGGCGAGCATAACGAAGCACAGTAGTAATGTAATAAAAGTGGAGGAAGTAATAAATAAAGAAAGGGGAATTTTGGGGAGAAACAAGAAACGGGTAATAATGCAAGATCTGTTAAAACCTGCATTAAATGAAAGGGAAAACCATAAATGAAGCTGAATTGAAATTTGTAATTTTGTGACCTATTTAATTGAATGGAATTGAATTGTACCTTCAAATCAAGGCATTGCTCCCAATGGTAAGGCAGTGACTCTGAGCAGAGCTCCACAATAGGATCACCTTCCGGCGAATTGTCCGGCGGAAGTCCGGTGGTGTCGCCGTTGGTATGTTGGTTGGTTGATAAGGAGCAGTTTTTAAGGGATTTTTCAAGAGAAGCAGTGATTGTGGACATGTTTGGAGTTGCCATTTTTTCTCCCAATCTCACCTAACAAAAAGGTTACGCTACCTAAAAAAGGGAAGAAGAATGAAGGTAGAAAGGGAGAAAGGAGAATTTTGTTTTTGTGATTTTTCAGAGAAAGAGAGAGAGAGAGAGAGTCACTCTTGGGGTAGAAATCTATCTTCCCAAACCCGGGTTGGACCGGCCGAATCGACCGGTTGGATCGCAGTCGACCAATACAGGACGATGCGATTAGCTCAGATAGAAATAGAAACCGGGGAGAATCGATAGAGCCGGTTTCCCGAATCTTTTTTAAGGCTTTTGGATGTGTGTAGTTTACAAAATATGATATGCATAAGTCTTATTTCAATTTGTAAAGGTGTAAAATCTGATCGTTTATGTTAATTCTTTAGTACGAATTTTCGAAAAATGGTGGTTTGGTGTTGGAGGGTAAGGAGGTTTGGCCATGGCTGGAAATGGTTGCCTGAGTTTTTAATGGACGATGATGATATTGGTGGTGGAGATGCCACGTGGAAGGAGGTCCTCGGAGATGATGATGATGATGCATTTGGGTGGTTTAAGATTATTGACTAGGGTTTTGACTAGAAGAATTCTGTTTTAGATGGAGCAAGTACAAATTTGGTTCATCAACATCACACTTCACAATAATCACTCTCTTAAAGCCGTTGCAATTCACACGAGTGAAGTATGGGCTCGCCTCGCCTCGGACGATAAAGTGTTTGATTCTTATAGTGTCACTTCTATTATTGAACTAATACTGCTTGATTCATTGATATTCGATTAATTATATGTATATTTGTATTTTTCGATAACGAACTCAAACTCGGTAATAGTTCAAACCACATGAGCTTAACTGGAGCCTAGCTATTTACTGTGACTCGAGTTCGAAAAATCTACTCATTCTATTAATGATGCTATCCGAGTTTAAGGAATGAGATACTCAACTCAACTCGACTCGTTAAACATCAATACTTTATATCCTGTTAATAATGTGTCCTTTGATTTTTTTTTTTGATTCCAATTTAGTTCTAGTCTAAATCAATATGATATATATTTTAATTAAAAATTAATTTAATGTAATTTCTTAACATAAGTTTGTTAGCTGTTTTTGAGATAGCTGTTTTTTAGACACAATATGTGAGCAATTTGTAACAATAGTCGATTTCAGAGTATTAAACGACACATTATTCGTGGCACGGTATGGAGTTTGTTGGATCTTGGATAATACAACAGTAGTGTAGTTTAGTGTAGTCATGTAGTGTATGTACGTACTACAGTGTGAGAAAAGATGCTTGTTGCTGTTACTGCAATATTTTGCTTTGAACAGAGAAAAAGGAGATTCTAGATGTTAAAGTAAAACAAAACAAAAAGCTGATCGAAAGAGAGAGGTCGTGCTACTATGTTTTCAAACACAGATAAGAGATTCCTTTTTGATAAATTCTTCAAATTCAACAGCAATGTCGAATATTGCCCTACTTATTATATTCAATTACCTACATAGCCTAGCCCCAATGATATTTTTAATTTTGAATTTCTGACTTTTATCGTTCTAAGTCCGTTTGGTACGAGTTTATCAACTTATAAGTTGATGAAATTTTACGGATGTTGGATCATGATAAGTAGGGAGCTAGTGGTATGGTCTAGGTCACATAATTCTTCGACCAAGGTCATCGAATTGCGTCCCGAGCTCGCTTTCACGCTTTGAGAGTTCAAATATCGTTCTATGGTGTTTACAAGAATTGTTAATATACCGGAGTTTTCTACCTTCGAAAAATGATTTATGTTATATTTCGGAAAAGTCTAGACAATACAATATTTGTATTTCTGGAATAGTCAAGTGATATAACTACTAATAATATATACTTATTTATTTATTTTTACACTCGAATTAGTACGAGAGCGCTCTCGTATATTTTTTAAACTGTCGAATTTTGCTCTCGCTCCTGCTTTCGAATTCCGCTCTATGTGATCTAGGATATGGTACGTGAACACATGATTTGATAATTTAAGTTTGGAATAGTAGTAGATTAAGCCAATGGAAGTTTGATCAGTACAATGGCTTAAGCTCAACAATATCTGAGTGCGATTTTGCTAACCCATTCACTAAAATACAAAAGGTTAAGTTTCCAGTGGGCATAAAATGACATGTATTACAAGATAAGATGAGCCACCATATCATCCGTAGTAGAAGATCTGAGTATTTACGCCATTCAAATGCAGATTTGGTCGATCATTGGCAAAAGTCAGGAATTTGTTTCTTCTTCCGATACAACTTGAGAGAGAGCAAACAAAGTACTGATGTTTGCAGAGCCCAACACTAATATGGGCTCACACCAGCGCATATCCAGATATAATTGGCACAACCAAAGTCTTTTTAGCCCAAACTGTTGTTCGTGTTACGCTGATCTGTTCAACTAGTTTTGATTTTGCAGAATTCGGTTAACAATTAGACTTTGGTTGTGCCAATTAGTTCAAATAAAGTACTATCCCTAGAAAATCAAATAGAAAACTTATCTCAAGACGGAGGTAGTAGTACTGAGAAATAATGTACTCTCCAGACTTCAAGTTTCCATGGTAAACTTAACCCTAGACGGAGGCAGCAGTAGTTCCTCTCTCAATTGAGCGATCGTGTAAATTTTAAAAATTGTTAATGTCAAAACAATTCGACGAAGCATTCTCAAAAAAAAAAAAAAAAAAAAATCGACCAAGCTGATACGCAAAGTCGCAATTGACCTTGGTACTTTTCATGACTAGGGCTGGCCTGTCACAGGGTGGGTGCTTATTGGGCTCAATCTATAATAGATTATGGGTCAGGTTATTGGACTATACACAAGTGTTTTGAGTGGGTCTTCATTGGATTCAATTTGAACTGATCCATATTTATCTGAAATTTGGTTTTCTTAATCTAATAGCTCCAATCACCACCTATAAATGATAAAATTCTATCTCATCTAAAAGCTCAAGCTTATAGAGAGGTGTGGAATCTAAGTCATATATATTAATACTCCAGTACTTTCCCGCACTCGTGGCCGATTTCAACCGGGGAGGCCATTCGAGTGGAAATTTAATATGGGGCGGAGTTTGTCTCCATGGAGATTCGAACCCAGGTTGGGCGTGAGCCAGAGGCTCTGATACCATGACAGAATTCCATCTCATCTAAAAGCTCAAGCTTATAGAGAAGTGTGAAATCTAATCATATATATTAATACTCCAATAATAAACACAAAGATTGCGGAAAATGAAAATTCCATCCTACAACGGCAATAAAATTCCTTATAGATCATAACCATCGACGTCTTCGTCTCATATTAAATATTGCACGCAGTTACTATACTCGTGCATCGTTTTATATCTTAGCAGTTGTATTAATGTTTGAGTGATATTTAAAGTTTATATTATCCTACGTACTTTGAGTTAATCGTGCTTTGTTTCACGATGAAAAACAGCTTTGATATAAAAAATAATATCATAAGCAGTAGTATGTTTTTATCATGTTTCATAACCAAACCATCCACATCAATTAATTGTTAATTTTTCCTTTTGCGCCTCTATTAATTTTCTCTTTACGGACTTTAACTTTCTAATTCCGTTATTTAATTTTGCAGTTTGTACTACTAGTGGGAATAATAAAAATTGACGAATAACCAACAGTTGTTTGTTTAAGTGGTAAGGGACTTGAGTTCACTTAAGCATGACGTGTCGAGTTCATGGATGTAAAAATACTGTTAGAGAGCCTCAAAAAGGGCCCGACATTGTTTGATTGGCCCCCTAAAAAAGAGCCCGACAGTGTTGGATTAATCGCTTGTAGCGGGTACCAATGAGTAATAAAAAAAGAAAAAAGAAAATTGACGAATAAGAACTCGAAACGTTTGCTATGTAAAAAAGTATTTAAAAAGGAATAAAATCCACACAATCATTTAATCTATGATTAATTAATTTGTGCGTTGTACTTAATTAAAAGATGAACTAGTAATCAACTGAAGAAAAAGAAATTATAAAGAAATGATGATTGAACATGATGAGGATCACTTTACCCAATCGCACTATTTATATATGCCATCAATTTTCCACCTATCGTTGGACAGTTTCAATAAGTTAATCACAACACCTAATTTAGAAAAAGTTGCTATTTTTTTTTCCTCCTTTGTTTCATTACAAACTTTTGCGATAAATTGTCTATCGAGAAGAACCGGATCACCATCACATATTTCACTACAAACATAATGTAATTAAACATGTAACATTTGTAATTAAATATGCAATGTTGATTCATTCTCTACTAAAAACGGGTCGAAATGTCTTATCTTTTGCAATTCCATATATCCGAATCACATTTCATGACGAATATCATTTATAAAATTCGTAATTTTCTTTCTAGAGTATTGATATGATAGTGAGACCATCATCAAATCTATAAGAGTGCGATTAGTTGATTCCACGACATAACTATTACTCATCGCGTTGAGTTTTTAAGGGTCCAAATAGAATACCCGGGATGGTAAATAACTAGACACACTTTCTCGAGTGATGTGATGCCTTTTGAATAAATCAAATTGAAAGACACGTGTATTCTGACCAAAGACGGAGTAACCACGAAAAGTCTGGAATCTAGTTATTAATAAACGTATGAACTCAAATAGTTGATTTTATTATTTATCAGGATGTTATGTAACAAAAGAAAGTGTAAACCGGTGTGATTTTATCATTATCTTGCTTTGTTGAGTAAAACTATACTTCTTTGTCATATTGAACTAATTTAGTAATTCTCGAATAGACGTTTAAATAACATTCTTATTTTATCCAAAATAGGTTTCTCAAACACATAAACTAAGTCGATAACCTACCACTAAATGTATGAGTGGGAATAAAAGCAAACTAAAGAACAATCCATTATCCATCCATCCTATGATAAGACATGTAGATTCCTCAAACGTATTTGGTGCGGTTCTACGTGACCAGTTTAAGAAAAGAGAAACCATTATTAGTATCTTTAAAAAAATGAAGCTTGATGCCGATAGATAACCAGTTTTAACCACTCACTATTTGTTAGACGCTCAATGCCAATAGATTAGATGGTGATGATGTTCAATTGTTCATTACCCACTCCATCCCGAAACGTATATTAAAGCTAATGCGTAGTTTTAGATAAAAATAATAAATGATAAAACATAAAAAATGTGACAAAATACTTTTAATAGTAAAATGTGTGCTTATATGTAAATATAATCTTTGTTTTATTATCTTTTGTACGTTGGGCAGTTTTTCTTTCCGGTGTGTATATATATAAAAAACAAAGATTATAGGTATTAAAGATAATAAAACAAAGATTATATTTACATACAAGCACACATTTTACTATTAAAAGTATTTTGTCACATTCTCTAATCTCCCTATATATAGGTACTAATTAGTGCTCCTATATACATTATGATGATCATTAGAAATTAAGTGGGCCAAAAGTAAGTTTTGGTTATACAAAACATGATGATGTGAAGCCAATCTCAGATTTGCAAATCACACTTGGCCCAATCTTATTTATTTAAATTATCTCCACTCTAAAGCTAAGCACAAAAGGGCGACATAAAATTGATCAAACCAAATTGGTTCATTTTACTTTAGAAAAATTAACTAAACATATATTTTGGGACCATTTGTTTTAAGTTGAGGAGACATGTATTATTTTTTAATTGGTAACATTTCCTTACAAATCAATTTCGACTAGGGTATACCAAGTGAAAAATTATAATGAGAAATATTACTCCTCAATATTTATTTCGACTTTCTATTACATCTTAAAACTTGTGGTATCGTGTAAAAGTAGTTTACCTTGTAACCCGACTTCTAATATGAACCCGAGGTCGGTTACAAGTTAAGTATCAATAGGATATATTATAAGTGGGATAAAGTATGAAGTAACGTAGCAATTTAAAGGCATAGAGGCAATGAATAATGCATTGGGTAGCATCATTTTTTCTAGGTAGCAACGTTGGAGCAATAATTGGTGCGAATCTTTGAAAGTTGGTAGTGAAAAAGTATGATATGCGGAATTAACCTATGCAGTCAATCAAAGTAAAATCAAAAGAATGATTATATGAATGATTATAAGAGCAAAGAGAAAGGGTCGTTTTCTTGTAATAAGCAGGTTCGATTAGCCACTAAGTGGGGTTTAAATAATACTATTATATTTCTCCACCTCATTGAAGTGTTTATTGATTTTTTTGCCAATTGCTTCAACTTTGACTACGAATTAATATTAAGCTGCAAATACAAAATATTCAATTAAATTATTTAATGACACTTTAGTGCCTTAAATATTCATTATATAATTTAATTGAGCATTTTGCAGTTCCGGTTAATTCATAGTCAAAGTTAAAAACGATTGACCCGAAAAAGTCAAAATAAGACACTACGTCCGGAATGGAGGAAGTAGTAGCATACTCATGGACGGACTTGAAGTTTGGGAGGGGGTGGGGAAGGAGTCAAATTGTATAATCATATGTGGGAATCATAAATTATCAAAATATTATCTATATAAACTTTATTTTTCTTTTTCTTTTTTTTTTTTACTTTGGGGTACATCCGACCATACCTCCTCTTGGTTCTATCCCTGTTCCGTGAGTATCAATCCAGGACTTGTTTGATAAGAGTAAATTGTCCAAACTCTTAATTTAAATACATGAAAATGTAAGTGGTAATTAACCCTGATAGAAACTGTTAAATTGATTAGACCAACATATGATCATACATCCAGAAGTTACGGGTTCAATTATTGTTGAGTGTGGATTTATGTTATTAGAGGTAGACACTCATGCATGACATTTGGTAGCTGCCCAGAGCAATTGAGAACATGAAGTTCCATTTTGTAAGTGAGGAGGGATATGCGCCTATCCATATTTTGCCATTTCCGAAATTTTGAGTACCAAAAACCCCAATCTCCACCTTATACTTTGTATTGTTAGCATATCTATGCGTATAAGTGGGTGTTTGTAAATAACTTTTAAAACTTCAACGATTTGTATAAATGTGAGATTCAAGTAACTGTGCATGATTCAAAATTAGAAGTACTGTAGTATAAATATTGTGGGCACCCAATTATGAAAGAGTGATTGAAAACCACGTGAGGCAAAATTAAAGGGATGTGGAATGGGACAGTATACTATTTTCGTCACGAAGTCAACATTCAATTTAACTGGACACGAATTTTAAGAATAAAATAGTTTTAAAATGTAAGATTGAGTGAATAAATGACAAGATAGAGAATAAGTATAGTACGATAACAAAGTTTCCATAATGGTATGGAGAGTTGAGATAGACACATAAACAAAAGTGGGACGTTGAGATTAAAACGGAGACAGAAGGTATATTTCCGTAGCTGAGAAATTAATTCATTCGATACGTAATAACAATAATAATAGCTGATGAGAAATTAATTCATTCGATACCATAATAACAATAATAATAGAGTGATAGTGAATCGAACAGCTCTATTGATTTAGACAAATCAGTATTATTGTGACTCAACATTGCCCTACAACATCATAACAGAACATAAAAACAGAGCTACCTAGATTTTGTGTATGTCAAATAGATTTTGTATGTTTACCATTTGCTCCAACCATTAAAAATAAAAACTTTTTTTTTTTATAAATAAAAGGCTTTTGAGTTGATTTTATCTGAATTAATGGAATTATTGATGTTATAACTTTTGAGTTCACATCTCTTGCTTTTTTAGTTGATTTTCATGGTTTTGACTCAATTATAGATTTATATGGTTTTTTTATGAACCTACATTGAGTGATCTAAAACTACATTGATTAATTATTTGGTATGGTGTTATAAAAGTATACTCATTCATTGAGAGTTTCATACTTTTATTATAACACATTATACTTACTAAGATGTAAAACTGATTTGTTTAGCATCTATAGGTGATCCAACTTGTCGGTAGTTTATGTGACAAAAATGAAACCAAATTTTACACAAGTTTAAAATCATCGCAAGAATTTATATTAATTCTATGAGATGATTGATTTTAATCTTATCTTGTCTTAAAAAAGAAAAAAAATCTTATCTTGTCTTTTAACAAAAAAGGAGAAAGGAAAAGTGCCTTGCCAATTAAGAAGGTGAATACGTAAAGTGGCAAATAAAAGCGACACGAGTCCATGACAAGGATTCACAACTGGCTAGCCTCTTGTCAAATGGATTATTTGCTCAATCCAATCACAAACCATGCACACTTATCTTAATTCTCACCTATTTTGTTCTCTTCATCCTGCAACATGTAGGACTAAACTTGTATTGCTAGCATCTTCTTCCATAGAAAGAAAATACTATTGTTACACTCTATTATTTTCGTCTGAACTGAACTTAATTTATTTGTAATATAAAAAACAACTAAACAGAACTGAATGAATTGAACTGAACTAAATGAAACTAAACTGAACGAAACTGACATCAATAAATTTTTTCAGATGACTAGAACAGAGTATTAGTTTCAAAAGTATATTTGATCTATAATCTATACCACCTTTAGATTTTGCTAATTTCCAACCCTTGTAAAATCCATATTCTTCTAAATGCTGAATGGAGATTGCGTGGTCCTGGATTTTTATTCTAGAGGTAGGGGACTCCAGGGCATTAGTTGCTAGAGATATAGTAGTATATTAATCCGCCAAGAGCGTGAATATTGCTTTGGTAAGATCCAACTATATCACATGCCTGCATATGATATTTTCAAGAGTTTTCATACAACCTAGAATAGTGTATATGCAACTTACATTAGAAATGTTGAACTTTGATTGCATTCCCTTACAACTTAAAAATCCCTTATTGGATTTCTCCAAATAACCCAGTCGCGTAAGCATCCATCAACTAACGGTCATAGAAGAAGATACATAAGATACGATACTCTTTTGCCTACCGTGAGACCAACACCATCGCAAACTATCTATCTAACTGAGGAAGCTCCAAATTTCCATCGAGGAAGGGCCCGATCTTCATATTTTGTCTTTCCTCCCCAAAAATGTACCCGATCTGTATATTTAGGATGTTGAATCTGGTCGACTTAAACCTATTTATAATTCGAATCTGTACTCTTAAAGACTTTAAGTTAGTTAGTCGGTCAAATATCTTTGTACTTTCTGAATAGTGTAACTCCTTAATGGTTAATTTCAGCACGGTTTGTTTTAGACAGGGCTAAATTAAACTCAGATTATGAATTAAATCCTCTACAATGAAGATGCAGTGTATAGAGAAATCTGCGGAATCTGCGGATTTTACCAAGTGGCTGGGGCAATGTTAGTCTGTACTGTGTACTGGATGGCTACTTGGCCAGTGAAGGGTTAACTGTCTGTCAATTGTATGGAGCCATGACTCATTCATATTGTGCAATGCATATACAAAGAGAAGAAGAAGATGACCCATCAATTTTGTATTGGATACCTTGCCAAAACTAGCAGGCTAAACCTAAGATAGCTTCTGCCCACAGGACAAAATTCCAAATTAATTCATCAACAAGCCAAAACCATCTCTATTTACTCCTGTCTCTTACTCAAGGACACTTTGGAAGTATGCCTAAACTGTACCATACTGCTAATTCATATGCATGGGACATCTTAAATTAATATTTGTATGAGCATAATTTCGAACGGAATATACCTAGCAAGAACTTCGTCGTCTAAACCTTTTTGAGGTCCGAGTATATCCTATAGCCCTCAAACCCCATGCATTTAGGGTAAGCGGGAGCTCTTGTGGTGACCCTTCACGTTATCTTACCACATAAGCTATCTTCAAGACTTATACAAATACCTATTTCGGGTACATTCATGAGATGTGCATTTATACCAAACCTCGAATCAATGTTGATTCATGGTAAGCCAGTAAAAGGGTCTAAGTTCCTCATATATTGTTACTTACGTTACATCATCAATAATTCAGATATCCTTTTAACGAATCCGACATCAATGTATTTGACAATTATGTCAATGACACAATCACACAAACGTAACTCAGAATTTTCAAGAAGCACTATTAGCTAGGTTTGCTTAGTACATGTCAAGTACCATGTCACACACCCAATGACCCAACTGAGTTATTGTTAATAATAGAAGAAGGGGAAGACAAGTTTTAGAATGTAGACGAAACTTGCAAGCAGGACTTAACCGGAATTTACGGATCCTGTCCAGTGTCTATTCAAAAGAGACTCTAATCCAGTCCAATCCAGTCTTTACTTACAATAATAAAATCAGATCCAAAGTGTTTCACTAGCCTTTACTTTTTTGAACAAACATCGACAATAAAGATTTCAACGTCTAAATCATAACCCTATTTTTTTAAAACTTCATAGTTACGGGTATAATTACACTACCAAAACTGTTAAAAATCCCACACAATTCTGGATAAAATCTTACAAATTACATATAAGTCGGATATCAGTCATCTTTAACAAGAAGTTCTAAATGAATAACAGATCAATAAGAATCAAGAACCCAATGCAAATTGATGATCTTATGCTCCTCCCATTTTATTTCACCACATTTAGAAGATGTCCCCCATCTCTCTTTTTCACTACCCCACCAACACATTGAGTAATAGTATTTCATAACAACGATATCATGTCTAGCTTTATATACACCAGTACCCCTTTATATGATGTGATATCAAAGTAACGATTAATGCACCTCCAAATTTGTACTCGTAGAATTATTACCTAATGAGTAGTACACCCAGCTATGTGATTTGAAGTATTATGACTCGATACTTGTAAGACAACCCGTTTTTCAGCCTTATGTTTACCTCCTAAGGTTAAATGTTGCACCGCGTATTTTTCTGGTGCATTATACGGTTATAACGTGTAACATACTAAATCGCGAGGTGTTTGCAAACGTGACACATAAGTACCGAAGTGATTGAATGGACAAGCCACCAATCCCTATGCTTGGAAAGCAGGGTGTAGGGAAAAGTTTAAACAGGTCTGGAAAATAAGTACTAGTACTAGAATAGCTTCAATTTCAATTTTATTATTATGATATATAAATCTCAAATACAAATTACCGATATTAGGCCGACTCCAGCAGCGTCCCAAACTGAGTTGGAGGAGCAGAGTCTGAGCCAGCGGCCCAACACTGTTTTTGCCCCATTTTACCTTTTTTTATTTATTTATTTTCTTTTCTCTTTTATTTTAATTGTTTGTTGTTTTTTTGCTGAATCTCTTCTGTTTAACTTCTTCTCTTCTGTTTTTCTAAGTTTAACTAAATTATTTCTTTTATTTTGTTGCTTTGTTTTTTTAATTATTGAAACTAAAATTACAAGTAATATCTTGTTTTCAAATTTCATTATTACAAATATGATAATAATATCTGTAGCAATATAAAATGTAATTATACATTACTTATAAAATTTAAAAGACATATTATTTGAATTTAAAATCACACTTGTAGAAAAGAAAATACAGACACTAAAAAACATAAAACGCACTTGAAAAATGTAAACTAGATTAATGATCCATCCTTACAATTTTTCCATACGTGCTCGATCAGATCATTCTGCAATACATTCGCTCTAGCATGATCAGTGTGTAGCATTCTGTTGAGGACATGTTCCCTAAATAGGTATGGAATATTGTGCTCAGGTACAATGTAATTTTCCTCCAATTGGTCGTAGTTGCCCTTTGCATACTGTCGAACATGCTTGCATTGTGGCCTTCATCCTCCACAATCATATTATGCATAACATGCAACATCTAATAATTTTTAATTTTCAATTTTCAATTTCAAGTGTTGTAATTTTTTTAAAGTAATGTAATTTTTATTTTCAAGTAATATATTTAAAAAACATTAGTGTAATTTTGTTATAATTAATTAACAACATTTAAAATCAATTCAAGAATAAAGTTTAAAAGGAAATGAGAAAAGAAAATGAAATGAATAATTAAGTTTGAAAAAATGTTAAAATAAAATAGATTTTACCATTTGTTAGAAAGTAGATAATTGTGGAGATTCTGAAAGTGAGTGCGTTGAGTGGAATCTTAACGTAATGAAAGATTTTGAGATTGGTGAACAGAATCACTTGGAGATTTTATATTTAATTCATTACATATCCCATATTGTCTTCACTATATCTTCTACCTCACTCACTTCTCTTAAAAAGGCCGGTGGGAAGTTCAATACAGCGGAGGGAGTAAAAAATTAATTAAGGAAATAGAGGAAAAATGATTTTGAGATAAAAAACAATCACTTTAACAATTTATATATATGATTTTTTTCTCTCTCTCCCCAAAATAAATATATATGGAAAACAATAAGCATATTTCCAACCAACATACAAATCACAAAAATTAAAAAAAAAATAAAAAAAATAAAAAACCTGACTATTTTCTAATACTGCAAGTAACAAGAAACATATGATGATGAATTTTCATTCATTCATTCATTCATACACCAACAGCAGATTTATAATGTTGAAGAAGCCTATTAGCTTCTCTAATCCCACTGAAATAAGCTCCATGAGTAGTAGAGTAATGTGTTCTGTGTGTTGCTTCACCTGCAAACAGAATTTGCATTTCTGGTACTTTTCTTGATGATGAATCAAGATTCTGTGGCAATGGTTCAGCCAAAGTATCCATATCATCAGTGCTTGATCCAACTGCTATGTAACTGTAAGACCCCAAGAACAGAGGATTTGTGCCCCATTGTGTCCTCAAAAGCTTCAATTCCACTCCATTGTTGTAATTAGGCTTGTATTTTGATGATGGTAGGAAGCTGGAGATTGTTGATTTGAACCCATTGATGATCTCTTCTTCTGGTAGAGACTCGAGTAGAAGAGCTTCATCTCCTGTAAACCATGAAAGGACTGTTCTTGAGTTGCTGTGAATTGGGGTTATGAAGGAGGTTCTCCTGAACCATTCTGGAATTTTGGGATCTTTTTCCTGCACACCATCTGTTTGATGAAATGCCATTT
The DNA here is from genome assembly GCA_026545765.1 of Plantago major. Classification (NCBI taxonomy): domain Eukaryota; kingdom Viridiplantae; phylum Streptophyta; class Magnoliopsida; order Lamiales; family Plantaginaceae; genus Plantago; species Plantago major. The sequence continues at coordinate 89,652,030 of CM048842.1, forward strand.
GCAGATACGGGAACTTTTCGAAGTTTTCGTTGCTCAGTTGCATAAACACCTTGTTGACAACACCGTAGCCAAGTCTTGAGATTGCTAGGCACTTGGGGTTGGGTAGAGGAGGATTGAACAAACCAGAATCTTGCCGGATACCGTGTTTAAGAACTCCGAGGGAAACGGTCACGATGACGTGGTCTGCCGACACGACAGACCCGTCGCAGAAGTGCAGCCTCACTGGCATAGTAGACGAGTCCTCACTGTCCTGCCCATTTTCCACTGATTGCCACTCGATCCTCTTCACTTTCTTCCCGAACTGGACCATACCGACAGGCAGAACCGAGGCCAAGTGTTCGATCACACTCGAGTAGCCTTTCGCTATGGTAATCTCTTCGCCGGGGCACATTACGTACTCGCTCTCGGCATTGTAATCGAGCGTGCACAGGTCGTCTGCCGATGTGTACGTCCTCTGGACGCTCTCATTCATCGCGAAAACGGCCTCCTCAAGCGCTTTCCTGCTCCAGTTTCCGACTCTTTTCCCTTCATCAGGGCGGTCCTGCCTCCTGTCCCAGTAAGCCTGGAGACCCTGCCTCAGAAACTCACCAACACTAATCCCCCTATCCGAACCGAAACCCCTCCGTATATCCGCAAAGAACTCGTCCTCGTCGACTTCCTCGCCCTGGATGAAGTCCATCATGTTCTTGAACAGCTTAGAAACAGGATCGACAACATCAGGAGCAAGAACGTGCCCGCCTTCTGCTACGGTGACACGAGCCTCCAGTTCGGGCACCCCGTCCATGCACTCCCAGGGCCACTTGGACTCGAGCAGGGACCTCTCGCGAGCGATTTTGTAAACGGGGCTACCTTCAATCCCGTGGATCCAGGTAGCTCCCTGCTCTATCCGTTCTCCGCAAAACTCGGATGTGTTGACTCTTCCGCCGATACGGGAGCCTCCTTCGACGACGGAGAGGTCGAAGAGGTGGCTGCTGGAAGTGTAGAGCTTGTTGGCTGCAGTAAGGCCAGCCATTCCAGCACCAATGATCACAATTCTTGGCTTCTTGGTAACCATTTTTGTTGGTGTATCAGTACTTGGTTGTTATCACTGTCAAGAGATGGCTGCTGGAAGTGTAGGCTCTTGATGACAGTGAGGTTTTTTTGTGGTGTGATTTGGTTGAGATGAGGAGAGGATATATAAGGTGAACTTGGTTCCTTGCTTATAATTGATCTGCTTTGGTTGGACTATAGTTATAGAGTAGAGGGATCTTTTCTTTTTACTGCCTGCCTTTTCCTCTCTTTAGTTTATTTGGCAGCTAATAAAGACATGGCTATACTTTTCTTGAGCTCTACCACTTGCTCCACTCTTATTTATATAGGGAGTTTGTGAGGATATGCAAACATTTTGCACATATCTTAATGCCAGGTTACATGCGTATATTTCCTTGATTGTTTGCAGAGGTATTTGTATAAAATCTCAGGACTAGGTATGGGCATGGCCATATGCAGAGATATTGTTATGTGAGCAGACTTATTTGAGTGCTAAGCTAGTTCGATAAAGTGTTCGAGTCTAACCTGTGTCCAATTTGTTATCGAGAGGGGTAGTGCTTATGCTCGGTTAATTTTTTTAAATGTTTATATGTAATTTTCAGCAATGAACTCGAGATTAATTATTGTGACTCAAGCTCAAAAGATAAGCTCTTTTCTTTAACGAGCCGAGCCGAGCTCAGACTTGATTACAACTCGAGCCTAACTTGGTGTTCGTTTTGTTATCGAATTGAGCAGGACTTGACTCGTTGATACTCGATTAGGCTCGGTTAAATATATAGCAGTACTATTTTTATACTTATATGTACTTGTTGTAACGAGTTTGAGATTAATTATTTGTATCGAGCTCGAAAAATAAATCCGTTACATTAACAAGTCGAGTTCGAATAATGAGATACCCAATTCGTTAAACACTACTAGGAAAAGCCATGTGGACACACTAATTAGGGCATAATTCGCCCCTGATTTATTGCACTTGAATTTAAGCCTCAAATGGCGAACTATTACGGATTCTACCTCAAAAGACAGATGTTGCTATTCCATGAAAGTGCATTGTTATACATTTTGGTTGAAACCTCGATGATTCGATGATTTTGTGTAAAAAGGTTTGGAATAAGCTCTACTATCAAACAAAGCATGCATTTCAAATTTCAAGCTCAATAGATTTTGACATGTTACTTCATGGGTCGAATGGCATGGAGAGGGAATGTGTATTTTGGTGGTCTACCTTCTCGTGTATAATCTTTCATGTCATTTTGTAACTATACGCATACGCTCAAACTCCATGCTGTAAATTGCCCAACGCTACCCCCAATGTCGGATCAAACTTGGCCATGTATGTTATCGTGTGTATTATTTTAAGTGGAAATCATGGGAGCGAAGGGGATCTGTAAGTACTATATAGCGGAATATACAAAATTTGAGGAGTTTTGTGCAATACTATTAAAAATTGAGGAAGAAAAAATAAATAAGGGTTGATGATGAGAGTTACCAACCAACCAACCCCTCACATGTGGAATGGTTAACCGACGGCCCACTAAAACTGAACACTCTCAACGGCCCTCATTGGTCAATCAGGACCCTAGCTCTTTTATCATTGTAATAACTATACTTTCATAAATATCATAGTATCATGGGATTTCTACTGTCAGTCAAGGTGTCGTCCGTCAGTCACCTATTTTAATTTATTAGATTAAAATTTTAACGGTAGAGATCGAATAATCTGTTACCTATCGCACTAAGTGTTGCCATGGGGTGTCGCTCGTGTTGCATAAGGTGTTGCGCTACGTGTTGCTCCAACCGCCTACGTCGCTTTAAATTATTTAAATATGTTTAAAAAAAATATTTTTGCTCTAACCGGAATCCGCCACGAAAGCTTGATCGAAGCTTCCGCCATGGACTGCCGGAGCTTACATCGCTGAGCTCGGTGGAAGCTCGATCTTGTTTTTTTTTTAAATTGAGCTTCCGCCATGGAAGCTCCGATATCGGAGCTTCCATGGCGGAAGCTCAATTTAAAAAAAAAGAAAAAAAAAGAAAGAAAGAAGATCGGAACTTCCACCGGAGCTCTGGCAGTGATTTTGGTGGTGGTGTGCGGTGTTGGTGGTGGGGAAGAAGATGGTGGGTGGTGGTGGGGATTGGGGAAGGTGAGTTAAAATTTTAATAATTAAATTTTTTTGAAGAATTTAATAGTTTAAAAAAAAAGTTATTTTTTATTTTTTAATAGCGTTAATTTTTTAATATATCAAAAATATTTTATTTAAATAATTTAAAGCAACGTAAACAGTTAGAGCGACGTAAAACGGTTAGAGCAACACCTTTTGCATGAAAAAACGGTTGAGGCGACACAAAGAACGGACACGCCGATGTCGACACTCGATCGACCAGTAGAAAACCTGTAGTATCATTTGATTTAGAAATCACCGCGAGTTTGACATTCAACTGTAAATTCAAGTCGAGTTGAATTGTAAAGTTGATAAACTAATTGAAGATAAATTTTAAAGTTTGTGTTTGATATAAAATTGTGATATTGAAAGAATTTAGTAGAATATTTGAGTTTTAAAGTTTTAAGTTTCGTAGTTGATGAATATTGAATAGTTATTCAACTCGAGTAGCATAATATAGAGTTGAGAAACAAATATAAAAAAATGATAAAACTCAACTCAAGTTTTAACAAAAACTATAATATCAGATTAAATTTTCATTATATACTTTAATTTAACATTTTACATTTGTGATTTAAGATTAATTCGTAGTCAAAGCTGAAAAAGTTTGACTGTAAAAAGTCAAAGTGGGAAACTTGTTCGGAGACGGAGGAAGTAAGATGTTAGTTTCTGGGATGATAATTTGATGTTCATATTTAGTCAATAGTTGAATTATGCTTCCCGGTAGTCTTGGATTTTGTTGATGCTAAGAAACTTCGAGTGGGTTGGAGGAAGGAGTATATATTTCAACATGACAATGATTAATACTAAGTTAGTTAATTAATGAGTAACAAACCAGTTCTGTTCTGTCCGTTGTAACAACTCGTTCAAACCGACCGACTACTTGTAACATCGATCGATATTCATAATTCTCCACCTTGTATGGTAGTATATGTTAATGTTATCATTACCTGCTTGCTTTCTTTGTTTAAGGTTGCTTCCCACCACAATTAATCCAGCACTTACTTAATCCCATTTCTTTAAACAACGTGCACATAATACACATCTTTCGTAGATGTTACTGCATTAAGTCATGCATGCCGCGGTTCAATGTATCCGACTAGACTCGAATTCATTACGATAATCGAGTCAAATTCGTATCCTCTGTGAAGCTTGATATGTGAAATTAAGTCCAACGTTATCCCACTGAGCCAAAGGTCATAGCCACAAGGAAGAAGGTTCATTGTGGAAAATTAGGAGTAGTCCGACCCTAACTAACCAGTTCGACCATGAAGGTTTAAAATAGACTGACGGTAGGAAGCTCAAGTGGACCAACCTAACCAACTAGCCGGACCTTGGAGAATTTAAGCTTTCAGAATGAAGACCAAGGGAAAACCTCCTTCACCAAGTAAGGGTCCAACCTTAACTACACAAAGAGAGACTTAATGATTTACCACTACAAAGGAAGGAGGACCGACCTTAGGGAGTCCGACTCTGTAAACTCCTTCATTCCACTTAACGGTGGTCCCTATCTGACGCAAGCAAGTCAATGCATGTGACCAAAACGCACCGCTCTACCCGACATCAGGATCCAATCATTGGGTCACAAGTCTCGGATTAACCGGAGTCTTATCCCCTCAACCTTCGCCTATAAATAGAAGATAATTTATTTCTCACTAAAATAATCAAGTACTTGTAATAATCTCTCTAATAGGACCGAGGTTTACCTCTACATCATATTTGACTCATGAATTAGACAAACCGGTCTAAAAGGGTCCATCCTCCTACCTCTTGTCTTTCAGGTTCACCTTTCAAGATACAATGTCCGATAGTTCAACTACACCTCACTACTATAGTGGCATACCACCCCTCAAGTATTCTATATAATCGAAGTGAAATTTAAAGTGTGAAAAACTAGTCTCGCCTCGAATTAAAACATGATGATACACGTTTGTTAGATAGCTATGATGTTGGACAAATATGGGCGGTGGTGGAGCAGCTCTAGTTGGAAAAACAAGGTTGGCTTAAATCTTTAATTATCAATAGACATCTTATCCGTAAAGCCGAAGCAAATTAATTAAAACATCCAACTATATATATCGCATTCTAACCTTTTCTGGCAAATTTCGATTCTAAAGTAAACAAAACTGTGTTTTACTGCTCTAATTAGTTGCGTTTACGTCGTTAAAAGGGTGATTAAATTGCTTTTACGCCGTGATTATGATAAGGATTATGGCATTTAACTAAATACTAAACATACGTAGAGCATGAATGTTAAACATTTCACTAGTTAACCTTACAAATATTGATTCATAATGACAGTTTGACAGTGATTAATCAGTTTACGTGTACGCATTAGTATTAATCTTGATCATTTATTAACACTAATCCGCATTAACTCTGCAACAGTAGATACAACCACATCCAGTCAATTACTTCTTTAATTATAATTTAATGCGTATCATCCATCTATCTTAAATTGCAACGATCGACCAATAATCGATCTAGACTTGACCATTTGGACTGACGTGGTTACTGATGGACTATTTTCCGAATGATATGATATTGACCCACTATATCAACACATGTCCCGTACACTCTGTCCTCACTCACTAGTATACACACATATGAATTTCCGTGAAAAAAATTACACTTTATTGATATGAATAGCTCATCTCTGAAACTTTAGTGCGTTATATAATCTAGTATGTACTATTATAATTAGTTGTATACACGTTATAATCTAGTCATGGTGTTTCCTATCTATATCTCCAATCCAATGTGGATCAATAGATGGATTATGCTAGTATTATCAAAGCTTCTTATATCTCACTAAATCTTCATTGGATGAAGCAAAGATTTTAGCTTCAAACATTTTTCAAAAAGTTACTAGTAATAATTTTCTCCCAATATAATAAATTAGAGACTCAAACTATCTTTTAAGATACACTTCCAGCTGCAAACTCTTCGGGTGCGAATGAGGTCCTCAAAATCTCTTGATAGACTGCAAGCTGAGCAAGTTGCACTTGGTGTAACAAAATTTAACCTTTTTTTTTTAATGCTAGAAGACGTATGCTAATCGTGTTGGGTATTATTTTTGTAATTTTTTAAATAGTGGTAGTAGTTATTACAATAGTGTCTCGCATTTTGTTTATTTCATTATATCAGTTGAGGTCATTCATCCAAATATAGATTGGTGAATCAAACAAGACATAATTAATAAGTGATTAATTAAAAATTAAACTAATTGAATGACGTGATGGAAAGTGATTAGAGGGTAACTTAGCCTCGAACGACATTATTAGTCTATGGATAAATCCACCAAATTAAAGCATCATTGAGAATTGCATTGGTTACAAAGAGTACTTAAAGGGCATCATTATCAAAATGTTTACTTCGTTAATCAATCAACAAGAGGTCAAGTTATAAATCCTTGAGTTCCAAATCCTACTCCACCTTGTCTCTCCCTATAATATGGCCACCTGTCCACTTTTATTTAAGTAAAAAAAAAAAAAATGTTATTATTCGATTTAGGTTGAACATCTCATTTGTGGCTTGCCTGCTACCCAGTGGCCTCACCCTCTCATCAGAAGAATTTTACACTTCTGGTCTCACCCTCTCACATTGAACCCATTACGGTGAGAAAATGAGAAAATAAACCAAGTCAAATTTTCCCTCATTTGTATACTTTTAAAATCACACGGAAGTCCTTTTATTAGGATGTTTGCAAACATTTCAACTTATGTTAAAGAAAAGTGTAAAACTAGATGTATGTGAGAAAGGCAGCCTTGGTAGACACTGCACAACGAAGGACTGAGATGGGCAGGGCCGGCCAGAAAAAACTGAGGCCCCATGTGAAATTTATTTTAATGACCCCTAATAACAGTATATATGAAAAACCATAAAAGTTTTCATGTATAATAATAGAATTAATTTCCTAATAAACTCAAATATATTACTTTAAAAATGTAACACTTATAATTGTTTTGAAGCAAAATTATAAATTAAATTCTTTATCACATCATTTATTTTCATACTTTTAACACACTATTAGTATCAAGATATAAAAATTGGGGCACAAAAATTTCGGACCGGACCCCTGTGCGGATTAACATTCCGCATGGGCTCATGGCCGGCCCTGTAAATGGGGTTCATAGTATCATCAACATCGTCTCATTATCGCACCTTTGAGATGGTCCTTCATTTACATCTAATAGCTGATTCAAGGTGTCACCTCATAGAGCCTTGAATCAGACCTGGCTTGAACACAGATAATTCGGGTAAAAAGGTCTGACCCTGCCTTTCTCTTAGTCGCCAGGAGCCCAGGATAATTACTTTAGCAGGGGATCACAATTAGTTCTACTTGCACTTGGAATGGATTTTAGCACCAACAATCACAATTTACCACGTATTTGCCATTTTAAAAACTTTTATGGGAATAAATTTCTAAATGCAGTTCCACATATATAAAAATGACTTTAATTTGTGGTCAAGTTACATTTATTAGGTGGCTATGACATGTTGTAATCAAACAATAGAAGTCCCTCGTGCAACATGACCCATCGAAAATCTAAAAGATACCCTGTCATGATTGTACTAAGCTCTTTAATTCATATTTTAGCTTAATAAAAAAAGTTATTTGATTTAATTAATTTATAAGTCATTTTGAATTTTATATAATTCTCAGAATATTGATGCCGTCGTGCAATTCACGTAGCTAACTCACTTAGTACTATATATTATAAATAAATAAAATTATAATCAAGTTTGTCAGCAAAATTATATCTCTAATTAAGTTAGTAGCTTCAGCAAGAAAATGTCCAGTAGTTGACATTAAAAAAGCCTATGTCAATATTCATGGGGAATGTCAAAATGATTAAATATATTTATGTTTGACATATTTTGCAAGCACGCTTACGTACAACTGTACGATTTTTTGAATTTATTGAAAAAATGAATGTGAGTATGTTATAGCTAAACTATATACGTGTGGATGGGATTGTTCTGAAAAATGTCAACAAAACATATATTATATTCGATCCCTAAGGTTTGGAGAGGCTCGGTACTTCAAATCCACATATAGGGGAATCTTCCAACATAGGGCTTTTCCAGAGATCCAAAAAGTTTTATTGTCGTTGGACAAAAAAAAAAAAAGTATGATTTAGATGAGCATATATATATGTGCTAAGACGGGGAGGGACGAGTTAGTACAATGCTCCCCGCTCATCGAACAATCACCAAACATGTAATGTTAGGAAAATGCGTTAATCTTTTTTTAATGTTCATTTAATATATAGATTTTTTACCGAGGCTCTTTCTGAATATACATAAACCCTTAAAACCCACTCCCTGAACTTGTGTATGATGCCTGATGGGAGTACCACCTACGTGTATTGGTGTAGTGATTTACCCTCCTACTCATACCTATCAGTGTTTTAACACACAACCAACAAAAAACCAAACATAAATTTCATGTTGAATATACAAAAAGATACTCCTTCCGCCCGGAGAACTTCATACATTAGGGTTAGCGCGTAGTTTTATGCGAAAAGTTAAAGTAATGATAGAATATAGAAAATGTGGAAAAAAATGTACTTTTAGTGGCAAAATGTGTAATTTGAGTGTAAAGTTGATATTGTTTACTATTTGTTGGGTGTGGGGTAGCTTCCTTTTTTGATAATGTATGAAATTCATGGGATTCTGAATGATAAATGTATGAAGTTACATGAGACGGAGGAAGAACACTTGGTGAAATAAGAAATCGGAAGATCCCCTCCCTGCCCATTACAATATGATCAACATTTTGGACACCACAAATTATTGGATCATGGATAAAGTAATTAATAGGGTTCTTGAGCCGCCCAAATTGTCCCTATTGTTTGACATTCGAGATGAACTAATTAATATTGATACAGTATAGTTTAAAATTCACACACATTGAATAGGATTTATATGCTGTACATGATCCTTGACCTATTCCCGTTTTAATGCATTGTTTGTCCTTACTGATCAGCTGTTACACTATTGACGACTTCCGTCCCGGTATAAATAACTTTAGGCCCACCGAACTTTATACATTTATTATTTTTTACCGTTCAACATAAATTACTTCAAACAGGTTAATCGACTAAGACATGCAATAAAAAGAGATTAATCGATCTGTGGTTTCTCTGATCCTCATAGGCGTGGGACCTCACAAGCTACCGTGAGGAGGGGTGCGCTACCACCTAGGGTCGAAAATTCCCGATATGTGTTACAACATGACCTGTAAAGTAAATGAATTATAAATTCCAAGATTCAGAGTAAATGTGAGGGATGTACTAGCACGTTGCTATCAAAATTGTGTTGCACAAATCCGCAAAGTGCGTTTTCAGTACAGAGATAGATCTGAGCCAAATCCTCTACTTCTTAGAATTCTTCTGGCCATTCCTTTCGTTCTTAAACGATTTCCCCTCTTTCTTACGACCCATAAAATTGCTAGTATCTTCCGCCCATCATCATCCTCTCCATTTCTCCTCTTTTTGAATCCAGATTCTTTAATTTTCTGCAGAATTAGAAAAAGATTGATTTGCATCATTCACCATACATTTCTCCTTACTCAACATAAAAAAGACCCCATGTCAAAAAAAGAAAAAAAAAGACGTAAAAGAACAGTACTTGTGACTCACAACTTACTGCTCAAATGGTAAGTTGTGAGTATAGTGCAATACAACTTGCCATTTGAGCCAATCTTTTCGCCTCAGTGACACGTTCCAATAGTAATAATAAAACTTCTTCCTCCAGAGCAGGGTACTCGGGTAACTTTTTACCTAAACAAACATAATGTCAGGCAATAATAGAAAACCTGCAAGTAAATTTCTTCCAGAACAGTAAGTTTTGCTTCTTACCGATGTGCTTCTCTATCTGCATGTACCACTCTAATTCATACTGAGTGATTAGGGATATTGCAAAACCAGAGCGCCCAGCTCGAGCAGTTCTTCCCACTCTATCTATGTAATCCTGCAAACCATTTCATAAGCCAATAAGTTAGCATATAAAATTGAGAAAAGCACGACTCTTTCACTTCAACCCAGAAGTAACTCAATTCTTTGTTTACAGCTTCTCTACTACATAACCAGTAAAGTTACATTTAAGAAAACAAGATGTTTTTGCAATGGTATAATTTTTTCACATGAAGTTCTAGTGGATATTACTGGTATTGCAGATGAAAACTCCTCATCTTCTAATACACTTCACCATCGTAACTATTTTATAGGTGGAAAATGTACGCAGCAAGAGACTACTCCTAAGAAAAGGGAATGGACTGAAACACCACAAAAAAGAGACACTGAACAAAAGGCTATCTAAACCCTAAACCATAAGGAATGAGAATTCACCTCAGGATTGGCGGGAACATCGTAGTTGATTACCATGTCCACTGATGGAATATCAAGTCCTCTACTGGCAACATCTGTGCATATAAGAATATTACATTTGCCAGCCTTGAATTTGTTCAAGGCTCCAAGTCTTTTTTTATCTGGAAAGAACCAACAAGATCATATTAAGAGAAAATTTTCTTGAATACTTAAAAACACATAAGACGTGAAGAGTTTCTATATGCGGTCCATAGTTATTAAAAACATTACCTGGGTCATATGACCATTAATTGGAATAGCTCTAAAGCCAAGTTTCCGGAGAAGATAGGCCAAGAGAGTGGTAGCATCACATGTTCGAGTGAAAACCATAGATGTACTACCCGACATTTCGGTCAATATATAAACAATATAACAATCCTGCAAATCACAGGTAATAACATGATGTTCAGGAAAGCACATTAACAACTTTTAAGTGTAATCTTACTTCAACCTCATTACAGTTATATAAATGACAACTGGAATATTTTCAAATAAGGTGTTCGGGTTTTAGATAATCATATTACAAGAAAACGAGACCTTTTTTTTTCTTTTCATTTTTTTGGTTTCGGGTCTCTTCTCCTTCCCTAAAGACTTAAAATCATTAGGACTGGCATTGACATTTCATATAACGGCAGACGTTTAATGAACTTGGAGAATCTTACTTTATAAACTACTAAAATAATGAAGTACGCGTCCAATTATCAGATATTCCAATTTCACACACGGCCAACTCACAAGACCAAGTCTCCACTGGTGCATAATGACAATTCAGTAATAGGTGAAAGTGTCTAGCATTTTGAAAGGGTATCCAAGAGCAGGCTTGGACCTATCCTTATTAATTGCTACTTTTTTATTCCCCCCCCCCCCCCCCCCAATCAAAGTAGTTAACAGCTTGATACTTTTCAAGTTTTCGTAATAGGTCTTTCATTTAGTGATGTGTTTTACTAGCATAAATAATGTGCGGATCATATGCCATTTGTCACTAAAAATGCCAAAAGAAAAAGAAAAGTCAAGTCACTGAATGTCAAGACCTTGTGCTGTTCTGGAACAAAGCGATATCGTTGCTCCAGTGTATTGATAGTAGAATATTTGGTTGCAACTTCAACCTGGAACCAGATATTAAAAGGTCAAGAATTTTTTTTGGTAAAACTTACAATATGACGGGCAAACACAAAATCATACCTTAACAGGATTCTTCAGGCAAGCTCGCTGCAGCTTTTTCACCTGTATAATTGACAGGGGCAATAGAATTTAAGTCCAAACATTTCAATAACAGATGTATTTGTAAGCAACAATCACCCTACAAAGACTACAGAAGCACTGAACCTTAACCTTATACCTGGATCCAAATCTGTAATTTTACTTCAATTATCATGAAACAAACAAGAAAATTTATCATAAAACATAAATGTCACAGTGACCTGCCTAACAGTCCTAAGCTGGAATCTCATATGACAAATCAGGAAACGGTTTCATTACATAAGAACTATTTCTAACCAGTAGGCACATCGATCACTACAGCTCAAAACTAAAACATTAGGTTCTTACTGCATTCTCTATTCCACATAAGATACGCAAATTCGGAAAACATAATAGTGAACTCTTACAAGAAAGTGAACATCAACAAAACTTTGATTTCACAGTGAAGAGATTTAAATTCAACAGTGTTTAACTCAAGATATATGAAATAAATCATTCAGCAAGTATGCCTTTATTCGTTTTCTTTAATTATTAGTTTTCCATCTCCTCAACATGTCTAGAAAATTAAAGCAGCTATCATGGGGACATGAACATCTTGTACAAAGATGTTAGCAGACGAAATACTGTGGACTGTGGTGAAAGATATCAAATAACATAAATAACAGAAAGTGGGGAAACCAAGTTTTAAAATTTCACTTTTCAGTGTAGATGTTGGGCACAAACATATACCTTTCGTGTCATTGTCGCAGAAAATAGATATGTTCTTCTATCTTGAGGAATTACATTCAGTATCTCATCAATTGCCTTCTCAAATTCCTCATTCAGTAATCTATCAGCCTCATCTAATACCTGTTATCAATTTCATATTAGTTCCATACTTCCATAAATCGAAACAAAAGACAAAACGCTAGAATGAAAATATTCTGTGAAGTCCAGGAGGCATATATAAAGAATCTTACCAAGTATTTTAATGTCCGTAGGGAGAAGCCTTTGGTATTGGAAAGATGATCAACAAGACGGCCAGGTGTGCCACCTAATAGAGATAACGCAATACATAATCACTATCAAAGCAACACCAACAGAAATCATGAAAGATGAAAGATAAAGCTACTCACAACAATATGTGGCTGTTTTCCAAGATTAATACTCTGCTGCACCATATCTACACCTCCAACAAGCTGTGAAACAAGCAGAAGAACACCTGTCATATTTCTAATCAACAAACACACAGTAATACACTATGATAAACCAATGAAAGAGTCTAGCCTACAAATAGTTGTCATACCACTTCACATCTGACGCCGATACCAGACCCCAAGGCTTCAAACTGCTCGGCAATCTGAATCTCAAGTGTACGCGTCGGAGCAAGCACGCAAGCGAAAAACGCCTCTGGAGTTTCCAAAAGCGACTGAAGAATCGGAACTGCAAATGCTCCTGTTTTTCCAGAACCGGTTTGAGCTAGAGCAATGATGTCCTTTCCTTCCAAGGCGACTGGTATAGCCTCCAATTGGATGTTGGTAGGATTTTTCCATCCAAGACTATCGCAAGCTTCAGCTAGTTGTTCATTTACGCCGATGTCTTTGAACGATCTGATTTCTTGCTTCTCTTCCTCCATGGTTGTTGTCCAGCTGGGAATGTGATTGGAGTTGGGGCTGTCAATTGGATCAAGAAAAACTTGCGTTTTGGTGCAACTTTCACACATTGCACAATAGTGATGCAAACAAAAAATCTTACAAATTAGTGTTTTAATTCTTACAAATAGGTGGTTTTATTCAATTACGGTAATATTATCTCCTTGATTTACCCCTTCAGTTATTATCATGATCTAATCGAATCCACTACTTCATAGAAACCAATGTACATTTGAAAAACAAGCATCACACCACGCCAACCAATACAATAACATACCCTATGCTTCAGCGTGATGTTTGCTGAAGATGATTTATAAACAAATGTAACCAATCAAATTGGGAAATTGAAGTATTCTAACAGAATAATAGAAAAGAAGTACTAAAAGGCGCGAAGAAGACGAGAGAGAGTGAGAAACAGACCTTAAATTGGACAATTGGAGTTGAGCAAATCGAGAGAGAATGTGACGAAATTGAGAGAGGTCGAGCAGAGAAGCTCAGCTGAGATTGACACGTCGAATAAATTGGCCGTGGGAGTATTGCAGACTGACGGCTGCGAGCGGCGGAACTGAATTTTGAGAATTGAGGTAAGAGTAAGAATATCCGTTGAGCCGTTACACGAGTCGAGTCTTATAATGTTTTCCTTGTCAAGGTCGTCTCATTCGACAATGTGTTTAAACCTAACTTGATATTGAGTCGATTAGGACTCGGCTAGTTGATATTCGACTAGGTTCGATTAGACTAAAATGCATTTGTATATATTTAATTATCTACTCTATGTATATTTTAGTAACGAGTTCGACCTGATCCAGACCAAATGAACCAAGTTTGATTCTATTCGAACTCAAAAAATGGTACTATGATTTGTTAACGAGTCGAGTTCGAGGTCGTCTTGCCTCGTTTAGACTTGTTAGACCCATCTACTATCGAGTCTTTATTCGGACTCGAACACGTCTAATTTATACGATTTTGAACGTTTTTTGCTAGGATATAAATTTAAAAGGGTTGGGTCATCAATGTCCCAAAATGTATTTGTTTATGCTCAATAATATCTGCACAAAAATGTGAAATTTCAAACTTGTGTTAAAATTGGAGTTAGGGGTGTGAATGGGACGATTGGAGACGATCTTGGACCTTATCAAAGTCTTATCGAACGGAGCTTTAATCGAGTTTATTACGAATAGCTTAATAAGTTTACTCTCTATGTTTGCCATGAATTTGATTATATTATTTGGCAATTGTACTTCTGTAAACTGCTTTATTACAATCAACTCCTCCAATAATCATATATTTGCAAACAACACACACAACTTTCTAAATCCCAACTACATTCTGTATGATTCTGATCCAAGAAAAGCAAAAGCATGCAATATCTTTGTATGATCTTTTACGACATAAATTTTAAGCTTCTGATCATTCAACAAAAGATCCCGGTAAACTCGTCGACTTCTTTAAAATCAAGATGAGATATCTAGGCATTCCGTTCTGAATCCATTCTTCACACAACTCTCCTCGCCAAAGAGATCCTAGTCGGATCACCACCCCATTCTTCGAGCACGACTAACAGATTCCCTGTTGGTTTTAGCCATGATCGCGGAATATGGTACCTGAACAAAGTTTTATGCGTATTTAAGCAAATTACTCATGAAAATAGAGTGATATAACCATGAAAATACACATGGACATGAAATTTTACCATCTCTGAGAAGGCTGACCGCAGCCAATCAGACATTTCTTCTCATCAAATGTGCCACCATAGTAACACTGCTCACAGCTACCTGTCGCTATATATCCAGGCCAATGTCTGCCTATACTTTGCCCGTTTATCCATACTTCGCCTTTTCCCATGCTGATCATGTCTAATCCCAATGGATCGTTTCCTTCTGGTGCGTCAAATGTTGTCTGAAACAATGCAAGTCAAATGTTATTTCTAACTTTTCAAATCAGCCACCTGATGGTCCTCATCAGCTACTTGTCAGGCATCCACGCAATAGATTGATTTTGATCATACAGCCAAATAAGTTGGTTTTGATGAACAGACTCACGTACCTTATACCACGTTAGAGGCTGCTTTTGAGCTAAGAGTGATCCCTCTACCCATTCAACTGAAGAACTTCCAGTGGTAGAGTCGAGGCCTAACGATTCTCCCCTCAAACCGACCTATTCATGAAGAATTAACATGTCAGACTAAAACAGCCTCACATTTGTATTAGTTTATAAGAACAGAACAAACCTTGTAAGACCATCTCTGCCATGTCAAGTCCCATGTGCCATCGTCGAAGCCATTCAAAGTGACAGGACCAAGTACTCCAGCATTCCACGTCTCATAGTGAATCCCGAATGCCTGAGGAGTAAGCAAGACTTAAGTGGTGGAAACTTGACATCAATGATACAACATATCTTGTGCGAAAGGAGAAAGGCGAAGGTGTTTGTCATTACTAACCGGTAGACCAACAACGACACTAAGTAGAGAGATTTTGTTAAGTCCGGCTCTCAAATTAACATAACCGCTGTATGTTAGTTTTGGATTGTCATAGCTCCCATACACAGTTCCTGGTGAAACAAGTAACAGATGAGATCAATATTGACAGCTAGAGAACGAAAACAAAAAAAGGCGTGCAATAAGAGAAGAAGAAAATCCAGTCACCTGATAACTGGCCATTGACGAAAACGTGCAGCGTATGACCGGCTGACATAACTGTTAGAAGAGGCCATTTTCCTGTCTTCAAGAATCCTTCATCTGATGGTACATTGATTCTGTAGTAAAAGTGTACAGAATTCATACGGAGTTAACATAATCAACCATGATAGTCTCTACAGGCAGGACAAGCTTAGAAATATACTGTCAATCATACACTTACTGTGTCATGTACCACAAGTAATCTGAGGAATCTCGCGTGACATTTACTTGCTCCAACAAACCATCGTGCACTAATGCGTCATGGTCATCTGCTGATGGAGTTTCTTCGTTGTATGATTGCCAAGAGAATCCAGTTATCGGTATCATCCTGGCATGAGTGCTATGGAAGTTAACCTGCCAATAATATGTAGTATCAGGAAATCTGTGAACATAGTAAGTTCATGTTAAGAAGTCATCTAGACGTATATACCGAGAGGTATGCACTATGCAACTTTACAGATATAATCTTTGCTGATAAAAATATGTCCTGCATTTAATATTCCTGTACACGGATTCTAATGAAAAACATGAACAATGTTCTTACTCTTGCGGTGTTAAAGGCCACAGTTCTGCAGTCAGGCAAAATGCTGATGGACCAAGGAGGCAAATCATATTCCATGTTTTGGAAAGTCAATGTTGTCGAATTCGTAGGGTTGTAGTTGGAAAGAAAAGCAGCACAAGCCCCATTCTCTGATCTAAAGACATGAACCTGTGAAGTAACATGTCAGATTCAGAGTTTATACCTGGATAAAAATCTGGACTACACACGTCGACTTATATCGAAGTACCTCTTGATTTTCACCAGGCCAGGTGACAGTGGGATATGAGGAAACCAAAGCCGGTTCACATTGCTTGATTACTTTGTGTAGTTCTCTCAAGTGTCCCCATTTCGGCTCATTCAAAAGACCTGGTACGTACCAAATTAGTAAATGAGTACATGTCATTGTATGTATGGCATATAGTAAGAAAAGAGCTCGAATTCGTGGAATGTAGAGAGATCTTACCGTACTCATCTATTGGAGCATCGTAGCTATAGCTGGTGGCAATGAAACGCCCAGAAGTAGTTCTACCGAAGTTGGTTCCTCCATGGTACTAAACGAAAATAAATTAAGCAAGGAATATGGATGTTACATTACGATTGTTGACCTAATTCTTTGAAGAGAAAGAGCAGTAAATTTACCATGTAGTAATTGAAGAACGACCCATTATTCTGGACAAATCTGACCACTGAAAAGGCCAAGTCTTGAACAGGTCTGTAATGGTACGGTCCGCCAAATGCTGTAAACCTGAATGAACATAAGGAAACAAAAAATGGTACAACGATCAAACCGGATCTTCAAGCTATATCAGAAGTATTAGAGTCTATGTTTTTGAGTTATTTTACCAGCCTGTCCAGGCTTCAGTCCACATTTTGGGCTTATAGGGCTTGTTAGGACGAAAGCCTTCACAGTAGAAGTCGTTACAAGCATCAACCTGCAAACAGATGACAAGTTTTAGCACAAGGATCTTCAATGACTAAAGGAGGAGAATATCAGACTGATAATGGCTTCTTTAATTCCTTTTTATCCGGATTCTGTTGTTGATTAAATAACTCTTTACTACATAAAGCAGGCAGTTCTTACGATAGGATCAGGGGCCGTTTCTTGTCTGCACATGACCCACGGAACGCCAGTGTTAAGTCCAAGAGCCATTTTAGCCGCCCAGGCAGCGTAAGCTCTACCAGGAGCACCAATTTCCCACTCCACTGGTCCATATTCGTTTTCTATCTGCATTATGCCGTTCATGTGAGTGATTTATATGCAATTTTCATCTCAGGGATCAACAAAATGCAGTGATTAAAACATGATTTTTTTAATTACCTGAGACATGATAATAGGCCCTCCTTGTGGCTCGAAAAGTTTCTCATACTTCATCATGTTGATGATCTTGTATATAAACCGTTGAGTAGCATCCTGTTTTAATTAGAAAACCAACATCAGTTGATGTTACAAGATTAAGATAATTCTGATACATTTTTAGCAGAAATGTCAAACCTCAAAAGGCCGATTATCTGTTCTGAATTCGATTCCTGGCACATATTTTAGCCAAACAGGGAATCCCCTGCATCAAAAGGAACATATAACTTCAACAAAACAGCATGAACCGCAAATAGTACTAAATTTTTCGAAACTTATAGAATTTCAATGCCTGACATCTTGATTTTCAACCTTAACTTCTTATATAGCAAGAGATTCTTGTAATCAAAGTTATGTAAACCAAACTAATCACATTGTAATCTCAAGTCCTCTGCTCTGTAAATTACTATTACTAGTTTCCTGCTACTACTGTAGTACACAGTATAAAACAAGTAGATGTGTTTTGGTATTACCCAAAGTTCCATTCTGCGCAGACATAAGGTCCAAGACGGAGATGCACGTAAAGGCCAGCCTCGTGCACTAGCCTGAGGAACTTTACAAGATCATACCGTCCCTCAAAATTATACTGCACAAAAGACCAAAAAGAAAGAACTTGATCAGCTGCTAAACTAAGGCCATGTACTAGATACTAGATTAGTCGCTTACGTGAATGACTAGCTAGTATCTGATAACCTGTCTGATTCGAAAAGTTAATCCAACTAGCTTATTAAAAGGTAAGCTAACTTATCATCTTCTATTCAACTACGATAAGAACCTCCATGCAAATTAGACACCTTATCAGTTATGCGGCTTCTGCCAGCTTATCAACTCGTTTTGTCAACCAGAGCCTAAACTTATTCTCCCAAGTCATAATTAAGTAAACGATAGTAATGAACACATTGAGCATAACACTAGCAGTTTCGCATTACATGTCCAGGTGATGGCTCATGCGCGCTCCAGAACACATAAGTCTGTATAACATCCAAACCTCCATCCTTCGCCTTTTGTATCAGATCAGGCCACATCTGCATCGAATCAACATCCGTAATTAAGTTAATCAATCAACATCTCAACTGAAACTAACAACAATGACAGCTACATTACGAGTACACGCTACCTCAGGAGTGCTTCGCGGATAGTGGATAGAACCGGAAATGAGAATCTTTCTCCTGCCATTAATGATGAACGCTTTGTCATCGTATGAAACGGCAGCTCTGGCAAGTGAACAAGACAATGAGACTAGAACTAACAAAAACAGAATGTTAGTAGTTCCCATAATACCCAACTTTGAAGTGAAGTAGTGAAGTGCAGTATGAACGGATTTTGTGCAAAAGCTCTGATTCATTTATAGGGATATTTTTTTGGGCAAAATATTCTTTGGTGGGGTTCAAGTTTGAATCAGGCGCTCACATTTTCTGACTACAAATTCCCTTTCTTGCTTGCTGATCAATTAAAAGTTTGTATCCGAACTTGGTTTATACGCGAAAATACTTCTATGGATCAAAGTATCCTGATATTATTATAATCCTATCAGTATCCAGGGGTGGAGTCGGGATTTTAAGCTCGGGGATCAAATTATATGTAGCCTTATTTCTGACATTAGCAGGTGAAACCTAAAATTATCAAAACTATTACTTATAAAAATTTTGTTTTTCAAGATTTAAGGAATGACAGCATGTAATAAAATCCCATGCTGATAATATCATTACTGGATATATTTCATTCTTGTAAGAAGAGAAAATTGTTGACTTTACTTAATTACAAAATGTGAACATGTTCAGGAGTTGAAAGATTTATGAACTGAAAAGGACAACAGAAAGAAAGAAGGATGTTCTTGCTTTGCTGTCATTGCAAGGTCCACAAATGCAATCAAAAGACAGATTAGCATTGATCCTGCAATTTCCAGGAACGTCGGCCCTTAAATGGTAGGATCATCTGCAGGTCGTCTGCCCGAAGTCGAACACTTCCCTTCACTTGTGGGCTCGTGGAAGTTTGTACTTAGAATTCGGCTTTGAATTGTCATTTGAAGTGCTGAGTTTGTAAATATCTAGATAATTGGAAGTGTTTGATGAGGGTAAAAACATTATACTATTATGTCTCTAAGCAGGAGAAAAGTATTGCTCATCGGAAAAAGCTACTATGATGTGCTCATCGGAAAGTGTTTCTCGGACCTAAACAACTACTAATTAGAAGACGTACTTTAGGCCCTTTTTAGCTGGTCTACCTCGAACAGATTGGTCATAAACTTTGATTTAAGGTGTTCCAAACTAGTTTCTTGGACCTCTTGAGTTTTGTGATATATGGTCACTTAAAAAGTGTGTTATTTGTTTGTGTAATGATGATTAGGGTCACTGTTTTTTCCTAAAGACCAGCATGTATTAAGGGTCTGTCCCTCCGACTATACCGGGTCTGAGATGTTGGTTGGAAATGTGTGCTCATCTGACAAGATCCGTCGGACACAAATTTCGCATTTTAATTCGTGGTAATTCGTATGGTAAATGGAGTGTTTGAACGATACTCACCAGTCACCAACTGACCGACGGCCGTCAAGTAGTGAACAAATTTGTTATTGAAGTGAGTCAATTCCGTTTGCAAATTGGTCCTCTCGAACAACTAATGACTCGATAAAGACATAATTAATCAGCTTTAGATTACAAACTGAGAAAGAACAATGCAGAAGAGCCAAATTAAATTGCGGGTAGACAATTGGAAGCAAACTAGTCCACTAATCAAAGTATAATAATCTGTCCTGATAATTTGCATTATATAATTGCACATTTCTTACTAAACATATATTTTTATGAATTTGTTCTTAAACATTGTACGGCACATGGCCTCATCTTGGACTGGTGTTCACGTAAAGATTCATGGTAAACACAAATCACTTAAACAAATTAAAGAATATCGGCATTTGATTTGATTTGATTTGGATTTCTTTCATTCCATTATTTTGATTCCATGTGCAGTGATCGATGTGATATACTTATTATTACGTGAATTCGACCAGTTTATCAAGTATACAGTATATTTATTACACAGGATATCATATGTTGGTTTGTGACATAAAATACATAAAGTAAATCTCCTGAGAGACGGTCTTTAGATAATTTATTTAGAGACGCATCTATAAAATCATCGATCTTATTAATCAAAACACATATGTTCATAACATTGGTTTTTTTCTTATTACAACAAGACTTATTTCGTTTACAACATAGACGTTTTGATTAATAACATGAATGATTTTATTGATAACATAGGCCGTCTCTAGATAAGTCATGTAGAGACCGTCTCTCATGAGAGTTTGTGATACAAGAATACATCTTCAAGGTGTCATGTTCATTTACACAAAGTCTCTAGATAATTTATCTAGAAACGACCTATATTATCAATAAAATCATCCATGTTATTAATCGAAACGTCTATGTTGTTAACAAAATAAGTCTTGTTGTAATGTTAAAAAACACCAATGTTTAGAATATAGGTGTTTTGATTAATAACATTGATGATTTTCTTAATAATATAGGTTCGTCTCTAAATAAGTTATTTAGAGACCGTCTCTGAGAATACTTACTTCATTGTTTTTAGTATCTATAATACCAATGATTTTAGTAAAAATATCTAATATTTATGACTATACAAATAATTTGTCGGTCCTTTTTGTCTCTTTACAAAAGTGGTCCCTCGATATACTCATGGTTTACTTATTGTAAACGTACGGGGAAAAACAGTTTAGTTTTAGAGTCATTCTGTTCCAAATTGGGATGCACAAGTCTTAGTTTGAAAAAAAGGATACAATTTGGCTCTTTGGGCTATCGAACCTGGCCCAACTTATAACCCCCAAACAGTCCATACTCTATACTCTGGAGTGAAGGGACTTGCTTGGACAGTAGATCCAAAAGGGCTGGGCTAGGGCCTAGGGGCTTTTCCGGCCCCTTAAAGTCCGAGTTTGCTGGCAATGCTCATGTATGTATTCATTTTATGAACGTCCTCTTAATTAACAAAGTATGCATAAATTTTTTTTATCAAACATGTAAATGGTAAACTCCACTAAACACTATCTTTTCTAATTTTATTATCTATCTCTCATACTCTTTTAATTCTTTATCATTTATATATCATATTTTAATACCCACTAAACAAATTTATCATTATTTATTTGTATTTCTGAAAGAATCCCACAAAAGAACCAAATATAAATTAGGAGGATCTAGAAAAATTCTTAAATATCATCATTGAAGTCTCGATTTGGGATAAATTTCTGATTCTTAGAAAAAAGTCGCTTCGCTACTTTTTGGATGTTAATTCCATTTGGATGAGCTGAAAAACCCCATATGGTGGTACTTTTCACTTTATTTGAATGAGATTTTGTAGCAGAATTACCGATCACCTAAATCACAATAAGCAATTAAGATTAGTTTCATCACTATACTCGTAGTTTCTAATGACATCACTTTTAGGTTTCAGCCGTGCATTCTTTTGTGCTTCTCAGTGATCATTTTAAGATGTTTAGAAATTAGAATTACATAATTTTTTTGGCTTTAATAAGTTTTGAAACAAGAATGGACCAATTATATATGAAGAAGTTATACTTGTTCGTGGATAATATTTGCGTACCATACTGGAAGTGTCACTATACTTGTGTTATAAGGCCATGACAAATTTATTTAACTTTTACACTAGTGACCCAAAATGCAGTATAATTGACCTACTTTAATTTATGTATATGTATATATTCCATATTGTTTTTGGCTTGCATGTTAACGAGGCACAGTAGAAAACCTAAAATATGGTCAAGTGTTTTGACTCTTCCAAATTTTTCTGCATTTCTTCTTCATTTTCATTTTTATTCTTCATTCTTTTTTGTCGGAAAAGGGAGAGTTTTCTTACCTTATATATTCTTATAGGTCGTCAGATGTTAAAACTTTGTTTTTGAAGTCAGCTTTTATTTTATTCTGAATTAATCTTAAGCATTTGTAAAATGCTCATTTTTTTTTTATATAATGAAACTTTAGGGGCTAAATTTTTATTATATAATTTAATTGAGCATTTTACATTCTTGATTAATTAAATCATAATGAAAAAAAAATCAGTAAACTTTGACGACGAGAAAAGATTTAATTGTTTAAATCATAAAATCCAAGAAGAAAGATTCATCAAGTTTCTTTTAAGATATTAATATTATTTAATTTACGGAAAACATGTACATAGTCGATATAAACTAAGACTACATTATATTCAAGCTTCATTCGATTCGATTTCATTCGATTCGATTCTGCTTGGTTATATTTTATCTACAATTGATTGAGAAAATTGCGATTGAAGATATGAGGCTAACTAGTATCTGGCGTGCCACAAGTAACATCGTTATATACAATAGACTCATTAAGTTGGAAATGTTGAATGTTCGGAGAATTCGTGAAAACTCAACTAAACAAGTGAAAAAAAAATACAATAAACTCATTCGTCTATTTGTAGAAGGTTAGTTTACAATTGAATTGCAATTAGGGTTCTTGAGTCGGGATGTACAACACGTAAAGCATACTGTACAGCTGACTTGAACATTCTTAACCGGCATCTTCACTTTAGCCAACCTCTTAAGTTTTCTTTCAATTGAGTCATTGCTTCTTTTCAATCTGTGCAATTAACTCCCTGACGATTGCACTTTCATCCAGACATAAAACAGAAACTTTGTTAAGACAAGTTTTGTCTTTATTTATTTGTATGTACTCCACTTTGCTAGGAACATCTTAATGATATATAACTGTTGATTTATCAAGTTAGATAATACTATTAATCAGTCACTTCAGCTACAAATTTTTTTAAAAAAGTGATTGAATAGTAACTGGATAAATAAGAAGAAGAAAACGACAACCACACATTAAATTTCATCCCTTCACTGGTTTTGGTCTGGGTGTGAGTAATGCTTAAATGATAACATAATTTCTGTCTTTTTGTTGTTAGTTTTAAGATTTTTAAGTGATTGGCAATGTCTGGTTGAAGATGTATCAAATCTTGATCAACTTTCATAAGATTGGGGTTGTTAAAATGCCAAATCTTAGCTTTTTGGCTCTTCGCTCGTCAGTTGTCATACACATATATAAGAGATAGATTATCTTTCTAGGTCCGTTCGTACAAAGGTGGAGCCAAAAGGAGCCATATATAGCGAGACGTTCGCCCCTCTCAGCTCCCAATTTTTTTAAATAATAATTTTATATGTAATTTTTTTATAATTTTAAAATTCACCCCTTAATTTCAAAAATAATCACAAATATAATTTTATTCCCGATTTAAAATCCTCAATATATCCGTCCATGTTCGTACATATAATTAAAGTAATAATAGTGTTTGATGATTGATATTTTTAGGATATGAAGCAGACATTATAAGAAGAGTGTCACTCATCACTTAACTATATTATGTATGTACTTGTCTAATATGTCAATTTGGAACCGGACACATAAGATACTCGAGTATCTTTATTTTGGAAATTAATTAGCTATAAGGTAAAATATGCTTATTTGAAAATTTAGGAGGACGGTCACTCCAATAGTTGTGCATCCTGGAACCAAGTACGAGAACTCAAGACTAAAAAACACCTACGGGTTACTTGATTCGGTGTAACCTATTATATGAATGTACTATGTGTTTGACATGACCTGGTCGGTCATCTTAATGAGATGATTTCATCCTATTTGATCAAATAATGTGAATATAACTATTATAAATCTTTTTGATGGATGCCAGTCAAGGACTTATTTGAAAAACTACGGCTTTTTTACGGATCAGTACAGTTTTTGGTGCCTTTTTGCATCAAGCCAATTGGGAAAATTTCCTTTACCAATAGCCAATGGGTAGATGGTAACAAAACATGTAGCTCTTCGTAAAGCCAAATTGGGGCAGTACATGGTTGACATGGCTTTGTCATGCTAGCCCCAAAACTTTCAGAAAATTGCAGTACTTCCCCTGCACGTGACAAATTTGGACAGAAGTGATATTACCAGCAATAGCTGGTATCACTTTAATAAACTAAAACTTTCCCCCAATATCCACTGCATTTTTCGTAATTTCTTTGAATGACTTTTAATTACAAAGTCTCATAAGACGGTCTCTAGATAACTTATTTAGAGACGGTATATGCTATCAATAAAATCATCTAGTATGTTATTAATCAAAACGTCTATGTTATTAACGAAATAAGTCTTGTTGTAATATTAAGAATATAAGTGTTTTAATTAATAATATCGATAATTTTCTTGATAATATAGGTCCATCTCTAGATAAATTATCTAGATACCGTCTCTCAAGAGACTTGCACACTTTTAATTTTAAAAACCAAAAACCTTTGTCCCAAATCACTTCCATACTCCATACATCAAACCTAGAAATTCCCACATCGGATAGCGATTACCTCGGTTTTCATGGTTAATTACTTAATTAGGAAGTAACGTATCATTATATAAGTTAAAACACTTTCTATTTATGATTTAATATATATTAGTATTGTAATTTGAAAATTGTTGACCATTAAATATCAAATTATAACATGTATAACGGGACAAATAGAGTAATTAATTAATGGATTTCATACTTTTAAGTGACTCTTCAAAGTCTTCTACTAGATGGAGTACGGTCAATTGTTCTTAAACATTAATTTCAGAGATTGCAGGTTAATAGAATTGTTCTCAAATTGCTATCAAATGCTTAATAGAATTTACGAGATTGCATTAATAGATGGATACGATCGATTGTTCTCAAATTCTTTTAAGTGTGGCACATGTAATTTCAAATTCAAGATTTGAAAAGCAACAAAAGCAAAGCAAATGTGAAAATGAGCAAACTCAAAGTTCAACTCCATGCCAGGCGTGGTACATTATTGTTGGGCATTATATGTCCCGGACACAACTATTAAAAATCAGACATGGGCACGGGCATAGTTGTTGGACATTGTTTTTCATCAAGTGTCGGACATGGGCATTGTTTTTCCGTCAAGTGCCGGGCATTATAGTGTGGCATACATTGCTTTAGGGCATTGTTTTTGGGCATTATATGTCCCGGGCACTATTATTAAAAATCAAACATGGGCACGGACATAGTTGTTGGACTTTGTTTTTCATCAAGTGTCGGGCATGGGCATTGTTTTTAAATCAGTGCGAGCATTGTAGTGTGTCATACATTGCTTTAGGGCATTGTTGTTGGGCATTATATGTCCCGGGCACTACTATTAAAAATCAGACATGGGCACGGACATAGTTGTTGGACATTGTTTTTCATCAAGTGTCAGGGCAATGTTGTCGGGCACTGATACCGTATGGCCTCCGACATTACCGAGTTTTCAAAACTGAGATTCACTAAGAGATTTTAGCTTTCTATTACTGCAATTGAAAATTACCACCCTCGTAAAGAAATTATTTTCTGGGAACAAAATAAACTTTTGAGAACACAAAGGCCACAGCTTAAAATGCTATCAAGAAAATCCTAGAAATTCTACTAAAAACAGTCCAGCGACTATCCATATATCCGCAACGAACTGAATTGCTAAACTCTGATTTGTACTCGCCCTCTTCAGATTTTAATATCTAAATTTCGAGCACATTCAATTTTACTCGCAATCTAACAGATTTTGATAATGGCAAAAGGAGGAAAAAGAATTTCAAAAACAAAAACATAGATTACTACTCAACCCGATCCGGCTAGAGATGGTGGCCCCTTCGTGTTGTCAATGTAGATCCGGGAAGGACACACTCACGGATCCTCCTTTACGCGTGTTGATTTAAACAGATCGGTGATGAAATTCATCTGCTCATCGCCTTCCTCCAAGCCCTGAGATCTTAATAAGGAAATATAGAATCTGCGGTATCGAATCCTAAATCGACGGATGTGGAGTAATCATCAGAGAAATATGGGTTGGAATCATTGCAGCATGAAGGGAAAAATGACTCAAAATCGAGGACGGAATGGTTGGGCTGGTGGTAGAAATCATCAATGGTGGGAAATTGGAAGCCGTAAGAAAATTGAGGTTGTGGGTTCTAAGAAGAAACTCAGATCTCATAAATTGTTCTTGAATGTGGGAAAATGAGATTAATAAGTGAAAGGAGGTAAGATAGTCAAAAGGTTATTTTGCAAATAGACAATAGGTTGAAAAGGCTACAATCCTAACCTTTCACGTGACTGCAATCTCACCGAAAGCAAGGGCAGCACGGGCAATTCACATGAATAATGTACTGGGTGATAGCGCCGTAAAGCAAGTTTGGTCCGATGAAAAAAACGGGGCCAACTTGTAGTCATTGGTAGCTCCCCCGAAAAACTACTACATATTATAGCGTTTCCAAACATAATGTGACTCATCAGTCGATTGGTTAGCTAACAGTCGCATTATCAGCTCGGTTTGCAAAATATAAAACATAGAATTCCATTTGAAATATCGCATTGTATTAGTAAGTTTCTTCTTGAACTTGATTTGTGAAATGGTGTTAGTTTTCGACATCTTACAGTTGTCATTAATTCATCCTCTCAATCGAGTCGAACAGGTAGAGTTACACATAAATTCTAGAGTAAGATAATGAGAATTTGAAAATTTTAAGCGGTCCTCCTTTTAACCCCGAGCTATCTCAGCCCTGGATATGACCAAGTACACGAATCCCAAGATTACGTGCGTAACCAACTAGTACACCTTTGTTTCCATGATTAGGTCGATCGGATCCAACAATTTATCTTAAAAATCTCATTGATTGGTTCAAAAATAATCTGGTAAACAGAAGCTAATGATTTGAAGTGGATGATGAGACGGGTTGTAAGAGTAGAAAAGATGCCGTTTATTTCAGTTCAGTGGTCATCTCGTCTCGTACATAAATATTTCAAATCAACCAACAAGCATGTCTCCTGCTTTTGTCTCATTCTGGAAAAGATATTTTATATTATATTGCTGAATATGATTGAGACCAATTCATGTTATCTTCTTGTCTCTTTGATTGTGTGTGTTCATTAAAATTATATTTCTTTCTTATTATGCTGCTTTCATGCGATATTTTAAAGGTTGTCTTATGGTTGTATCATACATTAAATATTGTCTTATCTGACATTAAAACACCAGGTAGGTAGTGCGGCGTCTTATAAATGAAAAACCGTAAAATTAGATCATGATAACTTAAATATTGGTTGATATCAGATTAGTTACCGGATAACTTGGTGATTAGATATACATTTGATGCAAATTTACAAGTCCACAATGTGTGATATAACGTTAAATTCTCAAAAGAAGTTCCATTCTAATTTAATAATCCGGTATCCAAACACTTAAACGATACCAAATGATCCATACTCTACACGGATCTATAAGATTATTAATGACAAAGCATTCTCATGGGAAGGGATCAATCCTTCATCTTCTTAGATAAATTAATATAAGTGGATTCTTTATAAGTTCAAACTTATAAATGAAATAGAATTCATTCATACATAAGATTGAATAACACCGTCAACATCTCGACCGTGTTAATTATTCACTCATTGAACTTTCAAAATAGGTTGAAATGAACCCTCAAGCAGGGGTGTTAGATAAATTAAGTGAATTAATTGCACATTTATTTATAAATTTGAGCTTTTAGATTACATGAAATTCTTTTTTTTTAAAACGGCAAAAAAAAAAAAAAACAAATTTATAAACTTAAAAGAGCGTTTACAGGAGCATAAGAGATACCCAATCGATTACAAACCAACACCAATACCCTCCTGACAGAAACTCCTATCTTCTAATTAAAAAGCGATTACATGAAATTCTAACTGCCACCACAAATTGTTTTAGTCAGTGCATTTAATTAGTCGGCTTTTATAATTAAATAAGTTAAGAAATTTATAAAATTTGATAAATTTAACGTAAGTCTCCTGAGAGACGGTCTTACGGAAAGACTAAAAGAGCGGACAAACATTACAGTTGTATAAAAAATAATATTAGAGGTTTTATTAAAAACATCGGTGATATACATGTACATAAAAATTGATATAAAATGTATATGTACTCATAAAACATTATACATATACTTAAGAATATCAATCCGTCTCTCATTAATACCGTCCCTTCCATGACTTTGTGATTAAAGAGATAAATTAACTAATTTAAGAGTGCGTTATCTGAGCGGTTTTATACTTTTAGAGCAAGTTCTAAGCGTGCATTTTCGATTGAGAAAATTGCACGAGATAAAACTATGAGGATTCGATGGAGGATGACTTCTTGTCTAGCAATTTGATAATTCATATTGAAAAATGAATTGTCGAGGGTTTGACACTAATTCAATCAACGATGATTTTGAGAAGATGAAGAGAAGTGAAATGCGATTTTCATAGAAGTGGATCGTTTATTCATTTTTGTTTGCCTTTATCATGATGTGGTTATTTATTTCCTTTCATTTTACTTGAATATTCATATTTAAATATGTACTATGATGAATTTGGTGTAAAAATATTATTTCGGCCCGGCCGTCCTAACCCGACCAACTAATTTACATATTGTGGTACGTGTTATAATACTCCATACCGCACTTTCAAATCTGGCTCCATACAATGCGTGAGTGCATGTTCTTGAGACTCAAACTTGAGTGTGTGTTACAACTTCCGAGTATCCGACTCGTCACGTACGTACGTGTTGGAATTTTTAATTAAAGTGTGTTTAGTGTCTTTAATTACTCAATTCGGATTGAAAATGAATGAAAATTAATGCACGAATAGACCGCTTGTAATTATTGTCTGAAGGTATTACTTAATGAAGTTGCGATAAATTCCGACAAAATAAATGTAAATATATATAGATAAAAAGGTGTGGAAGAAGAGGTTTGAACTTGGTACCTCATGGAACACCTGGAAAGGTTGTTGAAAAAGAGAAAAGAAAAATTGTGACTCTTGGGGTATGAACACGCAACCTGCCTGTTGGAAGTGTTGTGGCATTCCAACTGAGCTAGGCGACTGTTTGTGAAGAGTTATGAACCAAACTTGTACTTCCTCGATGTGAGACAGAGAGTTGTGGTTCAAGCATTGTATCTTCTCCTTCAAACCTTTGAATATCTATATATATGGCTCCCCTATTTCGTTTAAAATCATCGAATCATGATTCTCTTCTAAGAGAATTGTGGGAACCATTCGAACAGGACGGACAGTGTATTTGGTCTCAAGAGGATATCGGGAGTGGCACGCAGGAGACAGTCTGCTTTCGGAACAAAAACGTAAATCCTGTGTGAGCTTGGTTTAGCTTGATATCTATAGAAGGAAGATATGGTGTTTTGAAGGCACTGGGAATGAAGGAAGGCTGAAGAGTGGTGTTATCAGTACTTGTGTATAGTGTTGGTGTGGCGGACACACTGGAGGAGACACAGATACATAATAAGTGATGACAAGCTTGGCTGACGTGTTATAATTTGATTGGTTCTGGTGACAAGGAGGGAAAGTTAGTTATGTTCTTCAACAACTATGAGCTCTTAGAAGAGAAGATCAAATTGGGAGTATATAATGCATTGTAACTGTTCTTAGCTAAGAGAGATTTCATTCATTGTTATATTTCTTCCTTGTAGAGCAATTTCTCTGATTCCAGTGAGATAGAATCAGTTAGGTGAAGAACAGAGAAGCTCGAAAGCTTGAAACTCGAGTTTGATTCATCCTTGTAATCTGTTTTCTGATCTTGTTTAGTGGAATCTGGCAATCTCCGTGGATGTAGGTGTGTTTCTCACCGAACCACGTAAATCGTTGTGTTGTGCGATTGCTTGTTTTGATCGTTGTTCGATTGTGATTCGTTTTGAAAATGCAAGTTGCACTTGATTAGTTAATCTTATCTTTCATGATTCAGTTCAATGTTTGTGTTTGTTGTTGTTGTTTGTGAACTGCAGGATTTCAATGTTGTGCAACATTGCGAAATAGTGCCGATACAATGTTGGAACAACATTACGGACAACGAGACAACATAGAAACAAGCGGGCCAATTGGATGATGACTTAGGCTGGAAGCAATCAATTGAATTTGCGGGAATAAGGAAAGAGTTTGGTACTTTGGACATAAGGAATGCAATCTAAAAAGAAGGAAAGAGTTTGACAAGTTATGGGCACCTTGAAAGAAGAAAATAAAAGATTCTCTAGAGATAATCTTGGAAAGATTTTCCATGACCATATATCTGAGAAACAACGTTAGTTTCTTCTCTTTGAGATCAAAGAGAGAATCTTTCAAGAAGATTGTTGAAGAAAGCAATAAGGAAATATATTGTAGAAGACACTAATATGGGAATTTCCTTCTAGTGATTATTGAAGAAAACAAGAACATGGAAAATTGCCTTTCTTTGAGATCATATTGCCTTTCGACTTGGATGGGAGCTTTTAGACTTGGATGGGGTATCGATATCTCAAGTATATATACAAGGATTCAACCGAGCAATCATTGAGCCTTTCTTGATGATCAATCGAGATTTTATTAAAGAGTTTAGGCTTCTTGTTTTACGCTAGCTTTAGAGTTTGTCTAAGAGTATTCATTGTTGGAATAACTCTTTCAAACATCGACCTAGAATAGCTTTTCTTGTTGGTTCTTCTAGGGCTAGTTTTGGTTGTTTAATCAATCGTTTGTGATTGTATTAAACCCACTTGATTAGATCTACTTTTCTGTCGGTAGATATTTTGCCTCTGAGTACATGATATATTTTCTATATATTGGCTTGGTAATAAAGTTTCATTCTTATTCATCCATTGCCATCTGTTTGCTATGTTGAAGACAATGTTGAACAACATTGTTGGCAACGTGTCTATTGATCTTGTTTCAAGTACCAATCCGGGATCTTATGTTCTAACAAGTGGCATCGAGCCGACCACCTAACTTGGTGTATGGATTTGGTACTACTACAATGGAAGTTGCAAACTCGAGTGTCTCTGAATACCTATGCTTGATGGATCGAACTATCACTCTTTGGAAAATTAGGATGAGTACATACATCAAGTCCATTGAATGTCGAGCTTGGAGATACATTCTAGAAGGATTTATGCAGCTCTTGAAGGACACGATCTTTGATGGAATATTGTTCCCATACACGAAGAGCGCTTCACTGCGGTGACTTTCTTTTAAGCTCTTACAATGAAAAGGCTTTAAATGCCATTTTGGACATGTTGATGCTCATATGTTTAAAATCATTCAAAATTGCACTCTGACTAAACAAGCTTGGGACTTACTTGAATCATTGTGAAGGTGATAATAGTGTCAAACAAACTAAACTTGAATGCTTTGGTCAAAATTTGAAAATCTAAGAATGGAAGAAATTTGAAACCATTGATTCTTATTTTTAAAAGCTTTTGACTTTGTCTAATGATGTTCAACTTCTTGGTGATGCTATTTCCAACAAGCAACTGATTTCTAAAGCCATACGTTCTCTCTCTTCAAAATTCGACACTAAAGTTACTATTTTGGAAGACACTCACAATCTGGCTACTATGGATTTTCATACCTTGATGAACAATTTGAAAATTTTTGAGATAATTGATAACGAAAGAAAAGGTACGAAAATCCTTAGTATGTCCCTTCACTCTAAATCTAAAGCTAAAGTTACTGAGTTTGAAAGCAGTAGTGATGATTCTGAAGAAGCCTACAATGACTTGGTTAGGAAAATTGAGAAACTTAGATTCAGGAAGAATTCTAATAGAGGCTCTTCGAGCAACTCAAAAGGAACTAGAAATTTCAAAAAGAAAAGCGGTGTGTCTAACTCTAGCCCTAGTCTTAGTAAACTTAGTAAAGTTAGATGTTTTGAATGTCAAGGATGGGGGCATTATCAGAATGAATGTGCTAACACTCTTCGAAAGGAGAAAAAGACTATGCTTGCTTGTCTCAGTGATGTTTCAGATGACGAACAGGAAGACGATGATCCAGAAGTTCATGCCAAAGCCCTATCTGGCATTACGAACAATGTTGAGAAACAATGTTGGTCCAACA
Organism: Plantago major; assembly: GCA_026545765.1. NCBI lineage: Eukaryota > Viridiplantae > Streptophyta > Magnoliopsida > Lamiales > Plantaginaceae > Plantago > Plantago major. The sequence continues at coordinate 89,684,940 of CM048842.1, forward strand.
TGGATGGTCCAACATTGACAAAAGAAATCGTTTTCGACTATGATGATTCTCAAAGCGTGAAACACTTTTACGGACTAACCACGAGGAATCGGTTTCTACTAATGTTTTGTATACGCATGGTTCGATTGATCTATCTGCAGTTATCCTTTGGGAAGAAAATGGCGATGAATGAAAACAATGTTGAGTCGACATTGACATCAACATGTCTGTTTTCAAAGCTGTCTCTTGATGTCTCTATCCGGAAAGGCTGTACCCGAGAATAAGCGAGGTTATTGCAGTCTTGAGCAGGTTAAAGACACTACTCTGAAAAGCGTCTTGAACACGAAAAGGTGTCTAAACCAAGAACTCAATTTGGTGTACAAGGAGAAATTGTCAATCTTGTGACAATGATGACCTGACATTGAGCTCGACATCACGGTGAAATTCCATCGGCGGTACCCATGAGATGAGCATGATAGGTGAACCCGGCACTCCTATGGCTAATGGTCTTATGCTCGTGAGAATCGATGTTGGAGATGATGTTGACCTAACATTATCTTGAACAATGACTCACCTTCTATATCTATCAACGACATACCTCACATCATGTTTTATGTGTGTGTTTGTGCAGTGTCGATCTAACCTAAAATCCACACTGATTGTTCTTAAAGATTTTTCATATATATATCAAGAGCATTAATCTTAGATTATGGTATGCATGTGATACAAACACTAATCTAGTGAGATTTAGTGATTACGATTGAATTTGGTGTTCTAGATGATAGAAAATACACTAGTGGAGGTTGCTTTTATCTTGATTCTAATTTAATGTCATGGTATTTCAAAAAACAGAACAATGTGTCACTCTCATATGTTGAATCTGAACATGTAACATCTGGGAGTTGTGTTACTCAATTGATATGGGTGAAAAATATGATGCATGACTTTGGTCTTCAATGTGATACCTTGTTGATGTTCTGTGATGACCTTAGTGCCATAAATAATTTTAAGAAGCCTGTTTTGCACTCACGCACGAAACACGTAGACATTAGGTTTGGAGAGGCTCGGTACTTCAAATCCACATATAGGGGAATCTTCCAACATAGGGCTTTGCGAGAGATCCAAAAAGTTTTATTGTCGTTGGACAAAAAAAAAAAAAGTATGATTTAGATGAGCATATATATATGTGCTAAGACGGGGAGGGACGAGTTAGTACAATGCTCCCCGCTCATCGAACAATCACCAAACATGTAATGTTAGGAAAATGAGTTAATCTTTTTTTAATGTTCATTTAATATATAGATTTTTTACCGAGGCTCTTTCTGAATATACATAAACCCTTAAAACCCACTCCCTGAACTTGTGTATGATGCCTGATGGGAGTACCACCTACGTGTATTGGTGTAGTGATTTACCCTCCTACTCATACCTATCAGTGTTTTAACACACAACCAACAAAAAACCAAACATAAATTTCATGTTGAACATACAAAAAGATACTCCTTCCGCCCGGAAAACTTCATACATTAGGGTTAGCGCGTAGTTTTATGCGAAAAGTTAAAGTAATGATAGAATATAGAAAATGTGGAAAAAAATGTACTTTTAGTGGCAAAATGTATAATTTGAGTGTAAAGTTGATATTGTTTACTATTTGTTGGGTGTGGGGTAGCTTCCTTTTTTGATAATGTATGAAGTTCTGTGGGACGGCTACAAATGATAAATGTATGAAGTTCTGTGGGACGGAGGGAGTAGAACACTAGGTGAAATAAGAAATCGGAAGATCCCCTCCCTGCCCATTACAATATGATCAACATTTTGGACACCACAAATTATTGGATCATGGATAAAGTAATTAATAGGGTTCTTGAGCCGCCCAAATTGTCCCTATTGTTTGACATTCGAGATGAACTAATTAATATTGATACAGTATAGTTTAAAAATTCACACACATTGAATAGGATTTATATGCTGTACATGATCCTTGACCTATTCCCGTTTTAATGCATTGTTTGTCCTTACTGATCAGCTGTTACACTATTGACGACTTCCGTCCCGGTATAAATAACTTTAAGTAAGGCTTTGCTCATTTATTATTTTTGAATTCAACATAAATTACTTCAAACAGGTTAATCGACTAAGACATGCAATAAAAAGAGATTAATCGATCTGTGGTTTCTCTGATCCTCATAGGCGTGGGACCTCACAAGCTACCGTGAGGAGGGGTGCGCTACCACCTAGGGTCGAAAATTCCCGATATGTGTTACAACATGACCTGTAAAGTAAATGAATTATAAATTCCAAGATTCAGAGTAAATGTGAGGGATGTACTAGCACGTTGCTATCAAAATTGTGTTGCACAAATCCGCAAAGTGCGTTTTCAGTACAGAGATAGATCTGAGCCAAATCCTCTACTTCTTAGAATTCTTCTGGCCATTCCTTTCGTTCTTAAACGATTTCCCCTCTTTCTTACGACCCATAAAATTGCTAGTATCTTCCGCCCATCATCATCCTCTCCATTTCTCCTCTTTTTGAATCCAGATTCTTTAATTTTCTGCAGAATTAGAAAAAGATTGATTTGCATCATTCACCATACATTTCTCCTTACTCAACATAAAAAAGACCCCATGTCAAAAAAGAAAAAAGACGTAAAGAACAGTACTTGTGACTCACAACTTACTGCTCAAATGGTAAGTTGTGAGTATAGTGCAATAACTTGCCATTTGAGCCAATCTTTTAGCCTCAGTGACACGTTCCAATAGTAATAATAAAACTTCTTCCTCCAGAGCAGGGTACTCGGGTAACTTTTTACCTAAACAAACATAATGTCAGGCAATAATAGAAAACCTGCAAGTAAATTTCTTCCAGAACAGTAAGTTTTGCTTCTTACCGATGTGCTTCTCTATCTGCATGTACCACTCTAATTCATACTGAGTGATTAGGGATATTGCAAAACCAGGCGCCCAGCTCGAGCAGTTCTTCCACTCTATCTATGTAATCCTGCAAACCATTTCATAAGCCAATAAGTTAGCATATAAAATTGAGAAAAGCACGACTCTTTCACTTCAACCCAGAAGTAACTCAATTCTTTGTTTACAGCTTCTCTACTACATAACCAGTAAAGTTACATTTAAGAAAACAAGATGTTTTTGCAATGGTATAATTTTTTCACATGAAGTTCTAGTGGATATTACTGGTATTGCAGATGAAAACTCCTCATCTTCTAATACACTTCACCATCGTAACTATTTTATAGGTTGAAAATATACGCAGCAAGAGACTACTCCTAAGAAAAGGGAATGGACTGAAACACCACAAAAAAGAGACACTGAACAAAAGGCTATCTAAACCCTAAACCATAAGGAATGAGAATTCACCTCAGGATTGGCGGGAACATCGTAGTTGATTACCATGTCCACTGATGGAATATCAAGTCCTCTACTGGCAACATCTGTGCATATAAGAATATTACATTTGCCAGCCTTGAATTTGTTCAAGGCTCCAAGTCTTTTTTTATCTGGAAAGAACCAACAAGATCATATTAAGAGAAAATTTTCTTGAATACTTAAAAACACATAAGACGTGAAGAGTTTCTATATGCGGTCCATAGTTATTAAAAACATTACCTGGGTCATATGACCATTAATTGGAATAGCTCTAAAGCCAAGTTTCCGGAGAAGATAGGCCAAGAGAGTGGTAGCATCACATGTTCGAGTGAAAACCATAGATGTACTACCCGACATTTCGGTCAATATATAAACAATATAACAATCCTGCAAATCACAGGTAATAACATGATGTTCAGGAAAGCACATTAACAACTTTTAAGTGTAATCTTACTTCAACCTCATTACAGTTATATAAATGACAACTGGAATATTTTCAAATAAGGTGTTGGGTTTTAGATAATCATATTACAAGAAAAGCGAGACCTTTTTTTCTTTTCATTTTTTGGTTTGGTCTCTTCTCCTTCCCTAAAGACTTAAAATCATTAGGACTGGCATTGACATTTCATATAACGGCAGGCGTTTAATGAACTTGGAGAATCTTACTTTATAAACTACTAAAATAATGAAATGCGCGTCCAATTATCAGATATTCCAATTTCACACACGCCAACTCACAAGACCAAGTCTCCACTGGTGCATAATGACAATTCAGTAATAGGTGAAAGTGTCTAGCATTTTGAAAGGGTATCCAAGAGCAGGCTTGGACCTATCCTTATTAATTGCTCCTGTTTTATTCCCCCAATCAAAGTAGTTAACAGCTTGATACTTTTCAAGTTTTCGTAATAGGTCTTTCATTTAGTGATGTGTTTTACTAGCATAAATAATGTGCGGATCATATGCCATTTGTCACTAAAAATGCCAAAAGAAAAAGAAAAGTCAAGTCACTGAATGTCAAGACCTTGTGCTGTTCTGGAACAAAGCGATATCGTTGCTCCAGTGTATTGATAGTAGAATATTTGGTTGCAACTTCAACCTGGAACCAGATATTAAAAGGTCAAGAATTTTTTTTGGTAAAACTTACAATATGACGGGCAAACACAAAATCATACCTTAACAGGATTCTTCAGGCAAGCTCGCTGCAGCTTTTTCACCTGTATAATTGACAGGGGCAATAGAATTTAAGTCCAAACATTTCAATAACAGATGTATTTGTAAGCAACAATCACCCTACAAAGACTACAGAAGCACTGAACCTTAACCTTATACCTGGATCCAAATCTGTAATTTTACTTCAATTATCATGAAACAAACAAGAAAATTTATCATAAAACATAAATGTCACAGTGACCTGCCTAACAGTCCTAAGCTGGAATCTCATATGACAAATCAGGAAACGGTTTCATTACATAAGAACTATTTCTAACCAGTAGGCACATCGATCACTACAGCTCAAAACTAAAACATTAGGTTCTTACTGCATTCTCTATTCCACATAAGATCATAAATTAGGAAAACATAATAGTGAACTCTTACAAGAAAGTGAACATCAACAAAACTTTGATTTCACAGTGAAGAGATTTAAATTCAACAGTGTTTAACTCAAGATATATGAAATAAATCATTCAGCAAGTATGCCTTTATTCGTTTTCTTTAATTATTAGTTTTCCATCTCCTCAACATGTCTAGAAAATTAAAGCAGCTATCATGGGGACATTTGACACCGATGAAAGTAGTAAAGAACATCTTGTACAAAGATGTTAGCAGACGAAATACTGTGGACTGTGGTGAAAGATATCAAATAACATAAATAACAGAAAGTGGAAACCAAGTTTTAAAATTTCACTTTTCAGTGTAGATGTTGGGCACAAACATATACCTTTCGTGTCATTATGCTTGAAAATAGATATGTTCTTCTATCTTGAGGAATTACATTCAGTATCTCATCAATTGCCTTCTCAAATTCCTCATTCAGTAATCTATCAGCCTCATCTAATACCTGTTATCAATTTCATATTAGTTCCATACTTCCATAAATCGAAACAAAAGACAAAACGCTAGAATGAAAATATTCTGTGAAGTCCAGGAGGCATATATAAAGAATCTTACCAAGTATTTTAATGTCCGTAGGAGAAGCCTTTGGTATTGGAAAGATGATCAACAAGGCGGCCAGGTGTGCCACCTAATAGAGATAACGCAATACATAATCACTATCAAAGCAACACCAACAGAAATCATGAAAGATGAAAGATAAAGCTACTCACAACAATATGTGGCTGTTTTCCAAGATTAATACTCTGCTGCACCATATCTACACCTCCAACAAGCTGTGAAACAAGCAGAAGAACACCTGTCATATTTCTAATCAACAAACACACAGTAATACACTATGATAAACCAATGAAAGAGTCTAGCCTACAAATAGTTGTCATACCACTTCACATCTGGCGCCGATACCAGACCCCAAGGCTTCAAACTGCTCGGCAATCTGAATCTCAAGTGTGCAGCGTCGAACAAACGCATAAGCAACGCCTCTGGAGTTTCCAAAAGCGACTGAAGAATCGGAACTGCAAATGCTCCTGTTTTTCCAGAACCGGTTTGAGCTAGAGCAATGATGTCCTTTCCTTCCAAGGCGACTGGTATAGCCTCCAATTGGATGTTGGTAGGATTTTTCCATCCAAGACTATCGCAAGCTTCAGCTAGTTGTTCATTTACGCCGATGTCTTTGAACGATCTGATTTCTTGCTTCTCTTCCTCCATGGTTGTTGTCCAGCTGGGAATGTGATTGGAGTTGGGGCTGTCAATTGGATCAAGAAAAACTTGCGTTTTGGTGCAACTTTCACACATTGCACAATAGTGATGCAAACAAAAAATCTTACAAATTAGTGTTTTAATTCTTACAAATAGGTGGTTTTATTCAATTACGGTAATATTATCTCCTTGATTTACCTTCAGTTATTATCATGATCTAATCGAATCCACTACTTCATAGAAACCAATGTACATTTGAAAAACAAGCATCACACCACGCCAACCAATACAATAACATACCCTATGCTTCAGCGTGATGTTTGCTGAAGATGATTTATAAACAAATGTAACCAATCAAATTGGGAAATTGAAGTATTCTAACAGAATAATAGAAAAGAAGTACTAAAAGGCGCGAAGAAGACGAGAGAGTGAGAAACAGACCTTAAATTGGACAATTGGAGTTGAGCAAATCGAGAGAGAATGTGACGAAATTGAGAGAGGTCGAGCAGAGAAGCTCAGCTGAGATTGACACGTCGAATAAATTGGCCGTGGGAGTATTGCAGACTGACGGCTGCGAGCAGCGGAACTGAATTTTGAGAATTGAGGTAAGAGTAAGAATATCCGTTGGTAGATTCTGGCGAGTCGAGTCTTATAATGTTTTCGCTTGTCGAATTAAATGCCGTTCGACGATGTGTTTAAACCTAACGATATTGAGTCGATTAGGAATTTAGTTGATATTCATTGGGTTCGATTAGACTAAAATGCGTTTGTATATATTTAATTATCTACTCTATGTATATTTTAATGTGAGTTCGACTGATCAGGACCAAATGAACCAAGTTTGATTCTATTGAACTCAAAAATGGTACTATGATTTGTTAACGAGTCGAGTTAAAGGTCGTCTTGCCTCGTTTAGACTTGTTAACCATCTACTATCAGTCTTTATTGAATTCGAAAGCGTCTAATTATACGATTTTGAACGTTTTTTGCTAGGATATAAATTTAAAAGGGTTGGGTCATCAATGTCCCAAAATGTATTTGTTTATGCTCAATAATATCTGCACAAAAATGTGAAATTTCAAACTTGTGTTAAAATTGGAGTTAGGGGTGTGAATGGGACGATTGGAGACGATCTTGGACCTTATCAAAGTCTTATCGAACGGAGCTTTAATCGAGTTTATTACGAATAGCTTAATAAGTTTACTCTCTATGTTTGCCATGAATTTGATTATATTATTTGGCAATTGTCTTACGTAAGCTAACTTTATTACAATCATTTCCTCCGATAATCGTATATTTGCAAACAACACACATGACTTTCTAAATCAACTACATTACGTATGATTACGATCCAAGAAAAGCAAAAGCATGCAATATCTTTGTATGATCTTATTACGACATAAATTTTAAGCTTCTGATCATTCAACAAAAGATCCCGGTAAACTCGTCGACTTCTTTAAAATCAAGATGAGATATCTAGGCATTCCGTTCTGAATCCATTCTTCACACAACTCTCCTCGCCAAAGAGATCCTAGTCGGATCACCACCCCATTCTTCGAGCACGACTAACAGATTCCCTGTTGGTTTTAGCCATGATCGCGGAATATGGTACCTGAACAAAGTTTTATGCGTATTTAAGCAAATTACTCATGAAAATAGAGTGATATAACCATGAAAATACACATGGACATGAAATTTTACCATCTCTGAGAAGGCTGACCGCAGCCAATCAGACATTTCTTCTCATCAAATGTGCCACCATAGTAACACTGCTCACAGCTACCTGTCGCTATATATCCAGGCCAATGTCTGCCTATACTTTGCCCGTTTATCCATACTTCGCCTTTTCCCATGCTGATCATGTCTAATCCCAATGGATCGTTTCCTTCTGGTGCGTCAAATGTTGTCTGAAACAATGCAAGTCAAATGTTATTTCTAACTTTTCAAATCAGCCACCTGATGGTCCTCATCAGCTACTTGTCAGGCATCCACGCAATAGATTGATTTTGATCATACAGCCAAATAAGTTGGTTTTGATGAACAGACTCACGTACCTTATACCACGTTAGAGGCTGCTTTTGAGCTAAGAGTGATCCCTCTACCCATTCAACTGAAGAACTTCCAGTGGTAGAGTCGAGGCCTAACGATTCTCCCCTCAAACCGACCTATTCATGAAGAATTAACATGTCAGACTAAAACAGCCTCACATTTGTATTAGTTTATAAGAACAGAACAAACCTTGTAAGACCATCTCTGCCATGTCAAGTCCCATGTGCCATCGTCGAAGCCATTCAAAGTGACAGGACCAAGTACTCCAGCATTCCACGTCTCATAGTGAATCCCGAATGCCTGAGGAGTAAGCAAGACTTAAGTGGTGGAAACTTGACATCAATGATACAACATATCTTGTGCGAAAGGAGAAAGGCGAAGGTGTTTGTCATTACTAACCGGTAGACCAACAACGACACTAAGTAGAGAGATTTTGTTAAGTCCGGCTCTCAAATTAACATAACCGCTGTATGTTAGTTTTGGATTGTCATAGCTCCCATACACAGTTCCTGGTGAAACAAGTAACAGATGAGATCAATATTGACAGCTAGAGAACGAAAACAAAAAAAGGCGTGCAATAAGAGAAGAAGAAAATCCAGTCACCTGATAACTGGCCATTGACGAAAACGTGCAGCGTATGACCGGCTGACATAACTGTTAGAAGAGGCCATTTTCCTGTCTTCAAGAATCCTTCATCTGATGGTACATTGATTCTGTAGTAAAAGTGTACAGAATTCATACGGAGTTAACATAATCAACCATGATAGTCTCTACAGGCAGGACAAGCTTAGAAATATACTGTCAATCATACACTTACTGTGTCATGTACCACAAGTAATCTGAGGAATCTCGCGTGACATTTACTTGCTCCAACAAACCATCGTGCACTAATGCGTCATGGTCATCTGCTGATGGAGTTTCTTCGTTGTATGATTGCCAAGAGAATCCAGTTATCGGTATCATCCTGGCATGAGTGCTATGGAAGTTAACCTGCCAATAATATGTAGTATCAGGAAATCTGTGAACATAGTAAGTTCATGTTAAGAAGTCATCTAGACGTATATACCGAGAGGTATGCACTATGCAACTTTACAGATATAATCTTTGCTGATAAAAATATGTCCTGCATTTAATATTCCTGTACAGTTCTAATGAAAAACATGAACAATGTTCTTACTCTTGCGGTGTTAAAGGCCACAGTTCTGCAGTCAGGCAAAATGCTGATGGACCAAGGAGGCAAATCATATTCCATGTTTTGGAAAGTCAATGTTGTCGAATTCGTAGGGTTGTAGTTGGAAAGAAAAGCAGCACAAGCCCCATTCTCTGATCTAAAGACATGAACCTGTGAAGTAACATGTCAGATTCAGAGTTTATACCTGGATAAAAATCTGGACTACACACGTCGACTTATATCGAAGTACCTCTTGATTTTCACCAGGCCAGGTGACAGTGGGATATGAGGAAACCAAAGCCGGTTCACATTGCTTGATTACTTTGTGTAGTTCTCTCAAGTGTCCCCATTTCGGCTCATTCAAAAGACCTGATGCGTACCAAATTAGTAAATGAGTACATGTCATTGTATGTATGGCATATAGTAAGAAAAGAGCTCGAATTAAGTGGAATGTAGAGAGATCTTACCGTACTCATCTATTGGACATCGTAGCTATAGCTGGTGGCAATGAAGCATGAAGTAGTTCTACCGAAGTTGGTTCCTCCATGATACTAAACGAAAATAAATTAAGCAAGGAATATGGATGTTACATTACGATTGTTGACCTAATTCTTTGAAGAGAAAGAGCAGTAAATTTACCATGTAGTAATTGAAGAACGACCCATTATTCTGGACAAATCTGACCACTGAAAAGGCCAAGTCTTGAACAGGTCTGTAATGAATGCAGTCCGCCAAATGCTGTAAACCTGAATGAACATAAACAAAAAAATGGTACAACGATCAAACCGGATCTTCAAGCTATATCAAGTATTAGAGTCTATGTTTTTGAGTTATTTTACCAGCCTGTCCAGGCTTCAGTCCACATTTTGGGCTTATAGGGCTTGTTAGGACGAAAGCCTTCACAGTAGAAGTCGTTACAAGCATCAACCTGCAAACAGATGACAAGTTTTAGCACAAGGATCTTCAATGACTAAAGGAGGAGAATATCAGACTGATAATGGCTTCTTTAATTCCTTTTTATCCGGATTCTGTTGTTGATTAAATAACTCTTTACTACATAAAGCAGGCAGTTCTTACGATAGGATCAGGGGCCGTTTCTTGTCTGCACATGACCCACGGAACGCCAGTGTTAAGTCCAAGAGCCATTTTAGCCGCCCAGGCAGCGTAAGCTCTACCAGGAGCACCAATTTCCCACTCCACTGGTCCATATTCGTTTTCTATCTGCATTATGCCGTTCATGTGAGTGATTTATATGCAATTTTCATCTCAGGGATCAACAAAATGCAGTGATTAAAACATGATTTTTTTAATTACCTGAGACATGATAATAGGCCCTCCTTGTGGCTCGAAAAGTTTCTCATACTTCATCATGTTGATGATCTTGTATATAAACCGTTGAGTAGCATCCTGTTTTAATTAGAAAACCAACATCAGTTGATGTTACAAGATTAAGATAATTCTGATACATTTTTAGCAGAAATGTCAAACCTCAAAAGGCCGATTATCTGTTCTGAATTCGATTCCTGGCACATATTTTAGCCAAACAGGGAATCCCCTGCATCAAAAGGAACATATAACTTCAACAAAACAGCATGAACATAAATAGTACTAAATTTTTCGAAACTTATAGAATTTCAATGCCTGACATCTTGATTTTCAACCTTAACTTCTTATATAGCAAGAGATTCTTGTAATCAAAGTTATGTAAACCAAACTAATCACATTGTAATCTCAAGTCCTCTGCTCTGTAAATTACTATTACTAGTTTCCTGCTACTACTGTAGTACACAGTATAAAACAAGTAGATGTGTTTTGGTATTACCCAAAGTTCCATTCTGCGCAGACATAAGGTCCAAGACGGAGATGCACGTAAAGGCCAGCCTCGTGCACTAGCCTGAGGAACTTTACAAGATCATACCGTCCCTCAAAATTATACTGCACAAAAGACCAAAAAGAAAGAACTTGATCAGCTGCTAAACTAAGGCCATGTACTAGATACTAGATTAGTCGCTTACGTGAATGACTAGCTAGTATCTGATAACCTGTCTGATTCGAAAAGTTAATCCAACTAGCTTATTAAAAGGTAAGCTAACTTATCATCTTCTATTCAACTACGATAAGAACCTCCATGCAAATTAGACACCTTATCAGTTATGCGGCTTCTGCCAGCTTATCAACTCGTTTTGTCAACCAGAGCCTAAACTTATTCTCCCAAGTCATAATTAAGTAAACGATAGTAATGAACACATTGAGCATAACACTAGCAGTTTCGCATTACATGTCCAGGTGATGGCTCATGCGCGCTCCAGAACACATAAGTCTGTATAACATCCAAACCTCCATCCTTCGCCTTTTGTATCAGATCAGGCCACATCTGCATCGAATCAACATCCGTAATTAAGTTAATCAATCAACATCTCAGCGAAACTAACAACAATGACAGCTACATTACAGTACACGCTACCTCAGGAGTGCTTCGCGGATAGTGGATAGAACCGGAAATGAGAATCTTTCTCCTGCCATTAATGATGAACGCTTTGTCATCGTATGAAACGGCAGCTCTGGCAAGTGAACAAGACAATGAGACTAGAACTAACAAAAACAGAATGTTAGTAGTTCCCATAATACCCAACTTTGAAGTGAAGTAGTGAAGTGCAGTATGAACGGATTTTGTGCAAAAGCTCTGATTCATTTATAGGGATATTTTTTTGGGCAAAATATTCTTTGGTGGGGTTCAAGTTTGAATCAGGCGCTCACATTTTCTGACTACAAATTCCCTTTCTTGCTTGCTGATCAATTAAAAGTTTGTATCGAACTTGGTTTATCTGAAAATACTTCTATGGATCAAAGTATCCTGATATTATTATAATCCTATCGGTATCCGGGGTGGAGTCGGGATTTTAAGCTCGGGATCAAATTATATGTAGCCTTATTTCTGACATTAGCAGGTGAAACCTAAAATTATCAAAACTATTACTTATAAAAATTTTGTTTTCAAGATTTAAGGGAATGACTTATGTATAAAATCTTTCATGCTGATAATATCATTACTGGATATATTTCATTCTTGTAAGAAGAGAAAATTGTTGACTTTACTTAATTACAAAATGTGAACATGTTCAGGAGTTGAAAGATTTATGAACTGAAAAGGACAACAGAAAGAAAGAAGGATGTTCTTGCTTTGCTGTCATTGCAAGGTCCACAAATGCAATCAAAAGACAGATTAGCATTGATCCTGCAATTTCCAGGAACGTCGGCCCTTAAATGGTAGGATCATCTGCAGGTCGTCTGCCCGAAGTCGAACACTTCCCTTCACTTGTGGGCTCGTGGAAGTTTGTACTTAGAATTCGGCTTTGAATTGTCATTTGAAGTGCTGAGTTTGTAAATATCTAGATAATTGGAAGTGTTTGATGAGGGTAAAAACATTATACTATTATGTCTCTAAGCAGGAGAAAAGTATTGCTCATCGGAAAAAGCTACTATGATGTGCTCATCGGAAAGTGTTTCTCGGACCTAAACAACTACTAATTAGAAGACGTACTTTAGGCCCTTTTTAGCTGGTCTACCTCGAACAGATTGGTCATAAACTTTGATTTAAGGTGTTCCAAACTAGTTTCTTGGACCTCTTGAGTTTTGTGATATATGGTCACTTAAAAAGTGTGTTATTTGTTTGTGTAATGATGATTAGGGTCACTGTTTTCCTAAAGACCAGCATGTATTAAGGGTCTGTCCCTCCGACTATACCGGGTCTGAGATGTTGGTTGGAAATGTGTGCTCATCTGACAAGATCCGTCGGACACAAATTTCGCATTTTAATTCGTGGTAATTCGTATGGTAAATGGAGTGTTTGAGCAATCTTTGGGTCATGGTTGGTAAGCCGTCAAGTAGTGAACAAATTTGTTATTGAAGTGAGTCAATTCCGTTTGCAAATTGGTCCTCTCGAACAACTAATGACTCGATAAAGACATAATTAATCAGCTTTAGATTACAAACTGAGAAAGAACAATGCAGAAGAGCCAAATTAAATTGCGGGTAGACAATTGGAAGCAAACTAGTCCACTAATCAAAGTATAATAATCTGTCCTGATAATTTGCATTATATAATTGCACATTTCTTACTAAACATATATTTTTATGAATTTGTTCTTAAACATTGTACGGCACATGGCCTCATCTTGGACTGGTGTTCACGTAAAGATTCATGGTAAACACAAATCACTTAAACAAATTAAAGAATATCGGCATTTGATTTGATTTGATTTGGATTTCTTTCATTCCATTATTTTGATTCCATGTGCAGTGATCGATGTGATATACTTATTATTACGTGAATTCGACCAGTTTATCAAGTATACAGTATATTTATTACACAGGATATCATATGTTGGTTTGTGACCTAAAATACATAAAGTAAATCTCCTGAGAGACGGTCTTTAGATAATTTATTTATAGACGCATCTATAAAATCATCGATCTTATTAATCAAAACACCTATGTTCTCAACATTGGTTTTTTTCTTATTACAACAAGACTTATTTCGTTTACAACATAGACGGTTTGATTAATAACATGAATGATTTTATTGATAACATAGGCCGTCTCTAGATAAGTCATGTAGAGACCGTCTCTCATGAGACTTTGTGATACAAGAATACATCTTCAAGGTGTCATGTTCATTTACACAAAGTCTCATGAGAGACGGTCTCTAGATAATTTATCTAGAAACGACCTATATTATCAATAAAATCATCCATGTTATTAATCGAAACGTCTATGTTGTTAACAAAATAAGTCTTGTTGTAATGTTAAAAAACACCAATGTTTAGAATATAGGTGTTTTGATTAATAACATTGATGATTTTCTTAATATAGGTTAAATGCAAATAAGTTATTTAGAGGCAAATCTGAAAATCTTTCTTCGTTGTTTTAGTATCTATAATACCAATGATTTTAGTAAAAATATCTAATATTTATGACTATACAAATAATTTGTCGGTCCTTTTTGTCTCTTTACAAAAGTGGTCCCTCGATATACTCATGGTTTACTTATTGTAAACGTACGGGGAAAAACAGTTTAGTTTTAGAGTCATTCTGTTCCAAATTGGGATGCACAAGTCTTAGTTTGAAAAAAAGGATACAATTTGGCTCTTTGGGCTATCGAACCTGGCCCAACTTATAACCCCCAAACAGTCCATACTCTATACTCTGGAGTGAAGGGACTTGCTTGGACAGTAGATCCAAAAGGGCTGGGCTAGGGGCTTTTCCGGCCCCTTAAAGTCCGAGTTTGCTGGCAATGCTCATGTATGTATTCATTTTATGAACGTCCTCTTAATTAACAAAATATGCATAAATTTTTTTTATCAAACATGTAAATGGTAAACTCCACTAACCACTATCTTTTCTAATTTTATTATCTATCTCTCATACTCTTTAATTCTTTATCGTTTATATATCATATTTTAATACCCACTAAACAAATTTATCATTATTTATTTGTATTTACGAAAGAATCACAAAAGAACCAAATATAAATTAGGAGGATCTAGAAAAATTCTTAAATATCATCATTGAAGTCTCGATTTGGGATAAATTTACGATTCTTAGAAAAAATTAACCGCTACTTTTTGGATGTTAATTCCATTTGGATGAATTTGAAAACCCAGTATGGTGATGCTTTTCACTTTATTTGAATGAGATTTTGTGAGAATTAGATCGCTTTCAAATCACAATAAGCAATTAAGATTAGTTTCATCACTATACTCGTAGTTTCTAATGACATCACTTTTAGGTTTCAGCCGTGCATTCTTTTGTGCTTCTCAGTGATCATTTTAAGATGTTTAGAAATTAGAATTACATAATTTTTTTGGCTTTAATAAGTTTTGAAACAAGAATGGACCAATTATATATGAAGAAGTTATACTTGTTCGTGGATAATATTTGCGTACCATACTGGAAGTGTCACTATACTTGTGTTATAAGGCCATGACAAATTTATTTAACTTTTACACTAGTGACCCAAAATGCAGTATAATTGACCTACTTTAATTTATGTATATGTATATATTCCATATTGTTTTTGGCTTGCATGTTAACGAGGCACAGTAGAAAACCTAAAATATGGTCAAGTGTTTTGACTCTTCCAAATTTTTCTGCATTTCTTCTTCATTTTCATTTTTATTCTTCATTCTTTTTTGTCGGAAAAGGGAGAGTTTTCTTACCTTATATGTTACTTCCTCAGTCCCGTCCGATGTTCCCACTTTGACTTTTTGAAGTCAGCTTTTCAGCTTTATTCTGAATTAATCTTAGCACTGTACAATGTTCAAATTTTTTTTTTATATAATGAAACTTTAGGGACTAAATTTTCATTATATAATTTAATTGAACATTTTACATTCTTGATTAATAGTAATCATCAAATGAAAAAATTAAAAATCAAAACTTTCGAGACGGAGAATAGATTTAATTTAAATCATAAAATCCAAGAAGAAAGATTCATCAAGTTTCTTTTAAGATATTAATATTATTTAATTTACGGGAAAACATGTACATAGTCGATATAAACTAAGACTACATTACTCTTGTTGGCTTCATTCGATTCAATTCGATTCGATTCTGCTTGGTTATATTTTATCTACAATTGATTCGGAAAATTGCGATTGAAGATATGAGCCTAACTAGTATACGCGTGCCACAAGTAACATCGTTATATACAATAGACTCATTAAGTTGGAAATGTTGAATGTTCGGAGAATTCGTGAAAACTCAACTAAACAAGTGAAAAAAAAATACAATAAACTCATTCGTCTATTTGTAGAAGGTTAGTTTACAATTGAATTGCAATTAGGGTTCTTGAGTCGGGATGTACAACACGTAAAGCATCTTTGTACTGACTTGAACATTCTTAACCGCATCTTCACTTTAGCCAACCTCTTAAGTTTTCTTTCAATTGAGTCATTGCTTCTTTTCAATCTGTGCAATTAACTCCCTGACGATTGCACTTTCATCCAGACATAAAACAGAAACTTTGTTAAGACAAGTTTTGTCTTTATTTATTTGTATGTACTCCACTTTGCTAGGAACATCTTAATGATATATAACTGTTGATTTATCAAGTTAGATAATACTATTAATCAGTCACTTCAGCTACAAATTTTTTTAAAAAAGTGATTGAATAGTAACTGGATAAATAAGAAGAAGAAAACGACAACCACACATTAAATTTCATCCCTTCACTGGTTTTGGTCTGGGTGTGAGTAATGCTTAAATGATAACATAATTTCTGTCTTTTTGTTGTTAGTTTTAAGATTTTTAAGTGATTGGCAATGTCTGGTTGAAGATGTATCAAATCTTGATCAACTTTCATAAGATTGGGGTTGTTAAAATGCCAAATCTTAGCTTTTTGGCTCTCTTCGCTCGTCAGTTGTCATACACATATATAAGAGATAGATTATCTTTCTAGGTCCGTTCGTACAAAGGTGGAGCCAAAAGGAGCCATATATAGCGAGACGTTCGCCCCTCTCAGCTCCCAATTTTTTTAAATAATAATTTTATATGTAATTTTTTTATAATTTTAAAATTCACCCCTTAATTTCAAAAATAATCACAAATATAATTTTATTCCCGATTTAAAATCCTCAATATATCCGTCCATGTTCGTACATATAATTAAAGTAATAATAGTGTTTGATGATTGATATTTTCGGATAACGAAGCAGACATTATAAGAAGAGTGTCACTCATCACTTAACTATATTATGTATGTACTTGTCTAATATGTCAATTTGGAACCGGACACATAAGATACTCGAGTATCTTTATTTTGGAAATTAATTAGCTATAAGGTAAAATATGCTTATTTGAAAATTTAGGAGGACGGTCACTCCAATAGTTGTGCATCCTGGAACCAAGTACGAGAACTCAAGACTAAAAAACACCTACGGGTTACTTGATTCGGTGTAACCTATTATATGAATGTACTATGTGTTTGACATGACCTGGTCGGTCATCTTAATGAGATGATTTCATCCTATTTGATCAAATAATGTGAATATAACTATTATAAATCTTTTTGATGGATGCCAGTCAAGGACTTATTTGAAAAACTACGGCTTTTTTACGGATCAGTACAGTTTTTGGTGCCTTTTTGCATCAAGCCAATTGGGAAAATTTCCTTTACCAATAGCCAATGGGTAGATGGTAACAAAACATGTAGCTCTTCGTAAAGCCAAATTGGGGCAGTACATGGTTGACATGGCTTTGTCATGCTAGCCCCAAAACTTTCAGAAAATTGCAGTACTTCCCCTGCACGTGACAAATTTGGACAGAAGTGATATTACCAGCAATAGCTGGTATCACTTTAATAAACTAAAACTTTCCCCCAATATCCATGCTTTGGCTACCGTAATTCTTTGAATGACTTTTAATTCTGAAAGTCATAAGGCCGGTCTCTAGATAACTTATTTAGAGACGGTATATGCTATCAATAAAATCATCTAGTATGTTATTAATCAAAACGTCTATGTTATTAACGAAATAAGTCTTGTTGTAATATTAAGAATATAAGTGTTTTAATTAATAATATCGATAATTTTCTTGATAATATAGGTCCATCTCTAGATAAATTATCTGAATCAAATCTCTCAAGAGACTTGCACACTTTTAATTTTAAAAACCAAAAACCTTTGTCCCAAATCACTTCCATACTCCATACATCAAACCTAGAAATTCCCACATCGGATAGCGATTACCTCGGTTTTCATGGTTAATTACTTAATTAGGAAGTAACGTATCATTATATAAGTTAAAACACTTTCTATTTATGATTTAATATATATTAGTATTGTAATTTGAAAATTGTTGACCATTAAATATCAAATTATAACATGTATAACGGGACAAATAGAGTAATTAATTAATGGATTTCATACTTTTAAGTGACTCTTCAAAGTCTTCTACTAGATGGAGTACGGTCAATTGTTCTTAAACATTAATTTCAGAGATTGCAGGTTAATAGAATTGTTCTCAAATTGCTATCAAATGCTTAATAGAATTTCTGAGATTGCAGATTAATAGATGGAGTACGGTCAATTGTTCTCAAATTCTTTTAAGCTGTGGCCTGTGTAATTTCAAATTCAAGATTTGAAAAGCAACAAAAGCAAAGCAAATGTGAAAATGAGCAAACTCAAAAGTTCAACTCCATGCCACGGGCGTGGTACATTATTGTTGGGCATTATATGTCCCGGACACAACTATTAAAAATCAGACATGGGCACGGGCATAGTTGTTGGACATTGTTTTTCATCAAGTGTCGGACATGGGCATTGTTTTTCCGTCAAGTGCCGGGCATTATAGTGTGGCATACATTGCTTTAGGGCATTGTTTTTGGGCATTATATGTCCCGGGCACTATTATTAAAAATCAAACATGGGCACGGACATAGTTGTTGGACTTTGTTTTTCATCAAGTGTCGGGCATGGGCATTGTTTTTCGTCAAGTGCCGAGCATTGTAGTGTGTCATACATTGCTTTAGGGCATTGTTGTTGGGCATTATATGTCCCGGGCACTACTATTAAAAATCAGACATGGGCACGGACATAGTTGTTGGACATTGTTTTTCATCAAGTGTCAGGGCAATGTTGTCGGGCACTGATACCGTATGGCCTCCGACATTACCGAGTTTTCAAAACTGAGATTCACTAAGAGATTTTAGCTTTCTATTACTGCAATTGAAAATTACCACCCTCGTAAAGAAATTATTTTCTGGGAACAAAATAAACTTTTGAGAACACAAAGGCCACAGCTTAAAATGCTATCAAGAAAATCCTAGAAATTCTACTAAAAACAGTCCAGCGACTATCCATATATCCGCAACGAACTGAATTGCTAAACTCTGATTTGTACTCGCCCTCTTCAGATTTTAATATCTAAATTTCGAGCACATTCAATTTTACTCGCAATCTAACAGATTTTGATAATGGCAAAAGGAGGAAAAAGAATTTCAAAAACAAAAACATAGATTACTACTCAACCCGATCCGGCTAGAGATGGTGGCCCCTTCGTGTTGTCAATGTAGATCCGGGAAGGACACACTCACACGGATCCTCCTTTACGCGTGTTGATTTAAACAGATCGGTGATGAAATTCATCTGCTCATCGCCTTCCTCCAAGCCCTGAGATCTTAATAAGGAAATATAGAATCTGCGGTATCGAATCCTAAATCGACGGATGTGGAGTAATCATCAGAGAAATATGGGTTGGAATCATTGCAGCATGAAGGGAAAAATGACTCAAAATCGAGGACGGAATGGTTGGGCTGGTGGTAGAAATCATCAACGGTGGGAAATTCGGAAACGCCGTAAGAAAATTGAGGTTGTGGGTTCTAAGAAGAAACTCAGATCTCATAAATTGTTCTTGAATGTGGGAAAATGAGATTAATAAGTGAAAGGAGGTAAGATAGTCAAAAGGTTATTTTGCAAATAGACAATAGGTTGAAAAGGCTACAATCCTAACCTTTCACGTGACTGCAATCTCACCGAAAGCAAGGGCAGCACGGGCAATTCACATGAATAATGTACTGGGTGATAGCGCCGTAAAGCAAGTTTGGTCCGATGAAAAAAACGGGGCCAACTTGTAGTCATTGGTAGCTCCCCCGAAAAACTACTACATATTATAGCGTTTCCAAACATAATGTGACTCATCAGTCGATTGGTTAGCTAACAGTCGCATTATCAGCTCGGTTTGCAAAATATAAAACATAGAATTCCATTTGAAATATCGCATTGTATTAGTAAGTTTCTTCTTGAACTTGATTTGTGAAATGGTGTTAGTTTTCGACATCTTACAGTTGTCATTAATTCATCCTCTCAATCGAGTCGAACAGGTAGAGTTACACATAAATTCTAGAGTAAGATAATGAGAATTTGAAAATTTTAAGCGGTCCTCCGCACCCCAACCCCGAGCTATCTCAGCCCCTGGATATGACCAAGTACCTGAATCCCAAGATTACGTGCGTAACCAACTAGTACACCTTTGTTTCCATGATTAGGTCGATCGGATCCAACAATTTATCTTAAAAATCTCATTGATTGGTTCAAAAATAATCTGGTAAACAGAAGCTAATGATTTGAAGTGGATGATGAGACGGGTTGTAAGAGTAGAAAAGATGCCGTTTATTTCAGTTCAGTGGTCATCTCGTCTCGTACATAAATATTTCAAATCAACCAACAAGCATGTCTCCTGCTTTTGTCTCATTCTGGAAAAGATATTTTATATTATATTGCTGAATATGATTGAGCCATTCATTATCTTCTTGTCTCTTTGATTGTGTGTGTTCATTAAAATTATATTTCTTCTTATTTCTGCTGCATCGCCTCACGATATTTTAAAGGTTGTCTTATAGTTGTATCATATACATTAAATATTGTCTTATCTGACATTAAAACACCAAGAGGTAGTGCTGACGTCTTATAAATGAAAAACCGTAAAATTAGATCATGATAACTTAAATATTGGTTGATATCAGATTAGTTACCGGATAACTTGGTGATTAGATATACATTTGATGCAAATTTACAAGTCCACAATGTGTGATATAACGTTAAATTCTCAAAAGAAGTTCCATTCTAATTTAATAATCCGGTATCCAAACACTTAAACGATACCAAATGATCCATACTCTACGGATCTATAAGATTATTAATGACAAAGCATTCTCATGGGAAGGGATCAATCCTTCATCTTCTTAGATAAATTAATATAAGTGGATTCTTTATAAGTTCAAACTTATAAATGAAATAGAATTCATTCATACATAAGATTGAATAACACCGTCAACATCTCGACCGTGTTAATTATTCACTCATTGAACTTTCAAAATAGGTTGAAATGAACCCTCAAGCAGGGGTGTTAGATAAATTAAGTGAATTAATTGCACATTTATTTATAAATTTGAGCTTTTAGATTACATGAAATTCTTTTTTTTTAAAACGGCAAAAAAAAAAAAAAACAAATTTATAAACTTAAAAGAGCGTTTACAGGAGCATAAGAGATACCCAATCGATTACAAACCAACACCAATACCCTCCTGGCAGAAACTCCTATCGTCTAATTAAAAGCGATTACATGAAATTCTAACTGCCACCACAAATTGTTTTAGTCAGTGCATTTAATTAGTCGGCTTTTATAATTAAATAAGTTAAGAAATTTATAAAATTTGATAAATTTAACGTAAGTCTCCTGAGAGACGGTCTTACGGAAAGACTAAAAGAGACGGACAAACATTACAGTTGTATAAAAAATAATATTAGAGGTTTTATTAAAAACATCGGTGATATACATGTACATAAAAATTGATATAAAATGTATATGTACTCATAAAACATTATACATATACTTAAGAATATCAATCCGTCTCTCATTAATACACGTCCCTTCCATGACTTTGTGATTAAAGAGATAAATTAACTAATTTAAGAGGGTACGTTATACGGGCAGTTTTTATACTTTTAGAGCAAGTTCTAAGCGTGCATTTTCAGTCAGAAAATTGCACAGATAAGACTGTAGAGTTCGATGGAGGATGACTTCTTGTCTAGCAATTTGATAATTCATATTGAAAAATGAATTGTCGAGGGGTTTGACACTAATTCAATCACTGATGATTTTGAGAAGATGAAGAGAAGTAGAGTACGATTTTCATAGAAGTGGATCGTTTATTCATTTTTTGTTTGCCTTTATCATGATGTGGTTATTTATTTCCTTTCATTTTACTTGAATATTCATATTTAAATATGTACTATGATGAATTTGGTGTAAAAAATATTATTTCCGAACCGGCCCGTCCTAACCCGACCCAACTAATTTACATATTGTGGCTGTGTTATAATACTCCGCCACCCGCACTTTCAAATCCTGGCTCCGCCCCTGTGCGTGAGTGCATGTTCTTGAGACTCAAACTTGAGTGTGTTACAACTTCCGAGTATCAGGCTAAATCACGACGTACGTGTTGGAATTTTTAATTAAAGTGTGTTTAGTGTCTTTAATTACTCAATTCGGATTGAAAATGAATGAAAATTAATGCACGAATAGACCGCTTGTAATTATTAATACGAAGGTATTCGCAATGAAGTTGCGATAAATTCCGACAAAATAAATGTAAATATATATAGATAAAAAGGTGTGGAAGAAGAGGTTTGAACTTGGTACCTCATGGAACACCTGGAAAGGTTGTTGAAAAAGAGAAAAGAAAAATTGTGACTCTTGGGGTATGAACACGCAACCTGCCTGTTGGAAGTGTTGTGGCATTCCAACTGAGCTAGGCGACTGTTTGTGAAGAGTTATGAACCAAACTTGTACTTCCTCGATGTGAGACAGAGAGTTGTGGTTCAAGCATTGTATCTTCTCCTTCAAACCTTTGAATATCTATATATATGGCTCCCCTATTTCGTTTAAAATCATCCAATCGCAGATTCTCTTCTAAGAGAATTGTGGGAACCATTCGAACAGGACGGACAGTGTATTTGGTCTCAAGAGGATATCGGGAGTGGCACGCAGGAGACAGTCTGCTTTCGGAACAAAAACGTAAATCCTGTGTGAGCTTGGTTTAGCTTGATATCTATAGAAGGAAGATATGGTGTTTTGAAGGCACTGGGAATGAAGGAAGGCTGAAGAGTGGTGTTATCAGTACTTGTGTATAGTGTTGGTGTGGCGGACACACTGGAGGAGACACAGATACATAATAAGTGATGACAAGCTTGGCTGACGTGTTATAATTTGATTGGTTCTGGTGACAAGGAGGGAAAGTTAGTTATGTTCTTCAACAACTAACAGAGCTCAGCTTAGAAGATCAAATTGGGAGTATATAATGCATTGTAACTGTTCTTAGCTAAGAGAGATTTCATTCATTGTTATATTTCTTCCTTGTAGAGCAATTTCTCTGATTCCAGTGAGATAGAATCAGTTAGGTGAAGAACAGAGAAGCTCGAAAGCTTGAAACTCGAGTTTGATTCATCCTTGTAATCTGTTTTCTGATCTTGTTTAGTGGAATCTGGCAATCTCCGTGGATGTAGGTGTGTTTCTCACCGAACCACGTAAATCGTTGTGTTGTGCGATTGCTTGTTTTGATCGTTGTTCGATTGTGATTCGTTTTGAAAATGCAAGTTGCACTTGATTAGTTAATCTTATCTTTCATGATTCAGTTCAATGTTTGTGTTTGTTGTTGTTGTTTGTGAACTGCAGGATTTCAATGTTGTGCAACATTGCGAAATAGTGCCGATACAATGTTGGAACAACATTACGGACAACAGCAGACAACATAGAAACAAGCAGGCCAATTGGACTGATGACTTAGACTGGAAGCAATCAATTCGAATTTCTGCAGGAATAAGGAAAGAGTTTGAGCTGCTTTGGACATAAGGAATGCAATCTAAAAAGAAGGAAAGAGTTTGACAAGTTATGGGCACCTTGAAAGAAAGAAGAAAATAAAAGATTCTCTAGAGATAATCTTGGAAAGATTTTCGACCGACCATATCTGAGAGAAACAACGTTAGTTTCTTCTCTTTGAGATCAAAGAGAGAATCTTTCAAGAAGATTGTTGAAGAAAGCAATAAGGAAATATATTGTAGAAGACACTAATATGGGAATTTCCTTCTAGCTGAT
The DNA here is from genome assembly GCA_026545765.1 of Plantago major. NCBI lineage: Eukaryota > Viridiplantae > Streptophyta > Magnoliopsida > Lamiales > Plantaginaceae > Plantago > Plantago major. Next base: position 89,708,985 of record CM048842.1, read on the forward strand.
TATTGAAGAAAACAAGAACATGGAAAATTGCCTTTGCTGAGATCATATTGCCTTTCGACTTGGATGGGAGCTTTTCGACTTGGATGGGAGCTGTCGATATCTCAAGTATATATACAAGGATTCAACCGAGCAATCATTGAGCCTTTCTTGATGATCAATCGAGATTTTATTAAAAGAGTTTAGGCTTCTTGTTTTCTGCTAGCTTTAGAGTTTGTCTAAGAGTATTCATTGTTGGAATAACTCTTTCAAACATCGACCTAGAATAGCTTTTACTGTTGGTTCTTCTAGGGCTAGTTTTGGTTGTTTAATCAATCGTTTGTGATTGTATTAAACCCACTTGATTAGATCTACTTTTCCTGTCAGTAGATATTTTGCCTACGGGGCTGCCAATATATTTTTCTATATATTGGCTTGGTAATAGAAGTTTCATTCTTATTCATCCGCTGCCATCTGTTTGCTATGTTGAAGACAATGTTGAACAACATTGTTGGCAACATTGTCTATTGATCTTGTTTCAAGTACCAATCCGGGATCTTATGTTCTAACAAGTGGCATCAGAGCCAGCCACCTAACTACTGGTGTCTGGATTTGGTACTACTACAATGGAAGTTGCAAACTCAAGTGTCTACAGGCCACCTATGCTTGATGGATCGAACTATCACTACTGGAAAATTAGGATGAGTACATACATCAAGTCCATTGAATGTCGAGCTTGGAGATCTGTTCTAGAAGGATTTGTCTGGCCTACTGAAGGACCTGATGCTGATGGAGATATTGTTCCCATACCTGAAGAACGCTTCACTGCAGGTGACTTTCTTTTAAGCTCTTACAATGAAAAGGCTTTAAATGCCATTTTTGGACATGTTGATGCTCATATGTTTAAAATCATTCAAAATTGCACTACAGCTAAACAAGCTTGGGACTTACTTCAGAATCATTGTGAAGGTGATAATAGTGTCAAACAAACTAAACTTCGAATGCTTTGGTCAAAATTTGAAAATCTAAGAATGGAAGAAGCTGAAACCATTGATTCTTATTTTTAAAAGCTTTTGACTTTGTCTAATGATGTTCAACTTCTTGGTGATGCTATTTCCAACAAGCAACTGATTTCTAAAGCCATACGTTCTCTCTCTTCAAAATTCGACACTAAAGTTACTATTTTGGAAGACACTCACAATCTGGCTACTATGGATTTTCATACCTTGATGAACAATTTGAAAATTTTTGAGATAATTGATAACGAAAGAAAAGGTACGAAAATCCTTAGTATGTCCCTTCACTCTAAATCTAAAGCTAAAGTTACTGAGTTTGAAAGCAGTAGTGATGATTCTGAAGAAGCCTACAATGACTTGGTTAGGAAAATTGAGAAACTTAGATTCAGGAAGAATTCTAATAGAGGCTCTTCGAGCAACTCAAAAGGAACTAGAAATTTCAAAAAGAAAACTGGTGTGTCTAACTCTAGCCCTAGTCTTAGTAAACTTAGTAAAGTTAGATGTTTTGAATGTCAAGGATGGGGCATTATCGTAATGAATGTGCTAACACTCTTGAAAGGAGAAAAGACTATGCTTGCTTGTCTCGGATGTTTCGATGATAACAGGAAGACGATGATCCAGAAGTTCATGCCAAAGCCCTATCTGCTGTTCTGAACAATGTTGAGAAACAATGTTGGTCCAACATGGATGGTCCAACATTGACAAAAGAAGTCGTTTTCGACTATGATGATTCTCAAAACTGTGAAACACTTTTCTGGACTAACCCTGAGGAATCAGTTTCTACTAATGTTTTGTGTCTGCATGGTTCAGTTGATCTATCTGCAGATTATCACTGGGAAGAGTCAAATCGATGAATGAAAACAATGTTGAGTCAACATTGACATCAACATTGTCATTTTCAAACTGTCTCTTCGATGTCTCTATCCGGAAAGGCACTGTACTCCAAGAATAAACAAGGTTATTGCAGTCTTGAGCAGGTTAAAGACACTACTCCGAGAAAACCGACATCGAACTAAAAGGTGTCTAAACCAAGAACTCCACCGGTGTACAAGGAGAAATTGTCAATGCCGACAAAGAATGATGACACAACATTGAGCTCAACATCACAGTGTAAATTCCATCTGACGGTACCCATGAGATGAGCATGATAGGTGAACCCAGCACTCCTATGGCTAATGGTCTTATGCTCAGCAGAATCGATGTTGGAGATGATGTTGACCTAACATTGTACTGAACAATGACTCACAGCCTTCTATATCTATCAACCAGCATACCTCACATCATGTTTTATGTGTGTGTTTGTGCCAGGTATCAGTCTAACCCTAAAATCCCACACCTGATTGTTCTTAAAAGATTTTTCATATATATATCAAGAACTGTTAATCTTAGATTATGGTATGCATGTGATACAAACACTAATCTAGTGAGATTTAGTGATTCTGATTGGGCTGGTGTTCTAGATGATAGAAAATACACTAGTGGAGGTTGCTTTTATCTTGATTCTAATTTAATGTCATGGTATTTCAAGAAACAGAACAATGTGTCACTCTCATATGTTGAATCTGAACATGTAACATCTGGGAGTTGTGTTACTCAATTGATATGGGTGAAAAATATGATGCATGACTTTGGTCTTCAATGTGATACCTTGTTGATGTTCTGTGATGACCTTAGTGCCATAAATAATTTTAAGAAGCCTGTTTTGCACTCACGCACGAAACACGTAGACATTAGGTTTGGAGAGGCTCGGTACTTCAAATCCACATATAGGGGAATCTTCCAACATAGGGCTTTTCCAGAGATCCAAAAAGTTTTATTGTCGTTGGACAAAAAAAAAAAAAGTATGATTTAGATGAGCATATATATATGTGCTAAGACGGGGAGGGACGAGTTAGTACAATGCTCCCCGCTCATCGAACAATCACCAAACATGTAATGTTAGGAAAATGAGTTAATCTTTTTTTAATGTTCATTTAATATATAGATTTTTTACCGAGGCTCTTTCTGAATATACATAAACCCTTAAAACCCACTCCCTGAACTTGTGTATGATGCCTGATGGGAGTACCACCTACGTGTATTGGTGTAGTGATTTACCCTCCTACTCATACCTATCAGTGTTTTAACACACAACCAACAAAAAACCAAACATAAATTTCATGTTGAACATACAAAAAGATACTCCTTCCGCCCGGAAAACTTCATACATTAGGGTTAGCGCGTAGTTTTATGCGAAAAGTTAAAGTAATGATAGAATATAGAAAATGTGGAAAAAAATGTACTTTTAGTGGCAAAATGTATAATTTGAGTGTAAAGTTGATATTGTTTACTATTTGTTGGGTGTGGGGTAGCTTCCTTTTTTGATAATGTATGAAGTTCTGTGGGACGGCTACAAATGATAAATGTATGAAGTTCTGTGGGACGGAGGGAGTAGAACACTAGGTGAAATAAGAAATCGGAAGATCCCCTCCCTGCCCATTACAATATGATCAACATTTTGGACACCACAAATTATTGGATCATGGATAAAGTAATTAATAGGGTTCTTGAGCCGCCCAAATTGTCCCTATTGTTTGACATTCGAGATGAACTAATTAATATTGATACAGTATAGTTTAAAAATTCACACACATTGAATAGGATTTATATGCTGTACATGATCCTTGACCTATTCCCGTTTTAATGCATTGTTTGTCCTTACTGATCAGCTGTTACACTATTGACGACTTCCGTCCCGGTATAAATAACTTTAGGCCCACCGAACTTTATACATTTATTATTTTTTACCGTTCAACATAAATTACTTCAAACAGGTTAATCGACTAAGACATGCAATAAAAAGAGATTAATCGATCTGTGGTTTCTCTGATCCTCATAGGCGTGGGACCTCACAAGCTACCGTGAGGAGGGGTGCGCTACCACCTAGGGTCGAAAATTCCCGATATGTGTTACAACATGACCTGTAAAGTAAATGAATTATAAATTCCAAGATTCAGAGTAAATGTGAGGGATGTACTAGCACGTTGCTATCAAAATTGTGTTGCACAAATCCGCAAAGTGCGTTTTCAGTACAGAGATAGATCTGAGCCAAATCCTCTACTTCTTAGAATTCTTCTGGCCATTCCTTTCGTTCTTAAACGATTTCCCCTCTTTCTTACGACCCATAAAATTGCTAGTATCTTCCGCCCATCATCATCCTCTCCATTTCTCCTCTTTTTGAATCCAGATTCTTTAATTTTCTGCAGAATTAGAAAAAGATTGATTTGCATCATTCACCATACATTTCTCCTTACTCAACATAAAAAAGACCCCATGTCAAAAAAAGAAAAAAAAAGACGTAAAAGAACAGTACTTGTGACTCACAACTTACTGCTCAAATGGTAAGTTGTGAGTATAGTGCAATACAACTTGCCATTTGAGCCAATCTTTTCGCCTCAGTGACACGTTCCAATAGTAATAATAAAACTTCTTCCTCCAGAGCAGGGTACTCGGGTAACTTTTTACCTAAACAAACATAATGTCAGGCAATAATAGAAAACCTGCAAGTAAATTTCTTCCAGAACAGTAAGTTTTGCTTCTTACCGATGTGCTTCTCTATCTGCATGTACCACTCTAATTCATACTGAGTGATTAGGGATATTGCAAAACCAGAGCGCCCAGCTCGAGCAGTTCTTCCCACTCTATCTATGTAATCCTGCAAACCATTTCATAAGCCAATAAGTTAGCATATAAAATTGAGAAAAGCACGACTCTTTCACTTCAACCCAGAAGTAACTCAATTCTTTGTTTACAGCTTCTCTACTACATAACCAGTAAAGTTACATTTAAGAAAACAAGATGTTTTTGCAATGGTATAATTTTTTCACATGAAGTTCTAGTGGATATTACTGGTATTGCAGATGAAAACTCCTCATCTTCTAATACACTTCACCATCGTAACTATTTTATAGGTGGAAAATGTACGCAGCAAGAGACTACTCCTAAGAAAAGGGAATGGACTGAAACACCACAAAAAAGAGACACTGAACAAAAGGCTATCTAAACCCTAAACCATAAGGAATGAGAATTCACCTCAGGATTGGCGGGAACATCGTAGTTGATTACCATGTCCACTGATGGAATATCAAGTCCTCTACTGGCAACATCTGTGCATATAAGAATATTACATTTGCCAGCCTTGAATTTGTTCAAGGCTCCAAGTCTTTTTTTATCTGGAAAGAACCAACAAGATCATATTAAGAGAAAATTTTCTTGAATACTTAAAAACACATAAGACGTGAAGAGTTTCTATATGCGGTCCATAGTTATTAAAAACATTACCTGGGTCATATGACCATTAATTGGAATAGCTCTAAAGCCAAGTTTCCGGAGAAGATAGGCCAAGAGAGTGGTAGCATCACATGTTCGAGTGAAAACCATAGATGTACTACCCGACATTTCGGTCAATATATAAACAATATAACAATCCTGCAAATCACAGGTAATAACATGATGTTCAGGAAAGCACATTAACAACTTTTAAGTGTAATCTTACTTCAACCTCATTACAGTTATATAAATGACAACTGGAATATTTTCAAATAAGGTGTTCGGGTTTTAGATAATCATATTACAAGAAAACGAGACCTTTTTTTTTCTTTTCATTTTTTTGGTTTCGGGTCTCTTCTCCTTCCCTAAAGACTTAAAATCATTAGGACTGGCATTGACATTTCATATAACGGCAGACGTTTAATGAACTTGGAGAATCTTACTTTATAAACTACTAAAATAATGAAGTACGCGTCCAATTATCAGATATTCCAATTTCACACACGGCCAACTCACAAGACCAAGTCTCCACTGGTGCATAATGACAATTCAGTAATAGGTGAAAGTGTCTAGCATTTTGAAAGGGTATCCAAGAGCAGGCTTGGACCTATCCTTATTAATTGCTACTGTTTTATTCCCCCAATCAAAGTAGTTAACAGCTTGATACTTTTCAAGTTTTCGTAATAGGTCTTTCATTTAGTGATGTGTTTTACTAGCATAAATAATGTGCGGATCATATGCCATTTGTCACTAAAATGCCAAAAGAAAAAGAAAAGTCAAGTCACTGAATGTCAAGACCTTGTGCTGTTCTGGAACAAAGCGATATCGTTGCTCCAGTGTATTGATAGTAGAATATTTGGTTGCAACTTCAACCTGGAACCAGATATTAAAAGGTCAAGAATTTTTTTTGGTAAAACTTACAATATGACGGGCAAACACAAAATCATACCTTAACAGGATTCTTCAGGCAAGCTCGCTGCAGCTTTTTCACCTGTATAATTGACAGGGGCAATAGAATTTAAGTCCAAACATTTCAATAACAGATGTATTTGTAAGCAACAATCACCCTACAAAGACTACAGAAGCACTGAACCTTAACCTTATACCTGGATCCAAATCTGTAATTTTACTTCAATTATCATGAAACAAACAAGAAAATTTATCATAAAACATAAATGTCACAGTGACCTGCCTAACAGTCCTAAGCTGGAATCTCATATGACAAATCAGGAAACGGTTTCATTACATAAGAACTATTTCTAACCAGTAGGCACATCGATCACTACAGCTCAAAACTAAAACATTAGGTTCTTACTGCATTCTCTATTCCACATAAGATACGCAAATTCGAAAACATAATAGTGAACTCTTACAAGAAAGTGAACATCAACAAAACTTTGATTTCACAGTGAAGAGATTTAAATTCAACATTGATTAACTCAAGATATATGAAATAAATCATTCAGCAAGTATGCCTTTATTCGTTTTCTTTAATTATTAGTTTTCCATCTCCTCAACATGTCTAGAAAATTAAAGCAGCTATCATGGGGACATTTGACACCGATGAAAGTAGTAAAGAACATCTTGTACAAAGATGTTAGCAGACGAAATACTGTGGACTGTGGTGAAAGATATCAAATAACATAAATAACAGAAAGTGGGGAAACCAAGTTTTAAAATTTCACTTTTCAGTGTAGATGTTGGGCACAAACATATACCTTTCGTGTCATTGTCGCAGAAAATAGATATGTTCTTCTATCTTGAGGAATTACATTCAGTATCTCATCAATTGCCTTCTCAAATTCCTCATTCAGTAATCTATCAGCCTCATCTAATACCTGTTATCAATTTCATATTAGTTCCATACTTCCATAAATCGAAACAAAAGACAAAACGCTAGAATGAAAATATTCTGTGAAGTCCAGGAGGCATATATAAAGAATCTTACCAAGTATTTTAATGTCCGTAGGGAGAAGCCTTTGGTATTGGAAAGATGATCAACAAGACGGCCAGGTGTGCCACCTAATAGAGATAACGCAATACATAATCACTATCAAAGCAACACCAACAGAAATCATGAAAGATGAAAGATAAAGCTACTCACAACAATATGTGGCTGTTTTCCAAGATTAATACTCTGCTGCACCATATCTACACCTCCAACAAGCTGTGAAACAAGCAGAAGAACACCTGTCATATTTCTAATCAACAAACACACAGTAATACACTATGATAAACCAATGAAAGAGTCTAGCCTACAAATAGTTGTCATACCACTTCACATCTGACGCCGATACCAGACCCCAAGGCTTCAAACTGCTCGGCAATCTGAATCTCAAGTGTACGCGTCGGAGCAAGCACGCTTTAAAAACGCCTCTGGAGTTTCCAAAAGCGACTGAAGAATCGGAACTGCAAATGCTCCTGTTTTTCCAGAACCGGTTTGAGCTAGAGCAATGATGTCCTTTCCTTCCAAGGCGACTGGTATAGCCTCCAATTGGATGTTGGTAGGATTTTTCCATCCAAGACTATCGCAAGCTTCAGCTAGTTGTTCATTTACGCCGATGTCTTTGAACGATCTGATTTCTTGCTTCTCTTCCTCCATGGTTGTTGTCCAGCTGGGAATGTGATTGGAGTTGGGGCTGTCAATTGGATCAAGAAAAACTTGCGTTTTGGTGCAACTTTCACACATTGCACAATAGTGATGCAAACAAAAAATCTTACAAATTAGTGTTTTAATTCTTACAAATAGGTGGTTTTATTCAATTACGGTAATATTATCTCCTTGATTTACCCCTTCAGTTATTATCATGATCTAATCGAATCCACTACTTCATAGAAACCAATGTACATTTGAAAAACAAGCATCACACCACGCCAACCAATACAATAACATACCCTATGCTTCAGCGTGATGTTTGCTGAAGATGATTTATAAACAAATGTAACCAATCAAATTGGGAAATTGAAGTATTCTAACAGAATAATAGAAAAGAAGTACTAAAAGGCGCGAAGAAGACGAGAGAGAGTGAGAAACAGACCTTAAATTGGACAATTGGAGTTGAGCAAATCGAGAGAGAATGTGACGAAATTGAGAGAGGTCGAGCAGAGAAGCTCAGCTGAGATTGACACGTCGAATAAATTGGCCGTGGGAGTATTGCAGACTGACGGCTGCGAGCGGCGGAACTGAATTTTGAGAATTGAGGTAAGAGTAAGAATATCCGTTGCCAGCTTCTAGCCCAGCCTTTATAACGCTTTTCCTCGCTGCCGCCTCATTCGACAACGTGTTTAAACCTAACTCGATATCGAGTCGACAGGACTCGCCATTGATATTCGATTGCTCGATTAGACTAAAATGCATTTGTATATATTTAATTATCTACTCTATGTATATTTTAAGAATCTAGTTCGACTCGATCCGCACTAAATGAACCAAGTTTGATTCTATTCGAACTCAAAAAATGGTACTATGATTTGTTAACGAGTCGAGTTCGAGGTCGTCTTGCCTCGTTTAGACTTGTTAGACCCATCTACTATCGAGTCTTTATTCGGACTCGAACACGTCTAATTTATACGATTTTGAACGTTTTTTGCTAGGATATAAATTTAAAAGGGTTGGGTCATCAATGTCCCAAAATGTATTTGTTTATGCTCAATAATATCTGCACAAAAATGTGAAATTTCAAACTTGTGTTAAAATTGGAGTTAGGGGTGTGAATGGGACGATTGGAGACGATCTTGGACCTTATCAAAGTCTTATCGAACGGAGCTTTAATCGAGTTTATTACGAATAGCTTAATAAGTTTACTCTCTATGTTTGCCATGAATTTGATTATATTATTTGGCAATTGTACTTCTGTAAACTGCTTTATTACAATCAACTCCTCCAATAATCATATATTTGCAAACAACACACACAACTTTCTAAATCCCAACTACATTCTGTATGATTCTGATCCAAGAAAAGCAAAACTGTGCAATATGCTGTATGATACTGTTCTGACATAAATTTTAAGCTTCTGATCATTCAACAAAAGATCCCGGTAAACTCGTCGACTTCTTTAAAATCAAGATGAGATATCTAGGCATTCCGTTCTGAATCCATTCTTCACACAACTCTCCTCGCCAAAGAGATCCTAGTCGGATCACCACCCCATTCTTCGAGCACGACTAACAGATTCCCTGTTGGTTTTAGCCATGATCGCGGAATATGGTACCTGAACAAAGTTTTATGCGTATTTAAGCAAATTACTCATGAAAATAGAGTGATATAACCATGAAAATACACATGGACATGAAATTTTACCATCTCTGAGAAGGCTGACCGCAGCCAATCAGACATTTCTTCTCATCAAATGTGCCACCATAGTAACACTGCTCACAGCTACCTGTCGCTATATATCCAGGCCAATGTCTGCCTATACTTTGCCCGTTTATCCATACTTCGCCTTTTCCCATGCTGATCATGTCTAATCCCAATGGATCGTTTCCTTCTGGTGCGTCAAATGTTGTCTGAAACAATGCAAGTCAAATGTTATTTCTAACTTTTCAAATCAGCCACCTGATGGTCCTCATCAGCTACTTGTCAGGCATCCACGCAATAGATTGATTTTGATCATACAGCCAAATAAGTTGGTTTTGATGAACAGACTCACGTACCTTATACCACGTTAGAGGCTGCTTTTGAGCTAAGAGTGATCCCTCTACCCATTCAACTGAAGAACTTCCAGTGGTAGAGTCGAGGCCTAACGATTCTCCCCTCAAACCGACCTATTCATGAAGAATTAACATGTCAGACTAAAACAGCCTCACATTTGTATTAGTTTATAAGAACAGAACAAACCTTGTAAGACCATCTCTGCCATGTCAAGTCCCATGTGCCATCGTCGAAGCCATTCAAAGTGACAGGACTAAGTACTCCAGCATTCCACGTCTCATAGTGAATCCCGAATGCCTGAGGAGTAAGCAAGACTTAAGTGGTGGAAACTTGACATCAATGATACAACATATCTTGTGCGAAAGGAGAAAGGCGAAGGTGTTTGTCATTACTAACCGGTAGACCAACAACGACACTAAGTAGAGAGATTTTGTTAAGTCCGGCTCTCAAATTAACATAACCGCTGTATGTTAGTTTTGGATTGTCATAGCTCCCATACACAGTTCCTGGTGAAACAAGTAACAGATGAGATCAATATTGACAGCTAGAGAACGAAAACAAAAAAAGGCGTGCAATAAGAGAAGAAGAAAATCCAGTCACCTGATAACTGGCCATTGACGAAAACGTGCAGCGTATGACCGCTGACATAACTGTTAGAAGAGGCCATTTTCCTGTCTTCAAGAATCCTTCATCTGATGGTACATTGATTCTGTAGTAAAAGTGTACAGAATTCATACGGAGTTAACATAATCAACCATGATAGTCTCTACAGGCAGGACAAGCTTAGAAATATACTGTCAATCATACACTTACTGTGTCATGTACCACAAGTAATCTGAGGAATCTCGCGTGACATTTACTTGCTCCAACAAACCATCGTGCACTAATGCGTCATGGTCATCTGCTGATGGAGTTTCTTCGTTGTATGATTGCCAAGAGAATCCAGTTATCGGTATCATCCTGGCATGAGTGCTATGGAAGTTAACCTGCCAATAATATGTAGTATCAGGAAATCTGTGAACATAGTAAGTTCATGTTAAGAAGTCATCTAGACGTATATACCGAGAGGTATGCACTATGCAACTTTACAGATATAATCTTTGCTGATAAAAATATGTCCTGCATTTAATATTCCTGTACACGGATTCTAATGAAAAACATGAACAATGTTCTTACTCTTGCGGTGTTAAAGGCCACAGTTCTGCAGTCAGGCAAAATGCTGATGGACCAAGGAGGCAAATCATATTCCATGTTTTGGAAAGTCAATGTTGTCGAATTCAGAGGGTTGTAGTTGGAAAGAAAAGCAGCACAAGCCCCATTCTCTGATCTAAAGACATGAACCTGTGAAGTAACATGTCAGATTCAGAGTTTATACCTGGATAAAAATCTGGACTACACACGTCGACTTATATCGAAGTACCTCTTGATTTTCACCAGGCCAGGTGACAGTGGGATATGAGGAAACCAAAGCCGGTTCACATTGCTTGATTACTTTGTGTAGTTCTCTCAAGTGTCCCCATTTCGGCTCATTCAAAAGACCTGGTACGCACTAAATTAGTAAATGAGTACATGTCATTGTATGTATGGCATATAGTAAGAAAAGAGCTCAATTGTGGAATGTAGAGAGATCTTACCACTCATCTATTGGAGCATCGTAGCTATAGCTGGTGGCAATGAAACGCCCAGAAGTAGTTCTACCAAGTTGGTTCCTCCATGATACTAAAAAAAATAAATTAAGCAAGGAATATGGATGTTACATTACGATTGTTGACCTAATTCTTTGAAGAGAAAGAGCAGTAAATTTACCATGTAGTAATTGAAGAACGACCCATTATTCTGGACAAATCTGACCACTGAAAAGGCCAAGTCTTGAACAGGTCTGTAATGGTACGGTCCGCCAAATGCTGTAAACCTGAATGAACATAAGGAAACAAAAAATGGTACAACGATCAAACCGGATCTTCAAGCTATATCAGAAGTATTAGAGTCTATGTTTTTGAGTTATTTTACCAGCCTGTCCAGGCTTCAGTCCACATTTTGGGCTTATAGGGCTTGTTAGGACGAAAGCCTTCACAGTAGAAGTCGTTACAAGCATCAACCTGCAAACAGATGACAAGTTTTAGCACAAGGATCTTCAATGACTAAAGGAGGAGAATATCAGACTGATAATGGCTTCTTTAATTCCTTTTTATCCGGATTCTGTTGTTGATTAAATAACTCTTTACTACATAAAGCAGGCAGTTCTTACGATAGGATCAGGGGCCGTTTCTTGTCTGCACATGACCCACGGAACGCCAGTGTTAAGTCCAAGAGCCATTTTAGCCGCCCAGGCAGCGTAAGCTCTACCAGGAGCACCAATTTCCCACTCCACTGGTCCATATTCGTTTTCTATCTGCATTATGCCGTTCATGTGAGTGATTTATATGCAATTTTCATCTCAGGGATCAACAAAATGCAGTGATTAAAACATGATTTTTTTAATTACCTGAGACATGATAATAGGCCCTCCTTGTGGCTCGAAAAGTTTCTCATACTTCATCATGTTGATGATCTTGTATATAAACCGTTGAGTAGCATCCTGTTTTAATTAGAAAACCAACATCAGTTGATGTTACAAGATTAAGATAATTCTGATACATTTTTAGCAGAAATGTCAAACCTCAAAAGGCCGATTATCTGTTCTGAATTCGATTCCTGGCACATATTTTAGCCAAACAGGGAATCCCCTGCATCAAAAGGAACATATAACTTCAACAAAACAGCATGAACCGCAAATAGTACTAAATTTTTCGAAACTTATAGAATTTCAATGCCTGACATCTTGATTTTCAACCTTAACTTCTTATATAGCAAGAGATTCTTGTAATCAAAGTTATGTAAACCAAACTAATCACATTGTAATCTCAAGTCCTCTGCTCTGTAAATTACTATTACTAGTTTCCTGCTACTACTGTAGTACACAGTATAAAACAAGTAGATGTGTTTTGGTATTACCCAAAGTTCCATTCTGCGCAGACATAAGGTCCAAGACGGAGATGCACGTAAAGGCCAGCCTCGTGCACTAGCCTGAGGAACTTTACAAGATCATACCGTCCCTCAAAATTATACTGCACAAAAGACCAAAAAGAAAGAACTTGATCAGCTGCTAAACTAAGGCCATGTACTAGATACTAGATTAGTCGCTTACGTGAATGACTAGCTAGTATCTGATAACCTGTCTGATTCGAAAAGTTAATCCAACTAGCTTATTAAAAGGTAAGCTAACTTATCATCTTCTATTCAACTACGATAAGAACCTCCATGCAAATTAGACACCTTATCAGTTATGCGGCTTCTGCCAGCTTATCAACTCGTTTTGTCAACCAGAGCCTAAACTTATTCTCCCAAGTCATAATTAAGTAAACGATAGTAATGAACACATTGAGCATAACACTAGCAGTTTCGCATTACATGTCCAGGTGATGGCTCATGCGCGCTCCAGAACACATAAGTCTGTATAACATCCAAACCTCCATCCTTCGCCTTTTGTATCAGATCAGGCCACATCTGCATCGAATCAACATCCGTAATTAAGTTAATCAATCAACATCTCAACCGAAACTAACAACAATGACAGCTACATTACGAGTACACGCTACCTCAGGAGTGCTTCGCGGATAGTGGATAGAACCGGAAATGAGAATCTTTCTCCTGCCATTAATGATGAACGCTTTGTCATCGTATGAAACGGCAGCTCTGGCAAGTGAACAAGACAATGAGACTAGAACTAACAAAAACAGAATGTTAGTAGTTCCCATAATACCCAACTTTGAAGTGAAGTAGTGAAGTGCAGTATGAACGGATTTTGTGCAAAAGCTCTGATTCATTTATAGGGATATTTTTTTGGGCAAAATATTCTTTGGTGGGGTTCAAGTTTGAATCAGGCGCTCACATTTTCTGACTACAAATTCCCTTTCTTGCTTGCTGATCAATTAAAAGTTTGTATCCGAACTTGGTTTATACGCGAAAATACTTCTATGGATCAAAGTATCCTGATATTATTATAATCCTATCAGTATCCAGGGGTGGAGTCGGGATTTTAAGCTCGGGGATCAAATTATATGTAGCCTTATTTCTGACATTAGCAGGTGAAACCTAAAATTATCAAAACTATTACTTATAAAAATTTTGTTTTTCAAGATTTAAGGGAGCAAACGCCCACTATGTCCCATCCTGGCTCCGCCCTGATAATATCATTACTGGATATATTTCATTCTTGTAAGAAGAGAAAATTGTTGACTTTACTTAATTACAAAATGTGAACATGTTCAGGAGTTGAAAGATTTATGAACTGAAAAGGACAACAGAAAGAAAGAAGGATGTTCTTGCTTTGCTGTCATTGCAAGGTCCACAAATGCAATCAAAAGACAGATTAGCATTGATCCTGCAATTTCCAGGAACGTCGGCCCTTAAATGGTAGGATCATCTGCAGGTCGTCTGCCCGAAGTCGAACACTTCCCTTCACTTGTGGGCTCGTGGAAGTTTGTACTTAGAATTCGGCTTTGAATTGTCATTTGAAGTGCTGAGTTTGTAAATATCTAGATAATTGGAAGTGTTTGATGAGGGTAAAAACATTATACTATTATGTCTCTAAGCAGGAGAAAAGTATTGCTCATCGGAAAAAGCTACTATGATGTGCTCATCGGAAAGTGTTTCTCGGACCTAAACAACTACTAATTAGAAGACGACTTTTAGGCCCTTTTAGTTTGGTCTACCTCGAACAGATTGGTCATAAACTTTGATTTAAGGTGTTCCAAACTAGTTTCTTGGACCTCTTGAGTTTTGTGATATATGGTCACTTAAAAAGTGTGTTATTTGTTTGTGTAATGATGATTAGGGTCACTGTTTTCCTAAAGACCAGCATGTATTAAGGGTCTGTCCCTCCGACTATACCGGGTCTGAGATGTTGGTTGGAAATGTGTGCTCATCTGACAAGATCCGTCGGACACAAATTTCGCATTTTAATTGGGTAATTCAGAATTGTATGAAATGGGTGTTTGACGATACTCACCAATTAATCGACCGACGGCCGTCAAGTAGTGAACAAATTTGTTATTGAAGTGAGTCAATTCCGTTTGCAAATTGGTCCTCTCGAACAACTAATGACTCGATAAAGACATAATTAATCAGCTTTAGATTACAAACTGAGAAAGAACAATGCAGAAGAGCCAAATTAAATTGCGGGTAGACAATTGGAAGCAAACTAGTCCACTAATCAAAGTATAATAATCTGTCCTGATAATTTGCATTATATAATTGCACATTTCTTACTAAACATATATTTTTATGAATTTGTTCTTAAACATTGTACGGCACATGGCCTCATCTTGGACTGGTGTTCACGTAAAGATTCATGGTAAACACAAATCACTTAAACAAATTAAAGAATATCGGCATTTGATTTGATTTGATTTGGATTTCTTTCATTCCATTATTTTGATTCCATGTGCAGTGATCGATGTGATATACTTATTATTACGTGAATTCGACCAGTTTATCAAGTATACAGTATATTTATTACACAGGATATCATATGTTGGTTTGTGACCTAAAATACATAAAGTAAATCTCCTGAGAGACGGTCTTTAGATAATTTATTTATAGACGCATCTATAAAATCATCGATCTTATTAATCAAAACACCTATGTTCTCAACATTGGTTTTTTTCTTATTACAACAAGACTTATTTCGTTTACAACATAGACGGTTTGATTAATAACATGAATGATTTTATTGATAACATGCGCCGCCTCAGATAAGTCACGTAGACCGCTCTCATGAGACTTTGTGATACAAGAATACATCTTCAAGGTGTCATGTTCATTTACACAAAGTCTCATGAGAGACGGTCTCTAGATAATTTATCTAGAAACGACCTATATTATCAATAAAATCATCCATGTTATTAATCGAAACGTCTATGTTGTTAACAAAATAAGTCTTGTTGTAATGTTAAAAAACACCAATGTTTAGAATATAGGTGTTTTGATTAATAACATTGATGATTTTCTTAATAATATAGGTTCGTCTCTAAATAAAGCTTATTTGCAGATCGCCTCGGTATCACTTTTTCATTGTTTTTAGTATCTATAATACCAATGATTTTAGTAAAAATATCTAATATTTATGACTATACAAATAATTTGTCGGTCCTTTTTGTCTCTTTACAAAAGTGGTCCCTCGATATACTCATGGTTTACTTATTGTAAACGTACGGGGAAAAACAGTTTAGTTTTAGAGTCATTCTGTTCCAAATTGGGATGCACAAGTCTTAGTTTGAAAAAAAGGATACAATTTGGCTCTTTGGGCTATCGAACCTGGCCCAACTTATAACCCCCAAACAGTCCATACTCTATACTCTGGAGTGAAGGGACTTGCTTGGACAGTAGATCCAAAAGGGCTGGGCTAGGGCCTAGGGGCTTTTCCGGCCCCTTAAAGTCCGAGTTTGCTGGCAATGCTCATGTATGTATTCATTTTATGAACGTCCTCTTAATTAACAAAATATGCATAAATTTTTTTTATCAAACATGTAAATGGTAAACTCCACTAACCACTATCTTTTCTAATTTTATTATCTATCTCTCATACTCTTTTAATTCTTTATCATTTATATATCATATTTTAATACCCACTAAACAAATTTATCATTATTTATTTGTATTTCTGAAAGAATCCCACAAAAGAACCAAATATAAATTAGGAGGATCTAGAAAAATTCTTAAATATCATCATTGAAGTCTCGATTTGGGATAAATTTCTGATTCTTAGAAAAAAGTCGCTTCGCTACTTTTTGGATGTTAATTCCATTTGGATGAGCTGAAAAACCCCATATACGCCAGATTTTTCACTTTATTTGAATGAGATTTTGTAGCAGAATTACCGATCACCTAAATCACAATAAGCAATTAAGATTAGTTTCATCACTATACTCGTAGTTTCTAATGACATCACTTTTAGGTTTCAGCCGTGCATTCTTTTGTGCTTCTCAGTGATCATTTTAAGATGTTTAGAAATTAGAATTACATAATTTTTTTGGCTTTAATAAGTTTTGAAACAAGAATGGACCAATTATATATGAAGAAGTTATACTTGTTCGTGGATAATATTTGCGTACCATACTGGAAGTGTCACTATACTTGTGTTATAAGGCCATGACAAATTTATTTAACTTTTACACTAGTGACCCAAAATGCAGTATAATTGACCTACTTTAATTTATGTATATGTATATATTCCATATTGTTTTTGGCTTGCATGTTAACGAGGCACAGTAGAAAACCTAAAATATGGTCAAGTGTTTTGACTCTTCCAAATTTTTCTGCATTTCTTCTTCATTTTCATTTTTATTCTTCATTCTTTTTTGTCGGAAAAGGGAGAGTTTTCATTTTATATGTTATTTCAGCCTCGTCGATGTTTCCACTTTCGATTTTAAGTTAACTTTTCATTTGATTACGAATTTAAATCAAGAATCGTAAAATGTTCAATTTTTTTTATATAATGAAACTTTAGGACTAAATTTTCATTATATAATTTAATTGAACATTTTACATTCATGCTTAAGATTAATTCAGAAAAGCTGGAAAAGTTTGATCGTAAAAGTCAAAGTTTTAAACTTTGACGGAGGAAGTAAGATTTAATTGTTTAAATCATAAAATCCAAGAAGAAAGATTCATCAAGTTTCTTTTAAGATATTAATATTATTTAATTTACGGGAAAACATGTACATAGTCGATATAAACTAAGACTCTGTTCTCTTCAACTGAAAACTCATTCAGTTCAGTTTCATTCAGTTCAGTTCTGCTTAGTTATATTTTATACTACAATTCAGTTCAGAAAATTGCAGTTGAAGATAACAGAGCCTAACTAGTATACGCGTGCCACAAGTAACATCGTTATATACAATAGACTCATTAAGTTGGAAATGTTGAATGTTCGGAGAATTCGTGAAAACTCAACTAAACAAGTGAAAAAAAAATACAATAAACTCATTCGTCTATTTGTAGAAGGTTAGTTTACAATTGAATTGCAATTAGGGTTCTTGAGTCGGGATGTACAACACGTAAAGCATACTGTACAGCTGACTTGAACATTCTTAACCGGCATCTTCACTTTAGCCAACCTCTTAAGTTTTCTTTCAATTGAGTCATTGCTTCTTTTCAATCTGTGCAATTAACTCCCTGACGATTGCACTTTCATCCAGACATAAAACAGAAACTTTGTTAAGACAAGTTTTGTCTTTATTTATTTGTATGTACTCCACTTTGCTAGGAACATCTTAATGATATATAACTGTTGATTTATCAAGTTAGATAATACTATTAATCAGTCACTTCAGCTACAAATTTTTTTAAAAAAGTGATTGAATAGTAACTGGATAAATAAGAAGAAGAAAACGACAACCACACATTAAATTTCATCCCTTCACTGGTTTTGGTCTGGGTGTGAGTAATGCTTAAATGATAACATAATTTCTGTCTTTTTGTTGTTAGTTTTAAGATTTTTAAGTGATTGGCAATGTCTGGTTGAAGATGTATCAAATCTTGATCAACTTTCATAAGATTGGGGTTGTTAAAATGCCAAATCTTAGCTTTTTGGCTCTTCGCTCGTCAGTTGTCATACACATATATAAGAGATAGATTATCTTTCTAGGTCCGTTCGTACAAAGGTGGAGCCAAAAGGAGCCATATATAGCGAGACGTTCGCCCCTCTCAGCTCCCAATTTTTTTAAATAATAATTTTATATGTAATTTTTTTATAATTTTAAAATTCACCCCTTAATTTCAAAAATAATCACAAATATAATTTTATTCCCGATTTAAAATCCTCAATATATCCGTCCATGTTCGTACATATAATTAAAGTAATAATAGTGTTTGATGATTGATATTTTCGGATAACGAAGCAGACATTATAAGAAGAGTGTCACTCATCACTTAACTATATTATGTATGTACTTGTCTAATATGTCAATTTGGAACCGGACACATAAGATACTCGAGTATCTTTATTTTGGAAATTAATTAGCTATAAGGTAAAATATGCTTATTTGAAAATTTAGGAGGACGGTCACTCCAATAGTTGTGCATCCTGGAACCAAGTACGAGAACTCAAGACTAAAAAACACCTACGGGTTACTTGATTCGCCAGAACCTATTATACGAACGTATTTACGTTGTTCGACATTTCTGCTTATTATCTTAACGGTATGATTTCATCCTATTTGATCAAATAATGTGAATATAACTATTATAAATCTTTTTGATGGATGCCAGTCAAGGACTTATTTGAAAAACTACGGCTTTTTTACGGATCAGTACAGTTTTTGGTGCCTTTTTGCATCAAGCCAATTGGGAAAATTTCCTTTACCAATAGCCAATGGGTAGATGGTAACAAAACATGTAGCTCTTCGTAAAGCCAAATTGGGGCAGTACATGGTTGACATGGCTTTGTCATGCTAGCCCCAAAACTTTCAGAAAATTGCAGTACTTCCCCTGCACGTGACAAATTTGGACAGAAGTGATATTACCAGCAATAGCTGGTATCACTTTAATAAACTAAAACTTTCCCCCAATATCCACTGCACTGGCCTTTCATAATTTACTGGACACTTTTAATTACAAAGTCTCATAAGACGGTCTCTAGATAACTTATTTAGAGACGGTATATGCTATCAATAAAATCATCTAGTATGTTATTAATCAAAACGTCTATGTTATTAACGAAATGTTTCATTGTAATATTAAGAATATAAGTGTTTTAATTAATAATATCGATAATTTTCTTGATAATATAGGTCCATCTCTAGATAAATTATCTAGATACCGTCTCTCAAGAGACTTGCACACTTTTAATTTTAAAAACCAAAAACCTTTGTCCCAAATCACTTCCATACTCCATACATCAAACCTAGAAATTCCCACATCGGATAGCGATTACCTCGGTTTTCATGGTTAATTACTTAATTAGGAAGTAACGTATCATTATATAAGTTAAAACACTTTCTATTTATGATTTAATATATATTAGTATTGTAATTTGAAAATTGTTGACCATTAAATATCAAATTATAACATGTATAACGGGACAAATAGAGTAATTAATTAATGGATTTCATACTTTTAAGTGACTCTTCAAAGTCTTCTACTAGATGGAGTACGGTCAATTGTTCTTAAACATTAATTTCAGAGATTGCAGGTTAATAGAATTGTTCTCAAATTGCTATCAAATGCTTAATAGAATTTCTGAGATTGCAGATTAATAGATGGAGTACGGTCAATTGTTCTCAAATTCTTTTAAGCTGTGGCCTGTGTAATTTCAAATTCAAGATTTGAAAAGCAACAAAAGCAAAGCAAATGTGAAAATGAGCAAACTCAAAAGTTCAACTCCATGCCACGGGCGTGGTACATTATTGTTGGGCATTATATGTCCCGGACACAACTATTAAAAATCAGACATGGGCACGGGCATAGTTGTTGGACATTGTTTTTCATCAAGTGTCGGACATGGGCATTGTTTTTCCGTCAAGTGCCGGGCATTATAGTGTGGCATACATTGCTTTAGGGCATTGTTTTTGGGCATTATATGTCCCGGGCACTATTATTAAAAATCAAACATGGGCACGGACATAGTTGTTGGACTTTGTTTTTCATCAAGTGTCGGGCATGGGCATTGTTTTTCGTCAAGTGCCGAGCATTGTAGTGTGTCATACATTGCTTTAGGGCATTGTTGTTGGGCATTATATGTCCCGGGCACTACTATTAAAAATCAGACATGGGCACGGACATAGTTGTTGGACATTGTTTTTCATCAAGTGTCAGGGCAATGTTGTCGGGCACTGATACCGTATGGCCTCCGACATTACCGAGTTTTCAAAACTGAGATTCACTAAGAGATTTTAGCTTTCTATTACTGCAATTGAAAATTACCACCCTCGTAAAGAAATTATTTTCTGGGAACAAAATAAACTTTTGAGAACACAAAGGCCACAGCTTAAAATGCTATCAAGAAAATCCTAGAAATTCTACTAAAAACAGTCCAGCGACTATCCATATATCCGCAACGAACTGAATTGCTAAACTCTGATTTGTACTCGCCCTCTTCAGATTTTAATATCTAAATTTCGAGCACATTCAATTTTACTCGCAATCTAACAGATTTTGATAATGGCAAAAGGAGGAAAAAGAATTTCAAAAACAAAAACATAGATTACTACTCAACCCGATCCGGCTAGAGATGGTGGCCCCTTCGTGTTGTCAATGTAGATCCGGGAAGGACACACTCACACGGATCCTCCTTTACGCGTGTTGATTTAAACAGATCGGTGATGAAATTCATCTGCTCATCGCCTTCCTCCAAGCCCTGAGATCTTAATAAGGAAATATAGAATCTGCGGTATCGAATCCTAAATCGACGGATGTGGAGTAATCATCAGAGAAATATGGGTTGGAATCATTGCAGCATGAAGGGAAAAATGACTCAAAATCGAGGACGGAATGGTTGGGCTGGTGGTAGAAATCATCAACGGTGGGAAATTCGGAAACGCCGTAAGAAAATTGAGGTTGTGGGTTCTAAGAAGAAACTCAGATCTCATAAATTGTTCTTGAATGTGGGAAAATGAGATTAATAAGTGAAAGGAGGTAAGATAGTCAAAAGGTTATTTTGCAAATAGACAATAGGTTGAAAAGGCTACAATCCTAACCTTTCACGTGACTGCAATCTCACCGAAAGCAAGGGCAGCACGGGCAATTCACATGAATAATGTACTGGGTGATAGCGCCGTAAAGCAAGTTTGGTCCGATGAAAAAAACGGGGCCAACTTGTAGTCATTGGTAGCTCCCCCGAAAAACTACTACATATTATAGCTGCTTCCAAACATAATGTGACTCATCACGATTGGTTAGCTAACAATGATTATCACCGGTTTGCAAAATATAAAACATAGAATTCCATTTGAAATATCGCATTGTATTAGTAAGTTTCTTCTTGAACTTGATTTGTGAAATGGTGTTAGTTTTCACATCTTACAGTTGTCATTAATTCATCCTCTCAATCGAGTCGAACAGGTAGAGTTACACATAAATTCTAGAGTAAGATAATGAGAATTTGAAAATTTTAAGCGGTCCTCCGCACCCCAACCCCGAGCTATCTCAGCCCCTGGATATGACCAAGTACCTGAATCCCAAGATTACGTGCGTAACCAACTAGTACACCTTTGTTTCCATGATTAGGTCGATCGGATCCAACAATTTATCTTAAAAATCTCATTGATTGGTTCAAAAATAATCTGGTAAACAGAAGCTAATGATTTGAAGTGGATGATGAGACGGGTTGTAAGAGTAGAAAAGATGCCGTTTATTTCAGTTCAGTGGTCATCTCGTCTCGTACATAAATATTTCAAATCAACCAACAAGCATGTCTCCTGCTTTTGTCTCATTCTGGAAAAGATATTTTATATTATATTGCTGAATATGATTCAGACCATTCTGTTATCTTACTTGTCTCTTTGATTGTGTGTGTTCATTAAAATTATATTTACTTTCATTATTATACGCATCGCCTCCCGATATTTTAAAGGCCAGATTATAGTTGTATCATATACATTAAATATCAGACTATACTATTACATTAAAACACCAAGAGAGGCAAAGATGTCAGAAGGTAGAAAAACCGTAAAATTAGATCATGATAACTTAAATATTGGTTGATATCAGATTAGTTACCGGATAACTTGGTGATTAGATATACATTTGATGCAAATTTACAAGTCCACAATGTGTGATATAACGTTAAATTCTCAAAAGAAGTTCCATTCTAATTTAATAATCCGGTATCCAAACACTTAAACGATACCAAATGATCCATACTCTACACGGATCTATAAGATTATTAATGACAAAGCATTCTCATGGGAAGGGATCAATCCTTCATCTTCTTAGATAAATTAATATAAGTGGATTCTTTATAAGTTCAAACTTATAAATGAAATAGAATTCATTCATACATAAGATTGAATAACACCGTCAACATCTCGACCGTGTTAATTATTCACTCATTGAACTTTCAAAATAGGTTGAAATGAACCCTCAAGCAGGGGTGTTAGATAAATTAAGTGAATTAATTGCACATTTATTTATAAATTTGAGCTTTTAGATTACATGAAATTCTTTTTTTTTAAAACGGCAAAAAAAAAAAAAAACAAATTTATAAACTTAAAAGAGCGTTTACAGGAGCATAAGAGATACCCAATCGATTACAAACCAACACCAATACCCTCCTGACAGAAACTCCTATCTTCTAATTAAAAAGCGATTACATGAAATTCTAACTGCCACCACAAATTGTTTTAGTCAGTGCATTTAATTAGTCGGCTTTTATAATTAAATAAGTTAAGAAATTTATAAAATTTGATAAATTTAACGTAAGTCTCCTGAGAGACGGTCTTACGGAAAGACTAAAAGAGACGGACAAACATTACAGTTGTATAAAAATAATATTAGAGGTTTTATTAAAACATCTATGATATACATGTACATAAAATTGATATAAAATGTATATGTACTCATAAAACATTATACATATACTTAAGAATATCAATCCGTCTCTCATTAATACACGTCCCTTCCATGACTTTGTGATTAAAGAGATAAATTAACTAATTTAAGAGGGTACGTTATACGGGCAGTTTTTATACTTTTAGAGCAAGTTCTAAGCGTGCATTTTCAGTCAGAAAATTGCACAGATAAGACTGTAGAGTTCGATGGAGGATGACTTCTTGTCTAGCAATTTGATAATTCATATTGAAAAATGAATTGTCGAGGGGTTTGACACTAATTCAATCACTGATGATTTTGAGAAGATGAAGAGAAGTAGAGTACGATTTTCATAGAAGTGGATCGTTTATTCATTTTTTGTTTGCCTTTATCATGATGTGGTTATTTATTTCCTTTCATTTTACTTGAATATTCATATTTAAATATGTACTATGATGAATTTGGTGTAAAAAATATTGACTCGGCCCGAACCGGCCCGTCCTAACCCGACCCAACTAATTTACATATTGTGGCTGTGTTATAATACTCCGCCACCCGCACTTTCAAATCCTGGCTCCGCCCCTGTGCGTGAGTGCATGTTCTTGAGACTCAAACTTGAGTGTGTGTTACAACTTCCGAGTATCCGACTCGTCACGTACGTACGTGTTGGAATTTTTAATTAAAGTGTGTTTAGTGTCTTTAATTACTCAATTCGGATTGAAAATGAATGAAAATTAATGCACGAATAGACCGCTTGTAATTATTAATACGAAGGTATTCGCAATGAAGTTGCGATAAATTCCGACAAAATAAATGTAAATATATATAGATAAAAAGGTGTGGAAGAAGAGGTTTGAACTTGGTACCTCATGGAACACCTGGAAAGGTTGTTGAAAAAGAGAAAAGAAAAATTGTGACTTTGGGGTATGAACACAAGAACCCGCCTGCTGGAAGTGTCAGGCATTCCAACTGAGCTAGGCGACTGTTTGTGAAGAGTTATGAACCAAACTTGTACTTCCTCGATGTGAGACAGAGAGTTGTGGTTCAAGCATTGTATCTTCTCCTTCAAACCTTTGAATATCTATATATATGGCTCCCCTATTTCGTTTAAAATCATCCAATCGCAGATTCTCTTCTAAGAGAATTGTGGGAACCATTCGAACAGGACGGACAGTGTATTTGGTCTCAAGAGGATATCGGGAGTGGCACGCAGGAGACAGTCTGCTTTCGGAACAAAAACGTAAATCCTGTGTGAGCTTGGTTTAGCTTGATATCTATAGAAGGAAGATATGGTGTTTTGAAGGCACTGGGAATGAAGGAAGGCTGAAGAGTGGTGTTATCAGTACTTGTGTATAGTGTTGGTGTGGCGGACACACTGGAGGAGACATGATACATAATAAGTGATGACAAGCTTGGCTGACGTGTTATAATTTGATTGGTTCTGGTGACAAGGAGGGAAAGTTAGTTATGTTCTTCAACAACTAACAGAGCTCAGCTTAGAAGATCAAATTGGGAGTATATAATGCATTGTAACTGTTCTTAGCTAAGAGAGATTTCATTCATTGTTATATTTCTTCCTTGTAGAGCAATTTCTCTGATTCCAGTGAGATAGAATCAGTTAGGTGAAGAACAGAGAAGCTCGAAAGCTTGAAACTCGAGTTTGATTCATCCTTGTAATCTGTTTTCTGATCTTGTTTAGTGGAATCTGGCAATCTCCGTGGATGTAGGTGTGTTTCTCACCGAACCACGTAAATCGTCAGGTTGCGATTGCTTGTTTTGATCGTTGTTCGATTGTGATTCGTTTTGAAAATGCAAGTTGCACTTGATTAGTTAATCTTATCTTTCATGATTCAGTTCAATGTTTGTGTTTGTTGTTGTTGTTTGTGAACTGCAGGATTTCAATGTTGTGCAACATTGCGAAATAGTGCCGATACAATGTTGGAACAACATTACGGACAACAGACAACATAGAAACAAGGTGCCAATTGGATGACTTAGACTGGAAGCAATCAATTCGAATTTCTGCAGGAATAAGGAAAGAGTTTGAGCTGCTTTGGACATAAGGAATGCAATCTAAAAAGAAGGAAAGAGTTTGACAAGTTATGGGCACCTTGAAAGAAAGAAGAAAATAAAAGATTCTCTAGAGATAATCTTGGAAAGATTTTCCAGCCAGCCATATACAGAGAAACAACGTTAGTTTCTTCCTGCTGAGATCAAAGAGAGAATCTTTCAAGAAGATTGTTGAAGAAAGCAATAAGGAAATATATTGTAGAAGACACTAATATGGGAATTTCCTTCTAGCTGATTATTGAAGAAAACAAGAACATGGAAAATTGCCTTTGCTGAGATCATATTGCCTTTCGACTTGGATGGGAGCTTTTCGACTTGGATGGGAGCTGTCGATATCTCAAGTATATATACAAGGATTCAACCGAGCAATCATTGAGCCTTTCTTGATGATCAATCGAGATTTTATTAAAAGAGTTTAGGCTTCTTGTTTTCTGCTAGCTTTAGAGTTTGTCTAAGAGTATTCATTGTTGGAATAACTCTTTCAAACATCGACCTAGAATAGCTTTTACTGTTGGTTCTTCTAGGGCTAGTTTTGGTTGTTTAATCAATCGTTTGTGATTGTATTAAACCCACTTGATTAGATCTACTTTTCCGTCAAGAGATATTTTGTTTGACGGGCCAATATATTTTCTATCTATTGGCTTGGTAATAGAAGTTTCATTCTTATTCATCCGCTGCCATCTGTTTGCTATGTTGAAGACAATGTTGAACAACATTGTTGGCAACATTGTCTATTGATCTTGTTTCAAGTACCAATCCGGGATCTTATGTTCTAACAAGTGGCATCAGAGCCAGCCACCTAACTACTGGTGTCTGGATTTGGTACTACTACAATGGAAGTTGCAAACTCAAGTGTCTACAGGCCACCTATGCTTGATGGATCGAACTATCACTACTGGAAAATTAGGATGAGTACATACATCAAGTCCATCAATGTCGAGCTTGAGATCCGTTCTAGAAGGATTTGTCCGCCCATCAAGGACCCGATGTCGATGGAGATATTGTTCCCATACCTGAAGAACGCTTCACTGCAGGTGACTTTCTTTTAAGCTCTTACAATGAAAAGGCTTTAAATGCCATTTTTGGACATGTTGATGCTCATATGTTTAAAATCATTCAAAATTGCACTACAGCTAAACAAGCTTGGGACTTACTTCAGAATCATTGTGAAGGTGATAATAGTGTCAAACAAACTAAACTTCGAATGCTTTGGTCAAAATTTGAAAATCTAAGAATGGAAGAAGCTGAAACCATTGATTCTTATTTTTAAAAGCTTTTGACTTTGTCTAATGATGTTCAACTTCGGTGATGCTATTTCCAACAAGCAATCGATTTCTAAAGCCATACGTTCTCTTCAAAATTCGACACTAAAGTTACTATTTTGGAAGACACTCACAATGCTACTATGGATTTTCATACCTTGATGAACAATTTGAAAATTTTTGAGATAATTGATAACGAAAGAAAAGGTACGAAAATCCTTAGTATGTCCCTTCACTCTAAATCTAAAGCTAAAGTTACTGAGTTTGAAAGCAGTAGTGATGATTCTGAAGAAGCCTACAATGACTTGGTTAGGAAAATTGAGAAACTTAGATTCAGGAAGAATTCTAATAGAGGCTCTTCGAGCAACTCAAAAGGAACTAGAAATTTCAAAAAGAAAACTGGTGTGTCTAACTCTAGCCCTAGTCTTAGTAAACTTAGTAAAGTTAGATGTTTTGAATGTCAAGGATGGGGGCATTATCAGAATGAATGTGCTAACACTCTTCGAAAGGAGAAAAGACTATGCTTGCTTGTCTCAAGGATGTTTCAGATGAGCAACAGAAGACGATGATCCGTAAGTTCATGCCAAAGCCCTATCTCATTGCTCGAATAATGTTGAGAAACAATGTCGGTCCAACATGGATGGTCCAACATTGACAAAAGAAGTCGCTTCGACTATGATGATTCTCAAACCGTGAAACACTTTTCCGGACTAACCCCGAGGAATCGCTTACTAATGTTTTCAGGTCGCATGGTTCGCTTGATCTATCCGCAGATTATCACCGAAGAGTCAAATCGATGAATGAAAACAATGTCGAGTCAACATTGACATCAACATTGTCTGCTTTCAAACTGCCTCTTCCGATGTCTCTATCCGTAAAGGCACTACTCCAAGAATAAACAAAGTTATCAGGTAATCAATGTTAAAGACACTACTCCCGAGAAAACCGACATCGAACTCGAAAAGGTGTCTAAACCAAGAACTCCACCGGTGTACAAGGAGAAATTGTCAATGCCGACAAAGAATGATGACACAACATCGAGCTCAACATCACAGTGTAAATTCCATCCGACGGCACCCATGAGATGAGCATGATAGGTGAACCCAAAGACTCCTATGGCTAATGGTCTTATGCTCAAGAATCGATGTCGAGATGATGTCGACCTAACATCAGATCAATAATGACTCACACCTTTCTATATCTATCAACCAAAGATACCTCACATCATGTTTTATGTGTGTGTTTGTGCCAGGTATCAGTCTAACCCTAAAATCCCACACCTGATTGTTCTTAAAATATTTTTCATATATATATCAAGAACTGTTAATCTTAGATTTTGGTATGCATGTGATACAAACACTAATCTAGTGAGATTTAGTGATTCGATCAATGGGTGTTCTAGATGATAGAAAATACACTAGTGGAGGTTGCTTTTATCTTGATTCTAATTTAATGTCATGGTATTTCAAGAAATGTAACAATGTGTCACTCTCATGTTGAATCAACATGTAACATCCGGGAGTCAGGTTACTCAATTGATATGGGTGAAAAATATGATGCATGACTTTGGTCTTCAATGTGATACCTTGTTGATGTTCGTGATGACCTTAGTGCCATAAATAATTTTAAGAAGCCTGTTTGCACTCACGCATCTAAACACGTAGACATTAGGTTTGGAGAGGCTCTGTACTTCAAATCCACATATAGGGAATCTTCCAACATAGGGCTTTTCCAGAGATCCAAAAGTTTTATTGTCGTTGGACAAAAAAAAAAGTATGATTTAGATGAGCATATATATATGTGCTAAGACGGGAGGGACGAAGTTAGTACAATGCTCCCGCCATCGAACAATCACCAAACATGTAATGTTAGGAAAATGAGTTAATCTTTTTTAATGTTCATTTAATATATAGATTTTTACCGAGGCTCTTTCCTAATATACATAAACCCTTAAAACCCACTCCCTAACTTGTGTATGATGCCCGATGGGAGTACCACCCACGGTATCGGTGTAGTGATTTACCCTCATACTCATACCTATCAGTGTTTTAACACACAACCAACAAAAAACCAAACATAAATTTCATGTTGAACATACAAAAAGATACTCCTTCCGCCCGGAAAACTTCATACATTAGGGTTAGCGCGTAGTTTTACGCGAAAAGTTAAAGAATGATAGAATATAGAAAATGTGGAAAAAATGTACTTTTAGTGGCAAAACGTATAATTTGAGTGAAAAGTTGATATTGTTTACTATTTGTCGGGTGTGAAATTTTTTCGATAACGTAAGCTCATGACGGCCATAAACGATAAACGACAAGCTTCCGCGACGGATGAGAGAACACTAGGTGAAATAAGAAATCGGAAGATCCCCCTGCCCATTACAATATGATCAACATTTTGGACACCACAAATTATTGGATCATGGATAAAGTAATTAATAGGGTTCTTGAGCCGCCCAAATTGTCCCTATTGTTTGACATTCGAGATGAACTAATTAATATTGATACAGTATAGTTTAAAAATTCACACACATTGAATAGGATTTATATGCTGTACATGATCCTTGACCTATTCCCGTTTTAATGCATTGTTTGTCCTTACTGATCAGCTGTTACACTATTGACGACTTCCGTCCCGGTATAAATAACTTTGTTTCCAATCTAACTTTATACATTTATTATTTTTACCGCTCAACATAAATTACTTCAAACAGTTAATCGACTAAGACATGCAATAAAAAGAGATTAATCGATCTGTGGTTTCTCCGATCCTCATAGGCGTGGGACCTCACAAGCTACCGTGAGGAGGGTGCGCTACCACCTAGGGTCGAAAATTCCGATATGTGTTACAACATGACCTGTAAAGTAAATGAATTATAAATTCCAAGATTCAGAGTAAATGTGAGGGATGTACTAGCACGTTGCTATCAAAATTGTGTTGCACAACCGCAAAGTGCGTTTTCAGTACAGAGATAGATCTGAGCCAAATCCTCTACTTCTTAGAATTCTTCTGGCCATTCCTTTCGTTCTTAAACGATTTCCCCTCTTTCTTACGACCCATAAAATTGCTAGTATCTTCCGCCCATCATCATCCTCTCCATTTCTCCTCTTTTTGAATCCAGATTCTTTAATTTTCTGCAGAATTAGAAAAAGATTGATTTGCATCATTCACCATACATTTCTCCTTACTCAACATAAAAAAGACCCCATGTCAAAAAAAGAAAAAAAAAGACGTAAAAGAACAGTACTTGTGACTCACAACTTACTGCTCAAATGGTAAGTTGTGAGTATAGTGCAATACAACTTGCCATTTGAGCCAATCTTTTCGCCTCAGTGACACGTTCCAATAGTAATAATAAAACTTCTTCCTCCAGAGCAGGGTACTCGGGTAACTTTTTACCTAAACAAACATAATGTCAGGCAATAATAGAAAACCTGCAAGTAAATTTCTTCCAGAACAGTAAGTTTTGCTTCACCGATGTGCTTCTCTATCTGCATGTACCACTCTAATTCATACTGAGTGATTAGGGATATTGCAAAACCAGAGCGCCCAGCTCGAGCAGTTCTTCCCACTCTATCTATGTAATCCTGCAAACCATTTCATAAGCCAATAAGTTAGCATATAAAATTGAGAAAAGCACGACTCTTTCACTTCAACCCAGAAGTAACTCAATTCTTTGTTTACAGCTTCTCTACTACATAACCAGTAAAGTTACATTTAAGAAAACAAGATGTTTTTGCAATGGTATAATTTTTTCACATGAAGTTCTAGTGGATATTACTGGTATTGCAGATGAAAACTCCTCATCTTCTAATACACTTCACCATCGTAACTATTTTATAGGTGGAAAATGTACGCAGCAAGAGACTACTCCTAAGAAAAGGGAATGGACTGAAACACCACAAAAAAGAGACACTGAACAAAAGGCTATCTAAACCCTAAACCATAAGGAATGAGAATTCACCTCAGGATTGGCGGGAACATCGTAGTTGATTACCATGTCCACTGATGGAATATCAAGTCCTCTACTGGCAACATCTGTGCATATAAGAATATTACATTTGCCAGCCTTGAATTTGTTCAAGGCTCCAAGTCTTTTTTTATCTGGAAAGAACCAACAAGATCATATTAAGAGAAAATTTTCTTGAATACTTAAAAACACATAAGACGTGAAGAGTTTCTATATGCGGTCCATAGTTATTAAAAACATTACCTGGGTCATATGACCATTAATTGGAATAGCTCTAAAGCCAAGTTTCCGGAGAAGATAGGCCAAGAGAGTGGTAGCATCACATGTTCGAGTGAAAACCATAGATGTACTACCCGACATTTCGGTCAATATATAAACAATATAACAATCCTGCAAATCACAGGTAATAACATGATGTTCAGGAAAGCACATTAACAACTTTTAAGTGTAATCTTACTTCAACCTCATTACAGTTATATAAATGACAACTGGAATATTTTCAAATAAGGTGTTCGGGTTTTAGATAATCATATTACAAGAAAACGAGACCTTTTTTTTTCTTTTCATTTTTTTGGTTTCGGGTCTCTTCTCCTTCCCTAAAGACTTAAAATCATTAGGACTGGCATTGACATTTCATATAACGGCAGACGTTTAATGAACTTGGAGAATCTTACTTTATAAACTACTAAAATAATGAAGTACGCGTCCAATTATCAGATATTCCAATTTCACACACGGCCAACTCACAAGACCAAGTCTCCACTGGTGCATAATGACAATTCAGTAATAGGTGAAAGTGTCTAGCATTTTGAAAGGGTATCCAAGAGCAGGCTTGGACCTATCCTTATTAATTGCTACTGTTTTATTCCCCCCCCCCCCCCCCAATCAAAGTAGTTAACAGCTTGATACTTTTCAAGTTTTCGTAATAGGTCTTTCATTTAGTGATGTGTTTTACTAGCATAAATAATGTGCGGATCATATGCCATTTGTCACTAAAAATGCCAAAAGAAAAAGAAAAGTCAAGTCACTGAATGTCAAGACCTTGTGCTGTTCTGGAACAAAGCGATATCGTTGCTCCAGTGTATTGATAGTAGAATATTTGGTTGCAACTTCAACCTGGAACCAGATATTAAAAGGTCAAGAATTTTTTTTGGTAAAACTTACAATATGACGGGCAAACACAAAATCATACCTTAACAGGATTCTTCAGGCAAGCTCGCTGCAGCTTTTTCACCTGTATAATTGACAGGGGCAATAGAATTTAAGTCCAAACATTTCAATAACAGATGTATTTGTAAGCAACAATCACCCTACAAAGACTACAGAAGCACTGAACCTTAACCTTATACCTGGATCCAAATCTGTAATTTTACTTCAATTATCATGAAACAAACAAGAAAATTTATCATAAAACATAAATGTCACAGTGACCTGCCTAACAGTCCTAAGCTGGAATCTCATATGACAAATCAGGAAACGGTTTCATTACATAAGAACTATTTCTAACCAGTAGGCACATCGATCACTACAGCTCAAAACTAAAACATTAGGTTCTTACTGCATTCTCTATTCCACATAAGATACGCAAATTCGGAAAACATAATAGTGAACTCTTACAAGAAAGTGAACATCAACAAAACTTTGATTTCACAGTGAAGAGATTTAAATTCAACAGTGTTTAACTCAAGATATATGAAATAAATCATTCAGCAAGTATGCCTTTATTCGTTTTCTTTAATTATTAGTTTTCCATCTCCTCAACATGTCTAGAAAATTAAAGCAGCTATCATGGGGACATTTGACACCGATGAAAGTAGTAAAGAACATCTTGTACAAAGATGTTAGCAGACGAAATACTGTGGACTGTGGTGAAAGATATCAAATAACATAAATAACAGAAAGTGGGGAAACCAAGTTTTAAAATTTCACTTTTCAGTGTAGATGTTGGGCACAAACATATACCTTTCGTGTCATTGTCGCAGAAAATAGATATGTTCTTCTATCTTGAGGAATTACATTCAGTATCTCATCAATTGCCTTCTCAAATTCCTCATTCAGTAATCTATCAGCCTCATCTAATACCTGTTATCAATTTCATATTAGTTCCATACTTCCATAAATCGAAACAAAAGACAAAACGCTAGAATGAAAATATTCTGTGAAGTCCAGGAGGCATATATAAAGAATCTTACCAAGTATTTTAATGTCCGTAGGGAGAAGCCTTTGGTATTGGAAAGATGATCAACAAGACGGCCAGGTGTGCCACCTAATAGAGATAACGCAATACATAATCACTATCAAAGCAACACCAACAGAAATCATGAAAGATGAAAGATAAAGCTACTCACAACAATATGTGGCTGTTTTCCAAGATTAATACTCTGCTGCACCATATCTACACCTCCAACAAGCTGTGAAACAAGCAGAAGAACACCTGTCATATTTCTAATCAACAAACACACAGTAATACACTATGATAAACCAATGAAAGAGTCTAGCCTACAAATAGTTGTCATACCACTTCACATCTGACGCCGATACCAGACCCCAAGGCTTCAAACTGCTCGGCAATCTGAATCTCAAGTGTACGCTGCCGGAGCAAGCACGCGTTTAAAAACGCCTCTGGAGTTTCCAAAAGCGACTGAAGAATCGGAACTGCAAATGCTCCTGTTTTTCCAGAACCGGTTTGAGCTAGAGCAATGATGTCCTTTCCTTCCAAGGCGACTGGTATAGCCTCCAATTGGATGTTGGTAGGATTTTTCCATCCAAGACTATCGCAAGCTTCAGCTAGTTGTTCATTTACGCCGATGTCTTTGAACGATCTGATTTCTTGCTTCTCTTCCTCCATGGTTGTTGTCCAGCTGGGAATGTGATTGAGTTGGGGCTGTCAATTGATCAAGAAAACTTGCGTTTTGGTGCAACTTTCACACATTGCACAATAGTGATGCAAACAAAAATCTTACAAATTAGTGTTTTAATTTTACAAATAGGTGGTTTTATTCAATTACGGTAATATTATCTCCTTGATTTACCCCTTCAGTTATTATCATGATCTAATCGAATCCACTACTTCATAGAAACCAATGTACATTTGAAAACAAGCATCACACCACGCCAACCAATACAATAACATACCCTATGCTTCAGCGTGATGTTTGCTGAAGATGATTTATAAACAAATGTAACCAATCAAATTGGGAAATTGAAGTATTCTAACAGAATAATAGAAAAGAAGTACTAAAAGGCGCGAAGAAGACGAGAGAGAGTGAGAAACAGACCTTAAATTGGACAATTGGAGTTGAGCAAATCGAGAGAGAATGTGACGAAATTGAGAGAGGTCGAGCAGAGAAGCTCAGCTGAGATTGACACGTCGAATAAATTGGCTGTGGGAGTATTGCAGACTGACGGCTGCGAGCGGCGGAACTGAATTTTGAGAATTGAGGTAAGAGTAAGAATATCCGTTGAAATGTTACAGCCGTAGCCTTTATAACGCTTTTCCTTGCTGCCGCCTCATTCGACAACGTTGTTTAAACCTAACTCGATATCGATTGACAGACTCTAGTTGATATTCGATTGTGCTCGATTAGACTAAAATGCATTTGTATATATTTAATTATCTACTCTATGATATTTTAAGAATAACTCAATTCGATCCGCACTAAATGAACCAAGTTTGATTCTATTCAACTCAAAAATGGTACTATGATTTGTTAACGAGTCGAGTTCGAGGTCGCCTTGCCTCGCTTAGACTTGTTAGACTCCATCTACTATCGAGTCTTTATTCGGACTCGAACACGTCTAATTTATACGATTTTGAACGTTTTTTGCTAGGATATAAATTTAAAAGGGTTGGGTCATCAATGTCCCAAAATGTATTTGTTTATGCTCAATAATATCTGCACAAAAATGTGAAATTTCAAACTTGTGTTAAAATTGGAGTTAGGGGTGTGAATGGGACGATTGAGACGATCTTGACCTTATCAAAGTCTTATCGAACGGAGCTTTAATCGAGTTTATTACGAATAGCTTAATAAGTTTACTCTCTATGTTTGCCATGAATTTGATTATATTATTTGGCAATTGTACTTCTGTAAACTGCTTTATTACAATCAACTCCTCCAATAATCATATATTTGCAAACAACACACACAACTTTCTAAATCCCAACTACATTCTGTATGATTCTGATCCAAGAAAAGCAAAACTGTGCAATATGCTGTATGATACTGTTCTGACATAAATTTTAAGCTTCTGATCATTCAACAAAAGATCCCGGTAAACTCGTCGACTTCTTTAAAATCAAGATGAGATATCTAGGCATTCCGTTCTGAATCCATTCTTCACACAACTCTCCTCGCCAAAGAGATCCTAGTCGGATCACCACCCCATTCTTCGAGCACGACTAACAGATTCCCTGTTGGTTTTAGCCATGATCGCGGAATATGGTACCTGAACAAAGTTTTATGCGTATTTAAGCAAATTACTCATGAAAATAGAGTGATATAACCATGAAAATACACATGGACATGAAATTTTACCATCTCTGAGAAGGCTGACCGCAGCCAATCAGACATTTCTTCTCATCAAATGTGCCACCATAGTAACACTGCTCACAGCTACCTGTCGCTATATATCCAGGCCAATGTCTGCCTATACTTTGCCCGTTTATCCATACTTCGCCTTTTCCCATGCTGATCATGTCTAATCCCAATGGATCGTTTCCTTCTGAAAGGCCAAATGTTGTCTGAAACAATGCAAGTCAAATGTTATTTCTAACTTTTCAAATCAGCCACCTGATGGTCCTCATCAGCTACTTGTCAGGCATCCACGCAATAGATTGATTTTGATCATACAGCCAAATAAGTTGGTTTTGATGAACAGACTCACGTACCTTATACCACGTTAGAGGCTGCTTTTGAGCTAAGAGTGATCCCTCTACCCATTCAACTGAAGAACTTCCAGTGGTAGAGTCGAGGCCTAACGATTCTCCCCTCAAACCGACCTATTCATGAAGAATTAACATGTCAGACTAAAACAGCCTCACATTTGTATTAGTTTATAAGAACAGAACAAACCTTGTAAGACCATCTCTGCCATGTCAAGTCCCATGTGCCATCGTCAAGCCATTCAAAGTGACAGGACTAAGTACTCCAGCATTCCACGCCTCATAGTGAATCTCAATGCCTGAGGAGTAAGCAAGACTTAAGTGGTGGAAACTTGACATCAATGATACAACATATCTTGTGCGAAAGGAGAAAGGCGAAGGTGTTTGTCATTACTAACCGGTAGACCAACAACGACACTAAGTAGAGAGATTTTGTTAAGTCCGGCTCTCAAATTAACATAACCGCTGTATGTTAGTTTTGGATTGTCATAGCTCCCATACACAGTTCCTGGTTAAACAAGTAACAGATGAGATCAATATTGACAGCTAGAGAACGAAAACAAAAAAAGGCGGCAATAAGAGAAGAAGAAAATCCAGTCACCTGATAACTGGCCATTGACGAAAACGCAGCGATGACCGCTGACATAACTGTTAGAAGAGGCCATTTTCCTGTCTTCAAGAATCCTTCATCTGATGGTACATTGATTCTGTAGTAAAAGTGTACAGAATTCATACGGAGTTAACATAATCAACCATGATAGTCTCTACAGGCAGGACAAGCTTAGAAATATACTGTCAATCATACACTTACTGTGTCATGTACCACAAGTAATCTGAGGAATCTCGCGTGACATTTACTTGCTCCAACAAACCATCGTGCACTAATGCGTCATGGTCATCTGCTGATGGAGTTTCTTCGTTGTATGATTGCCAAGAGAATCCAGTTATCGGTATCATCCTGGCATGAGTGCTATGGAAGTTAACCTGCCAATAATATGTAGTATCAGGAAATCTGTGAACATAGTAAGTTCATGTTAAGAAGTCATCTAGACGTATATACCGAGAGGTATGCACTATGCAACTTTACAGATATAATCTTTGCTGATAAAAATATGTCCTGCATTTAATATTCCTGTACACGGATTCTAATGAAAAACATGAACAATGTTCTTACTCTTGCGGTGTTAAAGGCCACAGTTCTGCAGTCAGGCAAAATGCTGATGGACCAAGGAGGCAAATCATATTCCATGTTTTGGAAAGTCAATGTTGTCGAATTCGTAGGGTTGTAGTTGGAAAGAAAAGCAGCACAAGCCCCATTCTCTGATCTAAAGACATGAACCTGTGAAGTAACATGTCAGATTCAGAGTTTATACCTGGATAAAAATCTGGACTACACACGTCGACTTATATCGAAGTACCTCTTGATTTTCACCAGGCCAGGTGACAGTGGGATATGAGGAAACCAAAGCCGGTTCACATTGCTTGATTACTTTGTGTAGTTCTCTCAAGTGTCCCCATTTCGGCTCATTCAAAAGACCTGGTACGTACCAAATTAGTAAATGAGTACATGTCATTGTATGTATGGCATATAGTAAGAAAAGAGCTCGAATTCGTGGAATGTAGAGAGATCTTACCGTACTCATCTATTGGAGCATCGTAGCTATAGCTGGTGGCAATGAAACGCCCAGAAGTAGTTCTACCGAAGTTGGTTCCTCCATGATACTAAACGAAAATAAATTAAGCAAGGAATATGGATGTTACATTACGATTGTTGACCTAATTCTTTGAAGAGAAAGAGCAGTAAATTTACCATGTAGTAATTGAAGAACGACCCATTATTCTGGACAAATCTGACCACTGAAAAGGCCAAGTCTTGAACAGGTCTGTAATGGTACGGTCCGCCAAATGCTGTAAACCTGAATGAACATAAGGAAACAAAAAATGGTACAACGATCAAACCGGATCTTCAAGCTATATCAGAAGTATTAGAGTCTATGTTTTTGAGTTATTTTACCAGCCTGTCCAGGCTTCAGTCCACATTTTGGGCTTATAGGGCTTGTTAGGACGAAAGCCTTCACAGTAGAAGTCGTTACAAGCATCAACCTGCAAACAGATGACAAGTTTTAGCACAAGGATCTTCAATGACTAAAGGAGGAGAATATCAGACTGATAATGGCTTCTTTAATTCCTTTTTATCCGGATTCTGTTGTTGATTAAATAACTCTTTACTACATAAAGCAGGCAGTTCTTACGATAGGATCAGGGGCCGTTTCTTGTCTGCACATGACCCACGGAACGCCAGTGTTAAGTCCAAGAGCCATTTTAGCCGCCCAGGCAGCGTAAGCTCTACCAGGAGCACCAATTTCCCACTCCACTGGTCCATATTCGTTTTCTATCTGCATTATGCCGTTCATGTGAGTGATTTATATGCAATTTTCATCTCAGGGATCAACAAAATGCAGTGATTAAAACATGATTTTTTAATTACCTGAGACATGATAATAGGCCCTCCTTGTGGCTCGAAAAGTTTCTCATACTTCATCATGTTGATGATCTTGTATATAAACCGTTGAGTAGCATCCTGTTTTAATTAGAAAACCAACATCAGTTGATGTTACAAGATTAAGATAATTCTGATACATTTTAGCAGCAGAAATGTCAAACCTCAAAAGGCCGATTATCTGTTCTGAATTCGATTCCTGGCACATATTTTAGCCAAACAGGGAATCCCCTGCATCAAAAGGAACATATAACTTCAACAAAACAGCATGAACCGCAAATAGTACTAAATTTTTCGAAACTTATAGAATTTCAATGCCTGACATCTTGATTTTCAACCTTAACTTCTTATATAGCAAGAGATTCTTGTAATCAAAGTTATGTAAACCAAACTAATCACATTGTAATCTCAAGTCCTCTGCTCTGTAAATTACTATTACTAGTTTCCTGCTACTACTGTAGTACACAGTATAAAACAAGTAGATGTGTTTTGGTATTACCCAAAGTTCCATTCTCGCAGACATAAGGTCCAAGACGGAGATGCACGAAGGCCAGCCTCGTGCACTAGCCTGAGGAACTTTACAAGATCATACCGTCCTCAAAATTATACTGCACAAAAGACCAAAAAGAAAGAACTTGATCAGCTGCTAAACTAAGGCCATGTACTAGATACTAGATTAGTCGCTTACGTGAATGACTAGCTAGTATCTGATAACCTGTCTGATTCGAAAAGTTAATCCAACTAGCTTATTAAAAGGTAAGCTAACTTATCATCTTCTATTCAACTACGATAAGAACCTCCATGCAAATTAGACACCTTATCAGTTATGCGGCTTCTGCCAGCTTATCAACTCGTTTTGTCAACCAGAGCCTAAACTTATTCTCCCAAGTCATAATTAAGTAAACGATAGTAATGAACACATTGAGCATAACACTAGCAGTTTCGCATTACATGTCCAGGTGATGGCTCATGCGCGCTCCAGAACACATAAGTCTGTATAACATCCAAACCTCCATCCTTCGCCTTTTGTATCAGATCAGGCCACATCTGCATCGAATCAACATCCGTAATTAAGTTAATCAATCAACATCTCAACCGAAACTAACAACAATGACAGCTACATTACGAGTACACGCTACCTCAGGAGTGCTTCGCGGATAGTGGATAGAACCGGAAATGAGAATCTTTCTCCTGCCATTAATGATGAACGCTTTGTCATCGTATGAAACGGCAGCTCTGGCAAGTGAACAAGACAATGAGACTAGAACTAACAAAAACAGAATGTTAGTAGTTCCCATAATACCCAACTTTGAAGTGAAGTAGTGAAGTGCAGTATGAACGGATTTTGTGCAAAAGCTCTGATTCATTTATAGGGATATTTTTTTGGGCAAAATATTCTTTGGTGGGGTTCAAGTTTGAATCAGGCGCTCACATTTTCTGACTACAAATTCCCTTTCTTGCTTGCTGATCAATTAAAAGTTTGTATCCGAACTTGGTTTATACGCGAAAATACTTCTATGGATCAAAGTATCCTGATATTATTATAATCCTATCAGTATCCAGGGGTGGAGTCGGGATTTTAAGCTCTGGGATCAAATTATATGTAGCCTTATTTCTGACATTAGCAGGTGAAACCTAAAATTATCAAAACTATTACTTATAAAAATTTTGTTTTTCAAGATTTAAGGGAGCAAACGCCCACTATGTCCCATCCTGGCTCCGCCCTGATAATATCATTACTGGATATATTTCATTCTTGTAAGAAGAGAAAATTGTTGACTTTACTTAATTACAAAATGTGAACATGTTCAGGAGTTGAAAGATTTATGAACTGAAAAGGACAACAGAAAGAAAGAAGGATGTTCTTGCTTTGCTGTCATTGCAAGGTCCACAAATGCAATCAAAAGACAGATTAGCATTGATCCTGCAATTTCCAGGAACGTCGGCCCTTAAATGGTAGGATCATCTGCAGGTCGTCTGCCCGAAGTCGAACACTTCCCTTCACTTGTGGGCTCGTGGAAGTTTGTACTTAGAATTCGGCTTTGAATTGTCATTTGAAGTGCTGAGTTTGTAAATATCTAGATAATTGGAAGTGTTTGATGAGGGTAAAAACATTATACTATTATGTCTCTAAGCAGGAGAAAAGTATTGCTCATCGGAAAAAGCTACTATGATGTGCTCATCGGAAAGTGTTTCTCGGACCTAAACAACTACTAATTAGAAGACGTACTTTAGGCCCTTTTTTTGGTTCTACCTCTAATGATTGGTCATAAACTTTGATTTAAGGTGTTCCAAACTAGTTTCTTGGACCTCTTGAGTTTTGTGATATATGGTCACTTAAAAAGTGTGTTATTTGTTTGTGTAATGATGATTAGGGTCACTGTTTTCCTAAAGACCAGCATGTATTAAGGGTCTGTCCCTCCGACTATACCGGGTCTGAGATGTTGGTTGGAAATGTGTGCTCATCTGACAAGATCCGTCGGACACAAATTTCGCATTTTAATTCGTGGTAATTCGTATGGTAAATGGAGTGTTTGAACGATACTCACCAGTCACCAACTGACCGACGGCCGTCAAGTAGTGAACAAATTTGTTATTGAAGTGAGTCAATTCCGTTTGCAAATTGGTCCTCTCGAACAACTAATGACTCGATAAAGACATAATTAATCAGCTTTAGATTACAAACTGAGAAAGAACAATGCAGAAGAGCCAAATTAAATTGCGGGTAGACAATTGGAAGCAAACTAGTCCACTAATCAAAGTATAATAATCTGTCCTGATAATTTGCATTATATAATTGCACATTTCTTACTAAACATATATTTTTATGAATTTGTTCTTAAACATTGTACGGCACATGGCCTCATCTTGGACTGGTGTTCACGTAAAGATTCATGGTAAACACAAATCACTTAAACAAATTAAAGAATATCGGCATTTGATTTGATTTGATTTGGATTTCTTTCATTCCATTATTTTGATTCCATGTGCAGTGATCGATGTGATATACTTATTATTACGTGAATTCGACCAGTTTATCAAGTATACAGTATATTTATTACACAGGATATCATATGTTGGTTTGTGACCTAAAATACATAAAGTAAATCTCCTGAGAGACGGTCTTTAGATAATTTATTTATAGACGCATCTATAAAATCATCGATCTTATTAATCAAAACACCTATGTTCTCAACATTGGTTTTTTTCTTATTACAACAAGACTTATTTCGTTTACATAGACGGTTTGATTAATAACATGAATGATTTTATTGATAACATAGGCCGTCTCTAGATAAGTCATGTAGAGACCGTCTCTCATGAGACTTTGTGATACAAGAATACATCTTCAAGGTGTCATGTTCATTTACACAAAGTCTCATGAGAGACGGTCTCTAGATAATTTATCTAGAAACGACCTATATTATCAATAAAATAATCCATGTTATTAATCGAAACGCCCATGTCATAACAAAATAAGTCTTGTTAGAATGTTAAAAACACCAATGTTTAGAATATAGGTGTTTTGATTAATAACATCGATTTTCTTAATAATATGCTCGCCTCTAAATGTTTATTTGCAGACTGCCTCGGTAATACTTACTTCATTGTTTTTAGTATCTATAATACCAATGATTTTAGTAAAAATATCTAATATTTATGACTATACAAATAATTTGTCGGTCCTTTTTGTCTCTTTACAAAAGTGGTCCCTCGATATACTCATGGTTTACTTATTGTAAACGTACGGGGAAAAACAGTTTAGTTTTAGAGTCATTCTGTTCCAAATTGGGATGCACAAGTCTTAGTTTGAAAAAAAGGATACAATTTGGCTCTTTGGGCTATCGAACCTGGCCCAACTTATAACCCCCAAACAGTCCATACTCTATACTCTGGAGTGAAGGGACTTGCTTGGACAGTAGATCCAAAAGGGCTGGGCTAGGGCCTAGGGGCTTTTCCGGCCCCTTAAAGTCCGAGTTTGCTGGCAATGCTCATGTATGTATTCATTTTATGAACGTCCTCTTAATTAACAAAATATGCATAAATTTTTTTTATCAAACATGTAAATGGTAAACTCCACTAACCACTATCTTTTCTAATTTTATTATCTATCTCTCATACTCTTTTAATTCTTTATCATTTATATATCATATTTTAATACCCACTAAACAAATTTATCATTATTTATTTGTATTTCTGAAAGAATCCCACAAAAGAACCAAATATAAATTAGGAGGATCTAGAAAAATTCTTAAATATCATCATTGAAGTCTCGATTTGGGATAAATTTCTGATTCTTAGAAAAAAGTCGCTTCGCTACTTTTTGGATGTTAATTCCATTTGGATGAGCTGAAAAACCCCATATGGTGGTACTTTTCACTTTATTTGAATGAGATTTTGTAGCAGAATTACCGATCACCTAAATCACAATAAGCAATTAAGATTAGTTTCATCACTATACTCGTAGTTTCTAATGACATCACTTTTAGGTTTCAGCCGTGCATTCTTTTGTGCTTCTCAGTGATCATTTTAAGATGTTTAGAAATTAGAATTACATAATTTTTTTGGCTTTAATAAGTTTTGAAACAAGAATGGACCAATTATATATGAAGAAGTT
The DNA here is from genome assembly GCA_026545765.1 of Plantago major. Taxonomy (NCBI): domain Eukaryota; kingdom Viridiplantae; phylum Streptophyta; class Magnoliopsida; order Lamiales; family Plantaginaceae; genus Plantago; species Plantago major. The sequence goes on from CM048842.1 coordinate 89,751,816, forward strand.
ATACTTGTTCGTGGATAATATTTGCGTACCATACTGGAAGTGTCACTATACTTGTGTTATAAGGCCATGACAAATTTATTTAACTTTTACACTAGTGACCCAAAATGCAGTATAATTGACCTACTTTAATTTATGTATATGTATATATTCCATATTGTTTTTGGCTTGCATGTTAACGAGGCACAGTAGAAAACCTAAAATATGGTCAAGTGTTTTGACTCTTCCAAATTTTTCTGCATTTCTTCTTCATTTTCATTTTTATTCTTCATTCTTTTTTGTCGGAAAAGGGAGAGTTTTCATTTATATGTTATTTTTCAGTCGCTCGATGTTTTACTTTGATTTTGAAGTCTTTTTCATCTGATTAATTATTTTCAAGAATCGTAAAATGTTCAATTTTTTTTATATAATGAAACTTTAGGGACTAAATTTTCATTATATAATTTAATTGAAAATTTTACATTCATGCTTAAGATTAATTCAGAATTGGAAAAGTTTGATCAGAAAAGTCAAAGTTTTAAACTTTGGACGGAGGAAGTAAGATTTAATTGTTTAAATCATAAAATCCAAGAAGAAAGATTCATCAAGTTTCTTTTAAGATATTAATATTATTTAATTTACGGGAAAACATGTACATAGTCGATATAAACTAAGACTCTGTTCTCTTCAACTGAAAACTCATTCAGTTCAGTTTCATTCAGTTCAGTTCTGCTTAGTTATATTTTATACTACAATTGCCTTTAAAATTGCATTGAAGATAATGATTTAACTAGTATACGCGTGCCACAAGTAACATCGTTATATACAATAGACTCATTAAGTTGGAAATGTTGAATGTTCGGAGAATTCGTGAAAACTCAACTAAACAAGTGAAAAAAAAATACAATAAACTCATTCGTCTATTTGTAGAAGGTTAGTTTACAATTGAATTGCAATTAGGGTTCTTGAGTCGGGATGTACAACACGTAAAGCATACTGTACAGCTGACTTGAACATTCTTAACCGGCATCTTCACTTTAGCCAACCTCTTAAGTTTTCTTTCAATTGAGTCATTGCTTCTTTTCAATCTGTGCAATTAACTCCCTGACGATTGCACTTTCATCCAGACATAAAACAGAAACTTTGTTAAGACAAGTTTTGTCTTTATTTATTTGTATGTACTCCACTTTGCTAGGAACATCTTAATGATATATAACTGTTGATTTATCAAGTTAGATAATACTATTAATCAGTCACTTCAGCTACAAATTTTTTTAAAAAAGTGATTGAATAGTAACTGGATAAATAAGAAGAAGAAAACGACAACCACACATTAAATTTCATCCCTTCACTGGTTTTGGTCTGGGTGTGAGTAATGCTTAAATGATAACATAATTTCTGTCTTTTTGTTGTTAGTTTTAAGATTTTTAAGTGATTGGCAATGTCTGGTTGAAGATGTATCAAATCTTGATCAACTTTCATAAGATTGGGGTTGTTAAAATGCCAAATCTTAGCTTTTTGGCTCTTCGCTCGTCAGTTGTCATACACATATATAAGAGATAGATTATCTTTCTAGGTCCGTTCGTACAAAGGTGGAGCCAAAAGGAGCCATATATAGCGAGACGTTCGCCCCTCTCAGCTCCCAATTTTTTTAAATAATAATTTTATATGTAATTTTTTTATAATTTTAAAATTCACCCCTTAATTTCAAAAATAATCACAAATATAATTTTATTCCCGATTTAAAATCCTCAATATATCCGTCCATGTTCGTACATATAATTAAAGTAATAATAGTGTTTGATGATTGATATTTTCGGATAACGAAGCAGACATTATAAGAAGAGTGTCACTCATCACTTAACTATATTATGTATGTACTTGTCTAATATGTCAATTTGGAACCGGACACATAAGATACTCGAGTATCTTTATTTTGGAAATTAATTAGCTATAAGGTAAAATATGCTTATTTGAAAATTTAGGAGGACGGTCACTCCAATAGTTGTGCATCCTGGAACCAAGTACGAGAACTCAAGACTAAAAAACACCTACGGGTTACTTGATTCGGTGTAACCTATTATATGAATGTACTATGTGTTTGACATGACCTGGTCGGTCATCTTAATGAGATGATTTCATCCTATTTGATCAAATAATGTGAATATAACTATTATAAATCTTTTTGATGGATGCCAGTCAAGGACTTATTTGAAAAACTACGGCTTTTTTACGGATCAAGACAGTTTTGGTGCCTTTTTGCATCAAGCCAATTGGGAAAATTTCCTTTACCAATAGCCAATGGGTAGATGGTAACAAAACATGTAGCTCTTCGTAAAGCCAAATTGGGGCAGTACATGGTTGACATGGCTTTGTCATGCTAGCCCCAAAACTTTCAGAAAATTGCAGTACTTCCCCTGCACGTGACAAATTTGGACAGAAGTGATATTACCAGCAATAGCTGGTATCACTTTAATAAACTAAAACTTTCCCCCAATATCCACCGTGACCTACTTTCATAATTTAATTTGACACTTTAATTACAAAGTTCATAAGATTTGCCTCAGATAACTTATTTGTAGACAGATATGCTATCAATAAAATCATCTAGTATGTTATTAATCAAAACGTCTATGTTATTAACGAAATAAGTCTTGTTGTAATATTAAGAATATAAGTGTTTTAATTAATAATATCGATAATTTTCTTGATAATATAGGTCCATCTCTAGATAAATTATCTAGATACCGTCTCTCAAGAGACTTGCACACTTTTAATTTTAAAAACCAAAAACCTTTGTCCCAAATCACTTCCATACTCCATACATCAAACCTAGAAATTCCCACATCGGATAGCGATTACCTCGGTTTTCATGGTTAATTACTTAATTAGGAAGTAACGTATCATTATATAAGTTAAAACACTTTCTATTTATGATTTAATATATATTAGTATTGTAATTTGAAAATTGTTGACCATTAAATATCAAATTATAACATGTATAACGGGACAAATAGAGTAATTAATTAATGGATTTCATACTTTTAAGTGACTCTTCAAAGTCTTCTACTAGATGGAGTACGGTCAATTGTTCTTAAACATTAATTTCAGAGATTGCAGGTTAATAGAATTGTTCTCAAATTGCTATCAAATGCTTAATAGAATTTCTGAGATTGCAGATTAATAGATGGAGTACGGTCAATTGTTCTCAAATTCTTTTAAGCTGTGGCCTGTGTAATTTCAAATTCAAGATTTGAAAAGCAACAAAAGCAAAGCAAATGTGAAAATGAGCAAACTCAAAAGTTCAACTCCATGCCACGGGCGTGGTACATTATTGTTGGGCATTATATGTCCCGGACACAACTATTAAAAATCAGACATGGGCACGGGCATAGTTGTTGGACATTGTTTTTCATCAAGTGTCGGACATGGGCATTGTTTTTCCGTCAAGTGCCGGGCATTATAGTGTGGCATACATTGCTTTAGGGCATTGTTTTTGGGCATTATATGTCCCGGGCACTATTATTAAAAATCAAACATGGGCACGGACATAGTTGTTGGACTTTGTTTTTCATCAAGTGTCGGGCATGGGCATTGTTTTTCGTCAAGTGCCGAGCATTGTAGTGTGTCATACATTGCTTTAGGGCATTGTTGTTGGGCATTATATGTCCCGGGCACTACTATTAAAAATCAGACATGGGCACGGACATAGTTGTTGGACATTGTTTTTCATCAAGTGTCAGGGCAATGTTGTCGGGCACTGATACCGTATGGCCTCCGACATTACCGAGTTTTCAAAACTGAGATTCACTAAGAGATTTTAGCTTTCTATTACTGCAATTGAAAATTACCACCCTCGTAAAGAAATTATTTTCTGGGAACAAAATAAACTTTTGAGAACACAAAGGCCACAGCTTAAAATGCTATCAAGAAAATCCTAGAAATTCTACTAAAAACAGTCCAGCGACTATCCATATATCCGCAACGAACTGAATTGCTAAACTCTGATTTGTACTCGCCCTCTTCAGATTTTAATATCTAAATTTCGAGCACATTCAATTTTACTCGCAATCTAACAGATTTTGATAATGGCAAAAGGAGGAAAAAGAATTTCAAAAACAAAAACATAGATTACTACTCAACCCGATCCGGCTAGAGATGGTGGCCCCTTCGTGTTGTCAATGTAGATCCGGGAAGGACACACTCACACGGATCCTCCTTTACGCGTGTTGATTTAAACAGATCGGTGATGAAATTCATCTGCTCATCGCCTTCCTCCAAGCCCTGAGATCTTAATAAGGAAATATAGAATCTGCGGTATCGAATCCTAAATCGACGGATGTGGAGTAATCATCAGAGAAATATGGGTTGGAATCATTGCAAGATGAAGGAAAAATGACTCAAAATCGAGGACGGAATGGTCAATGGTGGTAGAAATCATCAACGGTGGAAATTCGGAACGCCAGTAAGAAAATTGAGGTTGTGGGTTCTAAGAAGAAACTCAGATCTCATAAATTGTTCTTGAATGTGGGAAAATGAGATTAATAAGTGAAAGGAGGTAAGATAGTCAAAAGGTTATTTTGCAAATAGACAATAGGTTGAAAAGGCTACAATCCTAACCTTTCACGTGACTGCAATCTCACCGAAAGCAAGGGCAGCACGGGCAATTCACATGAATAATGTACTGGGTGATAGCGCCGTAAAGCAAGTTTGGTCCGATGAAAAAAACGGGGCCAACTTGTAGTCATTGGTAGCTCCCCCGAAAAACTACTACATATTATAGCGTTTCCAAACATAATGTGACTCATCAGTCGATTGGTTAGCTAACAGTCGCATTATCAGCTCGGTTTGCAAAATATAAAACATAGAATTCCATTTGAAATATCGCATTGTATTAGTAAGTTTCTTCTTGAACTTGATTTGTGAAATGGTGTTAGTTTTCGACATCTTACAGTTGTCATTAATTCATCCTCTCAATCGAGTCGAACAGGTAGAGTTACACATAAATTCTAGAGTAAGATAATGAGAATTTGAAAATTTTAAGCGGTCCTCCGCACCCCAACCCCGAGCTATCTCAGCCCCTGGATATGACCAAGTACCTGAATCCCAAGATTACGTGCGTAACCAACTAGTACACCTTTGTTTCCATGATTAGGTCGATCGGATCCAACAATTTATCTTAAAAATCTCATTGATTGGTTCAAAAATAATCTGGTAAACAGAAGCTAATGATTTGAAGTGGATGATGAGACGGGTTGTAAGAGTAGAAAAGATGCCGTTTATTTCAGTTCAGTGGTCATCTCGTCTCGTACATAAATATTTCAAATCAACCAACAAGCATGTCTCCTGCTTTTGTCTCATTCTGGAAAAGATATTTTATATTATATTGCTGAATATGATTCAGACCATTCTGTTATCTTACTTGTCTCTTTGATTGTGTGTGTTCATTAAAATTATATTTACTCTTCACTACCACATGCTGCACTGCCTCCTGATATTTTAAAGGTTGTACTATAGTTGTATCATATACATTAAATATTGTACTATACGACACATTAAAACACCAGTAGGTAGTGCAGCATGCTGTAAGGTAGAAAAACCGTAAAATTAGATCATGATAACTTAAATATTGGTTGATATCAGATTAGTTACCGGATAACTTGGTGATTAGATATACATTTGATGCAAATTTACAAGTCCACAATGTGTGATATAACGTTAAATTCTCAAAAGAAGTTCCATTCTAATTTAATAATCCGGTATCCAAACACTTAAACGATACCAAATGATCCATACTCTACACGGATCTATAAGATTATTAATGACAAAGCATTCTCATGGGAAGGGATCAATCCTTCATCTTCTTAGATAAATTAATATAAGTGGATTCTTTATAAGTTCAAACTTATAAATGAAATAGAATTCATTCATACATAAGATTGAATAACACCGTCAACATCTCGACCGTGTTAATTATTCACTCATTGAACTTTCAAAATAGGTTGAAATGAACCCTCAAGCAGGGGTGTTAGATAAATTAAGTGAATTAATTGCACATTTATTTATAAATTTGAGCTTTTAGATTACATGAAATTCTTTTTTTTTAAAACGGCAAAAAAAAAAAAAAACAAATTTATAAACTTAAAAGAGCGTTTACAGGAGCATAAGAGATACCCAATCGATTACAAACCAACACCAATACCCTCCTGACAGAAACTCCTATCTTCTAATTAAAAAGCGATTACATGAAATTCTAACTGCCACCACAAATTGTTTTAGTCAGTGCATTTAATTAGTCGGCTTTTATAATTAAATAAGTTAAGAAATTTATAAAATTTGATAAATTTAACGTAAGTCTCCTGAGAGACGGTCTTACGGAAAGACTAAAAGAGACGGACAAACATTACAGTTGTATAAAAAATAATATTAGAGGTTTTATTAAAAACATCGGTGATATACATGTACATAAAAATTGATATAAAATGTATATGTACTCATAAAACATTATACATATACTTAAGAATATCAATCCGTCTCTCATTAATACACGTCCCTTCCATGACTTTGTGATTAAAGAGATAAATTAACTAATTTAAGAGGGTACGTTATACGGGCAGTTTTTATACTTTTAGAGCAAGTTCTAAGCGTGCATTTTCAGTCAGAAAATTGCACAGATAAGACTGTAGAGTTCGATGGAGGATGACTTCTTGTCTAGCAATTTGATAATTCATATTGAAAAATGAATTGTCGAGGGGTTTGACACTAATTCAATCACTGATGATTTTGAGAAGATGAAGAGAAGTAGAGTACGATTTTCATAGAAGTGGATCGTTTATTCATTTTTTGTTTGCCTTTATCATGATGTGGTTATTTATTTCCTTTCATTTTACTTGAATATTCATATTTAAATATGTACTATGATGAATTTGGTGTAAAAAATATTGACTCGGCCCGAACCGGCCCGTCCTAACCCGACCCAACTAATTTACATATTGTGGCTGTGTTATAATACTCCGCCACCCGCACTTTCAAATCCTGGCTCCGCCCCTGTGCGTGAGTGCATGTTCTTGAGACTCAAACTTGAGTGTGTGTTACAACTTCCGAGTATCCGACTCGTCACGTACGTACGTGTTGGAATTTTTAATTAAAGTGTGTTTAGTGTCTTTAATTACTCAATTCGGATTGAAAATGAATGAAAATTAATGCACGAATAGACCGCTTGTAATTATTAATACGAAGGTATTCGCAATGAAGTTGCGATAAATTCCGACAAAATAAATGTAAATATATATAGATAAAAAGGTGTGGAAGAAGAGGTTTGAACTTGGTACCTCATGGAACACCTGGAAAGGTTGTTGAAAAAGAGAAAAGAAAAATTGTGACTCTTGGGGTATGAACACGCAACCTGCCTGTTGGAAGTGTTGTGGCATTCCAACTGAGCTAGGCGACTGTTTGTGAAGAGTTATGAACCAAACTTGTACTTCCTCGATGTGAGACAGAGAGTTGTGGTTCAAGCATTGTATCTTCTCCTTCAAACCTTTGAATATCTATATATATGGCTCCCCTATTTCGTTTAAAATCATCCAATCGCAGATTCTCTTCTAAGAGAATTGTGGGAACCATTCGAACAGGACGGACAGTGTATTTGGTCTCAAGAGGATATCGGGAGTGGCACGCAGGAGACAGTCTGCTTTCGGAACAAAAACGTAAATCCTGTGTGAGCTTGGTTTAGCTTGATATCTATAGAAGGAAGATATGGTGTTTTGAAGGCACTGGGAATGAAGGAAGGCTGAAGAGTGGTGTTTTCAGTTATTGTGTATAGTGTTGGTGTGGCGGACACACTGGAGGAGACACAGATACATAATAAGTGATGACAAGCTTGGCTGACGTGTTATAATTTGATTGGTTCTGGTGACAAGGAGGGAAAGTTAGTTATGTTCTTCAACAACTAACAGAGCTCAGCTTAGAAGATCAAATTGGGAGTATATAATGCATTGTAACTGTTCTTAGCTAAGAGAGATTTCATTCATTGTTATATTTCTTCCTTGTAGAGCAATTTCTCTGATTCCAGTGAGATAGAATCAGTTAGGTGAAGAACAGAAGCTCGAAAGCTTGAAACTCGAGTTTGATTCATCCTTGTAATCTGTTTTCTGATCTTGTTTAGTGGAATCTGGCAATCTCCGTGGATGTAGGTGTGTTTCTCACCGAACCACGTAAATCGTTGTGTTGTGCGATTGCTTGTTTTGATCGTTGTTCGATTGTGATTCGTTTTGAAAATGCAAGTTGCACTTGATTAGTTAATCTTATCTTTCATGATTCGCCTAATGTTTGTGTTTGTTGTTGTTGTTTGTGAACTGCAGGATTTCAATGTTGTGCAACATTGCGAAATAGTGCCGATACAATGTTGGAACAACATTACGGACAACAGCAGACAACATAGAAACAAGCAGGCCAATTGGACTGATGACTTAGACTGGAAGCAATCAATTCAATTCTGCAGAATAAGGAAAGAGTTTGAGCTGCTTTGGACATAAGGAATGCAATCTAAAAAGAAGGAAAGAGTTTGACAAGTTATGGGCACCTTGAAAGAAAGAAGAAAATAAAAGATTCTCTAGAGATAATCTTGGAAAGATTTTCCAGCCACATGAGAGAAACAACGTTAGTTTCTTCCTGCTGAGATCAAAGAGAGAATCTTTCAAGAAGATTGTTGAAGAAAGCAATAAGGAAATATATTGTAGAAGACACTAATATGGGAATTTCCTTCTAGCTGATTATTGAAGAAAACAAGAACATGGAAAATTGCCTTTGCTGAGATCATATTGCCTTTCGACTTGGATGGGAGCTTTTCGACTTGGATGGGAGCTGTCGATATCTCAAGTATATATACAAGGATTCAACCGAGCAATCATTGAGCCTTTCTTGATGATCAATCGAGATTTTATTAAAAGAGTTTAGGCTTCTTGTTTTCTGCTAGCTTTAGAGTTTGTCTAAGAGTATTCATTGTTGGAATAACTCTTTCAAACATCGACCTAGAATAGCTTTTACTGTTGGTTCTTCTAGGGCTAGTTTTGGTTGTTTAATCAATCGTTTGTGATTGTATTAAACCCACTTGATTAGATCTACTTTTCTGTCAAGAGATATTTTGTTTGACGCTTGCAATATATTTTCTATATATTGGCTTGGTAATAGAAGTTTCATTCTTATTCATCCGCTGCCATCTGTTTGCTATGTTGAAGACAATGTTGAACAACATTGTTGGCAACATTGTCTATTGATCTTGTTTCAAGTACCAATCCGGGATCTTATGTTCTAACAAGTGGCATCAGAGCCAGCCACCTAACTACTGGTGTCTGGATTTGGTACTACTACAATGGAAGTTGCAAACTCAAGTGTCTACAGGCCACCTATGCTTGATGGATCGAACTATCACTACTGGAAAATTAGGATGAGTACATACATCAAGTCCATTGAATGTCGAGCTTGGAGATCTGTTCTAGAAGGATTTGTCCGCCTCTTCAAGGACCGATCTTTGATGGAGATATTGTTCCCATATACGAAGAACGCTTCATGCGGTGACTTTCTTTTAAGCTCTTACAATGAAAAGGCTTTAAATGCCATTTTGGACATGTTGATGCTCATATGTTTAAAATCATTCAAAATTGCACTACGACTAAACAAGCTTGGGACTTACTTCGTAATCATTGTGAAGGTGATAATAGTGTCAAACAAACTAAACTTCGAATGCTTTGGTCAAAATTTGAAAATCTAAGAATGGAAGAAGCTGAAACCATTGATTCTTATTTTTAAAAGCTTTTGACTTTGTCTAATGATGTTCAACTTCTTGGTGATGCTATTTCCAACAAGCAACTGATTTCTAAAGCCATACGTTCTCTCTCTTCAAAATTCGACACTAAAGTTACTATTTTGGAAGACACTCACAATCGCTACTATGGATTTTCATACCTTGATGAACAATTTGAAAATTTTTGAGATAATTGATAACGAAAGAAAAGGTACGAAAATCCTTAGTATGTCCCTTCACTCTAAATCTAAAGCTAAAGTTACTGAGTTTGAAAGCAGTAGTGATGATTCTGAAGAAGCCTACAATGACTTGGTTAGGAAAATTGAGAAACTTAGATTCAGGAAGAATTCTAATAGAGGCTCTTCGAGCAACTCAAAAGGAACTAGAAATTTCAAAAAGAAAACTGGTGTGTCTAACTCTAGCCCTAGTCTTAGTAAACTTAGTAAAGTTAGATGTTTTGAATGTCAAGGATGGGGGCATTATCAGAATGAATGTGCTAACACTCTTCGAAAGGAGAAAAAGACTATGCTTGCTTGTCTCAGTGATGTTTCGGATAATGAGCAGAAGGCGATGATCCGTAAGTTCATGCCAAAGCCCTATCTCATTACGAACAATGTTGAGAAACAATGTTGGTCCAACATTGATGGTCCAACATTGACAAAAGAAGTCTTTTTCGACTATGATGATTCTCAAAACTGTGAAACACTTTTCTGGACTAACCCTGAGGAATCAGTTTCTACTAATGTTTTAGGTCTACGCATGGTTCAGTTGATCTATCTGCAGATTATCACTGGGAAGAGCTGAAACTGATGAATGAAAACAATGTTGAGTCAACATTGACATCAACATTGTCTGTTTTCGAAACTGTCTCTTCTGATGTCTCTGTCCAGAAAGGCACTGTACCCAAGAATAAACAGGTTGTTGCAGGTACTGAACAGGTTACAGACACTACTCCTGAGAAAACTGATACTGAACCTGAAAAGGTGTCTAAACCAAGAACTCCAGCTGGTGTACAAGGAGAAATTGTCAATGATGACACAACATTGAGCTCAACATCACAGTGTAAATTCCATCCGACGGCGGTACCCATGAGATGAGCATGATAGGTGAACCCAAAGACTCCTATGGCTAATGGTCTTATGCTCGTGCAGAATCGATGTTGGAGATGATGTTGACCTAACATTATCTTGAACAATAACTCACAGCCTTCTATATCTATCAACCAGCATACCTCACATCATGTTTTATGTGTGTGTTTGTGCCAGGTATCAGTCTAACCCTAAAATCCCACACCTGATTGTTCTTAAAAGATTTTTCATATATATATCAAGAACTGTTAATCTTAGATTATGGTATGCATGTGATACAAACACTAATCTAGTGAGATTTAGTGATTCTGATTGGGCTGGTGTTCTAGATGATAGAAAATACACTAGTGGAGGTTGCTTTTATCTTGATTCTAATTTAATGTCATGGTATTTCAAGAAACAGAACAATGTGTCACTCTCATATGTTGAATCTGAACATGTAACATCTGGGAGTTGTGTTACTCAATTGATATGGGTGAAAAATATGATGCATGACTTTGGTCTTCAATGTGATACCTTGTTGATGTTCTGTGATGACCTTAGTGCCATAAATAATTTTAAGAAGCCTGTTTTGCACTCACGCACGAAACACGTAGACATTAGGTATAATTTTCTTATGGATATGGTCAATCTGCAAGTAATAGTCATACAACACTTAGATACAACCAATCAACTTGCAGATATTGTTACCAAGCCTTTGAATTGTGAGAGATTCTTCAGTCTTAGGAGATCTCTTGATTTGTGCTCTTTGTGATCTTCGATGTTGAAACCAGTGTTGACTCAACATCACAGTCAACACTGGCTGCAGAAAAGTGATGTGTTTTTTGTTGCCTTTTGATTTTCTTTATTTTCTTTATTTTTTTATTTTTATTTTTTTTGTGTGTCTATGTGCTTTACATACATCTTTGGTCTATGTTCTCGCTTTGTAGCTTACTTGGTGATGCTTAGGGTTTGAAAGGCTATTTGAAACCAAGGTTGAAAGGATCGAGTCTCTGTGTGTTTGCTTTATGTAAAACCCACTTTTTGCTTTTGGCTATTTTTACTCGTACCTTGACTCACTCTTGATGTTGCCTCCTGTCCTTTATGCTTAATAAATCTAATGAATTATGATAAAAGGGCTCAAGTGTTTCGTCGAGGATCGTGTTGGCGTGTTTCAAATACTATCCAGATATCGACGTGTAATGTGTCATATGTCGTGAGGGTTGATGACCAGACAGAAAACACGCACAAAAGTGCCGATTCTCGTGTCTTCTTTGGTTCACTTTCCGAGTACCAAATTACCAAATGTGGTCAATTGGTGATTTTATGCCATGAGACGTGTGTTGCCTAACTCGGCATAGCCCGGCTTTGGAGCGGATTCATACGTGTTCCAATTATTTGACATGGTTCACGGTCTCATGGTCACCCCACTCAAACTTATGCTAATTGTTCAATTTACTTTTTGAGGCAATGTTGAGTGTGTTTCTTTGGTATTCCTTTCTCTCTGTCTTTGCTGCGCAGATCGGTGTGTTAATCGAATGCATATCTTGAGACTTGGTTTCGGTGACTTACATTAAGAGTGGTCCGATTTCCGATGTTGTCATCAATGTTGAGTCAACATCTTTGGTCATCATTAGGGTCCTTGGAGTACTTTTCGACTTATATTTGCTCTTTTTATATGTGCTTCTCTATCGACCTTTGTGTGTTTTGGGTTTGAGGGGAGTAGTCCGAGGTGTTTCAGGTCTAAGGTGTTTCATTGGGGTTTGGGGTTTTTGCTTTCTGTTCTTGCATTTCAAGTCATTATTTAAGATCAAGATTTTTGTGTCAACCTCCCTAGGGTTTATCTGTTTATCTAATTACTATGACTTGACGGATAATCGCTTTTCGTGCAACTTTAATCTTTTATTAACAGTTGTGCACAGTTTCTGTAGCATTGACATATATTTGCAGGATCTTTTAAGGCAAACCCAACAACACCCATCATGACCATCCACTCTTATCCTAACACTGCTCTTCAGCTAATCCAACCTCTATTCCTGATTACTGCCCTCCAGCCGATCCAAATTCTCTTCACATCGCTATCACCTTGGGCGCCGATGTTGAACTCAATGTTTTCAACATCATTCTCCAACATTGCACAGTTCTTATTGCAGGTCCTAGTCCACAACTCATTGCATGTCTTCTTGTCTCCTTCTGTGAACTTGGTTGAATAATCTGAGAGATATCTTTCTTCTCAAAAAAGGGGGAGAAGAGAAGAGATTGAACAAAAAGCTAACATACTTTATTTTGTTATATTGCTCTCGTCTAATGTTGAGGGGGAGTTCTGTAGTTTCATGCCTGTTATATTTGTTTGTGTCTAACAAGTTTGTTCAGGTGTGTTTTTGTGAAGAAAGACAAAGGGGGAGATTGAATAGTGAAGGTTGATCGCAATGTTGTGTCAACATTGCGCATTTACTTTGTTTACTGCACTTATACTGCGATTCTACGCAAGTTTGTCTTTATTCACTAACTACTGAGTGCAGGAATTGTCAAAAGAAGTATGATATGATGCCCATGATGAATTCAAAGGAGATGAGTAGACAAAGACATAAGAGGGAGTTTGAAAGTGCATATTTACAGCAATGTTGAGTTCTGTGTTGACTCAACATTGTCCATCAGCATTGATCGATTGCACTTTATCTTTCAGTTCCCAACAAAGGATTCCTCTTGACTTGTTTAAATCCTACTTGTTCGATTTGACTAACAAACTGGTTTTAGGTTGTGTGAAGAAAGATCAGAATTAAGGGGGAGATTGAAAGTGCGATTTAGTGCACTTTGTTTAGTAATTCAACCTTTCTTCACAAGTAAAACCGGTTCAATGTTTGTAGTTGTTTTTCTATGAATATTTTGTAGGATATATCAAGTTGGGCTCAAACATGCTTATTGGATCAAAAGGAATCAATGAGCCCAAATGAATGCTATTGCTTGATGAAAGACTAAGATTAAGGGGGAGATTGAAAATGCAAGTTGCACTTGATTAGTTAATCTTATCTTTCATGATTCAGTTCAATGTTTGTGTTTGTTGTTGTTGTTTGTGAACTGCAGGATTTCAATGTTGTGCAACATTGCGAAATAGTGCCGATACAATGTTGGAACAACATTACGGACAACAGCAGACAACATAGAAACAAGCAGCCAATTGATGATGACTTGGGCGAAGCAATCAATTCAATTCTGCAGGAATAAGGAAAGAGTTTGAGCTGCTTTGGACATAAGGAATGCAATCTAAAAAGAAGGAAAGAGTTTGACAAGTTATGGGCACCTTGAAAGAAAGAAGGAAATAAAAGATTCTCTAGAGATAATCTTGGAAAGATTTTCCAGCCAGCCATATACAGAGAAACAACGTTAGTTTCTTCCTGCTGAGATCAAAGAGAGAATCTTTCAAGAAGATTGTTGAAGAAAGCAAGAAGGAAATATATTGTAGAAGACACTAATATGGGAATTTCCTTCTAGCTGATTATTGAAGAAAACAAGAACATGGAAAATTGCCTTTGCTGAGATCATATTGCCTTTCGACTTGGATGGGAGCTTTTCGACTTGGATGGGAGCTGTCGATATCTCAAGTATATATACAAGGATTCAGCCGAGCAATCATTGAGCCTTTCTTGATGATCAATCGAGATTTTATTAAAAGAGTTTAGGCTTCTTATTTTCTGCTAGCTTTAGAGTTTGTCTAAGAATATTCATTGTTGGAATAACTCTTTCAAACATCGACCTAGAATAGCTTTTACTGTTGGTTCTTCTAGGGCTAGTTTTGGTTGTTTAATCAATCGTTTGTGATTGTATTAAACCCACTTGATTAGATCTACTTTTCTTGTCAGTAGATATTTTGCCTACGGCGCTGCCAATATATTTTTCTATATATTGGCTTGGTAATAGAAGTTTCATTCTTATTCATCCGCTGCCATCTGTTTGCTATGTTGAAGACAATGTTGAACAACATTGTTGGCAACATTGTCTATTGATCTTGTTTCAAGTACCAATCCGGGATCTTATGTTCTAACACGTTTGTTTCGTAGTCGATTGGGGATTTTGTTGTTGAATTGGATTGATTGTCGTTACAATTGGCGTCGTCTGTGGGAAGAAGACAAACTTTGCTCTGTGGAAAGTGAGGATGAAGGCTCTGTTATTTCAGCAAGGAGTGATCGATGCAATTACGGAGGATTGCGGTAAGTCGATCTCAGAAGCTGAGCTGAAAACGGTTATGCATAAGGCTTACAGCACCTTGATTCTATCTCTGGGAGATAATGCACTTCGAGAAATCGGCGATCTCTCAACGGCGAAGAAAATATGGGAGAAGCTTGAAGAGCTGTACAATGACAAGTCAGATGCGAATAAGATTTATGCTAACCAACATTGTTCGCTTTCAGAATGGTTGAAGGGAAGTCGATCATCAATCAATTGGATCTGTTTAAGAAGATGGTTGCCGATCATGACAATCTTGAGACTGATGTGGCAAATCGGATGAGGAGCCAAGATAAAGCGATTATTCTGTTGAATTCACTTCCAAAATCACTTACACCATTCAAAGATGCTTTAGTATATGGAAGAACTTCTGCACTGACAATGGATGTCATTGAATCTGCATCGAGATCAAGGGAGCAGGATCAAGAGAGTGTGCCCCAGACACACTCTACTGGTGAAGGTCTTAATGTGAAACATCAAAGGAAGTTTCCACCAAGGAAGAAGCAATTTCCAGATCAAAAGAAGATTTAATACAAGAGAGACACATGTGATAAAAGAGATGGCACTGAAACAAGGAAGTGTTTCTATTGCAAGAAGCAGGGTCACTTGAAGAAAGACTGTCCAAGTCTCAAAACACTAAAGGGGAAAGGTGTGATGACCACACCACAATCTAACTATGGCACAGACATTGCAGGCACCTCAGAAGCTTATCACACTGCAGAAGATCTTGTTGTCACTAAGGTATTATCTGTCACACACTCTAATATTTCAACTGAATGGGTTTTAGATTCAGGCTGTTCTTTCCATATGACACCTATTAAAGAATGGTTTTCAACCTTTGAGCATAAGAACCTTGGTTCTGTGGTGCTTGGTGATGATAGACCATGTAGTGTAAAGGGTACGGTTACAGTGAAGATTGAAATGTTTGATGGAGTGACAAGGGAGCTGCTTCATGTGAGGTATGTACCACACTTGAGAAGAAACTTGATATCTTTAGGCATGATGGATACTAAAGGGTACAAGTACTCATCATCACAAGGTGTGCTTAAGGTGATGAAGGGTGATAAGGTGGTAATCCAAGCATTGAAAAGAAGAGAGCTATACTACCTACAGGGTAAGACTGTAATTGGTGAAGTATCCAGTGTACAGTGTGATGGTAACACCAGGCAGTGTCCTGACAACACTATATTGTGGCATAAAAGGCTCGCTCATGTTGGAGAGAAAGGGCTTATAGAATTATTTAAGAAGGGTCTTTTATGTGGTAATAAGATACATAAGCTGGGATTTTGTGAGCTATGTGTGTTGGGAAAAGCTAAGAAGAATAGCTATGGAGTTGTTGTACACACTACACAGAACACACTTGAGTATGTTCATGCAGATTTGTGGGGGGCTGCCAGAACTGCCACAAGGAATGGTGGTAGATATTTTCTATCTCTTATTGATGATATGTCCAAAAAGGTATGGGTGTTCATACTAAAGTCTAAGGATGAGACTTTAAGCAAATTCAAGGAGTGGTTTACAGAAATGGAAAATCAAACTTATAAGAAGCTTAAGGTGATCATAACTGATAATGGTTTGGAATTCTTATCAAATGAATTCAATGATTTCTGTAAAGTAAAGGGTATCTTAAGACACAAGTCAGTTCCTGGGAATCCTCAACAGAATGGTATAGTAGAAAGGATGAATAGAACTATCCTAGAGAGAGTGAGATGTATGCTTCTTGGAGCTGGTTTATCAAAGAGTTTTTAGGGTGAAGCTGTGACTACAACAGTCCATTTAATAAACTTATGTCCCTCATCTGCTATTGGTTTAAAACACCAGAAGAAGTATGGAAAGGCACTCATTCAGACTACTCATATCTCAAGACTTTTGGATGCTTAGCTTATGCTCATGTTAAGCAAGATAAGCTGGAAGCTAGAGCTTTAAAGTGTTTATTTCTGGGATATCCTAAAGGATTTAAATGATACAAGTTATGGTGTTTAGAACCAGAAATTAACAAATGCATTATCAGTAGAGATGTAACTTTTCATGAAGATGTGATGCCACTACTAAAGACAGCTGACAGTGTTAGGAGAACACACAATGAGGTGGAGCCTATTGAAATTGGTGTGACAGACACACAGGACAGGGAGCATACATATACTAGTTTGATGCTGACACCAGATCACACAGACTATGGTGTTCTGCCTACACCAAACACAGAATCTCATGAAAATGCAGATCAACATGATCAAGGTGAGCATGAATTGATTAATCAGGTGGAGAGGCATGAGATTAGAAGAAGAGCAGGTATAGAACTTGGTGATCCAGCTGATGTCTGGGATTATCAACTCACCAAGGATAGAGAACCAAGGATCAGGTTCTCAACTGCATATCCATATATGGTGTATTTTGCTCTTAATGTTGCTGAAGACATTGATTATTATGAGCCTGAGAACTATCAAAGAGCTATAAGTTGCTCAGAGAAGAATAGTTGGTGCATAGCTATACAACAAGAACTCCTGTCACTTGAAAAGAATCACACTTGGGACATTATAGCTATACCTAAAGGAAAGAAGTTGGTCAGCTGTAAGTGGATTTTCAAGAAGAAGCTTGGAGCTGAAGGTGAACAAAAGGTGAAGTACAAAGCCAGGTTGGTAGCCAGAGGTTTCACACAAAGAGAGGGCATAGACTACAATGAAATCTTTTCTGCAGTTGTAAAGCATAGCTCAATAAGAATCTTCGTTGCTATGGTAGCTCATTTTCAGTTGTAGTTGCATCAGATGGATGTTACTACTGCATTTCTGCATGGTAAGCTGGATGAAGAGATATACACGAGGATACCAAAAGGGATTGAAGTGACTGACATAGAGAACAAAGCTTGTTTGTTGTTGAGATCACTGTATGGGCTTAAACAGAGTCCAAGGCAATGGTATAGGAAGGTTTGACAAGTTCATGATAAGTCACAAGTTCATAAGGTGTGACTATGACACTTGTGTGTACTTCAATGGAGATAACATTGAGAACGTTATTTATTTGCTCATTTATGTGGATGACATGCTTATAGCCAGCAAGCATATGAAAGGTATAACACATGTGAAGAATCTTCTGAAGTCAGAGTTTGAGATGAAGGACTTAGGGATAGCTAAGAGAATACTGGGTATTGATATTATTCATGGAGGTGATGAAAAGATTGTTATGAATCAGACTACTTACTTGGAGAAGGTATTGTAGAGGTTTAATATGCACAAATTCAAGCATGCTGCAACACCTTTAGGAGCTCAGTTTAAGCTATCTGGTAAATCTTGTCCTACAACTGATGAAGAGAAGAGGAGTATGGAGAGTATACCTTATGCAAGTGCTGTGGGATCTATTATGTATTCCATGGTGTGTTGCAGGCCTGATTTGGCTCATGCAATGAGTTCAGTTAGCAGGTACATGGACAATCCTGGCAAAGATCATTGGGAAGCTGTTAAGTGGCTACTCAGGTATATTGGTGGTTCTTTGAGGCTAGGATTGGTGTTTGAGCAACACCAGACTAAGAAGGATGCACTTGTTGGATTTGTAGACTCAGACTATGCTGCAAATTTGGATACAAGGAAGTCTTTAACTGGTTATGTATTCACACTCTATGGTACAACTGTGAGTTGGACATCTACTCATCAACCTGTGGTTTCTCTGTCAACAACATAAGCAGAGTTTATGGCCATGACAGACGCAGTGAAGGAGGCTATGTGGATTAAAGGAATTCTCAGTCAGTTTGGTGTAATGCAGACACCGGTTACTATATATTGTGATAGTCAGAGTGCTATTCACTTGTCTAAGCATCAGGCTTATCATGACATGTCCAACCATATTGATATAAAATTTCATTTTGTCAGAGATGAAGTTGAGAAGGGTACTATCAATATTGAGAAGATCAACACAGATGTTAATCTGGCAGATGGATTTACTAAGTCAATTTCTGTGGTGAAGTTCAGATCTTGTCTTTGTTCTATCAAGTTGATGGAAGGAAGGGTTGTGCCCTAACTTTAGGGATACTGAGGTTATCAGATATAAAGCTAAGGTGGAGAATTGTGAGCTTGGTTTGCTTGATATCTACAGAAGGAAGATATGGTGTTTTGAAGACACTGGGAATGAAGGAAGGCTGACGACTGGTTTTATCAGTACTTATGTGTAGTGTTGGTGTGGTGGACACACTGGAGGAGACACAGATACATAACAAGTGATGACAAGCTTGGCTGACGTGTTATAATTTGATTGGTTCTGGTGACAAGGAGGGAAAGTTAGTTATGTTCTTCAACAACTAACAGAGCTCAGCTTAGAAGATCAAATTGGGAGTATATAATGCGTTGTAACTGTTCTTAGCTAAGAGAGATTTCATTCATTGTTATATTTCTTCCTTGTAGAGCAATTTCTCTGATTCCAGTGAGATAGAATCAGTTAGGTGAAGAACAGAGGAGCTCGAAAGCTTGAAACTCGAGTTTGATTCATCCTTGTAATCTGTTTTCTGATCTTGTTTAGTGGAATCTGGCAATCTCCGTGGATGTAGGTGTGTTTTTCACCGAACCACGTAAATCGTTGTGTTGTGCGATTGCTTGTTTTGATCGTTGTTTGATTGTGATTCGTTTGTTTCGTTGTCGATTGGGGATTTTATTGTTGAATTGGATTGATTGTAGTTACATCCTGAATATCTGATTAATCTGATAATTAAGGTACGAGCATTAGCATTGTTGATTGATTACAAGATTTACTGAATTGAAAAGTTGGTTTGGTTTAATTAGTATTCACTGATCACAAACGGTCACGACAATATGTGACACATTTTGAAATAATGTTTCTGTTGAGTGATTAGTGATTGATTTGGCATAACCAATCACAAACTAATTTTCAAACTTTGCAACCTTTCCACCAAAACTCGACTGTGTGTGAAATTTGTTGTCCTAGTTTTCATCTGCCTTCTCTCGGTTTTATGTATGGAGTATGTGGTTAAATTTTACAAGTTTGTTTTAATAATTATGGCTTGTTATTTTTTCATTTTGTGTTGGAATTTAATTTTTGTATCATGAAGTTGCTTTTGATACAATACTGTGACCTTACTTTTACGTGCTTGTTTCTCGTTGAACTTTGATAATACGTGCGTATTGAAAACTTGTTGTAATTTAAACCTAAAACTTAAGAAAGGTTGAAGGCAATTATTTATTCTCATGTTGTTGCATTGTAAAGTAGCATTATATGCATGTTTGGTTCAATCATCTATTTACGATTATACAAAAGTATGCAAACTATGTGTGGTCAAGTTTGTTTTTATGATGAGTTTATTACATTTCGTGTATGTAATTTGTGTGATGATTTTGTATGTTGGCATATTCAATGCATGTGTACTTGTTATGCATGAAGTGCATGAGAAATTCTTCCCTAGTGGGAGAAGTATGAATGGGACATTTGGTCCATGCTTATCGGAATCAAGTATCATTTAAGTAAGTCTTGTTATGTCGAAATTATATTTCTAGTCATATGGAAAGGACAATGTTAAATGTGTAAAGTCTTGAATCCCCGTCACTACAAGAATTCTGCGAATTGGCAACGGAAAGGGGCGAGGGATCGTTATCCGTTGCCCCTTAACGACGGATCAGCATTTTTAGCGACGGATAGGGCATTTCGCCCTATCCGTCGCTAATCCGTCGATGTATCCATCGCCATTTAGCGACGGATATTTCTATCCGTCGTTAAATAATGACGGATAGTTATCCGTCGTTTGACTTTTTTTTAAAAAAAAAGGAAAATAGAAATTTAACGACGGATAGATTATCCATCGTAAAAAAAGTAATTAAAAAAAAAATTGAACAGGTAGCGACGGATAGCTATCCATATAGCAACGGATAGCTATCCGTTCTCACAGATAAACGGGCAGAGAGCTTCTTCCCCCCCATTTCTTCTCTGTTTCTTCTTCTTCTTCCTTTCCGGCGACATTTTTGCGATTTGGTTCTCCGACCAAACGTCCACCATTCCGACAAATCTTGGGCTCTTTTCAAAGCTCTTTCAACAAGGAACTCGGGTGGCCGTTCAATTTCATCGTTTTTCCACTATTTTTCCCGCAATTTGAAGGTAATAGTCTAAAACCCTACTTTTCTAAATTTGGAATTTTTGATAATTTCGATCAATTGTATGTTTTTAAACTCATATACTAGCTAGTATAGCTCATATTAAGTAGTGGGTTAATGAAATGATTGATTTATTTTGAAATTGATTAGTTAGTATAATGTTTGTAAGTATGGTGTTTAGTTTGATGTTTGTAAGTATGAAGTATGTAAGTATGTATGGTATGTATGTAAGTATGTATGTTATTTATGGTATTTATTTTGATTTAGTTTAATGTTTGTAAGTATGTATTGGATTTGGTTAAGTAATTGCTAATTTCTAATTTGTATAAAAAAATTTGGTAATTGGTAATTCGTATATTTCGATGGGAATATAAATTGATATTTTGTAGAAAAAATTGGTAATTCGTAATTTATAAATTATAATTTATAATTCGTATAATTGAAATGATTTTAATTTATAAATTGGTAATTGTAATGGGAATATAAGAAAATTGCATGAAAAAAACTTTAAATGTAAAATGCATATAATTCATTAAATTTGGAACGTATCATAATTAACAATGCAATTATAGCCAGGAATTGGAATGAGTTGAAATTCAATGCGATCTAATAAATCCAGATGTGTCAGGTTATATAATCATCCAATGAATCCCGATCGTTCATGGATGTACTGTCGTACTGTTAATGGCAGACTTTAATCTAGTTTTGTGGAAGGGGTTGAAGCCTTCATCGCATTTGCGATGACACATCCGACTTGTGTAAAGGGGGGTTTGATAAAGTGCCCTTGCAAATTGAAAAAAATGCAGAAACAAGCAATATTTGACTCCTACAGCGGTAATCGATCACTTGAAACGTAATGGATTCCTGCCTAACTATGAGGTATGGAATCACCATGGTGAGGAAGCAACACCGTCCATGACATATGAGCAATTTAGGCAGCGTGGAAGGAAGAGAAAAAATGAGCAACTTGGGGGGTCAAAGTACATCTAAATCGCATGCTTTTCATGACCGGGTCGAAGAAATGGTGTTTAATGCTGCCGGGGCAGAATTTATGGACACTAGTACCACTAGAACCGAGGGGGATGTGGAGGAGCCTCTGAATCCTGCGGATCAGGTGTTCTTTGACTTGCTGGAAGCGAGCTTCAATGAATGGGTACAAGTAATGTCGGATCTTTGTCCTGAAGAAAACCTAGTTCCCACCAATTTTTACCAAGCGAAGAAAAAGATGCGGGGGTTGGGGTTGCCTATGGTAACCATTGAATGTTGTCCGGATATGTGCATGATCTATTGGGGGGAGGATGTAGATCTATTGAAGTGCAAGTTCTGTGGTAAGGACCGTTACAAGCGTTACAAGGAGGGGGCTTCAAAGAAACGTCAGAAGAAAAATCTCCCACATAAGAAAATGTGGTACTTCCCTCTAGCACCTCGTTTGAAGAGGTTGTACGCTTCAAGTGCTTGTGCCGATAAAATGCGGTGGCACAAGGAGCGAGTAATCCCGAAAGATGCAGAGGGTAGAATGGATCATCCATCAGACTCACCGCCTCACCGGCATGGAAAGAGTTTGACAAGACATATCCAGAGTTTGCAGCCGAGTCTAGAAATGTACGATTGGGGCTCTGTACGGATGGTTTTAACCCGTTTGGAAGTGAACGCGCGTACTCTTGTTGGCCAGTGATGCTCACTCCGTACAACCTGCCCCCCGGTGAATGCATGAAGGAACCATTCATGTTTTTGACTATGTTGGTTCCTGGGCCAAAAGATCCAGGAATGACGTTGGATGTCTTCTTGCAACCCCTAATCAAGGAGCTGATTGAGCTGTGGGAGAAGGGTATCCCTGCATATGATGTGTCAACCAAGAAGAACTTTACCTTGAGAGCAACGCTACTTTGGACCGTGACTTTCCTGCGTACTCCATGCTATCTGGAAGGAAAACCGCCGGGAAACATGCATGTACACATTGTTTGGAGGACACTGATGCATTTAGACTGAAGGATAGCGGGAAGGAATCTTGGTTTGATTGTCATCGTAGGTTTCTACCAAGTAATCATCCGTTCAGGAAAACAGGGATCAATTCTTGAAAAACAAAGTAGAAAAGAAAGGAGCCCCGAGACGACTTACTGGTGCATAAATTCTTGCGGAGATTGATAGGTTGGGTCTTATGAAAGTGACTGAACTTGGGTGGGAGAAGCATAACAAGAAAATTAGCAACAAATGTGAATGGAAGAAGAGAAGCATTTTCTGGAACTTGCCTTATTGGAGCAGTCTTCTTATACGTCACAACCTAGATTTCATGCACATTGAGAAGAACGTGTTCGAGAACTGCTTCAACACAATTTGCAACATTCCCGGAAAAATAAAGGATAATGTCAAATCTAGAGCCGAGTTGGATACATGGTGTAAAAGGCCGGAGTTGACAAAGAGGAATGGTGAAGGTAAGTGCCCCAAGACATGCTACACAATTGACAATGAATCTAGGTCAATACTGTTTGATTGGGTGAAGGCATTGAAGTTCCCCGACAACTACGCCTCGAAATTGGAGCGGTGTGTGGATTTGAAGAAGACAAAGATGTTTGGGATGAAGAGCCACGACTGTCATGTGTTCATGGAGAGGCTTATCCCGGTTGCATTTCGAGAACTGCTACCTAAACCTGTCTGGATCGCTATCACCGAGCTGAGCTTATTTTTCAAGAATTTATGCACAAGGGTGGTTCATGATCAAGTGTTAGCAAATCTTGAAAGCAACATTGATTCTATGCAAGCTCGAGCGTATCTTTCCACCGAGCTTCTTTGATTCTATGGAGCACTTGCCGGTTCACCTTCCACATGAAGCAAGACTTGCTGGACCGGTTCAGTATCGATGGATGTATCCATTCGAGAGGTGTCTTACCTGAATATATATTACAGGTACTTGGGAAAATTGAGAAATATGTCAAGAACAAAGGTAGACCTGAAGTATCGATTGCCAATGCGTACGTTCGAGAGGAAACTGCAACCTTCTGCTCCTATTACTTTGAGGACCACGTCCCGACAAAGGCATCTAGGCCATCTCGAAACGCAGACACATTCGAAATTCAAGAGGATGATGATGTTTCCCTATCTGTTTTTAGGGTCTCAGGGAGACCTTTGGGACAGAGTAAGAAAGAATATATGACGGATAAGGACCTGAAGGCAGCTCAATATTATGTCCTCACGAATTGTGCTGAGGTTGACAAGTATATGGTGATATTTGTTGGGTGAGTACCTTATTAAAAGCAACTAAAATTGAACTTTTAACTAAAATCCTCCTAGCTAGTATGTAGACTTATAATCATGTCAATGTCCACAGCGTTTTCAAAGAGCGTTGTCTGGAGAAGAATCCTCATATGGCAGAGGATACGCTTGAAGAACTCCTTGACTCAAAGATGGAATCAGAATTTCCAGATTGGTTCAAGGAGTATGTCCGAGATCCTGTCAACAACGTCACATGCCCTTACTTGAGTGCTCTAGCAGAGAGACCATTCAAAAAGGTCTACACATTCCCATCTTACATAGTCAATGGCCTTGGGTTCCATACGATTGACTCTAACACGGCTATGGCTACAAGCAATTCTGGGGTGTGTGTCAGGGGGCAAGATTTAGGACCATGTGATTTGTATGATTTCCACTGGAAGCTGAAACGAATAGCGCGCCTAGAATATCCCGGCTTGCCCTTGAAAAGAACCTTTTTGTTTGATGTTGAATGGTATGATCCTAATCCACTTGGTATGAAGAAGAATGAGCAGTATGAAATGGTTGACATAAACCATCGAAAGAGGTACAAAACTAAGTACGAACCATTTATCTTGGCGACTCAAGCACGACAAGTGGTGTTTCTTGAATATCCAAGCAGGAAATGTGACAAGGCGGACTGATTAGCTGCGATACCTATACGTGCCCGCTCCAAAGTGGAGTACGTTGAGAAAGACGACTCAATTACCAACGAGGACCAGTATGTAGACTTAGACGAGGACGCATAGGGTATTTGAGAAGGGTAGATTATGTATATAACTAATTAGTTGTTGATAATACCAAGTATTTTTTATTTACATGCTTTTCAAAATGTATGTAGGTATATACTAACACATTTTTCCTGTATTTGTTGCATGTTTTTGCAGATGTCGCGACATAGGCGACCCACATACCGTCCTCCCCCATGCGGCCAGTCAGGGGGTAGTTGAGGAGGGGGGGTCTGACTCATAGGAGCAGATTAGTCAGAGCAGCCGCTCTACGGTTCTTGAGATGCCACCTGGTTCGAGCAGGGGCTCGAATCCGATCTTCGGGAACTTACAGGACGACGATTGTCCCTACACCGAGATCGAGGTCGGGGCTCAGTGGAACGGGAAGCCTGTGTTGTTCCCACTGGGTAAAGACAAGCAAGTATTATGCATTCCTTTATATATATAGAACATACCTTAAGATAATTTATGTCACATCATTGTTATACTATACTAATTAATATTTGTTTCTTGTATTTTATACATTGATAACAGGTTATGACCTTCAGATGCAGCCGCTAAACTCGATGACATCTTTCGGACCAAGAGGATCCCCCGGGGCAGGGGCGAGAAGTGGTCGTGCATCTCGGACCGGATGAGAGGCGAGTACTTTGATGAGTTGCAGGTAAGTTTGAATCTGACATTCCTTTATTTGATGTTATACTCGTTGTTTTAATGTGAGTGGTATGTTAGCCGCTGAACTTGGGTGATATGTTAGTCACCACTGTGTTAGTAAATTTTAGGACAATGTGAGTGGTATGTTAGCCACTATATGTGAGTGGTATGTTAACTTGAGTGATATGTTAGTCACCACTGTGTTAGTATATTTTAGGACAATGTGAGTGGTATGTTAGCCACTGTATGTGAGTAGTATGCTAGCTGCTGAACTTGGGTGATATGTTAGTCACCACTGTGCTAGTAAATTTTAGGACAATGTGAGTGGTATGTCAGCCACTATATGTGAGTGGTATGTTAACTTTGGTGATATGTTCGTCACCACTGTGTTAGTATATTTTAGGACAATGTGAGTGGTATGTTAGCCACTATATGTGAGTGGTATGTTAGCTGCTAAACTTGGGTGATATGTTAGTCACCATTGAATATGTTATGTTGTGTTATCTTATTAAATTGATGTCTCGGTTTACGTTATGTAATTTGGATGTTGTCTGGAATTGGAAATGTAGAAAAAGTACTTCATTCCCAATAGGTTGCTCCACCTGATATGACCTTGTTTCGAGTCACTGGGGTCAGCTCGATACAAGGATATGGTTTGCACTATGAAAATGATGTGGCGACAAAACAAAATGCCTGCATGCATGGTGTGATGAGGAGGAGTGGGCGCTTTGGGTGGCCTACTGGAATCGAGTTGATGTCCAGCAGATTGCGGACATCAACAGAGAGAACCGGCTGACAGAGCCGTCTGAGGGTAAAGGGGTGGCCATTCTCCACTACGGGTCGCAAGTTGTTCTTATGCATCACGTGAAATCTGTAAGTGTACATCTAATTGGGTCAGTTTATTTGTACATGTGTTTTGTGTTTCATTTCTATACATTTAATGAGTTCCTATAGATAAAAAGGTGAGGAAGAAGATGTTTGAACTTGGTACCTCATGAATACCTTGAAAGGTTGTTGAAAAAGGGAAAAGAAAATTTGCCAAGAATTGTGACTCTTGGGGTTTGAACATGCAAACTGCCTGTTGGAAGTGTTGTAATATACCAACTGAGCTAGGCGCCTGTTTGTAAAGAGTTATGAACCAAACGCATCCTTCCTCGATGTGAGATAGAGAGTTGTGGTTCAAGCATTGTATCTTCTCCTTGCAACATTTGAATATCTATATATAGGGCTCCTCTATTTCGTTTAAAATCATCCAATCGCATATTCTCTTCTAGGAGAATTGTGAAGGATCCCCAAAATAGTTTATATTTTACGGATTTCAAGTCCTAAGTAACTTTTTAAGTTTGGAGGACGTTGAATACGAATTTCCATGGGATTTTCTAACCGTATCGGAGGATAAAGAAGTATAAAATAGAGTTGCTATTTATACTTGGTGGGTGTTGGATGTTCTTTAGTTATTTAATCCATTATTGTAGTAATTCGCCGGAGTTAGAGTTCAAGTGCTAGAATTCTAATTCATCACTGTTGTTCTATCTTGGAAGACTATTTGTTGCGTAAACCGCGAAGCCTGCGGGACAAATAAAGTCTTGGGACCGAGGCCAACCCTGCTTCAAAGAAGATAAATATTTGTTTTGTTCTTGTGTTGTGTTTCAGATATTCATTTTAGATACACTACCCACCTGCAGTTATATGAAATTCACCCAACAGTACATTATTAGGGGAGGGATAAGATGTGACTCAAAATGTACTTAACAATATAGAGCTAGATGAGCTAGATAAGTGAAGAAAGTACAAGGGTAGAATGTGACGAAGGAAGAATGGGGCCTGAATAAGTTTTGTAGCAGCTAAGTGAAAACTACATAAATTTGGACATATATTCGAAAGCTGACATATCCAACATGATACTATATATTTTCCCATGCATGTCCCGATCGATCATCGCTAGCTAAGCTCTCTCCAGCCATAACCTCTTCAATTATAGTCGAGTGACTCTTAACTTGCATACGTTGCCCATCTCGTGATCATATAAATTAATTGGGAGTACTCAATCCCAACTCCATCAAATCATATACACCCCTTGGTCCCGATTAGGGGTGTTAGGGAATCATTTCGTGAAAAGTTCGGCCAACGCCGACGATCGAGATCGGTCAACGAAATTTGTTTGAGCAAGTTTCCTCGTTGTCGAGCTTGAATCGATCACTCTGGCAAAATGATCGAAGATCGCGAGCTGCTCGTGAGCAATAATAATTTAATATATATTCAAATTTATTTATTTACATATATATAAATAAAAGGTAAAAATCCTAGTCAGAACTGTGTAAAATTTTGGAACAAATGAGTTCATTTTCGAACTCTAACGAGTCAAGTGCTCACGAGCAAAAGCAAGTCGAGCTTATCGAGCTGCTCGCGAGCAACTCGATATTTTAACGAGCCTATCACGAGCATGCACGATTATGAAAAGCTCGACGATCACGAGCAGACCTGAAATTCTGACGATCACTGATCCATTAAGCTAAAGCTCGACTCGGCTCGTTAACAGCCCTAGTCCCGGTCTCATCTTCCATGATCAACCAGACACCACTTTAACAAAAAAACTATATAAATAATTAGAATAATTTAATAATATACAGTTACATGAATAAAAGTGAAAACGGCTAAATGTGATAAGTGTATGAAGTTGTGTGGAAAGGAGTATAAAATTTCTCAAAATAAACTTTATTCATAGGATGAATAGCTAGCGTATTGACAATCAGACGTTCATGTATATATAAATTATGTTTGTACTGTTATTTTAGAAATATTCACATCGTTGCACGTTATCTAGATCTCACATTTTATTCATTCCTACTCTACTTTATTTATTTACCAGCTTTGACAATATAATACCTCACTACCATATTTTTCTATACTCTTAACCTTGTGCCAAATGAAATGTGAATATTTTTAAACACGATGTTGGACCGATTTCTCAAATTCATGTATAAGAAGTGGTAACCGAACCAATCATAGATTCATAGGTCTAAAAAGTATTTATAAAATAATTTTCTAAAAAGACAAATTGAAAAAACATTTAGTTTACTAGTATTAAATTAATCAACTTGTTATATATTTTGTTCATGTTGATTGAGTATATGATATATAATCCCTGCAATATTTGACGTGGTCCTGAAAATTTTCTTGAGATCATTACTGAAAATGACAAGACAAATATATATCTACGCCATCTCCGGTAAATCTCAATTGATCCGATCAAGGGTTTGTTTTCGATCTTGTTACATTTTTAAGATTGCAGAATAGTTTTTCCACTTTTAGAAAACATTTGCCCATGCTTCCTAAAAGTGGGGGTCAATGGTGAAGTGCAATTTTCTCATATCGATTTAGAGATTAATCTTAACTCGGTATATAAATGACTCATCAATTTCATTATAGTATTAGAGCAGGCTTAAATAGATGATCGGTTTAAAATGAGATGCATGTGTCAGGAGATCCTGATGAGATACGCGTGATAGAGGGCTTTTCATGAGATGGTTTGACATCGATCGCTTCTAAGAGATATGAACACTACTTATAATTAGTTACCGTTTTATTCTAAAAAAAAAAAAGTTACCGTTCTTTTTTTCCATTAGAATTTTGAGGGTGTCCAGATAATCAATTTTAGTACATACATAAAGTTACGTCAATAGGTAAATCAAGTACCATCAAAATCAGTTTTACCGTTTGTTAAACTTAAACAAGAGAATTAATTTGTTTTATTGACTCGAGATCGAGTTCAAGTAGCTAGCTAGTTGGGTGGCCATGAGACATGAAGCATTGAAGCATGATCATATTTCAGATCATTGTCTCCAATTTCATCATGCACGTGAGCTGGCGGCCTAGCCTGCTCATTCATTTTATCATTTTTCTATTTCACGAACATAAATTTATTGGGTTCGGATCGAAAAAAGCTTTCGCTTCGGGTGCTGATTTTATTTTGGTGAAATGAGTTGTAATTTGATCGGCATTTGAACCGTGGTAATCGGGTTGGAATTGTAGCATTCATGTGAAGTGGTGGTGGCGACAATATATACACATTGTTATTGATCATTTATGATGTTTAAAAATATATGATAGATCAAAAGAATATTTTAGTGATCAAGATTTTATTCTTTTTATATATATAGGTCTGTCTGGGCACGAATTATGAAGTTAACAAATTGATAGATAACTTTGGTCGTATTATTTACCAGAATTATTTTATCACACTGATATGTTGCTTTCAAGTTTGCTCTGGTGGCCAAAACTCAAGGGTCAAGTGCCAAAGGCCATATCACAAAGATCGCGCTCCTCCTATTTTATTTCATATACCGACTTATATCGAATCGATGAGTTTATTTTCAACGCACCACAATTACGCGAACATTAAACTAGTATAAGCTAGCTAGTTTGAAAAGTTTGTTCATGCAATTTATTAGAGTCGTGTTCAACACTAGTTAATCAAGTAACTTATAAAATCGATGTTTCTAAATGAACATGTTTCCATAATATTGCCTGTCTCTTAGCATAAAAGCAATCATATATATATGATACATTTGTTCACATATCTTATTTTAAAGAAGATGGCCCTTTTTTATATATCATATTTATCAAATAAGCTCATATCAACTAATTTAATTTATTTACTAATCACTCTCATAAAATTCATTTAACTTATAATTTCCGAGTTAGACTATCAATTAGATTGTTAAACAAAGCTTTACATGTTAAACAAGGTATTTTATCAAAAAAAAAAAAAAAGGTAGTTGATTAACTAAAGCTAACCGCTTTTGTTTTCTTCTTAATTTATTTGTTTGAGACATATTACATGAAGAATATAATATGTTACATAGGTCATTGGTCATTTGGTCAAGTAAGTTTACAAATAGAAAATTCATCCAATTTGGTAAATAGAACCCTAAACCTAGCTAGGTGTGTCTATGATCGACTTGTCAATTGGATTTCATAGCAACCAGGGTGGATCATTCAGAATCTCAGATATTCTTTTGTCCCCCGTATCATACCATATTTCACAATTGGGATAGTAGAGGATTCGGGTCTAAGAGTTCTCCGTGTAGTTATTCGGAAGCCATTTCAACCTCAAATTGATATAAAGGACACCCGAATTAAACCAAACATCTAGTATAATCAGATATGTGTACTGGGATATTGAAACCCCTTAATTTCACTTGTTAATTTGAAATGATCATTTTTTGGAAAAATCAGCCATGCGAAATGCAAATTCACAAAATTAAATTCAAGATTCTGAGTGGTAATCACTTGTAAACTGTAATACCCGAGATTTATTATTATTATCTCTGTTTGGATTGAAATATCTCTATACGATATCTGGATACGTGAAAGTACTCAACTAGTAATTCGAATTCGGGGTAAAATATATATAAAATTTGACAAGTTAGAAGTAGAATTTGTGATGATCGATGAGTTAAATGAGACAAATGGGGAGTCCATTATTGGGATGGGATCATAGGAGGGGTGAGAATGGGAAAGGAGGGAGGACCAAAGGAGAGGTGTTGGTGTCGTTTGGCCTGTAAAGCAGAAGGCCAGAGGAAATAAATGTTTTTTGGCAATACTAAGGTTCACAAACTCATCCTTGTCTTTCAACTAGCTAGCTATTACTTCCCCAATTGGCCAGCCTTTAACATTATTCATCTGTCATAATGTATAGGGGCAATTACATTTACTCCCCTTCGAAAATGCCCTAATTACATTTTGGTCCCGGCAATTTCAACAATAACACATTAGACCCCAGAATTGTTCAATTTTCATTTCAGCCAAACACATCCTTAAGCTCAACTTTAAACAATTTGCATTTTTATTTTCAACTTTCATTTTTTGTTACTAAATGCCCCAAGATATTTTTATTACAAAATGAAAAATATATTTGAAGGACACATGTCGTATGGAGGTTAAATCTGGTAGTACTTTATTTTAAAAAGTAACTAATAATTTTTTTAAATTCATAAAGTTTATAAAAAATACATAAAATTATTTATGTTAAAAAATACATAAAAATACATAAAATTATTCAAAATTTATTTTTTTAAAGAAGAGATACATAAAGATTTAAATTAAATAGAAAGATTAAATTTAAATTGATATAATAATTGAACAGAAAAAAGATTATATTGTGTCAGACATACTTAATCTCAATCTAACGAGTCAATGAAAATAGATTGATTGGTTTTATACATAATCATTTTTTTTCACACATTTCCTCCGAGTCATACATATCTTAATTCCCAAATCCCTTAATTCATAATGCAAGCAAGTGTAATCATTTCATATACATATTTACAAGTAATTTCCACTATTGTGAGTTGCTGAGTCAAAAACAGATAATTAAGAAGTAAGAATACATCAATATTCCTGCTTCCTTATGATCGACATAGAAAAGAACAGATTGATCTTCCTTTTTAATTTATTAGACTGAGATCAAGACTTCTAAAAATAAATTAAATATAATTTTTATGTATTGAATTCAAAAATATATTTAATTAATCTTATAAATTTTACTATTTTAGAAAATGTGAGGGTTTAAGTTGATTTAAGAAAATGTGAGGTACACTTTTGTAAAATGATAATATAAGGGCATGTTTGAAAGCTTAACTTTACTAACAAGCAAATGGACTAATATGTTATTGTCGAAATGTTGGGGACTAATTTACACTAGGGCCATATTGCAGGGGAGCTGGTGTAATTTCCTGTAATGTATATCATATACAAACGATTCAGATCTCCACTTGATTACCTTATTCGGCGAGTTTAACTTAACGAATCGAGCTTGTTAAATATATTGACCGCATCAACTTTGTTATGAGTGAACAAATTGATTACCTTATTCAACGAGCCTAAACGAGTTTAGCAAATTCATGTGATGTTAAGCCCTCAACCCACAACTAGTTTAGAATGAGTAACAAATTGCGAAGTTTCACAGTATATACACAATCCAGTGGTAATAAAGTACACTACTACAAAGAAATAACTGTGAGTCAAATCATCAAATGTAATGTCGAAGAACAATTTTTGATAATTACACAGGTCAGTGCGTCGGTATTAAATTAATCAGTGGTTTAAACGTTTCATATATAAAACAAATTATTGAAACTGTTTCATCTGTCTGCTTAATAGTAGTAGTTTTTAAATGCAAACAAATTTAGAGTAATGATTAACAATCACATGCATGCATCGGATCGAGGAGAAAGTAACAAGACATGCCATAACTACTAGCTAGATATATATAGAATCCTCTATTACTCAAAAGTGTTTAGTAATGCATCTTTATTCAGTTTGGACTCCAATAATATATCCGTATTACAAAAACTTGTGAAAGTTTAAGTTTTTATGAGTCGCAATATCAGATACTAATTATGGCCATGTGTAAATTGTTGATTTTTGTCTATTCAGAATCATTTATCTTGTAGATACTAATTGTAGGTGAATCTTTTTGTGTAGGACTCTCAGGACTTTCCGGACTCTCAAGAGAGTTTCTCCATCCGTATTTGACATCAAACTCAAATTGTTTTGATAAAAAAATGTCTTTGCAATAAAATTCAATACGATGCTATAATAAACTTGAGTTACTATTCACCCATTAATATAATCTTACAAAATTTTACCCGAACCTAATAATCAAATATACTACTAAACTCTATAAAAATTACAATTTAATGTGAAACACAAAATTCCCAAACTCAATCGCACCTGAGTTGCTATTCACCAAATACGATATTTCTAAATAAGGAAAACAATAGAAAAAAATTATCATATGAAATTCTTATTTTGTTCTTTTGTTCAGAATATAGAAAAAATATAACCTCTCTATGACTCTACCTAAATATTTAGCATATTCACATAATTTACACTGAATAGCACTACTATCGTTTAGAAGTATTTCACGATACATGCTCAAATATCAACTAATGCAAAGAATAGGGCTAAAAATGACAATTTACATGCATTTTGGATCATGGTATTGGCTTGTGGAGTGTGATTGTGAATGGGCTCCCTTGTCTCCATGATCCAGCTTGTAAAAGCTTTTGGGTGTAATATAGGCAAGTCACATAACTTTATAATTAGGGCTACATTCCTTCATTAATAACCGATCTGTGTGTCTCTCATACAGTCATACTCTTTCTTTTTTTTTTTCTTTTTTTTTTCTTGTTACCTGATGGGGGTTTACATTGTTTCCCAAATTACTTAGCAGCAATGAGTGATCATTAATTCAATATCATAATTATTTCGTTCTTAAATTATCTCGAAAATGTTTCATTCTGGCACCCTTTCATTCTACTAGAATTTGATCACATAGCACAAGAAACACTAACATATACGTGCCGAATATATATGTGTCAAAGAAAAACAAATTACTACTTCATATTTGATTTCTTTTTGATTCAAAATCAATCTTGATCCTGCCTCTATCTAATTAAAAAAATCTCGAAGTTTAATTAAGTAGTAATAATTGAATAAAAAACGATTATTTGTTGAAAAAAGAAAGAGGGCTAAGATCGATTTAAAAAGATAGGGTTCTGATCAAATGGTCGTGTGGTAGCATACCGTTCCTTGCTTTTGGAATTTGTCTTTTTTAAGGTGTTTTGTTTGGCTATCATCAAGTCACGTGAATGTCCAATTCACTCCTCACCCTTGTCCTTTAAATCACCTCTACAACTCTGATCACTAGGCCTTTTAGCTTCCGTTTTCTAACTGTTCATCGATCATCAACTAGCTTCGTAGCTACCTACCTAGCTCAATCCAGCTTCAATTCGCCACCGAATATTCATTTATATCATCTACTATGAACCTCAATGCTTCGCCTTTCACCTTAGACCAAGATCATGATCAACCTTATCCACACATATTCGGCCATCAAGGCGCTGCTTCGTCTTCTTCTTCAATTTCATGCCATTTTTTCTTGAACAATTCTGCTCAGGATCATAATGGTTATTATCACCACCAATTGTACCAGCCAGCTGATCCTAAAGAGGTATGTAATTTTTTTCCCTAGCTAGCTCGTTTAATTAGTACTAGATGATGTGGTGATCAAATTCTACTAGAAGCGAGATTGCACGCCCTTTCATTAAAAAAAAAAAATCATTTTCAAGATTGATTACATGATCAATTAAACTTTGTTAATTTTGTACATAATTTTTTTTTTCCTTTGATGATCACAGGAGGATGGTTATGCGTATTCTGGAGGATCATCCACGGACAAGGCGGAGACGAGTGGGCTCAAGTTAACTCTGTGGAAGAAAGAACCTGAGGATCATGACATGGTGAGTGAGAAGAACAATAATGATCCGGTGAAATGGATGTCTTCCAAGATGAGGCTGATGCAGAAGATGAAGAAAAACCCGGATCATCATCAACACCGAGCTCTAAAAATAAATACGACCAAGCTGCAAGGATCATCTTCGTTCGAAGAGACCGATGATTTAAGCTCCAAGAATTCCTCACACAACAATAATAGCCCAATTAGGGTTTGTGGTGACTGTAACACTACCAAGACACCTCTCTGGAGAAGTGGTCCTAAAGGTCCTAAGGTAATTAAATATTTGAATTTAAACTTCTACCCTATATATGCAAAACAAAAATTAAATAAGAAATTGAAAAGATAAATAATTCATCTTCCTGACATGTTCAAGTGTTTTTCGATAAGTCCGTTAATAAAAGGACAACTTTCTTGTGGCGCATTTCTTCTGCTCGCGCTCGTATATTTTATGAATAATAATGTTTGCCTTTTTCTAAAGAAAATTAATCAAACTGTTCTTGTACTAAATGAACACATGTTTTATACTGTGCAGTCGCTTTGTAACGCATGTGGGATACGGCAAAGGAAGGCGAGGCGGGCCTTGGCAGCTGCTGCTGCCAATGGAACTGCAATTGCTTCCGATCAGACAGCAAATGCGTTGAAAATCAAGCTTCAAAACAAAGACAAGAACATTATATGCAAAACAACAACGCATGGTAGCACCGTGCCACTAAAGAAACGTTACAAAATGGCTGCTGCTGCTAGTACTACTGGTGGACCATCACGAACCAAAATCGAGGATTTCTTGATGAATTTCAGCAAGAAACTAGCGTTTCATCGCGTATTTCCTGAAGATGAGAAGGATGCTGCAATTCTGCTCATGGCTCTATCTTCTGGCCTCATTCATGGTTAATTTTCCCAACCAGTTTGAGCTCCATTTGTTTTAATTAATTTTTATTAGATACTTGAATTAATCAGCTTGGTGAGCTTAATTAAATTAATGTTTTTGTGATCTATGAAGGATCATTGTGATGAGTAGTAGAACTAGTGAGTGAGAATGAATTCTCTGTTGTGATATTAAGTTTTTTGGTTCTTTTTTGAAGCTTAATAAGCATGATGTGTTTGTGTGAGGCATTCCAGTGTATTTTGGACAAGTTGATAACCTAATATGTGGATCTCTTGTTCATCTATATGTCAACTTTTCATATGTGTACTGTGATATTCAAATCAATCTACTCTATGTTAATTAAACGTTAATTCTGTTATTAATCAGTTTTTAAATCGAGAGTAACATTTATTATATTTAATCATCGTGTATTTGTGTTTATAGATGATTGTTTATTATTTTCTCAATCTTTCCCTAATAACGTAATTGCTCTAAACATAATAAATGATGCTCTCGATTTCAGACTATCCTTAATGAATTTACCCGTTGTTTAATAGACAATTACTATATATCCACCTTTGTTTTTCACTTTGGTTATCAAGTACGTCAAACCAGGGGCGAAGCTACCTTACGAGGTAGCCATTAGCCAATGCTAGAATCGAACTCATTTTTTTAAAATTTTATTTTCATCTATACTATATGTTAAATTTACTTGATGTTAGTCCTTTTTAAAATCAGTTTTTCTTTCAAATCAATCTACTCTTTGTTCATTAAGTAATCATGATTATAGAGTGTATACGACGGGTGGGGTTAGGCAACTAGTTAGTGTGGATCGCGGTGGTGGTGGATGGTGAACTACGAATGTGATATTCAAATCAATTTACACTACGCTCATTAAAAAAATTACACCATCCATATCTTTGTTAATAAATACTCCATTCGTTCGAAAGAAATCTTTTTATTTTAACTTTGACCGGTCAACTGTCTTCGACTTTGACTGTGAATTACTCTTAAACTATAATAGTAAATAATTTAAGAGTAATTTGCGATCAAAGTCGAAGACAGTTGATCGCAGAATAGTAAAATGGAAAGATTTATTGGAATGGAGGGAGTACTATCTATTTATTTGACACTCTGTTGAACAAGTCGGTTAAAGCTTCAACATAACGCGCGTTATTCTAGTTATAAGTTATCCATCCATTATGCGGCTAGCAGGACTAGTGCATGTGGGGGTGATGGATCGATGATTAATGAATTATGATTGTGATGAGACGAAGGACTTGTGTAAAGTGAGTCCGTACTTTAATTTCTGTTTTTTTCCCAATAATTCTTGAATAATCGAAATTGCATTTGTCCAAAAACTCATCAACAATTCTTCCTTTTTTTGCCATTGCCCTCGTCTCTACCCTTTTCCGGAGGGATGTGTACAGTGTCAGTGTACAACCTGTGGGTCACAAAAACTCAAGACCCGCTTTCACAAGCCCTAGGACTTCTTGAAATCATATATCGCCCCCCTATCTTTTCGTAACTTTGCTTATTTGCTATGAGCTTCTCCGTTTTTGTCAGTCGAGAACCATCTTCGAGGGTGTTTTTTGCAACATAATCAACTAGTTTTAAGGAGTTAAATTCAAGCAGAAGTTGATAAAATTAATTTGTTAGAATATTTGGTGGGTGTTTGCAACTTTCAAAAATTACTAAAAGTAAATTTTTTGCAAGAAAGTGTTTGCAAATTCACATCTTTCTTTATAAAAACAATTTATAATTTGCTTATGGAGATCCAATACAAACTTTCAACCCTCAACTTAATTTAAGTGAAACACCGTGTAAGTTTCGCACCTCAGTTGGTAAGACGCTTCCCCTCCAATCAATTGGTAGGGGGTTCGAGTCACATTTGCCGTTTCAAAAAAAAAAAAAAAAAAAGATGAAGAGAACAAAGTCTAATTTGATCGGACTTATAATGTATTTCGGCCCGACTGGTCCTTCTTATTTTTTTTTACAAAGTCTTATAAAAGTCCTACTCATTATTTGTGAGAGTCCAAAAAGTCCATCTAGTTTCACATAAAAATTATTTATGTTTTACATTTGTCCATTTTAATATTTTTCGCGGATCTCAGGTGGATTTTTTAAGAATTGGATCCGAATTCGGATCCGAAAACGGTTTTAGTATTAAAGTTAATTTTTTAGGGTTTTCTTTCACTTTCTTCATTTCCTTCTTCATGTTTCTCTCTCTATCTTCCAATATCTTTATCTCTCTAAAACCACCACTAAATCCGCCGTAACTCCGTTGTCCGACCACCAATACTAAATTCGATTGCATATTTGAGTAGCTCTTAAGCCGATCTACCTTTCTACCGTTTCATTTTTCCGTTTTGTTGACTTTAAAAATTGTTGAACGGACTTCGAAGCTTTCCGGTTGTATTCTCCGGCGAATCTCCGACTACTCAACACACATAAATCATTACCTTGTCGTTTCCTCGATTTTCAGGTCACTTGGTTTTTTTCCCGATTTCGTTTAGGTTTTTTATATAAATGGTCTAGATTTTAGTTGAAATTATCTAGTTTGTTCAGTGTTAGTTTGAATGTATATATATGATGTTTCGAATGAGTATCAATGCATTTTTTTTATATGCGAAAAATCAGATTCTCTAGTTTTTAGGGTAAATTGTCTATGTTTGTCCGTTATAAAGGATTTCGTAACTCTCCAATATGTAGGGGTCTCTGGCAAGACGGACTCTGTTTATGGAGGAGAACAAACCGGTACCAAATGGATACTTTATGTATGAAAAATTATAAAAAGTCCGACTAGTTTTACCGTATTTTTCATTGTATAGGTTTTCGAGTGAACTTGCTTAATGGGCCATTGGGCACTGGGCGTATCTACATTCCATAAAACATTAAGTGGATTACGTGTAGTCCAGTTAATATTTTCAGCCCAAACCAGTTGAGAGCAAATAACATTCCCAATCTGATTCTTGGTTTGTGGGGGAAGAAAAGAATTGTAATTTGCACACTTTTTGTAGCTGAATAATCTCTTCTCTAACTCTTTGTTTGATTCATCTCCTCAAATGGATTGATTTGCTCTCGATTGCAGGTATGAGACTTGACAAACCCTAGCTCAATTCCTTTTTTAGATTGTTTTCGTTCGTAGTTTTGTTTATCTCGATTTATTCTGTTCGGTTTTTGAATGCTTTTAGCTTATACGGATTCTCTGTTATTCATACTATGAAATGCTTTTGGAGTCAAGTAGATTTGAGTTTATGAGATGTATAATGTGTTCACTTGTATCGGCATTTTGATAGTATGATTTGATTTGTTTGAAATAGCTTCTGTAAGATTACTGTTGATGCTAGAGGAGTGTTAACATGATATGGTAGAGCAATTATTCAATTGAAGGATCTTTTGGAGCTGCACACCAGCCTAAGTGAAAGTATGATTTTTCCAAGTTTTGGCTGTCTGATAGTACATGTTAGTTATGGATGGCGTTATGCCGCCCCAGTTTAATGCCGGGTGGTAGATGCTGCTGATCTATGATTTAAACAATCTTGCACCAGGCATATATTAACAATTTGCCAATAGTTGTCCTGTGAAGGTGCTTGGGTTCTGGTTTCAAAAACCGACATAAAGCATGGTTCAATCTGAATAGTGGGAGTGTATTGGGATTATTGCAGCTTATGTTGTGTACGCGCTAAGTGGAATACAGTTTTATTTCTCTGATAATGTG
This sequence comes from Plantago major, assembly GCA_026545765.1. NCBI lineage: Eukaryota > Viridiplantae > Streptophyta > Magnoliopsida > Lamiales > Plantaginaceae > Plantago > Plantago major. The sequence goes on from CM048842.1 coordinate 89,791,486, forward strand.
ATTTAATTGTGTGATTCTTTCTTTGGTGCAAGTATAAATAAGTTTCTCACTTCAAATAAAGATAGTTCAGACTGTGATAAATATAAATAGGTTATACAGACGTACTATTATTTTCGCAATGATGCTTCTGTAGTTTCCCACATGTATTATAAACTGTGTTGATCCATCAGAGTTCTTAATTCCATAAAATTGCCCATTCAAAATTGAATCACCTATGGGGAATTGTTTTTTAGGCAGTTGGAATAACTTTTCTATCTTGTCTCCACTATCCAAATAGTATTATCTTCTTTGATTCATGCAGGGCAGAAGGAGGAAAGATAAGGGACAATGGAAGGAAGCCAACCAACAAATCCAGCACCTAGTGAAAATGCTGTCAAGCGTTACAAGATTCTCTGGCGTGTTTTTCTGATATTCAACTTTGCTCTTGGCGGTCAGTATTTGACTATTTGTTATTCAACTTTGATCTTTATACGAGGAACATGTTAAATCAATCTTGTGATTGTATGTATCATTATATATCTTGATACAGTTTATAGCGTTGCAGAACTGTTTAATCATATTAAAGTTTGTATGACCCGAGTCATCATGAAACTCCGTAATTTATGGATACATGTATTAGCATACTGTTTCGAATGAAAGTCGTAGGCTCAATCCACTTGACAGTCTTTGTATTATCTGGATTCTGGAGTCTTCATCCATATCACTCCATCAATGTACGTTACGAACCCTCGGAACTTGTGATATATGCATAAAAATGGAGAGACGGATCTGTTATGTTGTTCTGGTGGAACTTATCTGAGTGTTTGTTGTTCAACTTTTAGAATAGTTAATTGAATTATTGTATATATATCTGCAGGATACATATTTACACAGGCAGGAGCAAGTAAGAAAGAGAGAGGAAAAGAGAAAGTTGAAGTCCCAGCAAAAGCTGTTTCCGCTCCAGTGGTTGAAACTGCTGCTCCTGTCCAAGAAAAACCTGTTGAGGTAACTCCTCCAGTCGATATGCCTGAGATTGTGCGACAGCCAATCCTAGAGGATCAACAACGTGAACTTTTCAAGTGGATGTTGGAAGAGAAAAGAAAGGTCAAACCCCAGAATAGAGAAGAGAAGAAGAGAATTGATGAAGAGAAAGCTATTCTCAAAGAGTTCATTCGCGCCAAGTCCATACCAAAAATTTGATGTCGGTGGCTGTTGACATAACTTTGTTGGGGTAGGGTTGATTGTAGTTTGTGTATGATTGTAGTTTGTATGTACTTCATTGATGTACTTCTCCTTTTGTAAATCAATGCAATCAGCTTCTTGCAAATTCTTACATGGATCTATGCCGATGCATTGTTTTCTTTTGAATCGATTTGTTGTTCAGTGACTAGTTTGTGCATCTTGGGTGCTGCAAATGTTCTTACAGGAACAGATAAACGAAAGAAAAATCATTCATTCTTCCGTCTGATCCTGATTACGTCGAATATGAAATGATGATCTGATAATTATTTTCAACAATTCCATTTCTTGCTTAGCAGCTCCTGGAACTGATACAAATTACTACAGGTTGAATCAAATGTGTTAAATAATGATTTCACTGATCTGCTTTCACCAATTTAAACTTCTCTGTCAGCTCTGTTCTTGCAGCAACCAAGTCTCCTGTTTCGCCAATCTTTGTCCGGATAAGTATTCATCAGCATTCAGTTACTCAGTTTGCCAGAAACTATATATGAATGAATCTTGAGAACCTATAAAATCAAAAAAGCTTGTTGTCGTGGTCAGACACCGTTATCATCAGAGCTATTTCTGCTCACAAAAACCAGTTGATCACCATCTCTGATCACCTCAATATCCTCTATCGCAGCCCCGTCTTTACTCACAATCTTCGCACCAAAAATGCCATATTGTTTCACGCCAATTTCTAACAACTCTCCGAAGCTAAGTGGAAGCAAGACCAGCTTTCCCCTGGAATCTCCTTTTTCTGGACAACTCACACTCACTCTAGCAGCAAAGCCAGTGGCTGAACTTGTCACCTTATCAACTGATGAAAGCAATGTACTCTCCCCGCTTCGTGCTGCTGACATAATCCCGAATAATGAATTTGAGAAATTACTTTTCGTCCTACGTTTAGGACGAGACGTTTTGCCCCAAGATCCATCTGGAACCTGGGCATCCTCGTTCACACGTAACATGGTTGGCTCACTTTGATATCTCCCAAGAAACCGAACTTCTTTGCGCTCCTCAGGAATAGGGACAGTTGGATCGATCTTAAGTGCATTGTGAGACTCGAAAAGTTGCACAATATCTTGATGCCCTTGTTGTTCTGCTAGTTCTCTTGCAGTCCAACCGTTTTCGTCCACCTTCTCAATACTGGCACCCTGTTTTAGAAGAAACTTTACTATTTCAACGTTGCCTTCACAAACTGCAACATGGAGGGCCGTGCTGCTACCGTAGTTCTTCGGCTGAGTGACATTTCCACCAAGGCGAACGATCTCCTTAAGCAATGGCAAGTTATTCTGTTCAGCAGCTATGCAAGAAAACAAACCAACGTCTCCAGTTGTTATTTGAGCACCATTATCGGATAATAGCTTGATGATAGGTTTGTGCATGCCAATCATTGCTTCCCATAGTGGTACACTCCCTTCGTCATCTGCGTGCAAAAATATCATGTCAAAATCAAGTCTCATGACATGACGTTTCTGTAAGTATCTGTATCGGAAAAATACCTCTACTGTTAGGATCTGCTCCATAGTCTAACAACAGAAGAACACAGTTCTCGCTTCCGTTTGATGCTGCCAAATGCTGCGAAAACAAACCATCAGAAATGCAAAATAAGAGAAATACAGTACCTATTGAGGATTCATGTGTACTCACCAGAGGCGTCCTCCCGTTATTATCTGCTTCATTAGCGTCTAAACCCCTCTTCAACAAGTTCTGCAGCAACAAATCATCTCCTCTTTGTGCTGCAAAGCCTAGAGTGAGAGGAAGTTCCATTCTTCCCCGAGCCAACATGCTTTCCGTCTCTCGTAGAACACCCTCCATTACAGGGTCCTTGAAGTCCTTTAGATGCTGTCAAAATCAACAATACATCACATTACTCAAGATACGATGATGGAGCGGAAACAATTACCACCATAATTAAGCTCAATTTCGGGATAAATATTACACATTGGAAGGTACCTGGAGAAGATTGTTCATGATAATAGTCCCATCTCCAACATTGGCTTGTATAATGTTTAAAAATGTGGTTCGGTTGAGGCGTAGCAGCTGGCTCAATCTTTTCGTTCGCACTGTGAAAAGTTGAGGCCGGTAACAAAGTACGCCAATTTCACCGCAAAGTTCACCAGTTTTGGCCTCTCCAATAACCTGCTCAACTCCATTTCTCATAGCCAGTAGATCCTATAGTGAAATACATAGTAAGGTTAATATAAATAGACAAGATGTACCAGATTCCGGGTTTATCATGAGCAAAAGAACTAATAAAGTACGGTATGTGCTTACCACTGCTCCGCTGACAAGAATGTAGAAATCTGTTGGTGCTTCGTTTTGCAAGATTACATCTTCTCTAGGAGGGAAATACTCAGGTTTCATCTCAGAGACCTTTGGTAAAAAGAAGTGCAACATTTTATTGATATGATGAACTTATATGGATAGAAATAGAATGACAATCGACGAATTAGTTACGTACCAGCTGAAAGAGCAGATCATTAGACACTCCTCGGAACAGGTAAACCTTGTCTAACAGAGAGTAGAAAAGGAAGTTCGAAATGCTTGAACGTATGGCCTTTGGAAGCGAATAAAGAGTCTCCTGCTGTTGCAACCCCTCTGAGTCTGTTCGGTACTTTAAGCACAAATGTGAAAGCATTTGCTCTTGTAGGCGTCCAGGCAAATGGTTCCGTTGAGCAAAACTTGAGGCAGCTTGAATCGTATCTCTCTATCATTACCGAAACAGAATGTCAGACGAGGCCATAATTTCTCGCATTTATTGAGAAATTTGAGTAGACGACTTACAAATGCACGAGTCTTGCTTGTACCATGGACCACCAAATTCGTCATGTTACCGATCAAATAAGATGTAAGTCCCAGGTTGAAAAGCATATAGGCAATACTAAATACCATCTCCCCGGTGTTTATAGCGTGCAAATCTCCATAGCCAACGGTGGTAAGAGTCGTGATTGACCAATACATCGATGTAATATACCGTATCCACAGGCTATGCTGATGAAAATCAGGAATAACTCTACCAAGCCATGTGCTATCTCTATTATCATGCAGAATAGCAAGTAGATAAAAGAAGCAACCAGCGCAGTGAACGGAGAATAGTGTAACCTGCGTAATATACAAAAATCACCTCAAACAATATGATCTTCATCCATTTCGTTCTGTTTTCGAGTTTGGTAACTAGAAGTAGTATGTTAACTTATGAACTTACAAATATAAGCCTTGCACATCTAACCCAAAAGTAGTTGAAATGTCTATCTTTCTCCAATCTGTTACAAGAAAAAGAAGAATAGTAAGGTACATGAGAATATGTATACATTTAGCTTGTTCAAAAACATACATGTGGATTGATTAGCCCAAATTTGAACCTGGAAAATAAGGCCTCAACTCTTCTGAGACGCCAGAGACGAAGCATGTTGAATAAGCCATAAAATCGGAGAGGGCTTGGGGAGATCCTGAGAGCGAGTTCAGAAGGAATAGTAGATATGATATCAAATGCTAACCAAGAAGTCGCGTATTTGAAAGCAATCTGCCTATGATCGTCTACCAGAAGATACGTTTTTGTGTCCAAGAATGCTACGAAGAATGTGAGGAAAATGTCGATGGCGAAAAAGGCGTTGACTACATTGTCCATGACAGGGAGAGGTCCTTCAGGCTGATCAAGAAATCCAAGTTCAAAAGGAGACACCCATGCAGTGTAGACAACCAAGATAACCAGAAACCCTTGCCACATTCTGCATCATTAATCAATCAAGCCATTTTAGCAATAGCCAACCATAGTTTCTACACTCACATGTTTATTGAAGATGCATAATTTCATGGTATGTATGTTTAAAACATTTTCGCCTTTGTTAAAATAGAACTAGCTAGCTGTAAAATGGCGCTTGTTTGTGACAGTGGTGTTAATACACAAAGTTAATTACAACTATAAGAAGTTATAATCATTGTTTCGAGTGAGTTAGTGTTAGTTGTTAGTGGGATTCGAACCCTGAACCGATTAACAAGGACACGAGGTCAAATTTGGTCCACTTTGATGACCCTAGGGAGCACGAGTTTAGAACGTAGATTAAAAGAGTGGCTAAAAGAATGTGAAAATATTGACAAAATGTGAATCAAATAAAGGATGTTTCCCAAGTCCCTACCATCCTTTAAATTAACGGTCGAGGTGTGCACTTGTAGTTCACTTTGGCGTGAGAACCTTGATTAAAATATAAAAATAAAAGAAAGTGGAAGAAAACACTAGAGCATCTAAAAAAGGAATATAAAAAGTCAATTCCAAAATTATCAACGTAGTCAAAGGCTATTTTCTTCTCCTACTTTCACTGCACTTGGTCAATTCAATTATTCCCTCTGGTAGAATTTATGTTTTGACACAAGTTTATAATCTAGGCTAGGAATTTATTATACATATAGTTTCGAAGACATAGTTTCAAATTCCAACGTAATTATCTCCAACAAGACAAGAAAATATTAGGTAAATCAAAACTCCATGACAAGACAATTTATGTAATACCACACCATGTTGGTTAAGAGCGAATGCAATAAACAAGTGTACAGTCCACACTAGTCTCATATAGAATATACTCCCTCCTCTCCATTAAAATTTTCCTAAGCTCTTAATTTCAGAATTGTAATAAAAAAATAATTTGTAAGAGGTATTATATTAGTAAAGTTGTAAGTGGGTGATAAATTAAGAGAAAGATTGAATAAAGTGAAGATAAAGTAGGAAATAGAAATAATAAAGAATTAGTTGGTGGAGTAAAAACTTTTCATTTATGGGTTAGAAACTTTCTAATGGAATTTTAAAAAATGAAAGTTAGAAAGTTATTAATGGAACGAAGGAGTACCATTATTTGGTGATTCAGAAAACAAATAAGTGAGAATTTCGATCAAAACCATATGATAACAATACCAGCTAGTATGATAGGTATGTGGTCCAAATGTCATACCAAATGGTGGGTCATTATAAGAAAGTTGTAAACACAAAGGTTGATTTGCCAACGTTCATTAAGCACATACAAGTTTAATGTGTACTAAACTTAAACTTAGGATTTATTTGGTTTGAGGGAAAATGGGGAAAAGAAAAAAAATAGAGGAAAATATTATTTTTCACCATTTGATAGTTCTCAGAAAATTCTGAAAAAATCATCAAAATTTATACAAAATACATCTATCTCCACAAAATAAGGAAAGTTGTTTTTCCCTCACATTTTCAAGGAAAATTTTCCCCTATTTTTTTTATTTTCCCCAATTTTTCCTCAAACCAAATGAACCCTTAATTAAAAATTGGGATAATGCGAAGGGGCAATTACGTCAGATTGTTTCGACATAGTGTTGCTGGCCATCCAAGAATCCAAGATTCATTTCCTGGTATGGGATGACATAGTTATAACTTGACTTGTTGAAAATTGGGCAAATTTATTAGTAGCAAGAATTGAAAAATGTGCCATACACTGACAAATTCAATTCATTGAGCCCTTAATACTTTGTCGAATACCTACCTCCTAACCAATATTCTGTTGCTAATATTTATTACAGTTAAATGTTTATTACCACAAATTTTTATGGGAGATATCGACAGTTTGGTATGATACTAAAATCAAGAAAATATTATTAAAAATATTTAATTTTTTATTAATTCAATATTTTAATCTCATACCTAAATAACTTATTAGTAAAACTGAATAATATTATCAAAGAAATATTGATGTTCTCAACTAAACGATTATGTTAAAAAATGTGTTCTTGTTTATGAAAAATGTTCTTGAATGGACACTCTAATTTCTCAGTATTAACTTCAATATCTACTCATCTTTTCATGTATCTTTTAATTAATAAATAGATTGTACTGCAGAAGATTTATTCTTATCTCAAACATTAATAAATAGATTGTACTGCAGAAGATTTATTCTTATCTCAAACATTAATAAATAGATACTTTATTTCATTGTATTGTATTTTATGGGAAAATAAATTAATTTTATACTAAAGTTACTAATATACCCGTAGTGCTTATGATCCACGAGTATTAATACTAATTTAAGGGAACATACCGGTATGCATGCAGATATGAGACTCTTAAAAGAGAAATTATATAATTTCCATCCACCCCAATCATGAAATTTTATGCAAAATTTAATGTTCTTTAATTTAGTAACGCTCCACAAATATCACGACAAAAAATTGTAACATAAAATAGGAGGCGTTAATTCAGTTGAGCAATTAACGTACGTGTTTCTTTAATACTATAATCCAGACAAGAAAATAAGTAAAACCGAAAGAAATAAAGTAGGAAAAAGATAAAAAAAAAAAAAAAAAAAAAGAAACGGCTGAAAAGACCAAGAACAACAAGCTAGGCTGTAATTTGTAAAGCAGTACTGAAAACAAAAGCATTTCTGCAATTGCCTGAGTCCGGATGTTTCAGTATCGACTGCAGGTTCCCAACATCTAAAGAGCTAAAAGATTGAAGGAACGAACCTGTAACGACGATCATAAGGTGAAACGGTGAGAGAACGGAGCTTGATTCTGCGATTACTTGTATTACCAAGAGCTGGAAGAATCCCGGTTGAGAGACTGTAATGGCTTCCTTCTCTAGAGAACTCAACTTCATTAATCCCTTGAGCTTCATTTGCACCAATACACATAGATGTTCCAAATAATCCTGATGATCTCTTGCTATTTCCATGCATCTTTATTCGGAATTAAAAGAGCCCCGTTGCTGAAGTTCCAGTTATTCGTAACGGTTAATATATGTTCTTGTTTGAATCTTTTTAGAAACTAGGGTGAGATTATGTGTATATATAGGTAATTATGGAGTTGAAAGAGAATAGTGAAGATCAATATTGGGTTTTTGTATTTGTTATTGTTGGTCCCTACAAAATTCAATTTCACTTTCAAGAACCTTCATATTACACACCGAGAAACCAGCTTGTTCCTAGTTGTGCACTGTGGGCGGCATATTTTAGACCAAAAGCTAAATCCAATTTTTTATTCCATGTAATATTTTGTTTTGTTTATAATGTGATTTTCAGATTTTTGTTTAGCATGAAAACTCTTTCAATAAAGTTGTTTCCATTTTAAATATTTTATATTACTAATTTTGCTAAAGGGTGAACTTTGAAAACTTTCTTTTCTTCCTTTAAGCAAACTACTATCAGTTATGCGTTCATGTATATGATTATTTCGAAAATAAATCGATTAAGCTGATAAGGTAACTGACGTGGATATTGGAAGGAACTGATTGAAAGTTTAGCATGGTGAACGCTTACCTTTGGACAATTTGATTCGGTGGAGAGATAAACATGTGTCCCTTTCCATTGTGCAAGCAATATTGATCGGATTAGCTCACATTTTCTGTAGGTGATATAGTCAGTACTTATGCAGCTTTCTTGATTGCCTCTACATAGGGGAAATTTGGCTATTAACTCCTTGGAATGAGACCCATAGGAATTACTACCTCCGTTTTTTATAAAACTTTTCATTTTGATTTTGACCGGTCAACTGTCTTCGACTTTGACCAAAAATTACTCTTAAACGATAATAGTAAATAATTTAATAAAATCATATAATGAAAATTTAGTAATTAAATTTTCATTATATGATTTTATTAAATTATTTACTATTATTAGAAGATAATCAAAAAGTTTTATATAATGCAGAATAGTAAAATGGAAAGTTTTATAAAAAACGGAGGAGTAATAAACAAAGCATATATGTATAAAATATCTATAATCACCTTATTTTGAAGAAATGAACCAAAAATCTTTAATTGTAGGTGATTCAAGTTCAACTTATCAACTGTATTTCAACACTTAGACAAATAACAAATTTTTAGTTTGTATGCAAACTGGAAATAATACAACTTTTTCATACTTAATACTAATATCTAAAACGTATTTATTCTCTATATATCAATTTTTGTCATTCCATACGTAGTCCAGAAAAGTGACATGGTGAGTACGAAGTACAACTAACCATAGATATATATCACTCAGGTATACATCATTCCTGTCACTATGCAAACAATTTGTCAAATTGCATAAACTTTTCCAACTTCATCTTAACAAACGCTTTATCCGATAATAACTAATTTCTTTTAAAATATCTTTTGCAGTTTGTAACAGCACCAAGAATGTTTTCCTTCTCAAAAAGGGAAGGTTTCTTCTTCTGGTTTTTTTTTTTTTTTTTTAATTTCGAAGAAGGATTATTCTTAGAGGAATGAAAACTAGTGGATGTGAGTATAATAATAATTTTCGGATGATATGAACTGTTAAAAGTTTTGAAAATTTAATAGTAAAATATGTGAACTTGAAAATTTTGAAGGGATTGCACCCCTATCTCTTCCCTTGTGCACATATGACAAAAACTAGCTCCTCTTTCTAAACTTCGCCTTCACTTAATTTTTACTTTTGCAAACTCTTCCGAAAATACTACTTGAATCTAGTTTAAAACAAGTAGTCAGTGAGATAGTACTCTAGTTAGTAGTTGATTTTAATAAATTGTTTAGTAAATTAGCTAGGTGGTGTATATGAAATATAAATATCAGTCACCAACTACGTACATACACATACAAAGAAAATATATTGGACTCGTTCAAAATTCTACCGTGCCATTGTGCATGACTCCCACGGAGTTTGAAAATTACCTAAAGGCTTATGCATCAACTTTCAAATCAAGACGCATTGTCATTTCATCGTTTTAAAAGCTAAAGTGGAAGTTATTCTATACCTTTTAACACATTTTTTAGAACAAAGAAATTTATGTACGTTAGTTAATAACTAACGACCAGACTAATTAATTGGCCGAACCTCACCGATTATTAAATGACATTCTCGGGTGATATCTTAGTCATTGCATCAACACATATCATTTCTCGCGCACTTTGTGCTCACTAGTGCGCGAATCGGGAGACAACCCAGTTGGACACCCATCCTAAGATTGCTCCAGAGCAAGCACGCTTAACTCTGGAGTTCTTATGGATGGATTCCCGAAAAGAAAGGTGCAACTTGTTGGTATGAGTAGCGTTCTCGATCCCTTTAAGTTCTTTGGACTTGACTTGAAATTTTGGGGCGTTACATTCACCCCTCTTGAATTGTGCGACGTCCCCGCCGCATCATGGTCCAACCAAACGTCCACCCCTTGTGAGTTTTGGGTTGGCACGACTCTGATATCATTTGTAACGACCCGAACCACTAATGGGCTGAGCCCCGACCATTTGGACCGGCGTTGTTACTCATGGACAGCTCTCCGGGTGATATGCTGGCCCACTATACCAACACATGTCCTTTCCCGCGCACTTTGTCCTCAATCGTGCGCGAACCGGGAGCTTTTCCAGTTGGTCATCCTTTCTAAGATTGCTCCAGAGCAAGCACGCTTAACTCAGGAGTTCTTATGGATGAATTCCAGAAAAGAAAGGTGCACCTTGTTGATATGAGTAGCGTTCTCGATCCCTTAAAGCTCTTTAGACTTGATTTGAAACTTTGGGGCGTTACATTCACCCCCTTGAATTGTGCGACGTCCCCGCCGCACTCGTGCGCGAACCAGAAGACTTTCCAGTTGGTCACCCATCCTAAAATTGCTCCAGAACAAGCACGCTTAACTCTGGAGTTCTTATGGATGGATTCCCGAAAAGAAAGGTGCACCTTGTTGATATGAGTAGCGTTCTTGATCCCTTTAAGCTCATTCACCCCTCTTGAATTGTGCGACGTTCCCGCTGCACAATGGAACGACCAACCGTCCACCCCTTGTGGGTTTTGGGTTGGCACGACTCTGATACCATTTGTAACAACCCGGACCACTAACGGGCCCAGCCCCGACCCGTTGGACCGACGCTGTTATTCATGGACAACTCTCCGGGTGATATGTCAATTCTATCAGACAACATGTCCTTTTCTCAGACTTTGTCCTCACTGCATGCGAAAGGAGATTTTTGGTCACCCATCTTAAGATTGCTCCAGAGCAAGCACGCTTAACTCTGAGTTCTTATGGATGGATTCCCGAAAAGAAAGGTGCACCTTGTTGGTATGATAGCGTTTTCGATCCCTTTAAGCTGTTTGAACTTAACTTGAAACTCCGGGTAATTACAAAGTCACTCAACCCACTAAATTCCTAAACAACAATAATCTCGGTCAAGATTTGCCATTCACTTTTGCTAGAATCTTCATATCAAATCACTAACCTAATGAAACGATAATCATGATATAATAAAACACAATTAAATATAATGAAAATAGAAAAAATTTCGTTAATTAATCGAAATGCTTAATTAGGCTTTGTTCTTTTCAACTGAAAACTCATTCAGTTCAGTTCAGTTCTATTTAGTTATATTTTATACTCCAATTCAGTTCAGTTCAGAAAATTGCAGTTGAAGATAACAAAGCCTTAGTTGCCCGTGTGCATAAAGCGTGTCAAGTCCACTCTTAAGTTGCTACTGATCTTATTATATTGGTATTTGTTTGACTACAACTGTCAACAACCATGTGTTAATTGTAGTCAGCCAAATGGATGTTGTCAAAGACCACGAATTTTCTTTCAACCATTAATATTCTTTTAATTCTAAATGCATGGGTCACACTGCAAATTTAATTTGTCAATTAAACGTCGGTGCAAAGAGCCTGGCTAAAAAGACTAAGAATTGTAGTTATACAACGAACGCAATTTTTCTTCACATAACGCTGTATATTGACCTTTTTTTATTCGATTCGATTTTACTTTGTCATTTGATGATCATGAGTAATATTGGTATACGGCTAAAATTTTACCTAATTTGTTTACATTTTCTTTAAGGCAACTGGGCAAGGAGTGGATCCATCGACCCTTCTAATAGAATCCAGGCCTCAAACGATCCACTGGACTAAAGGCAAATTAGTGAAACTTTAGGTGGGCTTAGCCCATCCAATCTAACAAAATAATAATGAAATACCCACCCTTTGAGTCCGTCATTAATTAATGGCAAGAATTATTTTTAGTAGTTAACCCAATTACAGAAGTACAAAAGAGAATATTCCACAATAAATACATACTTTGGGTTTGCTACAAGAGTGAAAAAAATGCTAGTAATGGAAAATTGCAATTAAAATCTTGTAACATATATTATGTTCCCATCTTTAACCGTTACAATATTTATGAACACCATCAAAGATTCAAGCAAAAATATTTGTTTCTGTATATTATCCAGCCTCATAATGGTATTTAGTACGGACCGTTATATTCATGAACTTCATCAAAGATTGAACCAAGATCAAACAACATTAGTACTAAGCAAATGGTGCATTCCGTTGTTGATGCTATTGAAGCTCAATACAAACTGTTCCGTGCTGCGATATGCCGAGCCGGAGACGAAGAACAGGCACGGGACTTGTCTAGAGATGGCAGTCATTACAGCCTCTCCACTCGGATTCTTCCGTTGGTTGGTGGTACTAGCAACCGGAGAATCAGGCTCCGTTCGTTTATTGTTTCGCCTTATGATAGGCGTTACAGGTTATTCGTCTTCTCTTCTTTTCAGAAATGCCTTATTCTGTGATTAAAACATAAGTGAAAGCCGTGTATTTTAGTCCGTTGTGTATACTAAGAATCGGTGAAATGTAACGAATTGTTGTTTTGGTTGCAGAGCATGGCAGACATGTTTGCTTGTTTTGGTTCTTTACACTGCCTGGGTGAGTCCTTTTGAGCTGGGATTTATTGATGAGACGAACGGAGTTCTCCCGATTGTAGACAATATAGTGAATGGATTTTTCGCAATAGACATTATCCTGACGTTCTTTGTAGCATACTTGGATAGAGGTACAAATCTTTTAGTTGACAGCCATAAGAAGATTGGTATGAAATATGCTACATCATGGTTTGCACTAGACCTCGTTTCGATCATTCCTTCTGAACTTGCCATGAAGTTATCACCCAAGCCTATTCGGATATATGGTCTGTTCAACATGCTACGTCTCTGGCGCCTCAAGAGAGTCAGTGCCTTCTTTTCCAGATTGGAGAAAGATATAAAAGTGAACTACTTTGCTGTTAGGTGTGCCAAGCTTATATGTGTAAGTTCAAGATAGAATTGAACCAGTAATAGCTCATTTATATATACATTAACTGAAATGAAAGATTTGATTTTTTTACATGTAGGTGACTTTATTCACAGTTCATTGTGCCGGTTGCATATATTATCTACTTGCTGTTCTTCATCATAATAAGAGCAATACATGGATAGGAGATTTGATGCCTGATCTTTATCATTACAGCGTCTGGCAACGTTATGTTACATCAATGTACTGGTCCATCACTACTCTAGCCACTGTAGGCTATGGAGATTTACATGCTAAGACTACTTGGGAGATGATATTTTGCATCTTTTACATGTTCTTTAATTTGGGACTCACGTCGTATTTGATTGGAAATATGACTAATTTGGTAGTTACTTGGACCAGTAAGACTCAACAGTTTGTAAGTTACTCTTGCTTACTTCTCTAGTTACTCATTCTTGTTTACTTCTGTAGTCTATAATTGTATATATGACCTTTTTTCTTCCGACTGCATAATGAATCGTAGAGAGATACTGTTCAAGCTGCCACGAGTTTTGCTCAAAGGAATCATCTGCCTGTTGGCCTTCAAGAACAGATGCTTTCACATTTGTGCTTAAAATACCGGACGGATTCAGCAGTGCTACAGCAGCAGGAGACTCTTTATTCACTGCCAAAAGCCATACGTTCGAGCATTTCCAATTTCCTTTTTTACTCGCTGCTAGATAAGGTTTACTTGTTTAGTGGTGTTTCCAATGACCTGCTATTCCAGTTGGTAATGTTGTTATATCGGTTTACTGTCACTTTTTTCTCACTGTTAAGTTCCTCATATCTTATTGCATGCCCTTGTTTGTCGTGAAGGCCTCTGAGGTAAAACCGGAGTATTTCCCTCCCAAAGAAGATGTAATCTTGCAAAACGAAGCACCTACTGATTTCTATATTCTTGTTAACGGAGCAGTTGTAAGTGCATTTCTTGTTCCGCGTAAAACATAAAATTCTGATGACTTCAACATTTGAACTTGCTAACTTGGCCATGAACTTCGATTCAGGATCTACTGTTTACAAGAAATGGAGCAGAACATGTAAGTGCTACTTTGCTATATAAACATGGTTTCCATGTATTAGACTTATGATTCTGAGTCAATTGAACATGTGCAGGTTATTAGAGAGGTGAAAGCTAGTGAGCTTTGCGGTGAAATTGGAGTCCTTTGTTACAGACCTCAACTTTTCACAGTGCGGACGAAGAGACTAACTCAAATGCTGCGTTTGAACCGAACCAAATTTCTGAACATTCTGCACGCAAACGTACGAGATGGGACTATAATAGTCAATAACTTTCTTCAGGTATAAAAGCCAATGTTTTCACTTAGATGAAGAAGTTGTTTGGCTTAATTAGTCCGTATATCAAAATGTCTGTGCTTTGATACTCGTTTGCTTGCAGCATTTGGAGGACTTTAAGGACCCTGTTATGGAAGGAATTCTTCGAGAGACTGAACTCATGCTCGCCCAGGGTCGAATGGATCTACCCTTAACTCTATGTTTTGCAGCAATTCGAGGCGATGCTATGCTGCTGCACCATTTGTTGAAGAAAGGTTTAGATCCCAATGAAGCCGATAACAATGGCAGAACAGCTCTGGTAAGTACATCACGCGTAGCTAAAATCATGATCAAACATCACTAACATTTGGTTAATACATTATCTCAATTTTGCTTCTGATGGTCTGCATCTACAGCATATTGCGGCAGCGAAAGGAGACGAGAACTGTGTGCTTCTTTTGCTGGATTATGGGGCAGATCCCAACACTAGAGGTACTTAAGCTCTACTTATTAGATTAGGATTCTCTGTTCAGTAACAGGTTTTGTTTGATTGAACTAAAAAGCAACTTTACCTGATTCTGCTTATCACATACAATATTCTTAAGTTCTCTTTTTTGCATATAGATCAAGAAGGACATGTACCCCTATGGGATGCGATATTAGGCACACACAAGCCGATTGTCAAGCTATTATGTGACAGTGGCGCTAAAATAACAGCTGGAGATGTTGGTTTGTTTTCTTGCACTGCTACGGAGCAGAACAACTTGGCGTTGCTTAGAGAAATAGTTCGCTATGGTGGAAATGTCACTCAGCCGAATCTGCATAACGGGGGCCATACAGCACTCCATATAGCCGTTTGTGATGGCAATGTTGAGATGGTGAAATTCCTGCTCAACCAAGGTGCGGATGTTGACAAAGTAAACGATAATGGATGGACAGCAAGGGCACTAGCTGAGCAGCAAGGGCATGATGAAATCAAGGAACTCTTTACTTCTTGCTACAACAGCGTCAAGAAAGCTGATGATGATTCAATTGCTGAGGAGCGTCGGGGAGTTAGTTTCTTGGGGAGGCACAAAAGTGAGCCAACCATGTTCCCAACAAACGCAGATGGTTCGTTTCCAGGAAGATCTGTGCCTAGGCGCATGACTAGCAGTCTGTCGAAGTCTTTGTTTGGAGTCATGGCTGCACAACCTAGTAGAGTGACTATTAGTTGCCCGGAGAAAGGAAATTTTGGAGGAAGGCTAGTATTACTACCAAATAGTTTTGAACAGTTGCTGCAAATTGGTTCAAGACATTATCAAGTTTTCCCTGCTAAAGTATTGAACAAAGATGGAGCTGAGATCAAGGACATTGAGGTGATTCGGGATGGTGATCATTTGGTTTTCGTGAGCGATAATATAACGGGTGAAAATGATAACCGGAACTAATGCTAGCTAGCAGTAGCTGTAACCGCCCAACCGGAGTTTGGCTACTCAGTCTGTCCACCCCTTAACATCCTTAGTTTTTCCAGGTTTTGATTTTCCAGATACCATTAGGTCAGTTCCAGTACGAAACTGAATGCTAATATTTCAGTCATTTCAGTCTAGAGATTTTGAAGGTAAAGAGGCCTCAAACAGGACTGACTATTTATCATACAGTACTCTTAACATATCATCATTTACGCCGTTACAAAATGTTTTATTTTAACACTCTATTTATCGACCCAATCAAAGTCCAAACACTCATTAGTCGATTTCTTACTGGTATCCGCTACATGCGACTAATCTAATGAAAGACTATCCCCTTTTTGAGGCGTCTTTCCCAAAGATTTTACATCCACAACGCCGAACCCAAAACTTGTTAAGTGGCTCAAGTCCCTTATCGTTTATTCGACGTCGTTGGTCAAACACTCATTAGTTAAAATCATGTATTTCACTATTTCTCAACTCTTTTGAACATTCATTAACCCGTGATTTTCACTATTCCTAAATAGATTCGATCTCCAATAGTCGATCATTTGGTCAGTTCCCCTCAATCTTCACTATTTCTAAATAGACTCGATCTCTAATAATCGACCACCAAACAAACACTTTATTCTTGACCGCACTCTGCTTAGATCTGAACTTAATTATCTCACCATCAAGATTTTTCTAATGACATAAGACAAGGAACCGGCAAATGCCCAGTCCAAACATGTCCAAAAAATTCCACAAACAAATCATTGGAAAAGTCTGAACATGCGTTCCAACAATAACAAGAAGTTTCCGACACAGATAATTTCAAGTTTAAAACTCAAATTTAATTAATGGTTAATAATTATTAATTATTGTTTGACTATATACCCTAACCGTCAACTAAACAATTAGAAAACATTTCACAGACAAATCTTCTGAAAATCTGGAAAAGACGTTCCACCAAATAACTGGATGATGCTGATTTGCTCAATCTAGTTAAGGAGTTTCCGACATATATACCATAATCTTGCAGATAATTTAAACTCTGATTAACTACTCAAGTCATATAGATTAATACTAATGACAACATCTTAGTAACTGTTAACAACTCATATACTCAACTAAAAGTAATTATGTGTGATCAATCATTTTCTTGTCTAATTTCAAAGAAAACTTCATTGCCACGAGGCTGTCCCCTTTTCTAAATCACAAGCTGATTGGAGAATTCAACAAGCCATCAACATTAACAATTGGAATTAGCTTGTGATCGTGTGTGTTGTTAGTACTTATTAACATATCTTTCTATACAATTCAAAGTTCATGACTTCATGATCAGCCTATTAAATGTGTATCTAGCTCACATACATATGAATCTACTTGCATTAAAGATATAATATTCTTCCATATTGAATATTGAAAGATATGCATATCTTTCGAGTAAGCCGAGTTGTTATATTAGTCGAGTCCTTGACTTGATTCATGGAGGCTACAATTCGACTTGTAAGGAATTCGAGCATAATTTGCGACTCATCTAGTTTTTGAGCCTAGTAAGACTCGACTCGTTGATATGTATGTACTCCCTCCTATTTTTAATATAAGATGTTTTGAGTTATTTTCCATTTGACAAATATAAGATGTTTTAGGAGATTCTGCTACGTAATTCCGTATTTTCACAATTTATTAGGCATCAAACTCATTGATTTTATTGTTTTTCATTTATTTTGTCTTGGACACTACAAAAGCTAAGGACATTCCTCATCTTTTATTGGTGGATTTATTTGTTCAAGATACTAACATTTTTGTTCTAAATCATTTACCAGGACTATTGATGAAGAGAGATTTGTCTTAATTTGTGTGAAATACCCAAAACATCTTATATTAAAAATAGGAGGGGGTATTTTTTAGTAACGAGCTCGAGCACGAAACATATGAGCTAAACACAATTAAACACGAGCCTACCTATCATGCTCGAGAAAAAGTAGCTCATTTTATTAACGAGCCGAGTTAAGCTCGGGATCGTTATAGCTCGAAACTAAACTAGTGTAATGAGATACTCGACTCGACTTGTCAAACATCTGTGAGTTTTGTGGAAAAACATGTTTTCGCATAGAAGGTTTACTTTTTGTTACATGATGGTATTTATTGGTGTATCCGAGTCGTACCACATATTTTGTATGTTGAATTGTACCACGTATTAAAAACAACGTATTGTATGAGTACAATATTTATCCTAAACGGCCTCAGTGAACTTGTGTGAGCTAGTACACAAGTCGAGCCTTATTGAGAGCTAACTCGTTTTATAAGGTGTCAAGCTCGAGCTTAACTTTTCTCGTTTTCTTATTGAGCCGAGTAGGGCTCGACTCATTGATACTCGAGAAGGCTTAATTATATATGTATATTTTTAAATTTATATGTATTTTACGTTAACGAGCTCGACTAAAGTTGAACCAAATGATCGAATTCAAACTTACTTATCGTGATTTGAGCTTGAGCTCTAAAAATAACTCGTTTTGTTAACAAGTTGAGTTGAGCTCGGACTGTAATATTGATTACAGTTTAAGGAATGAGATGATTGTCCCACTCATTTAACAACACTATTACATAAGAAATTGTATGGATGAGCTCAAAATTTAGTTTGGAAGAAGGCCAATTGTAAATGAAAGTGAACATGCATTAATAAATACTTGACACATTATATATATACTATACATATACAATACATAATCAAACAAGATGAGATTTCTTCACTACGCCATAAATTGTAACAATATGGACATAAATATATTACAACATCTTCACCGTTCCTCGTTCTTCTAAGACTTGGAACCCGAAATACCATGTCGAGGTCGAACATTAACCATCAATGGATTGACCATTTCACATGACAATTTTAGGATCTCAGTCAAATCAACACTTGAACCGCAAGAGCTCAGCTCAAATTCATGTAATATAGTAGCCAACCAAAAGTTGACCGTGGTCAACCCCAACATCTTCCCAGGGCAAGACCTACGACCCGCTCCAAAAGGTGCAAGCCTAAGATCCGACCCTAAAACAGAAACGTCATTGTCTTTGCCTACAAATCTCTCAGGATTGAAATTTAACGGGTCTGACCATACTTCTGGATCCCTCATAATCGCCCACATGTTAACTATTGCAGTGGTTCCTCCAGGCACGTAGCAACCGTCAATCGTCGAATCTCTTATAGATAGACGGGACCATGAAAGAAGCGGGCCAGGAGGATGCATTCGTAACACTTCATTAACCACAGCGGATAAGTACATCAACCGGGGTAAATCGGACTCTGTCACCGGAGACCGGCCGACAACGTTGTCCAGCTCAGCATGGACCTTTGATTGGACATCAGGGTGTAACACCAGTCTTGCTAATATCCATTCTATTAGAACTGCCACGGTGTCAGTCCCTCTAAAAATCATTTCCTGCGATAAGTTTTAATATTTCACTAATTAAAGACCAAATTCACCTACTTTGATAAAAAAAAAAAAAAAAAAACTAAAAAGTGATGTAAATGTTAGCTAATTATAAGAACCACGCTAATGATTTCCTTAATTCTTTATTTTTCAGCTTATGTCTATGAATTAGTGATTACTCTCTTACAGTAACCTGATGTTAGTAATAGATACCGTGGCTCACGCCAGTGTTATGTTTAACTATATTTTCTAAGTTTGATAATATTAATTGTTTATAGCAATTATTGACTAATAAGATAACTTTATATGGTGTACTATGTTTAACTAAACGACTTAGGTTACGTTTTGCAAAATAACTGATGAAGTAATTAGAACCTGGCACGGTTACACAAAGTAGCTTAGTTTTAATATTATATTATAACGCTATTGAAAATGAGATGGATGTTTACCGAACCACCTTATTTTAATTAAAAAAGTTAATTGACTTATACGTCTTCAAACATACACTTGATGAAATTACTGGTATTCGACAAATTACGTTATTGCATACAACCGCACTGCAGTACCTAAATTGAACTCATATATATCATATCACACTAAGGTAAAATCACTTGATAAGATAACTGATACTAAGTTCGTATAAAACGCGCACGTATATAAAAATTCTTGAAAGTAAAATCAACTATAGACTTGTCATACTATATTACATATTTTAATCCAATTGACGAGGAGCACTGTTTGAAATTATAAATTGCGTACATGTATGATTAATTAAAGGTAACCGTTTGCTGTCAAGGACCATTAGTGATGTGCCTAGTAAATTGACACGAGAGATTAATTTGGAACACAAAAAAAAGGACATCACCTAAAATATACCTAAATCTATCAACAACTGAGCAGGACTTGTGCACTTATGCTGGATAATGAATATGACATGTAATTAAAATAATTTTAACAGTTATGTAGACATGTAATTAAAATAATTTTGACAGTTATGTAGACATATAATTAAAATAATTTCAACTAGCGTAAAAGATAATAACTTTATAAAATCTGACACTTATGTCTCGAATTGAAGTTTGGCATAATTATACACCGAACATGCATTTCAATTTGCAAATTTAGTCACATGGTTTTTTCTTGGAAAACTTGTCATGCAATGTTGCGTGAATGGGAGCAATTTATAAATATAATTAAATAACAAACTATTTATTATTGTTAATAACCGATTCTTAAGACCTAAAGTACTTGTACATGATTTAGGAACAAAAATATATTTCACGATATTACCCTATATAACTGACATTCATAATTGAAAGTACTGAAAGAAAAAAAAATTAAACTTGATTGTATATATATCAAAATATATGAAGTTTTATTTAAACTAAATCTTTATAAATATAATAATCACCCCCTCCCCCATTTATATTTAGAGGTGAATGACATGTGTTTATGTGTTGCGCATTGGCATGATCTAGCTCCACCATGGTATTAGGGAGCCAATTTACATTTCACAAACTTTTGCAAATGAATTTATTCCCTTATTTAGAATCAATATGACATGCTTATTTGTAATAACCATGTAGCATGTTTAATACCTACATTGTTAAATATGCACAATGTTTGTAACTGAACATGTGATACTTATAACTAAAATAAATATACCTTATTAATTTTGAAAGATGAATATGCAGTCTATCGCAAAAGCTACCCTTCCATAAAATATAGCAAAACGTACCAACGTTAACATGAGGGTGTTATTTAATGACCAACTTGTTTTCGAGAAATCGAATAAATCACATTTGACCTTAAACGGAGAAAGTGTACTATATAAAAAAAAGTAACTAGAGTACTAGACTATAAAATATACTAATATGGAAGACTAGTTAGCTTTATATGATTAGTACGAGAGGTTATGTACCAAAATGTCTGTTATTTATAAATTCTTACCCATAGAACGGCGATCATATCTGAATCCGACAAGCTGTCAGCTCCCTCAAGTGACAGCAACACATCAACAAAATCCCGGTTCAGTCCGGTTCCGGTCTTGTGATCCGCAATTATCCCTCCAATCAACCGGTTCACCTGTGGCACGAGCCGGTCACACCTAGCACGTATCTTTTGCAAGTCCCATTCGGATAAAAATGGAAGATGGTCAGACCAATTGACTTCGCCTAGTAAGTCATACCCTTGGTCAACCAAGTAGGTCAATTCATCCGTCTCCCCTAAGTCATAGGCTTGTCCAAATATAGACCACATCATGTTGTTTAATGACGCACGTTTAAGTACATCACGAACACGTATTAGACCAGGTTGCTTACTTGAACATTCCATAACACTTACAATTTGATTCGCTATCACCTTGCGTTGATTCTCCGACTCCTTAACTTGCTTAGGGCAAAAAAGATGGTGAGCCGCAATTTTCCTCAGAGCCATCCAGTGAGCCCCATATGGAGCAAACCCTATAGACCGGTTGAACATCAACCGGTAAGCCGACTCCTTAGCTGGCCGGTCTGCAAAATTCGAGCTGGTTAGTATCTCCTTGGCCACATCCGGCTTGCACGTGACAATAGCACGCGTGTCGCCGAGGCTGAAAGCCATGAGCCGCTTGGCTTGGCAAGCTTCTGCCTCGGCTGCTATCTTTCGATGAGCCAAGCCGGACATCAAGCTCATGCTTCCTATGATTGGAAAGCCTTTTGGGCCTGGAATGGGCTTGTTTTTGGATGACATGTTTTTTGTCCATTTGTATTTACCCCAGGATGGGCCGCCAGGATGAGCCCAGAAGATGAGGCTGATGAGTAGAAATGAGAGGAGGAAGATAAATGCCAAGGTGAGTGTGGTGGAGAGTGGAGTGAGTAATTTTGATCTGGAAGCAAGAGAAAAGAACCAGAGAGTTTGGAGCTGTGTAGAGTCCAACATTGTTGAGTTTTGTGTGTGCTTTTGAGTTTGGAATATGAAAGCTATTGATTTGCTTGGTTTATATAGGAGAGGAAATCCTCTGGAAGAAGCAATTCAAACCTTTAAATAATAATTCTAGTTACCATTGACACTAGGACTTGATTGGGAGGATATTATAGCATATACTCCCTTCCCATTTCATTGCTACGATTCTCGTTGTCGTCTCTACTAAACTGCACATTCATTTTCATATGCAATCACCTAGTTGTCACCTTTACATGAATCCTAGACTCTTGTAATAGTCTGAAATTTATAAGAATAAGTAGACCCAACTACTTCATTGAATTTGAATATGAAAATGTGGTAAGAAGTGTACTTTTTTGTGGAAAAGTGTAATAAAGTGTAAGAGTGACATCTTTTATTATTTGTTGGGTCTGGGACAACTTCCGTTTTAAGTAATGTATGAAGTTTTGTGAGATGGCCAAAATGATAAATGTATGAAGTTCTGCATGCGAGACGGATGTAATATATCTTTTAACCAATTGGGGACCCTTGGAGTTATAAACTTTAATATTTTTATTGTACTATGTATTCGTTACTTATGATGAATCCGACTTTATGTGCCAATGTGCAAAGATATAAGTCTCTTTCGACGAACTTTCACCATTCAAAAAGACTGAAATCAACAACTCATATAATGAAAATTCAAAATGCATTATTCATTAATCCAACACCAAGTAGAGTAATAGTTTATAAACCGATTTGAAACATTACATTCATCATCCTTGTGTCATAACTATGTGCATTTTACTACTATGAAAGTTACATATTAATAAAACTCTCAATTTTGAGGGTTGGTGGGTTTCCATATTGTGTACCAAATATCTTTTTGTGTGGTGGTTTAAATAACCCACCAACTAAATGGTACCTTAAGAATATCAATTACTATTTATTAACAACATAACTTTGTATATTTTAAAATTAATTATACAATATCCCGCCAATGATAATGATTTGGCAGTTGAGTGTACTCAATTTTTCATTGTTTATGTGCATTATTTCAATAGTTTTTATTACCGTACCAGTGACTTTTCTTTTTCTCCAAGGAGACCCGCAACATTTTACAAATCAATGAAGGAGTATTATTTTAGTTTCTGAATAGTTATTAATTCAGTGAGCACATATTTTGTTAATTATAAGCTGTATGTGTATGATTCTGCCACAGTACCATCGCAATAGAAAATGAAATAGTAAGATCTAGTATTTTAACATTAATTCAATATAATTTCGAATTACAATTCAATATAGGTTCATATTAGACAATTTATTTATTAGTTACGTTGTAGTTTGATTATGTATAGTCTAATCTTTTTACTATTTATTGTAATTGTTCAACTTCATAAATATTAATTACAAAACCCATATTAATTAGATTTATTAACAAACACATGTATAAGATGTCATACCGGGTCAATAAGAGGTTTGATCGGTTGAACCGATTGAACCAGTATTTTGTAGCATGTCCGGTTCTACACCCAGTCTGGTTTTTCGTACACTGAACTAAAGTCCTTAAACACTTGAGACAACAACGTTAACATTGATAGTCATGCTCCTAGACTCGATTTTCACCTACGATAAAGGCCAGATTCAAATGAATCTACATGAATGTTGGAGATGCCTTATTTCTAAAAATAGAAAAAGTGATTAGAAAGTGACGGGCTGAATGATTGGGTGCAAATCCAACCAAACGGGAAATGATACTGCTTGTCAGTTTGTTGCCAGTCACATTTGGATTCTGTCTATCACTTTCTAGCAATCGGCGATTTCTATCTTTTGGATAAGAGAATCTCCATAAGCTTCTTATCCTCAGTATGTCTGCCAATGCCCTCTAGCTAGCCTGTTCAATTCTTGAGAGTGCTCTGTCGGAGAATCCAATTCGATTGGGAATCAATCAATCAGGTTAAAGGTTTCGGAGACGGCTTCGATTGTGTAAGAAAGTGGACATCGATCGCGAACTGTTTGATTCGTTAACACTACACACACGACACACTCTCGTCTTTTGGGAGCTTAGAGCTTGTTCTTAAATTTTACATTTGGAGCACGCACACTCTCTTGTTGTGGGAGTTTGAGTCAAGTTCTGAAATGTTTTGAGATTTATAGATTTTCGAGTTAAAATTCGTGTACTGACAATTCATAAAATTTGAATTCACATCGATTTCAAAATCAAATGTTTTTTTTTGACAATATCTCTAACGTCCCGCCCCCTTGTGGGCAGAGGCCCGTTCCTTTGGGCCTAGGCGTTTTCTCATGGTCTAGTCTCAACACATGTACTCTATATATGTTCAAGGTTCAATATTGTGGATGGGATGAAATGAAATAGTTATCATAAACTTCACAAAGTTAGGGTCAAGATCGAATCCCACCAACCACATCTCCATCCGTATTAAATCTGCCACTTGTTGGGCCTCCCCAAATAGTTGAGATGAGCCCACGAGTTTGAGTCAAGTTAGTGTCCGTTAGATATGTTTAAACAAGTGGATTAATTACAAAGGGCTCCCACAACTCTTTATAAGTTTTAATGAAATTCTTATTGCCAAAAATGGCGTGGTGAAAGGCGAGTGTTGTTCTGCTGGTTCTCCTGCATGCCATTTTTGGCTAATTGCATTATTACTCACTGATAAAAAGCAATCCAATCAATTAATTATTCCACTTAACATATAAATAGATACGCAGCAAATTCAGCAGTAATTTACCCGTCAAATTCCGGTCGAATTTCTTGCTTTATTGTTTGCTAATTGCTATATATATACACACACTATGCTGTTTTCTGGTCTCATATTTTGGGTTCAAGAAAATGTCTGCTTCTTCTGTCAAGGGTTACATTGGCACAGCCACCACCAACACTAACTCCACCATGCCGGAAAATCCCAATTCAGGCTTCTCAGCGGGTAATCATCTTGTCCTGTGATTCTACCACTTGTTTTACTAGCTTGTTTAGTACACCAGAGGTATCGGGTTCGATTTCAAGACAAAAATTTTATTTTCCGCGTCTTTTTTATTTTATTGGCCGATGGTACTTACTCGTTTATCGATCGATGTTATTTGTAAGTTTGTCGGTCGATTGATGTTGTTTGTATGTTTATTGATCGATCGATGTTGGTTTTATGTTTATCGCTCGATCGATGATGTTTAAAAGTTTATCGATCAATCGATGATGTTTAAAAGTTCATCGACTTATGTAATTTATGATGTGTTTATACGTTTCGAGATTGAAGTCACATGCGCACTTTGGTCTAGGGTTTTAGAGGGCAATTGTTTATTATAATAAAGTAGGGAGATGGGGCCAAACATTTTGGTCATTTATGTCCACTCAGTTAGGTAAGTGTAGGAGATTTGATTTGACCCAAGATTTTGAGTGGCAATAGTTTGTGAAGTAATTCTTGTGAAGACCTGTTCTGTTTTTCTTGGCAAAATCATTCTTTTATAAATTAGGTGAATGTGTCAGACAGGATACGGGCGGTATAGATTTTTCCTAATCGTTAGTAAAAATGGTTTTTTTGGGGGAATGTCACTAGTCTGAGGGTTAAAGGAAGTGAAATCTGGTTGGGGAATTGGAGTAAAAACACAAATTATGATGAGGGGGATGTGTGCAGGGGATTCTTAAAGCACATTCAACTGGTTTTAAGCAATTTTGGATTGTTTTTCTCTAATAAAAATCTTGTTTTTCTCTAAGTATTAGGATTAATCATATTTTAAAATGTAAACTTGCACCACCACCCACGACGTGTTAGGTGAAAATGGTTCATAAGAAGCAGCTACCTCTGAGGCCATTTTGTTAAATTTTGCTTGCGTTTACCTTGATAGCTGAAGCTGAGAGCGCGCTGTACACGGAACTATGGAAGGCATGCGCGGGCCCTTTGGCTACGGTTCCTCGTGAGAATGAGCTCGTCTTCTATTTTCCTCAGGGCCACATTGAACAGGTTCGACTTATATCTATTTCATATGAGTTCCTTTTGCAAGTCATATCAATAATAAGGTATCATTTTTCATTGCTTTTACTGTCCTAATAGAACTCACTCATAGACTCATATATTTGTGGCCTCTTGTATTTGTTTAGCCTTTCATGAAAGGCATATGTAATTATGCATTACTTGTTTTCTATTTGGCCTATGATGGCGTGCAGAACTTCATACTCTTCTTTGAGCTTGTATGTCGTTTTCTGTCAATCTGTCCAACAGGTTGAGGCATCAACTAGTCAAAGACCGGAACAACATATTCATGCATATGACGTTCCTCCCAAGATCCTTTGCCGAGTAGTTAATGTCCTTTTAAAGGTACTTTATATGCTGGACAGGTTCCTCAGAAGTCGGTTTTTGTCTCTTTGGTTCTGATTGCATAATCTGTCTTATGTGTCATCAGGCTGAACCAGATACTGATGAGGTGTTTGCACAAGTTTCTTTAATACCCGAAGCTAATGTAAGTTGTAGCATTAAGGGTCACGTATACGTGTTCTATGTAACTTTTTTACTTCTTGATAAATTGGTTTTGAGATCTTTTATGTTATTTCTCAACAGTGAGTTCTGTTTTGCAGCTAGATGAGGCTGCACTGAAGAACGAATCACTTCCACCGCCTAGACCGCAATTTCACACTCATTCTTTTGTTAAGACTCTTACCGCATCAGATACAAGTACTCATGGTGGGTTCTCTGTTCTGAAACGCCATGCGGATGAATGTCTTCCCCCACTGGTTAGTAAGGATCTGCTGAAGCTCATTAAGTTTCCCAGAGGATCACTTTTGATCTGTTTGTTGTATATAACAGGACATGTCAAAGCAACCTCCATCCCAGGACATAGTCACCAAAGATTTGCATGGAACTGAGTGGCGATTCAAGCATATTTTTCGTGGTAAATTTGCTTGATATCTTGATTCTTATGTTCTAATTGCTTTGATATGTGATCTTACATTAATTCTCGAGTTTCAGGCCAACCAAAGCGGCACCTCCTTCAGAGTGGCTGGAGTGCTTTTGTTAGTTCGAAGAAGCTTGCTGCTGGGGATGCCTTAATCTTTCTGAGGTCTGACTCGCTTTCTTTATAGAAACATTTTATGTACTCGTAATAATCATCTGAACGAGTGTTGCACACTTTAAGAGGGGAGAATGGGGAGCTGCGTGTTGGAGTCAGGCGTGCTATTAGACAGCAGAACAATGCTCAATTGTCATTCATATCGAGCCATAGCATCCATCTTGGTGTTCTTGCTACAGCTTGGCATGCAACCCAGACGAATACTGTTTTCTCCATTTACTACAAGCCCAGGTACATGGCCTCGTATTCGCAAATTTGTAACCAATTTACTTAGTTGGGTGTGTTCTCTTCCGGATGCTGACTGGTAACTGTCCCTTGTGTTCCTGGTCACAGGACCAGCCAGGCGGAATTTATTGTGCCCTATGATCAGTATATGGAGTCCACCAGATACAATTACTCAATTGGAATGAGGTTTGCAATGCCATTCGAAGGAGAAGAAGCGTCTGAGCAGCGGTAAATATCATATCATCATCCTGAAGAATGATATACTTTAATTCAATATACCATCACAGTCGGTTATATGTTTGTTTTTTATGCTAATGTTGTGTAGATTGACTGGAACTATTGTTGCAACTGAAGATGCGAACCCAGAAATGTGGCCTGGTTCTGAATGGAGATGCCTCAAGGTATCATCTCTGAGCTCCACCATGGATCAGAATCTCGGTTCTGAAACATTTTCCAGATTCTTGAAAAACCAAAATTTTTCGATACGTTTCCTGGTATTTTGTAACTAAAAATGGAGAAATATATAAAGAGTAGTGTTGTCCAGACTCCAGAGTTTGAAATTCCATGTTGCTTTTATCAAGCTGAAAAAGTCTGGGCAAAATCATTTCATCATTGAGTTTTCTATTTCTGAAAGTTTATCCGTGTTGCTGATTCAAGGTGCGGTGGGATGACAATTCAGCAATTGCTCGGCCAGAGAGAGTCTCACCATGGAAAATAGAACCTGCACGTTCCCCTGCCCTGACTCCATTTCAGGTACCTAGACCAAAAAGGCCTAGGTCAAGTGTCCTGTCCTCATCTCTGAGCTCTTCTGTGCTTACTTGGGAAGGTATGCTGCTTCATCACTTTACTCGAGTTAACTGCTTATCATGCCAAGTCAAACTAGTGACCAAAATCTATATGTAGGTCACTATAAGATCTCAGGTGATTCTTCATCTCCCATTCGGCCCTCGGAAGGTCAAGACGTATCCACATTGGGAGGCACTGAGAGCAATGAGTTAGACTCATCTGAGTCGTCATTCATGAATCTTTTATCAGGTTTTGGTGCACCTGTTGGTGATAACCGCAGTGATCAGGGGAATTCGAAGAGACGTCAACTTGAGCATGATGAAGATTTCAGCTTTGTTACGAACTCCTGCTATGCAATGCCGACTGATCTTTCACTTAACCTGATGGGTTCGAGCTTCAATGCTCCCGTTGAAGGTGCCAATACTTACCAGAATGGTGTTGTAAAACCACAAGGAAGTAACTCCAAGAAGCTCTTCGGCATACCTATAATTATGAACCATGCATCACCGGATCAAAGCCCTGATCAACTGAAGGTGACTGAACCTGGTGAACAGAAGAAGCAAATTAAAAATCGAAGTAAAGGATCTGGTTTGATACGGAGTTGCACAAAGGTAATAATTCAGCTGAACTTTATCTAATCTCCCCTGACTCTACCATTCAAAAACTTGCCTTTCTAATGCAGAGGTCTCGATTACAGGTTCATAAGCAAGGCTCAGCTCTTGGCAGGTCTGTTGATCTTGCCAAAGTCAGCAACTACGATGAATTGTTTGCTGAACTAGACAATCTTTTTGAATTCAATGGCGAACTTAAGTCAAGGAACAAGAATTGGCTTCTTGTTTATGTGGATGATGAGAACGATAAGATGCTTGTTGGTGACGATCCATGGGAGTAAGATTTTTCCCTCAACGTTGAGATAAAACGCTTTTCATGTTTTAAAGTTTAAACTATGTTTCTTGCTCATTGATCAACTTGTTGTACGCAGAGAATTCTGTGTCATGGTACGCAAGATCTTAATTCTGACGAAAGAAGAGGCACACCGTGTCAGTCAAGGAAGTGGCAGCTCAAAAGGCGAAGAGATCTCATCAGCCGCTGTAGAAGGCCTGCTGGTTTCCGCGCATGTAAAGAATTTACCAACAAATTCTTCACCAGTGCCGGATGATTGATGCCTATCTCTGCCTCGTTCTGTTGTTATTTACCCTGTCTTAGCACACAAACTGCAATTTTCATGAAACCACAGCCTCTTTTCGTGATGATGTCGCTCATCTTATAGCGTTTGAGCGCACGAACACAGATGAGAAAGTTAATATCGTTTTGCTGAAAATTTATGCTAAAGTGCAGGCAATAGACTCGATCTTTTGCAGTTTATATGGAGTGTTTAAAATTGAGGAACGTTTTCTGAGCTATACCAGTTCTAAACTTAAAACATTAGCCAAAGAACCAGTCTTGTACCCGTTGTAGAGAGATAAACTACTTTTTTTTTTTTTTTTTTTTTTTTTTTTTTTTTTTTATATCAATATTACAATTATACCAATTCAACTAATATACCTATCATTCAATCTAAAATTATTATAGTTATCAATGAAAACTAGAATACAATATAACACAAATCCACATTCATGGGAGTCAGAACCATAATCTCTGGGTTGAGATAAATCCATTTAACAACCATAAGCGAAACCAATTTATTTTGGCCAAATAAGTTCAAATCACCATCGATTATGTCGTTCCAAACACTCATTAAGTGGTTCTCGGTTTTAAATATCATATGTGGCCTTTTTTCTTTACGTAAAGCTTTCCAGATACAGAATCGGATTTTGTTAACAACATAGATCTTTTAATTAACAACATCGATGTTTTTAAAATAATATAGATCCGTTTCTTACATAAGTTATTTAGGTACCGTATCTGTAAAGAGGCTGTTTGAATTAGAATTAAGAGGGCATTTTAATTGAGACGGAAAAGTTTTTGTGTTTGTCGTACAATTCTAATGGACATATATATTTTGCAAGTTTAATTGAGAGACCTCAATTACAAATTTTACTCTATAAACACCTACAATTTTTTTTAAAATTTTATACCAAACATAAATTTTCACAACTCAATTAAAATTTAGTTACTATTTATCAGTTATACCTTAGTTAAAATTCAGTCGATCAAAGTTCCGTGTAAAAGAGTCCGTTTATGTTTGGTAATAAATACAAGTGAAATTAAGTTAAAGGATACGAGAGAGGATGTAGTTTAGAAGATGTCATAAATCAACAAGGATTAGAGTAAGCGCCCTAGTAATCCACCAGGATTAGAGTTATTACTAAGTCTCATAAAAGTACTATTATATTTGGAGAGGGAAAATTCGACCCCAATCTTACCTTCGGTGATCTCACCCTCTCTGAGACCAACGGTGGTAAGACCGGGGTCTAACAAACCTTTGGAGAGAACCTTAGTTTCTCATAAAAATTATCCATTTTTAATCACAAAGTCTTTAAAGAGACGGATATTAGTGAGAGACGGATTGATGTTCTTAAGTATATGTATAATGTTTTAAACTATATCAGTAATGTCATATGAGTGAACATTTTATATCATTTTTTATGTAATGTATATCATCGATGTTTTTAATAAAACATGTAATGGTTTCGACTATAACTGTAACATTTGTCCGTCTTTTTTAGTCTTTTTATAACACCGTATCTCCAGAGACTTCTCATTTTTTAATATCTGCCCATATACTCTTTTTTTTTTTTTTTTTCCGGATCCTCTTGCAGGTCGGAGCCTTTTAATTTCGGATCTTGGATCAGTATAAAACCTGATTTTATACCATATTTATTAATTTCTCTCTTCATTATTTCTCTCTCTAGAGAAATTCCAAAACCCTAATCTTCTTCATTTTCCTTCGATTTCGTTCGTGTTTTTTGCGATTTACTGGAAAACAAACACACGCAATCTCAGCTGGACGAGAGGGCGAAGAAGTGGATGAACCTGAGCTCGAAGAAACGGTTGAATTTCGTGGAAATTCGGTTCGTGGAGTCACAAAAGAGGATTTGAATCTAGATCTGGAATAATCGCACGCGATGACGGTGGAGACGGTTGCCGGATTCCGGCTGGATGTGCGGCGATTGAATCGCACATGATGACGATGTGCTGCTGCTGATGTTTACACCTTCAATTTGGCTTATCAGATCGTTGCAAGCTAATGTTTTCGATTCGTGTGTCTTTGGATGCGTTGCGGATTCGAACTTGATGTCGATGGAAAGGATTTAGGTTCGTTTTCTCTGCATTTTTAATGTTTTTTATTGTCTCTGTTTTCAGATATATGTTGGTGATTCCTCTAATATATTTAAGGACTGAGAAGCATATGGAGAGATGGTTGGAGAAGATGAATTTAACATTTCTGTGATCTTGCTGAGTGATCAGTGCTAGAGATTACAGAATGTTGTCTAGAAATTGTCTATGTTTTTCGTGTTGTTGGTTTATTTTGTTTTTTTATAAATTGTCCAAGTTTTACTATAAATTGTCTAGTTTTTTTAATAAATGGTCTATATTTTAGTAGAAATTGTCTGTACTGTTCGTTGTTCGTTGTTGCTGGTTTTTTTTTTTTTTTAAATTGTCTATGTTTTAAGTATAAATTGTCAGTTTTTTGGTATAAATGGTTTATGTTTTAGTAGAAATAATATATATTGTTCATTGTTGTTGGTTTAGTTTTTTTTTTTTTTATAAATTGTCTATGTTTTACTATGAATTGTTTAGTTTTTTTTTTTTTGTGTATAAATTATCTATATTTTAGTAGAAATGGTCTATGTTGTTCGTTGTTGTTGGCTTAGTATTTTTGTACAAATTGTCTATGTTGCTGGTCCAATTTGAATGGTTTCGTTTTTTGTATAAATGGTATATGTTTTAGCATAAATTCTCTATGTTGTTATGCGTTATTGGTTTAGTAATTGTCTATATTTTAGTATAAATTGTCTATTTTTTTTGTATAAATGTCTTATGTTTTAGTAGAAATTAACTAGTATTTTTTGTATAAATGTCCTATGTTCTAGTTCTAATATAAATTTTATAGTTTTTTGTATAAATGTTATATGTTTTAGTATAAATCGTCTATGTTGTTCTTTGTTGTTTGTTTATTGTGAAAAGATAGATGCGTTATATATTATTTAGTTATTTGGATAAATGGTCTATGTTTTAATATAAATTGTCTATGTTATTATGTGTTGATGTTTTAGTTTGAATGGTTTAGTTTTTTGTATACATGCTCTATAAACTGTTTATGTATAAATTTTCTATGATTTTGTTGTATGTATTATAGGTTTTCGTAAAAAGAGTGGTCGAACAAAGAAATTGATTGGTCACAAAAAGTGAGACGTTTTGGAAGAAGAGGTCGACGAACAAGTCAAGAGTGTGAAGAAAGCTATTTTGAAGATGTATTAAATGTTTTTGAAAAGACATATGTATTTTTATAGGTTGTAAATTTTATTTTTTTTAATTATTTTGTGTATTGAAATTTATTGGTTGAAGAATGAAATTGAAGTTCATGTTTATTTTTCTAAATATTGTATTTTGATTGGATAAATAGGTTGTTACTAATGTTTACATGTTAAACGTAGACAAATTTCATGATAAACATAGACAATTTGATGATAAACCTAGACAATTTGATGTAAAAATTAACATATTTGAATTTGGATGAACATTGATGACCTGAGTAAGTTTTTTTCCAAAAAAAATCACTTGTCTAATTTTTAGGGTAAATTGTCTATATTTGTTTATTATAGAGTACTTTCGGGATTCTCTAATATGTAGTAGTCTTTCGCAAGAAGGACTAGAGTTTATTATATATGTTCTTGTCAAAAACTCAGTTTTTCAGTTTCGTTAGTTTAAGTCCAAAAATCAGAGGAATTCAGTTCAGATGGCTAACATGGCGGATCAAGAACACGTTCCTCCTGAAGAAGATGAACTTCAACAAGTCAAATCACCCAAACTTTGTATCAAACGAAGCTCTTCCAATAATCTTGTTCGATGTGATTCACTTGACTTGGAATCTGCCAATCTTGATCCTTCTGCACAACAAGGAAACCAGGTATTGATTATTGTCTAGCTCTTCTTCGCCCTTATTTTCTGGTACGATGTAATGTTCGTAGCCAAATATATAGTGTCATGTACGATGTAATGCTAAATAAACATGTCATGTTTATCCCGTACCTCCGAGAGTGTCATGTATGATGTGATGTTAGTAGCTAAATAAACAGTGTCATGTACGATGTAATTTTGTAGCTAAATAAACATGTCATGTTGATCCGTATCTCCGAGGGTCTGTCAGATTTTTATTCAAAGCAATCTCAAGCTCAGGAAAGAACTGATTTTTAGTTGATTCGGAATCGAATTACTTGATCTATATTTTCAGCAGAAAAAGAAGATTCATGTAAAATCATCGAATTTAACTGATTCTGCTTAATTTAATTGCTTCACATTAATCTGGAGATATTTTCTGCAGAAATCGCAGATTCATGTAAAATCGAATTTAACTGATTCTGCTTAATTTCATTAGACCACATTAATGTGAAGATTTTACCCAATCAGGCACTTATGATTTGAATTTGCGTTCTGCAGGGTTTTCCATGGTTGACTATACTGCAATTCGTGTTCCAGAGTCTCGGTGTGGTGTACGGAGACCTTGGAACGTCGCCTTTGTATGTGTTCGGTACTACATTTGCCAATGGTGTCAAGCACAACGACGATATCATTGCTGTTTTGGCATTGACCTTGTATACCATCACACTGTTGCCGGTCATCAAGTATGCTTGCATTGTCTTACGTGCTAATGACAATGGTGATGGTACGTTTGCTTCTGAACCGTTCTTCGTGTGTGGTTACAGGACTTGGAAGGCAGTGTTTTTTTTACTTAATCTGGTGCTGTTCTTTGTAGGAGGGACATTCGCTCTATACTCGTTGTTGTGTCGGAATGTTAAAGTCGGCCTCATACCGAATCAGGAGAAAGAAGACCGGAATATTTCAAATTACCGACTGAAAAACAGTTCACAGCGTGCTTCAAAAGTAAAAAACAGACTCGAAAACAGCAATTTTGCAAAGTATTTTCTGTTATTTGCTACAATGCTTGGTACTTCCATGGTGATTGGAGATGGAATACTCACACCATCCATCTCAGTGCTATCGGCAGTGGTGGGAATCAAGGAAGCCACACCCAAGATAACAGAAGGTAAGCGATTTTGGTAAAAGCTAAAACTGCTGGTGCATTTTATATCTTCCCTGTTTGGTTTTGTGACTAAGAGTTTCCTGATTTGCTTTGTCAACAGAGGCGATTGTTTGGATATCGGTTGTCATCTTGATACTTCTCTTTGCCATACAACGATATGGAACGGACACAGTGGGCTATTTGTTTGCTCCTGTTATGCTTCTATGGTTCACTATGATTGCTGTCATCGGGTTATACAACATCATCATGTACGACCCTACTGTATTCAAAGGGCTGTATCCACTCTACATAGTACAATATTTCCGAAGGAATGGGAAAACAGCATTTATTTCTCTAGGTGGAATTGTCCTATCTATAACAGGTTAAATAACACTTTCACTTTAAATTTGGGTCCTCAAGTTTCTAGCTAGCTAACATGACTGTGTAGTAGTGTGGACTTAAACTGAAAATTTGTTTCTGACAGGAACCGAAGCAATGTTTGCTGATCTCGGCTACTTCAACGTGAAATCCATACAGCTTAGCTTGTGTTCAGTTGTTTACCCAGCGCTCGTGCTTGCATACAGTGGACAAGCTTCGTACCTTCGGATACACAGCAACTATGCCACAGATCCTTTCTATAAATCAATTCCAGGTTTCAATTCTTGCAGAGCTATTTTAGTGCTTCAATCATTAATGAAATATATATAACATGATCATTATTATGCAATGATGCAGGACCTGTATATTGGCCAATGTTTGTGGTGGCCGTATTGGCAGCGATTATAGCTAGTCAAGCTATGATCTCAGGGAGCTTCGCTATAATCCAGCAATCTTTGGCACTCGGATGCTTCCCTCGGGTTAAAGTTGTTCACACATCTGCAAAGTACCGTGGTCAAGTCTACGTTCCAGAAATCAATTACATTCTCATGCTCGCGTCTGTTCTTATCACTGTTGGATTCAAGTCTACAGCAAATATTGGCAATGCTTTTGGTACATGCTTAAAACCTTGATATGTTTCCGAATCTCTTCATTTATTTCTGTTCATGTGACGATTGTTTACTGACAATAGCATATTAACCGTTGTAGGTATTGCTGTGGTGTTCGTCATGGTCCTCACTTCAGCATTCCTTGTCATAATCATGTTTCTGGTCTGGAAGACAAACATAGCACTGATCCTGTTATATATCTGTACCGTAGGCGTTGTGGAGTTGGTTTATTTGGGTTCCGTTCTGTACAAATTTGCTCAAGGAGGTTATCTGCCGCTTGCAATCTCTGTGTTCCTCATGGCCGTCATGTATACATGGAACTACACGTACAGAAAGATGTATCATTACGATCGCAAGAACATGATCCCATCGGAGAAGGTACAGGATATTATTGCCCAATCCAGTTCTCAGAGAATGCCAGGCCTTGCCATTTTCTACTCGGACCTAGTACATGGGATCCCTCCAATTTTCGAGCATTATCTTAACAATGTACCAGCCATACATTCGGTTCTTGTTTTTGTGTCTATCAAGTCCTTGCCAGTCACCAAAATACCAGCAGCAGAACGGTTTCTTTTCCGCAGAGTAAGGCCAGATGACCTTCAAGTCTACCGTTGTGTTGTTCGCTATGGATATAATGACGTACGCAATGAGGAACAGCCATTCGACCAATTGTTATTACAGAAACTCAAGGATTACATCGTTGAAGATAATCACCTAACCACATTACGCGAAAACCATGAAGGCGCTGATGACAACGGTAGTAAATCTAAAGTGGCTAGAGATATCGAGGTGCTCGAGGAGGCATATAGAGGCGGCGTGGTGCACCTCGTGGGTGATAATGACGTTGTGGCAGGTAAGGGTGCGAATATCGCCCAGAAGATCTTGATCGATTACGCGTATTGCTTTTTGAAGAGGAATTTGAGGCAAAGCAACAAGGTTCTAGATATTCCTCATGAGAAAATGCTCAAAGTAGGGATGGTGTATCAGCTTATAGATGGCTAAGTTTTTTTCTTTTTGTTTATGTTGTTGTTAGATTGTGTTTGCAAATACTTAAAAAAAAGTGATTTTGTACTTTTAAAATAATTAAAAGTAATTTTTTAGTTTGTGTTTGCAAATGTTTAAAAAAGTATTTTTGTGCTTTTAGAAGAATTAAAAGTAGTTTTTTAGAGTTTTATATTAGAACTTCTGCTGTAACTTCTCTGGAAAAAAGCAGGTAATCGTTATAAGCTAAGAAGCAACAGCATGTAGTAACTTTTTTTCCAATTAAAATCAACTAATTAAATTAATTTTTGCAAACACTAAAACTTATACTTTTACAACTTTAAACTGTTTTTTTGTATATTACTCCCTCCGTCCCGAAGAACTTCATACATTAGGGTTAGCGCGCAATTTTATGTTAAAAGTTAAAGTAATGATATAATATAGAAAATGTGGAAAAAAATATACTTTTAGTATCAAAAGGTGTAATTTAAGTGTAAAGTTGAGATTGTTTATTATTTGTTGGATGTGGGGTAGCTTTCTTTTTTGGTAATGTATGAAGTTTTGTGGGACGGTTAAAAATGAAAAATGTATAAA
Source organism: Plantago major (assembly GCA_026545765.1). Taxonomy (NCBI): domain Eukaryota; kingdom Viridiplantae; phylum Streptophyta; class Magnoliopsida; order Lamiales; family Plantaginaceae; genus Plantago; species Plantago major. The sequence continues at coordinate 89,828,614 of CM048842.1, forward strand.
GTTCTGCGGTACGGAGGGAATTAAAATGCAGCAAGTCTAATGTCCAGAATATTTGCAACTTACTTTGTTCCAGGCATAAGAAAGTCTGAGAAATCTTTCCACATGCTTCAATACATATATCATAAACTCATATTTAGTGTGATTAGTTCGTATACAGTTCATATATATATATATATAAACCCCGTGATTTTCTTTTTCTTTATTAATAAAAGTAAAAAATTGCTGAAAAAAACCATAAAATCAGTACAAATGACCTTAGTTTTCTGGAACCTTTTTGCAGATTGGGGCAATATGTTTAATCATAAAATTAATTTTTTGTAATGTGGAAAAGTAAGTGTGTGTTTGGTCTGAAAAAGAAATGGTTCGGAAAAGATTTCCATGGAAATCTAATTGAACCAATTCCCTACTATTTGAAGAAGGAATTGTGGAGATTTCCTTGTTTGGTTGCTTAATTGTGACAATGAAACCGAATTCCTAATTTAGAGATTTCCATTGTTTGGTTTAGATAAGAAATTGGGATTTAGTTTTAAGTAAGATTTGTTCTTCCCATTATACCCCATGAATAGTGCCAGATTGGGCTTGGGCCTTACGAGGCTAGGTGAGAATAAGCTGGGTTTGGCCCAACACTCACTTACAGAGGCCTGCTTGTTAATTGAAATAGTGATCCGATTTGAATTAAATTCGGCTTCTTCCCCCAAATGAGAATCGAGCATCAAAAATCAAGAACGCTAATCACTGTCCACATTGAAAACCCTCGTTGTTTTATCTAACTTGAAGATGGTGAGCCAAGGCACATGGACGAATGGAAGCAGTTCAATGGAACGAAGGAATGTTGAAGCTATCATGAGTGAGTTCGAGTGGTGTAATTGTGAACCGAAAGACGTTGTTGACGAGGGTATTGATTGGGACGAGTATCCTGGTCGTGCATTCACAAAGTGTCGCAATGGGTTGGTAAGTTTCGTTTGTATTTCTCATTTTAGTGTTTGTATGATTGTGATTTTGTTTTCCGGAAATGAGGGGATGTTTGAATAAGTATTTGAAATTAAGTTTTGTGCATGTTACACAATTTTTTGGTTGTGATAAAAGAATAGACTACAGCCTATACTTGCAATGGGATGGAAAAGTAACTATTATACACTAGTAAAAAATGAGTGGCAATGAGACTTCAAAAATTTACAATGATAGCTTCTTTTCCCCTATAAATACGTGTGCATTCTCTATTGTCTATCATACCTCAAAACCACTCTTCCAAACACAATAGCATAAGGTTATACATTTATATTAATTAATTCCATAGTGCCCCTGCTGATTACAATTAAGTTAAATTATTTTGTTTGCTTTGTTCAAATTATGTGTTATGGTATGTTAATGTAGTGGTTTGATTAACTTGTTTGTTAACAACTTGCTAATTATATGATTTGGCTACTTAACAGAACATGCATTCTTCTCCTAGTGAAAATGTTGCCCAAGCTAAATGGTTCTTCCCTCAAGGTGGAATTTGGATAAAGTTTTGTGAAGGTATTTTTGTGGATGAACTCTCAAGCCACGCCAAATGTACTGGGTACCCAATCCTCGAGGATTGTGTGTCTTTGGATGTTGGTCGACATAGATTGAACAAGATTGTAAATTGTTTCACTAGGAACAATGTTGTTGAGAGGTACAAAATGTTGAAGGAACGTCATTTGCAGTTTGGAACCATTATTTCGATGCCTGGGGTACGGTACAATATGCCGGAGAACAAGATTAACGCGGACCGCGGAGTTTGGAGAAAAATCATTCGGGTATTTGTATTTAATTTTTTCATTCTCATTTATGTTGATCATGGTTTAATAAAATGCTAATTACTTGTTTAGACATATTTTATTAACTCTAGAATGGATTCGTAGGATTATCAATTTGGAGCAGCTTACCAGATTAGCGGAGAAACAAACTGGGAAAAGATGTGCCTAATCTTTGGAAAGCTTGAATCTGACGAAGACGATTCAGATGAAAAGTATGATGATATACCCGTCATTGCAATAAGTTCATCGCATGATGCCACCCCACCTAAGCCAAAGAAAACAATTGGGAGACGTTTATTTGGAGGCCTAATGGGAAACCGTGGCCAGAACGATCCAACACGTAATCCTGTTGCTAGGAGAATTAATAATGACCAAGTGTTAGGTAATCCTTATTGGGTGATTAATGCTAATCCCGTTCCTGCAAGGCATTCGAGCTTCCACGAACAATACCAGTTCAACAGGGATGCATTTAGTTCAACAACGAGATTGCCCGAACAAGGTTACATAGATGGAGACAACCTCGCTGCACAAACACCACTCCCTAGTATGGGTTTCACTAACTCTCCGTGGTATGATAAATGGCAACAAATCGAGGGCGAGCCATACATGCAAATGCAATATGATTTCGGAGGTGGATCTGTCAATGGTGGTGATGGTGTTGGGTCATCAAGCAGCCACCCAATTTGAAGTTGTAATGTTCTTTATATTTATGCCTAATTAGGGTTTGTAGGTGTATACCCTGGCATATCTTATCGTAATGTATTGAAGAAGAAAAACCTACAATTTCCAGTGTGCTATGTAATATACCATTTCCCTTGTATTAGTATTTGTTGATCTTATTTATCAATTTGGTGGTCATTAGTAATCTTGAATTGAGTTATCATTATTCATTTATTTGTATTCCAAATAAGTGGTGCAATTGAAAAAAAGATAAATTAATGTAATTAATGGTCATAAAGCTTGTATAATATTTATAACTTATGATGCAATTTCCCCGTTCTATAGCATGGGTGTATAGTTTGCACCATTATATTTTTTTAATGTTTCATTTTGTATTCCTAACTTTATGTCCATCAAATGTCTCCCTTCAAAACTTTCGTGTCTCTAACATATTTCCATTTACAAAAACTAAACAATTATTGAATGTGGCTCAAAATTGTTTTATTAATTTACATAGATAGCATCACAAAAGAACACTAGACAAACTTGTTGTGGACAAATTTTACGTAATACTCCCTCTGTCCCGCAGAACTCCATACATTTGCCATTTTTAGCCGTCCCGCAGAACTTCATACATTACTAAAAAAGGAAGCTACCCCACACCCAACAAATAATAAACAATCTCAACTTTACACTCAAATTACACATTTTACCACTAAAAGTACATTTTTTCCCACGTTTTCTATATTCTATCATTACTTTAACTTTTCGCATAAAACTGCACGCTAACCCTAATGTATGAAGTTCTCCGGGACGGAGGGAGTACTACTCATAAACGTTTCGAATCTTTACAATTGTGCGTAACACTGGAGAATGACGGTTGAAAAAAACTTCCATTTTGATTATAGAAAGAGGTTGAAAAAAACTCGAAGACGGAGATAAAACGAGTAAGTTGTGCGTAACTATATTAATTTGTACTTTAAATGAAAAAATGACGGTTTCAATTGCCACCCGTTTGAAATTAGTGTGTTTGGAGACATGAGTATTGGTTTAAAGTAGGAGAAATTTTTACGTGATACCCGTCTCGTTACAAATACAAAACAACACCATTTTTAGACTTTGCTCGAGCTGTTATTGCACAAACCAATCCAATCTTTGTTTGGCTAAATAATCAATGTGAATTATTGGAAACAAACAAAAGAAGACAACAAGAATCAATGCAGCTTTATGCATTTCTTCAAATGCATTATCACGTACTACGACATTTGACTTGGGAAGACCGAAAGTAGAAAAATGGGTGAAGCTTGAATTGGCTCCATCAGATTTTTACTCCTCTCGACTAACAACAAGCATGCATTTGCACTATTTTTAACTCATAACCATAAAAGTGGAACATTACAGCAAATCTGGTAGGAAGATAATCACCACAAATACAGTACGAATTCTGAAGCCCCAAGCTTGACCTTAAATCATGAATACCTAATACATAAAATTGTAAATGCATGCACCAAAACACAACCTCAGCATGTCATCACAATTTCAGATTATCAACCTAACCCATATTTAATAATCCTACAAAACAGGGTTTTGTAAAACACCATACTATTTTAAAACACAAGACTCATAACATTACCAGATTGGCTACCAGATTGGCCTGTCCATTTTTGTAAGTACCACCTTCACATACACCTCACGATCCTCATCGCTGAGTGAATAGGAGTGCTCTAACTTCCCCGTGCTCGTAGCTATAAGGTCCCCAACCAAAATGCGGTCTGTACTAGTAAGTTGTGCAATCTTTTTAAGCTCCACATCCAGTCCATCGATACGCCTTGTCCTCAAGTCCTTTCCATCATCACCAACAATGGATACAGGTGGAGGGCCAACAATGCTCTTCATCTGTTCGATGAACTCAGCATCGAAGTCTCCTACATTTCTCCTTCTACGCTTACTTACACAACTAGTATCCGAACCATCACCAATGTTGCTACTTGTCTCCACTACTCCATCCTGGTTCACTGATATTTTATCATTAACAATGTCTTTGTATTTTTTGCAAAGAAGAATCGACTTTGCAGCGGAACTGAAATCTTGAACCTCTTTGCTAGTTGCACGATCTGTGCCATATATTTCCACCCAGTCACGGAAGAATTCCCAATGCTTCTTTCGCTTTCCAAGCATCAGCTTACCATGTTTCTGTATGAAGAACAGAGGAACAAAACAAGCAATAATATGTCAAATTAAATAATTTCTCACTAATTAATTAGCAGCATAGTTCAAGTCGAATAAATACCTTGCACGCCTCCTTCCAAGCTTCCGGAGTGCAATCAAACATCTGCCTAACATCACACCATCCAGTCCCACTCCTGTTTTTTAGATCAAGAACTCCCATAAACAACTTGCGCCAGGTTTTGACATTTAATGAAGGGAAGTAAAATTTCAATATATGAATACACAATCCAAAAAAATAAAGGAAGCAACCATGAACATTTAACTGAACATATTACAATTTATTACTAACATACTAAACTGAATCATGTAAGGTGCATATGAAATTACCATATAACTACATAAACATGATCAACAAATGTACTCATTTTCAATTGTGAAACTTAGAAATTCATTCAACATTCAATTCCAAACAGATACAATGAAAAACACAAACTTCATAATATACAACACTCCATCATTCATTAAAACAAAGTTAGACACAACAACAAGTACCACTCATTCAATCAATCCCTGCCTCGACTTCGCAAATACTCTCTCCAACCATTGTACATGATAGTTGCCATGACATCACGCAACGCTACCCAGGTTGGCTCCTCAAACTCCAAATCCTCTACATATACTGGAGGTGCAGGTTCTTCACGACGAATTCGTTGTGGTGGAGGCTCATTATCTTCGTCAGATTCATCATCCGATGAATCTTCCTCATCCAAAAAGTCATCTGGTGCATGATTGCGGAGGAAGTTGTGAATTAGACAACAACAAAGAATGATGTGATTCTGCGTGTCAATGGAGTAGAAAGAGGGAGAACGTAAGATCCCAAATCTTTTCTTCAACAACCCCCATGTACGCTCTATCACATTTCTTGCTGAAGCATGTTTTAAGTTGAAGTACTCCTCTTTTGTTTGTGGGCGTCTATCACCACGTTTCCACTCTTGAAGATGGTACCGAGTTTGTCGATAAGGTGCCAAAAAACCAGGGGCATTTCCATATCCTGCATCAACAAGATAGTAGTTCCCTGCAACCACAAAAATTGTACTGAACTGAAGTCAAATTGCACTTCACCACTTCAAACAAATTATATGCATACAAATAACTTCAATGTATTTTCACTTCACCTTCTGGTACTTGTAGTCGAGCTCCTTCATCCCTCGTAATAGCATCACGTAATATTTTTCCATCCGCTGCGGAACCTTCCCAACCAGTTAGAACGTAGATAAATCGCATCTTCGGTCACATACACCAAGGACATTAATTGCAATGGTTCCCTTCCTGCTCCTGTACCAACACTGCCTTGACTTGCTCATCGTAGCGTCGATATATGTCCAATCCAAAGCACCAAGGCAACCCTTTAAGCAATAAATCATTGCAATTAATTGTATATACACCATAATATATTGTTCAAAACAATTAGGCATGATGAATGTAAAGGCTGTGTTACCTTAAAGTGTCTCCAAGGCTCTTCATCACATTCAGATGTAATAGGATCTGGTTTAGCAAGTAGGATTGTGTGCAATTGCAATACTGACTTCAATACCTCATGGAAGTAGATACTAATTGTGTGACCCGATCTCTCTAACGCAAAAACATTCACCCTATTCTTGAAGTGGTGCCCTATTATCATAAGAAAACTAGCAACCTTCTCCATCACTGTGACATACTTGTTGTGTACTAAACCACCACATGAGCTTAACAATTCGCAGAGATCAGCAAATGGCTTCCTCTCCATTCTCAACATATTCTTGCAGCTCACATCACTCTCCAGACACAACCTGGACAAATAGTCAGACTGCCTACTTTCCTTCCCCTTTATTGTGTACCGTATAGGACCTTTACGATTGCGGAATACTCGACGCCGGATACGGGTCAAGTAATACCAAGTGAGCACAAGAACCCTACGGTATGCAGCATTCGGGTCCATGGAAACTAATAACCCAATAAACGGCGAATAAAACAATAAAAATTCAACAACTAATCACACACCTCATTTGTTATGACTATTCACAAAACTAAACAGCATACATGATAAACACCATTTCAGGAGCAATTTCTGAATCTAATTATGCATTAAACAAATATATGAACATACCCAAGCTACATTAATGACCAATAGTTAACATAGATGACAAGCAATTGCTCTGCAAACTCACCCCATGAACTATAGTTACCAATTGAAAGAAATTCAGTGTGTAAATATGAAGATCACCAAGTACGAATCAAATACTTACCCAATCGAATGATTCTGAGTGTGCGAAATGCGGAGAAGACGAACAACAATCAAATCGCGCTACTTCAAACGGGACAACAGATCGAACAAAATTGAAGAACTAGGGTTTATTGTACTGTACTCGATCTTATTTATACATCCAATTGTAGTAAATATTGGAAGTATTGAGGACAGTACTGGACATTCAATACCACAATGGGGGCTAAATTCGTCTTCACAATTCATTTCAAAAACCCTAAAAAACAAACCCACCTAAAACCTAGAAACATTTTTGGAAGAATTCAAAGGAGAAATGAACTACAAACAGATTTTCGGTTTTCAAAAAGGAAATGTGGTTGGATCAGATTTCCGTTTCCCATTCCCACTTTTCTTAACAAACCAAACAAGAGAATTGTTGACTTTTCTAGTTGACATTTGCCATTTCCTCTCAAACCAAACACACACTAAGTGTATTTTTTTTAGAAGAAAGATTTCATTAATCATCAAATCATAATACATCTGGGTTCGCAACGGGAATATCCGAGAAGCCAAAGCTGTCAGGTCCTAGCAAAGTGGCCAAACAATGTGCCATCTGATTCTTACAACGTCTAACCAAAACAAACGAAACAGAGTGAAATAAAAAGCTAGAGACTTGGCTTCATGAATTAAATTTCCAATTGCTGAAAGAGATGCATCAATGTCATTTAGCTCCTGCACCACGGCTGCACAGTCCCCTTCAAAAATGGTGTTGTCCAGGTCCATGGCATGCGCAAACTCCACAACACACTTCATGGCAATGGCTTCAGCTGTTGTGGCATCTGCTACATACTCAAAATTCATCCTTTTCCAATGACTGACCTGTCCCGAACTGTTGCGTATAGCAATCCCAATAGTGGCTGTTGAATTGAAAGCCCGAAATGACGCGTCATAATTCACCTTCGATATCCTGTGGCGTGGCGCCATCGCTCGAGTCATCAGTGATGCAGAAATGGAGTACATAGTTTGTGCTTCACGGAACCTCTTTATATATCGTGCAACAAACCAGACCGCTTCTTGGGCATCATATCCAGCTTCTTCATGGGCGACTTTATTCCGATTACTCCAAATCGACCAATAAGACATCACAAAAACCACCATCTGTTCCTTGGAGAGAAGGAGCCGTACCTGTTGTATCCATTCAATAAATGATAAGGAGGCAGCAGAAGGCACAAAAACAGGCATACTAGACATGGCCCAAAATAACCTAGCATAATCACAATTTGTCAGACTATAAAGGATAGTTTCAGGGTGCATTTTACAAACTGGACAAAGCTCCTCAACTACAATACCCCGCCTCCCTAACGCAGTAAGAACCGGTAATGCATTACTCAAAGCTCTCCACAGAAATATTTTAATCTTGTTTGGTATTTGAAGACTCCACACCCAATCCCAATTGTCCTTAATCGAACTCGAAGTGCCTATATCAGCTACAGCAGACTCATGTCCCTGCTGCCGTGCCAAATAATAAGCGATTCGGACTGAGTAAAATCCGCTCTTGGAATAATGCCAAACTCGAACATCCTGCAGATTAGAGGGTTGTATTTTAAGTATTTCATGCACATCCACTTCCCAAAAATTCTGCCGCAACAGATCAACATTCCAATGCCCCGTGGACTGATCCAAAAACACAGAAATAGGACAGCCAACTAAATTGAAAAGGTTAGGAGTGATTGGCTGAAAATTATCATCACGAGGTATCCAAGGAGCATTCCAAGTATCAATCAAATTCCCATCTCCCACTCTCCACCTTATACCTTTCCGGACTAGACCTATGGCTCCACAAATACTCTTCCAAGTGTAGGATGAGTTACCTTTTGGACACGCATCAAGGATGTCACTAGAAGGAAAATACTTGGCTTTAAGAACTCGACTTAGAAGTGCATTAGGAAAATGAATCACTCTCCAAATTTGTTTCCCTAGTAAAGCAAGGTTGAACGCCCTCAAATCACGAAAGCCTAACCCTCCATCACGTTTGAACTTACAAAGAGAGTCCCAATTTTTCCAATGAATCTTTCTATTCGGTCCACTCCCCCACCAAAACCTAGCTATCAAGGCCTCAATCTCCTTAAGAAGGTAATCCGGGAGCTTAAAACACCCCATAACGTAAGTAGGGATAGCTTGGATTACCGATTTAATTAGCACCTCCTTCCCGGCCTTAGACAGAAGTTTATTTTCATACCCCTCAACCCTCTTCCACACCCTCTCCCTAAGCCAATTAAAAACTTCCTTTTTTGATCTACCCATCTCCGTTGGAAGCCCTAAATACTTATCATGCTTTTCCACAATACTCACCGGTAGAGAAACCCTCACCCCTTCCACAACCTCCCGAGCCACATTTCTACTAAACAGCACCGTGGACTTCTCCAAATTAATTTGTTGCCCAGAAGCAAGACTATACCTAAGTAACAGATTACCAATCTCCACAGCAGCATCTGTAGATGCTTGACAAAATAACATGGTATCATAAGCAAACAAGAGATGAGAGATCCTCAGCGCTCCAGGGGCAACTGCCACCCCCCGAAGTACCTCCCTCTCCTCAGCATCACGAATCAAGGAAATGAAAGCCTCAGTAACAAAAAGAAACAAGTAAGGTGACAGAGGATCCCCTGGCGAATCCCCCTCTCCGGCTGAAAAGACTCTAGCTGAATCCCATTTAGAATAACATAATAGGATACAGTAGTCACACACATCATAATGAGATCAATAAAATGGGCCTCAAAACCTAAACTCTCAAGCACTCGTCTCAGAAAAGTCCACTCAACCCGGTCGTAACCCTTACTCATGTCAAGTTTTAAAGCCATAAAAGAATCTTTACCCTTTATTTTTTGTTTCAAAAAATGATTTACCTCGTTAATACAAGCACATTATCGAGAATTAACTGTTAGGGAATGACGGTATGTTTGAAATGATGTCTAAGTGTATTTCAGTAGGTTCATTATACACATGATTTCCTTTCTCCAAAAGAAGTCTCTTCACACGTTTGGATAAATTGCATTTTTGGTCACATAACTCGACGTCTCCTTCTGTTCAAGTCCCCACGATATTTAAATTTGCATTTTGGCCCCAAATTTTGTATTTTTGCTCGTATATATATGTATTTGGTTACTTAAGTGAATTAGCACACCAAATCAGCTCCATGTCATGCCATCTCACACCAAATCATCTCCCATAAAATAAAAACACAATTTTGAGCCTTGAAAACACGGTTTTTGGTGGACTTGAGAAAAACAAAAAATTCTTCCCGCTAAAAGCCATTGTAACTGCCATTAAAATCTATTTTTATAACAACTACCAATTTTTACTATTTCTAACATGTCTCCAAATTTGTGTATAGGCAAAACAACCCTTAAACATAATTTATATAAACATTTTATGAACTAATTATAGTTTCTAAAACTGCAGGTGCTGATTTAAGCATCTAGATGGTCAAAACATAATTCTAAAAAAAATTGGGCCCCTAAGCAAATTTCTAAAATCAAACTGAAAATTATTTCAAAATATGGGGCAAATTGGAGAACATAAGAAGTTCAAAGCAAATCTAATTAGAAGATCGCAATTAGACAATCTAATGAGAAAATTGCATCACAGGTCCCTAGTGTTTGCATTTTATATTGCATGAGAAATTTGCACGAAATTGGTACTAGAAATTAGTACGAAATTCGCATTGGAAATCAGTTCGAATTTTCCATATCACAGCGTGTACCAGCCCCTGTCCTAGCAATTAATGGACCCCATGTGGCATTTTTAATCAACTAGTGCATGTAATTAGTTCACACAGATCATTCCATCCAGTTAGTTATGTCTCAAGCCTCAAAACCCATAAATAGATGTCATTTGTTTTAAGAATAATAAGGTAAACTGATTATGTTGTTAAAAAAAATAGAACTTTAGTACGTATTCTCATATGGAAGGGAAAAAACAAAATATTATAATTATACCCAATAATATATATAAACTTTTATTAAAAATACTTGTGTTTTTCATGCATGTTGTTAAATAAAATAATTATTTCATGGTAAATCTTTAATTCTTACCTAAAATAATTAATAATATAAAAATAAATTTTGTTCGTATATGAAATGTTCACCCATAAAACATCATTGATTTTGTATAAAATATTATAATTTTAACTAAAGATATATATATGTGTGTATATATATATATATATATATATATATATATATATATATATATATATATATATATATATATATATATATATATATATCTTTAGTTAAAATTATAATATTTTATACAAAATCAATGATGTTTTATGGGTGAACATTTCATATACGAACAAAATTTATTTATATATATATATCCGCCAAGTTTACTTCTTTCAACATTGAAAAGTAAAAGCAATTATTAATTTTGAAATTTAAAATAGTACTACCTACGTTTTTCTTTAAGTTTTCCATTTTACTGTTATGGTCAACATAATTAAATTTGACCATGAATTACTATTAAAATATAATGATTTAATACTCAAAATTATATTATGAATATTAATAGCATAAATTTTTATTATATAGTTTTGTTAAAATTGGTATCGTAATAATATTTGAAGAGTAATTCGTAATCAAAATTGATTATGATTGACCGGTCAAAATTAAAGTGAAAATGTTAAAAAAATGGTAGAAGTGCATTCTATGAATATTTCAGAATATTAAAATTCATATCTATAATGAGTGCATAAGAAAACAGGCAACAAGCTAACTAGACTCATGATTTTGTAAATTACGTACTTCTTTAAAGCAATGTACCCATGCAATAGACACATTAAATTGTGATATAAAAGAAGTGTAAGGTATGAGGGGCTTAATCTGGTGTGGACAGATGATATACATTGGTTGGCTAAAATGCCACATGGCATCATTTAAATGGTGGGACAAGGCTGGTACATGGTGTGATACATAAAATCTTTATTGATTAGAAATGGACTAAATATAGAACTTTAATGCAAATCACTAATTCAAAGAAGTGTTGTACTTGGCCTCTGCGTTGTCCAAATTTACTGGGTGGATATCTTATGCACTTGTAGTGGGTCGGATTTTGATTGATTGCTACCCGTTTACATGCCTAGTGGGTAGACAATCAATAAGCCAACACCAAAATGTTCTATGGGAATTCAAATCCCAAAGTTAGAATCAATTGTTAAACATTAATTATTAGGACCATTGGATAGGTGAAATTGACGATTCCACCATATCCATACTGATTGGAATGGGTGGAATCACCGTGGTTCTACGTCCACCGGTTTGATTTTGTATAAAGTAGATGTACCACGTATTACATTGCTCATACGAGAATTTCGTGATTGAAAGACCGCTCTACCGCTCGTTTATGATTAGTTCGAATACGTTATAAAGTCTTCTTATACAAATGTCGTATCCACGTATACCCTTGCTTTCTAGTTTGTATTTCAACCACCGACTCACATTTCTCTTAATTGTTACACGCTCGTGCTTATATCTCGTTCTCTTTTGCTCTGGTGATATATTGTGAGCTGGAAGTTATAAGACGTAACTTTTGTTTTGAACTTGTTAAACAAAATGCAAACAAACCTAAGTACTTTGAGAACGACACTCAGAGCTAACTTATAACTCACTACATGTTTTCTAGTAATTGTGATTCGTGGCCTTTGGCTTTATCAATTTAAAACCCGACTTTGATACGTAAGTATGTGTCACTATTTATGTGTTATTTTTCATTATTTTTATTATATTTTGTATAAAATAGTATTAAAAAAATCTTTCTTTAGTAGTAATATTTTTTAAAAGATATACGCCCTAGCTGAAAATTTATCCTGGCTCCGCCCCTGCTTCAATCGTTGTATTGTCATGTCAAATACAAATAGTAATTTGATTTTTTAAAAGCCAAATTAGCATGGCCTAATGGTAGAAAAATAGTAAAGATGTTTCCTGCAGGCCTAAGCAAAGAGTACAGATAAATCGGATCCATCAAACTTTTTTTGCAACAATTCAATGCTAAAAATAGCAACCAATTCATGCAACTTCAGATTTCTACACATCATGTTTCATGTTTCTTGCACATTCTACATCCCTTCTATGTTCAACATATAATCGAAAATGAGCACAACATACAGCACAATATCGACAGCACCACTCTCTTCATACCAGGAAGAAGGGACCAGATCAGACATAGGCATCAGGCGGCTGTGGAAAGAAATGATATCCTTTTCCTCCCCGGAAACTTTCAGTGCCGCACTTCAACGCATTAAGACAAATACATCCTATTTCCATGCAAACTACGCCATCATCGTCCTCTTCCTGGTTTTCTTGAGCCTCTTGTGGCACCCCGTGTCCCTCATTGTGTTTATCTTCACAGTGGCAACATGGTTGCTCTTGTACTTCCTTTGTGATGGTCCGGTTTTGGTGTTTGGGTATGTAGTCAGACATATTGTAATCCTGATGGCCCTCTCGGTTTTCACCGTGGTTTTGTTGTGGCTAACACACGGGGCAATGTTCACAGTGGCAATGGCAGTTGGCTTTGTGGTGCTGGTTGTGCACGCAACATTTAGGACGACGGATGGTCATATTTCGGATTTGGAGCGTGAGGGTGAGCGCGTGGACCTGAAAGAGACTGCCTCTGACTCCTATTCTTCTCGGTATTAACGTAGTTGTAGAGTTCTAGCAATGTTGTTATGAAATCTTTGTCCAAGTGTCTATGCAAATTGCACATATCACTAGTCTGGTAACTTGTAGGACGAATGTTGTTCTGTAAGTTTGTAAAACAGGCCAGCATTCGAGTTTGGGCTCTGCAGAAAAAAATCGAATCCCATCTTTCTCGTGTTTCATTCATCTTAACAGTTGCTCACGAACAACTGAAACATATCTCAAAACCGAGACTTTAATAGTTGCATGGACAGTATCTACAACAGTACGTGTCTCAGGCATCGAATGCATAAGCATCCAAATCAAGCAAAATAGTAGTCTTTAAGGATGACAGCTTGTTACTACATGTTAGGAAAATATCAAAATAAAGATGAGATTTTATAATACAAAATTTGGATGATTGAAGATTCACTGAAGCAAAGCTAATCCTAATCCACAGTAGCAGATGCAAGGCACATGCCAATAGATACAATGATTTGCTCTGTTTTGTGCAATCAGATCAGATCAGACATTTCATTATTTTAGTAAGCCAAGTCTGTTGGATTCAACACAGATGTCATCTAGTCAGCATCTACAAATGGATGTGGATAAGATTGTATCAAGAGTTGAGGATCAAGATTCAAGATCGAAACTTTGATCACTGTTCGAGTTCGAATTCTCAAGAGTAACTCAAACCGCGAATCTGCACAATTCAGAGTGTTTTGACCGCTCAGCTGGGAAGAAAATGCTGCTATGCTAATGGAAAAACTGCCCATATTACTGGAGTCAGAATATTATGCCAAAATCTAACCTATATGGTACAATTCGAGACTATTTCGCTAACAATGATCCTTTACATCAGTACAGGAGAATGAAATATGGAACATATGCTGATGCTTCAGATTCCAAAATTCAAAATCATGGATGATTTGCATACAGTATGATTAACCTGGGATCCAAATCATTTCACACAGTATCACAGTTTTTATCAAATGGATGAAAAAGTAGATGCACTTGGCTAATCAACTCAAGTTGATACATCACTTTCACTAAAGTGACTAAAACTGGAAATCCAACTCAGAATACCCTACCAACAATATTCACTTGCTGATTCAAGCAGCCTAAGATGACTATTTCAAGTCTAATCCTGGGATAAACTCATAATTCCCTTTCTCTAAAACACCAACTAACACCCATTGGATAGAAGCCAGTTCATAAATTATCATCCTGAAAATGACTACCACTTCAAAGCAAAACTTGAAATTTGCTCTCATTATTGGAGCAAAAACTTAGTCTTGCCTTTAATAGACACCAATTACGATAACTCGTTTCTCGTTTTTCACTTTTCTCCTAACTCAGCCAACCACGCTTAACTACGATATTATAACCGGATTCAATCTATTAGTGCTGAGACCATCATATCCTGTCAAGCACTTTGGTTACTTACCTCACTTGCTTTCTTTAAATCACAACTTGCATGTAGAATAAAAATCCAAGCTTGATCATAGCCTGTCAAGCATTTCATAGTTACTATCCTTGCTTTCTTCAAGTCACAACTTGCATGTAGAATAACAATCCAAGCTTGATCACTAAGACAGAGTCATATAAACGGTACTAAATTACAGACAAGCAAGAACCACAATAATCCGGCATTGATTAACGTCCACAGAATTGCAAAGCAGGGCTGTATAAATCTCAATAAAACAAGATATAAAATTCAAGAAACAAGGAGATCATTGCATTTATTCATTTCACGAAAATAAACTCACTAATCACATTAACAATTTGCAGGATAAACAAAATATACAGCTGCATGTATTTATAAAAATCCAAGCTTCATCATCAAACTGAGTGATCCTCAGAATTGCATAACAGAGTTGTAGTAAACTCAATAGAACAAGACACAAGCTTTGAAGATGATTGATTGCATTTATTCATTTCATGAAAATAACTCAATAATCACATTGACAATTTGCAGGATAAACACTATACAGTTGCAAATGAACAATAAGTATAATAATCTAAGACGAGACCTCAATATACCCATTATTATCCTCCACAGATCGACACAAGATCACCGTCAACTCACACTTAGGCGAAACCGCCTTCAGAAGCATCCTCGCCGTATCCTCCTGCTTCACAATAGCCCCTTCCTTCTCCACCAACACCCCCGCCACAATCTTCTCATACCCACCACCTCCTCCAGCAATATACGCCACCAGTGCCGCCTGCACCGGTCCAAGGCTCGGATTATACGCCGCAGACTCCGCATACGAGCCTCTATACACCTTCCCTTCACTATCCATCAATGCCACACCTGCCGCACACCCACTGTACGGAGCATGTGCATTGTTAGCAGCTTCCAATGCCAATTTCTTCAATTTCCCCAATCTCTCCTCATTTCCGATCTCACACCTATCGAATCGATCGAATTCCAACCCATTCTCAGCTGCAGTTTTCCCCAATTTCTCATCATTCCCGATCAATTTCGATTCCGATCTCCTCAACTTCTCATCATCTCCGATCAACTCCAATCGATTATCGTGCTGCTCCAACAGCAACGGATGCTCCTGATCGAGCAGATCATGAGGCCCAAACGGATGAGGTAGCAGCTTCAACAACGGATTGAAATTGAAATTCAACCCCAAATCACCATCAATTAGGGCTTGCGTAATGAGGATATGCGAATCGGAAGAGTACCGGAGCTCCTGGAGGAACTGGCGGCAGTGGCCGCAAGGTGCGGCGGAGACGGCAA
This sequence comes from Plantago major, assembly GCA_026545765.1. Lineage (NCBI taxonomy): Eukaryota > Viridiplantae > Streptophyta > Magnoliopsida > Lamiales > Plantaginaceae > Plantago > Plantago major. The sequence goes on from CM048842.1 coordinate 89,844,895, forward strand.
ATGCTAGGAGGCGAGTGCACCGATTGACCGACAAATTGGTGAGGAGAAACTGCTCGGCATGGATTGAATGGTGGAGAGGTACAAAAGGAAACTCCACGTTCACGCCTATATAGATACGGCCGTCGGAGCCCAGCCCAACGGCGCCGACGTTGAATTTGGAGATTGGGGCTCGTGCTAGGGACTGGGCGGAAGGGACAAGGTGAGGGAGAAGGTCTCTGAGGGATTGGAGGTTTAGGGATTTCGCCATGGATTCTGCTTCTGAAGCTTCGATCACGAACTTGCTTGTCTTCATTCTTGAAAAGGGGTGTGGAAAGATGAGATTTTGTGGGATAATGTGAAGAGATTTTGTGATTTAGGATTGGGATTGGGTTGGTTTATGCTTCTGAAAAAATGATTCTCTGGTTTTGTTTCTTCCAGGAAAGGTGGAAGGAGGAGAGGAGAGGGAAGGGGAAGAAGAAAGTGGTGATTGGGGATTTATTTATAGGTTTTATTTTTGGTGATGAAATAAGTGTGAAAATAAAATAAATTGTTTTTTCTAATTTTTTTTTTTTTCATTTTTGTGGTTTGAATGGTAGGTGGATGGGATGGAACATAGGTTGGTCAGGACTGTCCGTTCGTGTAAACTATGATTCACACTTACTATTTCACTCGAATCTGGATGAGATGGTTTGGGATCTAGGTTGGTCAGGACGGTCCGTTCGTGTAAACTATGATTCATACTTACTATTTCACTCGAATCTGGGATGGAATGGTTTGGGATCTAGGTTGGTCAGGACGGTCCGTTCGTGTAAGCTATGATTCATACTTACTATTTCAGTCGAATCCGGTCCAGATGTATAATAATTTGTTAGTCATTTTATTGGATTTGATTCATGTTATACGTGTTGATCTAGCCGTTTATATTCGGAAAATCATTGACTTATGAATTTTATTGAATCAGTTTCATTCTAACATGAATATGAGGTTCAACCGTATATGCACTTCTTAATATTGATTAGAACTGAATTTTTTATATTTTGACTCCGTAACAACAAGTTAGTTTTATTCATAAAGTCAACCAAGAACTTATGTGATGATGGTGTCGATTTTGTGACTTAGATGATGGTTTCATAGTGTTATCTATTTTGTGATTGACGAGGCCACTAGTTGATCATTCGTTTTTACTCATAAATAGGAGGTTAGCATATGGATTTTTACTGTTCTAGGTCTTGAATTGCAAGTTCCTAGTACATAATTTTTTTGTAGTACAATAAATAATGTTGAATACGAAATCAAATAATTGGATTGAATCGAATATACAATTAACATTATCAATTTGAAAAATCGATGTACACGTAACATGATGAATAACACACCATGGAAATTCCGCCCCACACCGATGATGCACAAACTCTATGCAAGCTACAATTGTAAGATGAATCCAAACTAGCCGATGGAGGACATGATATCATGCTCAATTGATGAATCAAAACGTGCACAAAGTTACAAAAAAAATCCAGCTGGAAACACAATACTAAAACAATTTGCGTGACATGAAGAAGTTTTAAAAGTCAGTTTCTTGATGAAAACTCATTGCATTTTTTAATACTCAATTTCACTAGTACATGGAATGGTACAATACAACAACATAACCATGTCACACCAAATATACAATTGACTCTTGTGGCCATGAAGGCACTGTCGTTTGTCAAAAAAAAAAAAGACACATTGCCATATTTAAAGTCAATTATACTTACAAGACAAAATAAGGCATCATAAAGTCTTACTCAGACTTATTAAAGTATCAAACGTTTAGACTACATCATATGATAGTGACTTATGATACTTTATGTATGTTACACTGTGACACATAATATTATCTAATACAAGTGTTTTACACAACAATAAAGCATTTTGAACCTGTTCAGGGTGTTGTAGCATATAAAATTCTTCTCGAAGACTCCATCTTATTAATGTAAGAGTAAGTAAACAACTCTCTAAATGTTGTAAACAACTCGACATATATAGATCATGATTGGGATTCTAGTTCCTTGGTTATGTTCGGCTTCTAGTTCCTTGGTTATGTTCGGCTGTGACAAATTAAAGACTTAAGTTACAGAAGTCGTTCCGACTACTTGAGAAAGGTAAATGTACTCGTTTAATTTAATATCTTTTTGGAAAAACCAACTGTATGTATACAAATTTTTTCAAAATTATGTGCTATTATAAGGTTCCCATAATTGTCATAGAAGCAAATAACAAGGAACAAGGGAAGTTTGAGACAATATCGTTATCAAAACAATCATTTTAATTTATTTTGGACTCTTCTTTTGTATATATAGTTGTTGTCATGGCTATCTACATCATGCTAATTATTTGTGGATTTTTTAAAATATATTTCCAAGCTTTACTTCATAGTATATCACGTCATTTTCAAAACAATAAGCTTTAAACTAAATTAAAATAGAATATACTATTCAGATAATGGGCGAGTACTCTTGAAGCCCAATAAGACGGTTTTGAATGGGCATTTAATTGTTGGGCCTGGTCCAATACTGTACTTGTTCAAGATATAAATACAAACCAGTGAAGATAAGATGGCCACGTAAATTGCATTTCCCACCTCCATCTCAACAATTTCTATGACGTCCTTTATGTGTCAAGGGTTTCGCATACATGCCCTCATCAATAATTATGAACTAACCCTAACCTTTCGAAGAATGTTACCATCAATTCATGAATTTTAAAATAGCTCGTAGTAAATTAAAGTTACAATATCTTGAGGTCGGGTGTGGTCGACCCATTATTTTATCTGCAAACATTATTATGATTCATGTATCAAAATTAGTGTTGTTAAACTGGTCAAGTCGAGTATCACACAACTCGACTGGTTCTCGATTTTCCTAATCGAGTAGACTCTGCTCAGTTGGTTAAAGAAACTTTGTACCAAATAAACAATTAAATTAAAAGTAAAAAGTAATTGAAATGGCCCTTATATAATCTCTTTGGTCAGACATAACGAGTCATATCAAGCTGAGTAAGTAAACAAATTAAATACAACGCTCGATCTGTATTAACTAAAAATAATTAAAAGAGGCCTTATATCATCCGTTTGGTCAAACATAACGAGTCTTATTAGTTGATTAAGTAAACCAATTACAAATAGAGCTCGACCTCTATAATAATTACCTTATTCAACAAATCCAGCTCGAATCATAACTAAACAAGCCAAGCCGAGCATTCCTCAAAGCCTGGATTCACGTAACAACTCAAATCGAAATTGATGTTTCTATAAAGTTGTGATATCAAAATTGAAATCACAAAAGATATTACACCAAAGTGAAAGCATAAGAGTACAAGAATTTCACAAGTTACAATGAAGATTTGTGGTTGGGGAAATGGCAATTTAAATGGGGATGGAAGGAAGAAGACACTGAAAATGTGATAAGGCAATGGCGAGGCATATTATAGGCATAAGAGTGCCACGTTTGGCGGGTGTTTGTTCTTCTTCATTACCTGCAATTGCATTATCTTCTTCCTCTTGTTTACCAAACAGAGTCAGTAGTAGTTGCAGAGGTGCTTCTCGGAGAGTGATTTTAGGCATTGGAGTGTCGTTTGTGTCCCAATTCATGACCATGGCTGCTGGGAATCTTGCTGCCAAGTCTTTCATTGCTTCTGCAAGGCAAACGGGCACTATTGAAAAGGTAAAAATGTTATCTTTCCCCAATTTCTTCAGTTAATTTCTTCTATCAGTATTTAGCAGGTTCTTGATTTTGTGGCGGTTATTGATTTGGTTCTGGAGTTACTTGAATTTGGTGAATTGATGGCTAGTTTCGAATTTGGGATTCCTTTGTTTCATTGGTTTCATATGTTGGGTGGGTAGGTCAGTTGGAAATGGTGATACTTGTTCATATTGAACGATCAAAACTAGATGATAAGTTGATCAAGCTAGCTAGCTTCTAGCTGAAACTGAGGGGGGATAAGCTGATAAGGTAGGCGAATTGTTGAAATTGAAAATGAGACATGAAAACTGATAAGTTAGCGTAGTTTTTTTCGGTAAGCTAGTTAGAGTAGATTTTCAAATCAGCTACTGAAGCTAAGGCTTTATAATGCGATATACTAGTACTTATTCTGGTCAAATGTTTAGAGAAGCTAATTTGACATTTCAGACATTTCAACTTGTAAGGTAACTGATAATATGACGGTAACTAGAGGTTTAGTAGTATGAGTTTCTTGAAACATGCAAGTATTGTACTTATGAATTTTGATGCTGTCAATTGTCAAATGTTTAGAGGAGCTAATTCGACATTTCAACTTGTAAGGTAACTGATAATATGACGGTAACAAGAGGTTTAGTAGTATGAGTGAGTTTCTTGAAACATGTGAGAATTGTACTCCTGAATTTTGGTGCTGGAATATGACAACGGTCTTGTTGCCGTGCCTGGTAAATTGCATTGGGGACTAGCTGAATGACAGTTTTCCTGGCTGAAACTCGAATTCTGCTAAAATCCTCAGGACTCTTCCGTTAGTTTAATATCAATGCACATTTATAAGTTCCACATTGTATTGGTGTTATTGTAGATGTTCCAAATTTTGCTATTCATGTGAAGGTATTAGAGAATGTCGATTGGCCTGAACAGTTTCCCTTCAAGGATGAGGATTTCCAACGCTTTGATGAGTAATTTTCTTCAAATTCCACACTTATTATGTTTCTCTTATGATATTGGTTGTGTTGTAACACAATGCTTGAAAGTGTTCACTTCCTCCGCATGATGTGTGTAGGATATTTAGATAAAATACCATAGCTACACATGTAATCTGAACTTTTCAGTTGCTTTCTTAATCGAGAAAACCTTATTTTCCTAATATTGAAACATCTTTCCATCACCCTAATGCTTGCTAGTTCTCTAACTCATTTGTTGCGAGCATATTACTGTGAGCTCCAAGGCTGTTGTAATGTTATCCAACGCATTATTTTATGTGCCTATAGCTTGGACCTTTCTACTGCTGATTCTTGATGGTCATGGTTGTTTATCCTGAGACTTAAAAGATTTTGACAGTATCTCTTTCTATTTTCCATTTCAAAATCCTACAAAGTGAGATTTTGCCTGAATTTGTAGAAATAAGGAAAATAGATGTGACCATATTCATATTGCACAGCGATACTTGAGTAGCTATAACTAGTAACATGTGAGCTATTCAAAGTGTTTTAAGATCGACGGATTACGGATAACATAATAATGAACTTGACCTCGCAGTGAATTCTAAGACGGGAAGCATCTTTCCTCACTATATATGTTTTAGAAGTCATGTTCCGAGTAATCTAGTTATTATAACTTGTGTGATTGTATTCGAACTACATTGAAAGAAAGCTTGACTTTTCAGATCGCCAGATACAGTGTTCTATGAATCCCCACGTTTTGTGACTCATATTGATGATCCAGCCATTGCTGCACTGACCAAGCATTACTCTGAAGTTTTTCCACCGAGTGATACTCCTGGAGTTGCTCTACTTGACATGTGCAGTAGCTGGGTGAGTTGCATCTCTCTTTCATATTGATCTTTGATCCTGAGGTTTACTAAAAAATGCTTGATCAGCCCTCTTTGATTCTCATGTTTTATGTAGATCAGTCATTATCCTAAAGGATATAAGCAGTCCAGAATAGCGGGAATGGGTTTGAATGAAGAAGAGCTAAAGCGAAATCCCGTGAGAACATAACCATTCTCTGGTTCAGTAACATTTACTCATCTTCAGTATTTATCTTTGAGAGATATATATATATATATATATGCTCAGTTAGTTGTCCAAATGAAATGCTGAAATCAAGTGTGTTGCCCTCCTTGTAGGTTTTAACAGAGTATGTGGTGCAAGACTTGAATGTTAACCCGAAACTCCCTTTTGAAGATAACACCTTTGATGTTATTACGAATGTGGTACGTTAATCTATATCCACACGTTTACATCAATTTGTAAGTCCAGGGGGTGACCAGTATGCCAATCATTTTAGTTTCTTTCGATTGGCCTGTTGGTATAGTTTCAAAGAAGTTTGTCTTTTATCTCAAGAACTGCTAGCTGTATGAAACTATTTAGATGGCATGAGAAGATCTAAGCATTGATGATTATTCATGTTTCAGGTTAGTATCGACTATCTGAATAAACCTATAGATGTCCTCAAAGAGATGGCTCGGGTCCTCAAACCAGGTGGACTTGCTATAATAAGGTGAGAATAACCATTTCTTTGTTTTTTCTTTTTTCTGCGAAGATAATAATTACCAAATTAAAAAACTAACTGATGCACAAGCATATCGTTTGGAATTTACTTCCTCAACAATCAACATTCTTGATAGTCCTATTGTTTTGATTGTTCCAAAATTCCATCCCTCTGATTTTGTGAATTTTGGCCTTCATATAAGCTTCTCGAACCGCTGTTTCTGGACAAAGGCTATCTCAATATGGACATCCACTGGAGATGCTGATCATGTAATGATAGTCGGGGCATACTTCCATTACGCTGGAGGGTTTGAACCTCCTAAGGTACTTATTCTGTCTCCTGGTTCTAAACAACAATTTTAATGATTTGCTTTCTTGGCCTATAATTTCTAGTTTATATAAATAATTCAACGAGTTGCTGGTCCTAAACAATATTGCGTGCCATACATCATCTGTCAGTTTCGACGTCTTACTGTTGCCTGATATGATTTAATAGTGATGAAGAAGTGATCCCCGAGTCACGCTAATTGTCTTGTGTTCATATTCTTGCAGGCAGTGGATATATCACCAAATCCTGGACGCACAGATCCTATGTACGTAGTTTACTCGAGAAAATTATCAGCAACTTGACGTCGGGTCAGCATAAACACCACTCTCCAGGATCACCATGGATTCAATTTGTTCAATTTTCAAGTGACTTGATTACTAATACATAGAACTGCAGTCTCCTGAACTGCAAGAGAACATCAACAACATTTAGACTTGAGTAAGTGAATCTATCTCACATATGTCCATTCTCCGTTCGTACATAATGTATATCGCGAACTACAGATCCCGGGTTGAATGCAATGCTGTTTATGAAGTCAGTAGTTTGGATAAGATCAATGTGGAGTTACCCTATACATTCTTATGAGTTATGAATTATATTTTCATTATGTAGAGTAAAAGTTGAACCTTTAGCAAATCATTCTACATGTTAGCCTTTTACCAGATTAATTGTCTCAAAACTAACTACAAATTTCAGAACTGAATGAGCCTCAAGTTTCATGGGACAAATTGACGGTTTATACTATGTCGATCTCGACCCCAATACACAAATTACGTGAGATTCACATGTGACCTGCATGTGAATTCCACGTAATTAGCGAGTAGTAGTTGCATTGGAGTCAAGACTGGCATACAATAACCCAATTGGCATGGATAGATGGCTTTCAAGAGCACATGGGACTTTTGTCTTATTCAATGAAAAATACAAAACTACTGGAGAACCAAAATGTGTCGGTAATGTCGGTGTCTTTTGCCTGGGAATTTTTCGAAGTTACAAAAATATTTCTGCACATACTATTTGCAAGCATATGTTTATTCATCAAAAAACAAGACAATGATCTCCGGTAAGCCAATTGTCTTCTGTGTTTGGTGCTTTCAATTCTTTCATCGCAATTGAATTTCCAAACTGTCAAGTCAGTCAGTGTAAATTTGTTGGGAACCCTTCCTTTTTAACTATATCCGTTACCTTATTACGTGCGAATAATTCGACTGATCACTATCGGATCCTTTTATGGGGCTGTTCTTTCAGTGTCTTATTTTATAGTGATATTAACTATTCCATTTGATCTAGTTTTAGAACCTCCACAAAGTCTAAAACAATAATATAACTAAGTTCGCTCTGAATTTAAAAAATAATTGTTCTCGATTTAAGAACACCCACGACTCCATACCAGTAACGCTCTTCAACAAAGAAACACAGGTTCATGTAAGAAAAGAATCTCATTCTCCCTAAACAAGTCATGAACAACAATTCCACTATCTTCCCTTCAACTTTTTCCAAAGTCTACTGCACTCCAAACAAGAAGAGTATATACAAATGCAAATCCATAAACAAAAATCACTCTTAACAAGCTTCAAAACCATCAATTATTCTTCACTGGAATTTCATTGTATGTATTCTGTATATGTTGAAACTTGAACGAGACAAGTTCTTATTTTTGGGTATGCTTGTATGCTCTCCAAGCTATTACATACACCCAAATCAGAACCACTATCGCTACGATCAAGATGATATTCACTCTCCTCCATTCGTGCCTGAGGTTACCAAGCAAGCCGGCCTTGCAAGAATCGCAGTTATAGCATAACTGCCTTGGATCATTGTTCCATATTACACAGTCGGCGTCTGCTACTATGTTCGGTACGCCAACCCAAGTCACTGGGGTTTCAAACTGGTATCCACATATCACAGGCGGCTTACAGCATCCTGACTGTTTTTGGGCAAAATGTTATTCTATATACCCAGATTACAAAAACAGAAATGTATGTTATACTTTGATGTGTATCCAACTTCTTACCTTACTGCGACTGTGTCCAATTTTGGTACCTTATTAGTCAATTTTGGTTTGAAAAACGGACTACTTAACAAGAACAGAACAGTACAATAGTTGTCCAACTAAGTGAACTGTAAATGTACCTCAATAGGAGAGAGAGGTGCAGCAAAAAATTGTGGAGCAGTAATGTACTTCTGAGCCATCCTGGGGCAGATTCCTGAACCAGCCAAACAAGCCCTTATATTCACCCAGCTTTCAGAATCAGTGACATGATCCCGGAGCCAGGGTGCATACCCTTCGAGCCTGTACTCGTGGAAAGCCAACCCGGGCAAAACATAGGCGCCGTTGGAGCCCATGACAGCGAAGGCAAGCACAAGGAACACGAGAAGCAACACGATCAGGATGGCCATGGAGACCAAGTAGACACCCAAGAGTCCCTCCTTTTTCCCGTACGCTCCTACAAAGCCTGTCAGTGCGACAAGGAGGAAAGCCACGCCAAGGAGGACAAGAGGCCAGCGGAGCCAATTGACACACTCGTTGTCGGTCTTGGAAGCTAGCCATATGCCCGAGGCGATTATGGGGATGGAGCACATTAGTGCTATGAAGTTCAGTATTGCTGTAGTAATGTTGCTTGCTGCCATGCTAGAAGGCGGTTTTGCTCGGTTTTAAGAGCTTTAAAACGGGATGGGGATGATACAAGACGGAGTGTATTAGCCGAGTGAGTGAAAGAAACATATATGAAACCGGAGAAAGAAGAAAAAGGAACACTTTGAGGAGAATCTCATCATATCAAACAAAAACAGAAAAGAAAGAAGAAGAACCTGATTCCTTCTAACAAGTCAAGAATATGAACATGATTCCTCTTCATCCTTTTCTAACTCCATTTAACTTCAAATCTGATAGTACATTACAATCTACAAAAAGTAGAATATCTACAAATCCATAAAGAAAGAAAGCTTGAAAAGTTACAAGCCTCAAAACCATCACTTGGGAAAAAAAGTGGAATCACATTTTACCACAACTGGAGTGATTAAACCCAACCCTGTTTGTATTTGCGGAAAAGTTCTTCGGTCTGAGCATTCTTGTACGCGCTACAAGCTATAATGTATACGCAAATCAACACAACTATAGTTATGATCAGTATTACATTTACTCTCCTCCATTCATGCCTCAGGTTACCGAGCAGACCGGCCTTACAGGCATCACAGTTGTAGCATAACTGGCCAGGATCGTTGTTCCACATAGCACAGTCCGCGTCAACTGCTACATTAGGCGTGCCAACCCAAGTCGTAGGGCCCGTGTACTGGAATCCGCATAACATAGGAGGTTTACAGCATCCTGACTGTGTTTACAAACAAAGAAATGTTATGGAGGCTAAAGCCTAAAGGTGAAGGACATTATCAGATGCAATATTTGACATGTAGAGAATGTTTCGGTGCTCGTGAGTATGAACAATGAAATCGACCTCGAAAATAACTTACAAATCAAACATGACATTTGTTCGGGCCATTTTGCGTTAGACTTATTTCCATATTTTGAACAATTAGCATGCTCTAAATCATTCTGCACTAATCGAGTAGCTGATCATAACTTTATTTGAATCATCAAAAAATTGAAAAAGTAATAATATATTTTGAAAACATTATGATGGAAATCCAAAAGGGGCCACCATTAGCTGGAAAACAAACAAGATTAGGCTTCAATTACTTATTTTCAAATACAATAAATGTAACATGGCCCAATAAAATCCCATCAAATAATTTGAACCTAAGATATTTAACCAAGGTAGGGTAACCATGTGCAAGAAATTATAATGCAATCTTGACCGTTAAAAGGTAAGCTAAAATAAGGTGTCACATGTCAAAAGTTTACACTATACTGCAGATGAACTGTAAGGTGCAAGTGTAGCTTGACATGTGACACGAGTCGAGCCTTATCAAGGCTTGCTTTAGCTCGTTTTGTTACCAAGCTAAGTAGGTAGGCTTAAACAGAACTAGATGTAACCCAACAATCTCTCTCCTAAATCCCAATATTTCCAGAGCAAACACTACTTTACACTTTCAGAATTTTTGTCCCTTAAACATGTCTAATTCTTTTGAAAGTTCCTCTTTCTTTTTTGGGCAAGAACATACCTATAGTTTAATCAAATATGACTATGTGTTAACTCTATTCTCCACAAAACAAAAGGCACATCATAAACTGGGTGTAGTAGATTAATCAAAAACACAACATTTTGCCAATATTAGTCAAGAAAGCAGTTTATAATCCTCATCAAAACAGAACAGAACAGGGCAAAACAGAGCAAAACAGAACAAAACAGAGCAAAACAGGGCAGAGAGTTGAAATACTATTACCTCAATAGAACTTAAATGAGAAGCAAACATATCTGCAGCAGTAAGAAACCTCTGAGACATCTTAGGACAGACATCCGAGCTAGCCAAACAAGCCCTTATCTTCACCCAACTACCAGCATCAGTCACATGATCCCTCAACCAACCCGAAAACCCTTCTAGCCGATACTCATGAAATGCCATCCCGGGTGAATCGTAGGCCCCGTTAGGCCTCGTGACGACAAATGCAAGCACCAGAAGAACAAGGAGAAGGACTATGAGGATGAACATACAGACCAAGTAAAGTCCCAATAGGCCTTCTTTCTTGTAGTAGGCGCCTACGAAGCCGGTCAGGGTGACAACGAGGAAGGCGATGCCGATGAAGATGAGAGGCCAACGGAGCCACCGGACACACTCGTTGTCGGTTTTTGAGGCGAGCCAGATGCCGGAGGCGATGATGGGGATGGAGCACATGAGGGCTATGAAGTTGAGGATTGCTGTGATGTTGTTGCTCAATGCCATGGTTGGTTGGTTGAGTGATTGAGAGAGTTAGGAATTTTTGGGAAAGTGGTGGAACAGAGTGTGAACAGGGGAGGTGAAGGGGACAAGAAGATGAGTATGAAAGGTTTGAATGAGAAAGTGAAATGAATGAATTTGGGAATGGGACTGACATGGGCTATTTTAAGGAAGTTCATGTCAAGATACACGGTTTTCGATACTTTTGCTTCAGTTTTTGGCAAACTTTTTTCTAGATTAACCGAATGTCACGTATTTAACTACAAGCATTACATGTTATTAGCAGTACATGTATTATGTGTACGTGATATTAATCAAGTCTATACTCTTTCTGTGCAAAAAGCTTCATACACATGATTGATATACAATTTTATGTGGAAAATTAAAGTAAAGATAACATAAAAATGTGAAAAAATGTATATTTTTAATGATAAATGTGTAAGTTGAGTACAAATATAGTAAAACTTTTTATTGTTTTTGAGTGTACAAATATAGACAGACATCCAAGCTAGCCAAACAAGCCCTTATCTTCACCCAACTACCAGCATCAGTCACATGATCCCTCAACCAACCCAAAAACCCTTCTAGCCGATACTCATGAAATACCATCCCAGTTGAATCGTAGCCCCGTTAGGCCTTGTGACAACAAATGCAAGCAACAAGAGAACAAGAAGAAGCACTATGAGGATGAACATACAAATGCAATGATCATTTTACGTTTATGACTCATGAGTAACATATCCATTCTGCAAATTAGATATACATAAAAGAAATTAGATATCACAGACGCCGGTTTGAGGTGAGAAGATGTTTATTTGAAATCATTTGGTATTGACTTTTATTTTTATGGGTCTTCTTCGACCTACTATCTTCACCTTCTTTCCGGTGAACAGAGAGGTTTCCGGTGAGCGAAGGTAAGTATACATCCCCCCAAAAAAAAAAAAGTTATATATGTTTATTTTTGTAAAAATTCTAATATAGCCCTACCCGATATTTGGTAAATACAGTATAAATATGAAAATTTCAATTTCGTTAGATATTTTATTGCACAAAGTTTCATGAGATACGGTCTCTACATAACTTATCTAGAGACAGCCTATGTTATCAATAAAATCATCCTTGTTATTAATCAAAACGTCTATGTCGTTAACGAAATAAGTCTCGTTGTAATATGAAAAAATCATCAATGTTGAGAACATAAGTGTTTTGATTGATAACATCGATTATTTTTTTGACAAATATAGGTTCGTCTTTAGATAAATTATCTAGAGACCGTCTATCAGAATACTTACTCATTTTATTGTTAAAATTATTACTCAGAATATAGGCATACCTCAAAAGGCATACATTGCATGATAGATTCTTCCTTAATTTACTACTCCCTAGTCCCCACAAATACATACGGATCGTATGTAAAAACACGTCGAGCTCACTTACTTCATTCGCACAAAAATCCACTCGTATGATTGCATAATTGATCTTGATGGAAATATTTGGTGGCTATATGTGGAGTTACAACTTGTCATACTTCAGGTTTAATGCAAATATTTGTCCAAGTAATGTAAGATCAAAATGAATTTTCTATGCAAATCTGCATCTCCAGATGAAACTCAAAAGCATGGTTTCGTTAGTCCGGCTATATCTTGTCGAATGTAGAACTGAGGCGGCAGCTGGAACTATTACTCCATCGAATCTTACATCTGCATCCGCAACTGGTTCTCTGATGAATACTGCATCTGGAACTGGTACTCCGCTTACCGTGTTTGATGCCTGGTTGTCTGAAATTGTAGAAATATAAATGCACAAGCACAGAATTGTAGCAAATATTCAAAGATCAAAATAAGGTCAGATAGCTAGATTCTAACCTGCATTCGGCACCGAAGAGACAGCTCTATCTTGTTTATCATCATCATTAGCAGAACTGGTTATCGACTCACATACACTAGAAAACTGAAGGATATCATTCAAAATAAAAGAGCCTCTTCTTCCTTCTGTGACCAGAAAGAAAGTCTGGCGGAAATTTACTTTCACACCATCGTTCAGTTTTGTAAAACCGGTTACAGTATAAATAGCCCCGCCATTAACAGACGATTGGCAATACACTATATCTACGTCCACAGAACAATTTTTGAACTTCGAAGACATGATCTTTTCTCTAATTCCCTGCACCGAAAGAATTCAGAATTGAATATTGATAAAACAATCCAAACATTTGTTCTTACGAATCATACGTATTAAAATTTACTTCTGGCAAGATGACATTAATCAATAGGGAAAAAAACAAGGGTTAATTACACTTTCACCCCTGTAAGATTCTCATTTTTCAAATCTCCCTCTGAAACTCAGGGGTTCCGAAAAATCGTTATAATTTCCCCCTGAACTTTACTCAGGGTTTCATGCCGTTAACTTTCGCCGTTAGTCAATGCGGTCAAACCGTTAAAAAAGTCAACCGTGGTTTGAAAGTAAGATTTGTAAAAAAAAAATTCTGAATTTTTTTTTTTACATAAGCAAATTTTTTTATGACGTCATAAAGATTGATGGTTTCCACATCTGTCCTCGAGGGTCCCAAAGTAAGATTAGTCAAATTGAAAAAAAAACACATAGATTTTTCTGAAAAGATAACAAGGGAATTTGAATGTAATTTACGGAATAGAAGTAGAAGAAAGTAAGAAAATTGATTGAACAGGAAGAATTTGAAGTTAATAATATGTGTCTTTTCATTTTGGTGATTTTCTAACTCTGCATACCTCCTCTAACATGTCTTGGAATTGATTTTGGTGTCTTGGAATTAATAATACATGTTAAATTGATAGAAAGAATTGTTAACCTTAATTTTTTTCAACTATAAATACATGTTAATAATATGTGTCTTTTCATTTTCGACATTTTCCAGAATTTTCCGTCATTTCATTTTCCATAAAAAAAGTTTCCGTCATTTTCATTTTTCAGATTTTTTTTTTTATTTTCGAGGGGTCCCAAAGTAACTTTTTTGTTGACTAACGTTGACTCCGTTAGTCAACTAACGATAGGGGGTGTGCAAAAATGTTTGAGGGAAATTGTAATTTCGGACTCTTACAAGGGTGTTTCTGTAATTAACGCTAAAATTGATATAGATTTTTTGGCCCTTCCATGAGTACCCTATAATAGTTGTTGATGAAAGCACGTCGAACTTCCCGAACTTCCAGCATATCTGCAGCGATCAACATGATTATATTCAATCTCTTAAATAATGTTGACAAAGATAAATTAATGATAGAATATGTAGGAAATATATCTCGTGTGTATTCATGTGAACAAGGTAACTCTAATTAGTTGGACTCTAAATGCGTAACTAAACTAGAAGTCTACATTATATACAATTACAATTGATACGGGATTTATGTACACATGAGATTGACATTGGCTTTGTTTGTATACGTTGACAGAGATATAATGCAGCACTAAAATGCAAAAGCGAAACTAGGAGCAAACGTGAAGATAAATAAGATTGTGCATACTACGAGTCATGCATCGGGATAAGTCCAAACAAGCATAAACCAAATTACAATGACGACATGTTCTACGTACTGCAGATTTCAGCATTAGATCCAGAATCTATATATAGATTTGTAGTAGAGAAAATAAAAAAAACTTTGGAAACATATAAATTTCCATTCATGGGAAGAGAACAATACATACTACAAATTTATAATGTCACCTTACCGCCAACCATATAATTAAGATCGAGTGGACTCATAAGCTAGCTAGGCATGCAACAACTATGAATGCCGATCGATCAAACCTAAACATAACATAATAACCACACTTCAGTACTTACTAGCTAGCTTAAAGAAGCTACATCAAAACTCAAAATCACGTAAATTTTGATCAGAACTCCGATACAAATTAAAGTCCAATCAAACGAACTAGCTAGAGCCAACCCAACTGATCGGTGAATCTAAATCAATACGTACGTTTAGATCGTATTCTAGCTACTACGTTCCTTGTTAAAAACGGATCAAGTAAAAATTAGACAATATAATGTAAAAACTAGACAATATAATGTAAATTTAATATCATGTAAAACTAGAGAATTATTTTCATAAACTAGACAATATAGACAATTATGTGTAAGTAAAAACTAGACAATATAGACAATTATGTTATACTGAGTGAGTAAATTTCTGGACAAGTAATAAAACTAAACAAGCCACTAATTTTCTTCGATTGCTTTAGCTTCTTCAGAGCATTCTTCTTCAAATCATCCAATCCACCATCTTCAAAATCATCATCATCATCAGGTCTCTTAGCAGCAGGTCTGTTAGATCCTTGAGAAGCTTTTTCACCATCAACTTTATTTTAAGGTGTGGCTGCTGCTTCTTCTTCATATATTGAGATAAAGAAGTTTTAAAAAGGTGTGGCTTCTTCTTCTTTTCTTCACCACTTCATCCATTTGCCTAAGGCACGATTTGTCTATTCTTTATGAGATGGAATAAATTTGTAGATGTGGAAAGTTTTAAAATTCCGTCTTCTCCACCAGTTGCTTTATTTTCTGGATATCGAATTTTGCCAAACACCTAGATAAAAGTATTTTGGCTTGCCCCTTTTCCTGCCTCTCCAATATTTTCTCACTTGGATCACCTGGATGGTTACTGCCTCTCCAGTATTTTGACTTGCCTCTCCAATATTTTCTCCAATATTTTCTCACTTGAATCAGTTGTTAGCACTTATTGACAGGAGGATGTACAATTCACAAGAACATTTACCACATACTGAGAAGGTGAAATGTGTCCATACAACTGGGTCGTAGAGGCGGTTGGCTTGGTGTATTTACTGTTTATTCTAGTACCTGAAGTATTGTGGCGTGTTTTCGCCAGTTTGTTTAGATTTCACTAGAGTATTATAGAGCTAGATGAACTTGCTTTAGATTTACTCAATCTGCACCTAAATACCTTCTCCTAGCTTTTTACCTCGCTGATAGTCAATATTTGTTTGCCTACATCTTTCCTTGCCATTTCATCATCCTTTCTGTGTTTATTAGGAATCACTCTAACCCAATGTTCAGTTATGGGCATGACTTCAAGGTTTAGAGACTTGAAGACTTGGGTTAATCTGAATCAATAATGTTCAGTGAACTTTTGACTTCTTGTAGTGTTTGAACGTAACGGGCTGGATTTTGGCCTAGCTAAGCTTTTGCTATGCGGCAACTGATCAAAATGTGAATCATTTGAAATTTGTCTGTACTACGGTTTACTAAAATACACATCAAACCTCAGGCCATCAATTGGTGAATGCATTTTTGACATATCATCGGATACTTTAAAGTTGTCATGAACGACTGAACGTGTTCTATATTCTTTGAAGTTACAGTAGAAGTGTTTTCTGTATTCTGACTGTGGATTAAAGTTCAAATCTACCATTTGATCTTTCTTCCCATCTTCTTGCCTACTTGCGTACTGCATCTCTTTTGTTGATCAAGTATTCTGTCAAGGTACACCATGCTTCCTAAAGTCTTACAACACTATATACTATATAGGATAGAATACTTACCTTGATGAAGTATAATGTCTATTGAAAAAATTAGTATAGATGAATTAGATTACACACCTATCTACATGTAAGTTCGAGATTTTAGATTAGATGAAATTATATAAACATCGCAGCTAGCAAGGAACTCAAAAATGACTGAAGCTAATATATTAGGTTGATTGATCTCTCAGTTTATAATATATCAACAGAACAATGAAAGCAGATCCTCCTTCTGTCAGAAGAGAACCTAACTCCATACAATAATCCCTTGCCATTTCAAACCAGTAACCAAAACTGAAAACCAAGTAATGAAGTAGAAACAAATTTAGCAGCAGCAGCATACTATGTAATTACATGAATCTCACTTGTGTCCAGGAATGATGAGAGAACACTTCTGTTTCAGCCACCTGAAGCTCTTCTTGACAGAGCCTTTGACTTTACCTTCAACAGTGTAAGCCTTATATCCAGCAACCCACTTCTTCCTCTGAACTTCAGGATTATTCAAGTTCCAGTTCTTCGAAAGCACGCTGCTTATCGATTTCCCTTTCTTGAACTTCCACTGCTCTCCGCCACCACGATTTCCATCTGCCCGGAGGAGGCATACGAGGCGTTGTAACACCATAGGTCTTGCATTCAAGTCTTCTAGACCATGTGGTTGAGAATGCTCCACAGCACTCCACATAAACATGCAAGTGTGGGACACACACATTATGTGGGTGATGTGGAGCATTCTCCACCACATGGTTTATGAAATAATGATAGATCTGGTCTAGTCAATAATTTTTCGACTTGGACTACTACTGAAGTATGGTAAATTGAAGTAAGTTTCGTTTCCTGAAAGAAAAAGCAATGTCTAATTACAAACTGATGGACATATGAGAACGGAGTCTGAGTTCACGTAATCAAGGTTTGTTTCGGATTCAAGCATTGGTGGAAGTAAAGCACAACTGGGAGTCGATTTTAAAAAGTGATCCGATAGTGATAGACCAGTCGGGATGCCAAAACTTAAAAGGCAAAAAGGTGGATTTTTTATGACTGGACTACTTATGAAGTATGGTAACTAAATTGAAGTAAGTTTGATAAGCTGAAAGAAAAGCAATGCCTAATATCAAAGAGATGGACAACTGTTGAGGGGTTTGAGGTCACTTAATCAAGATTTCGTTTTCAAGTCTTGTGGATGTAAAACGCAATTGGGAGAGTCGTCACTCTTAAATGGTAATTCAATCGTGATTGCCGGATTATTTTACTAGATGAGACTTACGATGAAACATGTATCTAGAAGCATGAATGTTAAAAGGGCAATCTACATAAAAACCTAAACTGAACTTTCTTTATTTGTATTAGCATGAATGATAGTACTATACTACACATATTTTCCTACAAATCAATGGACAGACTCAAGAACCTCCTCCAAATCTCCATTATTTGGCTTCCTGGATGTTTCGAAAATAATCCACTGCGATAACACATTTGAATCCAGAACGCCTCTAATTTTATCATTACTAGCCCTCCTCGAAGCTCTAGAGTGAAAAAAAAACAAAACTTTATTTCGATCTCCATCAGTCATCCATTGCCCTTTGCTGCCACAGTTTTCACGCTTCAAGATTTCCTTTAATTCATATTCTCATCAATTTCCCAGCTCCAATTTTGTCAATTTCAAGTGTTACGAACTACGAATAACTACGGAATGTAACTGCTATTGAGCTAGCTAGAAGATACTAAAATGATCTCAGATGATTGATTACTTGATAAAATGGGAATACAACACTATTTATAGTTCGTTAGAAATCTAACGAAATAAGTAAGCAGGAGCCGTCCGATCATCATCAACAGGATGTGATCTAAGTCGTTAACCCTTCATAATAAAAGTGTCACTTTAAAAACGTAATACGAAATGACACTTTACACCCAAAGCTTATTTAATCAACTTCTTCCACAGACTAAGTATAAAAGAGCTTCCTCTCTAGCTTGTCCACAAGCTTCAATGTCAGGAAATCTCTGTATGATGAACTCATAATCCTCCCAAGTGGCTTCTTCAGCAGTTAAGTGCTCCCATTGTATCAGAATCTGGGGAACAACAGCATTGTTTCTCTTTACCATTCTTCTAGCTAATATCTTGATTGGAACCAATACTATAGCACCTTCTTCATCCATTTCTGGTAAAGCAGCAGTCACAGACTCAGACTGACCCACATGCTTCTTCAAGAGTGAAACATAAAACACTGGTGCAATTTGCTTTCAGCTGGCAACATCAATTTGTAAGCAACTTCTCCAATCTTCTCTGTAACCTGAAAGGGACCTGCAAACTTGGGACTTAATTTCCATACATGACTTCCCCTTATAGAGAACTGTCTGTATGGCCTCATTTTTAAGTACACCCAATCACCCACATTAAAACTCCTTTCACTCCTGTTTTTTGTCAGTTAACTCCTTCATCCTTTGCTTTGATAAATCAAGATTGGTCTTGATTTTACTCATAGCTTCATTCCTGTTATTGAGTAACTCACCCACTCCTATTACAGTAGAGCTGCTTAAATCTCCCATAATTAAGGAGGGTGGCACATAGCCAACAAAGCCTGAAATGGGCTCATTCCAATAGCTGAATGGTGGGAGCTGTTATACCACCATTGAGCCAATCCCAACCATGAATGCCATTTCTTTGGTGAATGCCCACACATACACCTCAGATAGTTCTCTAAACACTGATTCACTCTCTCAATTTGCCCATCAGTTTGTGGATGATAAGCAGTGCTAAGCAGTTGCTTAACTCCAAGAAGCTTGAACAATTCTCTCCATAATAAACTAGTGAACACCTTATCTCTGTCACTTACAATGCTTAATGGCACCCCACGGTATTTGCACACATTATTGAGATACAGTTGAGCTACCTGCAGTGCAGTGAATGGATGAGCTAAGGACACAAAATGTGCAAATTTTGTGAACCTGTCTACACCCACCAATATAGTATCCCTTCCACCAGAAGTATGTAACTTCTCTATGAAATCCATGGTCACATGTTGACATGCTTGATCAGGCACTGGCAAGGGTTGTAAGAGACCATGAGTTTTTACATGCTCAGACTTGCATTGCTGACAGATCACACTTGCATGCATTGATTTCACCAACAATGCTCTACAGTTGTTGCCACTTCCCACATATAGCTTGTTCTTGCATCTTAACATGCCCCCCCCCCCTCTATATGACAACAAACTCAGATTATATGGCTCAGCTACAGAGTGAAGTATAGCTTCTTCAGCAACACTATCCCCCTCATAGATCTTCTCTAACTCCACTAACCATTGTGGCTGAGTACTAGAAATAGCATAATACTCAGTACTCTCATCATCAATGCCTCTTCTTGACAATGCACCAGCCACCTGATTTTCTGGTCCTCTCTTATACTCAATCACATACTCCAGACCAAGTAATTTAGTCATGTACTTATGCTGCACAGGAGTAGAAATTTTCTGATCCACCAAAAATTTTAAGCTCCTTTGACCAGTTCTGATAATAAATGGAGCATGTAACAGGTATGCTCTCCATTTTTCCACTGCAAGTAATATTGCTAGAAACTCCTTCTCATATATAGAGAGACCAAGATTTTTAGGTCCTAAAGCTTTTCTGACAAAAGCTAAAGGGTGGTTTTCCTGCATTAAAACTGCACCTAATCCTTCATAGCATGCATCAGTTTCAAGCACAAAAACTTTACTAAAATCAGGTAATTGTAATACAGGTACACTGCACATCATGTTGTTAAGCAACTCAAAGGTCTGCTGAGCCTCTACACTCCACTTAAACATCCCTTTCATGGTCAGATCTGTGAGAGGCTTGGCCTTGGCACCATATTTAGCACATAATTTTCTGTAGTATCCAATCATACCCAAAAATCCCCTGAGAGCTTTTAATGTAGTAGGAACTGGCCACTCCATAATACATTTGACCTTGTTAGGATCCACAACCACACCTTGTGCACTGATAATGTGACCCAAGTACTCCACATGATCAACTCCAAAAGCACACTTGCTTCTCTTAGCAAAAAGTGAGTGCAACTGCAACAACTCAAACACTTTATGCAGATGGTGTTTGTGCATAACCATGTCTTTACTATACACAAGAATATCATCAAAAAACACCAAAACAAACTCTCCAAGATGAGCTTTAAACACTGAATTCATCATGTTTTGAAATGTTACAGGGGCATTAGTAAGCCCAAATGGCATTACTTTGAATTCATAAAGCCCTGAACTAGTAACAAATGCAGTCTTCTCCACATCTGCAGGCTTCATTCTCACTTGATGATAACCAACCCTTAAGTCAATCTTAGAAAATACAGAAGCCCCACTTAATTCATCTAACAAGTCATCAATGAGATGTATGAGATAATTATCTCTCACATTTAGTGAATTAAGTCTCCTATAATCCACACAAAACCTCCAGCTCCCATCCTTCTTCTTTACAAGCAACACAGGACTAGAGAAAGGGCTGTGACTAGGCTGAATCACACCACTTTCCAACATTTCTTTCACCAATATCTCAATCTCCTGCCTTTGCATATATGGATATCTGTATGGTTGTTGCTTGAATGGCTCTACCCCTTCCTTTAGTTTAAACTCATGGTTACAATCTCTCATAGGAGGTAAAGATTTTGGAATTGTAAACACAGATTGAAACTTTTCCAACACATCCACCAACTTCCTATGATCTGCAGGTGGCTGTATCTTCTCCTCCACTGCACTAACCATACAGAAACAGCTAAAACAGGTTTTATGTTTCTTCTCAAACAACTTGTTCACTTTATTCCCTGACATCATTTTAATTGATACCCCCATATCAATACCAGTCATCATGAATTTTTCTCCCTTAGTGTTGAATGTAATAGTATGATCCTCATAATCCAACTCAATGGGACCCAACCTTCTTAAGAGATCAACCCCTAGTATCATATCATAACCTCCAAGTGGTAATATTCTCATTGTTGCAGCAAATAAGTGTCCTGCCATATCCCACTCTATCTTGGGACACTTAGAATTAAATTTAATATTACCACCACCTGCTATAGATACATTCAAAGGATTGATCACCTCAACTTCACATTTAAGCCTCATAGCAGCTGCAGGGTCCAAAAAACTATGGGTGCTCCCTGAATCTACTAGTATAACCAACTGGTTATTATTAACCTTCCCAGCCAACTTAATAGTTCCAGTAGGTACTTGACCCTTCAAGGCATGAAGTGACACTCCAAAATTATTGTCATCTTCACCACTCAACATAGTCACTTCCCTAATAGAACTACTACCGGCTCCATCATCATCCATAAGAATCACAAATAATTTCTTACACTGATGACCATAAGAGTATATTTCATCACAGTGAAAACATAAGCCCTTCTTCCTTCTTATATCCAACTCTTCCTTGCTCAGCCTCCTCACTGGCAGATTCTTCTCTTTATACTCAGGTTTTCCCCTGCTCTCTTCAGACCTGACTTCCTTCTGCCAAGGCACCACTAATCTAGGAGCTAACTTGGGCATTTTCTGCATAGACTCCAACATAACCTCTTGTTTTCTAGACATTAAGTAAGCTTGCTCAAGTGTATGAGGACAAGAGTTCCACCATATGCCTAATTTCCTCTTTTCACCCACTATAGAAACTTCTCATGAAGTAAAACTCATCCAAATGTTTATCTCTCTGCAGCATAAACATCCTTAATTCAGCAAACTTATCAATGCACTTCTCAGCAGTACTAACCTGTTTCAACTTATTAAACTCCCCCATCACATCATCACTTCGAGCCAATGTGAATCGAGCAACACTACAAGAATAACCAGATTTAGGGACAGATGAATCCGTCCCTACCTTAGGGATGAATCGGCGGATTTAGGGACGGATAGGCGAATTCGTCCCTAGTACGTCTCTAGTCCGTCCCTAAATAGGGACGGATTATGGTATCCTTCCCTGTTTTAGGGACGGATATTTTATCCGTCCCTAAAACAGTTGGCCAAGAAAAAAAAAAGAAAAAAAATGAAAAAAGGGGGGTCAGCGACGGATAGATATTCGTCCCTAAATAGGGACGGATAACTATTCGTCCCTAGAACTGGTATACAGAAAGAAAAGCAGCGGGCAGATCTCCCCATTTGCTCACTGCTTTTCTTTCTTCCTCCTCTCTTCTCAAATTCGCCACTTGCCATTTCCGGCCAAATCTCGACGATTCCGGCCAATCTTGTACTCGTTTCGAAGCTCGTGGGACAAGGAGCTCGGGTTGTGCATCAATTTCAACTTTCATCCGCTATTTTCTCCGGAATTGAAGGTATTTTGGCTAAAACCCTTACTTTTTAAAATTTGGGAATTTTATTAATTTCGACTAGTTTGATCAATTGTATGTTGATAGGAAGTATGTAGTAGATAATTTAGCTTATATTACGTATTGGGTTAGCTTTGAGATGTACAATTGATATATTTATTTTGAAATAGGATTGCTAGTATGATGTTAGTATGATTGTAAGTATGTAGGGTATTTACTTAGTTATTTTCATATACGTACTAGGATTATGAAGATTTAATTGTGTGTTTGGAGACAATTTGGTGATTTTGGTGATTTTAATATAATTTTGGAGTATTAACATAAAAACAGTTACTAATATTTTCATCTACAATTTGTAATGTTAATAGAT
This sequence comes from Plantago major, assembly GCA_026545765.1. Taxonomy (NCBI): domain Eukaryota; kingdom Viridiplantae; phylum Streptophyta; class Magnoliopsida; order Lamiales; family Plantaginaceae; genus Plantago; species Plantago major. Next base: position 89,868,425 of record CM048842.1, read on the forward strand.
ATATGGAAGTTTAACTAATAGAAAATTGAATTGTAATCGTAAAATGCATGTAATTCATTACCAATTGTTAACGTATCCTAATTAAAAATGTAATGAAACTAAATACGTAATGGTATACATGTTATAAATCTAATAAATTGAGACGCAGGTTGACTGAGGTGCGAGATGGTACGGGCAGCTCCAACATTATTATGGGTCGCGGGCTGTTGTTACAGACCGCCAGATATCGGTTAGTATATATGTTATTTATGACTTGGAATATGATTTGTACATATGTTTTTTGCTTTCATTTCTAACAACTTACTACTTGTTTGCGTGTTCTTCAGCTCCATGCCGGGGAGCCCACTACTGCTCTTCACCACTTCAAGAAGGCAAAAATGAAGAATGGCATCTGGGCTGATCCTAGGGCCGAGCTAATTGGGGTACATTTCTTTGTTAAGGTTCACATTTGCATTTGTGTATATTATATATCGAGCGTATCTTCCTAAAACTGTATCTCATTTCGTATGCACTACACTATTGCAGACTGAGGTGGAGCAAATCATGGAGGAGAGGATGATCGATGGTCATGAGCTCACAATTCGAGAGCAAGACCAGATATTCTTCCAAGTCAACCCGATGGACGCTGAGGGTCGAGTGTATGGGATCGGCAGTTTGGGCCCTGCATTGACGGGTGGTAGCTTCTCGGTGTCTCAGGCATCCTCATCACGTGGAAATTTCTACACACAAGAGCAGGTGAATGAGCTGATGAATCATGTCAAGCAAACGATCGATCAACTGCTAGAGAATCAAGATCGTATCACTCGTCGAATGGATGAGATGGCACAACATATGTTCGGTGCGAACCAACAACCACCGCCTCCTCCCGGTTCTTAGATGCTCATGTACTTATGTTGTTCTAGCTACATACTTTCACACTATCTCATCTTGTTCGGATATTTAGTCTTTTGTTCGGATATTTTATCGAATCTCTAATTTAATTAATGCAATTTTATCACTTTCGGGTATATTATCTACGACTATATTGAGTGTAAAACAAGTGAAATGTGAAAAATAGGAAAAAATAAAAAATTGAAAAAATGCAGTTTAGAGACGGATAAAATATTCGTCCCTATTTGGTTAGAGACGCCCGTTTTAAGGACGGGCGTCTCTATCCGTCCCTAACGGATTAGGGATGAACCCGGGGGGGGAGGGGGGGCACAAGGATCCGACGAGTCCGAGATGGAAGACGAAGGTGCCCAAATGGGATCCTTGCACTTGCTCAATGCCCTCAAGGCAAATGTCGAGCCAATCAAGGGGCCAAGAAGGGCGTCTATGTTTGTGGATGCCTTGATTGAGGGGAAGAAAGTAAAGGCGCTTGTTGATACGGGAGCAACCCACAACTACATGCGGGAGAAAGTAGCAAGGGCCTTGAAGTTGGCTATCTCACCAAGCCAAGGGTCAATGAAGTCCGTGAACACAGCTCCGAAGAAGGTATGCGGGCGAGCCAAAAGAGTTGGGGTGTGCATCGGAGACTGGCAAGGGGAAATCTCATTCACCGTAGTTCCCATGGATGACTATGAGGCAGTCTTGGGACTACGATGGTTTGATCAGGTTCGGGCTTTCATTGCTCCTTTTTCTGATTCACTAATCATTTTGGATCATGAGAAGACTAGGGCCATTCCAGCTAGGAGGGAAGAAAGGGGCACGAGTATGCTCTCGGCCATGCAAGTCAATCGGGGACTCAAAAGCGGGGAAGGGACATTTGCGGCATTTGTCTTACCCGATGGCGAGGAGGAGCCCAAAGGAGAAGGCATGGTCCCCCAAGAGGTCCGGGTGGTACTAGAAGAATTCAAGGATGTAATGCCTAATGAGCTCCCAAAGAGGTTACCACCGCGGAGGGATGTGGATCACAAGATCGAGTTGGTGACCGAGTCTATGCCACCATCCCGCACGCCCTACCGGATGGCTCCGCCCGAGCTAAAGGAGTTACAAAGGCAATTGAAGGAGTTGTTGGATGCTGGGATGATTCAACCCTCTAAATCCCCTTATGGTACTCTGGTATTGTTCCAAAAGAAGCATGATGGGTCACTACGGATGTGTGTGGACTACCGGGCACTTAACAAGTTGACCGTCCGGAACAAGTACCCAATCCACTCATTGGGGAATTGTTCGACCAACTTGGAGGAGCCAAGTGGTTTTCCAAAATAGACTTCCAGTCGGGATATTGGCAAGTCCAGATTGCAGAGGGAGACGAGCCAAAGACCGCCATGGTCACAAGGTATGGGTCATATGAGTTCCTTGTTATGCCATTTGGTCTTACAAATGCACCTGTTACGTTTTGCACTTTGATGAATAAGGTGTTTCACCCATACCTAGATAAGTTTGTGGTAGTCTATCTTGATGATATTGTGGTGTACTCACCCACATTGGAAGACCATGTGGAACATCTTCGGTTGGTGTTTCAGGCATTGCGGGAGAACGAGCTATATGCAAAGTTGGAGAAGTGCTCGTTCGCCCAGAACGAAGTGTCCTTCCTTGGCCATCACATAAAGATGGGGAAAATTATGATGGATAAGGCCAAGGTAAGGGCTATTCAAGATCGTAAAGTCCCGAAGGATGTGTCCCAGTTACGTTCATTCTTGGGGTTGATCAACTACTATCGGAAGTTCATCTAGGGGTACTCCAAGATTGCCGCGCCACTGACGGACCTCTTGAAGAAGAACCATACATGGGCATGGGACAAGACGTGCCAAGAGGCCTTTGAGCGACTCAAGGCCGCAGTAATGGAGGAGTCGGTCCTTGCCATACCAGATCATGCCAAGGAGTACGAGGTCCAAACAGATGCATCCGACTTTGCTATTGGAGGGGTGTTGATGCAAGATGGACACCCGATAGCTTATGAGAGCCGGAAGCTGAATGACACGGAAAGGTGATACACGGTACATGAGAAGTAAATGACCGCGATCGTGCATTGTCTACGTACATGGAGGCACTACCTTCTCGGGAGTAGATTTGTGGTCCGAACGGACAATGTTGCCACAAGTTACTTCCAAACCCAAAAGAAACTCACACCAAAGCAGGCACGGTGGCAGGAGTTTCTAGTAGAGTTCGACTACACATTGGAGTACAAGCCGGGGGTTACAAATCGTGAAGCCGATGCTCTAAGTCGGAGGGCGGATCTTGTTGCCATTAGCCAACCCAAGACCAACCTCAAGGAACACATACAGGAAGGCTTAGAAAAGGATCCCGTGGCCCAAAACATAAGGGAGCTGGCACGGGAAGGGAAGACGCGGAGATTCTGGATCCGAGACGAGTTGTTGTTCACCAAAGTAGATCGGTTGTTTGTGCCCAAGTGGGGGAGTCTAAGGCGGGACATTTTGAAGGAATGTCACGACTCGCAGTGGGCAGGACATCCGGGGATACATCGCACCATGGCATTGATGGAGGACTCCTATTATTGGCACATGTTTGGTTTGCCAACAAGACAAGATTGAACAACAACAGCCAGCCGGATTGCTCCAACCTCTACTGGTGCCAGAACATCCATTTGAGAGCATCTCAATGGATTTTATCACGTGTTTGCCAAAGTCGGAGGGATATGGGACCATTATTGTGGTCGTTTATAGGTTCTCGAAGTATGGTACCTTCATCCCGGCACCATCCGACGTCACAGCCTTGGACACGGCCAAGTTATTCTTGAAGCATGCCAAAGACGATCGTGAGCGACCGTGATCCACGGTTCACTGGGAAGTTTTGGTCCGAGTTGTTCAAGTTGTTGGGCTCCAACTTGGCATTCTCGACCAGTTTCCACCCACAAACTGATGGGCAGACCCAGTGGGTCAATGCATTGCTGGAGCTATATCTTCGCCACTACGTGAGTGCTAATCAGAAGGATTGGGCGAAGCTTTTGGACACCGCTCAGTTCTCATGCAATTTGCAGAGGAGTGAATCTACGGGGAGGAGTCCTTTCGAGTTAGCTATCGGAAGACAGCCTATGACTCCTCATAACATAGCAACGGGGTACTCGGGACATAGCCCATCTGCGTATACTTTTGCCAAATCCTTGCAGGAGGAGGCCGATCTAGCACGGGCATCTTTGGACATGGCCGCTAAGAAAATGAAGAAGTGGGCAGACCTCAAGAGGCGCGCGGTGGAGTTCAAAGAAGGTGACCAAGTTATGGTGAAGTTGCTTCCCCAACAATTCAAGTCATTACGGTCCGTGCATAAGGCACTGATTCAGAGGTACGAAGGGCCGTTCCCGATCGAAAAGCGAGTGGGGAATGTTTCATATCGCTTGGAGCTACCGCGGAAGCTTAAGATTCATCCGGTCTTCCATGTGAGCCAACTCAAACCTTATCACGAAGACAAGGAGAATCCGGAGAGGGGACAATCAAGTCGACAACCCACGGCTGTCGTCACATCCTTCGACAAGGATGTAGAAGAGATCATCTCCCACCGAGAGATTCGAAGGAGAGGAGTGCTGCCCTACATAGAATACTTCGTTCGATGGAAGGGACTACGCGATGCCGAGAGTAGCTGTGAGCATGAAGATCATTTGTGGCAATTTGGGCATATGATCAACGAGTATCGAGCTAAGGTCGAGCCGAGGACGGCAACGACTTAGGTGGGGGAGAATGTCATGGCCCAATTCTCTTGCGGTCCAAGCCAACATTTCCAAGACCCAAGTCCATGGAGGGTTCTCTAGAATATTCCCAAGTCCATAGAGGAGTAACATTCTCTAGAATGTTCTTGTATATAGTAGAAGCATAGAAGCTTGTAGATAAGAGAAGCTTGTAGAAGTATCTAGGTCATAGATCAACCTAGAAGGATCTCCACCATTCCTAAGGGAGGTGGTTGTGTATATATAGGCCTTTGGCCATTCCATTTGGATCCACCAAGCAAATACAAGCAATCAAGCATTCTTGCAAACTTTCTAGCTTTCTACACTACTCTTCTTACACACTTAGCACTTTGGTTGGAAGGCTTACTAGCTAGTCTCGAGGCGAACTAGTCTAGTGCCGCACGGGTCAAGGAGTCCTTACGAATCAAAGATAGCTTTCTACACTACTCTTCTTACACACTTAGCACTTTGGTTGGAAGGCTTACTAGCTAGTCTCGAGGCGAACTAGTCTAGTGACGCACGGGTCAAGGAGTTCTTACGAATCAAAGTTTCACCCCGTATCCATCCCTAAACCCGGATTTTTTTGTAGTGCAATAAACAACTCAACAAACATATGCCATCTCATATCAACACCCTCAATATGATCCAGGAACCATTACTCAGCTGGTCCATCCAAATGCATACCAGCAAACAATATTCTATCACAATCCTTCATTGGATTAAGCAGAAAAATACTTAGTACATGTTGGTCCAGATAACGGCAAAGTAAAAGACTAGAGGGGGGGGTGTGAATAGTCTTTTTCAAACTTTTGTCGATAAACACTATTTCTCAGATATCTGTGAAGATATCTGATACTTAGATTCAGAGCGCGGAAGACTTAATAAAGATAAGCGTAGAAACAGTTAAAGTGTGTGTGTGTGTTGCTGAAATGTAAACACTGAAAGTAAATGACACAGCAAGTATAGTGGTATCTGGAGGTGGCGTAATCCTCCAACTAATCCACTTCGGTCTACCTGAGACCTAGAATTCACTAGAACAGATAATTGAGTTAACCTTACAAAAATCCTATTCTAAGATTCCTTTAAACAAATGGTTCCCAACCAAATGTTCCCCCTGAGTTGTTCCCGGCTTCTTCAGCCTAGTACTTCCTATACTCAGAAACCTTTGAGTTATTCCCTAGCTTCCCAAGCTAAGTACTTCATATACTCAGTAACCTTGGAGTTGTTCCTTAGTTTTCCCAAATCAAGTACTTCCTGTACTCCGTTAACTTTGGAGTTATTCCCTGATTTTCCCAAAATCAAGTACTTCCTCTACTCCCGTTAACCTCTGGAGTTATTCCCTGATTTAACTAAGTACTTCCTGTACTCCACGCCAGTTATGGTGTTGGTTTTGGTTTGAGTTTGTCAGATGAGATTCTTGTATTAACTTTTCAGTTAATCAGAATTCTCAGTGAACCAAGTATACTTAATACACTTTTCAGCGTATGGTATATTGTTCAATTTACTGACCCAAGTCTTATGATATCTGTTTAAGAGAATGAATCTCAGATGGTTGATCTTTTGATTCAACTCTTTCACATATAGCTTTGCTTGTTTAGGATCAGGACACTTAGAACTTGAATCCTACTTAAGTATCAGAGGCTTTGGTCGCAACAGAAAAGCTTGAGGATAAGTAGTTTGTTTGAGAGAGTATATCAGAATATAAGATATCTGAGGTTCTGTGATCAGTTCTGTGTTGTGTTCTGTGTGTGTTCTCAAACAGTCTAAGTGTTGATATTTATAGATGAATTTGAAAGCCGTTGAATGGTATCCGTTAGGCTCAAATTCAAACTATTTGATATATGTGTATAGTACTGTAGCGGGCTTTGTCTTCTTCTTCAGAAACAGCCGTTGCTTTTGTTCAGACATCTCTGTCCGTGCATTAAATGCATTGTACTATACTTTGTCCTGTAGTGTCAACGGAACTATGCTTTGTAATAGAGATTCCTTTGTTCAGATATCTCTGATTCTTTAGCACATCCTTATCTTCATTCTTCAGATACCACGTGTATTGCAAACAACTTTGTTTACAATATATATTTCTTTTTCAGAAATGTGGTTAAGGCTCAAGGTATCTGAGTGTAGATATCTGTGGACACTTTCCTTGCTTTCAGTTTGACCTTTTAATCCTCAGATATCTCTAGCGACACAGTTTTGCTTAAAACTCTTTGTCTTCAGATATCTGATGAAGGTTTCTGAAAAGCTGTTTTCAGTAATCTTGTGCAGTTTCTTCAAGTCTTCAAAGTTGTTGATCTTCTGCAGCTTGGATGTCTTCTTCTTGGTCTTCTCTTCATAAAATAAAGATTACATTTTAAAGGCCTAACATCCTATACAAGAATTACTAAACTATCATACTAAGTGGGTTTCCTCTTTTACAATGTTCAAGTGAACCAAGAGTACTAGTCACCTTTCTGAGACTAAGATAGGTCATCATGTTGCTGATCAAAACTTATCTAACAAATTTCCTAACAAATTTCCCCCTTTTTGATCAGTCAACGATGACTATCTGTCCTATTACAAATCTGGGAGTGTGAACAATCCATCACTTAATTATTTCTTATGATTTTCAGGTCATTTTAATTAAGTGCAGAAAGTAAACATCAACCAAATCACAAGGTGTGATCTTTGCTGACAAGTTATCTTTTATAGCATAATATCTGAGAGTAAGTTCATCAGATAAATTACAATGAGAATTACAGATAACTTTAATCATAAAACGTTTAAGCTCAGTCAGCAAAAATACAAAAACTTACATAGTTAATTAGGACAACAGGAGTAACCAAGCTCCAAGTGACATCCTAATTACTAGTCTTCAAGTCTTCAGTTTCTTCAAATCTTCAGTATCTCTGTGGATTAGTCTGCAAACTTCCTATCTCCAAACCTTTTGATGTCATCAGAATAATCATACAGAAGAGTTCTGACAAGCATCTCTGTGTCTCTGGCAAATCCACAGACTTCTTTGTAGGTCTTGGTAGGATTTTTCTTGACAAAGTGCTTAACCCACAGATACTTTCCCCACTTCCAGGCATGCTCTATTCTGATATCTGAGAGTTTGAAATAATCGTAGATAATCCTCAGATATCTGATGTCACCCTTGTATTGATCTTCTGTCAGATAGAACGATTCGTAGGGTTCCACAGCAAGTTTTGCTCTTGTGCCTGTTCCAGTGATATTCAGAATTCTGTGCACATCATCTGGCTTTCCATATGGACATTCATCAGAGAGGTCCTTCTTCATGGCTTCAGTTCTCTTGACAACTTCAAAATCCAACCATGCCTTGATGTGATTGGGGTTGATCAAGATTGGCTTGTCTTTTCTCCATGCCATGAGTTGTTTATGGATGGGTTCTGGAAATCTTGAATTTAGAAGTAAATGTTTCAGTTCCAGAATCCAGTAGCCATTCTTCTGATTTATGCATCTGTAGACAGAGGAACTGTTGTCATACTTTATATACTCAATCTTGGCTTCTTCTGGCCTGAGTGAAAGTTGACTTTGTTTCTGTTTAGCTCTTAATCTGTTCCTTCTCTGTCTAGAATTCTCCTTGGGGTTGTTTGAAGAATCACCACCCTGGATAGACTTGGTATTTCCAGAGGGTGTTTTAGCTACTATTGGCTTTGCAGCTATGGGCTCAGTTAGGCTTTCCAATTTCCTTTTTCTGTGAAGAGGAGCTTCATCTTCATCAGATGTTTCATCATCATCAAGAGTAGTTCTTGTGAGAGGTTTACAGCCTTCTTCATTGCCCTGGGGTTTGATTATTTGTCCTTCTTCTTCTTCTTCTTCAGAAGAGATATCAACCCCTTTGACTTGTCTTCTCCTTGGAGCCTTGGTACTCCTTGGAGGTTTCTGTGCCCTTGCCCTTGTTATCATTGAAGTGCCTTCAGTGGGTTTCTGGGAAGGTTCTTGTATTCTGAGTGGTATCTGGGAAGTCTTTGATCTACTTCCTTTCTGAGTACCAGCTTCAGATTTCTTTTTGATTTCTGCTCCTTCTTCCCATTCCCCCTGACTTTGAGGTCCAGGTCCAGATTTGTATTTCCTTTCCCCCTTAGTCATTGTTGGCTGACTCAATCTCATGAAGGAATCAGAGAGAGAGTCAAAGTGCCCTTGCAGATAATTGTAGGCAGTTACCAACGTCTGAAGTTCGGCTTTAAGCTCCTGATTCTGTTTGATAAGACCATTGTCCTTATCAGTGAGCTCTGCCAGTGGGCCTAATATGGCATCTGCTTTTCCAGCAGTGTAACTTGCCTCTTGGAGAGCTTTTTCAGCTAGAGACGCATCATCATCCCTCATCATTCCCAGATCCTTCTGAGCAATGACAATACTTGTAGTTCTCTGAGTGAAGAGCTCAGTGAACTTTTGATTCGAGATGGAATGAGGCAAGTACTTCTTGGTTTTGAAGAGTTAACTCCTTTTTCAGTTGAGCCAGAACTTGGTATCTGTTCATGTACTCATTGGAGTGAATGTTTGGCAGCTTGGTGAAGATCTGAGGAGCAATTAGCTTCCTTTTCAAGTGTGAAACCGCCAGATGTTCATTGCGGTGTTCTGCCAACATTTTGTCTTCTTCATCATCTGAGTTGTCCACCCAGTGATCTTCATCCTCTTGGACATTTTCATCAATCGTATCAAGTCCAGCAACCATCTCAGAGATTGGTTTCTTCCCTTTCTGGGAGGAGGATGGGACATTCTTTGAAGTTGATGCAGCCTTAGCATCTTGCTTGATATCAGATACTTCTTCAGTATCAAGTTCTTTATGAAGTGCAGTTACAGCATCCTTTAGCTCTTTGATCTCAGAGTAAGCAATCATCTCTTTCAGATATTGATCTTCTAGGTGCTCTAGCTTGTCTCTGGATTTAGCTATCTGATCTTCCAGTTGAAGATGGAGCTGTTGTTCTTCTTCCAACAATTGTCTAAGTTGAGCAGTTCTATCTTGAGTGTTCAAGATCTTCTGATTGATTTCGGTAGAATGCTCAACTACTTGTGCAGTAGTATCTGGATGTTGGTGAGAAGAAGAAGGATGAGTAGATTTCTGAGGAGATGGAGACGGAGATTTCTGTGTTTGCCTCTCAGTTTGCTTTGCAGTAGATGAGGGATTTTGTTTCTGTGAAATTCCTCCGGTCCCTGGTGCAGGGGCATCATCATCATCCTTTTTATCATCATCCTTGTGATGGTCAGTGGGAGGTTCAAAGTCATTCTCGTTTATTTCTTCCTCCTCGTCGTCTTCAGACACAAGATTGATCACATCAGGTAAAGTGATCTTCTGCCCATTTACTTCTTCTTGTTCAGAAGGTAAGAATTGCAGAGTTTGGGGCAGAACTGGCTTGAATGCCATTTGTAATCTTGTCTGACCATCCGCCTGTTCAAAGGCTTGCAGCAAGTTGTGTGCCACTTCTCTGGAAAAGTCCTTATGTAGCAGTGTCGCAACTGAGTACTGTTCCGTAGGAAACATTGCTTGGACATAGGTTTCCAGGTCAAGTGCTCGTGCTCGTCTTGTAGGTTGATCAGTGATTCTCAATATTTCAGAGAGATCAGAGCACCTTAACCTCTGCCATTTTTTGAAGCATTGAACATGCTTGGGCAGGGTGTGAGCCTTGAAGAAGTGTAGAAGGTCCATTTTGTCATCAATGGGTACCTGTTTTGCACCTGTTTGAGCCTGAAAGAAAGAGCTTTGAATGAGTTTCAAAACTTGAGGTGATATCTGAGTGGTAGTGTAGTTTGGTTTCTGAGTTACCTGAGTAAGTACTGCAGGCTCAGAGACTTGAACTACTGAGACAATAGGTGTCGCAGAAATCTTGATGTGAGGTGGAGACTTTGAAGTCTGATCCTCATCAACCTTTCTTTCTTTATCCTGAGAGACAGACAATGCTTATTAGGAAACAATTTTTGAAAGAAGATGTGCATGATTATGCTTAATGAAATATGAGTTTTGCTGCTTACTTCCTTAAATGGAAGCTCAGATTCAATTTTCTCAGAGACTTGTTTAGTCTCTGGATTTCTTTCAGGTGATGTAGCCTTGGGGGCTTCATCAGTTTCCTTTGATGCAGGGGGGGTCGCAACTGTATCCCCATGCATTTCTACTTCTGTTTGATCCTGTGAGTAGAAAGTATTGCATTGATTAGAAGAGATAAGATGTAGCCCATGATACAGAATACTTGACACTTGAATTGTCATATACCTTCAATTTAGAAGGCTCAGTGTTGTATTCTTCAGAGACTTTGTTGGTCTCTGGGTTTGGCTCTGGCATTTCTGCCTTATCTTCTTCCATCTCAGTTGGAGCCTGTTAGAAACATTTCGAGAATTAGCTTGTAAGCATTTGTACTGAAAAGATACTTCTTCTTTAGAATCATTTACCTGTGGCACAGGCTCAGATGTCTTAAGAGATGAGGTTGAAGGAACCTCTTTTTCAGTATCTGAGGCAAGCTTTTCAGCTTCCTTTGGATTCAGCGTTTCTAACTCAGCCTGTAACAAAGAAATTCTTATGATTAACAAGATTGATAAGTATATAAGGAGTTTTCACAAGATGAGAGTTAAACCAATCATATACCTGAGAAGTTTCAGGCTGAATGGTCTCTAGAACTCGTGACCTCTCTATACATTGGTCGTCTTGTTCCAGTGTAATTTCTTTGAATGAAGTTTCTGGTACTTCACACCTTTCCTGAGTTTGCAACTCAGTTGCCTCCCCTGGTTGATCTTTCTGAGTAGGAGTCTCAGTTTGATCCCTCTCACCGAGTTGGGGAACCTGCTCTCTTGCAGGATTTTCTTCAGCTTGGTGAAATGTCTGAAGATCGAAATGTAGTTCGTCTACCATTTCGTCAACCGTTTGTGGCTGTTGTGGTTGTTGTCGTTGCGGTTGTTGTGGTTGTCTGGAAGCAGAAGATTGAGCAGAGGGGTGTTCTTCCAGACTTTTAGACATGGCTTTTCCATCCTCATCAGCCAGTACTAAATTACCACTCATCAGGGCTTCTTGAAGTTGAGCATAAGAAACATTCCCTGATGATGTAGTTACACCAACAACCTTTGTTATAGGTCCAGCAACCTGTGGTGTAGGTTCTTTTTCAGATACCTTATCACCAGTTACTTGTTCAGTAACCTTAGCCCTTTTAGCTCTCTGTACGACCTGAGAGATAACTAGTTGATCAGATTCATCATCAGAGCTCTCATCAACATTGGGAACTGATTGGTCCATTACACCTGCTATTTCAGCAGTTGGGGCTTGGTGCTGTTCACCTATCTTGGCAGCATTTATCAGTTCATCTGCAGTGCTGGCAGATATCTAGGAATTGACAACCTCAATGGGTGTGTCTTCTGTTTTGCCAGCAGACTTCTTTCTTGAAGTTCTGGGCTTCTTGGTCGCAACCTTATCCTCAGATATCTTTTCAGACTTACGCTTCTTTGAACCTTTCTGAGACCCAGCAACCTTCTTCATCATGTTTGTATGCTCATACTTGTAGAGCAGATTGCTGTTGGCTATATCAGCCGTCTCTCTGAGCTTTATGCCAAGCTTTTCCAGCAAATAGCATATTTTTAGACCATAGTTTACTGTGGCCTTAGGCTCAGCTAGTCCATTTGCAAGCTTAGGTTCGAAGCTTTGTACCTTCTTCACAAATTTCATGAAAGCGTACTTTCCCCAGTTGAAGGGGTTTTCCAGCTTTTGAAGATTCAGTATGAACATCATCATCCATCGTTCTAGGCTTATTTGGTCAGCGCCTCCCTGTAGACCGTCAAAGCATCTGTGAAGGATACATGCCAACACATCCCAGTGAACCATCAGATGTCTGGTTCGGATGTCAGCAAGTTTGAACTCAGTGGGTGTATCTGATTTTTCAAGATTACACACGTCACTGTAAAGTTGTTTAACACCTTCAAGGAGATCATCATCCTTGGTGTTAATCTCAGAATCCTTTCCAAGATTCTGGAGTTCAAATAACTTGCAGAAACTCTTCAAGTCCAAAAGGATTTCCTTTCCTTGGACTGAAGTTTTGATAGACACTTGTTCAGTGCCATCAAGAACACAGGAAATTATCCTGGAGTTGTTGTAGAATTCCAACACATCAAGTGAGGAAATTCCACTTGGACGAGCAGATAGAAAGCCCTTGAGTTTTGCCTTTTCAAGCATGTCAAGTATCAGCTTTCTGTCGGCTTGATTTTCAATCACCGCCGTAAGGTACTCCTCAACCATGGCACCACCCCAAATCATCCTGTGATTTGAAGTCCAGTGGTCAGGATTGAAATCTCCAGCTAGTCGGTTGTTAATAATAACCAACTCTGGTGCTTGCTTTTCAGCAGTACCAGTGGAAGATTGGGATTTCTGGGTAGAGGTTTTCTTGGGAGCCATCTCTTTATATAGTGTAGGGATTTGAAACTTGTGTTTGAAAGAGATTCGCTTGAGTGATTCTTTTCAGAAAAACTTAATCAAGATTTGCAAAGATTTGCAGAGGATCAGGAGAAGGTTTTTGCTGTTTTGATGCAAGTTGAAATATCGGATTAGGCAAGAGTGATTTTCTTTGCCAAAATCCTTTATATATAGCAAGTGAATTTCAACAGACAAATACATACAAATTCGTTTTGTATACGTATCTGTGACTTGCAAGCAGGCGTGAGCAAAAGCAGTTTCGGCATTAAATGCAGAGAGGGCTTTTTCGTTATTTCACCAGTCCACTATTTACTGCGAAAAGTTTTTAGCCGTTCAGATCAAAGCGCTTTAACTCATCAATGGTTCCGATTGCTTCTACAGCAATGATTCATAATTGACAATTGTAATTGTGCCCATTTATGAATTTTGGCTATTAGCTATCTGAATCACATTTTTGTTTGACCAAACACACTGTTTGCATCTGATTCTGTCTTTGTCCTTAGGATTTTTCAGAGTTTTTCACAAAGATAGAAATAGTGCATGTTTCAAGAGAGTAGTTGACTACAGATAGTTGTACTATTCTCCTTAGTGTTGTTTCCATAAATGTAGTAATTCAGATATCTGAGTTCCCGTCTCAGTGATCTGTAACGCCTTTCTTTTTGCTCTTTAGCCTTTTTCTGGATTTCTATTCCAGATATCTCCTTTCTGGATTCCCGTTTCAGATACCTCTTTTCCCTTTTCTGGATTCCCGTTCCAGATATCTGAACTTTTTCAGTTCAAAGGTAGTTCTATTAGTCCAAGACTGTGTCTTAAGGCTAAGAATCTACTTTCTTGTAGGGGCTTAGTAAAGATATCTGCAAGTTGGTCTTCAGTGCCAATCTTGAGTATCTCTATATTGCCTTTTTCAACATGATCTCTAATGAAGTGGTGTCTAACATCAATGTGCTTTGTTCTGGCATGAAACTTGGGATTTTGAGTAATTGCTATAGCACTTGTGTTGTCACAGAAAATTGGAGTTTTCTCTTCATTGAGTCCATAGTCTCTAAGTTGTTGTTGAATCCACAAAATTTGTGTTGCACAACAACCAACAGCAATGTATTCAGCCTCTGTGGTAGAAGTTGCAATTGAGTTTTGCTTCTTGCTAAACCATGAGATAAGTCTAGTGCCCAGAAACTGACATGTTCCTGATGTACTTTTCCTATCAAGCATTGATCCAGCATAATCAGCATCTGAATATCCAGCTAAACTCAATCCACTTTCTTTGGGATACCACAGTCCTACATCAACTGTACCTTTCACATACCTTAATATTTTCATAGCAATGTTGTAGTGTGTTTGCATTGGATTTGTCTGGAATCTAGCACACACTCCAACAGCATATTGAATATCAGGTCTACTTGCGATGAGTAGTAGTGAACCTATCAATTTCCTATACTTGTGTTCTTCGACACTCTTATCTGATTCAGTATAGGTCATTTTGGTTCCAATGCTCATAGGTATCTTAGCAGTCTTTTCAGAAGGCTTTAGATTGAACTTCGTGAGCATATCCTTCGCATACTTTGTTTGACTGATGAATATTCCATCATTGAGTTGCTTGACTTGCAATCCTAGGAAGTAATTCATTTCTCCCATCATGCTCATCTCAAACTTGTTTTTCATGAGATTTGCAAAGTCATCACAAAGTTGCTTGTCCTTAGATCCAAATATAATGTCATCAACATATACTTGAACTAAGAGTAGTTTCCCGTCGTGATTCAAGGTAAATAGAGTTTTATCAACTTCACCTTTCTTGAAACCACTTTCCAGAAGATATTTGGCCAACGTGTCATACCACGCTCTGGGAGCCTGTTTCAGTCCATATAGAGCTTTCTGTAGTTTATAGACCATTCTATTTTCTGAGGAAACTTCAAAGCCAGGTGGTTGCTCAACATAGACTTCCTCAGCAAGTTCACCATTTAAGAATGCACTTTTGACATCCATCTGATAAACCTTAAAATCTTTATGAGCTGCAAAGGCTAGAAAGAGTCTAATTGCATCCAATCTGGCAACTGGTGCATATGACTCATCAAAGTCTAGGCCTTCAGTCTGGGTAAATCCCTTGGCAACCAACCTTGCTTTGTTTCTGGTTATTTCACCAGATTCATTCATTTTGTTTCTGAAAACCCATTTAGTTCCAATCACAGATATTCCTTCAATAAATGGAACTAGTTTCCAGACTTTGTTTCTCTCAAATTGATCCAATTCTTCTTGCATCGCAGATCGATCTTGGTCTCTTAATGCTTCTTCAATGGTTTTTGGTTCAATATCTGAGATAAAACATCCAAAGAGAGAATTAGCATTTTCAGCAATTGCTCTCCTAGTCCTAACTCCTTGATTAATTGGTCCAATTACATCTTTTGCAGGATGATCTTTGATCCATTTTATCATAGGCTTAGTGCTAGTAGGATCAATACCAATGTGATCTGAATGTGAATCACTATGGTTTTGATTTGATACTTTTTCAGTATCTAAGATATCTGACATGTGAGAAATGTCATTGATATCTGACACTTTTTCAGTGTTAGAGATATCTGGGACTTGTATTTCTGCAGTCTTATTTTCAGATACCTCTTCATGATGAAGGCTCTCAGTAGCCTGTTCCATTTCTGGAAGTTTCTTAGGAAATTCTTCATCATGTCTGTGAGTCATCTGGTTGTTACTAGGCATCTCATGCTTTTCTACGTCAGAGTCATCCTCACTTTCCACAATAAGGTTTCTCCTATCTGAGGGTTCTTTTTCAGAATCCTTTATCATCAGTTCTTTGAACTTATCTGAGATTTCATTAGTAGGGGGTATTTTCTTGCTTCCTTCATAGAATACAACATGAACTGATTCCTCAATCTTCTTTGTTCTTTTGTTGTAGATTCTGTAAGCTTTACTATTCATCGAATAGCCAAGAAATACACCTTCGTCTGCCTTTGGTTGAAATGTTCTCAGATATTCTTTTCCATTATTGAGAACAAAACATTTACAACCAAATACTCTCAGATGTTTGATATTGGGGGGTCTACCAACCAAGATTTCATAGGGGGTCTTGTCATGGTGTTTGTTTATCAAGCATCATTACGAGTATAGCAAGTGTTCTGACTTCAACCCAATAAACTTCACTTATTTCAATTGTCATTAACATTGTTCTTTGACTTCTTTAAGGGTTCTGTTTTTCCTTTCTGCAACACCATTTTGTTGAGGTGTTCTTACAGAAGAAAGTTGGTGTTGTATACCTTTGCAAGTACAAAACTCCTTTATGTACTGATTTACAAACTCAGTACCATGATCTGTTCTGATTGCAGATACCTTGTCATTATTCATGACTTCGAGCTTTTTCAGCAAGTTTGGTATCTCCACCCTGGCATCAGATTTGTGTTTAAGAAAAATAACCCAAGTGAATCTTGAGAAATCATCTACAACTACCAGACCATATTTCTTTCCTGCGTAACTAGTTACAGATGATTCAAAGAGATCCATGTGTAATAGTTGCAGTGGTCTAACACTAGAGTGTCTGGCTTTGGTCTTGAAAGAGATCTTGGATTGTTTCCCCATCTGACACGAAGTACAGATACCATCCTTTCTAAAGGGTGTTTTGGGAAGACCACCCACTAATTCTTTCTTGGCAAGCTTGTTCAGAGTTTTGAAGTTCAAGTGACTCATTCTCTTGTGCCATAACCAGTTCTCTTACATGACTGATTGACTCACCATGAGACATTCTTGATTGTGGCAGATGCCCAATCGGCAACATGGGCTTCCTTTCCTTGAAAGCAACAAGGTATGCTTTGACTCATTGTCAATAAGTTTGCAGTATTTTGCTTTGAATTTCACAGTAAATCCTTTATCTGCAAAATGGCTCATGCTAAACAAATTGTATTTCAAATCTTTAACATGTAGTACGTCAGTGATTGTTAAGGATCCCAATTTGACGTTGCCGAATCCCAGTGAGGGATTCAATTCTCCTCCAGCAAATCTGATATCTGGTCCTGTATTGCAAGCTTTGTAATTGACCAGATTTGCTTTGTCTCCTGTCATGTGTTTTCCGCATCCACTGTCAAACAGCCATTGTGCTTTAGTCCAAGACGCGTTCTGCACATAACAGGAAACAGGAGATTAGGTTCTCATATTTTTAATGGAACCGTCAGGATTAAAAGATCTTCCAGTGGGAACCCATTTTTGAATGAATTTCCTTGGTAAGTTCTTTTGTCTGACAGGAACATAAGGATGAATTCTAGTTGAATGAGTATTATCATTATTAAGAATTATTTTCTTCCTTGGAGTGTTCCTAGGTGCTCCAGTTGGTGCTTTCAGATACCTGTTAGGTTTCTGAGTTTGCTTTTCAGCAAACTTCTCTTTCCTAGCCAGATTTCTTCTAGCCCTGGCTTTCAGATTTTCAGTGGCTTGATTTGACTTCCACTTCTGATAATTGCTTTGAGCAATTCTAGCTTTTAGCCATCGTTCTTGCTCCAGCTTGTTCTCATGAGCAAGTTGTTTTCCGATGCTTTTGTAGCCAATACCATTTCGAGCACTTGAAGCCATCTGAGATCTTTTCTCAGCAGCTTTGCTAGTCTCTGGTTGATCCAATTTCTTTCCAGAAAAGGTGACATAGGAGAATTTGCCAGCTCCTGCAATTCTTCCTTTGTTAGAGACATAGCACTGTGGGTGTTTACACTTTTCAGTGTTATGTTTCTTTTCAGAAACATGCCCATCAGATTTCTGTTTGACTTGTTTTTCCCGCAAAGGAGTAGTCGCAACTGCCTTTCCTTTGTCTACAATCTTTGTCTGTTGACCGATGTTATAGATTGTATGGGAACCATCTTGCTGAGTTTTTAAGAATGTTTTTCTTTCACTCTTATTCAGAGTGGTAGAATTATCTTTCTGAACTCTCAGCCCAAGTCCGGTTTTCTCTGAAGGATCTCTTAAATAAGATTGTACTTCAGTCAGAGCATCACTAGCTTTGGCATAAGATTGAAAAGATACTTCTTTCTTTTTGAGTTCCTTATTTTCAGAAAGAAGATCTTCAAATTTCTTTTGTAACTTAGCCATTGCTTCTCTGTGAGACTTTTCAGTCTCAGATATCTGAGCTTTGAGAAACGCATTTTCAGCGTCCTTTTTCTCAGATATCTTGATCAAGTGAGAATTTTCCTTTGCAAGAAAATTCTTTTCTTCTTCTAGATTTTCAGTTCTTGCACGGATCATTAGAAATTCTCTTTCATAGATATCCAAATCTTTTCTGAGTTTTTCTAGATCTTCAATTTTATCCTCATCACTTTCATAAGTGTAACAAGACGTATGTGTTACCTCATCAGCCATAAGACAGTTTTCAATGTTGGAGATATCTGGACCGTCGATCTCAGCAACTCCACACATTTCATTCTTCTTCAAGCCGAAGTCGATTACATCGTGTGTAACTCCACATAATTCTGGTGATGGTAAAGTTGAGTCATCTGAGTCGTCTTCAGAATCTGTCTCAACATCTAGAGCATCCAATTGAGTTTGGATTTTCTTTCTTTCTTCAGTTAACAAAGCTTTCTGGCTTCTTCTGAAGATTCTTCTATCTTTTCTGTCACCTGTCTTTAGCTTGTTGAAAGCAGGACAATCCTTTTTGAAGTGACCAGGTTTTTGACAGTAGAAACAGATGTCGTTGCCGATTTCTGCTTCCTCAGTACATGAAGCTTTCTGGGCTGGCTTGTTCAGCGAGCTTTGCATGCTTTTGTATTGATGATAGTTTGATCCTAGATGCTTCTTCAGCATCTCTTTGGCTTTTCTTCTTTCAATCTCTCGACTGACATATTTGCTCATTTGCTTTGCAGCAAAGGCATCCTCAGTCTCTTCCTTGCTTTTCTTCTTTTCAGAAGTTCCTTGAGTAAACAGAGCAACATTCTGCAACTTTTCAGTTGCTTGTTCTCTCTGAGTTGTCTCATAATCAACAGTAGCAAGATGAGAGAAAAGTTCCACTGGAGTGATATTTGGCATTCCTTGGTTGAAATAAAAGAATTTAGTATGTTCCCAGTTATGATTAAGACTTCTGACAATAGTCTTAATCTTTTCTGACTGGGAGTATCTATTGCTTTCCCCAAGTGCTGCCATATCACTCATGAGAGTGGTAAATCTGAAATCAAGTTCTTCGAGTTTGATGGGTCCTTGCTTGAAATTTTGGAATTTCGACTTTGAGAACTTGAACTTGTTTTCTTTGGTTTCTCGATTCAAGCACTGATTTCTTCAATCGGTTGCCAGCAACTTCGCCGTTTTAGCACCCACGATTTACCTTGTATGTGCTCAGTGTCGATCTGATGATGATGTTTCGTGCTTGACCATCCAATCGATTTCTCTTGGCATCTTCCGATGTCCAGAGTTCTCTGGGCTTTGGTTCAAAAATAACTTGGCCTGTAGATCTTCCACTTGTTGACGCATCCGTTTGTGAAGATCCTTCGCCTTGATCTCTGTCTCTACCATTCGAAACCTCCATGACTTGCTTTAGTTGTTGAATGACTATTGGGCCATTCTTTATAACTTCGATCATCTCGTCACTTATGGCTTCCAGGTGGAGCATCATGTTATTTTTCCATTTCTCATAGTTCTCTGGTTTGAGAACTGGTGCATCACTCAGAGACATACCTGCACACTTAGCACACAAATTAAATAGTCCTCAGAAATGGACAAAGTTCCTTAACCTATCTGGGATCTAGGTTCAGTGCAGAAGGCTGGTGAACCTCCTGCTCTGATACCACTTGTTGGTCCAGATAACGGCAAAGTAAAAGACTAGAGGGGGGGGGGGGTGAATAGTCTTTTTCAAACTTTTGTCGATAAACACTATTTCTCAGATATCTGTGAAGATATCTGATACTTAGATTCAGAGCGCGGAAGACTTAATAAAGATAAGCGTAGAAACAGTTAAAGTGTGTGTGTGTGTTGCTGAAATGTAAATACTGAAAGTAAATGACACAGCAAGTATAGTGGTATCTGGAGGTGGCGTAATCCTCCAATTAATCCACTTCGGTCTACCTGAGACCTAGAATTCACTAGAACAGATAATTGAGTTAACCTTACAAAAATCCTATTCTAAGATTCCTTTAAACAAATGGTTCCCAACCAAATGTTCCCCCTGAGTTGTTCCCGGCTTCTTCAGCCTAGTACTTCCTATACTCAGAAACCTTTGAGTTATTCCCTAGCTTCCCAAGCTAAGTACTTCCTATACTCAGTAACCTTGGAGTTGTTCCTTAGTTTTCCCAAATCAAGTACTTCCTGTACTCCGTTAACTTTGGAGTTATTCCCTGATTTTCCCAAAATCAAGTACTTCCTCTACTCCCGTTAACCTCTGGAGTTATTCCCTGATTTAACTAAGTACTTCCTGTACTCCACGCCAGTTATGGTGTTGGTTTTGGTTTGAGTTTGTCAGATGAGATTCTTGTATTAACTTTTCAGTTAATCAGAATTCTCAGTGAACCAAGTATACTTAATACACTTTTCAGCGTATGGTATATTGTTCAATTTACTGACCCAAGTCTTATGATATCTGTTTAAGAGAATGAATCTCAGATGGTTGATCTTTTGATTCAACTCTTTCACATATAGCTTTGCTTGTTTAGGATCAGGACACTTAGAACTTGAATCCTACTTAAGTATCAGAGGCTTTGGTCGCAACAGAAAAGCTTGAGGATAAGTAGTTTGTTTGAGAGAGTATATCAGAATATAAGATATCTGAGGTTCTGTGATCAGTTCTGTGTTGTGTTCTGTGTGTGTTCTCAAACAGTCTAAGTGTTGATATTTATAGATGAATTTGAAAGCCGTTGAATGGTATCCGTTAGGCTCAAATTCAAACTATTTGATATCTGTGTATAGTACTGTAGCGGGCTTTGTCTTCTTCTTCAGAAACAGCCGTTGCTTTTGTTCAGACATCTCTGTCCGTGCATTAAATGCATTGTACTATGCTTTGTCCTGTAGTGTCAACGGAACTATGCTTTGTAATAGAGATTCCTTTGTTGGATATCTGATTCTTTAGCACATCCTTATCTTCATTCTTCAGATACCACGTGTATTGCAAACAACTTTGTTTACAATATATATTTCTTTTTCAGAAATGTGGTTAAGGCTCAAGGTATCTGAGTGTAGATATCTGTGGACACTTTCCTTGCTTTCAGTTTGACCTTTTAATCCTCAGATATCTCTAGCGACACAGTTTTGCTTAAAACTCTTTGTCTTCAGATATCTGATGAAGGTTTCTGAAAAGCTGTTTTCAGTAATCTTGTGCAGTTTCTTCAAGTCTTCAAAGTTGTTGATCTTCTGCAGCTTGGATGTCTTCTTCTTGGTCTTCTCTTCATAAAATAAAGATTACATTTTAAAGGCCTAACATCCTATACAAAAATTACTAAACTATCATACTAAGTGGGTTTCCTCTTTTACAATGTTCAAGTGAACCAAGAGTACTAGTCACCTTTCTGAGACTAAGATAGGTCATCATGTTGCTGATCAAAACTTATCTAACAAATTTCCTAACAGTACACTTACATACCCAACTACGAGCGTCTACCCCATCGAATTTAGGAAAATCGACACGAGGAGCCTTAATATCCGATCGTACGGAATTAGCTTGATCAACACGCTCACTAGTTTCAGCTCGAATAGAATCAGGGCGAAATGTACCTAGATTAAGCGATTGTATCATTGCTATAAGCTCATCAAAACGTCAATTCTGAACCGCATTTTGCTCCAATTGAGCTACAGCCAACTCCCTGAGCTTCGATCGAGTTTCAATCACCATCTTCTCCAACGATTCAATGCGAACAGTATTCGTAGCCGTCACCATTGCACAGAGAAAAACCTTGGATCGTGATACCACTTGTTACGAACTACGAATAACTATGGAATGTAACTGCTATTGAGCTAGCTAGAAGATACTAAAATGATCTCAGATGATTGATTACTTGATAAAATGGGAATACACGACTATTTATAGTTTGTTAGAAATCTAACAAACTAAGTAAGCAGGAGCCGTCCGATCATCATCAACAAGATGTGATCTAAGCCGTTTACCCTTCAAAATAAAAGTGTCACTCTAAAAACATAATACGAAATGACACTTTAAAGTTTAAACCCAAAGCTTATTTAATCAACTTCTTCCACAGACTAAGCATAAAAGAGCTCCATGTGACACAATCCTCTTCAACCCACCCGAATTCTGCCCAACTCCAATTCGCCATGGGCAAGCTCGAAGATCTGTTCAATGCCGAGTCTCCTCCTGCTAAGAAGAGACCGATGCTTCAGAACTTCTTACAGAGTTTTCGCTCAGCTAAACCGACCACCATTGTTGGAGGTTCTATCCAAGAAACAAAACTAGGCCCTAGCGCTCCTCGCCAAGAACCAAAAATTCGTCAAGAACCAGGCACTTCTCGCCAAGAACTAGGCCACCTGCTCTCACAAGGTCCGTGCTCAATTGCAAGTGTTCTTGGTGATTATTAACTTGTTTACTATCCTGCCGAGCTGAACTATGATTGATCGTACAATTTGCTGGTTAAATATCTTATAATGAGGTGTTTTGTTGTCTTGTCATTATTGTCTGTCTCTTTAGCTTCTAATAATTTATTTGGTGCCATGGTAAAAGCACTAATTTTTGGAAGGAAAAATGGGTAGGTGGAGAAAGGAGTGTAGCTGAAAATTTTCCTAGACTGTTCTTGCTGGAAGAAAATAGGGAGTGTAAAGTAGTTGAGAGGGTGAGAAAAGAGGGAGAGGGGCAGTTTTTTCACTTGGAGTTGGAGGAGAGAGTTGTTCACTTGGGAAAAAGATTCACTTAATGAATTAATCAGTTTTATTGGAAATTTTGATTTTGTTTGTACATCACCCGACCGGTGGAAGTGAAAGTAAGGGAACAAGAATTATGAAGTACGGGATGCTTATAATACGATTTTAGAGGAGGAAGGGAGTGTGGGCGAGAGGAATTCCTTTAGTTTTTTTTATACCAAGTAACACATACTTTTACCTGACTAACATATAATTTATTAAACAAACCCCAATATTAACCTATGTTTGTATGTACAGTAAAAATGTATATTTTATGAATGCTTCAGTGGAAGAAGTGGTACCCTTTAGTGGTCATTTGGTGATTATTAACCTGTTTACTATCATTGTCGATTGTTGTTGCAGACCATATTGTACCTAACTCACCTGAACGTTCTAGAGATAACATACGTGGAAGTGCTGAAGACCGTTCTGGAGAAAACTCACAAGATGCTGACCGTGCTAGAAATAACAGAGGTGAGCCTTTCTACCTCAAGTTTTCTATGTGTAGTGTAAGTAATGGTTATTGGCTGCATATACCTGATATGAGACTAGTCAATCAAGATGAGTCCCTGGCAAGGATGTAGAATAAAGAAGAAAAAGAATTTATTACTAAGAACCCTTTCCCCTTTACGTAAGATTTCCTCATAAATTAAGTCTTAAGAAAGAATTGGTTTATTACTTTTGATTGTTGCTTTGTTGATGAGATTCTAAATCTTAATAGCCTTCAGTACACCTTTTTATGTTTAACTGTTATTGTTAGAATTTCTCCAAGAGAACCTAGGGTACGCATTACTTACGTAAAATATTCTATTCAAAAAAGGAAGCAAGAGAAAATCATGAATAGAAAAAGTCATTCACACAAAAGCAAGGTGAGTAGATGTTCCAAGTTTGCAAGACTAAAAAATCTGAACAAAACAGAACAAACTACATATTCTAGTAGCACAAGACCTGAGTTCCTATAAAGTGTTTATATTTTTCTAGATCCCTTTAGCCAGTCCGATTACTGGCTCAGGTCTACTGCTAAATACCCATTAACAATACTGCTCGAGCGAATGAGATGCCGGCACCTGTCATTGAGACAAAATGGTGTCTGATAGCTTTCTTCTCACAGTGCTGAGACAAAAGCTTCATATGAAAACAAAAGAAACAAGAAAGATAATGTAATAGATTAAGCAATCTTCTTCACTACGCCGATGTCGTTATCAATTTCATCATCAATTCGATTTCTAAATTTTGAGAAAAAAATCCATGTATCAATTTCTATCAATTCCATTTCTGAATTTTGAGGAAAAAAATATTTATGTGGCTAAACAAAATACATTCTATTTCTACAGATTAAATTCTTCTGTTTATGAGAAACTCTCATAAATCCACCTACTATGTGGCGAGATTTGTTCTTCAAATTTATTGGTGTATGTTTAGAATGACGTCTTTGATTTGGGTGCTTTATTGTGATGTTTCTGAAACTGATATATTCACAGAGTTGATGTTAGGAATGCATCAGCGGCTGCGGTACTGGGTATGAACTTATGGATACAATTACAAAGAATCGAAGGGGCCATGTAATTAGTTATTGGAATATGCTTGTTCTGCTACTCAAGAACTGTAAAGAAACAATTGGGAATTTAGATGAGAACATGAGAAAAGGAATCAAACAGACTAACAATCAATAGACAGGTGGCGGCCTCTCATTCGCTCGAACAATATTATTAATAGGGTATTTAGCAGTAGACCCGATTACTCCGATTACACCCCGTAGTTTGTCTTATTACAATCTTGACAGTAAAGCTTTTTTGTTAGATTCTATATAAAGGCATTCGTTTCTTGCTCACCGTCCTTCTTTATTACACTACTACGCACTACACACTACGAGTTGTCGCTCCTCAATTCAAGGAAGACATCTGCTTTTTTCACATGTGAATGGGTACTTTCCAGTAATTTTAGTAATTTTTACAATACTAATAATTTTATCCCCGCTTGGTGAAATCTTTTGCGTCTATTTCTGTATCAAGTTTGTTTCAATTCTTTCTCTTAATAAAACTTGTGAAAACGAGCTCTGCAGAAAGCTAGAAAACCGGTGGAAAAAATTATAACCACAGTGGTTAGCAAAGGCGTCCCTTAGGTAGTTATTGATTACAAAAGCGCCAAAAAGGGTTAGTAGAAGGATAAAAAAAGATTTTATCTTTACTTAGCTCTTAAGAAGTCTTATGACACAGCGTGTTTACTTACAATACAAATACAAATACAGGGTGAAATTTCCATTCGCAGAAGAATCTCACAGAACGCACAAAAACAAATAAATATAAGAATAAATATAATAAGATATGAAAATGTAAAGATATAAAAAAGCAAAGAAAATATTCATATACAGCAGGTACAGAATAGATCTCAAAATATGATTTGAAGAAGAAAGGCCTGCAGTAGCAAAAGATGAAAACCTTTGTGACCTAACGCCTCTATATCCATCTAGGTATAAAAAAAAACAATTGAATAATAATCCATTTTACTTTGTTATATGTTTGTTATGTCTGACAAAATAGAAAATCTCGTAGTAGAAGGATAAATTCATAGTTATAGTCATGGTTGGGAGTTTTCGCTATGAAATGCAATACGCAAGTCTAAAGTCTACTCGCCAGATGAAATATGGGGTGTTATCTATGTTATTTTATCTCAAATATTTAATTTAGCTTTTTTTTTTTGTATTTTGATTTTCTTTATAAATTATCTTTTTTGTAAATTTACATATAAGTCCTTTTGGAATTAAAGAATTTGTCCTTTTTTACACACTTTGTCTCATCATAACCGAGAGCCAGCACATTTAATTTCCCTTAGTAAAGAATTCATTATTGATATGACGTATCTTATATAAATTATATAAAACATGGCTGAAATGGAATATATTGTGGCCTAGAAATTACAATTCGATTTGGTATAATTCGACTTTGAAGAAGGAAATAGTTATTAAAGAATACACACATTTGTAGGCGAAATACATTAAGACACAGAGAGAAACACTTCTTTGGCCCAAGAGCAACAAGTAACCAAGTATGGTTAGACTAAGGATATTATGAAGAACATTTACGAAGAATCTAAAAGGATAATAATACAGCATAGGAGAAAATGGCTAGCTAGAAACAACAATTCGTCAAGAACCAGGCGCTCCTCGCCAGGAAACAACAATTCGCCAAGAACTAGGCCATCTGCTCTGACAAGGTCCGTGCTCAATTGCAAGTGTTCTTGGTGATTATTAACCTGTTTACTATCCTGCCGAGCTGAACTATGATTGGTAGTGCAGTATGCTGGTTAAATATCTTATAATGAGGTGTTTTGTTGTCTTGTCATTATTGTATGTCTCTTTAGCTTCTAATAATTTATTTGGTGCCATGGTAAAAGCACTAATTTTTGGAAGGAAAAATGAGTAGGTGGAGAAAGGAGTGTAGCTGAAAATTTTCCTAGACAGTTCTTGCTGGAAGAAAATAGGGAGTGTAAAGTAGTTGAGAGGGTGAGAAAAGAGGGAGAGGGGCAGTTTTTGTCACTTGGAGTTGGAGGAGAGAGTTATCCACTTGGGAAAAAGATTCACTTGATGAATTAATCAGTTTTATTGGAAATTTTGATTTTGTTTGTACATCACCCGACCGGTGGAAGTGGAAGCAAGGGAACAAGAATTATGAAGTACGGGATGCTTATAATACGATTTTGTTGTCTTGTCATTATTGTCCGTCTCTTTAGCTTCTAATAATTTATTTTATTTCCAAACTTGTTTGTTTTTCTTATTACAAATTTTTCATTACTCCTTCGATATTCTTGTGCAATCATTTTAGCATTGATATATTTCTTTATCCTCTGACTGAACACAACGTTCCATTGAAGTTGCTCACGACGACGTTGAACGAAGGCAGCTCACTCTGGTGACCGTTCCTCCACCACCAGAAGGTATGTCCTATTTCATTTGTCTGCTTACTGTGTTGCTCACGACGTTGAAAGAATGCAACTCACTATGTTGCTCACTGTGTTGAACACAACATTCCGATTGTTGTTGCAAACCATATTGTACTTAACATACCTGAAGACCGTTCTGGAGAGAACTCACAAGATGCTGACCGTGCTAGAGATAACAGAGGTGAGCCTTTTCTACCTCAAGTTTTCTGAGCCTTTTCTACCTCAAGTTTTCTATGTGTAGTGTAAATAATGGTTATTGGCTGCATATACCTGATATGAGACTAGTCAATCAAGATGAGTCCCTGGCAGGGATGTAGAATAAAGAAGAAAAAGAATTTATTACTAAGAACCCTTTCCCCTTTACGTAAGATTTCCTCATAAATTAAGTCTTAAGAAAGAATTGGTTTATTACTTTTGATTGTTGCTTTGTTGATGAGATTCTAAATCTTAATAGCCTTTAGCACACCTTTTTATGTTTAACTGTTATTGTTAGAATTTCTTCAAGAAGAAGATTACTGGGTTTACACAGGCTTGGAATGAGCCATTCCATGAGGCTTGGGACCATTTTAAGGAAGCTAAGTATAAATGCCCTAACCATAGGCTTTCGGATGCCGACTTGGCAATGCACTTCTATGATGGACTGACCGAGCCATGCCAGGAGTTGGTGGATATAGTTAGTGGTGGAATTGGAAGTAAAACACCTGCTGAGCTCAAAGAGGTGTTCAATATGCTAGCTGATACTTCAAATCGCAAGATACGGGCCCTAGTGCAAGCTAAGAGAACAAGGGTGCCACAGGTTGAGCCAGATTTTGAGTCCGATTGTGAAATTCTCGACATTGATGAGAAGATAGCCGAATTGAGCAGACCAGAGAGAGTTTTTCGAGCTGAAGGTGTGGAAACAGATCCTGATATTCTTGCGCCTGAGCTAGAAGGTGAGATTTGGGAGGCCATGACTACTATGTCAGAAGTGTTTGCAGCAACCAGCACCGAACGAGTAGAGACTGATTCCAGGATTGAAGCTGTCAGTGAAACAACTAATGAGAACGTCTTTTGGCGGCCTGACCCGGTTAGTTTAGATGCAGAGACGCAATGGTGATCAGGAAGAAGAAGTCTTTGCGGCACTGCGAAGCGGAAAGGTAACCAAACCAAATATTGTTGAAATTACTGATGATTTACCTACTGTTTCAGGTACTACAAGTACGGGTGCCAGGGATGAGCCACCAGCTACCTCCGATGGCTCCTGGGTTAAGGAGAAGGAGAATAGAGGGGAGCCACAGCTTCATAAAAGTCCAAACCCATACAGGCCCCTTACTCCTCATGTTCCTTTTCCCGGGCGACTTAAGGAGAAAGTTGATGACAAGGACATACGCGCCGGTAAACCCCTTTTTGACCGATTGTCGAAGGTTGAGATCAACATTCCCTTACTAGATATAATCCGTGATGTCCCAGCATGGTCAATTTTTTTTAAATAAACGGGTCTATCGAAGAGGGGAAAAGGAGATCATGCCTGAAACAGTCAATGTTGTTTTTGGGATACCGGAAAAGAAGAAGAATCCCGGGAGTTTCATCATCAGTATCGGCTTAGGGGAGAACCACGTGGCCAAAGCTATGTTAGACAACGGTCCAAGTATCAACCTGTTGCCCTATGCTATTTACAGACAGCTTGGACTTGGAGAAATTCAACCCACGGCAATGGTAGTCCAAATGGCTGATCGGAGTTTGAGGCGTCCCTTGGGAATAGTGGAAGATGTCTTAGTCAAGGTGGACAAGTTGCTGATACCAGCAGATTTTGTGATCCTGAGGATCGCCATTGTAAACCGAGCTGAAGAAACACGTCATTCTGCTGGGACACCCCTTCTTGGCTACAACAAACGTTTTTGTTAGCGTAGCAAAGGGGATAGCTCATTTGGAAGTGCTCGGAGAAAAGGTAACTATCTCTATTGAAACTAATGTCAATGGTCTTAATACTGAGGAATGCAATTTTTTGAATGTCTATTATTGCAATTTTTTTCGATGATTTAGATGAATTAGTTTTGAACACTTATATGCAAACTATCACTAGAGATAAGTTAGAAGCAGCTATAACTCTTGAAACTGATAAAGATCTTTTGGATAATGAAGTAGTAGAGTGATGTGTCAAATCAAAGTTCTAAATTTATTTTAAGCCAATAGTTAATCCTCAACACGACAAAAACCTGTAGTGTAGTGGAGTTAACCCCGAAGTCGATCTCTAGGGACTTAACTAGGCTGAGATTCAGTTTACGAATAAAAGTAACAATACGAAAAGCTGTAAAAGTTTGTTTGCTTCGGCAGCGAGATGATAGACTAGAGTAAACAACTACTAGAAATCGATTTGACACTAACGTGATTGAAATATGAATGGGGGGGGGGGGGGGGGAATTATGTAGTGGTAACGTCAACAAGCTAGCTAGCAGGATACATGTGATTAACGGGATTGACTACAGAAGTTGTCACAGTCTTGAGTTCAAAAACGAATAGCACTAATGAAGGCGTCAGTTTCACTAGGCTACGATCAATTTGACTAACCTACTATCACCGTTTGCAACTAACTGTTAGATCAAGCAAGACGAAAGACATTTTGGTTTGCAAGGCTTAAATGCCTAATCTAACAGTGATTTTGTCTATAAGATCATCAAACGTGATAGTATGAATAATAATTAATCTAAAAGGCACAAGTAGTCGAATCCCCGATGCACTTCGAATCACATAAACCCTAGCTAGCATGCATTGAATTAGTCACCACCCCATAATAGGGGTGTTTAGCTACTCATGACAAGCGAAAGCATAATCATACTAGCAATAAACATAATCTCAAGCACAAAACAGAGATTCGAGTGGATTGATACAATTTTACCCTTCGTTGTCACAAAACCTAGGTAGAAATTGTAGAACGAAAACGAATCGATGCCAAAGCTGTGTAGATAATCTCCCAATCAATGTCAATCTTCGGATTACAAGAGAAAACGGTTCAATTACCTCAAATCGGGTAATTGCCTTTGAAACTAGGTCTAGCTCTAGAGCAAGGTGTGTGTTCTTGACAATAGGATGATTATGAAAAGTAAAACGTTTGTTCCCAATTAATAGAAAGGAGAAAAACTAAGTCTGGGCGAATTATGAATCAAATCGTAGGAAAATGGCGAAAAGAAGAAACTGGCGTCGCCAATTGCCAGTTTCCAAACTGGCGTCGCCAGTTTGGTCCGCAACAAAACAGAGAGTTACTGGCGTCGCCAGTTCTTCAGAAATGACTATTTTATCCTTTTGACTCATTTTGACTCCAATTCTTGGTATTTTGGCCTTCCCGCTCCACTTCTAGCATCCATACGAGGCATTGAAACTCCATATCTTGTAGATGCATATAAAATACACCATTTTGCCTTCAATTAGCGCGGTTTAGCCAAATACCTACAAAATACACAAAACATGAAAACGTAATAAAATACCAATAAAACACATAAAAACTATACTTGAGAATGGCAATAAGACGGTAAAAAAGACCAAATGAGACGATGTAAAATCGACTAATCATAGAGCATGCTAATTTCCTAGATAGCTGTGAGTCGATACCTTTTGGTGAAGAAGTAGAGGAAATCTTAGCAGTAGAGGGTGAGCAGAGAACTTTAGAACCACCTCTAGAACTTAAGGAACTTCTTAGCCACCTTAAGTATGTCTACCTGGGGGAGGGAAATTCAAAACCTGCGATAATTTCAGCTAAACTGACTGTGGAACAAGAAGAAAAATTGATTGCAATACTACGAAATAACTCTCAGGCCATAGGTTGGAGCATTAGTGATATCAAAGGTATTGACCCTTCCCGATGTACCCATAGGATTGCTCTAGAGGAAGGGACTAAACCAGTTAGGTAACCACAGCGTCGTCTTAACCCTGCTCTTCAGGATGTAGTGAAAAAAGAGATCATTAAGCTGCTTGATAGTGACATGATTTATCTTGTGCCTGATAGTAAGTGGGTTAGCCCTATCCATGTAGTACCTAAGAAGTCTGGAATAACTGTAGAAAAGAATGAGAAAGGGGAGCTGGTTCCTTTAAGGAAAACAGCTGGGTGGCGTATGTGCATA
This sequence comes from Plantago major, assembly GCA_026545765.1. Classification (NCBI taxonomy): domain Eukaryota; kingdom Viridiplantae; phylum Streptophyta; class Magnoliopsida; order Lamiales; family Plantaginaceae; genus Plantago; species Plantago major. Next base: position 89,899,248 of record CM048842.1, read on the forward strand.
GATTATAGGAGATTGAATGCTGCTACAAAAAAGGATCACTTCCCCCTACCATTTATTGACGAGATGCTCAACCGCCTTGCTGGACGAGCATTCTACTGTTTTCTAGATGGTCTTTCAGGTTTCTACTAGTTTCACGTAGCTCAGGAGGATCGAGCCAAGACAACATTCACTTGCCCTTTCGGTACTTTCGCCTACAAGAGAATGTCGTTTGTACTGTGCAATGCACCCGCCACATTCCAGAGATGTATGCTTTCCATTTTCTCCGACATGGTACAGGATTACGTTAAGGTATTTATGGATGAATTCTCTGTTTTTTGTGATTCTTTTGATGACTGTTTGAAAAAGCTTGAATTAGTCTTAAAGAGGTGCATAGATTGCAATTTGACTCTTAGTTGGGAAAAGAGCCATTTTATGGTAGAGGAAGGTATAGTTCTGCTATAGATGACGAATCCCCACCTATTCGCGATGTACTGCCTGATGAGCATATAATGAGTTTAGGAACTAAGCCATGCTTTGCTGATATAGTTAACTATTTAGCTACTAACTCTGTTTTGCCTAACTTGTCAGCCTCTGAAAATAGAGCTTTTGAAAAGCAGTGCAGGAAATACATTTGGGATGATCCGAATCTTTTCAGGATAGGTGCTGACGATGTGCTCAAGAGATGTATGCCGGAAACAGAACAGGGAAGCATCCTGCGCTTTTGCCACGAGATGGAGTGTGGAGGGCACTACAGTGGCACGAAAACTGCCCACAAGGTATTCAATGCAGGATTCTTCTGGCCCACAGTGGTGAAATACGCACAGGTATTCTACCTCCGTTGTGATCGTTGCCAGCGCACTGGTAACATTGGTAAGAAACAGGAGATGCCACATACTAGAAATCTAGTGGTTGAGCCTTTTGATGTTTGGGGGATCGATTTCATGGGTCCGTTCCCCATTAGCTCTGGTTATGAATACATCTTAGTTGTTGTTGATTACGTGACTAAATGGGTGGAAGCAGTTGCAACTAGAACTAACGATGCTCCTGTTGTTACTAGATTTCTCAAAGATATATTTGCTCGCTTTGGTACCCCTCGCACAATCATAAGCGATGGGGGCAAGCATTTTTTGAATCGATTATATGCAGGTGTGATGAAGAAATATGGGGTATACCACAGAGTAGCCACTCCATATCACCCATAGACATCTGGTCAAGTGGAGGTCAGCAACCGATAGATCAAGCAGATTCTAAAGAAAGTGGTGCGCCCGAACAGGAATGATTGGGCTGAAAAGTTACCGGATGCATTATGGGCATACTGCACCAGTTACAAGACAGTGATTGGGACTACCCCCTACCGTCTCGTGTATGGAAAAGCTTGCCATCTGCCCGTGGAATTGCAACACAAGGCTCATTAGGCAATTTCAGAGCTCAACATGGAGCAGGAGCGCAACGACTTCTACAGCTATCTGAGCTAGATGAGTTGCGATTGAATGCGTTCGAGAATGCGAAGATATACAAGGAGAAAACCAAGCAGTACCATGACCACAACATTGTCCGGAAGGAACTGATACCTGGTAAGAAAGCTTTGTTATTCAATTCACGTTTGAAATTCTTTCCAGGTAAACTTCGAACCCGCTGGGATGGACCCTTCAAGATAGTCTCGGTGGCTCCTCATGGAGCCGTTGAACTCCAAGACTTGGGAACTGGAGATACATTCAAGGTTAACGGGCAGCGAGTCAAGCCATATGTGGAAGCTGTTGACTCTGCTGGAGAGATTGAGAACTTCCACTTGAATCCGGATGAAGGGGATCCAGGTCGCGCTGGAACAAGTACTGGCTGGTAAGTGGCCAGGTAAGTTAGCATAGTTCTTGTCTTTTCATTTAGTGTATTTTGTTATTTTTAGTCGAGTGTAGTTGAGCTAGAAGGTTAAAAGTGGGCAAAAAATTGAAAAGTAGTAAACTGGCGATGCCAGTTAGCTTCGCTAGTTGACTGGCAACGCCGGTTAGCAAACTGGCGACGCCAGTCGATTAGCAGAAACTAACTAGCGTACGCCAGTTCCTTTCTTTTTAAACCCTCCGTTCTTTTCGCCTGCTAGCTCGGTTCTTTGTTTTCTAACGTTCTTCTTAAGTATCAGGTCATCTCCTCAACCTTCTACGCATCTTGGAAACCTTCAATCAGGGAAGCCTCTGTCTTATCAACTCTCTACTTTTTCTCTTTTCACTCGTTTGCTCGAGGGTGAAAGGAGTCAAAAGGGCAAAATAGTCATTCCCGAAGAACTGGCGACGCCAGTTTACGCCAGTAACTCTCTATTTTGTTACGGACCAAACTGGCGACGCCAGTTTTGAATTACTGGCGACGCCAGTTTTTGAATTGGCGAAGCCAGTTTCTTCTTTTCGCCGTTTTCCTGCGATTTGATTCCTAATTCGCCTAGACTTAGTTTTTCTCCTTTCTATTAGTTGGGAACAGACGTTTTACTTTTCATTATCGTTCTATTGTCAAGAACACACACCTTGCTCTAGAGCTCGGCCTAGTTTCAAAGGCAATTACCCGATTTGAGGTAATTGAACCGTTTTCTCTTGTAATCCGACGATTGACATTGATTGGGAGATTATCTACACAGCTGTGGCATCGATTCGTTTTCGTTCTACAATTTCTACCTAGGGTTTGTGACAACGAAGGATAAAATTGTATCAATCCACTCGAATCTCTGTTTTGTGCTTGAGATTATGTTTATTGCTAGTATGATTATGCTTTCGCTTGTCATGAGTAGCTAAACACCCCTATTATGGGATGGTGACTAATTCAATGCATGCTAGCTAGGGTTTATGTGATTCGAAGTGCATCGGGATTCGACTACTTGTGCCTTTTAGATTAATTACTATTCCTGCTATCACGTTTGATGATCTTATAGACAAAATCATTGTTAAATGTCTTTCGTCTTGCTTGATCTAACAGTTAGTTGCAAACGGTGATAGTAGGTTAGTCAAATTGATTGTAGCCTAGTGAAACTGACGCCTTCATTAGTGTTATTCGTTTTTGAACTCAAGACTGTGACAACTTGCGTAGTCAATCCCGTGAATCACATATATCATGCTAGCTAGCTTATTGACGTTACCATTCCATAATTTCCCCCATTCATATTTCAATCTCGTTAGTGTCAAATCGGTTTCTAGTAGTTGCAAGTCGTTGTTTACTCTAGTCTATTATCTCGTTGCCGAAGCAAACAAACTTTTACTGCTTTTCGTATTGTTACTTTTATTCGTAAATTGAAGCTCAGTCGAGTCAAGTCCCTAGAGACCGACCTCGGGGTTAACTTCACTACACTACAAGTTTTCGTAGTGTTGAGAGTTAACTCTTGGCTTTTAAACAAATTTAGAACTTTGATTTGACACATCAAGTACGTTTGCGCATTCCATGAGCAATTGTTGCACTCTTTTTCCCTTCGACTAGGTTTTTTTTTTTTATCCCATTAGATTTTTCCTAGCAAGGTTTTTAACAAGGCAACATTATAAGCGCGTATATGGTTATCTCCATATCTCCATGATTGTGACATATTTTGTAAAAACAACGTTATATAACTTGAGTTATGTTTACCTTTACAAATATGATGGAGATTTAGAACTCATTTCCTTGTGACAAGATCTTTTGCAGAGTTTTCAAACTGATCACATATCATATTTGAAGAAAACTTAAAATGTAGTTTGAAGAAATTTTATTCTTTAAGTGCTCGAGACATTCTTCTCATGAAGATAAACGTATATATCGACAATTTTTTGTGTTCTTATTCTAACCATGCAGAGACACTTGAGGACATATGTGACAAACAGTATATGGAGGGACATTCGCTGCATATTGAAGATAATCCAGCTAGATACATGATGGATGAAGTTCTCAATGAAGTAGTTTACGTCCAACATATAATGTTGATGTTGTCGATGAACAAATTGTCCAGAAGACAATATAAATATGGTGGATATAAATGAAATGATGCACTCATGAGGAGGAGCAAATACGCACTGTACTATTTTCCTTGACTAAGGTTTTTTCCACTGGATTTTTCTTAACAAGTTTTTAACGGGGCGGTAATACCAAAGCCTATTTTATTTTAATAAGGATGATGTACTATTTTTCCTTCACTAGACTTTTTTCCCACTCGGTTTTTGCTAGTAAGGTTTTAACGAGGCACATTCTGAAGTCAATGGACATTCAAGGGGGAGTGTTATGTAATAATATAATACTTGATGAATGTCCATTCACCTCCTCCACTGCTCCATGTTCCCTTATTGATTATGTGTTAAAGGGCACCATTTATATCATATTCTAACTCTTGTATTTACAACTCCAACCCCCCATTACTTTGTATACTTTATGATGAGATTAAATCTACTCCTACTTATAGCCTATAAATAGTGGCTTATGATGTTTGTTGTGTACACTTGAATATAAGATGAATGAAATACTCTCCTTTATTATTGTTCTTCTTTTATTTACTATCACATTAGTTCTATAATTTCTAATAAAAATATTAATTTAGTAAAAAAAATTATTTGCTCCTGCAACATTTTATGTCTAATTTTGTACATATGAAGCCCAGACCACCAGAACCGGCGCCGTCTACCTGGAATCCACCCATTGGCCTGCAAGTGAAGATAAATAAATGTGGAATAGGCGTGGTGGTTCGGAACAGCTTAGGTCGGGTAATTGCGTGGAGACAACGTCGTTTGAACTTTACTCTTCTTCATTGTCATCTTGCTGAAGCAAAATCAAACGGAAATGGAACAGTGGACACCATTGTTCGACATTTTCTTGAATTCTCCATGCCCTGAGACTGAAGCATCACTTTGGCTAACAAAATCCTTCAATTCTTCATCAAATACCTCTTCCATTTCCACCACTTCTTTCCTTTCTCTTCTCACTGATTCGACCGGCTCTTCTTCTCAAGACAAAAGGTAAATTTGGGATTCTTCATCAAATACCTTTCTTTTTTTATGCTTGTACTAAATTTGGGATTTTTCGTCTTAGAATAAAGATTCAGTTTTTATTGGTGCCTGTGTTAAGTTTGGGATTTTTGGTTTTCAGAATGAAGATTCAATTTTTATTGTTTACTCACCAGGGTTATGTGGATACATACACTCCCAGACTTAGTTCAGGCCCGGGTTTTATCGTATCTTGCGTATGATCACGAAAGGTTCAGCAAGAATGAGCTCTGTAAACTAGCTAGAGTTATGTTGAGTGAGGGTAAAATTGTTGATTTTTGGGTGAAGAAAGCTGCACACCACCTGCTTGATTTAGTGTCTGTGTCGAATTACCAATGGATATCGAATTTGAATTTGGATTCGGAAGAAGAAGAGACTGTGGGAGATAATTTTCATTCGTTGCCTGAGTGGCTTATGAATGCTGCCAAGGATAGTAAGCCAATATTACCTTGGCTTCCTTTTTCGCGTGAGGAGTTAAGTCAGAAAATGCCCTTTGATGGAGACTTGTTATCTTTGATTGTGGAGGATAAAGAATTAGAAGTGTGTGATGAAGTGATGGAGGAGGTTGATGTGCATGAATCGAAGTTTGATGGGCCTATAGATGCTCTTACTGAGAAGCGGGTGAAAAGTTTGAATGCAAGGGTTTTGGATTTAGATTCTGCGTCAAAAGCTGTTGAATTGGCAACTGAAATTCGGGAAGTATGTCTAGCGAGTAATGAGAGTTCTTTGTCAATCTTGAGTTTGATTGAGCCATGGAAGGTAGAAGATGAGTTCGTTGCGATTTTAATATGTCATTTGTTGGATGGAAATGATGTCGATGAGCTTGGTTGGACAAGTCATATTTTTTGTTCAGTTATCCTTCCTAAGTTACTGACCCTCAATGAACCACCATCTCGTTTACTAATTAGTGCAACAGTTGAATACTGCAAGTCCCATCAAAGGAGCACGGAGCATGCCATTTTGTTTCCGCTGATTCTTCAAACAGATGGTATTAATAGCCACACAAGTGATGTGGTTACTAGGGTGGTTAAAGAATGCTTGCACACTGCTCATGTTTCTGCGTTTTGTCATAAATTGCTTGGTGGAGATAAGGATGCACGGAAATTCATCTGCCTTCCCTGTCACCGATGTCTGATTGGCGATGAAGTTGTGTGGACCGAGTCTTTATTCTACTTGTTTCAGAACATCTTGAATTACAATGTTCATCTGGCACAAGATTCTGTTGATCAGCTTGTTCACCTGGTTTGTAAATTCACCCCCAGGTACTCGAGATCTTTGAAATTTAGCAATTTTATATTGTGCTTTGTCAACAAATGTGCCCCATTGCTGAAGCATCACAAGCATTCGTTAGCTTCGGTGGTTGAAAATACTAATACAATTGTGACCAAATCAATACTATCGAAATTGTCTGCCTTGTAACTTCTCTTGTTTTTATTAATGTTTCGTTTACTGCTATGCTAAATACATTGCTCATAATGTGTGTAAAAGTTGAAAAATAGTCCAAAAGTGACCATTTCAAAAAGCGAGGACTTCAACTGTATATTTCTTTCCCTGCTCATGTGACATGATTTTTTTTTTTTTTTTTTTTTGGTATTTATACCCTGGAGCTACCGCTGAGGGCGTAAATGAGAAGATGACTGTAAGAATTGCTTGTGTCTTACCGTGTTATGAACTTGGGATTTATGTGCAATTTATTCTCAAGATATGGTAAAACTGTGACTTTATTGAGTTATAATTGAGGAAGCAGTATAGCAGTTTCTCTTGACTTGACACCGGAAAAAAAAGAAAAACTAAAAAAAAAAAAAAGGAACACACTGACGAAAATGATAGTGCCAATATAATGCCGAGGTTATTACAAAGCTGGTTTATATTCTTCTGTGGTAAAGATAGTTTCAATTTCCATTCTTCATGTTCTTCAGGGACTCAAATCTCATGCCCTTGTCTCCAAATTTAGTCGTAGTGTAGAACTTGAGATAGTCTTCGAAGCGAATATTATTTGGAAGTAACAGCTTGGAAGCTGGAGAAATTACTGCATCACTAGCAGGATTATAAAATGTGGCAATGGAGAGTCTTTTTCCATCCTTCATCGCCATAACCCGGTGCAAAGCACTCTTGTACACCCCATTACTCAGGATTTCTACCTGATCACCAGTGTTTATAAAAATCCTGTTGTTCTTGGATGGCGGAATTTTCACCCATTTCCCGTCTTTGAAAAATTCTAGACCGGGAACTTGGTCATCTTGGAGCAGCAGAATGATACCGCCAGCATCTGTATGTTCTCGCAGTCCTCTAATAAGTTCGGGACGTGGACACTGAGGGTATATTGCCACCTTTGTCCCAACAGAAGGACCCTTGCTTCCTGAAAAAGCGTCCATTATGTGATTCTTCTCTATACCCAGGTTCTCACACATGAGCTGTGAAAGCTTTTCTGCTAGCTGAACTAGTTGATTAATATAGTCATCTATGGTGTTGCTGCACATACAATTTACTGATCAATACAATGATTCATGCTTTCATAGATATTGTTATGTTAGATTATGTGCCTTTAATAGCTTACCGGAGATCTTTGGAGAGGCCGTTGAGCTCATTGATGTTGGAATTGGGACGATGCCAGGCGAAGAAGGTGGTCTCCCAATCCTTTCCGCTGATAAATCCATTTTTCTCCAGGTTCTTTGCTGTCTCTGAGTCATAGAAACTTGCTTTTAAGTTGTCTTCATAATGCTGATTCATAAGATCCTTCAGTTTCTCCATAGTCTCTGTGTCAATTCCATGATTCTCAATCTGCGGGTATTATTACACTCTAAATGTTAAAAGAATAGCATGAATTCATCAAATGATAGCTTTAAGTTCTTGGTGTTATAAGCAGTTGGTGTTATATAGATCAATAAAAGTGACCAATGAAGATGCATCATAGATATAGAATATGAAGATTATTACCATAAAGAATCCCCATTTTTCGCAGGCCTCGTGCAAGAGAGTCATCGTTTCACTCCTCTCATCACTCTCAAGCTTATTGAAGTCAATCACAGGGATCTCCATCTCAACTTTTCCTTTTCTTTCTTGGTAAGAGAAGAATCCTGTATTGTTTTTGTATTTCACTCTGTTTTTGAATGAATACAAATGAATCTGATTGGAGTAAGTATATATAGCAATGGGCAGAGGCCACTTGGTGTATATACTATTACAACAGGTAGGCAGATTTTAAGGAATGGAAGTTACAGGTGAACCATAGCCTTTCTGTAAGGAGAATTATCTGGTTGCACTGGGAAGATGAAGTATAGTATAATTAAATTGAGTCCAAATTCAGTTCACCAGCACCACCACCATGTGTTTTAGTTAGTTTTCAATTATTTGACTCTTGATGAAATCTACCTCTTTATGATCATAGATCTCTGATTTCATTCTTACTATTCAAGAATTTCCTAAAGAGAATGCTTCAGGTTGTGCTAACATACCAACGTGTATATCTTTTACGAGAGATCGTCTCTGAGATACGGAATTAACATCACATATTTAGCTACAAACATCACACGTTTAATACTACGTTAGCATATGATGTTGGAATAATGAAGTTATATAAAACATAGTAGTATGTTTGAAGCTGAACATGTGATATCTGTAGTTAAATATGTGATGAAGTTTGTATATCTCTTACCATTTTACGTGTCAACTACGATTTAGTAATCTCTTACTGTAAGTGGTAGTTTTCTTGCAATTGTGAATTGTTGGTTTTAGTGAAGAAACTATGTGCCACTGAATGTGGTAGTAGCAGTAGTCAAGGGGAGATGAACACAGGTATTTTGTGCTCCAATGGGCGGTAATGGTTTTGTTTAATTAGTGTGTCATTAGTCATTTATTTTTTATTTTTTTGAATGATAATTGACCATTTGTTTTGTAATTATTCCTTTTGAAATTTGAACCAAGCAATCGAATTCACTCTGGCTTGTTTCTGTAGTTGTGAAATGACTTAAGGCCTTGTTTAGAACTTGACAGTGCTCGAATCTGGAGTATCTACTAAGTTCTATTACCACTCGGTGCAATACATATTGTGCTTGCTACTATAGTTTCATTACCACTCGGCTACCCTTATATCTCCGAGTTTCAATCAAATTCGGAAAATGGATGTAAAAACTAGGAGATGAAATGAAACCATCTTAAATCCCAGATCCAGCTTCCATCTTGCTGGACTAGAATTTGGCTAATAAGCTGATCCATCTCCTGTACCTGACTACCCATATAGTGCTGGATTTGAATTTTCTTTTCGGCCCATTTGTCCTAGAGCAGTTGCAGCCTTTAGGTGTCAACTCTCAGGTAAACAATACAGTCTTATAGTAAAGACTAGTGCCCCTTCCTTGTAAAGTTATAAAATTGAGTGAAAGAAAATTTTAGTTGATGAATATTAATGAGTTAAAATTGAGGTACTATTAAACTTGATGTCAAAAGCCTTAATTTTCAACTTAGTTCTTGACGGTTTAGTTCTATAACATGATTGTTAACAGAATATGTGTGTTTTGTTTATGAAAAGATAATTCTCATGTAAACAGTTCTCACTTCTCAGTAATAAATCTAACCTTTTGCCATCTTTTTTCATAGTGTGTTCGGTTCAACGAGGAGAGTTAATGTGATGGTGGATTTGAATCTGGATAGCCGATTATCCCTCGTCAACCTCTCAACCTCAATACCCAACGTCGGACTCCATAATTCTGCCACTATCTCAGTGAAATTGTCCCAATTAATTGGCTGCTTACCCATCACTTTCCCTACCAGAAGTAGAGACGAATTAGCTGCCCCTTCCGCCCAATCATCATCTGAAATCACAACTCCTGTCTCAACTCTTCCTCCGTGAGTTCTAGCGAACCCCGTGTTGAGTCATAATACTCCTTCCAAGAGACCAAACACTGATTCCGAGTACTATACTGCTAGAGCCCTACGCACAGAGAACCAGCAAACAGAAACAACCTACCTGCACAAGACAAAACAACGAAAATCCCCAGCAACAGCAAGAAAACCTATCACAAGCATACCACGCACGCACATAAAAGAAACGAAGGAAAAGGTAAACGACACGAAAACAAGACACGACAAAAAAACTAACAACTGATAATGACTCAATTAACTTCTACAGGGATCTCCTTTTTTTTACGATCCCTAGGTTACTTGACTCATTTGTACTTAGTTACCAAGCATATTTACATCCCAATTAACCACATTATTCCCGTCAAAGAAAATGAAACCGTCTCATAAACAGGCCAAAGTTAGAATTGGTTTAGAAGCTCTTGTTATGCCTTGCCACGAAGGGGGTGTTTTGAAATTTTATGGGTATCGGTGGGTATAACATGACCAACAAAGCAAAATTTATTGGTACTATCTTGAGGAAGCCCCTGTGGGTATGTCCAAGGAGAACAAAGATACTCCGTAAATAAACTTGGGATCAAATGCACAATTGAAACATCACTTCATCAATGTGTTTCTTTTTTTGAAATAAGATAGATTGCTTTACTTAAATCAGAGAGGATTGGTTCTGAGCATTCTTGTGCCCGGAACCAACCTAGGCTTAGAGCGTCTTTTTTTTTTTTTTTAATTACACAAATTAGATACTAAGAAAGACAAAAGTCTCTCATTCTTGTAGATAAAACCTAGATGTTACAAAATCAGGGGAGGCGTTACGATGTGTTCTTGTCGAATACAAGATGAGCTTCCATGTTTTGCCACAAGATCGGCTATTGATTTCGCCTCAAAAGTTGCTTCTTCCAATCCCACTTGTTCCTTTAGCCTAGAGGTATCCCGGCATAAAGTCTTCTCCATTGCCATCGCCTCCATGGACTTGCAAATATAATCAGTTGCATACTTCGAATCTGATTGTAAAATTAAATTATTAGACACTTCCCTAAGTGCAATTCCAATCCAGTTCGAACTGCTAGGAGTTTCGCCATGTTGTTATCCGTTTCCCCCAAGTGCAATTTCATGAATGTGTTGGCATTTTATAGTCTGTTAGACCAAAATCCAATTCATAGAGTAGACTTTTTTTTTTTGGAATGAAGAACTTGTCTTATTACTCCAAAACAATGTTCGTACATTTAAGAGCTGACAAAGTGTCCAATCCCAAAACCTGCTACTACAAGTAAAGACTGAAAAATACAAGGAAGTTCTTAAGTTTAATCAAGGTGCAACAGCAGTGTAGCTGCTCTTCCCGCGCGGCATCGTATCCGGACAGCTTCAATCACCGAGCGTAGTAGATTATTGGTGTCACAATCTCTTTGTTGGAACAGTTTTTCATTCCTAGCAATCCAAATATGATATATGATTTCCACCATTAGAGCTCGGAAGACATATGCATTCCCTCCTTTTCCCCGAGCCATGCGACGAAACCAGGACAGCAGCTGTTGCCAGTTTGCGATGCAAGGGTGCTCAAGTCTCAGCCATTGTAATCAACCTTTCACAATCGCATATGTTATATGACATTGGAAGAATAGATGTTCTATGATTTCCGTATCCCCACATAAACTGCAGGCCCCATCCGTGTGAATCCCAAAGAAAGCCAATCTGTCTTTTGTTGTCAATCTCCGGTGAAGTGTTAGCCAAAGTATAAAAATAGCCTTCGATCGAGCAGGATTCCGGCTAAGTAAATCACACCACTCTACCTTTGTCGAACAATTCCTAAAGATTTGGTAAGCCTTGCGCACAGAGAATTTGTCCTTGCCAATTGTTCACGCCATTCCTGTGTGTGTTGTAAAGTCCCACGAATCTTAAGTATAGCTTTAATCATAGAGGAACTGCATAGGGGAGTTGACCACTCCTCCCACGATTGATTCTTGATGTAGTAGCTATGTATCCATCGAACCCATAGGGAATCGGCCTTCGTTTGAATTTTCCACAGGAGTTTAGCAATCAGAGCTTTATGCCATTCTGGAAAGGCGATGATATTCAGACCACCACAACTCCGAGGAGCACATACATGTTCCCACGACACCAGAGCTTTCTTGTAATTCCCATCTTTCCCACTCCATAGGAAGCTACGGCAAATGCATTGAATATGATCAAGAACCCTTTTTGGGAAGGGAAATAAGTCGTGATGGAGGTAATGACACTGCGAATCAGCTGCTCACGGCCAGCATAACTTAGTAGTCTAGTCGTCCAGTGCTTCATCCTACTCAGAATCCGATCAAATAGGGGTGGTATTGAGCAACAGTGAGCTTCTTATGTGATAATGGCACGCCAAGATAGCGAACTGGAAGGCTGCCGACAATGAAACCCGTGGCAACAAGTATTTGCTGCCTAGTCGACGCCACCATGCCACCACAGTAGACCTTCATCTTAGCTACATTGGCACGCAAACCAGTAGCATCCGAGAAGTGATTAAATTTCTCCATACTCAACTGAACCGACTTCAAATCCCCACGCATAAAGAGCATTAAATCTAAAACACGAAATGTTTTAGATTTTTTAGGAGAGTGTTTGGCATTCATAGAGTGGTATTATTATGATCCTCATTTTCTCACCAAATGAATAATAGAAAATGATAGAAATTTATTTAGGTCACATTTCAATCTAAAACACGAAAATCCAATAATACCCAAAATATCCAATATCCGAAATACCTACCCGTGCCATGCCATACGTAGCCACGATCTTCGTTTTCATTTTTATTTTAGTTTTTTATGTCTAATTTTAATATCTCATTAACCACCACCTTTAAGTTTCAAATGAAATATCTCACTTGCTTTATGAATTTCAACCTTATGTTTGGTGTTTAATTATGTATTTCATGTTTTCTATCCAATTGTGTACACTGTTGAATTCCAGAAGAGGGGCCTTCCTCATGCACACATTCTCCTTTTCCTTGATCGTGAAAGCAAATACCACAAAGCTGAACAACTTGATCAGGTTATTTCTGCTGAAATACTTGATAAAGAAGCAAACTCTGAACTGTACGATTTAGTTAAAGAGTACATGGTACATGGTCCATGTGGTGCTGCAAACCCAAATTCTCCGTGCATGGTTGATAACAAGTGCTCCAAGTTTTTCCCAAAGGCATATATACTCAGCGAACAATGTTTGATGAGGAGGGTTATCCAGTTTACAGAAGGAGAGACACCGGGGCCACAATCGATAAATGTGGAGTAACAGTTGATAACAGATTCATCGTCCCTTACAATGAGAAGTTGCTCCTCAAATATCGGGCACATATTAATGTTGAGTGGTGTAACCAAAGCACGTCCATAAAGTATCTTTTCAAATACATTAATAAGGGTACTGATAAGTCCACCTTCTGTGCAAGTTATCGTGATCAAGATGGCACTGTTGATGAGATAACGGATCATCAAGATGGTCGATATATATATATCCGCATGCGAGGCAGTTTGGCAAATTTTTATGTTTGATATTCATTACAGAGTTCCTTCAGTTGAACGCTTGTCATTCCATCTTGAAGGTGAGCAAAATATGATATTCCCTGACGATGACAATATTGATTTCGTTGTAAACATGCAGTATGTAGGTGAATCACAGTTCCTTCAATGGATGGAATGCAACAAGAGGGATCCTGAGGCTCGGAAGTTAAAGTATTGTGAGTTTCCACAAAGGTATGTATGGAATTAAAAAATCCGGAAATGGACTCCAAGGAAAAAACGCATAGCTATCGGACGTATTTACCATGTAACTCCGAGTGATGACGAATTGTACTATCTTAGGATTCTGCTTAATCACGTGAGAGGTCCCACATGCTACAATGACATAAAAAAAACTTTTGATGGAGTTTTGCACCCTACTTTTAAAGATGCATGCTATGCTAGGGGTTTATTGGATGACGAGAAGGAGTACATTCATGCAATACAGGAAGCAAGTCTATGGGGTTCGGCAAATTATTTGAGACGCCTCTTTTGGACATTGTTATTAGCAAAAAGTATGGTCAGGCCTGAGCATGAATGGGAAAAGACTTGGATAAATTTATCAGATGACATCCTCTACACTCAACGACATAAATCCAACAATCCAAGTGAGTAAATGTTTAGTTATTTCTCAACCCTAAATGAACTCTCACATCTACTTATATATTTAGTCATAAATATTTATTGTTTTCACTAAGCCACATTTTCTACATCTTCTCAAGATTTTCATTCTATGTATAGGTAAATAAAACTATAAAGAATAGTTTGTGTTTTCTTTGTAAAAAAAGCAAAGTAAAGGTACATTGCAAATTTTTTTTATTATGATTCCTATGAAAGTGTTGTAGCTGATAGTCTTGCTTTGAAGTTAAAGTCAGATCACCGATATACTATTAAATGTATTAACAACATGAGTCCATTACTATTTTTACCTGATGCCAGAGTAGAAGTTACATTGCTGGACTAAAGTTGTTATCGGTCCCCTCATTTATTGTATTTCTCATTCTTAATAATCTGCCAAATTGCAAGACCTCCAGGTTCTCTAAATGAGTATATATGGTGTCCTCCTAAGCTGTATTTTGTGATAATATAGGCCAAAAATAAAATATCAGCACTTAGAATTGTTTTAAAATTACTACAGTATCTAAAAATAATCTGTTTTGTTGTATAATTTTTTTTAATTTAGTTTACATTATTATATACATTCATGTTAACTTTTTTTGTATTATACAATTTGCAAATTTGCTGATGAACAAGTTAAAACTCTTGCATTACTTGAAATTGAGAAAATACTTGCTGCAAATTGTGTTAGTCTTCGAAATTTCAAGTACATGCCTTTGCCAGACGAGTTCATTGTCTCGGGTGTCGGAAACATGCTCATTAAAGATGAGACTTCATACGACAAAGATGTCATGAATCAGGAACACTCTTTACTATACTCGAAACTTACAAATGAACAAAAGGTTGTTTATCATAGAATTGTCGATTCTGTAGATAAGGGAGAGGGTGGTTTTTTCTTCTTATATGGATATGGAGGCACTGGAAAGACATTTATCTGGAAAACTTTGTATACGGAATTACATGGGAGAGGGGATATTGTTTTTCCAGTTGCTTCGAGTGGATTTGCTTCTTTATTGCTTTCTAGAGGTAGAACCGCACATTCTAGATTCAACATTCCCTTACAAATAGATGAGACCTCTACATGCAGCAGGATAATGCCTGGGACAGATTAATCGGAGCTTTTGCAAAAAACCAAACTCATTATTTGGGATGAAGCGCCCATGACAAACAAGTTTTGCTTCGAAGCACTAGATAGGAGCTTGAGGGACATCATGCGGTCGCCGGATGGACAACCATCTCACATTCCATTTGGGGGTTTAGTTATGGTATTAGCTAGGCAATGATTTTTGCCAAATATAAAATGTGGTGCCCATGGGGAGTAGGTATGATATTGTTCATGCATCCATTACATCTTCTCGATTGTGGGAGGTATGCGAGGTCCTTACTCTTACCAAGAATATGCGCTTACAGGTTTGTTCGCTTAACACTATATTTATTTATTACTTCAAGTTGCTACATTCCTAGCACTATCACCATTTCACAATCAAGTATAGAATTTATCATCTATATATACTTTCAGGCTGGCTCATGTCCTTCGGAAGTAGAGGAGATTAGGGAGTTTGCATAATGGCTTTTAGATGTTGGTAATGGGACGGCTGGTGGGGACAATGATGGTGAAGCAGAAATACAATTGACCAAAGAAATTGTAATACAAGATGCACCAGATCCCATAGCAATAATTATCGAGAGTACCTATCCTTCTATTTTGCAAAATATGTCTGATGAGCGCTTCTTTCAAGATAGAGCAATACTCGCTCCCACAAATGAGATTGTGGAGAAGATAAATGACTGTGATATCTTTGATACCTGGTGATGAAGTCGAGTATATGAGTTCTGATAGCTTATGCGCGACGATGATGATGTTGATGAGTATGATACTATATATTCAGTTGAGTTCTTGAATTCAATAAAATCTTCGGGAATACCAAATCACACGATGAAGTTAAAGGTTGGATGCATAGTTATGCTACTTAGAAATATAGACCAGGCTGCAGGGTTATGTAATGGGACTCGAATGATTGTGACGAATCTTGGGAAGCTTATTGTTGAGGCTAAACTTTTAACCGGAAAAAGTGCTGGTGATAAGGTGTTCATTCCTAGAATGATTATGAGTCATTCCGATGCGATTCAATTTCCTATTAAATTCCAGCGTATGCAATTTCCTTTGTCCGTGTGCTTTGCTATGACTATTAACAAGAGTCAAGGGCAATCACTTTCTCATGTTGGTCTGTATCTTCCCAGACCTGTATTCAGCCATGGTCAGCTCTATGTAGCATTCTCGAGAGTCACTAGCTAACAAGAAGGGCCTAAAAGTCCTCATATGTGATGAAGAGGGTCATACTTCAGATACGACTACGAATGTTGTGTATAAAGAGATCTTCAACAAGTTAATTATTTTTATAATTTACAATTTTTTTTAAAAGATTTTTTAATCTATTGCAGCTTCAACTTAAAGAATAAAATCTTAGAAGCCTGATTGTACACTATTCACTATGGTTTTCAACTAATGGTTAGTCTTCTATAATATATATTTTGTACAGTATTTTATAAGAAATATATCTACGAGATGAGTGTTAGAATATGAACAAATCATTTATTTGTTAACAGTCTCTTAATTCAACGAATTAATACATTGTCTTCTATCCTATCACTCATTACTCAATTTACTTTCCTCAAATCGCAGAAGGTATAGCGGCTTGATTTGCAGTTCAATTAGCACGTGAACGATTGTGCCAAGATACATCTTGGTCATTGGCATCTCTAGGTGGCATTATTGTGTCTGAAATCGCATTGCTTCTTTGTTTCTTTACCCCAATTTCTTTCTAGATTGTTAATAAGAATGGAAATGCTAGCTCATTATTGATGGGGTATGATTTCGGATAGTGATGGTGAACAAGTTTTACATTTTGAATTTCCTTTGTAAACTTTAAGGATGTTTTCATTAATTTTATGGTCAATTTTCTATTTACTTTAACAACATAGAATACGTTAGATTAAATATATCAAATTTAAACAAACTATCTAAATTTTTACTCGATCAACAAAATTGAGTTTGCATACCATATTATATACGACAACAAAATTAGCTTCATAAAATCGCAAAGTACCCGACGATTTTCGACGGGTTATCTATTAGTTTATGGTAATCAGGAATAGTGAGTGTATGATGCCCCACATGAGCATATATTTCTTTAAATTTCTCTTTTTTTTTTATAATTTCTCAATTTTTATTAACTTTAGCACCATTACATTTATTTTTATTCCGATAAATTCCGACGAAGAGGATGATTTCCCGGCAAAACCCATGTCGCGGTGGTGGTGGTTGTGTTGCGAAGGCGGTGGTGGTGGTGTTGCTGATCGAAAAAGTGTGGTGGAGATCGATCGAAATCGATTTGGGGTTCTGAAAATCCCAATTGTCTGTCTTTGTTTCTTCATCTTCTTCTTCTTATCATCCCCGAAAACTCTCGATTTACAGATTAGAAAAGCTTTCATCTGCACAAAACAAAACATCGAACTGCAAGCAACAATGCAGTCGGCGGCTAAGCGAGGCGGCGGAGTAATGGAAGGGTTGTTCAAGATGAGTGTAAATGGGAGTCTCGTGAATAATTAAGTGTGGAGTGGAGTGGAGTGGAGATCCATTAGGTTTTACTGGACCAGTGATTAGTACTGGATTAAAAATGAAATCTAACAAATTCAATTAGATGGAGATTGGGAGTGTAGAGAGAGATTAAATGGCCAAATTAAAAATGGTGGTTTTTCAAATTCAAAAGGAATAATAATAATTAATTGTTTAACAAATGAAATACTCCACTTGAGTATTACTAAGTTGATTACTTCGTACCAAACTGTAACATCTTAACTGATAAATAGTGACTAAACTCTAATTCAGTTGTGAAAATTTTATTATGAAAAAAGATAAACTTAATGATGTTTCACTGAGGCCATATATATAAAATGAACGTATGGCTAATTTAATGGTTGAAAATTAGACCGTGTTAAATGGACAAAATGAAAATTATACGGTGTTAACGGTACATTAACGATTTTAGTAACTTCGACTAATGATTTTAGTAACTTTCAGTAGAATATAAATATGGAGGTTGGACGGTGTTAATATTTACTCTTGATTACATGTTATAAATATGGGATTGAGGGTGTATATTATCTTTAATTGTAAAATATATTAGTACGTTAACCCGAGTTGATTGCATGTAGAAAATTTCAAACTGAATTATTGACTGCATATAGAAAAGTCCAAATTAAAAGGTTGATAAGATTCACTGGATACGTTGGGAGGCGCTAAAAGAGAGTAAACATGATGGTGGCTAAGGTTTTCGAGACTTGAATGTTTAACTTAGCTTTGTTAGCTAAACAGGTTTGGAGATTGCTTACACAACCCCATACATTACTATCTTGACTTATGAAAGCTAGGCGTTATCCTCGTGGTGGTGTTTTGGAGGCTACTATTCCTACGAATTGTTCTTTCACGTGGAGGAGTCCGCTACACCAATTATTAGCATGGGTGTTAGTTGGCGAGTGGGTAACGGGGAGGATATTATAGTGTGGAAAGATAAGTGGATACCGCGGGAGTCATTCTTGATTTGCATTAGGAGGAATAGCGAGCTGCCAGAAGACATGAGAGTTGTCTATTTTATTACAGCAGAGGCGACATTGGAATACTTAGTTGGTAAGAGAGAGCTGCATTGAGGAGGATGCCAGATTAACTCTGAGTATCCCGCTCTTCGAATATGGGCTGCCAGATCGAGAATGGTATTACGTGGCAATGAGTTTCTTGAAGCAGCAAGCAGGAGCGAGGAGTGGTGTAGGCGCATCATCTGGATTATGTGGCAAGGAGTTTCTTTATGGGGGAATGGCTCGGAAGGATTGGAAATTTGCAGTTACTTTACTATGGGGCTTGTGGTATAACATAAAGCAAGTAGTTCATGCGGATAATCCTAGCTCTGCCTTGGAGTTAGTGGAATTTGTTTGGCGTTTCCCTGCTCAGCGTAATTATATCCTGGAACAATCGTCATGTAAAAAGAAATGCCAAGGATGTTTATGTTTATATTTTCGAAGGCCATAGGAGCTTCTGGAGTTGGAGTTACACCTGTGGGAGATGAGCAGGGAGCTGGTCGATCGGCTACGATGAATGATACCGAGTTAAGCATAGTCTACAACTACAGCTTATTCTCTTAAGTTATTTAGAGTATAGTTTGAGCTTATCAATGGTGGTTTAAAAATATTTGTGAATGCTTTTATATTGTCACTTATAAGTATAACAAACCATCTTAGAGAGTTGTTAAACGCAGCACCAATTCGGCTAAACGCAGCACCAATTATTTGAGTACTTGCCCAAAATGCCCCTAACTTAAAAAAATCGTATAACATTAACGTAAAATCGTAATAACTCGTTTACGCGAACACAATAACATTAACATGCACGATTCATCACGAATTACAACAATTAAAAACATCGAAATTTTTTAACAAACTTTGCTTATTGGAACAAAATTATAAAATACCTAAATATTTAAACATTATATACATAATAATTTAAAATAAAATAAAAAAATCGGTCCGGGCCGGGATCCGGGCTGCTTTTGCAGCCCGGATCCCGGCCCGGACCAATTTTTTTTAATTATTTTTTTGTATATTGTTTAAATAGTTAGATATTTTATAATTTTTTGGCATTTTTATATATGTTTTTTTTCATCATTTTTTAATGATTTGCAAGTTTTATTGGGGTTTTCTCAATATTATATTCAAACTTGAATCGAAATTGTTTCGAATAAAAGATTACAACTTGAACACGGACGAACGAACTTGAATCGAAAATATTACATGTCATCACTAGGTAATGATGGAATAACATCTTTAAAGTGTTCACAAATTTCATCGAGAATGTCGAATACGTCATTTTGGCTCATTCAACGCCTGTTCGGCTCAGTGATGCGTGCAAGTTTAGCTCCGAGCCATTGTATCCTCTACAAAATAAAAAACATACATAATAAGAATTGTGAGATGAAATGCTAACATTGTGAATGTATATGTATTGAATGTTTAGGAACCATACCACGGTAGGATTCATGTCGGATGGTCGGTAATGTTCTCTTCGAGTAAAGGTTTGTTGGCGTGTCACTTGCCTATGCGTCCTTGCGTGAAACCATTTGTTGTAGTTTGGAAAACTTTCATATCCGTAATGCACTCGAAGTGCTTGATTATGGAAATTACATCGAACGTTTTGAAAGTTCTCGAAGGAGTCTTGAGCAGGATATGAACATTTGTAGAATGCCGGTTGTGGTGGCCTTGAGACAACTATTGGTTGTATGAGTGGTTGTGGAATTAGTTGGGGATATCCGAACTGGCGCATAACACGGTCTAGCATGTAAGCCTCTGTAATCTTTAAACAATGAATAATTCCTCTAAATTGAGAAATGGGGACTACTTCCTCTGCTGCACGTCCGAATGGTGTCCAAATAACCTATTACATAATAGGTAAGTAAGTACATAATTTTAACATAGTTTCAATCTTAATTTAGCTTAGTTTAGCTTATTCCTTCATTTATCGTCATAAATCCACCACTCATACCTTAGTTTAGCTTATTTCGTAATATACAACTACCCTATAATTACAGTTATGCCAAAACTGACATTCAACAATGAAAATTATTTGCAGAGTCGAAGGTGCTCACGCTAGGTACAAGTTGTGGTTGGGTCCTTCAAATCATAAGTTCCACCGTCTATTCCCGAAGCTAAATGGCCTACTACGAATGCATTTTGATGAAATCCGCACACAGTTTGAGAGATCTCTTAATATCGTCCCTCATTCCACATCAACAATGCCGATCTTCAAAAAACTCGGTGGTGTGCTTTCACATCTCGCCATCGAGAAAATGGTCAAAGAAATAGACAATGATCCAAGTGATTGTGATCACATACTGTTTACAACTTTCGGATTAATGTGCGCATGTCAATTGCATGTGAAGCTGCAAAACAGGAGGATCGTCGACCCGGTTCACGATGTAAACGTGTTCTGGAGAACTCTTCACATGGGGAACCACTTTGAGACAATGAGTATAAAGGATCGGATTTCTTCAGCTTGGCGGACCGCAATGACTACCACGGAGGATGAAATGAGATCGTATTTCGACAATTCAAATGCATCACAATCGTTCGTGGACGAGCCATTCGTAGCACAACGGAGAGGGAGGAAACCTAAAGCAATAGGGAAAAGGCTACCGAGTGGTTGGGAAACCCGGAATCATTCTCAAAATAATTCCGCCCCAAGCAATGACGGTTCAGGTTCTCTAGCAAGTACTGGCAGAACATTCAAATATCAAAGTCAAATGCCACCCCAAACTCAATTCTGGATTAGAGGCCATAATGATGTCATCGGCGACGGGAACTGCGGTTTTAGGGTCATAGCTCAATACCAATACGGTCAACAAGAGTGTTGGGCAGACGTCAGGCAAGACCTCATTGATGAGTTGCACAACAACAGGCAGATGTATATCGACGAAATGACAGAAGCACGGGTAGATGAAATAAATATCCGTCTAAACTGGTTTCATGGCGCGTGTACACAACCATGGTATTTCACATTACCAGATATGGGGTGTCTTGTAGCAACAAAGTACCAACGGGTCTTATGCGGTTATTCTCCGTTAGGGAGTATGACATACTTGCCATTGGAGTGTCGTTCTCAAATGGACTCACCGGCTCCGGACCCTCCATCAATTGCTGAAGAGTGGACAATGGCTCACATTGGTAACAATCACTGGATCAGGATCCACGTGGTAACAGAATGTCCAATTCCACCAATATGGTTGGCCTGGAGAGGTACTAGAGAGGCAAGAATAAGCCACTGGGAAGCACATTATGGCGTTCGACTACGTCAATGGCATAGGTTCTAGTTTATGTTTTCAATGTGTTGTATTTCGATTTTCATGTTCTGTAATTCAAATAAATATGAAAAATTTAGAAAACCCCAACAAAACTTGCAAATCATTAAAAAAAAAACATATATAAAAATGCCAAAAAAATATAAAATATCTAACTATTTAAACACTATATAAAAAAATAAAAAATAAAAAAAATTGGTCCGGGCCGGGACGGGTTGCACACCCGGCCCGGACCAAATTTTTTTTTATTTTTTTATGTTTATAATGTTTAATTATTTAGGTATTTTATAATTTTGTTCCAATAATCAAAGTTTGTTAAAAAATTTCGATGTTTTTAATTGTTATAATTCGTGATGAATCGTGCACGTTAATGTTATTGTGTTCGCGTAAACGAGTTATTACGATTTTACGTTAATGTTATACGATTTTTTTAAGTTAGGGGCATTTTGGGCAAGTACTCAAATAATTGGTGCAGCGTTTAGCCGAATTGGTGCTGCGTTTAATATTTCTGACCATCTTAAAACTATCATATAACTTTTTAAAACCATCACATCATCTCTGAAAAAATTAACAAGAGAGGTTAAAACTATAATTGAAACATACAATACCGACATATTAAAACCATCGCATCACCTCTAAAAATACTAACAAAAGACGTTAAAACTATAATTGAAACTTTCAATGCTAACAATTTAAAAATATAACATAATCTATTAAAAATCAAAACGAAAAAGGTGTATATCAGCGGTTTTTTAAGAAACTCGGCCGGTCAGACCGTTAAAACATAAAAACCGTGAGAAACAGTAAAAACCCATGATTTTCCTAACTTAAGGTAAGTCTCGACTTTTCCAAGACTTACGCAATAAAGTATGCGGACTAAACGCCTTTCAACATCAAAAGAGAAAAACTTTCAAGCTAACTAACTGGGGATCAACATATTTCGACTCCAGATATGACAAAATCGATAAAGGCGAACACCAAGTTTATATGTATTACAAAATTTTAAAATTCACTTAGGGTATGACAAAACTAGCTGATTAGGTGATAAGGTGATTGTTGAGGTAGCGAAAATTTAAGACTGATAAGGCAACTGATTCGAATTAACGTGTTTTATAAATTGACTGGTTAGTTAGATGATATTAAATTTAAAGAAAAAAAAACCTCACCTATCTATTAATAAGGTAGATGAAGTACCTTATTTTTTAAATTATCTTATAAGGTGACTGCAAAAAAATAAGGTGAATGTTTACTAAACAACCTTATTTTAGTCAAATAAGGTGAAATTGACTTGTAAGGTGTTGTCAAACATACACTTAGGCTATGTTTAGCAAAGCTAGCTGATAAGATATCTAAATGTTTAGCAAAGCTAGCTGATAATATATCTAATAGCTAATAAACTAGCTGGTAGCTGGTTAAATAGCTGATACTAGTTGATTTTTATAAAATTGTTTAGTAAATTAAATAGCTGATAAGCTAGGTGATTTGCTAAATATAGTAAATTAATTAGCTGATAAAAGTGTTTAGTAAATTAATTAACTTATTTTTTTTATAAATTGCATGATCAAGCTTATCAGACCAACTAGTTTATCAATTATCTGTTAGGTGTTTACGTAACATAATTATTTTAAAAATAAGTTTATCGAGCTGATAAACTATACTAAATGGAGCCTTACGTGAATCACGTGTTTGTCGTAGATTTTCATTAGCAATGGTGGCCCATGTATTGGAATATCAATATAAATGACTAAATTTCACACCTCTTTACAAGTTCGAGATTTTAGATGAGATGGAATTATATCACCATGAACCGAAATTTTCGTGAAAAAGGTTCGGTCAACGTTCATTTCGAGTTCGGTTTGTCCTAGATTTATTGTTATATATATATAGAGAGAGAACCCTACCTACTTACTGGCGCCGTGCGGTAGCTGCAGCCTGCAGTGACCAATTTATTGGTAAGTTAAGTCTTCTGATCTCCATCCGATTAATTTACTCCATCTTTTATGATCATCAAAGTATGTTTTTTTCCAACTATAAGATATAATAAACCCGCAGCGGCTCCGACATCTCCTACGCCGTCGATCATCATCAGCCTGCCGCAGCGGCTCCGACTTCTCCATCGATTAACGGCGGAAGGCTGACTTCTAATTTATCAAGGTAAGGTATAATAAACCCTAAATTTTTAGGTATTTCCTTGTTTAAATTAATCACCAGTATCTAGCTAGTATCTGTAATAGTTTGGGTGTGGTTGGGAGCTGATCATCTTTTTCCAAAATCATATATAGTTAATCTGTTATGAATTTTTATCGCATCAATGTAATGTAATGTTATGATATGTTGTGCGTTTCATTATAATTAGACGAATATTCATCTCCTTGTAGTATTCAATAATAAGTTAGTTGTTGGATGGCCTGTGCCTCGTGTTGGTATGGTGTTTCTGAAGGTTTCGTGTCTTTTGTCCTCAATTACTTACTGATTGCATGCATCAGCTTGTTCGGCTTCACACTTGAATTCCGGTTGACTTTTTGTACGGAATTAAGAAAACTCAATTCAAGTGTGAAGCAGCCAAACAAGTTTTCGAGTTCTTCAACTTGTTGATTACCTTATTTTGTGTCACTCGTGTACATACATATATGTAAATAGTAAGGATTTGCTGTCAAATAAATTTCGTATTTTCCTTGATAAGAATGACTTTGAACTCTTTGATCACGGACTTGGCAAGGAGAACTTGAATTCTACCTTTGTTTAGCCTAAAGAGGTGTTCTAGAAGAGTTTAGTGAGTATGATATAGAGAATATAGTATAGAATAAGTGGTTTTTGGTCCAGGAGTTCTTGCTGTATTCTGTGTACATATAGCTGTGAGTTGTTTTTGATTTTGTACTAGGTATTGGGGTATGCCCCTTTGTACTCCCTTTTGCTTTAATATTTTTTAACTTCGTGCAAAAAAATAGAATAAAAATAATAATGACTTTGCCCCTGTGCTGTTTTATTAACTTTTCTCAGCAGCACAAAAGCTCCAGCGGTGATGGAACACACCCAAAACCCAAGTGCACAGGTAAAATATATAACTCTAGTTTTTGTTTTGAATTTTCGTCATTTGTTATTAAAAATTAACTTCGGCGGTGAATGAGCTGACTACTATACATGTAGGTCGCCAATGAAGGGCTACTTGAGCAAGGGTATTTTGTTGTTGCAAGCTCCGAGAGACTTGCTGCTCTCTATTCCTTTTTAAAGAGCATTTGGCATAAGAAGAAAGTGATGGTTCTCTTCTCAACATGCAATTCTGTCAAATTCCACTCAGCACTTCTTCGACGCATGATGAAGGTCGATGATGGTTATTATTTGCATGAAGCGCATGGCATGAAAAAGCATAGTCAACTGTGTGGTATCATTTTTAATTTCTGGAAAGCAGACAATGGTATCTTATTATGCACGGATGTTGTGATCCGTGGTTGTGATCTTCCTCCTAATGTGGTATGTTTGTTAAAGTCCAGTACGGTCATTAATTTCATATTGGACAAACTAATATTACATTGTGATCTTTGCACTTGTATTGCATATATTCTGATGGGTGGTTCTCTTCCATGTCTCAGGACTGGATTGTGCAGTATGATCCACCTGATCGTACAGAGGTTTAACATCAACTTTCTGAATCAAGTCTTCGCATAAATTGCACAGTTCTTTGATTCTTATAATGTTTTTCCAGTCTCAATTATTTATGGCTTTTTGATGTCACAATTTTAAACGCAGGAATATATCTCTAGAGTCAGTCGATGGCTGCTTAGTGGAAGTACTAAAAGAAGGGTTGTCCTGCTTTTCTTAACCCCGGAAGAGTTGCAGTTTTGCAAGTATCTTAAGGTCTGAATTTTCATGGTTTCAAGTTAGTAAAGTATAGCAAAATGTTCACTTAAAAAGAAAAAGAATAGCAAAATGTATAGAAACCATACTTATTGGCCATCATTAAAGAAAATTATTTATGTAACTTTTTTCTGTCCTTATTTCATTATCTTTCTAAGCACCAAACTGATCAATTTAGTTGTACTATTTTAACCATACTATTTGCTGTTGTAAAGTTCATTGTTTTACCCTATTCATATATATCCTGAGACCTAAGTCATGATTCGACGTTTAGGTTGATAATTGGTTAGTTCTTGCTTCGAAAGGTGGTTTGGCTTCTCTAGAATTGTAGTTCACTGTGAGAGTTGGATAGGGTACTCTAATTTAAGGAGTTAAACCTTGCATAACCTCTATAAGCTTCATGTTGCTGATCCACATTTAATATTACCATCATTTTCTTTTCCTGTTAATCTTTTCATTAACCTGAAACTGTGTTTAATTGGGAACTGTAGGCTATAAGAGCACCTCTGATGAAATATACAATGAAGGACAAGAAGCTTGAAAATGTGCAGTCGGATTTGGTAACTCACTGATCTACTACTCTTATGTCACTGATTCTCAATATTTCTGGGCTCTGTGAATCAGCTGACTTTTTTATCAATTCCCCGTGCAGGAAAACCTGGTTGCTAGAAACCATTCTCTGAAGAAATTAGCTAGAGCTGCTTACAGAAGTTTCATCCTATCATACAAATTGCACCACATGAAGAATATTTTCAATGTCAAGATGCTTGACTCAAAGGTACTAATATTCTCCACTTGACCACCTAGTATTGATAAGATGTGTTGCTAGCTAGTTACTTAGTTGATGAAATCCTGCATGAATGGAAGTATTTGTTTGTTACTTGGGAGGTACATTTTTCTACTTATTTTCTACTTGTATGTTTAAGTGAAGAGTGTAGTCTTCTGCAGGCTGTTGCTGCTTCGTTTTGTTTATCTACCTCTCCGGTGAAAGTGAGCATAAACCGTAATGTCGAAGAAATCACGGCAAGGGTAAGTGAGTTGACATGCTTTCAGGCCGAACAAACCATGCAAGCGGAGGAGCCAATGTCTTCTTGATTACCGTACAATATTTGATGGACATGGGATAGATGGGTTAATATCATTTTTTTTTTTTTTTTTGAGTAACACAACATATATTATTACTAAGATAATGTACAAACGGACGATCCCAGGACCGAGTCCTTTTTAAACTAGTCGAGTAGAAGTAGTACAAAGATCCGAAGCTAGTAATATCATTAGATGGGTTAATATCATTAGTGCTCTACATTATTTATTTTGGATTTCTCATGCGCTTGTTTGGTTAAAATTTCTAATTTTTTTTCGGTGCTTTATTTTACCAGTAGAATGTACTTGTTGCAAGTTAAGTAACAACTTCCGGTAAATAACTTTTTCTTATCACCGTTTACCCTTGAGAAGTTTAAAACTCCTCTTGAATGATACTCCCTCCGTCCCAAGTCAAATGTACCATTTTGTCATTTGCAGTCAATAAATTTTACCTTTAACTACGACTTACTCTCAAATCGTAAATATAAAATGTTCAGTTAAATTATATAAAGAAATTTTTGAAAGTAAAGTTTTATTATATAATTTAATTGAACATTTTACATTTACAATTTAAGATTAAATCAGAATAAAGTCAAGTTGTTATTACAAAAAGTCAAAATAAGACATTTGATCCGGGACGGAGGCATTACTATGTAATCTGTCTTAAAGTTTAATAGAGCTTCTATTGAGTTTCAACTACACTCTTTCATGTATTGGAACTTCATATAAAAGTTACATTTTTTGACATATTTCATATTTTACAAATAGGCTCCGTACTTGGAGAAGCAAAATTGCATATGAAGCAAAGAAATGACCAAAAAAAGGAAAAACTAAATTATGACCAAGAAGCATGCCTCTCTGTCTCAATTTGGACCAATTAAAAATCCAGTTCTAGTGTAGTTTGTATAGCTGGCCTGTTACATACAATATTATGGCCATTGAAAATGATAACCTAGTGTATACCGGTCAGACTCCAATTCTGCAGAAGCACACACTACTGTAAAATTGGATCGCTTAGAGTAAGAAATCAGACATACATGGAATCTCTGGTTTCTCTCCCGAAATTTGTAGAGCGACTCCAACGCCACCCCCACTTTCTCATTGGTCCTGATGAAAAGCAGATGAAATCTCTCGATGAAACGGCATGTTTCTTGATCAATTTTCTTGACAGTGATTCCCATGGCACACCACGAATACGCAAAAGATTTCAAGGGTCGAACCGTAGAGGCCTCTTACGCAGCCAAAGATATCGTTGAAATTCATGTAATGGATGCAATACTTGCTACTTCCACCAGAAAGGAACTCCACTCTCTCATACCTTGCAAGTTCAAAAATAAAAAATTTATAGGTATTATTTTCGATTTTTTTAGATTTCGCCCCCGCCAACTTTAGAAATATGAAATTATGTATTGTGGAAAGTTATATTTTTCTATTCAACCAACAACATCAATATATACAATTACATAGGGCTAAAATAAGGAATGAAAATCACAACAATTAATCACTAAACCACTAATTACGTTTTGGGAATATTTTGAGGATTATTTTCCTTTATACGCCCCCGCAAAATAGACGTGCCATCCGCCACGGCAATTTTGGATCTTAAGGATTGAAACCGAGTCCGAGCTAGCAGTTTTGTAAGAAGATCAGCAAGTTGGTCCCCACCAACTTTAGAAATACTCCCATATATATAATTTGGCCCTTCCGGACATAAATTCGGACTCCGCCCCTGCTTGCAGGTATAGTTTGAGATAGTAATCGTAGTCCGTAGACAAGGAATATTATTAAAAGCATTTTTCAAGGCCTATAACGGCACTTATAAGTGCCGCCACAGTAAGTACCGGTATGGTAAAGTTATAAGTGCTGGTATAGACCATTTAAGGTGCCATTAACCAGTATAGCCATACGCATATTTA
The DNA here is from genome assembly GCA_026545765.1 of Plantago major. Lineage (NCBI taxonomy): Eukaryota > Viridiplantae > Streptophyta > Magnoliopsida > Lamiales > Plantaginaceae > Plantago > Plantago major. Next base: position 89,927,963 of record CM048842.1, read on the forward strand.
GAGCCTGTAGTGGCACTTAAAAGTGCTGGAATAGGGTGCTACCATGGCACTTATAAGTGCTGAAATAGATTGTTAGGGTTTAGGATTTTATGCCTTGCCATGGCACTTGTAAGTGTTGGAATAGGGTGGCCATGGTTTAGGTTATGTGCTGCATAGGGCTTGAAAGAAAAAAAACAATTCCAAACTAGTGAAGATGCTAGATGCAATTATACAATTCACATGCATTGCACTGTTTGGTGTCTGCATCAATATCCACTAATATCCGGTAAAGAGCAGGATCATGTAGTTTAGACTTTGGACTGCATGTATATAAGGAAAGGTTTAGGAAAAAAAAAAAAAACTCATTCTCAGAACCTGCAAAGCCATCTATACAAATGCTGCAGCATAGCATCTGCAAACACATTTCCTGATGTAACTGCGACTGCTAAACATCTTTGTAATAACTTGAATACCATAAGTTTGTAAGAATTTGAATACTTACAAGTTTGTGTGCGTTGTATGGCCGCAGTTTCTAGATAAATTTCCGTTTCCTGTAATGTACCTGTTTAACAACAGTAAAGTTTTTCAAGGCTTAAGATTTCAGATATTAGCATTCAGCAGGATCAATGTTGTCTTACTGTACATTCAAAAGAAACATGTGTAATAGAACCCCAAACCACACAGAAAAAAGTTTAAAGAGTCGAAATCATGAATCTCTAAACCCAAAGAAATGAATCATGAATCTACAAGTTAAACTTCCAGACAACATATTACGGAGGTAAAGCAAATGCAATCATGCCTTGACTGTTTTTATGAAGAAGACAGTGTAAGAGGAAATCAGTATGCCCTTATTGTCAACTCAAAAAGATTTTGTCATTAATCTGAAGCAAATATGTCTGAAATCAGGTCTACCAGAACCAGAAACTACAGATATAATGAAAGTAAGAAATGGACTGATCAGCAGTCTTCTTTTTATTCCTTTAATTTTTCACAGAATCAAATAGAGCTTGTTTGTCAGCTCCTTCTTTCAGGACATGAGTTTCTACTGTATCTTTTGAACTCAACACACTGAATCACCCAAACCCACTTATCAGCTATTACCAAACTAAATTTCATCATTTCCTTTCAAGGGGTGTTGCGAGAATCGAACTCGCAGAAAGCGAGCATCATACCACTAGATTAAACACCCTCTCCTTATGAATTTATATATCTCCTTCATTATACAACATAAAGATAATTGATTAACTGTAGGACCATAATTGCTAATGATAATTGATAGATAAAGACACAAATGCTTCCAGATCATACTGTTCAGTACTTCAGTTATCTCATCTCAAACTTAACACCAAAAGTTAACTAGCAGTTTACTAGAAACATTGAAATGCAAGTCATGATAATGCAAGTAACCTATTGAATAATTTGCATATTAACTCTAAAACTTATTCAGTTGAAGCTTTATACAAGAATTATAACATGTAAAAGCCTACCTCCATCAATGTCAACTCGAAGGATACTCCGGCAACCAAACTTCTTTATTGTTCAAAAGAAAGACATTTAGTTAGTAAACAAACAACATCACCTAGCACAAGCCAACACACCCAGGCCTTAAATATGCTCAAGCTCAAAGAAACAAAATCGAAAATTCAAGAACTCGTAACAGGGTTGCAAAACTGATTACCCATAGCAATGATGAGCAATCCACCATTGCAGCCAATGTCAAGGCAATCTTTGCCCTCGATCTCTTGTTAGTTTGCAATCTGTGTATTTTAAGGATATGATATATTAATCTTTCTATGCATTCCCGGAACCATATGCAATGCATTTGACAAGATATGTATATACCTGTAGGGTATATGACTCAACCAAAGTATTTAAGACTCTACCAAGTGTTAGCAAGCTCTTGTTTATCTCACCAGATTCTCTAGCTCTGCCCTGCAAAAGTAGTTAAAAGAACATTTTAGCACATAGTACAAAGCTTTACTTAGTAATAATGATACCTATGGTTAAGTATATAGTTGCCAAATAAATTAACTAACTTCAATAATTTCACAAAGATGAAAGTCCTATCAATCTGTTTATTAGCGATATTCAGAACAACACAAACTTCTCTTCTGCCACATTGAACGAAATCACCACAGGCATCCGCGACCTCACCTCGTCGTCACTCAGCTAATAAGTTTAATAGACGGCACCATGCCCATATTAAATTTATTCGAGTCAAGATAACCACATGAAAGAGTATTAGGATAATCATACCACACAAGCATATGCATTACCTGATATTCCATTAGCTTCTCTGCATGATCTATTTCTTCGACACTTGCCTCTTTAAAGAACCTGTCCAGACATCATCATACTCATTGTTAAGACGGAAGAATAGCAGATAATTTGAAGATAACAAAGTAACAATACTAGGGAGCTACTGAAACTTACTTCGCCAGGCCTTTTAGTGGCAACGTTATCCCTGTCGAAGTATGCATAGAGAGCATGGTATACATAGGATACAGAATACTCCACTCTTAACCAAAAGAAAGTCTCATCAAATCCCAGACTAATAAATACTCTTGTTCTTCAACTATTATTGACAATCAAGAAACAAGACTAATAGCTCTGTGTCAAGGCTCAAATCCCATGCCCCTTTAGTTCAGCATCTGACAGACGTTACTGATCATCTTCAGACAAGAAACAAAACTAAGATGTTTCTGGTCTATGCATTAAAAAAGGAGCAGCAACAAGCATGTAAAGAAGCAACAATAAAATGGACAAATGTGCAATGAAACTTCAATAAAAAGTAATTGGACAAAAAATTAAATAGCATCAAAAACTGATTCTGGTGCAATCTATTTTGATCACTTTCTTCATCTAGACTAAAAGATCTTGGAGCCTGGTCTATAGTATTATTTACCAAATCCAACAAGTATAGTTTAATATCACTGTGACCAGTGTAAAAAACATTTGCAACAATACCATTTTTCCTCAGCCTACCCTTCCTTGCGGCTTCCCTATTCTGTGCTAAACGTCGCAATGTCTGTCACAACAATACATTATCATCTTCAGAATATTATAATTTCTTCAATTATTTGAAATTGGGATTTCTAAAACTAATACACAAGCTCCTTAAACGTGAAATTTGAGAGGTTTGCTAGTCCTATAAAATCCTCTTCTCTAACATCCACAACTGAACACATAAAAAGGAGAATGTATTATGAATAATACAGATTGAATGTGAAGCATAAAATCTTGATTTTTGTACTTCATGCGAGATAACTAACATGAATCGTCAAGAAGGGACTGCTCCCTGATCTTGTGTCTTCAGCTAGAACTAAAACCACGATAAGGGGAAAAGCTCACTCTTAGTGCAATTGCAAGTTTCTGAGACTTGGTTCTTCCTGAATGAGTGACACAAAATTTTAAAAAAATACCAAATTCAGTTGTATTGATTGCAAATGTCCACATATACAGCATAGATTGTCACCTGAAGATGAGTTAACGAAGATTGAAATAGGATTTTCCAGGACAGATCCAGAACATTTTTCACTAGAATGGCAATGGCTTCCACATATCAGGAGATTCAGCAAAATGCTAGAATAATGAAAAGAGAGAACTATGAGTATAAATTGCACGGATACTATTAATGACCCTCACATGGTTGACACATAAGGTGCTCTAAAGTTGAAGAACCACAATAACTTTATAAATTGCTGCAATAAATTCAGCAAACCGTACTACTGCAAGCAAAAGTTATTCATGCTCGAGATTTGATTCATTTATTACATGAATGATGTCATCAATTACATGCAGTAGTATACATTTATATCTATTATCTATCCAGAACAAATCAAGACTGGACGGAAACAAATGGGATCATAGTTACTCACGGATATATATGAAGATTGAATACTGCTATTAACAGAGTCGAGACACACAATAGAACAAGTATCACAATACAATAACCAATTTTGAAAGCTGGCACAAAATTCACGTGAGTAGTCATTCCAAGTTCCAGCTAGTATCTCACTTTATTCGCAAAATGAACTAACCCACTTGAACCTTATCTGACCCTAAACCAAAAGTCTAAAACCATACTTGAAAATCAAGTCAAGCATGTGGGAAATTTCCTCAACCACCAATAAAAGTTTAAAAGGCACATGATTTGAGTTCAAGCAAAATAGAGATATAATAGAGCCCATGTAGCCTACAATAATCCCAAAATCGGAACCAAAACAGACCCGGTACGCATGAATGTTCAGGACCGGTACACTCGGACCAACCCACCCGAAGTTAATGGAATACGAATACCTGCTTCTCAGCTTCAGAAACAATTAACTGATTAAGCAATAGCAATTTCCTAATATCATATTACAGTTCAGTATGCTAGCTCTTAATGAATTTAACAAAGTTACAGCATGATTAAGAGGTGGAAATTTTAGGAAAGCCTACGACGAAGTATGAGTGTTCTTACACATTTGCATGAGCTCATAGTATGTCCACCGTTCAGTTATTTATGAATGCACTGACACAACAAACTCCACTAGAAAAATATGCAGCTACAAATACAATGATTCCAATGACATAACAAGCTTATTTCACATACTTACACATCAAATTCGGTGAATTCTAATGACATAGTGAGCTCAATGAGATAAAAAAATTCATTCCCGAATCATTCTCGAGTAAGAGATTGTGACGTTGGCATCGATTAGGAACTGAGCTTGGGGGGGGGGGGGGGGGGGAGAGAGAGAGAGAGAGAGAGAGAGAGAGAGAGAGAGAGCATTCTTCTTCTTTGCCGGCTTCATCATCAAGATTTGAGAATTGTGTCGGCATCGATTAGGAACTGAGCTTGGGAAAGAGAGAGCCAGGAAGTTACACCTACCATGATTGATGAATATTCAGTACATATAGAAGAAATAGCCAAGAAATACAACACAAAAATTACCAGGTCACAGCTAAGGACGAGTGAAAATTTTCATTTAAAAAAAAGAAGCCAAAATGAGATGTGAACGACATTGGGAAATAAGAAGCGTGACATTCTCATGGCCTCTGTTTGTATATTGTTCAAACACAAACATCCAAGTAGACTCAATAAAGCCTATCATATGATACCATCCAATTTTATAATTATCAAGTATACCTAATATGAGTTCTTCACCAACAGTTAGTTGAAATATGAATAGAGAAATACCAGTGTAACTGAGAATTGTCCAAAATCTCCATGCAAGGAAAGAGATGTCAGTATGTCTGAATCTCTAATTATCATCCAACCAATAGCAAGATAATTTCTGTGTAATTCATTACATTTACTATCCTGATTCCTGCACAACATAAGTAGTGGAATGAAGGTTTATTAACAGAACTCAAGAAAGTTCAATAGAGAGTTTGTGTTCTTTGAATGCTGAAGTAGTGGTGGGTTCAAGAGACTTAGAGAGTATGTCATTAGATAGTAAAATTGGGAGAGTATATCCCATCAAGTTAAAATAATAAGCTCGACCGGAAGATAAACAGACAACCCACTATTTGTCCTCCATAGTTTTCCATTGCCTATTTCCTGTTATCAATATTCTTCCTAGTCATGCTTACTACAGATAATAACCTTCAGTTTATACCATCCTAAACACCACAATTTATTTAGAGAATATATACATGCCTCACTTTTACGACCCAAAAGAGAAGCATTCCAGTTCAAACATGAAAGAAGCACCACATTAACTGATAAAAGAAAAGATAAAATCTAAGATGTATAATCAACAAAAAGCTTCCGGTTCGTGAACAATAACAAACGAATTGAAGTATTGAAACGTGACAGATCATTGGTCTTACCATTCTCCAGTAAACTCAACTATAATAAGAAACTGAGCGCGAACGCATATCCATAGAACCTGTCCTTGCATCCATATGAAGAGGTGTACTTCCTGGAATGTTGCAAACAATATGTGTCATTAAAGTTCATCAATGCAATAAGACCATATGATTTGATCATCACCTATAACTGCAAAATTATGAATCATAGAATCATACATTAGTGAACTTAGTACATAAAGACTCAACGATAGAAAATATAGCTCATCTAACAATCTGAAACAAAACAATGAAAGAGATGGTTCAGGCTCCTCAAAGTCATATACTAGCACCATAATATTCAAGACAAAGAGGAAACAAAAGGAATAGGCAAGCAGGCAGGTTGAGTTTAGCAATGTTTATACCTTCCACCTGCAACTATCCGTGTCTCTCTAGTTATCACTGGAGCCAAAAAAGCTGTTGCTGCAGCAATGTCCTGCATAGTTCCCCAGAAGTGTCTTCTCTTCAATCTCCTTCCTATACAATCATAACCAGAGATTAAGAATGCAACATGAATTTATAGAGAAGTAAATAAATTATTATCCTCATCTGCACTAGTAGCCTCATGCGATTGTATATCGATTATCTACATTACTAAGCTAAACAATAATCTACCCTAACTAGGCGGCTACAATGCATAAACTATTATGTTATCGTTTACTAGTTCATCAGAAGTGATTCAGAATTTTGAAACTGGTAATGAAAACTGCAGACCTGCACGTTAATTCCGAATATGCATTCTCATTCTTTGTAATTCTATTTTCCTTCCTTTTAGATTACAATTTCGCCTAGTAAAACGCCAAACTTAAGCAAACCAGTGGGCAGTGCCAGTACAATACACAACAAACAAGATACACAAATCTAACACTGTAAACCTATTCTACTGTACTCTGATAACATCACAAAACATGAAAAATAAGGCACTTAACAACATAAACTAAACTCAAATCATTCAACAATAACATTTCAGACTTTCAGTAATCCATCAATGTACTATGATCAAGAGAGAGTAATAATAAAGGAGTAAATGACGTTGTAGTAACTAGAAATTAGAGGCGTGTTACCTGAAACGGAGTCTCCATTGTTATCTACGCCGTGAGAACATCGGAGTGGCTGTCCAAGCCAGCTAGCGCCTCAGCCGCCTAGAGCTCACAGGTGACCAAGTCATAATCCTCTTCACGGGCCTCCATATTCCGGAGCGCGGTAGAAGTGAAAGAGACGCGAAATCGTAAGAATTTGAGCTAGGGCTTACAAATTAGGGAAAAACAGAGAGTTGATCTGAGAGACTCAATGTATCAGAAAGATTAATCTAATCTCAGATTTCCAAGCCAGTGTCGGATTGAAAAATCAGGCAAGCCGCCATGGGAATCGATCGAAGCGGCCATGGGAGAGTTGAATCGAGCTTTTCTCAAGAATGAAAGTGAATCGATCTGTTATGTTTTTTCCTAAGAAGAAGATAACAGGTTGAGGTAAATTTTAAAATGGCCCAAATGTTTATTAAATTGCTATTTTGCCGCCGAAATTTTGTAAGTAACTTAAAAAATTGCACAATGGCCCAATTTTTAAGTAACTTTCCTCCCATTTATTTTTTGAGAAACTCTCCTGAGAGTTTGGAAAGTTCTACACAAAAGATTCAGTCGAACAATTAGTATATAACAATAGACAATTTATAAATAGATAAAAATTAACAATTTACACATAAAACCGCACAATTAATATTCAATATTGCAGGACTATCAGGACTCTCACAAAAACTTGAACTTTCACAAGTTTTTGTACTTTTTTTATCACTGTCGTTGCTAACTACTGAGAGGAACTAAAATTCCTCCAACTCCAAGTTTGAAATCAATTGAGAGTAAAGTTCGTTAATATTCATCTCAGTTTAGTATCAATTGAGAGGAAGTGTTTCTCTCAATTATTATGTTTTCTTGTCGTATTGCATATTCTCACTTAAAATATGATCATGTCATTGTATATATCCTTCGAATATAAAGCATGTAATAAAGAGAAGAAATAATATAGAAAAGTTAAAGAGGTATACAAAAAATAAAGTACCAAAAAACATGCCATTATAGTAGTTTTGACATATAACTCTATAAGAAAATACAAAATAAGAAAGCATGGAAATATCTAATATTAATTAGGAATGTTAAACGCATAACGCTTTTTACTAAACGCATGATGCTTTTTTTTACATATTGCAAATAATACCGCTATTATAGTAGTTTAAAAAATAGTCCAATGATTTTAAAAAATTACTACTTTACCTAAAAACATCAAAGTAAATTTAATCGAATTAATTTCATCATCTGAATGAAGAAATCGAAGAAACTTTAAAAAAACACGAAGAAATCGAAGATCAAAAATTAAAAAAAAAACACGAAGAAATCAAAGAACACGAAGAAATCGAAGAACACGAAAAACACGAAGAAAAATCGAAGCACGTAGCTCCGGTGATCGGATCGGGCTCCGATCACCGGTGCTATCGGAACTTCTGATCTGGAGCTTGAACAGCTTTAGATCGGAGTTGTTCCAAGCTCCGATGTCGGGGCTTAAAGATGCTCCAATGTCGGAGCTTGAAGAAGCTCCGACATCGGAGCTTGGAGGCTGCCAAAACCAGCGCCTGGCAGCCTCCAAGGCTCCCAAACTGTTTTTATGCATTTTAATCCCAAAAACGTGATTTTTTGTGCGATTTTTTGAATTTTTTGATGAAATTTTAGCTAATTTAAACATAATAACGCAATAGAATAATTATTAACGACTACGAATATCAAATTAAAACAATACATACTTCTTCTGATTCATGATCATTGCCATAATCCGGCCAATACTTGTACGACATGTTTTTTCGTTATGTTATGGTATCGTCATTTGTATACGTTTATATATTTTCGAAAATGAGATAGTTTGAGATGTTTTACGCAAAAAGAAAAAGAATGGGACTAATTCTTAATTTATATCACTTGAAGGGCTTTTTGCAATATGTAAAAAGTCATTACACGTTTAAAAAACATGCTGCGTTTAACATAACCCATACTAATTCTCAATGGCATTTCATCAAACATAACCAAGGAAGATCGCTGACATTTATACGTGTCCAATCCATAGGCGTGTCCCAGAAGCGCATCAAGGCCGAATAGTAATTCAAGATTAGTCCGACCTCCAAATGGTCCGACCTAAGGGAAACCATTCCAGGTCAACTAGTACTTACAAGTCAACACACCTTCCCAGTTGGGTCCGACCAAGCTAAGTGTACGACTTTCGAACCTGACAAATGGTCACATGGTCTTTTCAAGTACCACAAACTGTCAGTCCTAGGATGCCAAACGGACCGGACGAGAGAATCTCGGACGCCACCATCACATTAAGACCAAATGTATATAACAGAACCACTGAGATACTTCCGTGAAACTTCTGGTTCGGACTTCCAGAGTTACCTAAAGGCATATCAACCAAGCAGACAGATCTGCCCGAGGGACTGACACGGACCCAACAGGCGGAACAGTACTCTCAGATGGAAAAGGTCCAAACTACCCTCTCAGGCCCATTGATTGGTATTTGACTACTGTTCACTATTGGGCTGTGGGCCAAAGGTAGCATTGGTGTCCAAATCTGAAGCATACACTTGGCACCATCTTATGAGCCACTTCATAAGATATGGTCTCTATAAATATAAACCAAGGTCCAAGACCTTAAGGTAAGGGATTCTTCCAAGCCATATTGATATCATAACCTTCCTCATAACTATTACATTGAGAGCTCCCAACTCTCTCTTGAGTAAAGTCTCTTACCGGATTGACATACGCAATCCGGGTAACCCTTTCTAACCCCCCCCCCCCCCCCCCCCACTTAGTCCTTTCAGGTGCTCTAGCTCGGACAGGTACTACTTCAGACTTCTAGTAAGAGGCGGGTTTTAGACTAGGTTGCTTGTAATAGTTTAGTTAGTTAGTGTTCGAGGTTAAACCCCTCAGAAAAGACAATAGAAAAGACAATGAACATAAGGTGACAATTAAAATTAGATAAGAAAAAAATAGCATAATTAATTAGAGAGAGGAACCAAAATGAATAAACCTCCATGAGGACAACCACTGTTGGATTGGTATTAACTAAAAGATAAAAGCCAAAGTCTTGGAAAATGTAAGATTTTTCTAAAAGATGAGAAAATCAAGGTTTTTTTTTTGTGGTTTTTGCGGTTTTTGAGTTGTAACGGTCTGACCGGCCGAGTTTCTTAAAAAACCACCGAGACACACTTTTTTCGTTATGTTTTTAATAGATTATGTTATGGTTTTAAGTTGTTAGCATTAAAAGTTTGAGTTACATTTTTAACACATTTTGTTAATGTTTTAAAAGATGATGTGATAGTTTTAATGCGTCTGTATTGTATGTTTCAATTATAATTTAATCCTATTTCGTTAATTTTTTAAGAGATGGTGTAATGGTTGTAACTTTTAAGGACCTACATGATAATCTTAAGATGGCTTGTTATAGTTTTAAATTACAATCTAATATCAATAAATCAATATTATTAAATAAGTCTAAAAGTTTCAGATATGCCATTAAAACATCAATAAACAACTTAAAATAAGCCACTTGAACCATTCTGTCATTACAATATCGAAACATGTAGTCATCCAAAGGTTTTAAAATCTATTCTCATAGGAAAAAAAAGGTACATTAAACGTGTCGGTGTTTTTTGATGCAAATGCAAACAAAGTTATTAAAATCGGTTTTTTTCCGATTAAACTCGTTGGTGAAATTTGTTTTCCTGCCTATAACGCCCCGACTTTTGGGTTTTTTAAAGGGGTAAATTTCAGTCGGGACGTCGGGCAAAAACAGAGCCGAAACGTTTAGGGAAACATTCGAAGTTACAGACAAACTTTCGTTCGAAGTTGCTAGAATAAAAATATATTTTATTCAGCAAATAAAACCACAAGATTTTCAACATTCTTATCTTTAAAAGATACACAATATAACAAGAAATAACATGAGTTTTTTAAAAAGACAAAAAGGACATTATTTTCATTGACAAAAATCCCAAATCCCAACCACTCTCTTAGTTTGCTGAGTTTATCGGTTGTTCATTCTTCGCCGCCATCTCACCTACAAGGAAGGGAATAAAAACAAGTGTGAGAAAAACCTCAATGAGTGTTCGAAGATTTTCGTGTGAAACTTTCATTAAAATCATAACAATAAACATTGAAAAACATAAAATAGAAAATACTTTCAATAACATGTACTTTTCGAAAAAACATTATTTCATGCCGCTCCTTATAACCCCACAAAGAACAGCCTTATGTCTCCCTGATAGTCGATCAAACTATCCAGTCAGGACCCTGCCATGGTACAGGGGTGGAATTCTACGACCCAACTAAATCAGTGAAGGCTTCTATCACTCGATTTAAAGGGAATGGGCAAAGAAAACCGACAAGTAGCTCGCTGCATAATAACTGACCAAACTACAAGCCAATTAACCTGAACCAAACGTACGTATCTTTCTTGAACCGTCAATCAAAACAAAATAAAAATCATGTATATAAAAAATATATATATCTTTCAAAATCAGAGGAAGCATGCAAAAACTCTTTCGTGATTTGATTTTTATGCAATAGAACGTGCATTTTGAAAACCATGCAATACTTATATATAATTTTGAAAACATATTAAAATACCTTCCAGGTTTTGAAAATAATACATATATATAGTTTTGTAGAACACTCACTTTTGAAGGTTAGGAAGAGCAAGAACCATGAAAGTACTTGCAAGAAGAACAAGCTACAAACTTGAAAGAAAAAGATAGTACTTGAAAACTTTTTGGAAGAAAATGCCCAAAACATTTTTAGACAAATGAGGGCTGGAAAAAGAGGGTATTTATAGGGTGGATTTAGGGAATGTGAAAGGGTTGAAAAGCTAAAAATAAATGGCAATTTAAATGGCATAAATTACACTTAAAACTCATTTTAAAACCAATAATAAAGGTGAAAAATTAAGAGAGACTTTAACATTTTTTTTAAACAATTAAACACAATAACTAATGATAAATGATCATATTTTACTTGGAAAAAAAAGTTCAAAAATATTTTTGGCATGACTTAGGGTCATTTGTACACAAAAATAAAATGTGACACAAAAAATGCAACAATTAGAGGAATTAAATTGAACTCACAATCACATATGCACATGTAACAATTAAACTTAAAATATTGAACATGCATACGTAATCTTTAACTTACAAGTAGACATGCATAAGTAACATGAAACTAAGCATAAAAGATTAATGAAAAGAAAGTCAGAAGGTCGATCGAAACATAGCTGAAACATAGCATGTAACATTCGACATTACAAGCGACCTTTCGTACAGTAACATGAAAAAGAAATAAAAATATTTATTTATTAAAGAAGCCTCAAGTTTCCAAACTCTTCTATTTTAAAATATATGAATATAAAATGACATTTTAATTTCTAAACATTAAGAGAGCCACACACACATAGAGACATGCATGCACATTACATAATTCAAAAGTGACTCTTCACATTTTAAATTAATCAAAGAACATATATAATTAGCTTGTATTGTAGTTAAGTAAAAGGAAGACTCTTCACATAAATCATCAATCAAGACACTCGCATAAAGACTTCTAAAACAAATAATGAACTTTAAAACAAACTTCACCAACATACTAAAATAATTCTAATATACTTTGAGACAAATAAAGTAACACTAATAAATCATGCAAGGACAAAAAGTACTATGGTACGTCAAAATCTGGGGTGTCACACTCACCCCTCCTTAAAAGAATTTGGTCCCCAAATTCAAACTTCAAAATTTTCTAAAACATTTTCGCACAAATAAACACACTTTTAGTAAATCATACAAGTCCCAAAAATACCAAGTTAACTTAAAAACTGGGGTATTACACTGCCTCTTGATGCTTGTGCTTCTTGCTTCAACAATACAGTGACACCTTTGAGAGACATATCATCAAACGCGATGATCATCAACACCTGCTTAAAACATTCAATAGCTAGGTTAAAACCATAACAACTCTCATTAAAACTATCACATTGCTGCTTAAAAACAAATAAGGAAACATACAACACAAGTTAAAAATAGTAACATTGATGTTTAAAACCATAACGGTGCATCTTAAAACTATGACAAAGCATGAACATGCAATACAAATTAAAAACAGTAACATTGATAAATAAAACTATTACAGTGCCTCTTAAAACTATAACAAAACATTTATAAAAAATTAAATCATAAATATTTCTCATAAGCTAAAATACTAACATTGATGATTAAAACTACAACAATAAGTCTTAAAACTATTACATATTCGTTAAAAACAATAACATGCATAAATATTTAACATAAACTAAATATGGTAACATTAATGCTTAAAACCATATCAGTGCATCTTAAAGCTATAAGAATGCATCTTAAAACGATAACATGTACGAACATGCAATACAAGCTAAAAACAGTCAAATTGATGATTAAAACCATAACAGTGCATTTTAAAACTATAACAATGCCTCCTAAAACAATAACAAAGCATTTGCAAAAAATAAATCATAAATATTTCACCAGAGGGTAAAAACAATAACGTTGCTGCTTAAAATTACAATATTAGGTCTTGAAACTATAACATATGCGCTAAAACAATAACGTTGCTACTTAAAATTACAATAATAGGTCTTGAAACTATAGCATATGCGCTAAAACAATAACAAACTGAAACATTCAACAACAAGCTAAAACCGTAACAATGATGTTTACAACTATAACACCAATTCTTAAAACCATAACAAAACACCAGATAACATGATTCGATTTTTATTGTACGAATTTTCAGATCTGAAACTAGATCTGGTTTCAGATCTGAAAATATCAGAACGTAAAATCAATGAAAATCGAAAAATAAAAGGTCAAATTTCACTTCCAAAGGAGATTTTAACGAAAAAAGCGAGATGAATTTGTATATTTGAACCTTTTAGCAACTAGATCTGAAAATCCAGTGGAAATCCGGCAGAAATTCGATGAAACGACGCGTGTGAGATAGAGAGAGAGAGAGAGTGAACGGAACGATTTGATTGCCGTCGTGTTGGAGCACCATAATTTCCAGCGGAGGATATGATTCCGGCGAAGGATATGAAGAGAGGGGTGGATGTTTCTCTCACTAGAGCTCTTGTAGAGAGAGAAAGATAGTTGAGTTGTGTGATTTTTGTAAGAGTGTATTGTTTATTTGAGTATTTATATCAAAAGCTATTAACCGGTTTGTAGTGTTTTGACCGGTTCTCTATTGTATAAACCGAATTTTCCTAATCTATAAGAAAATCTTCTCTTTTACTATACTTACTCAAGATCAAATGATTCGGTACGAACTATGCAATGATAAAACACAACAATCTGAATAAGTATGACTGAATCCAAAGTTGAAGTCATTGGTAATTAGAGCACGGGGTAGCATGTGCTACCCCTCGATTTTTCAAGTGAAAGTACTATTATACCCTTATGCAAATGTATTTGAATTGAATGTAGGAAGATATGTTTACGCATTAAAAAGTTATATTACTAATTGTAGCCTAGTGGTCTTCTGTTGTTGCTAAGTGCTTTTCATTTTCATACTTATCTTTCATATCTTCGCCCAATTTAACATATAATTACACTAAAGCTGATATATAAATATTATTCTCACAAATCCATCCATCCATATATTATGTAAAGCACAAGGGTCTAAACCTCACCAGATTAATACAGTCCTACGTAGAATTTTATGAAATTAGTTGTATTTTAACCAGTATATATTTCATTATTATTTTTAGTATGTTGACTACATATATAGTTTTTATTCAATCTAATATAACTTTATCTACAAAAATTCGAAAAATATATATTTGAATTCGTCGTGACAAGACGAATCCATAGACACCAATCTTGAATACTATTATTAATTAAATAAATTATTTTATCTATTAAAATAAAATATAAATTTATTAAATAAGATAAAATGAAATACTAAAATTTTAAAATTAGAGCATTTATTAAATTAATTCAATACTACGTGGAATTAGTGGCATTTTTAACCGCAATATAAATCTTTCACAGTTTATTTTTGGTACGTTGGCTGCATATATAATTTTTATTAAATCTCATATAACATTATCTATAAAAATCCGAAAAATATATTAAACATATATTTGAATTCCCCGTGACAAGACGAATCCATAGGCACCAATCTTGAATACTATTATTCATTAAAAAAAATTATATTATTTATTAAAGTATATATAAATTTATTAAATAAGATAAAATGAAATAATTAAATTTAAAAAATAGATCATTTATTAAATTAATTCAATCATATGTGGAATTTTGTGGAATTAGTTGCATTTTCAACCAGTATATATTTCACTGTTTATTTTTTTGTATGTTTGCTGCATATATAGTTTTTATTAAGTCTCATAAATTTATCTACAAACTTCGAAAAAAAATTATGTTTATATTAATATATATTTATATTTTCAATTAATATATAATAGATATTTATGTTTTCAATTAACATATAATAGATATTTATGTTTTCAATTATACATTTTGATTCTACGGTTGAGCAGATTCCGAATAGGAGGAGAGAATTTTTGTTGCATAAAGTTTTTTCAGGTTAAACGTGAGGAACTGAGGCTAATGGTTTTAGCGCTTAGATTATGAGTTGGGTGTCTTATATAATAAAAATATAATATAATATAATATATAAAGTTAATGAGTTAAACCCACCAGATTCATTCAAATTCCATCCATTCTACGTGAAATTTTGATTCTACGGTTAAGCAGAGTCTGAATAGGGAACATAGTAGTGTTGTTGCTAATAAGATCACGTGAGCAATGTTATTGCTTGGTGAAAATTTTTATGTCTTATGGTTGCTCGAAATTCCAAATTAAGAACTAAATTTGTTCGAAATTTTGAGTGGCAACATGTAGTAACTGATAAGGATTTTTCTTTAGGTGATTAAATTTCTTAAATCAACAAATTTTATCTTTGCCCCTTTGTTTCACTTTTCAAAGAAATTCAGATATTTGATGGAAAATCTTGTTCCATATCTTTCACTATTAAACCTACCTATGTACAGATCATTCATCATTTATCTCCATCTTCATCCCCGATATTGATTATCTGTTTGTATTAATAAAGAAAAATCAGTTTGTCGTATTTTTTCTGATTTATTTTTTTACGTTTCAATTGGTGTTTCTCCAATTATGGAGAATGGTTCAAGCATAAAAGAAGTGGAAAAGTACTAAATAATATACTTATTTAAGTCATAGTTATCATGAGAATAATTAAGTTTGAGTGTACATATTCAACAAAATTAAAACATTTCGATATAATAGATAGATGTTGATGAAGTGGATTATATACTCTAAGGACAATACTAAGCTAATCCAAGCTTACAAGAATGGAACTTATACAATCTTAGACCATTCGCAATGGTGATGGTGATGGCCGTGAATAGGGGCATCCGTGAGCCACGAGTGAAACGACGATAAAATCTGAAAAAATCATGTCCAATGGGTTGTGGCCACGACCATGAATAGTGTTTTTAATAGATTATTATACATATATTTTTTAATTAAATAAATCATTTCATTCACTAAAATAAAATATTAATCTCATATAACTTTATCTACAAAAATCCAAAAAATATTTTTAACATATATTTGAATTCGTCGTGACAAGACGAACCTATAGACACCAATATCTTGAATACTATTATTAATTAAATAAATTATTTTATTCATTAAATTAAAATATAAATTTATTGAATAAGATAAAATAAAATAATGGAATTTTAAAAATAAAAAATGACTCATTAAAACACATTATAAATAATTAATGTAGAGCATCAAGCATTCAAAAAGATAATCATTTTAAATAGTTTAGCATCCAACATTCTTGACAAACTAAGATATATGATTATTTTGATTAGTCTCATATATATATCCATACGGTCATACCATTTGTGTATTTTCGATTATTCTTGGCACTTTCGTATATTTTTCTACCATATTCTAAAGTTGATGGTTTACTTTGAATCACACATGATCCGCATGTGCATAAATGATACTTGGAGCACTTTCTAATTACTTGGACATTTTCTAATACAAAATTAATGTAAAAAGAAATTCATTTTAAGTTGTATTAAATCTCTACGTTTCTTTTTTATTTTTGAATTTAGGTTTTGAGTTTTCTCAAAATACTTATGTATGAAATATAGTGAATAATCGTAGAAGATAGTGAATAAAGTAGAAGAGGTGAGAAGGTAAAGAATAAAGTAATAAATTAATTTTCAATTTTTAGGCATGTGAAGATGAGATCTATCAATATATTATAAAGACCAGTTTTTATTATCAATTCTAGCTATAGTACTTCGGCCCCAAATCAATGTAAAAAATTCTTTCATTTTTTTAGATTATAAAATTACAAAACAATATATAATCAGGGTAAATTTATTTTGATGCCAAGTTAATGCGTATTTGGTTCTGTTACCTGTATAATTTTAATCTAATTTTGGTTACATAATTCTGCCAATGATATTCAACTTTGTAACTATTTATAAATGTGATCAATCAAATCTTCTAAATCCCATAATTCCATCATAATCGCCACCCACACACTAATTTTCTTAATGGGCATGAATCCAGATAGGAGGACCTTTGGATCTATGATTGACATAGTCCCTTCAACTGATCTTCTAAGAATGTATCTATGAATCGTGTACTAGACGTGCTCTTAGCTTTTCAGTTCTAGAAGATAGAAGAGACACACGTGAGCTAATTGGTGGTGTGTTGATCTTTACATGTCTATCAACAACATTTTACATGTGAAGAATTCCAATTTCATTTTCTTTATGTATAAGATTCGATCGGTAGGATGAGGTGTAAGGTTTCTCTTCTCTACGATCGAAATAATGATGTTTAGGTCCGGTCTGGTATATACTCGAACCCGTTCCATACATTTGTTACAAGACCCGACCGCAACATTTTATGATTAAGTTAGTAAAAATTACTTTTTTTCTTCTTTTTTTTTTTTTACTTTCTACATCTACTTCTTCTCGATACATTCTTGGTCTCTTTCTTACACTCTCTCTCAACTCTCTTCTCTTCTTCTCTCTACTCTCTTCTCTCTGAGATCTCTCGGGACACTTCTCTAGGGATCTTCAATGACTTTCTTCTTTCACTTCCTTCTTCTTCTTCAATCTCATTCTTCTTCATCGGGGATCTCTTCTGGGAAAACTCTCTCTATCTTCTTCTTCTCTCCATAACGGTAATTTTTTCTTTTCTTTGATGATTTCTTTTTACCATGGTGTTGTTGGATTTGAATCTGGTTTAAAAAAAAAAACAAAAAAAAAATGTTGAATTTACTTTTTTTTTTTTTGTTTTGTTGTGTGTGTTTTGTGTGTGTATATTGATTGTATTTTTTTATTTTTTTTATTTTTTTTTTTAATTTTATTTTTTTTTTTTTTTTTTTAAAAAACAATACATAAATTTAATTAAAAATTGTTAAGGGACCAGATTTTTTTTTTTTTATAGTTAACATAAATAAAACACTCAAAATGATATATATTATGAAAAAAAAACTAACAACCACACCAACCACCAACGTTATCTCTAAAAAAAAAATATTATCTTATTTTCTCGATTAAATTATTTAATCGTCACATTTCTATTTATTATTAAAAGTAAACTATAGCGTGGCATCGCCACGGGTTAGTACTAGTAACATATGTAAGATGATATTACGTTATTTACTAAGTTATCATTTTTTTTTTGGTAATTGCTTGTTATATTCTTTTCACTATCACAAATTAGTTCTCAAGTATATTGAAAAACAAATAGAAAAAGATGCATTGTAATATAAAGGACACTACAACACAAGCTTCATATTTTTTAAACATATACTTTTTATAAATTGTTTTTTGTTAAGTTAAATTATTTTATTAATAAAATGTAATATTATTTCACAAATAATATTGTGCTACCCCTCACATAAATTTATGCGTTCACCCTGGAAGTTGTGTAACACTAATCATTCCAGTTTCAATATGAAGCCTCACTTTACAATTTATATCTTGATGTTCACCATTTATGTAAATGTTAATCAAAGCAGCAGATTAATTTCGAAACTGCAAACTAAAACCGACCGTGAACCAAACCGTTTTTATACAGCTTATCCATAACAGCGTTCATCAAGCCAGAAAAAAAAAAAAAAAAGACAAGTACATACAATAATGGGTATCCATGGTTTGCTTTTTTTCAAACAACAAATTTACATTATGTTTTCTACCGTCAGTCAAGGTGTCGCCAGGGGCGAACGCAGAAATATATGTCAGTGGTAGCGAATTATTTTAAATAAATTTAATTAAAATTTTCATTATTAATGAGAATTACATTTTCAAAATTACATGGTAAAGAACAAGGTTTAGACTATAATTTTCTAGTCTAGGCTTAACAAAATTCTATTTTAAGTCCATATATCATTTGTTCATCAATAATACTTATAAGGGATAACTTAAATGTATTCCAACCAACTAATATAAATATTCATTACTTATTCATTATGCACAACAAAATCTAATAATCACCAAAGTTTTTGAAATTTATTACTATTACTTTTTATCTATCTTTTTGAAAAATAATGCGAATAGGGTATATGAAGCTGGAGCGAGAATACACCAGTACATGGAATATTATTCTCTATAACCAAAAGAGTGCATCACATATTCACATCCAATTTAGAAACTAACATAATTATTAATATATTAATGTATTTTTATTTATACAAAAAGGAAAACGAACATGATAACTAATAATTAGTTGATGGTAAAAGAAATCCATGTTAGAAAAGGAAACAAAATTATATGTTCATAAAATGGAGGAATTAGATACCAAAATAATTTTGTTAAGATTTAAATGATTAAAATTAAGTAAATGCATGTACATAGAACAGAAAAAACAAAGAGACATAAAATGCTGAAAATGTGACAATTAATGTTGGGTATCGAACCTACAATCAATTGAGAGGCAAACCTTTATGCAAGACTAATGGCTAGTTGGGCTACATCAATTTTATGCATATTCACTCATGTTAAATTCTATCTCTATATCTTTAAATTGTTAAAAGGAGTATAACAGACATTTCATGTCCAAAATTGAGGGGCTGCGATTGAAGCCCCTTGCGCCTATGTGGGGCCGCCCCTGGGTGTCGTCCTGACTATTGTCAGTCAATGTATCGACATCTGACATGTGTCCGTTGCTCGGTATAGCCCTAAACCGTTGTTCTGTGTCGCCCTCAACCATTCCTCTGTATCAACTTCAATCGCTATTTTTTTTAATTATTTTTTGAAACTACTAACTTCTTCCAAAAATTTTAGTTATAGTAAAATTTTAACTCTCCTTCCCCACCACCCATCTTCTTCCCCGATCCCCACCACCATCCACCACCACCGCACCAACACCACCACCCACCATCTTCTTCCCCGTCACCAATACCGCACACCACCACCAAAACCAAAATCACTGCCGGAGCTTCCATGGCGGAATCTAAAAAAAAAAAAAAACTGATCAGCTTCCGCCATGGAAGCTTCGATCTCTACCGTTAAAATTTTAATCTAATAGATCAAAATAGGTGACTGACGTTAGTCAGGGCGACACCCTGACTGACGGTAGAAATCCCCAATTTACATACAACAAATGGGGAATCTAACACTATAAAAGTTGTGGGAAAACTAACACTTTAAGATTATTAAACCCTAGCTAGGGAAATGGTGAATCCAATCAATTAAATTTGAAAACACCCTCCGGGAGTTACGGTCTTAATTAGGGTTTAGGACGGGTCCAGGGCGAAACCCTAATTAAGCGGTTCTCGGGGCAATGAAGCACTAGTTTCACCGACAATAATATTAGTTTCAACGGTAAATATTAGTTTCAATGTTAATTTAATTGGTTTCAGTTAGTTTCACCAACACCATTAGTTTCAGCAATTGTTTTAGAGTCAGTAATGTTACTTTCATTAGTTTCAGCACCAAATGTGTTAGTTTCAAAAGTTAGTTTCGGCATTAATAGTGCCAGTTTCATTAGTTTCAGTTTAAATCAACATCATAATCGATATGAGTGTTAGTTTCAACGGTAAATATTAGTTTCAATGTTAGTTAATTTAATTGGTTTCAGTTAGTTTCATACATTAGTTTCAGAATCACCGATGTTAGTTTCAACACCAAATGTGTTAATTGAAAAATTAGTTTCAGCATCAACGGTGTTAGTTTCATTAGTTTCAGTTGAAATCAACATCATAATCGACACGGGTGTTAGTTTCAACGCTAAATATGATTTTCAGAATCCCAGATGTTAGTTCCAGACCAAATGTGTTAGTTTCAAAAATTAGTTTCAGCTCAACAATGTTAGTTTCATCAGTTTCAGTTGAAATCAACATCAGAATCGACACGAGTGTTAGTTTCAACGGTAAATATTAATTTCAGTGTTAGTTTAATTGATTTCAGGTGAGGGCAAGTTGGTCATTTAGTTTCATCAGTAGTTACAATATTATTCAAATATAGTTATGTAGTAATTAATTAGCACTTCAATTAGATGAGCATGAGTAAAAAATAGTTAGATATAAGTCGTTGGTAATTAATTAACACTAATGGATGTAAAATTCTGCTATTAAATGCAAACTAGCGAGAATTTAGAGTCCACTAGGAATTAGGGCTTCAAAAAATAAAATAGACTTTTTTGTAAGCGTTTTTTTGAGCTAGCCTTATGGGTAAGCATACCACTTAAAGTGTCATTTATGTGTAATTTTCTCTTTATTATATTGTTTCAAAAAATCAACATCCAAAATAAAAATTGGACTTGGAGGCCGGCAAAATCCCGAAGCCATGATGGCCTACTACTCTGGCATCGATTGACCCTCGATCCGAAGGTTTCTTCGCGTTTCTAAGCACCACAAATTATGACAGTGTCATTTCGCCACCATTTGTTGCCTCGCCAGCTGAAGTTGGTAGTTCAAACTCAATTTCCCCAAATTTGCCATGTGGATCAGATTCGTCTACTAAAAAAAGTGTAAGTCTCCGGAAAGTCCACCATATATTGAGTCTTGAGAGTCATACACAATAGACAAATATAGGCAATTTACACACAAAACTATAAAATCTGAAAATTTTGCGGGTCGAACCAGTCCAACTGGGTCGACCCTTTTTTTTTTTTTGATAATTACAATAGCTGTTTTGAAGATCCATCCGATCATATTGCTATTTTAGATCAAAATGCATATGTTTGACATACATCTATGTTTATTACAAAATTATTGATGACAATCTATTCATCCAAAAAATAACACAATATTTAGAAATAGGCATAGAAAAAATTTCATTTATCAACGAATAAACGACATTACATATAAACACTAAAATTATTCAAATTCACTACCTACAAAACTACAATCATCTTTGCAAAAAAAAAAAAAAAAAAAGATCTACATCATCAATAAGATTCTTCACCCTTGACTTGTTTGACGACTTCTTCATCCATGTCTCCATCTTTGTCATCAATCATTTTCTTTATTCAAGCTCCCTCGTAAAATCTAGTACATGCAACAAAAAACACTAACAAACATCAACTATTTGACTTTTAAAATCAACAATTCTAATATAAACATACACAGTTTGTTGACGGATTTGTCTATGTTTATGACATAATTGTGCATAACTATGGGTTTGTCGGGGTCACTGACGCATTCCAAAAACCCTAAACCCTAAATGGTGAACCCTAAAAAACTTTGAACACATGAAAACACAAATCAGGGTATGGCGCCCTTAATTAGGGTTTATGGTTTGAAATTTGGTCAGTCATACATACCCATCCTAAACCCTAAGCCCTAATTAAGGGTTTGCCGGGATCACTGAAGTATTCTAAAACCTTAAATTCCAGTATAAAACATCACCTATTTATGATTAAATATAATCAATTACAGTATAAAAATAGGTTATTTACACATACATCACAGCTCTACAAAACTACGAAAACTCTATGATAAAGAATGAAACCATAAATATCAGCAATTGACTGATAAACATACACAATACACATAAAAAACTAAACAATAAGAACTTCAAAAGATGAAACAAAAAAATATATATTAAAACATCACCTAGCTATTTATCATTAAACATAAAAAATTCCAGTACAAAAATAGGCTATTCACATATACATCCTAATTCTACTAAACTACATAAACTCTATGAAAAAGAATGAAACCACAAATAACAACAGTTAACTGCTAAACATACACAATTCACATGAAAAACTAAATAATAAGAACTTCAAAAAATGAAACAAAAAATCTATATTAAAATATCACTTATTTACCATTAAACGTCAGCAATTCTAGTACAAAAATAGCCTATTCACACATACATCCGAGATCTACAAAACTACATAAACTCTATAGAAAAAAGAATGAAACCACAAATATCAATAATTAACACCTAAACATATACAATTTGCACAAAAACATAAATAATAAGAACTTCAAAAAATGAAACGTAGAATATACATTAAGACATCACCTATTTATCATTAAACATAAGCAATTCCAGTATAAACTTATACACTTAGCCAATTCGCACTAGAAAAACAGAGATGAAAGACATAATTTGTTCATATAATTAAATATCAACAATTCACACATAAAGTTGCACAATTCACACATAAACATACATGATTCACACGCACACCATCATTTGTCGGAATTGAGCGAGTAACAGGTACATTTGAATCAAAATTGGTGTTTAAATGTCATTAGAACACTACGAAGTTCAAAAAACGAACGAAACAAACCAATGAAAAAAAACTACTACAAAAACTTCAAAAAGTTCAAAAACAAGTGAAATAGATTACAATACCTATAAATCGCAAGCAAATTGAAGAAACCTAGGGTTTTCGAGCAGAATCACCAGATGAAAACGTCACCACATCTGCTAGCTGCCTAGCTCCGACGATCTCTTATCTACTAGCTCAGAATTGCTCCGATTTGGTCAACGGATCTCACATGAGTGTTGTAGGAGGTTAACCGAGGAGAGTAGAAGCAGCACAACGATCTAGGGTTTTCAGACGAATGAATCAAATCGATTTTTCGATGAAATCGCCAAGAGAAATCGACCAGCAATGAAGCAAAGCTCAACGATGAAGGGATCGGGATCGGTGTCATTTTCAGATAGAAAAGCTGATTCTGAGGAAAATATCTTTTATATTGTATCCGGGTTAAAAGCCCACGACCCAAATCCATAAAAACCACCCGCAATTAGATCCGCAAATTTTCAAATTCTGAAGCTTTGTGTAATTTTTAGTTGGACTTTTGGACTCTCACTTAACACTAGGGCTCTTTTAAGTCTTTGTATAATCACTGAATCAAAGCAATTTTACCTCAAAATCGCTTGAAAATCGCCGATGGGAGGCGCCTCTGTTGAAGACAGGATGAATTCGGAAGAAATAACATTTTTTATGTCTATTTATATGAACCAGATTTACCGGGTCATCCGACTTAACCCGGGAAATCAAACCAGAGTCCGAGAACCGGGTGGTCTAATTGATTTATGTGAATATTTCCTTAAGATGTCTCTTATTAGTATTAGTACCAGATAAATGACACATACTACCTCCGTAGCTCAATCTCAATACTAACTTCCTAAATTGACTCTTTTTTTCCAAACTTTGACTGCAAATTACTTCCACATCACACGACCAAGAAAGTATAATAAAATTATATTATGATGGGATGTTGATCGACGATTGACGAATTAACAATAAAGAGAAGAGAATTAGGAGAAAACTAACTTGTATAAGTTGAATTATAAAGAACTGACACCTCCGGATCACCTCTAACACTAGGTTAGCACAGACAAAAAGTAAATCGCGAATTAGGAAGACCTAAACCGGTAGCTCGCAGAAGCAGTAGAACTCGTCTTTGACGGAAAGTAAATATGCATTCATCAACTGATTAGGGTTAAGCCCTAATGGTTCTATTTATACTGGCTAACCTGACAAGGTATTTCAGGTAGTCCAGACTTCTAAAGGAAATAAAGATTTGCAGAAATCTAATAAAGATATGCTAAAATCTAGAGTTACCTAACAAGAGACTAATTCTATAATTAAAAGACTCCTGAAGATACTCTGCCTTTATTTGCTGACTTGCTAATCTAGACAGAATCTAATTACCTGTAGGTTTAGCTGGAGCAGCAGTCGTGCCTCTAGTCATCTTCAGCTGTTCATCCTTTCTTGCTGCAAGTTCCACGACTTCCTGCAAATTCTTAGGCTTCCACATCCTCAATTCATGTGAAAGCTCACTCTTCAACCCTTCCATGAAGCTACCTAAAAGAGCCCTAGGTGGCCAATCCGGTACTTGACTCATAAGCCGCTCAAACTCCTGCAAGTAGTCTTTGAAGGTTCCAGTTTGCCTGAGCCGGCTGATTGCTTCATTAGCATCTTCAAGTTCAGCAGACCCAAACAGCAGCATAATCCCTTTCTTAAATTGCATCCAAGATTCATAAGGATGCGTAGCCACCTGCGTATACCAGCGCCACCAGCTTCGTGCTTCCCATCCAGATAGTAAGATGCCAATTGCACCTGATCCCTGCAGCTAGTTCCTTCGAACTCAAAGTACTGCTCTACCTTGTGTACCCAGTTGAGCACATCCTCTCCAGAAAACTTAGGAAATTCAAGACGAATTCCCTTGGAACCCTGATTTCCCATCCTGTCATATCCTCCCCTTAAGTTCGGTGGTCGTACCTGTTCACCCAGCTCATATTCCAGATCACCTTCTGTTTCATAAGCAGCCTTCCGTCCTGGTTGTCGGACTGGTTCTAGGAACGGATCCTGGTACCTGTCGTACTTGAAACCTTCTCCTTTCCTCGGTTGTTCCCTACCTTTGATCTCTTCCCAAAGAGTGTCGAAGTTATGATCCATGTTCTCTTCAAGCGCCCCTTTTTCCTTACCTTTGACTTGTTCTTGTTGTTCCTTATCCTTCTTTCGAGCAATCCTTAAAACTGCACACTCCCATGGGGCTAACTTTAGGCCCTTCGCCAATTTTATTTCTATTGTATCCGTATCCGGTTCGTCAAAACCCTTTAAAATTTGTCCCTCCCTTGACGTCTCTCCTTCCTCAAATCCTCCTTCATAATTATAAACCCTACTCCGTGGAGACCCCTGCAAGATCGGAGCAACAACGGCCTTCGGGAAGGAGCCGTTAGCGGCTGCCGCGACCGCCTCATCGCGCGGAATGGCGCGTGCGCAGGACGTGCCGTCGTATAGCCCGCCGCCCGTCGCGCTGCTGCCCCTCCTACCATCCCTCTTGAAAATCTTTTCCAACAAATCCTTGATTTCCATGATGGAATCTTCCAACCCATCAATCCTCTCATGGCTTGTTAGCGAAGTTCGAGACACCTTTGCAGATTCTAGCAATAATCAGAGTGCTAATTCGGAAACGTAGCAGATTTCCACAACCGGCTCTGATACCAAGTGATGGGATGCTGATCGACGATTGACGAATTAACAATAAAGAGAAGAGAATTAGGAGAAAACTAACCCGTAGAAGTCGAATTATGAAGAACTGACACCTCCGGATCATCTCTAACACTAGGTTAGCACAAACAGAAAGTAAATTGCGAATTAGGAAGACCTAAATCGGTAGCTCGCAGAAGCGGTAGAGCTCGTCTTTGACGGAAAGTAAATATGCATTCATCAAATGATTAGGGTTAAGCCCTAATGGTTCTATTTATACTGGCTAACCTGACAAGGTATTTCAGATAGTCCAGACTTCTAAAGGAAATAAAGGTATTTCATTAGTGATGGGATCACTGAGCAGGATCCCATCATATTACTAATATGAATCAAGTATATTTTTCTAAATAACTTTGTTTTATACTTTTCGAGTATAATTTAAGAGTAATATGTGGTAAAATTTTGTAAAAAAAGTAATTAGAACAGAGGAAATATTTCATTTATATATGTGTCACTATAAATGTCACATTTTTTTGAATTTTTTTTTACCTCATGTGCAATATTGAATATCTCAAACTTAATTTTCTTAATTCGATTTAATCTCCGTGTCTACACAAAAATTGATCCGGGACATAATAGAAATTAGAGTGTGTATTCTTGAAGATTCTCTCTTGTCACAACAGATAATTTCTCGCGGGCACTAGTTTGTTACGTCTGTACCAACTCACACCATTTTACTCTCTCTCTCTTCTCTCTCTACTTTCTCTATTTCTGCTGCAAATCAACATATACGTACGCACTTTTTACACTCTCTCTCATCTGTCATCGGTATTTCTGCTGCAGACATTAATACGCGCACAAACACAGAGAAATCACTCATTTCATTTTGCGAAAATTTTCACACACTCTGCATTTTTGGATCAGAAAAAATGTTCTACTCTCACCTGCTCTTAGCTCGTAAAGCTCGGTTGGGTCAGATATGGTGAGTTTCGTCCGATTCTCAGAATGTTCAGCTCAAAATTTATATTAGTGTGATTTTGATTGGTGATTGAAGCAGAGTGATCGAGTCTCTGATTAATTTCTGCTCTCTATCTTCTGTGTTTCTGCTGCAAATCAACATTTGCATACACACTTTTTCTCTCATCCGTGTTTCTACTGAAAACATTTATACGCAAAAACTCAGAGAAATCACAGGCATTCCGTTTTGAAAATTTCATATTCTCTGCATTTTTAATCGGAAAAATGTTCTACTCGCACCAGTTCTTAGCTCGTAAAGCTCCGTTGGGTCAAATGTTGTGAGTTGCCGTCCGATTGTTCAGCTCTCATATCCGGCGAAACAAGTTTAAATTCCTAGCATTATGATTTTGGTTCGTGTTTGAGAGTTTGCAGAGTGAATCTGATCGCTTGAGCTTCTACTATCAGTGCGCATGAGTATTTTAGTTCGATTTTGCTAAGTTGATCTAGAATTGGTTTCGCTATCTTAATTTTATGGTAAATTGGCTGACATTGGATCTCTCTTCCAGATTCTTCTTCATTGATGTTTTCTCTGTATGCACCATTTTGTTCGGTTTTTGCTTGAATCATTTGGTTCTCATGTATCGTGTTTTGTGTGCTTGTTCTGTGTTGACTCTTTGATTTTCTGTGTATTTGCTTAAGGATGGCAGCGACTTTGCATGAGAAGATGAATCGGAAGAAACTAGACAAGTTGAACATCATCAAAGTCTGGTAAATAAAATTTACTGTTCAATTTCCGATTAGCCCTACCCCGTTCCGACACTGGTCTGTCTGTGTTATTTCCGATCTCGTTTTCTGTTTGCAGTGAAGAGGTTTTGTATCCTACAGTTCCTATGGCTCTTACACTTTCAGTAATCCTCATAGGTATTCATTCATCTGTTCACGTACAAATTAATAAACTCACTGATGTGCGTATCTGATCATTTCTACTCCTTTCCTTCCTCAGATGTTGTCAACTGCCTACTGGTAAGGCCTTGAGCATTGTTTATTAGTACTATGTTTGAGATGATATAGTAGTCAGGTAGTAAACAGTAGGATATTGGATCGGATGCATAATATCTGTCCATGTTTTGTTAGATGGAAGTAAACCAAACTTGGAATCTTAAAGCAGGGACAAGGCAGTGTGCAGGTATACATCTGAATGAACTCTCTCTATTTAATCAATGTTTTAAGTAATCTCTGCACAATAATCATAATTATACTGGAAACTGGTAATTCACTTGCTCATAATCTGTCAAGCAACTCTACTGCAGATAGTGAGGGAGGGGAGTCTTTACCCTTCTAATGTTTGTCTTGAGTCTTGTACTGGAAACTGGTTTCAACCATTGAAATAGATGCTATCTTTTCTCAAAAAGAAATAATGATAATTATACAGTCAAATCTCATAGATTATGTTAGGAATAGCAAATGATTTTTCCACTTAAATAGGAGACATTACTGAGTTAATCCTTGTCTAAAATTAGGAGAGTCCTATTTTTAGGAATAGCATAGATTATGTTAGGAATATAAATGATTCTTCATTAATAGGAGGCATTACTTAATCACCCCGTTAATTGATCTTATCTTAGGAGAGTCCATTTTAAATGAAACTTTTGATTGTTTTGTTTGGCAGACTCTCCCGGAGCCGCCGCTTCAGGAGGCTCAGACTCACAATCCTCCGATTCGGGAACCTCTTCAGATTTTTTCCGCCAACGTGACGATAGTCCTCTCACCGAGTACCTTGATCCCGATGGGTTGGTCGACAATAATTCTGATAATGAGGATGATGATAATGAGGATGAAGATAGGGCTGAGGAGGATGCGTATATTCCTATATATGAATTGGATGAAGCTGGTAGAAGACGCTTGATACACCAGATAGATATGCGTCGTTGCTATGGATTCACCTCATTTGCCAATAGATTGAATAGTCTTCATCCTGCAGACTGGTTGGATAGGGGTGATTTGCCCACAATCATGTTCCCGTGGCCGGGATATGTGGTACGCTACATAACAGGAGTACCGGAGCAGGATATGAATTTCCTAAAGATGGAATGGGTTGACTTCAAAAGGGAACTGAATTTGATTGAAGTCCAGCCAAAGGCAGCAGCAGTTGATGATGATAGTGCAGCAGCAGTTGTGAAACTCTGTTTTAGGGGAATTCCTGAGGTATGCAATGAAGTCAACCTTCCAAAAGAAGTGAATGTTACTCTGGTTGAATTCTTGAGGATGGTTCATTTGGTATACGCGGTATGGAAGGATATTGAACCCTACTCTTTATTTGAGACTCTACCATATATGGTCAGAGTTGGTCATGGTGATAGTATCTCATATTTGGATGAAGATTCCAACGTTTTAGAGCTTCCTGAGATATTGACTCCCAAAGAACAAGATGCTGAAGATGGAGAGGAGGAGGAAGATGGAGAAGTTGAGGAAGATGGAGAGGTGGAGGAAGATGGAGAGGTTGAGGAAGATGGAGAAGTTGAGGAAGATGGAGAGGTGGAGGAAGATGGAGAAGTTGAGGAAGATGGAGAGGTGGAGGAGGATGGACAAGTTGAGGAAGATGGAGAGGAGGAAGAAGATGGAGAGGGAGAGGAAGATGGAGAAGTTGAGGAAGATGGAGAGGTGGAGGAAGATGGAGAAGTTGAGCAGGAGACTGTTGCAGAAAGCTCCTTTTTAAGAGCTCTATCCTCCATCCTTGTGGAGGAAGGTCAGTAGTTCTGTTTTCTATGATCTGATGATTTTGAGTTTTGTGTGCACTTATTTCATTCTAGTTCTTGAGGGGTTTGTTGCTGAAATGTCGTGTAGAAAAGAAAATACTGATGATGTTGTTATGAATTGTATGTGGATTCCATATTCTAGACTTGTGTTGAAGTGATGTTAGTTGAAACGAATATAGAATGACTGCAGCTGCATTTTTTATGGAGCTCGTATTGGAACTGTGGAAGTTGCTTTTTGTCCTATAATTTTTGGATCAGCAATTATTGATGGCTTGAGGCATTTCTGTTTTTTCTAAATCTTCTTATGGTGCTTAGTGAAATTGTTCCGTAATCCATGTGCAGTACAACTGTTTTCGGGGTTTCTACAGAATCAATGCAGCTATCTTATGATAATTGTGGCAATAGTATACCAACCATCCTCCTGCTTATGCAAAAGCATTTGTACAATCGAGGTGGCCTGCAGGTACATAATTTTGTTTTGAACATGTTTTTTGATGTTTATATTAAAAGCGTGAACCCAGCAATGCCATACACACGAATAGCATATTAAACAATACTAGAGTTATATTAAACAAATTATAAGCGCGGTGCTCATATAATTTGATGAATTGAATAGGACGAGCAAAATACATATGTGAAAGAGAGCTTGGACAAATCCAAAGCAGTGCATTCATTGTACACGTTTTATGCTATATTTGCATAAACTCTAACCACAGTACATCAGACAGCCACAAACACAGGAGCAAATACAAGAGAATATTTTAGAGCAACAATTAAACACTAACATAAAAAATTGTACCAGATATGTCGAAGCATAAGTATGTACACAATACTTCCACGTTCAGGTCATTTTTATTCAATGTCATCAAGTTACAGTACCCTTTCAACGCCCCTGGCTCCAACTGCAACAATGCATTCAGCAGTATTGGACTCATTTCAATCTATGTAATGATATTCTCTAGTAAGATCAGAACTCGAGCTATAGCAGTCTGCTTCTGCTTTGCTTAAAGCAGTCGCCATAAGATCATGATCGGTTTCCTCTTTGTCACCTTCTCTTTTCTCAACGATCTTCCCACAGTGGTGTAATTCTTCAGCATCTTTCACTGCTGCCTGCTGCTCTGCTTGAAGCCGCCACATTTCTTGTCCCTGATGCTACCTCTCAAACCAGGTATCAGCATTCGGCTAAAGTGAAAATTTGATAAAGAAAAGCTCAGTTCTGATGTTAAGATAAAAACTGTGACATAATAACTGAGAAGAATTCACAGACTAATTTCTTGAAGAAAGCAAATATAGAAATGAAAAAAATAGAATGAATGACGAACAACTAATGAAATTTCAAGCACTTCATACTTATGCACCAGAAATATCCTAAATCCTAGACATATAGTGATTATGCTACAGTACAAGAATTCCATAATTCCCAATTACCGGAACATGAATAACAAAAGAAATTATGTGGGGAGAAGCATAACCAAAGTGCATGTCTTCGCACTTCCATTTTGTCACCTGTTATTGTAAAATTTACTCTGATTTACTGCATTCCATAACTATCTACTAAAGTTGGTTCCATGTTTTGGTTGTTGATTTGCAGAGCTATGATAGTATATAGCATGAGTATGTTTCAAATACAAGGAAATTTCATGTGAAGAGAGTCACAAGAAAAAGTGGGAATGCCCATACCGTAAATCCCATTAGGCCATAGGAATAACAATTATCAACCCAAGCATCACTGGTTCGTCCAGAAATGACAAAATATGGAATATGCAAAACAAAACAGGAAAAACTTATTGGAATAACAAGAATAGGATGTACTCTTTATTTTATTTGCAATAATCCATGCAAATGATTGAATGGGTACTCCAGGATGTTCCTTTCCATCTTCAACGCTCTCGAGGCCTGTCAGGATATAAAAACAAAATATGATCAGCATGGAATCAGAAAATAGAAAGGCAGTTTGAAAAAAGCCTCCACACTTAAACTCAAGGTTCTGGCTTAGCATATGAGCTAACGTGTTTCCATGTCCTTTAGAAAAAGTAAAAGCAGAAGACAGTAAATTACAAGCTAGTGTTTTGGCTCCGAATATAACACCACCAGCTATTGAAAGAGAAGGCAGAGGGTCCAGGAGTTGGTGTACCACATAACACAATCGAGCAATAACTTTAGATCACCACGTTCTGCAAATTCATTACCAAGCTAAATTCACAGCTCTCCCAGCAGCTAGTGACTGCAATTTCTGGACATGTGATGTGAGGAATCTAAGGCACAAGAACAAGCAAAAAAAAGAAAAGAAAAAGTGAAACGGAGGCAAAATAAACCATAAATGAGATTCAACAGATATGATGAATCTGATAAAGACCTTAATCATAATCTACCTTAAGTGACATTTATGAGTAGCCTTCAGAATGATGCAAGTTCAACAAATGATCGAAATTAACCTTCATACCGGGGAATGCGCGAAATCAGGAACCATTCATAAATAATGAGTTTGGTAAATGAACATCAAATTCTGTTGTAAAGAAGATATGAGCATATCACTAATTTGAAGCTTGGATGATCCTTGGACAAACAAAACAACTCCAAACTATATCCCATATCATTCAAAAGTTGAACAGGAAGCAAAATTCACGTAAACAAATTGCTACAGCGAAGATTTCAATCACTTCTGTGAAAACTGCTTGGCCAGTCGACAAGCACCGGCCCCTACACATGTTTCTTTTTTTTGGGTGTTACAACTTACAAGTGTTGCAGTCCAGTGGTAGCGGAGAACTGTAAACCAGAGACTTCAATTTTCAGATACAAAAAATGCACGAATGACCTCCATACTGACATGGAGAAGAAAAAAAGGAACTCAATATCTAATGGGAAAGGTTAACACAGTATGCGAACAACAACAAAAATTAAATACAACAATTGAACAGGATAAACTTTGTTTCAGTTAGTTTTATTAAGTGTTCAAACAATGTAGCAGCAATAGAGTACTTGAGTAAACAATTTAAGTGGAATGACGTTTACCTGAACAGAAGCAAGCCGATAAAGAACAGATTGCAAATCTGCTGTTGTGTGTTGGAAATGATGCGCAAGCGGCTTTCCAGTTTTGGAATTCGATAGACGGGTGTTGTTGAAGCGTCGCTTGATGGGAAGAGCTGTCCATATCATTGTGGTGACTGGTGAGTCCCAGGTGTTGTAGCCGTTAAAGTGGAGTCGATCCAGTGGAATTATTAGAGAAAGCAAACAGAGGTAACAATTGGAGCTGTGGTCCTCGTCAGACCTAGCAACAAGATATCTTCAACTAGAGTGCTGCAAACTGAATGTTTCTTTCAAATATGCACTCTATCCAGACACAATGGATTAGTTTACATTAATATCCACACAACTTTGCTTAATTATTCATGTGATTTTCCATGAGGCCATGATTGTGAATCTGAGAAGTTTTATTGAAAGCAATAAAGTGTGAAACATCTTTGATAGGCAAGACAAATAGTGATTTGTGCCGTTTAGCGAGCCCAATACTTGTCTTTAAAGAAATCTCCTGTAAAATGCATTCATCACTTGTGAATAAGAAGTGAAAAACTTTATCGTCTGCGGTTTGAGTTACTGAAATTAAGTTTATGGTGAATGCAGGGACAAATAAAACATTCTTGAGAGTGATATGATCTGAGAGTTTAATGTGGCCTGTCATGGTAACCTCCAATCTAGCATTGTCAGGCAATTGTACAAAGGAATGAGTATGTGTGATATGAGAAGTGAATAGTGCAGAGTTACATGTAACATGATTGGTAGCACCTGAGTCTATGATGAAATAATCTTGTAAATGATGTGAAGTAGAGCATACAAAGTGTTTAGGAAAGGAGCATTAATCCGTACCTCCAATAGTGTTGTAAGTGATAGCTGGATCAACACCATCAGCCATATTTTCCTGAGAATCAGTGTGGATAGATGAAGAACTAGGAGCAGTTGGAGCAGCTGTAGAATTGCTCACTCCTTGATCAAGTAGATGCATAAGCTGAGAAACTTGATTCCTGATGCTACTGTACTGAGTAGTTACGTCAGTAGACGTACTTGCAATATTGTTAGCATAATGAGTTCTAGTAGCCTGAGATTGCGAAGTGATACGATGAGGAGCTGAGTTGTTATATGAAGGCTTCTAAGTGAATTTAAAATCTGTAGGGAATCCTTTAAGCCGATAACACTTATCCACAGTGTGATTGTAATATCCATAATGATCACATTTCACAGGTTCTCTGCCTTTTCTCTTGGATTGAAACTGAGATGGTGGCTGTTGTCGCATATGAAATTAATGTTGAAGAATCAGTAGGATTAGAGCCACGATGCCTAGTATTTTTCTGGCGTTCTTCAGTGAGGATGATTGAATATGCTCTCTCCAAGGTAGGCATTGGAAGCGTCATGATTATTTGACCTCGAATGCTATCATAGGCTTCATTTAGCCCCATGAGAAACTGGAATACCTTATCTGTATCACCTGTGTTTGACGCCCCGATGCTAGTGCCTGGCAAGTGCACTTTCCACATGTTAAGTATTCGAACTAAGATCGCAATAAAACCAATCAACTACTTGACAAATACAACCACCAATTGAAGCAATAAAACACAAGCACAATTTAACGTGGTTCGATTGAATAAATCCAATCTACGTCCACGGAGAATCAACGAATTTTATTACTCCACAACCTTCCTCGAACCAGCTAAGTTACAAAGAAATTGACCCATAATTACGCCTTGAATTCTACTACACAATCCTCACAACTACATCTAATAATCACTATTCTAATCACGAAGAATAGCACAAGAAACTGGAAGGAAATCAGGCTTGGTTTGCTTCTGAATTCTGATCCTCTGTTTTTGTTCTTATATATAAGAAACAGAGGAATAAACCAAAACGGACCAGGAAAGAGGAATGCTTGCCAGAAACAATCTGAACCATTAATTAATTAATAACTGCTAATGACATCCAATGGCTGTGCATAAAGCGCATTTCAACTAAACCATGTCCTATTACGTTTCTTCTCCCAATTTGACTAGGAAACCCCCAAACTCTTCAAGTTTTTCAATCAGGTCCCTGTACTTCTAAATCCTTCAAAACCAAGTCCCTGTAAAACTGAAACCTTGCAAACCGGTCCCTGTAAAACCTGGGATCTTCGAAACAACCCCAAAACTTCACACCACAGCTGCAGTATGGGGGAGGTCTGTACATGTGCAGTTCCTCCCAAATGCTTGTGAGTTTTGTGAAGTATTCCATAATAGATTGTGAACCTTGAACAAGTGAACTGAGTTCCAGCTGAATCTCATATATACGAACATTGTCCGTCTGAGAATACCTTGTTCCTAGCTTATCCCAAACCTCTTTGGCATTTCCACTGTACATAATAGTACCTCGAACCTCATCACTCACTGAATTATGCAACCACGTAAGTATGAGATTATTGCATGTCAACCAAGAAACGTACAGTGGACTAGATAAGTCTGGTTTGAACAATAATGATCAATCATTTTCTTTCTTAGTTGTTTGTAGAACAATACTGATCAATCATTTTCTTTCTTAGTTTAAGATCCAAAATAGGTGAGTGACTGAATGATAATCTATTATCATTTGCCTTCAATGAAGCATTGTGCTGGTTGGTGTGTTGTAACTCAGATAACATCCTATGGTAGCAAATATAAATCATGTTGGCTTGTTTTGCACCCATTGTACCTCCATTGTACCTTAATATTTGACTTGGCTTTTCTGCTAATCGACCCACAGCTTAAAGCTGTTGTATCTTCTTCTTTCCGAAAAGTAAAGCTGTTGTATATATCGTTGTTTTTCTTTTCCGAATTCTCTTTTGTTTCACCTTTTCCACTCATAGTTATGTACAGTTCCAACTCATACGATTTGCCTGTTAGTTTCTCCCAGTACCTGCAAGGTAAATTACCACTTCCAATTTAAATTGTACCGGTTGCTCCCAAGTTAACTATTTTGGGTTCTAGCTACCCGATTCACCACTTCCAATTTAAATTGTACCGGCTGGCTGCTCACAGGATCTAGCTACCCGATTCACCATTTCCTTACTAGATTTTCAGTTTTCATATGTTTTTTGGTGTGCCTTTGTGGGTATACTTTTTGCAAACGACCAACCAACTCAAAAGACTTGAAAGCAACCAATAGGAACATGCTGTGGGAAGATCTTACCGTTTATGCTTTTGTTTTCTACATCTGCAGCTTTCCGAGATAACAATGCCGGCAATAATCACAACATGTATTTTTTTCAGCACAAAATGGTGCAACCTATGCATTTTACCAGCTCTTGAAGCTTCTAGTTTTCTTGTGTATAATCTCGAATATGCAGATTACTACACCTCTTATTGTAGCTAATATTTTCCTTTCTTTCTCAATTTTTGTCCCTTACCCAGTGTATATTACCTGCTTTGCTATTGCTAACGTAATATTTGGTGCGTCTAACAAGTTTTAGTATCCTTCTTTTCTAATTCCATCCAACAATATTTAACAAGTAACGTTTTGAAAGTTATAGAATACGCCACGCCACATTGAGAGATAAAATCTTGCCTAAACCTCTCCAAACTTTCCATTATAAAAATGTATGCAATTATAATCTAGTGTGCTTCAATATTTGCAGGTTAATGTCAGGATCAAAGAATCCATTTTTAGTTGTTTTGGCCGTTTAGCTAAAAGTCGCATTTGGAGAATGCGTTTTAACGGTTTCTGGGTTGTTAGGAGACAATGTGAGATTATAACACGTGTCTCGATGATCGGACGGTTGCTGTGCAACGCGCTCATCATCTGATTTCGTTTCTGATGTAGGGTAAATCCGGTTAAGTCAAAATGCCAAGGTTAAAGTCGAGGTAAATCGTACTAAGTCGTAGGACTGTTCGATTCGCCTTAAGTCGTTGTGTTTAGACCATCATATTAATCGTGATAGAGCGGATCGAATAAAAACATGATAATATGACAATGACACAAGGATTACGTGGTTCGGCCAATGTGCCTACATCCACGGGAGTAACATGGTAATCTTTATTGATAGTGTTTAGTACAAGTATCATAAGAGTCGATAGTCGATCTCTTATTATGTTATGATGTTCCGAGTGTAGAAGTCCGAGTGTGGAAGTCCGTCGGTACTTGGAAGGGTCCGTCGATACTTCGGGAGTCCGAGTGTAGAAGTCCGTCGTTACTTGGAAGGGTCCGTCGGTACTTCGGGAGTCCGAGTGTAGAAGTTCGTCAGTACTTGGAAGGGTCCGTCGGTACTTCGGGAGTCCGAGTGTAGAAGTCCGTCGGTACTTGGAAGGGTCCGTCGGTACTTCGGGAGTCCGAGTGTGGAAGTCCGTCGTTACTTGGAAGGGTCCGTCGATACTTCGGGAGTCCGAGTGTAGAAGTCCGTCGTTACTTTGGAAGGGTCCGTCGGTACTTCGGGAGTCCGAGTGTGGAAGTCCGTCGGTACATGGAAGGGTCCGTCGGTACTTCGGGGGTCCGAGTGTAGAAGTCCGTCGTTACTTGGAAGGGTCCGGCGGTACTTTGGGAGTCCGTCGTTCCTCCTTTTGATCTTGCAAGTGTGAGGTATTTATAGGTGAGTGTTTGTTGAAGTGCTTGCTTGGATGATCAACAAGTGTACGCTCCGGATTCATCCATGCTACCAAATGGGCTTTATGGGCCTCTTAATGGACCTGGCCCAATATGTAGATGGGTATTGTTTGGAGGCCCAAAGGTTGAAAGGGCAAACGCGCTCAAGTCTTCTTAGTTCGTTAGTTCGGGAGCGGGACTTTAATGTGCATATCATAAGTCCCCCCAGTTTCCAAGTATCTTAGTAAAAAGATAGTTGTGAAATCTTTCGAGTTGGAGTCCGACATATTTCAATTCCGGTGGTCATGATCTTGTCAAAATGGGCTTCTTGTTCTCCGCCTATTTCATGTCCCACATTTTTGTTCTCAGGCCCGAGCCTAAGCCCATAAATGGGTTTTGTCGCTCCGCTTACGTGGCGCCATCTGATTGGTTCTTGTGGACTATACATACGTACATCTTCTTCGTCTCTTAGTTCTCTTATTTCTTTGTTTCTTGGTTCTGTCGGAGATATGGGCACGCCTTAGACAAGTCCGAGACTCGGCAAAGTGAGGTTCGAGATAATTTATTTGTGTCAAACTTTTTTGATCCGATTTTTGTATCAAACATCTTGTACCGACACAAAATAATTTTGACGCTCTCGTTTTACTCTTGTTTTCCTCGTCTGTATAATTTCGACGCTCTCGTTTATTCATCCGTCTTCCTCGTCCCCCGAGTTTCCAAATATCTTAGTAAAAAGATAATTGTGAAACTTTGCGATTGAACCATATTCTTGATTCGTCATTTATAACGGTCGCTCAAGTCTTGATGTATGGGCTAGTTTGTTTTTTTCGGCCCATGGGCCCGGTTGAACCGGCCCATTATACTTCTATATAAATGAATTTTTCACCCTTCCTTTACCTCACAACTTCACCCAGCCATAGAAAAATACTGTAGAAAAGAACAAGACCGAGATTGAAAGAAAAGGGAGCAGACCGACATATCGAGAAGAAATAGACCGGCATAGCGAGAAGAAGCAGACCGGTGAGAAGAAACTGACCGGCGTAGGCGAGAAGGAGCAGTCCGGCGAGAAGAAACAGACCGGCATAGGCGAGAAGGAGCAGTCCGTCGTAGGTGAGAAGAGATATTGAGAAGAAGCAGACCGACATTGAAGAAGCTAAATTGAGAATAAGCAGACCACCATTGAAGCGGAGTGCAGACCGGCGGAAGAAGAGAGAGCGGACCGGCGGGAAGGAGAGCAGACCGACATACCGAAATTGACTTGGAGTCCGCCGTTTCAAGAGAGTCCGAGAAAGAAGAAAGGAAGCCACTGCAATTTTGGACCGAGATTGAAGTTCTGTCGGTACTATTTCTTCCGAGTTACTGTTCATTCATTTCCATTGAAGCGGAGTGCAGACCGGCGGAAGAAGAGAGAGCGGACCAGCGGGAAGGAGAGCAGACCGACATACCGAAATTGACTTGGAGTCCGCTGTTTCAAGAGAGTCCGAGAAAGAAGAAAGGAAGCCACTGCAATTTATTGAAGTTCTGTCGGTACTATTTCTTCCGAGTTACTGTTCATTCATTTTTTTATTTTTTTTACATTGTATGCTCCATGTATGTTCCATATATTATCCAGCTATGCTCCATCTTGCTCTTTAAACTCGAATTTATATTATTATTGTCCATATTCTTTTCTGACATAGTAGACGCACCTTCTGTATGCTCCATCTTGCTCTTTAAATCCGATTTCATATTATCATCATTTTTCTCATGAACCATATTTTCTTCTGGCAACTTAGAACTTTTTTTTTTTTGGGTGCCAATAGTAGACGCACCTTCTGTATGCTTCATCTTTGGGTTATGGTTATAGGGTCCCTGTTTTTGAGCCGATGCCCTTATCATCCTTTCCGATGGCGGATCCGAGGTTGTTGGGTTTTATTTTCGTCCATCTTGAATGTTTGTATGCATGTCTTTATTCTTGTTATCATGTTGATCTTCGGATCCATACCTTGCGTTATCGTGATATTCAAGCTTCATGGTTTTATAGCTTCTATTCAAACGTTGAACTAATGGCCCGAAAATCAAACAAATTGAATATTGATCCGACGCTTGGATTGGGTCGAGATTCAGTCTCGTGGTGTTGGTCCTTGAGTGTTCGAAGACTCTTTGGGTCCTAGACTTCGGGAGTTGCTTTTTTCGTGCAAAATTCGTCAATGTTGGGTTCTTCCAATGCTTGGTCTTGGATGCTTTTGGTCCGTTGATTTTTAAGATACTTTTTTGAGTTGAGTGTTGGTATGCCTCGGGCACTTTGGGTCCGAGACAATCCGCACCTCAATCTTTGTTTCTTAGGGAGTTTCTCTCTGACACTTTGGGTCCGAGGAACTTTAAGATAATTTTTGAGTTGAGCGTCGGTATACCTTGGACACTTTGGGTCCGAGACAATCCGCACCTCAATCTTTGTTTCCTAGGGAGTTTCTCTCCGACACTTTGGGTCCAAGGAACTTTAAGGTAATTTTTGAGTTGAGCGTCGGTATACCTTGGACACTTTGGGTCCGAGAGAATCCGCACCTCGAACTTTGTTTCTTAGGGAGTTTCTCTCTGACACTTTGGGTCCGAGGAACTTTAAGATAATTTTTGAGTTGAGCGTCGGTATACCTTGGACACTTTGGGTCCAAGACAATCCGCACCTCAATCTTTGTTTCTTAGGGAGTTTCTCTCTGACACTTTGGGTCCGAGGAACTTTAAGATAATGTCTGCCCTTAGTGGCGTGTACGGTTCTTCTTGCAAATAGTTGACAGTCAAATAAATGCTTCATTATAATCGAACGGTAGGATTACATGGTAGCCAAAAGATGATACATTTCAAAAGATCCTATTACAAATGATCTAGGCGTAGTACTTCTGCAGATTCTTGGCGTTCCAAGTAAGCTTCAGTGGTTTGCCGTCCATGCTTTCCAAAGCGTAGCTCCCG
The DNA here is from genome assembly GCA_026545765.1 of Plantago major. Classification (NCBI taxonomy): domain Eukaryota; kingdom Viridiplantae; phylum Streptophyta; class Magnoliopsida; order Lamiales; family Plantaginaceae; genus Plantago; species Plantago major. The sequence continues at coordinate 89,968,559 of CM048842.1, forward strand.
TTGATACTTGCCCTTATGACTCTGTAGGGTCCTTCCCAGTTGGGTTCGAGTTTTCCGGTTGGTTTTAGTATATCAGCCTTTCGTAGCACTAAGTCTCCAATCTGGAGGTCCCTAGTTTTCACATGTTTGTTGTAGGCCCTTGCCATGATAGCTTGGTATCCTAAGGTTCGAGCTAGGGCCGTACTTCTTTTGGTCTCGAGCATGTTGAGGTCGTACACTCTTTTGTCGTGGTTGTCCGAGGGAACGTACCCTTGGATCCGGAAGGTGTTGATTGAGATTTCGGACGGGATTACAGCTTCGGATCCATACACCAAACTGAAGGGAGTTTCCTGTGTGGCCGTTCTTGTCGTGGTGCGATAAGCCCATAACACTCCTTCCAATTCATCGACCCAATCTTTCTTTGCGTCTCCCAGTCTCTTCTGAAGATTGTCGACGATGGTACGATTGGTTACCTCAGTTTGTCCGTTGGCTTGAGGATACCCAACGGAAGTGAAACGCTGTTCGATCCCCATTTCTTCACACCAATCTTTGAGCTTGTACCCGGAGAACTGTCGACCATTGTCCGCAACTAGTATTCGTGGTAGGCCAAATCGACACGATAATTTCCAAAGGAAGTCCATGACCTTATTCTCTGAAATGGAGGCCGTTGCCTCGGCTTCTACCCATTTCGAGAAATATTCTACGGCCACAATGAGAAATTTTTTTCCGCCGGGTCCTACAGGGAAAGGTCCTACGATGTCCATGCCCCACTGATCGAATGGACACGGGATAGTTGATGGTATCATTGGTATGGTAGGCCGATGGGGGATCCTTGCGAACCTTTGACATTCCGAGCACGATTGTGAGAATCTTCCAGCTTCCTTTTGCATTGCCGGCCAATAATAGCCATTTCTCTGAATTTTCTGGGCCAAGGCTCTTCCTCCTGAATGGTTTCCGCAATTTCCTAAATGGATCTCCTTCAACACTGTACTGGCCTCAGATGGACCCAGGCAACGGAGGTGAGTTCCATCATAGGACTTTCTATATAGATCTGTACCATAGAGGAAGTAGCGTTGCGATCTTCGTTGGACTCTTCTAGATTCAGTTGAATCACGGGGTAGAATCCCATTCTGTAGATAGTTCACGATGTCGCTCATCCAAGTGTTGTCGTCAGATATGATGCCCATGTTCATTATGACCTCGTTGGCAGTGAGGGCTGATTCATTGGCAGTCATAAGGACCACCGTACGGGTGTCAATAGCTACGGAGGCCGTAGCCCATTTTGATAATCCATCGGCAATAGTGTTTTTTGCTCGGTTGATCTTGATCAGACTAAACACGTCGAACGCTTTTTCTAACTCTTTAACTACCTTTAGATATTTGATCATTGAAGCACTTTTTGTCGTAAATTTGCCCGAGTACTGTTCCGTGACTAGCTGAGAGTCGGAGTAAGCTTTGAGTTTTTTGGCCATGACTGACTTGGCCATCTTCATTCCTGCTATCAGAGCCTCATACTCAGCTTCATTGTTTGTTACTGGAAATGTTAAGCGGATAGCATATTCCATCTGGGCTCTTTCTGGGCTGATCAGTAATAACCCCGTTCCACCCGCATGAGCGGCCGATGAACCGTCCACATAAAGTTCCCATATGTCCTTTTCTTCTGGACCGAGTTCTTTTGGGATAAAAGCCACTCGGAGGGTCGGTTTATGTTTTAGGGCGGTCACGGGCGGCTCTCCTTCTGGTGGGGGAGGTAAGCTAGGACTTTCTTTTTCAGCGATAATCCATTCTGCCACGGGATCGATTTCCCGACTTTTTTGAATATCCAATCCAGCGACTTCTGTTGTTAATGTCAAAACCTGGCTTGTTGGTGAAATGTCTTTCAGGGCTTCACTGGAGGCTTGCTCATCTTTATCTTTTTGAGGTTCCGTGTTCCCCGGATATTCGGCTAGGAAATCAGCTAGGACCTGGGCTTTTTTGACAGATGGAGCTTGACACTCAATCGTATGATCTCCTAACTCAATTGTCCATTTAGCCAACCTTCCTGACTTCGAGGCGTCACTTAAGACCTGTTTCAGCGGCTGGTTCGTGAGGACCACTATCTTGTGGGAACGGAAGTATGGCTTGAGCTTCCTGGAGGCCTCTACCAGACAATAGGCATACTTCTCTATTTCTTTGTAGTTTTTCTTCGCCGTTCCCAGTGCTTTACTCAGGTAATACACCAGAAGGTGTTTGTTCTTTTGTATGCGCACCAGGACGGAACTCACCACTTCAGGAGTGATGGCAAGATAGATGTACAAGGGCTCTCCTTCTTCGGGTTTAGAAAGTAGAGGTGGGGAGGATAAATAGAGCTTCAAGTTCTCAAACGCCTCCTTGCACTCATTGTTCCATTCAAACTTGTCCGTCTTCCTTAGGATTTTGAAAAAAGGGAGGTTCTTTTCAGCTGATCTGGAAATGAAGCGGCTAAGGGATATAACCTTCCCTATGAGTCTCTGAACGTCCCTGAGTTTCTCCGGATGCGGAAGCTCCAATATGGCTTTTATCTTTTCTGGGTTTGCCTCGATCCCTCTCCGTGTCACCATGTAACCCAAGAATTTTCCTCCAGTTACTCCAAATGTGCATTTGGCTGGATTTAGTTTCATTCCGTATTTTCTTACTATGGCAAAACATTTTTCCAGATGGGGGATGTGATCAGATGTCTCCTTGCTTTTTACTAGCATGTCATCTACATAAACCTCCATTGATTTGCCAATCTCTTCTTTGAACATTTGGTTCACCAATCTTTGGTAGGTGGCACCAGTGTTTCGTAGGCCGAATGGCATGACCTTGAAATAGTATACTCCTCCTGCGGTGATAAAAGCGGTCTTTTCGATATCATGCTCAGCCATCTTGATCTGATAGAAGCCTTGAAAAGCATCCATGAAACTCAACAGTGCACACCCGGCAGTTGAGTCTACCGGTTGATCAATTCTTGGCAGGGGATAGGGATCTTTTGGGCAGAAACGGTTGAGACTAGTGAAGTCGTTGCACATCCTCCATTTTCCCGAACTTTTCTCTACTAGGACCACATTGCATATCCAATCAGAGTAATGAACCTCCTCAATGTGTCCTGCCTTGAGTAGTCGTTCTACCTCATCTGCGATGATCTTGTTGTGGACGGGACCATGATCTCTCTTCTTCTGTCGAATGGGTCGGACATTTGGATCAACGTGGAGTTCGTGTACCATGACTCGAGGATCTATACCGCTCAGATCTTCAGTTCCCCAGGCAAAAACATCGGCATTCTTTCTTAGGAAGGCAATCATTTTGATGGTTGTTTCTGCGTCCATTCCCGAGCCGATTTTCACTGTTTTTTCGGGATATCCTTCTTTAATTGGGATTTCTAAGATGTCTTCATGGGGGGCCATCCGATTCTCATGAAAGAAGCTTTTAGTCGGCGTTTCACCAGGTGGTTCAGGGGGAATGACTTGATATTCATCGATTCTATCCTCGCACTCCTTGGCCGTTGCGGCCATTTTCTTTTTCTCTATGCCCATTTTCAACCAGTTAATTCCTTTCTCGGGCGGTCTTTCTCGCCTCTTCCTTCGGCTTTCTTGTTGGATAAAGAGGCATTGTTTCTTTGTTCTCCGGTCATCTTCTTCTCTCCTTATATCATGTTCACTCCTAAAAGGTCGCGACGCCCTTCTAGTAGAGAGGGTGTAGCATTCCCATGCTCTTCTACGATCTCCACTAAGGGATCCGATGCCTGCTGCGGTGGGAAATTTCATCCTTAGGTGGAAGGTTGATACCACTACTTTGAATTGATTTAGAGCCGGTCTCCCCATAATTAAGTTGTATTCGCAACCTGCCTCGGAGACAACAAAAGGGACTTGGTGAGTAACCCTGAGTGGAGCTTTTCCCATGGAAACCGAGAGATACAGGATTCCTCTTGGTCTGATCCGGTTTCCTCCAAAGCCAACGAGGTCCGTTGTCACCGGTAACAATCCTCTTAAACTCATTTCCATTTTTCGGACAGTGCTCATGAAGAGGATGTTAAAGGAGGCACCGGTATCAATTAATACCTTTGTGATCTCATAACCTGCTATGTCCATTTCCACCACCAAGGGGACATCCGGGTCATGGACCAATCCTTCTCCCTTGCATGGTGGGGGTGCTTCAGATTCGTCAAAGGTGATCACGTTGGTGCCGGGAGCCACCATATTGACGGATTTCTCAGTGATCTTGCCATGTCTTCTCGAGCATTCCTACTGTCTCCTCCAGTAGGTCCTCCGGCGATGCTAAGTATTCTCCCAAAACGGACCGGGTTATCATCTACATAAGCTGGTTGAGTTTCGACGTACGCTACCCTCCCGTTCTCTCGTGCCGGACTTGGGGATCTCCTAGCCTCTCGGCGTCCTCTCGGGCTCGGTGGTCCGGGTAACACTGATTGTCTTCTCGGGCTAAACGAGCGTCTCTTGATCGGAGCGGGCCTTTCACCTCTGTTATGCCTAGGGCTAGACCCTCTGGGAGGAGAACGACGGGGAGATGCATTTCTCCGGTCATTTGCACCACGCGGCTCATTGGACTGGTACCTTCGTCCGGCTTCGCGTTGGTCGGTACCTTCGGGCTTCCTCATGATGTATTCTTGCAAATATCCCATTTAGATCAACCTCTGGATTTCCTGCCGGAGGTGCGTGCATTTTCCGGTGGAGTGTCCCGTCTGTTGGTGGAAGTGATGTAGATTGCTCGAGTTCTGTGAACTGGTTTCCAATGCTTGGGGGGCCACTGGATTGGGAAGCCTTGACTTTGCATGATGGTTAAGATTTGTTCCTTGGGGGCTTTTAGGTCAGCGTAGTTTATGTAAACTTTTCGGGGAGATCTTCTTCTTTCCTCAACCCTTCCTCTTCTATCACCTTTCCGCTTTTGCTCGAAATGTTGGTTTCCCAACCTTATGTTGTCTGGTACTGGTTTTGCCTTCTTGACCTCGGCTCTCACTACCATTTTGTCAAGGGTTTCGTGTGTGCTCAAGAATTTTTTGATTACTTCATTCAACTCTCGTTCGGTGGTTATTCCTGCATCAACAATCGTGTAGCGGAATGAAGCGTTGTTGGTGTTCTCGCCCATGTGGAATACTCGATCTTTGATGGGGTGTGACTCAACGAGGACAACTGCTTGTTCAAACCTTTTGACAAACGATCTCAAGCTTTCACGTTCCTTTTGCACAATTTCTGCCAGGTAGTTGACTGGACGAGCTGTTTCGAGGAAGTTCTCAAATCGTAGAGTGAATTTGGCGATCATCTGGTCCCAAGATGTTATAGTGTTGGGCCGGAGGTGCTTCCACCAAGTCATGGCGGGTCCGTAGAGGGTGTTGGGAAATAACTGTGCCTTTACATTGTCCGGTACTCCCATGCCTCCCAGGGATGCCTCAAAACGAATTCGGTGATCTATTGGGCATGTGATTCCCTCATACGTTTCCTTAGAACTCGGGGCACTCCTCCCCGGAGGGAGTTCGGTGTCCCTCATAGCTTGGCAAAGAGGATTCAGGCTCATTCCATATTTCATGATATCTCTTGCATGGGTAAGTGTTTCTAGCTTTGACCGTTCCAATTCTAGGGCAGCTTCATGGATCCTAACTTGTTCTTTAATTTGTTCGGTTTCATCCACGTGCCTGTCCCCCCTGTGAGTCCTGGCAGACCTTGACCTGGTTCGGTTTTGATGATGTTCCCTTCCCCTATCTCGGCTTCCCCTCGTGTTGTCTCGATAATCATCATTCCTAGTCATTCTGGTTGGCGACTGTATTCTTTCATTACAAAATCGTCCATGTCAGGGATGGTTTTGGGGTGGTGTGTCGCCCCGGTACCCGTTGAGAGTTTCATCTTCCTCGTCGTATTGCTCCCCGTGGTCCCTTCTCCCGTCATCTTGACGTTGCCTATTTCGCGCGGTGGTTCGAGAAGGAGTTGGGTCACGACGTGTTCTCTCGTCGACTCCCATGTTCTCCTCTCTACCTGTCCTCCAATTGTTTCTCGAGTGCAAATTACTCCGAGCCCGGCGATTTAGCATGTTTCGTAAGTCTCCCGGGGCACTATGGCTTGAGGCTCTGAGACTTTCAGACAGATCGGTATTTCGAGAGTTCGGGGGTCCTCTAGATTCCACCACATGATCTGTTGTTACTTGGGGTTGATTCTGGATTGGCAATACGGGAGCGCTTCTTTGTGGTGCGTGGTTAGAGTTGTCTGGGAGGTTCACGCTTGGTCCTAATTGAGGTTGGGTCCTTAGTAACAGGGCGGCTTGCAATAGTTGAATTTGAGCTTCATTGTATCCGGCCAGTAGACCGTCGGCAGTGACCTGAGGTATAAAAGTCATTGCGTCTACGGGCACCGGAGTTGGTGGATTGGGAGGGCGTTGATGTCCCGTTCGTCGTTCCGTGGTGGAAAGAGAAGCTTCGAGCCCATCCCTATCATCATGTTCGTTGATCCGTTGATTTCCTGTGAAAGGATAGACTTCCCGTGGGGTGCGATTGCGGACTTGACTTCGGGGCCCAACATCAGAAGTTGTTGATCTAAGGATAACTGGAGTTGTCCTTCTAGTACGTCTTCTAGTTGGAGCCATGGCTTTTTGTACTAAGTGTTCCCACAGACAGCGCCAATATGATGTAGGGTAAATCCGGTTAAGTCAAAATGCCAAGGTTAAAGTCGAGGTAAATCGTACTAAGTCGTAGGACTGTTCGATTCACCTTAAGTCGTTGTGTTTAGACCATCATATTAATCGTGATAGAGCGGATCGAATAAAAACATGATAATATGACAATGACACACGGATTACGTGGTTCGGCCAATGTGCCTACATCCACGGGAGTAACATGGTAATCTTTATTGATAGTGTTTAGTACAAGTATCGTAAGAGTCGATAGTCGATCTCTTATTATGTTATGATGTTCTGAGTGTAGAAGTCCGAGTGTGGAAGTCCGTCGGTACTTGGAAGGGTCCGTCGATACTTCGGGAGTCCGAGTGTAGAAGTCCGTCGTTACTTGGAAGGGTCCGGTGCATTTCGAGTCCGAGTGTGGAAGTCCGTCGGTACTTGGAAGGGTCCGTCGATACTTCGGGAGTCCGAGTGTAGAAGTCCGTCGTTACTTGGAAGGGTCCGTCGGTACTTCGGGAGTCCGAGTGTAGAAGTCCGTCGTTACTTGGAAGGGTCCGTCGGTACTTCGGGAGTCCGAGTGTAGAAGTCCGTCGTTACTTGGAAGGGTTCGCTGCATTGAGTCCGAGTGTAGAAGTCCGTCGTTACTTGGAAGTCGGTCCGCTCGGGAGTCCGAGTGTGGAAGTCCGCGTTACTTGGAAGGGGTCCGATACTTGGGGTCCGAGTGTAAGTCCGTCGTTACTTTGGAAGCGGTCCTTGCATTTCGAGTCCGAGTGTGGAAGTCCGTCGGTACTTGGAAGGGTCCGTCGGTACTTCGGGAGTCCGAGTGTAGAAGTCCGTCATTACTTGGAAGGGTCCGTCGGTACTTCGGGGGTCCGAGTGTAGAAGTCTGTCGTTACTTGGAAGGGTTCGTCGGTACTTCGGGAGTCCGTCGTTCCTCCTTTTGATCTTGCAAGTGTGAGGTATTTATAGGTGAGTGTTTGTTGAAGTGCTTGCTTGGATGATCGACAAGTGTACGCTCCGGATTCATCCATGCTACCAAATGGGCTTTATGGGCCTCTTAATGGACCTGGCCCAATATGTAGATGGGTATTGTTTGGAGGCCCAAAGGTTGAAAGGGCAAACGCGCTCAAGTCTTCTTAGTTCGTTAGTTCGGGAGCGGGACTTTAATGTGCATATCAGTTTCAATAGTCGAGCTCCAAGCTTTGTAAAACAGTTTTTGAAATCTAATCATTTGTGCAATTCAATCTCTGAGCTTAACCATTTGGTAAGTTTCTCTCTGTTTGTTCAATATTCTCGTGATAGAGTTAAGTATTGTTAGTAACTTCAATCTTAACAATTAAACGGCTGAGGAAAACTGTGTATAGTTCTGTTTGTTCTTCTCCAGGTTGAATTTTATTTTGATCATGTATACTTGATTTTGAGACTATCTGGAATAAGCCCCTATACATATTTTTGCAATTTCGCATGTTGAGTTTACGTTTGATGCAGGATATATCCTTTTTTGACAGAGAAACCATCACATCATCTCTGAAAAAAATAGCAAGAGATGTTAAAACTATAATTGAAACATACAGTACCGACATATTAAAACCATCACATCATCTCTAAAAACACTAACAAAAGACGTTAAAACTATAATTGAAACTTTCAATGCTAACAACTTAAAAATATAACATAATCTATTAAAAAGCAAAACAAAAAAGGTGTGTATCAACGGTTTTTTAAGAAACTCGGCCGATCAGACCGTTAAAACATAAAAACCGCGAGAAACAGTAAAAACCCATGATTTTCCTAAACTTAAGGAAAGTATTGACCTTTCCAATACTTAGGCAATAAAGTAGGGCTATTCTATGTTCAGGTCGGCTTCGTACCGACCTGAACACATGTCACCGTTAGATGATCAACATGTACGATCTCAAAAATTATATTATCATAATTATATTTTAATTATTAAATAAGAATGTACAATTATACCCTTATTAATAATTAATGGTTACTAATAAATAAATCATCATATATACATTCACACTTCCAAATATACCCTTTTAATAAACAACAGATTCATCCCGTCTTCATCTTCATTATCGCCGTCATCGTCTTCATCTTCTTTCTCTCTGACTTAGCCTCTTCTCCGACGACTATCGGCGGCGACGCTTCCTATACGCTCCTTCTTCACGTCGCATTCTCAAAGGTAAGATATTTCACTCTTCTCTTTGTCGAATTTTGATTTTCTATTACGTGATTGCCTCGATTGCTAGCTCTACTTGTCATCCGAGAGGCTGAGTCTTCTTCTCGTGATGTCTTCCATAATTCAACAACGAGAGGACTGAGAATGGGAAGACATGAAGGGATGGTTGAGCTAGTATAGTATTAAAATAAACGTTTCAATTTCTCCCAATTTTAACATCCCACAACCCTTATTTCACTATTGGTCTTTTAGCTTATGTACAATTAGGCGTCCTTTGCTGTGTATTTTAGTAACTTGGTTTTGAATCTTGTTGGCTGGTAGCCATAGTTTGTAGTAACTGTGGAGTAGAGAATTAGATTTTTTTTCATAGTAGTTGGGAGGTTCTCTATCATTTTCTGATCAATGAGGGAATTTTGTGGAAAGGACATTGCTATGTCATCTGTATGCATGTGGTGAACAAATCTGAACCTGGAGTATAGGAATCTTGTTCAGCCTGGCTATTCTTTAAGCTATTGTTGTATTAAACTATCGACACTAATCAGTTAACTTGTTTTTTTTTTATTCAGTTCATTTGTGTCGATGGCACCTAAACGAAAGCGTGCTCCTGCATCAACTAAGCAAGCAAGCAATACAAAGAAACAACCAACAACCAATGAGTTGATGTTGGTGTACGCGAAACGAAGGCACCTGCTGGGTAACAGGACCGTATGGCCTGAAAGGGGTGTCACTGTAGAACCAAACAACTACCCCTTTCTGGATGAAGCTTGTAAGATCCGCAATTGGGGTAAACTCTTTGCTACTCCAAAGGAGTACCATCGGAAGACCGTGATAGACTTCTACGTTGCACTCCCGGATATCTCAGGTGCCGACATAGTTAGAGTAGGAGGGTCTCGAGTCAAATTTCGGATTGCCCAGTTTTAGGCTTAAAACTTCTGATGATTCCGATGTTGATGAATATCATAGCATTGATAGGAAAGCGATTGATTGGGACGCAGTTTTGGATACTATTGGCATCCAGGGTGCTAAGTGGCAAAAAGTAAAGGATGGGTCAAGATCCCTCAAGAAAGACCAAGTGAACTTTAAAGGTTGGATTTGGCAACAGTTTGTTAACTTCAGCTTGATGCCAAGCTCGAATCTGTCACATTTCAGGGAAGATAGGTGTTTGCTCATATATGCATTGTTGAAGGGTTTGCGGGTTAATGTAGGGAGACTTATATCATCTCAGATTAAGTTGGCATCAAATATCTTAATGAAGGAGAATTCTACGACGAAGGATGGTAAAAAAGGAACAGGACAAAAAAGGTACATCATCATTTTCCCCTGTCTGATTACTGCTTTGTGTTCGAAATCTGGTGTAGATGTGGGTACAAACTTCAGTTGGGAGCCTCCTAAAAGCTCGTTGTCGAACCAAATTATAAAATAAATGCGAGGTGAAGAACAAGTTGGTAGAGACAACGTGGGGAATGCGGTTGATCCACAAGTTGGTAGAGATGGTGTTGGGAATGTGGCTAATGCACAAACTCCCTTGGCTCCACAACCACCCTCGATGACTGAGGAAGAGGATGAGCCCGAATGGTTCAAGAGGTATCGGCTTGCTCAATAAGCACATAATAAGAAAATTGTTGAGACGCTCGAGATTTCGGCTAGTCATTTGGGAGTCGAGATTTGTACTCCTGTTCAATCACCATCGACTCATGATGATGAGGATGGTACTCACACTCCATCAACTTCTAATGACGAGGATGGTACTCACACTACTTCAGATTCTGGTGAAGAGGATGGTACTCACACTACTTCAGATTCTGGTGACGAGGATGGTACTCACACTCCACTAGCTTCTAATGACGAGGATGGTACTGGCACATCGGGTGAAGGAGATTCAACCTAAAAATCTAGTTCATCGTAATCTTTTATCTATTTTCTTTTGATGTTCATGACTTTGGTCAATTATCTGTCGTTTAATTCGTAGAATTTTGTTGAACGCACTTGTCGGCTATTTGTAGTTGGAATTTTGGTGAATTCGATGATAGGATGGAATTGTAATGCAACTTTGGTTATCCATTCTTGAGTTTTGTCGGCTATTTGTAGTTGGAATTAATGTCGTCTTATTTTCTAGCACGACATATGATTTATTGCCAGGGCATTAGAATGAAATATATTGCATAGGTTGGAATCCAACACTTTAGTGTTCATGTTGCCGCGTGGTATCTTAACTGATTACCGCAGCAGTAGGCATTAATAGACTCACTGGATACCAGATGCCGTGCGGCAATCGGTTTATTGCCAGATCATTGGAGTATATTGGCATTTGAGTTGCCACACGGCGCCTGATCTATTGTCGCATCGGTAGAGGGACATGTCCACTGCCAACCAGTTTTATGCATGTTATATGGGTCATTGCAAGAGCATTAGAATAACAATTATCTTAGTATTTGATTTTCCGCACAGCATCTGATTTATTGTCACAACAACAAATTCACAAACAGTTCATCATCAATGTCAAACAAGTCTTAAAACACTTGCCCAACACATTTCATTATTCCTGCACGAAAGATCGTACGGCAACGATATCGTCAAGCGATATGATCTCACCACCAGAAACTGGTTGGCCTTTCAATATCGGAACAAAACCCTCCTCATCGAGAAATGTTGACCTCAAGCGATATGATCTCAAGACGAAAGATCGTCCTGGAGTACCCATTCAATCATTTGCATGGATTATTGCAAATAAAATAAAGAGTACATCCTATTCTTGTTATTCCAATAAGTTTTTCCTGTTTTGTTTTGCATATTCCATATTTTGTCCTTTCTGGACGAACCAGTGATGCTTGGGTTGATAATTGTTATTCCTATGGCCTAATGGGATTTACGGTATGGGCATTCCCACTTTTTCTTGTGACTCTCTTCACATGAAATTTCCTTGTATTTGAAACATACTCATGCTATATACTATCATAGCTCTACAAATCAACAACCAAAACATGGAACCAACTTTAGTAGATAGTTATGGAATGCAGTAAATCAGAGTAAATTTTACAATAACAGGTGACAAAATGGAAGTGCGAAGACATGCACTTTGGTTATGCTTCTCCCCACATAATTTCTTTTGTTATTCATGTTCCGGTAATTGGGAATTATGGAATTCTTGTACTGTAGCATAATCACTATATGTCTAGGATTTAGGATATTTCTGGTGCATAAGTATGAAGTGCTTGAAATTTCATTAGTTGTTCGTCATTCATTCTATTTTTTTCATTTCTATATTTGCTTTCTTCAAGAGATTAGTCTGTGAATTCTTCTCAGTTATTATGTCACAGTTTTTATCTTAACATCAGAACTGAGCTTTTCTTTATCAAATGTTCACTTTAGCCGAATGCTGATACCTGGTTTGAGAGGTAGCATCAGGGACAAGAAATGTGACGGCTTCAAGCAGAGCAGCAGGCAGCAGTGAAAGATGCTGAAGAATTACACCGTGGGAAGATCGTTGAGAAAAGAGAAGGTGACAAAGAGGAAACCGATCATGATCTTATGGCGACTGCTTTAAGCAAAGCAGAAGCAGACTGCTATAGCTCGAGTTCTGATCTTACTAGAGAATATCATTACATAGATTGAAATGAGTCCAATACTGCTGAATGCATTGTTGCAGTTGGAGCCAGGGGCGTTGAAAGGGTACTGTAACTTGATGACATTGAATAAAAATGACCTGAACGTGGAAGTATTGTGTACATACTTATGCTTCGACATATCTGGTACAATTTTTTATGTATAGTGTTTAATTGTTGCTCTAAAATATTCTCTTGTATTTGCTCCTGTGTTTGTGGCTGTCTGATGTACTGTGGTTAGAGTTTATGCAAATGCACTGCTTTGGATTTGTCCAAGCTCTCTTTCACATATGTCTTTTGCTCGTCCTATTCAATTTATCAAAAAATATGGGCACCGCGCTTATAATTTGTTTAATATAACTCTAGTATTGTTTAATACGCTATTCGTGTGTATAGCATTGCTGGGTTCACGATTTTAATATAAACATCAAAAAGCATGTTCAAAACAAAATTATGTACCTGCAGGCCACCTCGATTGTACAAATGCTTTTGCATAAGCAGGAGGATGGTTGGTATACTATTGCCACAATTATCATAAGATAGCTGCATTGATTCTGTAGAAACCCCGAAAACAGTTGTACTGCACATGGATTACGGAACAATTTCACTAAGCACCATAAGAAGATTTAGAAAAAACAGAAATGCATCAAGCCATCAATAATTGCGGATCCAAAAATTATAGGACAAAAGGCAACTTCCACAGTTCCAATACGAGCTCCATAAAAAATGCAGCTGCAGTCATTCTATATTCGTTTCAACTAACATCACTTCAACACAAGTCTAGAATATGAAATCCACACACAATTCATAACAACATCATCAGTATTTTCTTTTCTAAACGACATTTCAGAAACAAACCCCTCAAGAACTAGAATGAAATAAGTGCACACAAAACTCAGAATCATCAGATCATAGAAAACAGAACTACTGACCTTCCTCCACAAGGATGGAGGATAGAGCTCTTAAAAAGGAGCTTTCTGCAACAGTCTCCTGCTCAACTTCTCCATCTTCCTCCACCTCTCCATCTTCATCAACTTCTCCATCTTCCTCTCCCTCTCCATCTTCCTCAACTTCTCCATCTTCCTCAACCTCACCATCTTCCTCCACCTCTCCATCTTCCTCAACTTCTCCATCTTCCTCCACCTCTCCATCTTCCTCAACTTCTCCATCTTCCTCGCCCTCTCCATCTTCTTCCTCCGCTAATCTAGCTGCAGCATCTCCTTCATTGGTAGTCAATATCTCAGGAAGCTCTAAAACGTTGGAATCTTCATCCAAATATGAGATACTATCACCATGACGAACTCTGACCATATTTGGTAGAGTCACAAATAAGGGGAAGGGTTCAATATCCTTCCATACCGCGTATACCAAATGAACCATCCTCAAGAATTCAACCAGAGTAACATTCACTTCTTTTGGAAGGTTGACTTCAGTGCATACCTCAGGAATTCCCCTAAAACAGAGTTTCACAACTGCTGCTGCACTATCATCATCAACTGCTGCTGCCTTTGGCTGGACTTCAATCAAACTCAGTTCCCTTTTGAAGTCAACCCATTCCATCTTTAGGAAATTCATATCCTGCTCCGGTACTCCTGTTATGTAGCGTACCTCATATCCCGGCCACGGGAACATGATTGTGGGCAAATCACCCCTATCCAACCAGTCTGCAGGATGAAGACTATTCAATCTATTGGCAAATGAGGTGAATCCATAGCAACGACGCATATCTATCTGGTGTATCAAGCGTCTTCTACCAGCTTCATCCAATTCATATATAGGAATATACGCATCCTCCTCAACCCTATCTTCATCCTCATTATCATCATCCTCATTATCAGAATTATTGTCGACCAACCCATCGGGATCAAGGTACTCGGTGAGAGGACTATCGTCACGTTGGCGGAAAAAATCTGAAGAGGTTCCCGAATCGGAGGATTGTGAGTCTGAGCCTCCTGAAGCGGCGGCTCCGGGAGAGTCTGCCAAACAAAACAATCAAAAGTTTCATATAAAATGGACTCTCCTAAGATAAGATCAATTAACGGGCTGATTAAGTAATGCCTCCTATTAATGAAGAATCATTTATATTCCTAACATAATCTATGCTATTCCTAAAAATAGGACTCTCCTAATTTTAGACAAGGATTAACTCAGTAATGTCTCCTATTTAAGTGGAAAAATCATTTGCTATTCCTAACATAATCTATGAGATTTGACTGTATAATTATCATTATTTCTTTTTGAGAAAAGATAGCATCTATTTCAATGGTTGAAACCAGTTTCCAGTACAAGACTCAAGACAAACATTAGAAGGGTAAAGACTCCCCTCCCTCACTATCTGCAGTAGAGTTGCTTGACAGATTATGAGCAAGTGAATTACCAGTTTCCAGTATAATTATGATTATTGTGCAGAGATTACTTAAAACATTGATTAAATAGAGAGAGTTCATTCAGATGTATACCTGCACACTGCCTTGTCCCTGCTTTAAGATTCCAAGTTTGGTTTACTTCCATCTAACAAAACATAGACAGATATTATGCATCCGATCCAATATCCTACTGTTTACTACCTGACTACTATATCATCTCAAACATAGTACTAATAAACAATGCTCAAGGCCTTACCAGTAGGCAGTTGACAACATCTGAGGAAGGAAAGGAGTAGAAATGATCAGATACGCACATCAGTGAGTTTATTAATTTGTACGTGAACAGATGAATGAATACCTATGAGGATTACTGAAAGTGTAAGAGCCATAGGAACTGTAGGATACAAAACCTCTTCACTGCAAACAGAAAACGAGATCGGAAATAACACAGACAGACCAGTATCGGAACGGGGTAGGGCTAATCGGAAATTGAACAGTAAATTTTATTTACCAGACTTTGATGATGTTCAACTTGTCTAGTTTCTTCCGATTCATCTTCTCATGCAAAGTCGCTGCCATCCTTAAGCAAATACACAGAAAATCAAAGAGTCAACACAGAACAAGCACACAAAACACGATACATGAGAACCAAATGATTCAAGCAAAAACCGAACAAAATGGTGCATACAGAGAAAACATCAATGAAGAAGAATCTGGAAGAGAGATCCAATGTCAGCCAATTTACCATAAAATTAAGATAGCGAAACCAATTCTAGATCAACTTAGCAAAATCGAACTAAAATACTCATGCGCACTGATAGTAGAAGCTCAAGCGATCAGATTCACTCTGCAAACTCTCAAACACGAACCAAAATCATAATGCTAGGAATTTAAACTTGTTTCGCCGGATATGAGAGCTGAACAATCGGACGGCAACTCACAACATTTGACCCAACGGAGCTTTACGAGCTAAGAACTGGTGCGAGTAGAACATTTTTCCGATTAAAAATGCAGAGAATATGAAATTTTCAAAACGGAATGCCTGTGATTTCTCTGAGTTTTTGCGTATAAATGTTTTCAGTAGAAACACGGATGAGAGAAAAAGTGTGTATGCAAATGTTGATTTGCAGCAGAAACACAGAAGATAGAGAGCAGAAATTAATCAGAGACTCGATCACTCTGCTTCAATCACCAATCAAAATCACACTAATATAAATTTTGAGCTGAACATTCTGAGAATCGGACGAAACTCACCATATCTGACCCAACCGAGCTTTACGAGCTAAGAGCAGGTGAGAGTAGAACATTTTTTCTGATCCAAAAATGCAGAGAAGGCCAGGATAAGTACTAATTTTCAACTAGGTGATAATGAGATCCGACGCTGTCGCGCAGCTGGGTTATGCTTCACTTGCAATGAGAGGTACACTTTCAATCATGTTTTCAAGAATGCAAAGGCTTTGGTTCTTACTACTGAAGGGGGCGAATCAGAGAAAGAAAGGGAGGCTGAAGCAAACGAGTCTGATGGTGAGGAGATAGTCGATTTCAACCTGATGAGCACCCAACAAGCTCCCAAGGCGATGTAATTTGAGGCACGGTTACGACAGCAGTATGTTCGGATCCTAATAGATAGTGGGGCCAGCTTGAGCTTCATCGACCAAGCACTAGTGGAGAAGTTAGGATGGCCAGAAGGAAGTACAAATAAGCCATACTGGGTTCGGTCAGCTAGTGGCCATAAGGTTCGTCGCAATCATCACTATAAGCAGGTTCCTGTCACTATCCAGGGAGTTCGCTTCTCTATAACTCTCTTTGCTGTTCCGATTTCTGATTCGGGAATCGATGTCATCTTGGGTATGGATTGGATGGACTTGGTAAGTCAAATACTGTGGGATTGCAAGAGGATGACAATGACCATATGGGGTAATGGGAAAAAAGGTAATGCTCAAAGGCATTGGACGAAACTGGGAAGATTCTATTCTCATGATTTGCAACCATGAGATACAACAAGAAGAGACGGAGGAGTGGAGGAACATGGGACTTGATCGAGATAAGAAGAGAGGAAGGGTTACAGCTTCACTTGAGGAGCACACCAAGGCAGTTAATTCGACTGTACTGAAGAAGACTGCAGCTGCTTGGGGAGAAGACCCATTTTGGAAGGACCTTGAGGACAAGGTCGATTTTAAGGAGGGGGGGGGGGGAGTGACGGGATCTGCTCAGTGAGCCCATCACTAATTCGCCAGGCCTAGGGTTAGAGAGCCCACGGTATCTGATTGGGAAGAATACTCTATAAGATCTTTATAATTATATTTCTTTATTATATTTTGAGCAATTAGATTCTGTCTAGATTAGCAAGTCAGCAAATAAAGGCAGAGTATCTTCAGGAGTCTTTTAATTATAGAATTAGTCTCTTGTTAGGTAACTCTAGATTTTAGCATATCTTTATTAGATTTCTGCATATCTTTATTTCCTTTAGAAGTTGATGCAATCCGAAATACTTGTCAGTTAAGCGGTATAAATAGAACCATTAGGGCTTAACCCTAATCAGTTGATGAATGCATATTTACTTTCCGTCAAAGACGAGTTCTACTGCTTCTGCGAGCTACCGATTTAGGTCTTCTTAATTCGCGATTTACTTTTTGTTTGTTGTAACCTAGTGTTAGAGGTGATCTGGAGGTGTCAGTTCTTCATAATTCAACTTATACAAGTTAGTTTTCTCCTAATTCTCTCCTCTTTATTGTTAATTCGTCAATCGTCGATCAACATCCCATCATAATATAATTTTATTATACTTTCTTGGTCGTGTGATGTGGAAGTAATTTGCAGTCAAAGTTTGGAAAAAAAGAGTCAATTTAGGAAGTTAGTATTGAGATGGAGCTACGGAGGTAGTATGTGTCATTTATCTGGTACTAATACTAATAAGAGACATCTTAAGGAAATATTCACATAAATCAATTAGACCACCCGGTCTCGGATTCTGGTTTGATTTCCCGGGTTAAGTCGGATGACCCGGAAAATCTGGTTCATATAAATCGACATAAAAAATGTTATTTCTTTCGAATTCATCCCATCTTCAACAGAGGCGCCTCCCATCGGCAATTTTCAAGCGATTTTGAGGTAAAATTACTTTGATTGAGTGATTATACAAAGACTTAAAAGAGCCCTACTGTTAAGTGAGAGTCCAAAAGTCCAACTAAAAATTACACAAAGCTTCATAATTTGAAAATTCGCGGATCTAATTGCGGGTGGTTTTTATGGATTTGGGTCGTGGGCTTTTAACCCGGATCCAATATAAAAGATATTTTCCTCAGAATCAGCGTTTCAATCTGAAAATCACACCGATCCCGATCCCTTCATCGTTGAGCTTTGCTTCATTGCTGGTCGATTTCTCTTGGCGATTTCATCGAAAAATCGATTTGATTCATTCGTCTGAAAACCCTAGATCGTTGTGCTGCTTCCACTCTCCTCGGTTAACCTCCTACAACACTCATGTGAGATCCGTTGACCAAATCGGAGCAATTCTGAGCTAGTAGATCAGAGATCGGTCGGAGCTAGGCAGCTAGCAGATGTGGTGACGTTTTCATCTGGTGATTCTGCTCGAAAACCCTAGGTTTCTTCAATTTGCTTGCGATTTATAGGTATTGTAATCTATTTCACTTGTTTTTGAACTTTTTGAAGTGTTTGTAGTAGTTTTTTTTCATTGGTTTGTTTCGTTCGTTTTTTGAACTTCGTAGTGTTCTAATGACATTTAAACAACAATTTTGATTCGAATGTACCTGTTACTCGCTCAATTCCGACAAATGATGGTGTATGTGTGAATCGTGTATGTTTATGTGTGAATTGTGCAACTTTATGTGTGAATTGTTGATATTTAATTATATGAACAAATTATGTCTTTCATCTCTGTTTTTCTAGTGCGAATTGGCTAAGTGTATAAGTTTATACTGGAATTGCTTATGTTTAATGATAAATAGGTGATGTCTTAATGTATATTCTACGTTTCATTTTTTGAAGTTCTTATTATTTATGTTTTTGTGCATATTGTATATGTTTAGGTGTTAATTATTGATATTTGTGGTTTCATTCTTTTTTCTATAGAGTTTATGTAGTTTTGTAGATCTCGGATGTATGTGTGAATAGGCTATTTTTGTACTGGAATTGCTGACGTTTAATGGTAAATAAGTGATATTTTAATATAGATTTTTTGTTTCATTTTTTGAAGTTCTTATTATTTAGTTTTTCATGTGAATTGTGTATGTTTAGCAGTTAACTGTTGTTATTTGTGGTTTCATTCTTTTTCATAGAGTTTATGTAGTTTAGTAGAATTAGGATGTATATGTGAATAGCCTATTTTTGTACTGGAATTTTTTATGTTTAATGATAAATAGCTAGGTGATGTTTTAATATATATTTTTTTGTTTCATCTTTTGAAGTTCTTATTGTTTAGTTTTTTATGTGTATTGTGTATGTTTATCAGTCAATTGCTGATATTTGTGGTTTCATTCTTTATCATAGAGTTTTCGTAGTTTTGTAGAGCTGTGATGTATGTGTAAATAACCTATTTTTATACTATAATTGCTTATATTTAATCATAAATAGGTGATGTTTTATACTGGAATTTAAGGTTTTAGAATACTTCAGTGATCCCGGCAAACCCTTAATTAGGGCTTAGGGTTTAGGATGGGTACAGGGCGGACCCTGTACCCAGCCTAAACCATAAACCCTAATTAAGGGCGCCAGACCCTAATTTGTGTTTTCATGTGTCCAAAGTTTTTTAGGGTTCACCATTTAGGGTTTAGGGTTTTTGGAATGCGTCAGTGACCCCGACAAACCCATAGTTATGCACAATTATGTCATAAACATAGACAAATCCGTCAACAAACTGTGTATGTTTATATTAGAATTGTTGATTTTAAAAGTCAAATAGTTGATGTTTGTTAGTGTTTTTTGTTGCATGTACTAGATTTTACGAGGGAGCTCAAATAAAGAAAATGATTGATGACAAACATGGAGACATGGATGAAGAAGTCGTCAAACAAGTCAAGGGTGAAGAATCTTATTGAGGATGTAGATCTTTTTTTTTTTTTTTTTGCAAAGATGATTGTAGTTTTGTAGGTAGTGAATTTGAATAATTTTAGTGTTTATATGTAATGTCGTTTATTCGTTGATAAATGAATTTTTTTCTATGCCTATTTCTAAATATTGTGTTATTTTTTGGATGAATAGATTGTCATCAATAATTTTGTGATAAACATAGATGTATGTCAATCATATGCATTTTGATCTAAAATAGCAATATGATCGGATGGATCATCAAAACAGCT
This sequence comes from Plantago major, assembly GCA_026545765.1. Lineage (NCBI taxonomy): Eukaryota > Viridiplantae > Streptophyta > Magnoliopsida > Lamiales > Plantaginaceae > Plantago > Plantago major. The sequence goes on from CM048842.1 coordinate 89,988,627, forward strand.
ATTGTAATTATCAAAAAAAAAAAGGTCGACCCAGTTGGACTGGTTCGACCCGCGAAATTTTCAGATTTTATAGTTTTGTGTGTAAATTGCCTATATTTGTCTATTGTGAATAACTCTCAAGGACTCAATATATGGTGGACTTTCCGGAGACTTACACTTTTTTTAGTAGACGAATCTGATCCACATGGCAAATTTGGGGAAATTGAGTTTGAACTACCAACTTCAGCTGGCGAAGCAACGAATGGTGGCGAAATGACACTGTCATAATTTGTGGTGCTTAGAAACGCGAAGAAACCTTCCGATCGAGGGTCAATCGATGCCAGAGTAGTAGGCCATCATGGCTTCGGAATTTTTCCGGCCTCCAAGTCCAATTTTTATTTTGGATGTTGGTTTTTTGAAACAATATAATAAAGAGAAAATTACACATAAATGACACTTTAAGTGGTATGCTTACACATAAGGCTAGCTAAAAAAACGCTTACAAAAAAGTCTATTTTATTTTTTGAAGCCCTAATTCTTAGTGGACTCTAAATTCTCGCTAGCAGAATTTTACATCCATTAGTGTTAATTAATTACCAACGACTTATATTTAACTATTTTTTACTCATGCTCATCTAATTGAAGTGCTAATTAATTACTACATAACTATATTTGAATAATATTGTAACTACTGATGAAACTAAATGACCAACTTGCCCTCACCTGAAATCAATTAAACTAACACTGAAATTAATATTTACCGTTGAAACTAACACTCGTGTCGATTCTGATGTTGATTTCAACTGAAACTGATGAAACTAACATTGTTGAGCTGAAACTAATTTTTGAAACTAACACATTTGGTCTGGAACTAACATCTGGGATTCTGAAAATCATATTTAGCGTTGAAACTAACACCCGTGTCGATTATGATGTTGATTTCAACTGAAACTAATGAAACTAACACCGTTGATGCTGAAACTAATTTTTCAATTAACACATTTGGTGTTGAAACTAACATCGGTGATTCTGAAACTAATGTATGAAACTAACTGAAACCAATTAAACTAACATTGAAACTAATATTTTCAGTTGAAACTAACACTCATATCGATTATGATGTTGATTTAAACTGAAACTAATGAAACTGGCACTATTAATGCCGAAACTAACTTTTGAAACTAACACATTTGGTGCTGAAACTAATGAAACTAACATTACTGACTCTAAAACAATTGCTGAAACTAATGGTGTTGGTGAAACTAACTGAAACCAATTAAATTAACATTGAAGCTAATATTTACCGTTGAAACTAATATTATTGTCGGTGAAACTAGTGCTTCATTGCCCCGAAACCGCTTAATTAGGGTTTCGCCCTGGACCCGTCCTAAACCCTAATTAAGACCGTAACTCCCGGAGGGTGTTTTCAAATTTAATTGATTGGATTCACCATTTCCCTAGCTAGGGTTTTATAATCTTAAAGTGTTAGTTTTCCCACAACTTTTATAGTGTTAGATTCCCCATTTGTTGTATGTAAATTGGGGTTTTCTACCGTCAGTCAAGGTGTCGCCCTGACTAACGTCAGTCACCTATTTTGATCTATTAGATTAAAATTTTAACGGTGGAGATCGAAGCTTCCATGGCGGAAGCTGATCAGTTTTTTTTTTAGATTCCGCCATGGAAGCTCCGGCAGTGATTTTGGTTTTGGTGGTGGTGTGCGGTATTGGTAATGGGGAAGAAGACGGTGGGTGGTGGTTGCGGTGGTGGTGGGGATCGGGGAAGAAGATGGGTGGTGGGGAAGGAGAGTTAAAATTTTACTATAACTAAAATTTTTGGAAGAAGTTAGTAGTTTCAAAAAATAATTAAAAAAAATAGCGATTGAAGTTGATACAGATGAATGGTTGAGGGCGACACAGAGCAACGGTTTAGGGCAATACCGAACCGTGAATCGTCGATGTCAATACATTGATCGACAATAGTCGAGCGACACCTGAAGCGACCCCACATAGTATAAGGGCCTCAATCGACCCTCGATTTTGGACATGAAATGTCTATTATACTCCTTTTAACAATTTAAAGATATAGAGATAGAATTAAACATGAGTGAATATGCATAAAACTGATGTAGCCCAACTAGCCATTAGTCTTGCACAAAGGTTTGCCTTGTCAATTGATTGTGAGTTTGATACTCAACATTGTCACATTTTCAGCATTTTATGTCTCTTTGTTTTTTCTGTTCTATGTACATGCATTTACTTAATTTTAATCATTTAAATCTTAACAAAATTATTTTGGTATCTAATTCCTCCATTTTATGAACATATAATTTTGTTTCCTTTTCTAACATGGATTTCTTTTACCATCAACTAATTATTTGTTATCATGTTCGTTTTCCTTTTTGTATAAATAAAAATACATTAATATATTAATAATTATGTTAGTTTCTAAAGTGGATGTGAATATGTGATGCACTCTTTTGGTTATAGAGAATAATATTTCATGTACTGGTGTATTCTCGCTCCAGCTTCATATACCCTATTCGCATTATTTTTCAAAAAGATAGATAAAAAGTAATAGTAATAAATTTAAAAAAACTTTGGTGATTATTAGATTTTTTTGTGAATAATGAATAAGTAATGAATATTTATATTAGTTGGGTGGAATACATTTAAGGTATCCCTTATAAGTATTATTGATGAACAAATGATATATGGACTTAAAATAGAATTTTGTTAAGCCTAGACTAGAAATTATAGTCTAAACCTTGTTCTTTACCATGTAATTTTGAAAATGTAATTCTCATTAATAATGAAAATTTTAGTTAAATTTATTTAAAATAATTAATTTACTTGACATATATTTACTGCGTTAAGCATGGCGTATTGACGGTAGAAAACATAATGTAAATTTGTTGTTTGAAAAAAAGCAAACCATGGATACCCATTATTGTATGTACTTGTCTTTTTTTTTCTTTTTTTCTTTTTTGGCTTGGAACGCTGTTATGGATAAGCTGTATAAAAACGGTTTGGTTCATGGTCGGTTTTAGTTTGCAGTATCGAAATTAATCTGCTGCTTTGATTAACATTTACATAAATGGTGAACGCATAAATTTATGTGAGGGGTGCACATATTATTTGTAAAATAATATTACATTTTATTAATAAAATAATTTAACTTAATAAAAAACAATTTATAAAAAGTATATGTTTAAAAAATATGAAGCTTGTGTTGTAGTGTCCTTTATGTTACAATGCATCTTTTTCTATTTGTTTTTCAAATATACTTGAGAACTAATTTGTGGTAGTGAAAAGAATATAACAAGCAATTACCAAAAAAAAAATGAGAACTTAGTAAATAACGTAATATCATCTTACATATGTTACTAGTACTAACCCGTGGCGATGCCACGCTATAGTTTACTTTTAATAATAAATAGAAAGTTGACGATTAAATAATTTAATCGAGAAAATAAGATAGTCTGAATTCATTGTAGACAACGTTGGTCGTGGTGTCGGTTGGTAGTCATTCTTCATCCAATATTATATCATTGAGTGTTTATTTATGTTAACTATAGAGAATATAAAAATAGGGTCTCTGCCGACATTAATTAGTAACATGTACATGTTTTTTTACAAAAAAATATATCCCTCAAACCGAATCAAAATAAAATACAAAAGTATACAACACAATCAATATGGTTGTTCCCAACAATCTCACACACACACAAAAAAAAATTATACAAAGGTAATTTCACATGTTACGGTTGTTTTTTCCAACCCACCGGTTTCCAGCAACCCCGCGGTGGTATGCATCACCCCACCAAAGACACAAAAATTACCCGTTATGGATGAAGTAAAGAGAAGATAGGAGAGAGTTTCCCCACCTAGAGAGTATCAGATCCCCAGGCCCGTTATGTATCAAGAAAGTGGAGAGAAGATCGAAGATAGTTTCCTTGAGAGTATATGCAACTTGAAAAAAGTAATTTTTACTAACTTAATCATAAAATGTTGCGGTCGGGTCTTGTAACAGATGTATGGAACGGGTTCGAGTATATACCAGACCGGACCTAAACATCATTATTTCGATCGTAGAGAAGAGAAACCTTACACCTCATCCTACCGATCGAATCTTATACATAATGAAAATGAAATTGGAAGTCTTCACATGTAAAATGTTGTTGATAGACATGTAAAGATCAACACACCACCAATTAGCTCACGTGTGTCTCTTCTATCTTCTGAAACTGAAAAGCTAAGAGCACGTCTAGTACACGATTCATAGATTCATTCTTAGAAGATCAGTTGAAGGGACTATGTCAATCATAGATCCAAAGGTCCTCCTATCTGGATTCATGCTCATTAAGAAAATTAGTGTGTGGGTGGCGATTATGATGGAATTATGGGATTTAGAAGATTTGATTGATCACATTTATAAATAGTTACAAAGGTTGAATATCATTGTCAGAATTATGTAACCAAAATTAGATTAAAATTGTACAGGTAACAGAACCAAATACGCATTAACTTGGCATCAAAATAAATTTATACCCTGATTATATATTGTTTTGTAATTTTATAATCTAAAAAAATGAAAGAATTTTTCACATTGATTTGGGGCCAAAGTACTATAGCTAGAATTGATAATAAAAACTGATCTTTATAATATATGCATAGATCTCATCTTCACATGCCTAAAAATTAAAAATTAATTTATTACTTTATTCTTTACCTTCTCACCTCTTCTATTTTATTCACTATCTTCTACGATTATTCACTATATTTCATACATAAGTATTTTGAGAAAACTCGAAACCTAAATTCAAAAATAAAAAAGAAACGTAGAGAGTTAATACAACTTAAAATGAATTTCTTTTTACATTAATTTTGTATTAGAAAATGTCCAAGTAATTAGAAAGTGCTCCAAGTATCATTTATGCACATGCGGATCATGTGTGATTCAAAGTAAACCATCAACTTTAGAATATGGTAGAAAAATATACGAAAGTGCCCAGAATAATCGAAAGTGCACAAATGGTATGACCGTATGGATATATATATATATATATATATATATATATATATATATATATATATATATATATATATATGAGACTAATCAAAATAATCATATATTTTAGTTTGTCAAGAATGTTGGATGCTAAACTATTTAAAATGATTATCTTTTTGAATGCTTGATGCTCTACATTAATTATTTATAATGTGTTTTAATGAGTCGTTTTTTATTTTTAAAATTCCATTATTTTAATTATCTTATTCAATAAATTTATATTTTAATTTAATGAATAAAATAATTTATTTAATTAATAATGGTATTCAAGATATTGGTGTCTATAGGTTCGTCTTGTCACGACGAATTCAAATATATGTTAAAAATATTTTTTGAATTTTTGTAGATAAAGTTATATGAGATTAATATTTTATTTTAGTGAATGAAATGATTTATTTAATTAAAAAATATATATAATAATCTATTAAAAACACTATTCATGGCCGTGGCCACAACCCATTGGACATGATTTTTTCAGATTTTATCATCGTTTCACTCGTGGCTCACGGATGACCCTATTCACGGCCATCACCATGACCATTGAGAATGGTTTAAGGTTGTATAAGTTCCATTCTTGTAAGCTTGGATTAGCTTAGTATTGTCCTTAGAGTATATAATCCACTTCATCAACATCTATCTATTATATCGAAATGTTTTAATTTTGTTGAATATGTACACTCAAACTTAATTATTCTCATGATAACTATGACTTAAATAAGTATGTTATTTAGTACTTTTCCACTTCTTTTATGCTTGAAACATCCTCCATAATTGGAGAAACACCAATTGAAACGTAAAAAAATAAATCAGAAAAAATACGACAAACTGATTTTTCTTTATTAATACAAACAGATAATCAATATCGGGCATGAAGATGGAGATAAATGATGAATGATTTGTATTTAGGTAGGTTTAATAGTGAAATATATGGAACAAGATTTTCCATCAAATACTTGAATTTCTTTGAAAATTGAAACAAAGGGGCAAAGCTAAAATTTGTTGATTTAAAAAATTTAATCACCTAAAGAAAAATCTCTATCAGTTACTACATGTTGCCACTCAAAATTTCGAACAAATTTAGTTCTTAATTTGGAATTTTGAGCTACCATAAGACATAAAATTTTGTCACCAAGCAATAACATTGCTCACGTGATCTTATTAGCAACAACACTACTATGTTCCCTATTCAGACTCTGCTTAACTGTAGAATCAAAATTTCACGTAGGATGGATGGAATTTGAATGGATCTGATGGGTTTAACTCATTAACTTTATATATTATATTATATTTTTATTATATAAGACACCCAACTCATAATCTAATCGCTAAAACTATTAGCTTCAGTTCCTCACATTTAACCTGAAAAAACTTTATGCAACAAAAATTCTCTCCTCCTATTCGAAATATGCTCAAACGTAGAATCAAAATGTATAATTGAAAACATAAATATCTATTATATATTAATTGAAAACATAAATATCTATTATATATTAATTGAAAATATAAATATCTATTAATATAAACATAATTTTTTTTCGAAGTTTTGTAGATAAATTTATATGAAACTTAATAAAAACTATATATGCAGCAAACATACAAAAAAAATAAACAGTGAAATATATACTGGTTGAAAATGCAACTAATTCCACAAAATTCCACGTAGGATTGAATTAATTTAATAAATGATCTATTTTTTAAATTTAATTATTTCATTTTATCTTATTTAATAAATTTATATATACTTTAATAAATAATATAATTTATTTAATGAATAATAGTATTCAAGATTGGTGCATATGGATTCGTCTCTTCACAGGGAATTCAAATATATGTTTAATATATTTTTCGGATTTTTGTAGATAATGTTATATGAGATTTAATAAAAATTATATATGTACCAACGTAACGTCAAAATAAAGCTGAAAGATTTATATTGCGGTTAAAAATGCCACTAATTCCACGTAGTATTGAATTAATTTAATAAATGCTCTAATTTTAAAATTTTAGTATTTCATTTTATCTTATTTAATAAATTTATATTTTATTTTAATAGATAAAATAATTTATTTAATTAATAATAGTATTCAAGATTGGTGTATATGGATTCGTCTTGTCACGACGAATTCAAATATATGTTCAAAATATTTTTCGAATTTTTGTAGATAAAGTTATATGAGATTGAATAAAAACTATATATGTAGTCAACATACTAAAAATAACAATGAAATATATACTGATTAAAATACAACTAATTTCATAAAATTCCACGTAGGACTGCATTAATCTGGTGAGGTTTAGACTCTTGTGCTTTACATATGACTAGTACTAACCCGTGGCGATGCCACGGGATAGTTTACTTTAAATATGAATAAAGAAGAGGAAGACATTATTAATCAATGTATTTGAAAAATAATACAAAGGTTCAATTTTGGTACATGCGATAGCATAAAATAATGAAAACTCCCTTTCATCTCCATATTAAAGTGAATTCTATAAATCTGCAATGGAAAAAAGAAATTAAGTGTTATAAAAAGTTAGTTTATAAATAAAGTTGATGACTTTATGTATTTTTAGAGAAAATTACATACCTCAAAGATTTCTAAAGACTTCCTTGTAAACGACGTTGAACGTCTTATCAGTGGGATTTCCATCATCATCCAAACATAACACCTTTAGACCTTTTTTGGTAGTGACCCTTGAAAATGCAACATACAATTGGCCGTGGCTGAACACCGGTTTAGGAAGATATAGACCAACATGAGATAAAGACTGTCCTTGACTCTTATTGATCGTCATGGCATAACAGACAGATATAGGAAACTGTCGCCGCTGGAATCTAATGGGAAATTTAGTAAGATCAGAAGGTGTGAGAACCATTCGAGGAATAAATACCTTATGTCCAGCATTCTTTCCATGTATCATCTTAGCTTCTATCACGTGTTTGCCAATGGCTGTAACAATTAACCTTGTGCCATTACACAATTCTGCTGACTGGTCTATATTCCTAAGTAGCATAATTGGACATCCAACTTTCAATCGAATGATATGATTTGGCACACCCGATGTCTTGATGGTGTTCAGGAATTCGACCGAATAGACATCTTCTCTATTAACAATGTCATCTTCATCAGGGCATATGCTATCTGAGCTCAAAAACTCCGTGGCATCTCCAGGCAGAAGAGACATGACATAGTCATTAACTTCCTGTACAATCTCATTAGTTGGAGCAAGAATAGCCCTATCTTCAAAGTAACGACCATCCCCAACGTGGTCCAAGATAGAAGGATAAGTTGTTTTGACTATGGCATCTAATGGATCAGAAGCATTACGAATAAGTATATCATCAGGCAATTTAAATTCAACCTCGCCATCATTGCTGTCACCAACTTCACCATCGCCAACTTGCAGCAACCAGTCAGCGAATTCCTTAATGCTTTGAACCTCAACAGGATCACCACCTGACTGTTATAAGAGACAAATGTGGAAAACGCACGTAAAAATACATATGATTATTATAGAAATTAATATGAAAGAACACATTTATAATTATAATAATATTACCTGAAGGCGCATGTTCTTGGTTAACTTTAGCACACGACAATAACTCCATATGTTTCTAGATGAAGTAAGAGAGTGATGAACTATGTCTTGCCTACTACCTTTTGGAATGACAGGTAATATTTGTCTAAAATCTCCTCCAAACACAACAACCAATCCTCCAAATGGTTTGTCTGAAGGCTCACCGTCGTCTCTCCTCATAATGTCTCGTAAGCTACGATCCAATGCCTCGAAACAATACTTATTTGTCATCGGGGCTTCATCCCATATTATCAACTTTGTCTTCTTCAATAATCCTGTAAGATCAGATCCAGGAACAACCTACTACACATAGTCGTCTCATCAACATTCAAAGGAATGCTAAATCTAGAGTGGGCTGTATGACCTCCAGGCAATAGTAAAGAAGCAATACCACTCGAAGCAACAGGTAGAACAATATCACCTCTACCACGTATCGCAGAACATAGGGTCTTCCATAAGAACGTCTTACCGGTACCACCATACCCATACAAAAAGAAAACACCACCAGCGCCAACAGAAACAACATCCATAATGGTATGGTAGACAACCTTTTGCTCTTCATTCAAACTTGGATATAGGAGGCTATGCTCGTCATTCATTGCAGCAACGTCATAAGACATCTCTTCGAGAATAAGATTGTTCTGACCATCTTCGACAACTACCTCATTTGGTCTTGGCATACCTTCAATATGAGTAAGACTAAATCCATTCCGAGCAAGCAATTGTTCAATCTCGAGAAGTGTGAAATTGAGCAATTGTTCTTTGGTGAGCTCAAGACCTGTTTTGAAATAAGAAAAAATTGATGGATGTCTAGCTAAAAAACGAAATTCATTTGCAAAGTTTACAATTACCACACATGTACAATATATGGAGTGGCGAAACACTTACTTGGATTATTAAGTTTCCTACGCATGTTGTATTGAATATCATCGGATAAAAACTCCCACGTGCTGTCCCATACATGAACCGGTCTAGACATACTTTCGGATTGGATGAGAATAGAGAATAGATGTCTCAAAAAGCGACCGGACCCCCAGAAACTTGCTTCCTTTATAGCATCAATATATTCATTATCATCATCCAGGAGACCTAAAGCATAGCACACATCACGATATGTTTGGTGGACAACACCATCTACAGTCCTCAAAACATGTTGGACCCCTAATGCGATTCAACATGATCCTAAGGAAATACGCAGAACCTGTTCTTATAGGAACATGATAGATCCTACCAACCTTGCCATTGAATTGCTTTCTGGGCTTCCATTCCTTCTTACCTTGATCCCAAACATAGTGCCTTGGAAACTCTGCGTATAAATAGATTCGTGCTTCGGGGTGATCTCTATTGTATTCCATCCACTTCAAATTTTTTGTCTCTGCAACAGTGTTGATCTTCTCGAAAATGTCCTCAATCACATCACCATCCTTGAAGACCATATTATGTTCACCATCCATATGAAATGAAAGACGCTCAACAGGTGGATCCTTGTAGTGTATATCAAATCCCAAAATACGCCAAACCGCCTCACATGAAGATATGTACCAACAGTCAATGTAATCCTTCACTTCATTGTCAACAGTTATCTTAGCACCAATCCGATCTACTCCCTTGTTGACGTACTTAAATAGGTATTTGATTGAATTGGTCTTGTTACACCACTCAACATTTATATGCGCCTGGTACTTCATCAACAAATAAGGATTGTATGGGACAATATATATGTAAGGAAATATATACATTGTATTTTATATTAACAAATACTAATAAATTATACTTAACAAATGATGAACATTAATGGGTACCTGTTGTCAATCATTTCACCATTCTTATCAATTGTTGCACCTTTGTCTCGCCTTCGATAAACAGGATATCCGTTACCATCAAACACTGTTCGGTCATTAAATGATTTTGGAAATTTTTTCGAGCATTTCTTTCCATCATGCATGCATGGAGAAGTTGGATTCAATGGCCCACACGGACCATGTACCATGAATTCGGACACGGCTTTGTATAGTTCTGTGTTGAGTTCCTTATCGGGAATTTCAGCACTAATGAAATCATCTATATCATTGGCATTCATATTCCTGTCAGTCCGATCAATCCACAGGAGTATATGTGCATGTGGCAAACCACGTTTTTGAAACTCAATGGTGTAGACAACTGCATGATAGGATAATACAAATCACATAAATTAAATACATAATAACATTTACTATTTGAATGAAAACAAATTGCGAGAGTCATTCTTACCTCCAGTTTTTAGATCTTTGATCAATTGATCCAGTTTCATTTTGAAGACACGACTCAATATGTCAGGACGGTCTTCTGGTCGTAATCCCTTAGACTCCACAAAGCGTGTAATCTCAGGCCACTTTGGGTTACATGTAAATGTGATGAACAACTCAGGATAACCTATACTCTTACATATAGCCATGGTGTCCTGGAAGTTTTGTACCATGTACCTTGGGCCTCCAACAAATGTAGATGGTAGAACTATATGCTTTTCCATTGTTCCAAAAGAACCATCTGATTCAACTATTCCTCTACGCATTGCATCTTCAAGTGACCTGTAGTTATCAGATCGCAATTTCTTTTGGTTATTTGTAATGAATGAAAGCCTTTGAGATTCCATCATCATATAACCGTCAACCAAAAATTGTTGGAATAACTTTCGGCTCAACAATATAGTTGGAGCCTCTTTTTCACGGTCGAATATCCTATATGAAAGAAACTCCTTTATTGTTAACATATGTCTGACTCCTTTAGATTTGTCAGAATGACGTATCTCCGAATGGTATCCATCCTCCCCATATGGGAATAACAAAGGATATTGCATTGGGAGATAAGATGGATGCAACTCTGATATACGTATCATGTTACCACTCTTTTCTTCCAACACAATATCACGTATATCCATCTCATATTCATCATTTCCTGAGGATAAAATTAGTATGAGTATAAGTTATAATGTCGGTATTAATTTAAGTTTGAAAAAAATCATATTTATGTGGTATTTATAAAGTTCATACCAACTATTAATGCAGCTACTTCAGAACATGTTGGAAGATTATACATCCTCCCGTCGCGTGATCTCCTACCGATAAGACGTAGCCTCACATCCTTATCATCGTTCTCCTTGAAACGCTCAGCAGCCATACGGAAATTTCTGGCTATGGGATTATGCAGGTCAATCATGTCTCTAATATCATTGACCAAAGAAGTGTCGAATTTAGCTGGATTTTTTTTGCTGCAATATAGCAAGTTAAATTAATGATAAATTGTAATATAGCTAAGCGTCTAATAAAATCTCATTTAGTAATTTTATGGGACATATTTAATACCTGGCAGCGTTGATCCTATCTTCAGTTTCATCTTCACCACAATACATGTATAGTTGGGAAAATTTGGGAGATTCCCCTTCGATAGGCAAGAGACTACCAAGACGGTGATAATTATTACCGCCAAGCCTATATGAATAAGGGCCCCTTCCTTTATTCACAGAATTATCTTGAAAACCACCCATAGAAGTGAATGCGTACATCATATTGTATGCTCTTATGTGTTCAAGGAAATTTCGGCTCCTTTGATGCCTATTATGTAGTAGATCGAGTAGTGGCGTTGGCGGTGTCTGCAATAATGGTAGTTGTATCTTGCCTCGACTAGAACACAAACCAAATTCAGGACGACTCAATGGAGAACTCTTAATCCTCTCATCAAAAAACATAAGAGCACCGCAATCACCACATGCGTATGTAAGATCTCCCATATCTTGATATTCTGAATAATTGAAGAAATAGATGTTAATTTTAATGATATGTATGCAATCGAAATGAAATGTTCTAGAATTTAGATATGCTACTATCATATTACCAATGACAGCTATCCCAACTTTTCTACGTGCAACCATGTCCTTCTTTTCGGTTTTCTTTTGCAATGCTCTTTGTCTTGCTCCTTTAAAGTGTCTCGCTGATGAAGACTCAGGAATATCTTATTCAGTCCTCGGACCAACTTTCTTGACATAGCATGTATTTTTGTCAAGAAGCATCTTAATGTGTTCTTCAGCAATAGGAATAGAATTTTCAATTGCCATAGGTACTGGTAATCCTACATAGTTCAGAATGTTAATGTTTATCTAGTAGCATTTTATGAGTTTCTAATAGAGTAAGAATAATAATTTTAATTTTTAACTTACTATATCCCCGGCTATCTTCTTGATAAACCACATATTCACACGGATTATTCTTCAGATGCCTTCTCATTCTAAGGACAGCCATTCTATGTAGCTTGTTGAAGTTAGTAACCTCTTTGTATGCCCGATCGATCAATTCTGTTTTGAAGAACAATTTAATAAATTGATCATATAGATTAAAATTTATTTAGTGCAGGGTTGTCCGAATGATACCATTTGATGTATACTCTTCCAGATTAACAACATCTCTAGAAATATTCCTCGTGACGTCCTTAATAATCGATCTGTGTATGGGGACATGTTTTCCATGTTGAACTGTGGTAGAAGAAAGCGTGGATTTATATGGATAATGTGAATTGTTTAATTGTCACAATATAATAATACAAATAGTATTAAACTATACGTTACCGGTTGTAATACAACTGGATGGGGATGTCGAGTGGTTCATTCTACTGACAGGTGATGCAAAAGTTGATAGTGGTCTCCCTAATTTAGCGAGCTGTGCATCAACTGGACTTCTTGGAAATTCATTTGCTATGCTTGGGTTGAATGCAACACTTGCCGGTGTAGACCCCGATGTAACCCATTGGTTATTTGTAATGTCGCTTAAGGCTGGAGATCGAACTTCATAAAGATAGCTTTTATCTGGGACTTATATGATATATAAACTTATAAATACATCACTTAAAAAGATACATGAATAGAATAGTTCATTTAATAAGACATTATCATTAGTAGTATCATGTAAATGAGATGATTTTAATGATGTACCTCCTTCCGTTCTAATACGTTTGTTTCTTGGACAATTAAGCTGATTATATGATGATCCATCTGTAAAAAAAGTGTCGAAGATTAATATATACATAACAAATATCATTGTAATACTTGAAAGAATTAATATTGATAACTAACCATAAGTCTGCTTGAGTTTGGTGGAGCTATGTTTTCATCAACATATAATCCTGCTATGACAGATGTCTTTTTCTGCATATTGTTCTTGCGTGTCGTATGCATGAATAACTTCAAGTATCGATAGACCATGTCAATAATTGATGACAACATAAAAATCATTATTACAAAAATTTAAAATTTCGTAAAAAATTGCAAACATAAATTATATGTATTATATTAATTCAAACATTAATAACACACGTTTTTTTGAAAATAGTCATGTAAATGATATATTGATATGCATCATTCGGGATTTTGAATCAGAATATGAATTTAAATTTTTTATAGAAAACAAATTATTTTTTAAAATTAGACGAATTAAGAAGCAGATTATAGTGTTAACACACGAACTGTAATGCGCGAACTGAACTAACGAAACAGATGAGTTATGGCTCTCAGACGAATTAGTGCACTTCTCGAGACAACAGTATATGTCGGTCACATGCATTAAAGCCGCCTTTACTTTTCTTGGTCGGTTGGCCATGGGAAACGGAATTTTCTTGACTTGGTACGTATCAAAATACATTATATTATTGCTAGATTCAAATTATTCTTCAGATTAGTGCACTTCTCGAGATATTTTCTTGTCGGTCACAGTAAACTATACCGTCCTCAATTAGTGTACTCAGATCTAACATTTTATCTTCAACTTTTTCATTTCCTCTCAGATCCAAATTTCCGTCTTCAAATTATTCTTCAGATTTCATCCGATTCTCTTCAAATTCACTTCACAAACGCTATTATTCACAGCCTACACTCCTATATTCACACAAATTCTATATCCCAGACCCAAAATTATTGTACAGAATTCAAATCATCACTAATGCTCCGTGAGAATAATTTCGATTATATCCAATATTACTCTCAAATCGGAGCTCTCGGAGTTGTTGTGCACTAACGGACGGAAATCCGTTTATAAGGTAATCTATAATATGCTCGTAAATCCCAGATCTGCATTTGCATGTTTAATTCTTACTCTTAGATGTGTTCCACCCGTAATTATAAACTGTTAATAGTCCAGAATCCTCCGAAACTGTTTCAATTATCAATTTTTCAGAAATATCTCCCAGATCCCCAAATGCTCAAGTTTCTCCCAGATCCCCAAATCCCCAAAAAAATCGAAAATTCTCAAGTCTCTCCCAGATCCACAAATTCTTACTCACACTTTCAGTATTATTTCACGAATTTTTGATTCTTTACTATTTTGACACTAACAATTATCTTTCTGTTGAAAACACGAACAAAAACTTAGGCGGATCAAGCTGTTTAACATCAACAGCATCCCGTTATACACGATCTGGACGATCTGGGATTTTAAAAGTCTATCCGAAGTCTATAAACAGGTATCTGAAATTAAAAGACCTGTTCTTCAATTTCCTAGTCTGTTTCAATTATCAATTTTTCTGAAATATCTCCCAGATCCCCAAATTCTCAAGTATCTCCCAGCTCCCCAAATTCTTCTTCACAGTTTGTTTATTTATCCAAAGAAAAATCGATTAACACTACTGACACTAACAATTTACTTTCTTATGTCTTGCACGAAAATTTCTGAGGCGAATCAAAAGTAACTTCAACAGTTTCGGAGTTATACATAGTTCTCATCAACCATCCGATGATGCTGTTAACAGAATTGGTCACGCCTATTCGAAAATCATGACCGGGTATGTAATGAAAATAAATTCTGTCATGATTAATTGCTACATTCTATTATCAAATTGCTTCCTTTCGCATGTATGTAACAATTCATATCATTTTATATGAACTACATATGATGTAATGGACAGTTCATGCTAAGCCAAACACTTAGTCGAAACTCCTAGCAATTTGAAGGTATTTCTTCTATTTTTGTAAAAACATATATGACAATAGTTTTAAATTATGCATCTATGTAATAAAAAAATTCTATCAATTCCAGTACCTTAACGTAGATGAACAACACCAATCAATATGCATAAGGTCCAATTCCAACAGTTTGTAACTTGCATAGACCTGTTCATCATACGGGTAGTGTAAAAACGATTAGTAAACTGCATTAATAAAGCAACTTGGTTAAAAAAGAGATTGAATTCAGTACATGTGAGCTCTTTTAGAAGAAAAGATGAAGGTGTTGAAATAAAGTTAACTGTCTTATATGCACTATTGTTCGACTTCTTAATTTTGGAAATGATATCAATTTTGATATGTATATTCAAGATTATACTGTAATTCCTTTGTATCCCTTTATTTGATAATGTGCTTGTAAGGAATGTTGTATATCTGTTTAATATAGATGATTAAATAAGACTAACAGTTTTATTGTAAAAGTAGAAAAGATTTAGAGTATATTTTAAGCCGAAATATATAGTAAACTATAGTAAATTTTGTTTAGTTAAACAGATTTCGCAATATTACTTGAGGGGCACATAATTAAATTTTGTTCGTTTCTACAGGTTTAAATTTATCGACTGGACGCTTTTGGAGAAAAAGAGCTAGGGATGTCTACCCGATTCGGTACTTATTATTTGTTACTCGATAGGTATTTGGCATGTAACTAATTGGGTTGTAAATCTAATTATTTACGAAATTAGATTATTGTAATTTGTTTAAGTAACGAATTTGAGTATCGAATCGGGTGGTACAGACGACATGAACAGGTAAAATACTTCGACTATAATCTAATATTATTACTCCTGCATTAATACATTTAACTGTTTTGTACGTGTATGTTGTAAGTATAGCATTCAATTTATCTGTCTACAATACTTAGATTACATTAGAATTAAATATGCTTATATGTGTAGTGGTGTTAAACAATGCACATCCTTAATAGTAGTTTGATATGTAGAAATTGAATATAAATAGTAAAAGTTAAGATTAATAATTATTAATTCATCTATGTAAAACTCAATAATTTGTAATAAAATAACATTATTTGTCCCAAAAGGACCAAGTACATATTCTGATTCTGCCCAAATCAAAAGATATATCATTGGTTTAATATATATTATCAAAATAAGTACGAAAATGTAATTAACGGAAACATATTAAATAAACTCCATCTGAAAGTACACTTTCAGATCTTCTCCTTCTTGATTGCAACTTTGGTGCTCGAACAATCGTAGTTAATCCCAGAGTCTTTGTATTCTTCAACATCAACAATGTTATTGCGTTTCATTGGTGTCAAACTGCCCTCTGATATGTTGTTGGAACCTTGGTTTGCATAATCTTCCTCCTTGTCCTTTCCTTTAGCTTTCCCGATAAGGCTTGTAGTTTCGGTTCGATTTTTCTGTAATGAAAAATAAATGAGTACTGTTAGGGGTGTTTCCAATCCATCCATTAAATAATACAGACTTGATCGTAAAATTAAATCTCCATTACTGATACTGCGAACTCGCATTATTGTCCCAGTATGTTCTCATCAGATGTGATGTTCTCCACAGTGTACTCATTAGAGCCTTTGTTTAGGTTATATTCTCTTGAGACTCGTACTTTGACTAAGTAAGTCTTGTTCAACATCGTCATGAAATCCATTGGCATCATTAGCATGTCTCCCTCCTATCATTTAAAAGATTGGTAATCCTAATGCATACAAATAATGTAGTTCATTAATCATAATTGTTTAGTGGAAAAAAACATACCTCTCTAACAGCATCAAGTACGGCTGCAGAAGTTTTACCAATCTGTTGAGCAACTATGTCTTCAAACATCACCAATATTATATCTTCATCACTTTTACCACTTGTGACCTTGATTTTTAATCTAAACCTGGGTATGACTGTTTCCATAATAACATTGCACTTCGAGCTAATGCACTGGTCACCAACTACAGAATCTTTGAGACACATTGACTTGCACTTGCCACATGCATTGTAGTACCATTCTTCACCTTCAACATTCTTGAACATCACAAACAATAGGGGTGCACATTCGGATTAATCCGATCCAATCCGATCCGAAGTTCGGATCAATCCGAAATTTCAGATCAGGAAAGGCTCAATCCGAAATCCGATCCGAACGATCGGATCGGATTTCGGATTAATCCGAAAAAGTTCGGATTGGATCGGATTTAATCCGAATAATCCAAACTTTAATTTAAAAAAAAAAAAACTGAAATAGCATTTCGTAGCCAATTAAGTACTAGTTCAGTAGTTCGACATTCAAAATAAACAAATTAACAAAATAAAGTTACACAAGTTTACTTCAAGTCCAAAACAACAAATACGAAAAGTTTGTAGTTCATGTCTAGAATAACGACTAGTCGATTACATTTTTTGAAGTAAAAATAGAAAGTGCATATTTCTAACAACTATAAAATTCAACTTCTCAGTATTCTAAACAAACTTGAACAATAAAACATCAAAGGAACAACATAACTGGAACTGGAACTGCAGGAATGGGACAGAATTGGAATAGCAGAACTGGAACTGAATGGCTTGGAAATTTGGAATGATTGAAATTTGAAGGAATAGGAGGAGTATTATTTTGTTTGGCAATTGGCACTTTGGCCCGCAAACAAACAAACACCTTTAGATTAATTTGGAAGTGCAGTGAAGTGAATGGGATTAATTAATTAATTAAGGGGAATTTTCTTTTTTTTAATTAATTTGGATTTTCGGATTAATCCGAAAATCCGACGGATCGGATCGGATTAATCCGAAAATCTTCGGATCTAAAATATCATAATCCGTAATCCGATCCGAATACATCGGATCGGATCGGATCGGATTTTCGGATCGGATTTTCGGATTTCGGATTTTCTGATCACCCCTAACAAACAATATGTATTGACCCGGCTGATATGAAACAATAATTATATGTGAATATAGTAGTCTAAATTTGATATAGACAGTTAAAAATATAATAATTGTAACAATTGTATGTATATATATAACCTCTCGACATCTCCGAAGTTAACCAGTTGTCATGTGGTTGTCCAAGTTGAGCCATTCATCAACCGTAAGTGTGCGTGTCTCGGAGATAAAAGTGATAGATCGACTTACACTTGATGTCCCTAGCTCCTTTTTCCTAAATAAATCCATATAATGTTTCACATAGATTAAGTAATTATAAATAATTTATAATTATGAACATAATAATATACTCACTTGAGATTGAATTCCTGAATTTCAGGGATATCTTCATTAATCATCATCTTTGTAGCATCCTTTGTAGTTTGAATCCGCAATTCCTCTTTTTCGATTAATATATATTAGAAATACATATACAAATAACTTGCGTTTTTTTTTAAAATAATAAGATATAGAGTTCATACTCATCCATATTGATTTTGCGGCAAATTGAAGAACAATTGTTATTCCTTCATTCAAACTTTCTGTGTTGGGTGCTACTTTCAGAATTTTGTCAGCATATCCTTCCACAAAACAACTGAAAGAGTTGTGTTCCTAAAAAAAATAGGTTTTGTAAGATTATTCATTTCAATATTCTACTAAAACGACAATTGTATTTATTTTTGGTACCTTTCATCTTCAGTTTCGATATCAAGTTTTCTTGCACGGGCCTTTTCAACGTAACCAATATCCCCAATATTTGTGACTCGTCCAATGACATATGGAATTAAATGTATTCAAGTACATGTATGAAAAAATTTATTTCATGTATTTAATTTAATTGCATAAAAACTTAACATACCAATGAAGAACTCAGATTTCCAGCAGGGAATGTCATCGAATGGAACCAAGTTAAGACCATTTGATGGGATGCAAAAGTCGGGCTTCGACCTAGAGACCTTTGTGATGTAGTTAAACAACACTTTAACTGGATGGTTTACCCTGGCCTTGTGCCATTTTGTAGCTGGGTTGTCATCAACACCAAAGTCTGAAATTTCAACAGTGTCTCCTTCCTTGAGCATTTTTCGAAAGTTTGTCAATAAAGCCCTTTTCACGTAGCCTGATATCTTTGTGCCCTGAAGCATTTGATAATAGTCAGACACATAAAATATATAACTTTTATCAAACTTTAATGACTCGTCAACTAAAAAAACTATATACATACATCGCAGTCCATCAGAATTGTTTCAATGGAAACTGGTTTTCTTTGAGCATCCATTGGAAACCATAACCTCAGAATTTTGACAGTAATTGTCTTACTCTTCGTTTCTTTGTTGACGTTTTTCACCGAAATAAGACTCATATTTGCTGACTTCTTTGTTGATTCGCTTAGTGTATTTCAGTGTATTATAATTATAAGCACTTACGATTCATATTTATAGTGTGCCAATTTGAAATCTAATTTGGTATAATATTTTGTAAAATCACCATTGATTTGACTGGATCTTAATTGAATATTTAATGTACATACAATGTAGTTATTAAAACGGAAAATATTGTAAAGTATTTCATTCAATTTGAGTTTAGTCTAATACATTTACTACTGAAAATTTGTAAGTCCGACTTACCATTCTAAATGAAAATAAAATAGACTTTTTATAATATATGTAAAATCTTTAAAAATTTGCAGAATGTATTTTTGGTAATAAAATCAAATTAATTTTACGTAAATGATTACACAGGATATGGTAAAAATATGCTGTGAGATTTTTATTATTTAATAACTTGCATATCATTAAATGTCAGAGTCGTATTTCTTCCTATTACCATATTAACGGAAAGTCACCATTGATTAGACTGGATCTTAATTGAATATTTAAAGCAAATATAATGTAGTTATTAAAACAGAAAATATTGTCAAATATTTCATGCAATTTGTGTTGAGTCTAATAGATTTACTACTGAAATTTTGTAAGTCCGACTTACCATTCTAAATGAAAATAAAATAGAATTTTTAAAATATATGTAAAATCGTAAAAAATATGTAGAACTTATTTTTGGTAATAAAATCAAATTAATTTTACACAAATAATTACGCAGCATATGGTAAAAATATGCTGTGAGATTTTTATTATAATTTTAATATAATTAGAATTGTTTCATTTCATTGTCTAACATAAAATTAAAGTCAGAGTAGCAAAATTAATTTAACGGTATGCAACATTTTTGTATTTTGGCCGTGTTCGATGTTAATATATCAATTGTTACTATTTACTGATGGAAATTATATGTTTAACGGAATGCAACTTTTTTCCTTTCATATGAATTATAATATATCAATTGGTACTATTGACTGATGAAAATTATATGTTTATATGCAACTAACATAGGGTTCATTTGCAAAATATAATATTACTCATATATATGCAAAGAGAATAATTAAATTTAAATATTATTGAATAGTTTTGATAACCATAGCTTCCTTTTGGGCTAAATACAAAATAGGTCTATTTGTCGAGTACAACCGCTTTGAACATGGAATCGTTGGTAAAACATTCAATCTCAAAATCGGCCTTGCAATTGTCACATGTTATATTGCGCTGCTCAGCATATTTTGGTATATTGTGTTCGCAACAGTAGTGTTGTGTGTTAACTGTTGAATGTAGCAGCATATGATTTCTGGTGTGGATCTTAATACATAGTTGATAGCGATTCTTCTCAATAGCTTTCAATCCATCCTTTTTGTTCCAAAGAGCAACTAATGAGCTCAGACCTTCCTTACGGTATTCTTTGTTGTCAGTTAAAAGCTTGAATATTGCGGAGGCGTAATCAGCAATGGGGTGTCGTCCAGAAACAATCTTTTCGAGAAGGTAATTCATCCGGGTAAAGTCATTGTACTCGAACACATCATTCTGAGAAAAATTGGAATCAAGTTAATAATTGGAAATTAAAAATTTATAAATATTTCATGAACATTTTAATTTTTTGACAAAGGTATGATATAAGAACCATTAGCATTCGAAGGTAACTTTCTGGATTTCCAACAACCAAACACTTCATCATGAATTCGGTCTCGGATGATGTAGGGTTTTTCCAGTTTGATCTAGGCAGCATATCGAAGTTGATATTGGCATAAAACCCATCAAAGTGCGTAATAGTGCTGAATAACTTAGAACTGCATTCAAATTAAGTGAACATCAATTAATTTTAGGTATAATATGAAATATTGAAAGACGATGTATTTAATAGAGAGGAAGTCGACTAAAACCTCAGCATAACATTGGCGCAATCCTTGATGCTATTGATTGCAACGATGTACATGATGCGAATCTGAATTTCAGTAGGTAGCTGTGGGAAAAAAATCATCTTTGTGGGTCTGCGAGCATCAGTTCGTTTGACAAACTTCATTCGTATTGCAATAGTTAAGAATCTCAACACCCCTGTTTGATGAAATTGAGTACTGTAGGCCTCTGCGATATAGCTGCTTATATAGCAAAACATATGCAGTGCTGTCTTGGTAAGCATGTATGATAATAAGGAAATCATGATTTGACAAAATCAAAATTATTATGTAGATGTGATTTTATATAATTACCAAGAAGTCTAAAAAGATTATTATTGTCTATATCAAATTTAGACTACTATATTCATTTTTCTCAGATAATCCTTATGTAAAAAAAAAAAAAGGTTGCTAACTTGGCATCAAACATATATTTAATAGACTTTTGTAATGCATTTACTACTGAAATTTTGTAAGTCCGACTTACCATTCTAAATGAAAATAAAATAGACTTTTTAAAATATATGTAAAATCGATAAAAATTTGTAGAATGTATTTTTGGTAATAAAATCAAATTAATTTTACGTAAATGATTACACAGGATATGGTAAAAATATGCTGTGAGATTTTTATTATTTAATAACTTGCATATCATTAAATGTCAGAGTCGTATTTCTTCCTATTACCATATTAACGGAAAGTCACCATTGATTAGACTGAATCTTAATTGAATATTTAAAGGAAATATAATGTAGTTATTAAAACGGAAAATATTGTCAAATATTTCATGCAATTTGTGTTGAGTCTAATAGATTTACTACTGAAATTTTGTAAGTCCGACTTACCATTCTAAATGAAAATAAAATAGAATTTTTAAAATATATGTAAAATCGTAAAACATATGTAGAACTTATTTTTGGTAATAAAATCAAATTAATTTTACACAAATAATTAAGCAGCATATGGTAAAAATATTCTCGTAACTTTTTCTTATAATTTTAATATAATAAGAATTGTTTCATTTCGTTGTCTAACATAAAATTAAAGTCAGAGTAGCAAAATTAATTTAACGGTATGCAACATTTTTGTATTTTGGCCGTGTTCGATGTTAATATATCAATTGTTACTATTTACTGATGGAAATTATATGTTTAACGGAATGCAACTTTTTTCCTTTCATATGAATTATAATATATCAATTGGTACTATTGACTGATGAAAATTATATGTTTATATGCAACTAACATAGGGTTCATTTGCAAAATATAATATTAATCATATATATGCAAAGAGAATAATTAAATTTAAATATTATTGAATAGTTTTGATAACCATAGCTTCCTTTTGGGCTAAATACAAAATAGTGCTAAATGAAAATTATTTTTTTACTTTATTCTTTACCTTCTCACATCTACTTTAAACACGATTCCTACGATTCTATTCATTCTCTCACATACGTAATTAGACACACAATTGGAAGTATAAAATATGTGTTTTAAGTACTTTTTCATAGTGCAAATTGAAATAGATAATTATAATTAAAATTAATACCACTTTTCCACAAAGTTGAAAAATAACTAATCGAATAGATTGATACATTATTTGAAATTGAAATATAAAAAAATGGATAACATAATTAAATATGGAACTATAATCTTAAACCTCATGTAGTAACTGTGTGCTCATGTATTGGCATAATTGAACCACAAACTGCTTGAGTAGCAGTACTTGAGTAGATTGGACCAACAGTAATGACAATCTTCATCATCTACAGCCTCATATATGGTATGCATTGGACAAAACATCGTAATATTCCATCGAGCTTTAAGTTCTCTTTCAACACGATATTTGATGGGGTTGAGTTTCATATACAATATTCTCGCCCATTCTTTCATTTTCCGCTGTCCAGTAGTAGTACCTTGTATACCAACAAATAATTTTTGGGCTTCAGTTCTTCGGACTCTGTTGTTGCTCATAAGGTTGCATACACATAAAGCATATATGTAATCTCGATGACGCAATTCGAATAGTTTGTTGAGACGATTCTTGACTCTTGAATGATTATGATATATGAATACATCAATCTGGTTTTAAAAAAAATATTGATCAAATCATAATACATATAACCAATAAATTTATGTGTAATTATAATAGACTCACCATGAGCCACTGATAAAAGATTTCGACATTGGTTAAAATAAGGTTGTGTGTTACCAAAAAACCTTTTCGTACTGCCTTGCCCACTAAATCGTTGAATAACATGTGCAACGACTTGTTGCTGATAACAAAAGAAATTTGCAGTTAGTATAGAACCTTTAATAAAAACATAAAATAGTTGAATCACAAACTAACCATAGTAGGAATATTCCATAACTTTTGCACGAATCCTTTGCAACAAAGCAAAGAATCAGTATTTTGATACTGAATGGCAGATATAAGAAACCTGACAGACGACGTAAGTTAAGTGATCTCGTAGCCGGATCAACGAAACCGGCAGGCCTTCTGATTCTCCTCATCACTAACATACACACAAATAAAGGTACTGCTAATGAACATATAGAGATTATTTATATAGTGGTGTTATAGTTGATTGTTTAGGAAACTAATTAATTAGATGGTATTCACTAAAATTGATATAGATCTATGCATATAATAGATCGAAATATTAACGATTTAGTGGGTAAGGCAGTACGATCTACGCAAAAATGATGGATTTGCAAATATATGAATAGGCATAATGAAGTTTAATAATGGAATAAAACGTTCCGGTTTGGAATGAATGTGGTTAAAAGAATCATCTTTTTTGTATGTGTGTATACTGTAGCTGGAAATTAAAAGGGTTAAAAGAATTTATTACTAAATGGAATGTTTGGAAATATATTAATGTACTTAAATTAAACGTACCTAACTTAAACGTAATACAGAAAATGGAATGTTTGGGAATTTTAATTTAATTGGTGCTAAATCCACAAAATTAGTTGAGGTTTGAAATGAATGTGGTTTGAGATACACCATCAACTTTAAATATTATATGGATATATGGATGGATGGATGGATTTGTGAGAATAATATTTATATATCAGCTTTAGTGTAATTATATGTTAAATTGGGCGAAGATATGAAAGATAAGTATGAAAATGAAAAGAATTATAAGAAATAAAAAAATAAAACAAAAGATGTTGGTGATGGGGATCGATCCCCACGCCTAATGAAAACTAATGCACTTAGCAACAACAGAATGACCACTAGGCTACAATTAGTAATATAACTCCTTAATGCGTAAACATATCTTTCTACATTCAATTCAAATACATTTCCATAAGGTTATAATAGTGCTTTCACTTGAAAAATCGAGGGGTAGCACATGCTACCCCGTGCTCCCCCTGAATTCGCCCCTGACAACTTCAGTCTTTGGATTCGGTCATGCTTATCCAGATTGTTGTGTTTTATCATTGCATAGTTCGTACCTAAGCATTTGATCTTGAGTAAGTATAGTAAAAGAGAAGATTTTCTTATAGATTAGGAAAATCCGGTTTATACAATAGAGAACCGGTCAGAAACACTACAAACCGGTTAGTAGCTTTTGATATAAATACTCAAATAAACAATACACTCTCACAAAAATCACACAACTCAACTATCTTTCTCTCTCCACGAGAGCTCTAGTGAGAGAAACATCCACCCCTCTCTTCATATCCTTCGGGGGAATCATATCCTCCGCCGGAAATTATGGTGCTCCAACACGACGGCAATCAAATCGTTACGTTCAATCTCTCTCTCTCTCTCTCTCTCTCTCTCTCTCTCTCACACGCGTCGTTTCGCCGGATTTCTGCCGGATCTTGCCGGATTTCCACCGGATTTTCAGATCTAGTTGCTAAAAGGTTCAAATCTACAAATTCATCTCGCTTTTTTCGTTAAAATCTCATTTGGAAGTGAAATTTGACCTTTTATTTTTCGATTTTCATTGATTTTACGTTCTGATATTTTCAGATCTGAAACCAGATCTAGTTTCAGATCTGAAAATTCGTACAGTGAAAATCGAATCATGTTATCTGGTGTTTTGTTATGGTTTTAAGAGTTGGTGTTATAGTTGTAAGCATCATTGTTACGGTTTTAGCTTGTTGTTGAATGTTTCAGTTTGTTATTGTTTTAGCGCATATGTTATAGTTTCAAGACCTATTATTGTAATTTTAAGTAGCAACGTTATTGTTTTAGCGCATATGTTATATATATAGTTTCAAAACCTAATATTGTAATTTTAAACAACAACGTTATTGTTTTTACCCTCTAGTGAAATATTTATGATTTATTTTTTGCAAATGCTTTGTTATTGTTTTAGGAGGCATTGTTATAGTTTTAAAATGCACTGTTATGGTTTTAATCATCAATTTGACTGTTTTTAGCTTGTATTGCATGTTCGTGCTTGTTATCGTTTTAAGATGCATTCTTATAGCTTTAAGATGCACTGATATGGTTTTAAGTATTAATGTTACCATATTTAGCTTATGTTAAATATTTATGCATGTTATTTTTTTTAGCGAATATGTAATAGTTTTAAGATTTAATGTTGTAGTTTTAATCATCAATGTTAGTGTTTTAGCTTATGAGAAATATTTATGATTTAATTTTTTATAAATGTTTTGTTATAGTTTTAAGAGGCACTGCAATAGTTTTATTTATCAATGTTACTGTTTTTAATTTGTATTGCATGTTCATGCTTTGTCATAGTTTTAAGATGCACCGTTATGGTTTTAAACATCAATGTTACTGTTTTTAACTTGTGTTGTATGTTCCTTCTTTGTTTTTAAGCAGCAATGTGATAGTTTTGATGAGAGTTGTTATGGTTTTAATTAACCCAGTTATTGAATGTTTTAAGCAGGTGTTGATGATCATCGAGTTTGATGATATGTCTCTAAAAGGTGTCACTATAGTGTTGAAGCAACAAGCACAAGCATCAAGCGGCAGGAAAACAAATTTCACCAACGAGTTTAATCGGAAAAAACCTTAAGGTCTTGGACCTTGGGTTATATTTATAGAAACCATATCTTATGAAGTGGCTCATAAGATGGTGCCAAGTGTATGCTTCAGATTTGGACACCAATGCTACCTTTGGCCCACAGTCCAATAGTGAACAGTAGTCCAATACCAATCAATGGGCCTGGGAGGGTAGTTTGGACCTTTTTTCCTCTGAGAGTACTGTTCCGCCTGTTGGGTCCGTGTCAGTCCCTCGGACAGATCTGTCTGCTTGGTTGATATGCCTTTAGGTAACTCTAGGTGTCCGAACCAGAAGTTTCACGGAAGTATCTCAGTGGTTCTGTTATATACGTTTGGTCTTAATGTGATGGTGGCGTCCGAGATTCTCCCGCCCGATCCGTTTGGCATCCTAGGACATACAGTTTGTGGCACTTGAAAAGACCATGTGACCATTTGTCAGGTTCGGAAGTCGTACACTTAGCTTGGTCGGACCCAACTGGGAAGGTGTGTTGACTTGTAAGTACTAGTTGACCTGGAATGGTTTCCCTTAGGTCGGACCATTTGGAGGTCGGACTAGTACTGAATTGGCTATTTCAGCCTTGATGCGCTCTAGGACACGCTCTATGGCACCCTTAACGGATTGGACACATGTCCGTATCAACAGTCTTCCTTGGTTATGTTTGATGAAATGCCATTGAGAATTAGTATGGGTTATGTTAAACGCAGAACATGTTTTACTAAACGTATGACACTTTTTTACATATTGCAAAAAGCCCTTCAAGTGATATAAATTAAGAATTAGTCCCATTCTTTTTCTTTTTGCGTAAAACATCTCAAACTATCTCATTTTCGAAAATATATAAACGTATACAAACGACGATACCATAACATAAAGAAAAAACATGTCGTACAAGTATTGGCCGGATTATGGCAATGATCATGAATTAGAAGAAGTATGTATTGTTTTAATTTGATATTCGTAGTCGTTAATAGTTATTCTATTGCGTTATTATGTTTAAATTAGCTAAAATTTCATCAAAAAATTCAAAAAATCGCACAAAAAATCACGTTTTTGGGATTAAAATGCATAAAAACAGTTTGGGAGCCTTGGAGGCTGCCAAAAGGCTGCCAGGCGCTGGTTTTGGCAGCCTCCAAGCTCCGATGTCGGAGCTTCTTCAAGCTCCGACATTGGAGCATCTTTAAGCCCCGACATCGGAGCTTGGAACAACTCCGATCTAAAGCTGTTCAAGCTCCAGATCAGAAGTTCCGATAGCTCCGGTGATCGGAGCCCGATCCGATCACCGGAGCTACGTGCTTCGATTTTTCTTCGTGTTTTTTGTGTTCTTCGATTTCTTCGTGTTCTTTGATTTCTTCGTGTTTTTTTTTAATTTTTGATCTTCGATTTCTTCGTGTTTTTTTAAAGTTTCTTCGATTTCTTCATTCAGATGATGAAATTAATTCGATTAAATTTACTTTGATGTTTTTAGGTAAAGTAGTAATTTTTTAAAATCATTGGACTATTTTTTAAACTACTATAATAGCGGTATTATTTGCAATATGTAAAAAAAAGCATCATGCGTTTAGTAAAAAGCGTTATGCGTTTAACATTCCTAATTAATATTAGATATTTCCATGCTTTCTTATTTTGTATTTTCTTATAGAGTTATGTCAAAACTACACATGTTTTTTGGTACTTTATTTTTTGTATACCTCTTTAACTTTTCTATATTATTTCTTCTCTTTATTACATGCTTTATATTCGAAGGATATATACAATGACATGATCATATTTTAAGTGAGAATATGCAATACTACAAGAAAACATAATAATTGAGAGAAACACTTCCTCTCAATTGATACTAAACTGAGATGAATATTAATTCATCTCGATACATAGCAATTGAGACGAACTTTACTCTCAATTGATTTCAAACTTGGAGTTGGAGGAATTTTTGTTCCTCTCAGTAGTTAGCAACGACAGTGATAAAAAAAAGTACAAAAACTTGTGAAAGTTCAAGTTTTTGTGAGAGTCCTGATAGTCCTGCAATATTGAATATTAATTGTGTGGTTTTGTGTGTAAATTGTTAATTTTTGTTTATTATTCAGAATTGTTATATATCTTAATTGTTCAATTGAATCTTTGGGTAGAAGCTTTGTAACTTTCCAAACTCTTAGGAGAGTTTCTCAAAAAATAAATGGGAGGAAAGTTACTTAAAAATTGGGCCATTGTGCAATTTTTTAAGTTACTTAAAAATTTCGGCGGCAAAATAGCAATTTAATAAACATTTGGGCCATTTTAAAATTTACCTCAACCTGTTATCTTCTTCTTAGGAAAAAACATAACAGATCGATTCACTTTCATTCTTGAGAAAAGCTCGATTCAACTCTCCCATGGCCGCTTCGATCGATTCCCATGGCGGCTTGCCTGATTTTTCAATCCGACACTGGCTTGGAAATCTGAGATTAGATTCATCTTTCTGATACATTGAGTCTCTCAGATCAACTCTCTGTTTTTCCCTAATTTGTAAGCCCTAGCTCAAATTCTTACGATTTCGCGTCTCTTTCACTTCTACCGCGCTCCGGAATATGGAGGCCCGTGAAGAGGATTATGACTTGGTCACCTGTGAGCTCTAGGCGGCTGAGGCGCTAGCTGGCTTGGACAGCCACTCCGATGTTCTCACGGCGTAGATAACAATGGAGACTCCGTTTCAGGTAACACGCCTCTAATTTCTAGTTACTACAACGTCATTTACTCCTTTATTATTACTCTCTCTTGATCATAGTACATTGATGGATTACTGAAAGTCTGAAATGTTATTGTGAATGATTTGAGTTTAGTTTATGTTGTTAAGTGCCTTATTTTTCATGTTTTGTGATGTTATCAGAGTACAATAGAATAGGTTTACAGTGTTAGATTTGTGTATCTTGTTTGTTGTGTATTGTACTGGCACTGCCCGCTGGTTTGCTTAAGTTTGGCGTTTTACTAGGCGAACTTGTAATCTAAAAGGAAGGAAAATAGAATTACAAAGAATGAGAATGCATATTCGGAATTAACGTGCAGGTCTGCAGTTTTCATTACCAGTTTCAAAATTCTGAATCACTTCTGATGAACTAGTAAACGATAACATAATAGTTAATGCATTGTAGCCGCCTAGTTAGGGTAGATTATTGTTTAGCTTAGTAGTGTAGATAATCGATATACAATCGCATGAGGCTACTAGTGCAGATGAGGATAATAATTTATTTACTTCTCTATAAATTCATGTTGTATTCTTAATTTCTGGTTATGATTGTATAGGAAGGAGATTGAAGAGAAGACACTTCTGGGGAACTATGCAGGACATTGCTGCAGCAACAGCTTTTTTGGCTCCAGTGATAACTAGAGAGACACGGATAGTTGCAGGTGGAAGGTATAAACATTGCTAAACTCAACCTGCCTGCTTGCCTATTCCTTTTGTTTCCTCTTTGTCTTGAATATTATGGTGCTAGTATATGACTTTGAGGAGCCTGAACCATCTCTTTCATTGTTTTGTTTCAGATTGTTAGATGAGCTATATTTTCTATCGTTGAGTCTTTATGTACTAAGTTCACTAATGTATGATTCTATGATTCATAATTTTGCAGTTATAGGTGATGATCAGATCATATGGTCTTATTGCATTGATGAACTTTAATGACACATATTGTTTGCAACATTCCAGGAAGTACACCTCTTCATATGGATGCAAGGACAGGTTCTATGGATATGCGTTCGCGCTCAGTTTCTTATTATAGTTGAGTTTACTGGAGAATGGTAAGACCAATGATCTGTCACGTTTCAATACTTCAATTCGTTTGTTATTGTTCACGAACCGGAAGCTTTTTGTTGATTATACATCTTAGATTTTATCTTTTCTTTTATCAGTTAATGTGGTGCTTCTTTCATGTTTGAACTGGAATGCTTCTCTTTTGGGTCGTAAAAGTGAGGCATGTATATATTCTCTAAATAAATTGTGGTGTTTAGGATGGTATAAACTGAAGGTTATTATCTGTAGTAAGCATGACTAGGAAGAATATTGATAACAGGAAATGGGCAATGGAAAACTATGGAGGACAAATAGTGGGTTGTCTGTTTATCTTCCGGTCGAGCTTATTATTTTAACTTGATGGGATATACTCTCCCAATTTTACTATCTAATGACATACTCTCTAAGTCTCTTGAACCCACCACTACTTCAGCATTCAAAGAACACAAACTCTCTATTGAACTTTCTTGAGTTCTGTTAATAAACCTTCATTCCACTACTTATGTTGTGCAGGAATCAGGATAGTAAATGTAATGAATTACACAGAAATTATCTTGCTATTGGTTGGATGATAATTAGAGATTCAGACATACTGACATCTCTTTCCTTGCATGGAGATTTTTGACAATTCTCAGTTACACTGGTATTTCTCTATTCATATTTCAACTAACTGTTGGTGAAGAACTCATATTAGGTATACTTGATAATTATAAAATTGGATGGTATCATATGATAGGCTTTATTGAGTCTACTTGGATGTTTGTGTTTGAACAATATACAAACAGAGGCCATGAGAATGTCACGCTTCTTATTTCCCAATGTCGTTCACATCTCATTTTGGCTTCTTTTTTTTAAATGAAAATTTTCACTCGTCCTTAGCTGTGACCTGGTAATTTTTGTGTTGTATTTCTTGGCTATTTCTTCTATATGTACTGAATATTCATCAATCATGGTAGGTGTAACTTCCTGGCTCTCTCTTTCCCAAGCTCAGTTCCTAATCGATGCCGTCACAATTCTCAAATCTTGATGATGAAGCCGGCAAAGAAGAAGAATGCTCTCTCTCTCTCTCTCTCCCCAAGCTCAGTTCCTAATCGATGCCAACGACACAATCTCTTACTCGAGAATGATTCGGGAATGAATTTTTTTATCTCATTGAGCTCACTATGTCATTAGAATTCACCGAATTTGATGTGTAAGTATGTGAAATAAGCTTGTTATGTCATTGGAATCATTGTATTTGTAGCTGCATATTTTTCTAGTGGAGTTTGTTGTGTCAGTGCATTCATAAATAACTGAACGGTGGACATACTATGAGCTCATGCAAATGTGTAAGAACACTCATACTTCGTCGTAGGCTTTCCTAAAATTTCCACCTCTTAATCATGCTGTAACTTTGTTAAATTCATTAAGAGCTAGCATACTGAACTGTAATATGATATTAGGAAATTGCTATTGCTTAATCAGTTAATTGTTTCTGAAGCTGAGAAGCAGGTATTCGTATTCCATTAACTTCGGGTGGGTTGGTCCGAGTGTACCGGTCCTGAACATTCATGCGTACCGGGTCTGTTTTGGTTCCGATTTTGGGATTATTGTAGGCTACATGGGCTCTATTATATCTCTATTTTGCTTGAACTCAAATCATGTGCCTTTTAAACTTTTATTGGTGGTTGAGGAAATTTCCCACATGCTTGACTTGATTTTCAAGTATGGTTTTAGACTTTTGGTTTAGGGTCAGATAAGGTTCAAGTGGGTTAGTTCATTTTGCGAATAAAGTGAGATACTAGCTGGAACTTGGAATGACTACTCACGTGAATTTTGTGCCAGCTTTCAAAATTGGTTATTGTATTGTGATACTTGTTCTATTGTGTGTCTCGACTCTGTTAATAGCAGTATTCAATCTTCATATATATCCGTGAGTAACTATGATCCCATTTGTTTCCGTCCAGTCTTG
Organism: Plantago major; assembly: GCA_026545765.1. Lineage (NCBI taxonomy): Eukaryota > Viridiplantae > Streptophyta > Magnoliopsida > Lamiales > Plantaginaceae > Plantago > Plantago major. Next base: position 90,021,148 of record CM048842.1, read on the forward strand.
ATTTGTTCTGGATAGATAATAGATATAAATGTATACTACTGCATGTAATTGATGACATCATTCATGTAATAAATGAATCAAATCTCGAGCATGAATAACTTTTGCTTGCAGTAGTACGGTGTGCTGAATTTATTGCAGCAATTTATAAAGTTATTGTGGTTCTTCAACTTTAGAGCACCTTATGTGTCAACCATGTGAGGGTCATTAATAGTATCCGTGCAATTTATACTCATAGTTCTCTCTTTTCATTATTCTAGCATTTTGCTGAATCTCCTGATATGTGGAAGCCATTGCCATTCTAGTGAAAAATGTTCTGGATCTGTCCTGGAAAATCCTATTTCAATCTTCGTTAACTCATCTTCAGGTGACAATCTATGCTGTATATGTGGACATTTGCAATCAATACAACTGAATTTGGTATTTTTTTAAAATTTTGTGTCACTCATTCAGGAAGAACCAAGTCTCAGAAACTTGCAATTGCACTAAGAGTGAGCTTTTCCCCTTATCGTGGTTTTAGTTCTAGCTGAAGACACAAGATCAGGGAGCAGTCCCTTCTTGACGATTCATGTTAGTTATCTCGCATGAAGTACAAAAATCAAGATTTTATGCTTCACATTCAATCTGTATTATTCATAATACATTCTCCTTTTTATGTGTTCAGTTGTGGATGTTAGAGAAGAGGATTTTATAGGACTAGCAAACCTCTCAAATTTCACGTTTAAGGAGCTTGTGTATTAGTTTTAGAAATCCCAATTTCAAATAATTGAAGAAATTATAATATTCTGAAGATGATAATGTATTGTTGTGACAGACATTGCACGTTTAGCACAGAATAGGGAAGCCGCAAGGAAGGGTAGGCTGAGGAAAAATGGTATTGTTGCAAATGTTTTTTACACTGGTCACAGTGATATTAAACTATACTTGTTGGATTTGGTAAATAATACTATAGACCAGGCTCCAAGATCTTTTAGTCTAGATGAAGAAAGTGATCAAAATAGATTGCACCAGAATCAGTTTTTGATGCTATTTAATTTTTTGTCCAATTACTTTTTATTGAAGTTTCATTGCACATTTGTCCATTTTATTGTTGCTTCTTTACATGCTTGTTGCTGCTCCTTTTTAATGCATAGACCAGAAACATCTTAGTTTTGTTTCTTGTCTGAAGATGATCAGTAACGTCTGTCAGATGCTGAACTAAAGGGGCATGGGATTTGAGCCTTGACACAGAGCTATTAGTCTTGTTTCTTGATTGTCAATAATAGTTGAAGAACAAGAGTATTTATTAGTCTGGGATTTGATGAGACTTTCTTTTGGTTAAGAGTGGAGTATTCTGTATCCTATGTATACCATGCTCTCTATGCATACTTCGACAGGGATAACGTTGCCACTAAAAGGCCTGGCGAAGTAAGTTTCAGTAGCTCCCTAGTATTGTTACTTTGTTATCTTCAAATTATCTGCTATTCTTCCGTCTTAACAATGAGTATGATGATGTCTGGACAGGTTCTTTAAAGAGGCAAGTGTCGAAGAAATAGATCATGCAGAGAAGCTAATGGAATATCAGGTAATGCATATGCTTGTGTGGTATGATTATCCTAATACTCTTTCATGTGGTTATCTTGACTCGAATAAATTTAATATGGGCATGGTGCCGTATATTAAACTTATTAGCTGAGTGACGACGAGGTGAGGTCGCGGATGCCTGTGGTGATTTCGTTCAATGTGGCAGAAGAGAAGTTTGTGTTGTTCTGAATATCGCTAATAAACAGATTGATAGGACTTTCATCTTTGTGAAATTATTGAAGTTAGTACTTAATTTATTTGGCAACTATATACTTAACCATAGGTATCATTATTACTAAGTAAAGCTTTGTACTATGTGCTAAAATGTTCTTTTAACTACTTTTGCAGGGCAGAGCTAGAGAATCTGGTGAGATAAACAAGAGCTTGCTAACACTTGGTAGAGTCTTAAATACTTTGGTTGAGTCATATACCCTACAGGTATATACATATCTTGTCAAATGCATTGCATATGGTTCCGGGAATGCATAGAAAGATTAATATATCATATCCTTAAAATACACAGATTGCAAACTAACAAGAGATCGAGGGCAAAGATTGCCTTGACATTGGCTGCAATGGTGGATTGCTCATCATTGCTATGGGTAATCAGTTTTGCAACCCTGTTACGAGTTCTTGAATTTTCGATTTTGTTTCTTTGAGCTTGAGCATATTTAAGGCCTGGGTGTGTTGGCTTGTGCTAGGTGATGTTGTTTGTTTACTAACTAAATGTCTTTCTTTTGAACAATAAAGAAGTTTGGTTGCCGGAGTATCCTTGGAGTTGACATTGATGGAGGTAGGCTTTTACATGTTATAATTCTTGTATAAAGCTTCAACTGAATAAGTTTTAGAGTTAATATGCAAATTATTCAATAGGTTACTTGCATTATCATGACTTGCATTTCAATGTTTCTGGTAAACTGCTAGTTAACTTTTGGTGTTAAGTTTGAGATGAGATAACTGAAGTACTGAACAGTATGATCTGGAAGCATTTGTGTCTTTATCTATCAATTATCATTAGCAATTATGGTCCTACAGTTAATCAATTATCTTTATGTTGTATGATGAAGGAGATATATAAATTCATAAGGAGAGGGTGTTTAATCTAGTGGTATGATGCTCGCTCTCTGCGAGTTCGATTCTCGCAACACCCCTTGAAAGGAAATGATGAAATTTAGTTTGGTAATAGCTGATAAGTGGGTTTGGGTGATTCAGTGTGTTGAGTTCAAAAGATACAGTAGAAACTCATGTCCTGAAAGAAGGAGCTGACAAACAAGCTCTATTTGATTCTGTGAAAAATTAAAGGAATAAAAAGAAGACTGCTGATCAGTCCATTTCTTACTTTCATTATATCTGTAGTTTCTGGTTCTGGTAGACCTGATTTCAGACATATTTGCTTCAGATTAATGACAAAATCTTTTTGAGTTGACAATAAGGGCATACTGATTTCCTCTTACACTGTCTTCTTCATAAAAACAGTCAAGGCATGATTGCATTTGCTTTACCTCCGTAATATGTTGTCTGGAAGTTTAACTTGTAGATTCATGATTCATTTCTTTGGGTTTAGAGATTCATGATTTCGACTCTTTAAACTTTTTTCTGTGTGGTTTGGGGTTCTATTACACATGTTTCTTTTGAATGTACAGTAAGACAACATTGATCCTGCTGAATGCTAATATCTGAAATCTTAAGCCTTGAAAAACTTTACTGTTGTTAAACAGGTACATTACAGGAAACGGAAATTTATCTAGAAACTGCGGCCATACAACGCACACAAACTTGTAAGTATTCAAATTCTTACAAACTTATGGTATTCAAGTTATTACAAAGATGTTTAGCAGTCGCAGTTACATCAGGAAATGTGTTTGCAGATGCTATGCTGCAGCATTTGTATAGATGGCTTTGCAGGTTCTGAGAATGAGTTTTTTTTTTTTTTCCTAAACCTTTCCTTATATACATGCAGTCCAAAGTCTAAACTACATGATCCTGCTCTTTACCGGATATTAGTGGATATTGATGCAGACACCAAACAGTGCAATGCATGTGAATTGTATAATTGCATCTAGCATCTTCACTAGTTTGGAATTGTTTTTTTTTTCTTTCAAGCCCTATGCAGCACATAACCCTAAACCATGGCCACCCTATTCCAACACTTACAAGTGCCATGGCAAGGCATAAAATCCTAAACCCTAACAATCTATTTCAGCACTTATAAGTGCCATGGTAGGGCACCCTATTCCAGCACTTTTAAGTGCCACTACAGGCTCTAAATATGCGTATGGCTATACTGGTTAATGGCACCTTAAATGGTCTATACCAGCACTTATAACTTTACCATACCGGTACTTACTGTGGCGGCACTTATAAGTGCCGTTATAGGCCTTGAAAAATGCTTTTAATAATATTCCTTGTCTACGGACTACGATTACTATCTCAAACTATACCTGCAAGCAGGGGCGGAGTCCGGAATTTATGTCCGGAAGGGCCAAATTATATATATGGGAGTATTTCTAAAGTTGGTGGGGACCAACTTGCTGATCTTCTTACAAAACTGCTAGCTCGGACTCGGTTTCAATCCTTAAGATCCAAAATTGCCGTGGCGGATGGCACGTCTATTTTGCGGGGGCGTATAAAGGAAAATAATCCTCAAAATATTCCCAAAACGTAATTAGTGGTTTAGTGATTAATTGTTGTGATTTTCATTCCTTATTTTAGCCCTATGTAATTGTATATATTGATGTTGTTGGTTGAATAGAAAAATATAACTTTCCACAATACATAATTTCATATTTCTAAAGTTGGCGGGGGCGAAATCTAAAAAAATCGAAAATAATACCTATAAATTTTTTATTTTTGAACTTGCAAGGTATGAGAGAGTGGAGTTCCTTTCTGGTGGAAGTAGCAAGTATTGCATCCATTACATGAATTTCAACGATATCTTTGGCTGCGTAAGAGGCCTCTACGGTTCGACCCTTGAAATCTTTTGCGTATTCGTGGTGTGCCATGGGAATCACTGTCAAGAAAATTGATCAAGAAACATGCCGTTTCATCGAGAGATTTCATCTGCTTTTCATCAGGACCAATGAGAAAGTGGGGGTGGCGTTGGAGTCGCTCTACAAATTTCGGGAGAGAAACCAGAGATTCCATGTATGTCTGATTTCTTACTCTAAGCGATCCAATTTTACAGTAGTGTGTGCTTCTGCAGAATTGGAGTCTGACCGGTATACACTAGGTTATCATTTTCAATGGCCATAATATTGTATGTAACAGGCCAGCTATACAAACTACACTAGAACTGGATTTTTAATTGGTCCAAATTGAGACAGAGAGGCATGCTTCTTGGTCATAATTTAGTTTTTCCTTTTTTTGGTCATTTCTTTGCTTCATATGCAATTTTGCTTCTCCAAGTACGGAGCCTATTTGTAAAATATGAAATATGTCAAAAAATGTAACTTTTATATGAAGTTCCAATACATGAAAGAGTGTAGTTGAAACTCAATAGAAGCTCTATTAAACTTTAAGACAGATTACATAGTAATGCCTCCGTCCCGGATCAAATGTCTTATTTTGACTTTTTGTAGTCAACAAACTTCAACTTTGACTACGATTTAATCTTAAATTGTAAATGTAAAATGTTCAATTAAATTATATAATAAAACTTTACTTTCAAAAATTTCTTTATATAATTTAACTGAACATTTTATATTTACGATTTGAGAGTAAGTCGTAGTTAAAGGTAAAATTTATTGACTGCAAATGACAAAATGGTACATTTGACTTGGGACGGAGGGAGTATCATTCAAGAGGAGTTTTAAACTTCTCAAGGGTAAACGGTGATAAGAAAAAGTTATTTACCGGAAGTTGTTACTTAACTTGCAACAAGTACATTCTACTGGTAAAATAAAGCACCGAAAAAAAATTAGAAATTTTAACCAAACAAGCGCATGAGAAATCCAAAATAAATAATGTAGAGCACTAATGATATTAACCCATCTAATGATATTACTAGCTTCGGATCTTTGTACTACTTCTACTCGACTAGTTTAAAAAGGACTCGGTCCTGGGATCGTCCGTTTGTACATTATCTTAGTAATAATATATGTTGTGTTACTCAAAAAAAAAAAAAAAAATGATATTAACCCATCTATCCCATGTCCATCAAATATTGTACGGTAATCAAGAAGACATTGGCTCCTCCGCTTGCATGGTTTGTTCGGCCTGAAAGCATGTCAACTCACTTACCCTTGCCGTGATTTCTTCGACATTACGGTTTATGCTCACTTTCACCGGAGAGGTAGATAAACAAAACGAAGCAGCAACAGCCTGCAGAAGACTACACTCTTCACTTAAACATACAAGTAGAAAATAAGTAGAAAAATGTACCTCCCAAGTAACAAACAAATACTTCCATTCATGCAGGATTTCATCAACTAAGTAACTAGCTAGCAACACATCTTATCAATACTAGGTGGTCAAGTGGAGAATATTAGTACCTTTGAGTCAAGCATCTTGACATTGAAAATATTCTTCATGTGGTGCAATTTGTATGATAGGATGAAACTTCTGTAAGCAGCTCTAGCTAATTTCTTCAGAGAATGGTTTCTAGCAACCAGGTTTTCCTGCACGGGGAATTGATAAAAAAGTCAGCTGATTCACAGAGCCCAGAAATATTGAGAATCAGTGACATAAGAGTAGTAGATCAGTGAGTTACCAAATCCGACTGCACATTTTCAAGCTTCTTGTCCTTCATTGTATATTTCATCAGAGGTGCTCTTATAGCCTACAGTTCCCAATTAAACACAGTTTCAGGTTAATGAAAAGATTAACAGGAAAAGAAAATGATGGTAATATTAAATGTGGATCAGCAACATGAAGCTTATAGAGGTTATGCAAGGTTTAACTCCTTAAATTAGAGTACCCTATCCAACTCTCACAGTGAACTACAATTCTAGAGAAGCCAAACCACCTTTCGAAGCAAGAACTAACCAATTATCAACCTAAACGTCGAATCATGACTTAGGTCTCAGGATATATATGAATAGGGTAAAACAATGAACTTTACAACAGCAAATAGTATGGTTAAAATAGTACAACTAAATTGATCAGTTTGGTGCTTAGAAAGATAATGAAATAAGGACAGAAAAAAGTTACATAAATAATTTTCTTTAATGATGGCCAATAAGTATGGTTTCTATACATTTTGCTATTCTTTTTCTTTTTAAGTGAACATTTTGCTATACTTTACTAACTTGAAACCATGAAAATTCAGACCTTAAGATACTTGCAAAACTGCAACTCTTCCGGGGTTAAGAAAAGCAGGACAACCCTTCTTTTAGTACTTCCACTAAGCAGCCATCGACTGACTCTATAGATATATTCCTGTGTTTAAAATTGTGACATCAAAAAGCCATAAATAATTGAGACTGGAAAAACATTATAAGAATCAAAGAACTATGCAATTTATGCGAAGACTTGATTCAGAAAGTTGATGTTAAACCTCTGTACGATCAGGTGGATCATACTGCACAATCCAGTCCTGAAACATGGAAGAGAACCACCCATCAGAATATATGCAATACAAGTGCAAAGATCACAATGTAATATTAGTTTGTCCAATATGAAATTAATGACCGTACTGTACTTTAACAAACATACCACATTAGGAGGAAGATCACAACCACGGATCACAACATCCGTGCATAATAAGATACCATTGTCTGCTTTCCAGAAATTAAAAAGGATATCTCCCCATTGACTATGCTTTTGCATGCCATGCGCTTCATGCAAATAATAACCATCATCAACCTTCATCATGCGTCGAAGAAGTGCTGAGTGGAATTTGACAGAATTGCATGTTGAGAAGAGAACCATCACTTTCTTCTTATGCCAAATGCTCTTTAAAAGGGAATAGAGAGCAGCAAGTCTCTCGGAGCTTGCAACAACAAAATACCCTTGCTCAAGTAGCCCTTCATTGGCGACCTACATGTATAGTAGTCAGCTCATTCACCGCCGAAGTTAATTTTTAATAACAAATGACGAAAATTCAAAGCAAAAACTAGAGTTATATATTTTACCTGTGCACTTGGGTTTTGGGTGTGTTCCATCACCGCTGGAGCTTTTGTGCTGCTGAGAAAAGTTAATAAGACAGCACAGGGGCAAAGTCATTATTATTTTTATTCTATTTTTTTGCACCAAGTTAAAAAAAATATTAAAGCAAAAGGGAGTACAAAGGGGCATACCCCAATACCTAGTACAAAATCAAAAACAACTCACAGCTATATGTACACAGAATACAGCAAGAACTCCTGGACCAAAAACCACTTATTCTCTACTATATTCTCTATATCATACTCACTAAACTCTTCTAGAACACCTCTTTAGGCTAAACAAAGGTAGAATTCAAGTTCTCCTTGCCAAGTCAATGATCAAAGACTTCAAAGTCATTCTTATCAAGGAAAATACGAAATTTATTTGACAGCCCAAAACCAGATCTGAACAGAAGAAGCTGCTCTTCATAGTTCAAAACCAGATCTGAAACAAATTAATTCCAGCAACAACACATAAGTCATAACAGCTGTCATTGTGATTCGAAGCCCAAAACCAGATCTGAACGGAAGAAGCTGCTCTTCATAGTTCAAAACCAGATCTGAAACATATTAATTCCAGCAACAACACATAATTCCGGCAACGATTGAAACAACATGAAATTCCGGCAACACGTAATACCTGAAGAACTCCGGTGACCAAATTCAGGCAAGCGGCGGGAGGGGACTTAGAGACGATGAATACAATCAGAATATGCTAGGTATGTTGCTGATTCGTGCATATTTATTAAGATTGAAACAATTGGATTGGGAATTTTTTTTAAAAAAAAGGTTAAAAATACATATTTTAGGCGTATTTATACGTCTGCGTATGTAATACGTATTTTGTAAAAATACCCCACCCCTAAAACGTATGCATGCTTCCTAGAATTGTACACGAGTGACACAAAATAAGGTAATCAACAAGTTGAAGAACTCGAAAACTTGTTTGGCTGCTTCACACTTGAATTGAGTTTTCTTAATTCCGTACAAAAAGTCAACCGGAATTCAAGTGTGAAGCCGAACAAGCTGATGCATGCAATCAGTAAGTAATTGAGGACAAAAGACACGAAACCTGCAGAAACACCATACCAACACGAGGCACTGGCCATCCAACAACTAACTTATTATTGAATACTACAAGGAGATGAATATTCGTCTAATTATAATGAAACGCACAACATAACATTACATTACATTGATGCGATAAAAATTCATTACAGATTAACTATATATGATTTTGGAAAAAGATGATCAGCTCTCAATCCCACCCAAACATTAAAAATTAATATTCAAGTTCGGTTGGAAATATTTTTTAATGATAGTGTTTGCGTTCTTCGATTACTTGAAAGGTAAAACAAAACAATCTTACAGCAAAACAAAGCAACTAATCGACGACGTGAAACAAAACAATCTTACAGCAATATGGACGGAGAAGTCAGCCTTCCGCCGTTAATCGATGGAGTGGAGTCGGAGCCGCTGCGGCTCTCTAGCAGGCTGATGATGATCGACGGCGTCAAGTGTAGGAGATGAATATTTAATATTTGGGGCTGCTTGCTTATTGTGTGATGTGAAGTGTAGGAGAAAATTGACTCGGTCAACCTCCTCAATACATTAAATCTAAAGTCCGGTTTGTCTAAGGCAATCCAGCCTAAAAGGGTCTAACCACCTACCTCTTATTTTAGGTTTCCCTAATGAAGTTCAACAAGGAGGTTATTTAGCAAGGTTCACGAGGCATAACACTTAGACTATTTTGGATTTAATCGTTCTTATACAACATCAAAATGATATACGGGTATTGTTATTTTAGGGTGGTATATATTTAAATTAAATATGTACAGTATCACGTAAGAATTTGTGTTATTTTGATGTGTTTCTATTTTGTTCAAAAAAATTATGAAATGTATTTATGGAACAAAAGGAACCGTAAGTAGAGTTACTTAGCAAAAGGAATTGCTTTTCCAAAAGCTTAGTATTAAAAGGACTAAAATTGTAAAAATCAACGTTCACTTTTTAATGTTGGAGGATAGAACATAAGAAGGGACACATGTCATCATCATAGAGAAGTGAGAGCAATACTCTCACCCCTAGGATAGAACAAACCACTCTAGCCAGTGTCTCTTACTTTATTATTCTATTATAATATTCTACTATACCAATTACCACAAACAATTTTATTTCTTGTGCAGTGTACACAATTTATTTCACATATCTGCAGTCTCTTCTTCTACTTTTACAATTAACTTCTTTCACAATTAATTCCATCTTCTTCAGTTCTTACTTTTTCTTATCTTCTACTTGCCGTGTTTACTTTCTAAACTCCAATTCTATCTAACTTTTCTAATTCAATCCCTAACCTTTAATCCCAATTCCTAATTTTTACCATCTTTCACACCAAATACTCTTAAAACCAAGATCAAAATTCAACCAAAACATAAATTAGTCAGATACTCAAATTCATCATATTTCGCAAAAATTAGGGTCCAGTAAAATTCAAGAGTGTACCAATTGAGAAGGAAGATGGTTCGAGATTGGTTATCCACTGATGGAGGAGGCCCAACTATTTGATTCGAGGTCAATTTCCGCAACTCCAAGAGCACAGGTGCAAGGTATTGTTCGTTGAATCTCTGAGCAACTTCGATGAAGTAAGGGGAAAAGTGATCGAATTTATTCTTCTGTACGTGAGCTGAATTAGATCTGGAATTAATTAGAAGCTTTTATTTACAGATCCTCTCCATAAGTGCGTGAGTGTGATGAGCAGCAGCAGCCGGCGTGATGAGCAGTCAGCAGCGTGAAGCCGTACTGAAGAGAATCTGTGAATCTGCCGGCGTGAGTGTGAAGACTGAAGAGAAGAATTGGGAATGGGGGCTGGGCGGCTGTAATAGGAAATAGGAATTAGGTTTCGTAACTTGGGCTTGGGAGTTGGGAACGATCTATTGGGCAGCCCACTCCAAAATTCAAAAACCAAAGTCCAATTACTGATCCAAATTTCAAAGTCCAAACTTAACGGGCTAAATGGATCGGGCCGTGCCGGTTTACGGGCTTATTCGGTCCCGGGTCGGTTCATGCCGGGCTGGCGGTTTTAAACGGTTACGGGCCGGTCCGTGCCGGGCCTACAAAACAAAGGCCCATATGGCCCACATAACTTAAATGTACATGTGCCGGTCCGGGCAAATAGTAAACGGGCCGGTCCGGGTCGGTTTTTAAGCGTGACGGGCCGTTCTGCGACCGGCCCAAATAACACCTCTACTCTGAGCAACTTCGATAAAGGAAGGGGAAAAGTGATCGAATTTATTCTTCTGTATGTGAGCTGAATTAGATCTGGAATTAATTAGATTTTGATGTGTAATTAGATAAAATTTTGACTCAGGGGTATAATAGTAATTTTGTATGCGAGAAAGCAGGGGTAGCACTTGCTACCCCGTGCGCCCCTGTACAATCGCCCCTGATGATGCTTGACTCAAAGGTACTAATATTCTCCACTTGACCACCTAGTATTGATAAGATGTGTTGCTAGCTAGTTACTTAGTTGATGAAATCCTGCATGAATGGAAGTATTTGTTTGTTACTTGGGAGGTACATTTTTCTACTTATTTTCTACTTGTATGTTTAAGTGAAGAGTGTCGTCTTCTGCAGGCTGTTGCTGCTTCGTTTTGTTTATCTTCCTCTCCGGTGAAAGTGAGCATAAACCGTAATGTCGAAGAAATCACGGCAAGGGTAAGTGAGTTGACATGCTTTCAGGCCGAACAAACCATGCAAGCGGAGGAGCCAATGTCTTCTTGATTACCGTACGATATTTGATGGACATGGGGATAGATGGGTTAATATCATTAGTGCTCTACATTAATAATTTATTTTGGATTTCTCATGCGCTTGTTTGGTTAAAATTTCTACTATTTTTTTTGGGTGCTTTATTTTACCAGTAGAATGTACTTGTTGTTAAGTTAAATAACAACTTCCAGTAAATAACTTTTTCTTATCACCGTTTACTCTTGAGAAGTTTAAAACTCTCTTGAATGATACTCCCTCTGTCCCAAGTCAAATGTCTCATTTTGTCATTTGCAGTCAATAAATTTTACCTCTGACTACGATTTACTTTCAAATCGTAAATGTAAAATGTTCAATAAATTTTTGTAAATGGTAGTGTTCTTGCAATTATGAATTATTGGTTTTAGTGAAGAAACTATGTGCCACTGAATGTGGCAGCAGCAGTAGTCAGCAGCAGTGGTCAAGGGGAGATGAACACAGGTATTTTGTGCTCCACTGGGCGGTAAAGGTTTTGTTTAGTGTGACATTAGTCATTAATTCTTTATTTTTTTTGAATGATAATTGACCATTTGTTTTGTAATCATTCCTTTTGAACCAAGCAATCGAATTCACTCTGGCTTGTTTGTGTAGTTGTGAGATGACTTAAGGCCTTGTTTAATTGGAACTTGACACTGCTCGAATGCGGAGTATCAGCTAAGTTCGGGAGAAATGCACTTTTGGTCCTCTAACTCGAGATCTCTATTAAGGGCGGCATATTATTTACAATTTTAATTATTAACAGTTTAATTGAAAGGGTACATCTTCCTTTCCCCTGATGTACTATACTAAATACTATACTAAACGAGAGAGAGAGAGAGGAATTGCAACAAAGGCGTGCCCTCGAGTGTCCTATGAAATGCCAAATTTGCTAAACTAATCCTAAAATCGTATAAATACGGCCAATTTAGGTAAAAAAAATTGGGGAAAATTGGGGATCACTTTTGGTCCTATTGACATGGCATCCTACATGGTGATTTATCTGGGCGAACTAACGAATTATTAGACGAACTGACCAAGTCGCTAAGCGAACTGAAGAATTAGCCGAACTAAACTAACAAACTGATGAACTAAATAACGAATCGGAGAATTACAAACAAAAATCAGCGATTTATGTCTTATGTTTAGGTCGGATAATCAATTATGATAGCTTATATCCACAAATTGAATAAACCCTAAATTGAAGAATAAAGATTAGGATTATATATATATATATTTCCATTAAAATAAAATAAAATAACTTATATTATCTATGGAAACTTGACAAATACAAAATATAATATTAACAAATCTTATATTTTCTATTTTACAAATTTTTTTTTTTGGCGAACTTCCATGAAAGCTCCATGGAGCTCCAGCTTCCATGGCAGGAAGCTCTCCCTGCCATGGACGGAGCTTCCACGGGATTGGAGCTTCCAGTGGAAGCTCCGGATTTGGAGCTTCCCAACGGGAAGCTTCAGATCTTAACTGGAGCTTCCCGTTCGAAAGCTCCAGATCCGACGGGAAGCTCTCCAAATCCGGAGCTTCCCCTCGGTGCTTCCTGCCATGGTTTTCTTCCTGCCAAAAGAGGAGGAGGAAGAAGAAGGAGAAGAAGAAGGAGGAGGTGAAAACCCAGAAAAATGAAGAAGCTCCAGGATATCAATTTGAGGAAATATGATCAAACAAAACAATCACCCTCAGAGATGTGGAGGACGGATCAATTAAAACTCTTCCCCCAGCCTTTAGGAGTTCTTTACACTTTGTTTGAATTAGACAAGGTTTCCAGGTGAAAAAAAAGAGAGGAGCTTCAATTTAAGAAAATAAAAATAAAAAACAAAATGATATAGTAATTCATAATATATAAAGATTGAGAGAGTAATTTAATTGAACAATATAAATTTTTAATTTTTTATTAAGTTTATAAATTTATTTATTTTTAAAATAATATGTTAAAATTATAATTTTATAACTTTTGTTATCATTTTAAATTTTGGAAAGTTGTTGGAAGTTGTAACGACTTAATTAATATTTTTGTAAAGTCAATGCCCTAGATTTTGAGAATCAGATATCATTAAGGACTGTATTGTAATTTTCATAAATGAATTTGGACCTGATTGATAACTTTTAAAACTTTTAGGGACTTAATTGAATGTGTTAGGTTGTTGGGCGTGTGTTGGCGTGTGTTTGGCATGTGTTGGCAGTCCACATGTGCTATTTCGTATAAATACGAACGACTTATACGGATTTAGGACCAACTTTGCAAATTCGTCATTTCGTAGGACCAAAATCGAAGAAGACGACGAGTTAGAGGACCAAAAGTGCAATTCTCCCAGCTAAGTTCTATTACCACTCGGTGCATATCGTGCTTGCTACTATAGTTTCATTACCACTCGGCTACCCTTATATCTCCGGGTGAAAATTAGGAGATGAAACAATCATAATTCCAAGATCCAGATCCAGCTTCTATCTTGCTGGACTAGAATATGGCTCATAAGCTGATCCATCTCTTGTATCTTCCTGACTGCCCATATAGTGCTGGACTTGAATTAGAAGATTTTTCTTTCAGCCCATTTGTCTTAGAAGAGTTGCAACCTCAGGTCTCAAGTAAACAGTATATTCACAAGTTACAACGAATATATTGTTAACAAACACCTATGTTAAATGCAACACAGTTTTCGTTAAACGCAACACAAAATATTTGTAAATTGACTAAAATGCTCCCAACTCCAAAAAAACTTATATATTCAACAAAAATTCGAAAACGCACTTTTATGAAAACGAAAAAACATTAACACACACAATCTAACACATATAACAACACCAAACATAAATCGGAGAAAAAAAAAATTTCCGAATTTTTTTCATTTATACAAATACAAAAACATTAACATGCAATTGAACACAAATTAACAACATTAAACATAAATCGATAAAAAAAAAATTCGGACAAAATTTCGTTTAAACAATGTTGGTGATTTTAGTGTCATCAACTCATTTTAGTAGTAATGTGATTTACTAGAGACCGATGTGATTTTAAAAAATTTCGTTTAAACAATGTTGGAGTGCACGTTTGTTGAGCTAACGAGTTATCGGCCGCAAATACGAAGCAGGGATCGAGGGTGCTGCGCCCCTTGGGTCGAGTGAGCCCCTCGCGAGTCTTGCAACGCGCCACGTCCTTGCAGGCGGAGCCTATAAGTCAAGGCGGAACCTGGTGAGTTCTGGATAAATTTCGGAAAATATTTCGTTTATACAAGCGAATTCCTTATTTATCTTTTAATTTTTTTTTTTTTTTAAATTTCATTTTTTTCCGGGTAAGAAACTGCCGGGAAAAATCACGGCAGTTTCTATGAATCCCGGCAGTTTCTTGAACACAAAAAAAAAATTATTTTTTTTTTAAAAAAAAAATTAAAAGATAAAGGATGAATTGTATAAACGAAATATTTTCCGAAATTTACTTCTATATTTTTTAAGAAAGAATTGTTTAAACGAAATTTTTTCCGAATTTTTTTTTATCGATTTATGTTTAGTGTTGTTAATTTGTGTTCAATTGCATGTTAATGTTTTTGTATTTGTATAAATGAAAAAAATTCGGAATTTTTTTTTCTCCGATTTATGTTTGGTGTTGTTATATGTGTTAGATTGTGTGTGTTAATGTTTTTTCGTTTTCATAAAAGTGCGTTTTCGATTTTTTGTTGAATATATAAGTGTTGTTTTGAGATAGGGGCATTTCGGTCAATTCATAAAAATGTTATGTTGCGTTTAACGATATTTGTGTTGCGTTTAACGACAATGGGTAAGTTATAAGTTAACGATATATTGTTAACAAAATGTGTGTTTTACTTATGAAAAGATATAATGTTCTCAAGCAAACAGTTCTCGGTCGTATTTTTTCATATATCTAGTAGACTTCTAAATCTATTTTTAATACTCTTTTCTACACAAATATTACTGTTGTAACTGTTCTTGTAGATATTATTTTCTTTAACTGTAACATCATATGATAATAAAATTGCAAGTTGCATCAGAGAATGAAGAATCTATGATTGAATCTTCTTCTCTAAATCTATTAATTACTGTTATTTCATTATTGATTAGAAGATATTTCCAATAGGATGTCATCTACAGCATTAAACAAAGATGGTAGGACCAGATTCCAGTAGTCCAGAATCAGAAACACTGCTATGTTTATGAACTACTACTATGTTAAAGCCGAGTACTTATCGACTAACACTCATTTCATTATTACTTCAACGTCCTCAACTATTCTTGAACTCCTCTTACTGTTCCTAATCGGACTCGATCCTTAACGAGATACATGGTCTTGTACAGTCCTTTTCTACTACAAGTAAGCAGGCTACATAAATCTGGAGATGCAGGAAAGAAAAGAAAATACTACTACTATTAGCTGGCCCAGAATATAGACGAGAGACAATAATGAATGCTTAGAAATTTGGATGTCTCAAAACTAAAATCTTTTTTTGTTTTTGTTGCATCGAATCGATTGCAACATGACAAACTTATTGTTTCTTGGTATCATTGTGTGATAGCAACTTCTTCGTTCATAAACCTATTGAGTTGTGTCACGTTTCAATTCACGTACACTCCTCTTTATTGCAATTTCAGATAGCGTTTGGTCTTGCATGTAATTTTCACTCAACTGTCAAGATCAATGTGCTCACTACACACAAAAGAGAGAGAGAGAGAGAGAGAGTGCTCCCTATGTCCCATAAATAATGTGTGAAATTTTGTGGACGTCTAAAAATAACAAATGTATTAAGTTCTGCGGGACGGATGGAGTATTATCTATACGGATTCCTTTTGGCCTCATGTGTTTATACATAGTGGTCACTTGAACAAGAGTGAAAAGGTTAGACACGTTATAAGACAAGTTAGGAAGAGAGTCAAATTGGAATACGCTAGGAGTGGTCTAGGTACATATGAGGCCCTGAATCCTAGTAATATTACAATTATCAACATCTATTTTTTTAATATAAAAGTGAATGACACTTCTAGAATCCTCAGTGGTCCTATTTTGGAAAGGTTCGAACAATATTAGCAAGAGCATATGAATTGATTGATCGGGTCATCGGACATATGTTCCTATTTTGGATGTATTGTTTCTAAATAGAACGAACGTACACCACCCAGTGCAGCAGCCACGACAACCTTAATTTCTACCAAAAATATTTCACCGTCCCAAAAGTTCAAAAGAGTTTAAAAGAATTCAAAAACAATAGTCGTACCAAATAAATAAGGAGGCAACTTTCTTTAGAAAATCCATCCATAAGACCATGGATTTTTTTCATCCCGTGTTTGACTTAAACTAATTTTAATAATGAATTATTATTTTAAAAAATTAAAATTAATAAATATATCATATTTATATTTCAATGAAACAACCAAAATTTTCTAAGTACTTTAGGAAAAATGGTATTATCATTATTCTAAACTTACTAAACCGTTTCTGGTAAAGATATAAAAGACGAACACATATTTAAAAATGCATTTTGTTAACAACATAGTGGATATTTTACTTAAAAACATCGGTGTTTTTATTAATAATATATGTCCTATAATATTTAAGTTAAATATAGACGGTCTCCCACGACGATGTGTTCTAAATATATTAAAAAAAATCAATTTGAACACTTGTATTGAAGTTTATGTCATATTCTTGTTTAAATTTCTTTGTAAAATAGACCGTTTTAATTGTCAAAACTCTAAATTTATTACATATATAATAAAAAAATTCTGAAAAGTACCCCGTGCTGAGCACGAACGGGTATGCACCGCCCCTGCATAAGACCGAAAAACTCCCCGTGCGACGAATTACTACAAAGTGCGCATTGTAAACAAAGATGAAATATACATAGATGAATTGTCTATTCATCAGGATAAGATCAAGTATGAATATGTATATAAGTGATATTTTGAACCCCTTATCGCTACTTGCAGATGCTTGTTGCACTACTTGCATCTTGCAACTTGGAGCCAAACTTTGCACATTAGATTTTACCAAATTCCGTACAATTATATACAAGATCTTTCAAAAGTATTGTCCAATTTTTCTTTATCTTACTATATTCTTTAGTTCTTTACCGTTATGGTGATACCAATATGGCATTGTATAGTAGACATAGGGTGTGTAAAGTGTTCCTGAGTACAAGAACATAACAAGAGTACAACACACCAAAGTACCATGTGACACTGCGAGAGTAGCTATCTTTAGGTGCGGTAATAACTCCAACCAATAATACCTTCCTTACATGAATTGGAGAATCAGCCAATTAATATGGAGATGTCACCATTAGAGTCACACTAGAAAGAAAGTGGTCCATGGATTTAAAAAGTAATGACAATACTTGTCGGTATGTCCTGTATTAATTACTCTCAACAGGCGTAGCAGCATATGCTTTTTTCACAACTGAATCATCAATCTTTCTTGTTATTTTCCCTTAACCAACAGACTCTCAGTTCCCAAATTTCACTTAACCATCTTTCATGGATTTATATGCAGTAATCCAAAGATATGGTAAATTCGATGTTCGTACAAATCTACCAGACACATTCAAAGTGGTCACGGTGTTTATATATTGTAGGTGCAGCTCGACATGATACTAATATCGAAAAAACCAATATGGTATATAAACGTGATGTGATATGTTACACAATTTCGTTCTTTCACATTCTGAGTGGTCACAGACTCACAGTGTTTGTGTCTTGATTTTCGTTTAAGAATCAACGCACCTATCAAAAACATTGTAAGTGGTCACAATATATGTGTCTTTGTAGGTGTAACTGGTCAGGATACTACTTAGAAACCATTATATGTTATACTTGTTGTATACACGTGATGTGATATAATTTACAATTTCTTTCTTTACACGTTTTCTAAGTGGTCAGAGTGCTTGCGTGTTGATGCTCGTACCAGGATAAATGCACCTATTATACACATTCTAAGTGATCAGTGTACTTGTGTCTTGTGGGTGCATCTGGTCAGGATACCGAAGAAACCAATATATGCTATCCTTGTTTTATAGTACACGTGATGTAATATGTTATAAGATTTCTTTCTTTATACGTCAAGTAACGCTTTAGAAAACTTGTTCGTACCACCATATGATGATGCGAGTTAGTTGTGAATTCAGTCGTTATCTTGGACATTGGCGAATTTACTTTCTGGAGAATCTAAACATTCATGTTGCAATGGCCGCGTTCTGACAGGTAGAAACATAACATTTCGACTTAGGATGTTGATGATTTATGTACCCTTGCGCGAATTATTATAGCGAATTTGTGACTGATTGCCTCAGTTTAGTACTCAGGCTCACATTTGTAGTAGCAATACATCAGGAGGCACAAGTAGACTAGTCCTGAAATGAAACTGAAGAACTTCTAGTTAAAACTAATATATGAAATACTGCATCATAGTGTAGCAGATCAGTTAATTTGGTCTACAACAGAGGATTCTTGCTTGCTTCTGATCAATTGATCATTCAGACTTATGTAAAGACCAAATTTGTTGATGATTCGTTCCTAGGAGCTGAAAGTGTAAGCTCCAGCTGATCAGAAGCTGCATTGTGAGAGTTGTAGTTCATCGGCATTTGTGTAGAAGATAACTGAGAGTTGAGGTTATCATATGACCAAATGTAACTCTGCTGTGAAGGTGAAGCCATTGGAAAATCTTCTCCGTTCTCTTGTTCATCTGGTGCCTGCTCGTTGCCCTCTTCGAAACAATTGAGGTCTAGGTAAACTTCACGTTTCGAGGCAGCATTGTTTGCACCGGCCTGTTACATGACAGAATAATTTAACTCCCACGAAGAGTCTAGATAGCCCTCAAGGGAATGTTCAATAAGGATAGTTCCCAGAAGTGCTTTATCGAGTTGTACTGTTAGGCTTTACAGACGTAAGCTGATTTCAATCTACAACATTTTAAGTCACCGAGACACCCATGAAACTATCCTTATGGCAGGATATCCGTTCCCAAAAACATAAAGGGCGAAAAATGCAGTTAAAAAAGACGAAAAGAGGCAGAACGAATTACCATGTCAAAGAGACTAGAGCGCCGTTTCTTCTTGCTGAGGCTGTTCTGCCGGAGAAAGTACTTCTGAGCATGACTAGCAACTTGAGTCGGAGTACGAGTAGTCACGTAGTTTCTTGAGATGCCTCTCCAATCTCCTTTTCCAAGCTGTTCGAGTCCCATCAGGAACATGTGATGTTCCTCCTCTGTCCATGGAACTCCTGATAATCAAATTCATCAGAAATTAGTACTCAAACCAAAATTCAAGTCTGATCAGGTTCTTGATTCCAGAACCTGATTGAGAATAAAATTTATACATGGTCAGTATATATAAATATCATTAAACTTTGCCATAAAAAACCAGACATGCATTAACAAAGAGGCATAAAACATCTAAAAGCATAAAGTTTTGACTTTTGGTTTGCTTCAACAGGTCCAGTTAAGTTGAGCCAGCAACCCTTTGATAGTATACCTTTCTTTCTCTCTGGCACTTGGCCTAATGGACCATCAGAGAGATAACCACCAACGCGCGACTCGGTACTAGTCGGATTGTAATGCGACGAAGACGAAGATGGAGACGAAGACGACCCCGAGAGGCAATCAAAGCTGAAGCTTTTCTTGAGAGATGAAGATGAGGAGATGTCAAGCTGCACACCAAATACCCTGACTCCAATACTATTAGGAGCTTTGGTACTACTAGTAGCAATGTTGCAAGTTCTTGAATTGTGCCCTATGTTCCCACAATGTGAGCATTTCCTACCCATTCTCTTTAGGACAATGCCCTTAAATAACCAACAGTTACTTCATATAAGGGTAACCTTAACTAGCTACTTCTACATGCAGAGAGATAAGAGATAGAGAGAGAGAGAGAGAGAGGGGATATGTGAGATATAATGTTTAAGGTGAGTGGGGTTTTATGAAGGAAAAAAGTTTTTGCACAACAATTGTACATGATTGGATATGCATTTCTCTTTTGGATATTTTTACAACTAGGATTATTAACAGTTCACAATTAACAAACAAACCATAAGCTTTCCATAGCTCTCTTCCTTAAACAGAATAAAAAAGAAGATATTTGAAACAAAGCCTTCATAGGTAGGGTTTCAATTTTTGAGTAATCTTTTACAATTGGAAAATATAATATGCTGCATGTCTGTGTCAAATAATATGTCTAACTAATATCTATTTGTGACTTGATGGTATAATCTTGGGAAGATACACAATTCATATTGACTACATGTATACTATGTTCGATGAAACGAGTTAATAAAGTTAGTGATCATATATGATAAAGACGATTGGCATCAGATCTTCTAATTTATCTTTTAAAAAGTTACACATATATGTCCTATTATTTGTGCTCACCAGAAAACTATGTAATTAAACAATTTATTTTATCAGATAAGATCATGAAATACCATAATAAGATGATCGATTTGGTTGCGACAATCACCCTTCATATTTAAGTTGAAAACTAACAATCTTTCTTAGTCTATTGTCATGATCAATTTTTGTGACCATGGATGACCAAGTTGCTTGAATGCCACTTGTGCACTTCATATTTAAGTTGAACAAGTTATAACACAAGTGGCATATATGTGAAGTTAGATTTTTATTTCTCTCTCCAAATAAAGGGTAATATAGTTAACATGTTTTGACAAGGACACAATTGTCTTGTATAAAAACATACACATTTACATATTGGCTTTAATTGCATGTACGAGCAGCCAATGTATAGCAAATTGTGTGGATTTATTATTAATTAGCAGAATAAGATTTTATCGGACTTGATAATTAAGAAAGATAATTAGTGGAGCTTTATCTCAATGATTAAGATGTTAAAGATAACTAGTCATTGGTTTTAATATACAGTCCACTTTTTATCGATCGGAAAAGTGACTCAATTATTAGGCAGTAGTACGTAGTACCATATAAATAAAAAATCAGCTTCTACTACCGTCTTTCAAATATCCTATTTTAAATATGATATAATTTAATTGCAAACATTACATACTTAATAGTAAAGTAATGTGACCATATCAATTAATATATATATAATAACATTTGAAATTAAACATGTAATGTTTGTGGGTGGCTAGTTGTTCATCCTTACTCTCGACCTAACTCCTTTGGGTGTTATGGACATACTAGACGACGTGGGTGGCTAGTTGTTCATCCTTGCGGTATTTCAAGTTGATTTTCAGGCAGTACTCTTTCTGTGTCATCGATTCTTGGGGTGGGTCTGTTTTAGTTCTGTTTCGATTCTGGAATGGCTCATTGTCTGATTTGTGTGGTCTTTAGCTGTGATGTAATCTAGTGATTGTTAGGGGCATGTCTTATGCTTCTGTTGCTTTTTCTTCATCAATAATATTTTACTTCTTCAAAAAAAAAAAAAAAACATGTAATGTTTGTAACCACATCTATTACGTGTGATGTTGATTCGACATCTGAAGAAATGATTTGTATTTTGTAGAAATAAAAAAGCAACCTTGTGCTTGCTTTTTAGAGATTGAGATAAAGAAAATGTTCTTTTACTAACTTCATATGACTTTAGTTCTTCTAGTATGACCTAAACAATTTCCAATCAAATCTTCACTTACGTGCTTAACTAAATAATTATCAAGTACTAATATTAAACTAAGATTCTCACTGATTGAAGGTGATATTGATTGTACATTCATTTCCGAGTGTACAAAATTAGGGTTACGATTACTTAAGAAAGGTTTATTACATACGAAATTGCACTACAAGGCACATAGCGGGTTTTACAACCATACATATCCTTGTTCAAAATAGGTATAAACCCATGTAGCATGTTGGTTATTGAAGGGATATTTATCAATGAAGACAAAAGAAAAGAAAAAGGTGATCAAAAAAGAAATATCCATAAATATCATAACATATTACTACGTGATTTCGAGAGTTTATCCAGTGCTATAATGGTAGTAATGTTTTACCAACTTATTGAAGAAAGAAAAAAAATCTAATTTGTTTTCCACATTACCAGACCAAGAAGATTGATGTGTCGGTAAGTGCAGGCCACTTAATGTGTCTTATCAAGGTGAAGATAAAATAAAAGTGGACACAAGAAGATATATCTATCATAGTGTAATTATTAATATCTGAGAATATTCCCTATAGTTGAATTTTTAGGTGAACAGTTTGTTCAACTTCAACTTTAAATCTCCAAATTATCACAACATTCCACGAATACGTTAATGATCATCATGTTTATCAGTTTCATCAAAAGGTATTTGACCCGTGTAAAACTTAGTTGCCAAGTATATTTCCAATTTTGATACTCATGATAAAAAAGAGTTGTCGATTTTTTACACAATTGCTCCCGACTTAAAAAGTTATGGTGCAATTTTTTGCAATTTTGTTACTGTCAAGACGTCATAGCCCTTCTAATACTTTAAATGTTATGCAGTTATCAGTATATATTATATATTTGACTGTACAACACAAGCATTAGGAGGGAGGCAGTACATACGCAAACTAAAATTCACGCCTTTTCTACAAGACTTTCGGCCCAATTACAAGAAATTGAGATTATTGGAGTGTGAGCCGAATTGGTTAGTTCACATAATCTGGGATGTCAACTTTTCTGGCAATTGTTCATGGTCATCATCATTATCATCATCTTCAAGGGCGGACGGTAGCTGGAGCTACCTGTGGCTTCAGCCACACCTTGAATAATTCTTTTATGGATATGTACCCATGTATTTTTCATATTTTACAAAATACCCATGTAAATTTATGCAACAAAGTATCAAATAGCCATTTAAAATTCAATTTTGCAAATAAGTGATGACTATTTTGCGTAGAATTTGTCCCTTATATAAATTAGTCACATGCGATTTTCAATTCTGCCTCCGCCCTGATCATCTTTTCTGGCGTTTCACATGTTGCTCTTTCCTTCCCAACTAACGAGGTACTTATTCTAGCTAGCTTATTGGGATTTTTCAAGAATTAACTCCGAACAATGCTTCGAGTAAGGTTCTCATTTTCAACCTTTTTCGTTTGGCTCCAAGTTTCGTGGAGGGGTTCTATTCTATTTATTTTGGAGATGTCGGGGTTTATGGTAGTATGAATGGTGTTCTTAATTGGGGCCGTTGTATGGAGCTATGTGCTTGGTTGCGGCGGAACGGTGTTCGGAAATGGGGAAGAACAATTTGGTGTTTGTCGACCCTGGACGGAACTCAATTTCTCTACATCAGTTCGCCCAAATTGATCCATCATAGCAGCTCAGAATTCATCGCAAACCCTGCTCGTGAATCTGTTGATACACATATACATACAGACAGTGCAATTCTTCACTCATTTCATCTTTGTCAAACTTTTCTTTAGCTCTACTGAGCCAATATTCTTGTGGGTTGAAGGAATCAGCAGCTCTATTGTGGTATGTGGAATGTGTTGGAGTTTGGGCAGAAATGTTCTGAAAGGAGTACATGTAGTGTGTTGGTTTTGATGTTTGTACACGAAGTTTAGTTAGTTTCAAGCTGAGATGTGGCGTGGAGAGATTGAGGTTGAGAATGGTTAGGGAAAATGCAGCTTTTGGTATAATGATATTTTGTCTCGTGTGTGTGGGTAGAGTGAATAGGATACGTTGCAGTATTGGTGAAAGAATGAGCACTGTTGTTAGTGGAGTTATGAGTAGAGATGGAAATGGTGTGAGGCGGAGGATGATTTTGGATGGTACAACAAGCAGTAGCGTTAGCATTTAGTAGAGCCATCAAAGTCGAAACTTCTCTATTGTGCCCTTCTTCGCTAACAGTGTAATCAACACCAGAATCATACACCGGTTTGGGAGGGTTTGCTCTCAATGAAATCACACTTTCATAACGAATTCGGCACGAATACACAAGCAGCTCAAAAATCAAAACCCTTCTTCGCTAACAGAAAGTCGTAACTTGTTCCTAGTTCGAGAAAGGAACGTATCTCCAAGAAAAGCTTTAAAGAAGACAAGTCTATTTTTGACAAATAATTCACTGCCTTTTTCATAAGCAAATATTTATATATATATATACTAGATTTGTAACACCGCGCTAAGCGCGGTGCCCATGTAGAATAGTATTTATAAAATGTTTAAATGATAATAAAAAATTTGAAACTGCACATTTGAACCTGACAAATAGTCTTTGAAAAATGTTTAAATGATAATAAAAAATTTAAAAGAGTTCGACTTTGTTCTCTTCGTCTAAACTGAACTGATTTGTAGAAGAAATAAAAGGGACATAAACTTTATGGGTACATACTACTAACTATTAAAAACATTCGTGTTATACACTAAAAGTTTTGAAGTGTGGTTTTGTTAAACAATGGTTAATATTTTATCTTTATCACACTGGAATGAGGAAAGAAAAGCTGGAAACCAATGGTCTAACTATGGATCTCATAAAGTGCACTAAACATGGTGGTTATAATTTGTTACATAAATGATTTTATTATCTTTTGCATTAGTTATTTTAAACAAAGAGAGAGGAGGCACATTCTTGGAAGTCTAGAAGGGCCACTTGATTCAAATCTTAATTGTATCTTTTATATCAAATTATCAACCAACAAAAATGAAAACCATTTTGTGCAGACAACAGAGTTACCAGTACCTTACCACAGAAACAAAGGAGACATTTCCTACCTTTAAGTTACAGAATCATGATAACATAATTCAGGCTCTTCCAGCAAGAGACTAAAAGATGTCTAAGCTAATGGTTTTCATCATCCTTACATGATACACACCTAAGGAACGACAGGGGTGACATGGTGGTTGACTGGTTGCCTTCAAGCTCATCAATACACGCATCCTTAGTTCATCAATGGGCTTGTTCAAATTGGCAACGAGCAGGCCTGTTTTCTGCTTCTGATCAGCTTCCACAGCAGCCAGAGTCTTCAGGTCTCCATTCTTCTGAAGGTACTCACCCAATATGCCTTCTGCCCCATAATCATCATCACGAACCACCCAACCATAAACCCTAAATGGCAAAGCAAAAACTGAAGAATAATCCTTTTTTTTCCGTGATGACCAGTATCAAACTCCTCAAAGAATAACAACATTGTAAAATCTGGACCACCGTTTCTTAATTTTCACATCATATTTACCACTTGACGGGGGTCAAACTCTGCATATATCAAATCATATGTTAACCAACTCATTTTTTTAGAATAGAGAACTCCAGTTGTTATCAACACTTGCAAGAACTCCCATCCAAGGCCAAACAAATAGTTAATGCTCTGAACTGGGGCAAGCCCAAGATGCAGTCCAGAAAATTCCAAGGATAAATCATCTCTGTCAAGATCAGTTTGAATGTACCTGACAAGACGTAGATGTTTTCCTTTGTGTTTGATGTCACGGTGCAGTGAGCCCTCACCTAAATAGCTCGTCTGAAAACTTCACCGTTATATCTCCATTCTCCTTCAACTGCATATATCATCATCCACGTAGTCCTCTAACTCAGAGTTGCTTATGTCAGTTTCAGCTCCAGATGAAGACATACTTCTCAAGATTTGAAGGCTGACAAATACATTAAGAATTAGAAGTCATTTGCTCCAGTTTAGAGACAAATACCTTCCTCACCATTAGGTACATTATTATTTCCTTTACTACCTCTGATGTTCGACACAATATTAAACATTCATCAAGTATGAAGAAAGCAACAATAATTACCAAAAGGATTATATGACCATCTCCCAGAAGACTTGCTCTATAAGTAATGATTCTAAATTCTTACCTCATCCGCCGTGATAATTAGCCAGATCTCTTAACTTCATAATAACTATCATAGCCAGAAGTTGGGACGACTCTTTTTATCCTGAGTTAGAGCCATATATATATTATTACTGTAGGTGGGGGGAGGTTTATCTTATCAGTCACCGAGTAAAACTCGCAACTCGAAAGCGAAATTGCGGGTGGGTGTTTAAATTATCACTTAAAGGCATATAGTAGTTTTTCAACTTTACAAAATGGTCATGTTTTCTTTAAATTTCTTGTCTGGCCCATTGACATTCATATCTGTTAAATGCATATAGACCAATATCTTTCTGATATAGAAACATAAGAAAATTAGAAACTGATTCTCCAAATATGAAGCTCTCACTTCTAGACATCCCTATTCAGCCCCATCGAGCATAGAAAGTCTTTGACTAAATAAGAACTGCATAGCAAGGAAACACAATTGTACAAGAAACATAGTACATAATAAATTTGACTTCTTATCATCAGCAACCTTCAATATTTCTATATCTCAAACTATACTTTTGGATATACAACAAATTGAGCAAGGTGTCACAATTTAATAGCTTGAAAGGCTTCCACATGTACATGGGACCTCGGGTAAAGAATTCTGGAATAGAAGGGAAGAAACAAAAGTCAAAACTTTCATTTCAGGAACTAACTTAAGCTAAGAAATCCTGGAAAAGGATCTCATAACGAAGATGGTTATTGACATTGGGGTGGTGAGATATTACACTCCAGCCACAGCCCCGATCAACACCTATTATCTCGATAGTGAACAAACCAAAGCTCCTTTAGAAAATTCACCACAAGGATGCTTACCGATGTGATGATCAAACCAATATAACAAGTTTAAGAATAAGTGGAAAGCTAAATGATTGGTGTGAAAAACACATACGCATAATAGAGTTTGACAAGAATTGGTAAACAAAACGTTTGATAACGTTTCAAGGAAGTACCCCATCACGAGGTGAGCGTCGATTCTGGTGGAACAGAATTTTGGGCCCTCTTTCTTCTTTGCCGCTTCCATTTCCGCTTTGTTTCTACATAAATGAAGAATGTATGAAAAACAGCTGTTTCAACATTAAGTGATAAGTTAACTAATGAATTGTTTATCATTACCTAGCTAAAACCACAAAAGCCCTCTAAAGTCTAAACTAATTAACAAGAGACATAGATAGTAAAGTCATCACACAAAACAATTCGAACCTGCATTGAGAGAATAGAATCTAATAAAAGAAACCAATGAAAATATAATACAACTCTCTTCATTAGTGAATCATTTACATACCTAAAGAGGAAGACGAAGATTGTGAAGAGAGAAGACGCCGCTGGTACTTCCTTCATGTCAATTGCCAAGCAGACAGACACAATGGTTCATAAATCCCAACAATTTAGAAGAGACAGAGGGATTGAAAATTAACCTCACATTATCCACCTAAAACCTGAAAAGAACTGGGTCTCTTTCTGAACTCTAGTTT
Source organism: Plantago major (assembly GCA_026545765.1). NCBI lineage: Eukaryota > Viridiplantae > Streptophyta > Magnoliopsida > Lamiales > Plantaginaceae > Plantago > Plantago major. The sequence continues at coordinate 90,048,802 of CM048842.1, forward strand.
GTAGAATTGTGTTTGGTTATATGTTTGTGCAAGTAGTTTGTAGAATTGTGTTTGGTTATATGTTTGTGCAAGTAGTTTGTTTAACAGTCAGTGAACTTGCAAGTTGGATGTAGACTGGCTATTTGTTACTAATGTAAGTTATACTATTCATCAACTAAGGCCAATTAATGTGTTTGGCAAGCATTTTCGAATAGTGCTCATTTTAACTACAACTTTGAAACTCCTCACTTCCACTCTCTCTCTCTCTGGGCAGACTCTCTCCCCCTTGTCCGAAACTTTTGCCGGCTCTCTCCCCTTTGTCGGAAACGTTTTCCGGCTCTATCCCCTTTGTCGAACCTTCATTGACGAAACGAAATACATGGTTGTGTTCCTCTCTTCACGATCTTCATTTCTATGGAAATAAGTACGAGATTAACTGTTGTCCGAAATGTATTGTTTTATAGTATATGTTAAAACCCTATTTTATGTATTTTATTACGATTACTATGTTGACATAATTGGAGTATTATTACAGTATTATTATTTATTATATATATATATATATATATATATATATATATATATATATATATATATATATATATATATATATATATATATATATATATATATATATATATAATTTAAGTTAAATTGAACTCATTTGTCATATATGTATAAATTAGACTTTAATTACAAAAAACAATTTTTTTTATCTATATAATATAATACATTAAGCAAAAAAGATTTGGAGCTATTATAGGGTGTCCACATCAAATAATTATGCGGCGAATTCTTATAATGTGATTGGTCCATTTTTTTATATAGTTGTCCAATGTCTTGATTCTGATTGGTTCATTTTAAAACTCAAGCTGATGTGTTTAAATATGTTGCCATAAAATCATTTACGTTTTATTATTGTTGCCATTACTTTAACTCAATAATTATATATCTAATTAAGGAATATTTGACTTGCAATTTTTACCCTTACATTGCAAACCTACTCTTCGTATTTCCATTCTTTCTTTCTTTTTAATTTTTTTTTTCTTTCTCAAGGAAAAATGCATGTATTCTTGGTACAGAATAAAATTTCCCTGTGTTGTTTAGTTCAGAATAAAATAGATTATTAGGATTGAATAAAATATGTTATAATCTTTACAGTTTACTTCAACCCAAGTACGCGTATGTACCAATTCGAGAAACTGAGAATTTATGTGGTTGCGCAGCATTTTCAGGTTTACTTCATATGTTAAGCGAATTTAATATCTACTTTTCTAATGTCCTTATTATGCCCTCTGAATGTTGATGATCTGCAGGCTTTTTCTTGGTCTTTATTTCTGACTCATGAGTGCTCCCTGCACGCTTTTTGTTGAGGGGTAAGCCCCAAACACTAACTGACTAAACTACTACAAATATCCTGTGCTCGGTCCCGCCTCCTGCTTAAAGTCCGAGGTATCACTTGTCCGTGCCTGAAAGGGCTAAGTGGGGGTTAGAACGGGATATCCGGATTGCCCGAGTCAATCCGGTAAGAGACTTTACTCAAGAGAGAGTTGGAAGCTCTCAATGTAATAGTTATGAGGGAGGTTATTGTATCCGACTAGAAAAACTTACCCTGAGGTCATGAACCTTGCTCCATATTTATAGTTATCGTGTACTTATGACGAGGTCCATAAGATGATGCCATGTGTACGATCCAGATTTGGACACCAATGCTACCTTCGGCCCATGGCCCATTAGTGAACAGTAATCCAATACCGATAAATGGGCCTGGGAGGGTAGTTTGGTCCTTTTCCTCCGAAATCTTCACCGTTGTCCGTGTTAGTCCTCGACAAATCATGCCTTGGTTGACACGCTTGGGTAACTCTGGATGTCCGAGCCTAGAGTTTCACGGAAGTATCTCAGTGGTTCTGTTATGTACGTTTAGGCTTATCGCGATGGTGGCGTCCGAGATTCTCTCGTCCGGTCCGTTAGGCATCTCTGTACTGACATGGTCAGGTTTGGAAGTCCTATCCTTTAGCCAGCTCGGACCAGCTGTGAGGATGTAGTGACTTTAGCGTACTGGCCGATTCACTGTGGGCGGACCATGTGAGGTCGGACCAATACTGAATTGGCTAATTAAACCGTGATGCGCTTTAGGACACGCTCTATGGTGCCCTTAACGGATTGGACGTATGTCCGTAACAACATATGTCCCCCTAGTTTCCAAGTATCTTAGTAGAAGATAGTTGGTAATTATGAAAAGAACGAGTGTGTTGTGGAGCGTGTCCGAATCGTTAACTGGAGAGAGGGAAAATCCGCTCTTGTTTAGATCTGTCATCCGTGTTCCGTGTTCAGGAGTTCAATATATATCTCTCTCCCCCCCTTTTCCTTCTACAGTCCGAGATAGCGGAGCGTGCTCGGACTGTAGATGGAAAAGGTATTTGTAATCGAGATATATAGATCCGAGTACGGTTAGGAGGTAGTGTTGCCTTCTGGAGGCTATCCGCTAGATAGTTTGATGAACAGGTGCCCCTGGGTCGTTGACCCATAAGTCAAAGAGGTCCGAAAGGTTGTCTGTTCGGCCCATGGGGATAGGATCCCAAGTGAAGCGATACGACCGTTGGATCGAGACGTCCTCGACGGTTGGGGTTGAAGGCCCAATTGATGCGACGCATTTGTCACGTATTAGATGCGCCGTACTGACAGCAACCCATTCGTGGAACGCTGCAGCCCTTGGATTAGAAAGATCTGACGGTTGGGATTCAAATCCAGGCGATGTGACTCTTGGCTTTCTCCAAATTGCCCTTATAAATAGTCATCTCATCGGTCACTTTCACACTTTTAGCAATATTGAAACTCAGTTCAATCATACAGTAATCCGAGCAATTGAAGGCGCATACGAGCAAGTAAAACTTTTAGCAAATTCGGAGATTTCTGCTGCGAATCTGCTCCTTCGGAGGATTATCCAGGCTTAGTCATCCGCACAAACTTCTACAGTCGACTGTTTACCAAGTAAGTGCGTCTTTACTTTGCTCTAGTATGTTTCCTTTTTGTGATATGCTTCCTTCTGGGTGTTTACTTTGCTCCGCTTCGTACCGATGCATGCTTAATACCCTGTAACCAAAATTCGCATGTATATGCTTATCTGGTAGTGTCTTGGTGCCGATTGGCACACAAGCTTTCGTGAATCGGCTTTTCTTAGCGTGCCGTTTTGTGTCGTTGCTAGTGCCGATGGCCCATGGCAGTGTGCCAAGGTTGGTGCCACAAGTACTGATACTAATCCTTAAGCAGTGCAAAGCCTGTTAAATACCACATCTTAAGCTGTATTTGACTTAAGAAGATACGTAAACGAACTCTCGGACAATCACCAATATCATTTTTGACTCGTTTCCTTCTGCCTTAGGATGTCCGGGAGCGATAGTCAGAACCCATTTGAAGTACCAAGCTATGATGATGCCATAGACTTAGGCATTGGGTCCGTTAATATGACCCTGTTCGTGGGAGATCTCTTCGTCGTGGATGTTGGTTCGTCGAGAGATTCAGACGCTGGACATGGAACCCATGAAATAGTGAGAACACAGACCGATGCCGTGCAGGACGATCCTGCCAGGACTAGATCGTTGGTCCAGTCTCGGACTGTCGGAGGAGTCGGACCGTTCAAAGGTCCGAATGAGCCGCATATGGAGCAGGAGGGTGATAGCGGCCGAGAAACCGACGAGGTTGAGATGTTCGAAGCGGGGGTGGAAGACCGTGTTGTAGCGGGAACAGGTCCGTCGATCCCCAGTACATCCGGGAGACCGGAAGACGTCGATGATGATGAAGAAGAAGATGAAGAGGACGATGATGAAGAGGAGGAAGAAGGTGATGAGTCTCCTATTGCTCGTCCTGGGAGACGCGGTGGTCGTCGGATCGCACTCCATCCTGCTGGTTCCGTGCGGTCCAACCTGCCTTTAGTTGCGGGGCGCGGCGCGAAAGCTGCGCGAATCAAATTTCCGGGTCCTGCGTCCGCTGTAGTGATAGCGGACGAATTTGGAGAACTCAACGCCGACGGACTTCTCCCCACGTGTCCGTCCCGAGTAAAATCAGAAGATATCCCCGAATGGAGGCGGAAGTGGGAAATCCCTGATACCGTGGAGATCATGGTCCCTGAGCCCGTACATGCTTTTTATAATCCGCCAGCCGGATATATGTGGGTGCACGAGGTGGCTTTAGCGTGTGGGTGGAAGATTCCGATCGCCACAGATTTAAAGAATATCTTGAACCACATCGGGATAGGTCCGAGTCAGGTTATTCCCAAATCCTTGGGTAATCTCATCTGCTTCGTCATTTTCTGTAAGAAGAGAGGGCAGCCAGTGAACTTTGAGAATTTTAGGCAGCTCTTCCATGTATCGTTCAGTCCGGGGAATCCGCTATTCTATACTTTCATGAATAGGAAGCCCTACAACTTTATCTCGGACTCGATTTCTTCGCTGGGGTCAAAATGGTGGGACAAGTACGTTTTCGTACGGATGGCTCTAAAGTTTGGAGCATCCGAAAGACAAAGAGAGCAGTGGGGTCTGCCCACAGTGTTTCTAAGGGAGAGCATCCCGGATTGGCGCCCCCTTCCAAAAAATGTGGCTCCGTGGGTGGCTGCCATCCATAAAAAGCATAATCCCCCGACTTACCCGTACCATGGATTAATCACCCTTACGCCTACTTGTGTGATTTGGACGCGGTCGAGGTTGGAGGGAAGACGGACTTCAGTAAGAACCTGACCACTCGAGCCTTTATGTTTGTTCTTCGTCGAGATACTTTGTTCTGATTCCGTGTTTTATACTTGCATTTCTTTGATAATCTAGCTGTGTCTGATGCCTTTGGTTTATTACGCAGCTTACTGGTTCGACTACATCATGTCAACTCTCCGAGAAAAGAAGAGGTTGCAGAGGGAGCAACAAGCTCTGGAGGTCGCTGCTGGTCAAAGGACCCGAATCATTAGCACTTCCACGGGTCTTCCCATGCCGGATTCGAAAAATGCTGCTGTGTTTGCGGCTGAGGAAGAAAGGCGGAACAAGGCGGGTGAGGACTCTCAGGCCATGGCGGTGCCTGATAAGGGCAAGGCCCCTGCTACCCGGAGCACCACTATTACGAGGTCCCAAGCTTCCGCTGCTCAAGTTCCACCACGGAACGTGTTCATGTGGGACGCTATTATCTCGGGGCGCAAAAGGGCGGCAACCTCGGAAGCTCCTGCCGCTGCGAAGAGGCAGCAATTGTCCGCTGTCCTTTCCGTGGACCAGGCTGCTCTGGACGAGGAATACGAGCGTGCTTGCGGACTCCCCGAAGTGGAGCGGGTCGGAGGATCGGACGCTATACCGGTAAGAAATCATCCTGGTTTACTTGGTTTGTTTTCAGTTGTAATATAAATATAACTTGTATCTGCTCGGATTCTTTCCCAGCTCAGGTGTTTCATCAAGGCCATGCAGTGGAAGGCTGGCGAACGTGCTACCATTGAAGAGGACCTTCACAAAGCTGTGGCCACGTCCGCGGATGAGGCGGAAAAAGTGAAACAGCTGGAGATGAGGCTGAAGGAGGAAGAGGTAAAGTTCCACAAGGTGAAGACCAGCTGGGAAAAGATCAAGACGGAGCTTGTCTACCAAGAAAAATTCGTGGATAAGGCGATGAAGGCGTTCCTGGATTTCAAGGACTTCCTGGTCGGAGGCCTTCAGTTTGTCCGTCTTTATGCCGGCCGTGACTTCCTGAGGTCTAACTCTTTCAAGTTCCTGATGGTGGACAAGTCGGACGCCTCCCGCCTGGATGGGTTTGTGTCCGCAATCGGACAGCTGCAGTCCAAGGGACTTCTTCCACCGGACTTTGATTGGAAGGCGGAGGGTTTAATTCCCTCTGCGGATGCAAACGGTGTGGAAGTGCCCGTCGATAGTGTCTCGGACGAGTAGTTGGCCGCATGTGAGTTCGTGGAACTGGTCACTGACGAAGGTGAGATTGAGATCCAGAACGGCGGGCCCTTCCTCCCTAGGTGGATCCCGGAAGCTCTCCTGAAGGTGGGCTTTGTGCCTTTCAACGATTATCGAGCTTTCCTGCAGAAGTGGTTTGCTCTGCCTGGTCGCGTTCTTGACCACCCGGCCGATTTTAACTTGTTTGAGCATGCTGAGACCCTTGCGGCGGAAGCCATCTCCGAAGATCCTGACGCCAATCAGCCTGAAGCTGAAGAAGCTGGTCCCAGTCAAACCGGACCTGAGTGAGAAGTCCGGGGTATGCCCCGTTAGAATTCTGTAACTTCTGGATGTTTATTTAATTCGGAACATGTTGCTATGTACTTCTTGTTGAATTATGTGTTCCGAGGAGTTAACCCTCCCATGGTACTGAATGATTGCTAGCTAGCTCCTTATTTCCGTATCTTGCGTTGTCGATATGCTGTCACTTTGCAAGTGATATGTCTTAGGAACTCGGATCACTATAGCTTGTACACATCGTAGCGTAAAAATTCTCATCTATCCGATCTTCGAAGCGTGCGTGTTGGAAAGCGTGATTCTTCTAGAAGGAGGAATTCGAAACAGTAAAATGGTCATAATGACTACGTCTTTTCACCTTCCCAGTCGTCGGATGATCGACAGATGGCGAGATCTGAATAACCCGTGGCGACTATAAATAAGGGTGTGGTAATTCTCCCCTTTGTTCACTGTTGTACTCTCCCTCCTTTCTTGTATCTTATTCGCTCTGACCTTCCGCGGAAGTAAGCGCGCGCCAGAATGTCGGATTCAGATGATGACGAATATAGTCATTGGGTGAACTGTGCCTGCGGACACATGCATCCGCCCATCTATCCGGGTAGAGGAACCGAGAGTGACCCTTTCGTCCTGGATTTTGAAGGCGATCCCCCTCAGTGTCCAGGAATAGCCAGGAGACTGGCTGAAGAGGAGAGAGAGCGGACACTAAAGTTGATCCGCCGGAGGATCCGGATGCAGCAACAAGCTCAACAGGCTGGAGGTGGTGGCTCGGAATCTCAAGGTTCAACTTCTGGGCAATGGTGATGTTCAAGGCGGGGTATGCCCCGTAGTAGCATGTACTTTTTTCCTTGGCTTTTATCGGACTGTATCCTCTATACGTAGAGGTTCGAATAATTTTGCTCATAAATAAAATTCGAACTATTTCATCCGATAAGATCTCCACTCTTTCCCGCGCTCGCATTTGTCGTAGGGTGGTTTGAACAAATTCAAAACCAGGGGTTAACATTTGGCTCGTTTGGATGTGGTCAAACATTAACTTGTCCCATCCTTGTCGTACGGGAGCGGTTGGGTCAAATATGACATTAAGTTGCTTACGTGGCGGACGCAGATTGGTTGGAGTGTCCTATAAAAAGGCACGACCCCAGTCCCAAATCCAAGTGAGTTGATCTTAGATTCATTTTCTCTTGTCTGCATGATTAGGGCTCGTAAATTATCAAAGCCGGGGCTCTTCTCTTTTCTTCCGATCCAACTTTAGTGGTTCGAATCTCTCTCAAATTGGAAATGGTTTCCTAATTCCAAGAGAGTTTGAGTCTCTAAAGCAGGTTAGGCAGAAATCTTTTCGCTGTTTGCCCCGACGCTTCCACGGACACGGAATTTGGCGATGCCCTGCTTTGGTGTCGTCCTGACGGAGTTCGTCACGCTCTAACCATGTTCCTATGTGCAAGTAGATGGAGATCCCTGTGTCCACGGAGCCTGCGGTAGTAGCGTTGAAGTCTGTTTCGTCGAAGGAAGAATGCGCACTGGAAGATGACGTATCTCCAGAGATATTCCTTGTACTTTTTTTTTTTTTTTTTGTAATGCGTCCTTAAGTCCGGATATCGATCTGGGACTGTAAGTTGCATGGACAGGATGATATACAATCTGTCCTTGTAAGAATGAAAAATTCTCTGCTTTCTGTCTTATCATTAAATCTCACACACAAATATCTAGAAGTCATAAGTCGAAAGAAAGTTGTATTGATTTGTCGGAAATTCAATTGCAACTTGTGGGCTCTGGGGAATGACAAAGTATCAAACAGAACTGGCGGAGTTCCGTGTATTTGATAGTTGGACTTAAAAATGACAAAAAACATAACTGACGTAGTTTTACGAAGTAGATAGTTGGGATCCAAGATGACCAGTCAATCTGTCGGAGATTCAAGGGGCCATCACTACGCGTAAAACTTCTGGAGATTTCTAGCATTCCATGTACGCCTGAGTGGATGCCCGTGCTCATCTTCCAATTCATAACTCCCATTTGCTCTTGCTCCAACAATCTTGTAGGGTCCTTCCCAGTTGGGTTTGAGTTTGCCAACGTTTGTCAGAATGTCCGCGCGGCGAAGTACTAGGTCTCCGACCTGTAGGTTGTTTGCTCGGACATTCTTGTTGTACGCTCGAGCAGCCGTTGCTTGATATCTATGAATATTAGCTAACGCGTCCGTTCTTTTCTGTTCCAAGATGTCCAGATCAAATATTCATGCCTCGCGATTGGCGGACTCTTCAAACTCTTGGACTCTCATAGTTTCGACAGCAATTTCTGCTGGTATGACTGCCTCCGAGCCATATATACCAGGGCAAATGGAGTTTCCTTGGTTGCTGTCCGTGCAGTGGTGCGGTGAGCCCATAGCACGCCGTCGAGGTCGTCTGCCCAGTTTTCTTGGGAAGTCCGCAACCGTTTTTCTAGGATTTTGACTATCGTTTTGTTGGTGGAATCAGCCTGTCCATTTGCCTGCGGATGTCCAACAGACGTGAATCGTTGTTCGATTTTGAAGGATTCCAGCCATTCCCGGAGTCTGTGGCCTGAAAATTGGGCACCGTTGTCCGAGACAAGGACCCTAGGTAGGCCGAAACGGCAGATGATGTTCTTCCAGATGAATGTCCGTACCCTACTCTCTGTGATGGTAGCAACTGCTTCTGCTTCCACCCATTTGGTGAAGTACTCTACGGCGACGATCATGAACTTTCTCTGCTGGGTACCCCTTGGAAATGGTCCGACGATGTCGATTCCCCATTGGTCGAAAGGGCACGCTATGATTGACAGAATCATAGGTCTTGTCGGACGATGAGGAACGTTCGCGTAGTATTGGCAATCTGCGCACTTTCGAGCATGGTTGGCAGAATCCTTGTCGATGCTAGGCCAATAATATCCTTGTCGTATGATCTTCTGGGCAAGAGTTCTCCCGCCAGAGTGACTGCCGCAGCTTCCGTTGTGTATCTGTTCCAGCACAGTTTTAGCCTCTTGCGGGCCTAAGCATCTTAAGTGAGTTCCGGCAAAAGACCTCTTGTACAAGTCTCCTCCGAGGATAAAGTATATGTTGGCTCGACACTTCACTCTCCTTGATTCTGTCGGATCTATTGGAAGAGATCCGTCCTGGAGATAGTTCCAGATGTCAGTCATCCAATTTCTTTCCGTGTTTGTTATCATGACAGTTGGTTCTGGACTCATGACGGATGAGTGAGTTACTGATGGAGCGAATAACTCTTCAGGTCTGTCATGAAGCGTATTTTGCTAAGGCATCTGCTCTTTCGTTATAGACTCTGTCGAACTTTTCCAGGGCGAACTCGTCAAAGAGGCTGGTTTCCTGCTTGAGTAGCTCGAGATACTTGATCATCGAAGGACCCTTGGTGGCAAAGGTTCCTGAAAGCTGAGCTGCAACCAGCTGGGAGTCCGTGTAAGCTTTGAGCTTGCGGACTTGGAGTGACCTGGCCAAGCGCAGCCCGACTAACAACGCTTCATACTCAGCCTCATTGTTGGTGACTTTGAATTTCAAGGAAATTGCATAGTCGAGTTCCGCGCCATCGGGGCTTTTAAGAAAAATTCCAATTCTTCCTACTCTTCCGGTGGAGGATCCATCTACCTCTAGCACCGAAGTGTCCGAAGGGTGCTTTTTAGCTTGGGAATCTGCTTTCAGCTCAGGGGCTTCCGGGTGCTGTTCTTCCTTTCCTTTGACTTCGGATCCAGAGTTGTTAATATCTGATTCGTTCATGATATTGTCGAGGAGAAACATCTGGTTGATCCGAGTTTCCTCGCATGATGCAAGCGAGGGCCGATTGATAAACTGAGCCTCCTCAAAGTTTTCCGGTTGTAACTGCAGCGGGATTGGCCTTTGTATGATCTTTTTGGTAGCCAGACACTCCAACATTTGTATGTCAGGGACTTTCTCTGAATCTTTCTCAGGATATTCAGCTAGAAAGTCGGCGAGGACTTGAGCTTTCTTGGCTGACGGAGCCTGGTAGCAATTGTCGCATTCACTCAGCTCAATTGCCCACTTAGAGAGTCGTCCTGACTGGTCGGGCTTCCCTAAGACCTGTTTCAAAGGTTCCGCAGTTAGTACCACAATTCTATGAGATTTGAAGTAAGGTTTTAACCGTCTGGCGGTATAAACCAAAGCGTATGCAAGCTTCTCGATCTTCACGTATCTTGTCTCCGCCCCCGCAAGGGCTTTGCTAAGATAGTAAATCGGCAAGTGCTCGTTAGCCTGAATACGTACTAAGACGGAACTCATTGCCTCTTCCGTGATTGCTAGGTAAAGGTAGAGTTGCTCTCCTTCGACGGGTTTGGAGAGCAGTGGAGGGGAATGGAGGTACATTTTCAGTTTCTCGAAAGCCTCAGAACATTCTGCAGTCCACACAAAGCTCTCTCCTTTCCGGAGGATCTTGAAGAACGGGAGATTTTTCTCTGCTGAACGGGAAATAAAACGACTTAAGGACATGAGACTTCCTATGAGTCGATGCACCTCATTGAGGGTTTTTGGATGCGGTAGATCAAGGATTGCCTTGATTTTCTCGGGATTAGCGCTTATCCCCCTTTTTATGACCATGTATCCGAGGAACTTTCCTCCTTTCACTCCGAAGGTGCATTTCTCGGGATTCAATTTCATTCCATACTTCCTCAGGATAGCGAAGCACTTGTTCAAATGGTCCACATGCTGCTCCTCTGTTTTGCTTTTGACGAGCATGTCGTCCACATATACTTCCATCGTCTTCCCGATTTCATCCTTGAACATCTGGTTCACCAGACGCTGGTAGGTGGCTCCCGCGTTCTTTAGTCCGAATGGCATTACCTTGAAGCAGTATACTCCTCCGGCCGCGAAGAAGGTTGTTTTCTTGATGTCCTCCTTGGCCATCCGAATTTGGTAAAAACCCTGGTACGCGTCCATGAAGCTCAGCAGTGCACATCCGGATGTGGAATCGACTAGTTGATCTATCCGTGGTAATGGATATGGATCCTTTGGGCAGAACTTGTTCAGCCTTGTAAAGTCATTACACATCCTCCACTTGCCTGGTGATTTCTCGACCAGAACCACGTGGCAAACCCAGTCGGAATAGCGGACTTCTTCAATGTGTCCTGCTTTCAGGAGTCGCTCAACTTCGGTGGATATAATGGCATCTTTGATCGGACCAAAGTCTTTTCTCTTCTGCCGGATGTATTTAGCCGAAGGATCCATGTTCAGACGGTGAACAGTAATCCTCGGGTCTATACCCTTTAGGTCACCGGTGCTCCAAGCGAACACATCGCTGTTATCTCGGAGACAAGCGATGAGCTTCATCTCTACTTCCACATTCATCTCGGTTCTGATCCTTGTCTTCTTTTCTGGATTTCCAACAACAATCTCGATCTCTTTAAGGGTATCGTGAGGCTCGATTCGTACCGTTCTCGAAATTTTTTCCTTATGGCTCCCTACGCCGACCTGTGAGTCTTCTCTTCTGGTTGGAAGAATAACGGGCGAGTCAGGAGTCATGGTGACTACAAGCACGGGCGCAGACACCCTTCTTGTGGACATGATATAACACTCCCAGGCTTCTCTGACATTTCCGAGCTCTTGTCCGACTCCAAAGGCTGTTGGGAACTTCATTCGGTTATGGAGAGTGGAGGAAATAGCCCGGAACTGATTGAGGCCTGGACGTCCGAAGATGGCATTGTAATCAAAAGTTTGTTCGACCACCACGAAGCGGACTTCTTGTGTCACTCTTGCCGGAAAGGTGCCGAGCGAAACATATAACATGACACTTCCGAGGGGTCGTACGGTTCCTCCTCCGAATCCTAATATGGAAGTGTGCACTCTGCCATATCGAATTCTACCCAATTCCATCTGATCCAGTGTCCTCTTATTGATGATGTTCGAGGAGCTTCCAGTGTCGACCAAAATCTTATTCACTCGATAGGTTGCAATGGTCAATGAAATCACCAACGGGACATCCGGGTTCTCGATGTCTTCTCCTCCTGCCGTAGGAGGAGGGATTTCACTGTCATCAAAAGATATGGCATTAGTGCCCTGGATTGCCGGATCAGCATATGCTCGGTCATTGTTCCGGAGGTTTTACGCGGTTCGCTCCCTTGCGTTCCTGCTATCTCCTCCAGTTGGTCCACCCGCGATAGTGTTGATCACCCCGCTGTATGGGGCGTTCTCCATCTCGATGTCATCAGGATATCTGTAAGAGCGTCGATCTGGACGGGGCGGATACTCGGCTGGCGGAGGGGGCAAAGGCAATGAGTGGGGTGGTGGTTCCGTCATCCTCTCCTCTCTTCTTTGTTCCGTTCTATCTTGCCCGGCAGGTCCACCCTCATCGATATGTTCCTTCAACTTTCCATTCCTTACCAGGTGTTCCACCTCTGTCTTTAGTTGAATGCAATCATCAGTTTCGTGTCCGCGACACTTGTGGAACTTGCAGTAGCCCTTTGCATTTTTATTCTTACGGCCGTGGTAAGAGGTTTTCGGCCACTGGACGTCCAGCTTCTTCTCGATGATAGTTGCCAAGATGTCGGATCTTGGCCTATTGAGACGGGTATAGTCCGCATATCTCCTTGGCGGACTCCTCTCTCGGCGAAAACCTCTATCTCTTTGATCCTTCCTAGAATCAAACTTTACCGGGCGTTGGTCTTGCTTGGCTGGATCCTTCCCTTTCTTGGAGCTGGCTCTGACTGGAACGTTCCTCCTGTACTCTTCGCCATACATTAATTCTTCACAGATATCTTCTAAGTGCTTTTCGCTCCTTACCTCTTGACTTGAGAGTTTTCTTCGGAGTTCCGAGTTGAGAGTATTAGCATACAGGTGTCGGACCCGTTCTTTAATACTGTGAGACTCAACCCGAAGAACCTCCGTGTGAAATCGATCCAAGAAAGTCCTTAGATCCTCGTGCTCTCCCTGTATAACGCCTGCCAGATGTTCCACGGTACGCTTTCTCCTCTTGGATTTGCCGAATCGCGCCAAGAACTTAGAGGACAGATCCGCGTATGACTGTATTGATTTATTTGGCAGAGAGGTGTACCAATCCATGGCAGTCCCGAAGAGAGTGGACGAGAAGGTGAGGGCTTTCGTGTTGTCGCTCATCCCTTTGGAATCCATCTTGCTGTTATACCTCATTAGGTGACCCACGGGACAAGCGTCCCCATAGTAGTACTCCAAGTTTGGAATCACTTGATCCATGTTCCGGTTTCTCTCCTTCTCTCGCATGATGCTGTCGCACAGGGGATTTGGCGCACTGGTAGTTATCTGCTCGTGGTCTTTCACAAGACGTCCGAGGCTTAGAATTTGAGCTTCCAGAGCCTTTTGCTGGGCATAGATCTCGTCTGCCGTCATGATCTCCCCTGTCATCGGATGTATGGCAACATCCGTGGGAAGTTCATTTATGCGGACTTTCGGAACAGTTTCTGCCACTTGATCCCTGTCTCTCGGAGGTGCTGGCAGTGGTGCCTCTGGGTATCTATTGTTCCCGTCTTGACGTTCTCTCCTCCCATGATGGCTTCCTTCTCCTCGGACCTGAGAAGCTGAGGCCCGCCTATCCAAGAGATCTCGCAAATCCTGCTGAGGTTGCTGATCTCCTAATCTCTGCTGGATTGGGCGTTGCCCGTTCCTGGACAATGCTGGCTCTGCCTGAGGAGGGGTAACCACTGGCGGAGTGGCCTGTTGTGGAGGAGCATTGTTGGATCCCAGGCATCCTTGAATGATCATTAGCAACCTGTCGAATTGCGCCTCGCTTAGTCCGAGGTCGTCAATGCGGACAATGCGTCCATCAGGCATAGTGAATTGTTGGCCTGCGGGTAGGCCTTGATCTCCTGCCGGAGAAGCTCGCACCACAACCTCATCTGAGGACTGACTAGCTGTGTGTCCTTCACTAGGATATCTTTCTCTGGATGTCGCAGCTCTGCGTCCTTGGTTGGGCGGACAGCCCCGTGGGCGTGGTGGAGGGGTTCCTACTCCTGTAGCTCCACCCCTTGCTGTTCGTCTCGTTCTTGCCATAGGTTCAATCGAAACACAGATGTTTTTTTTGTAAGGTTCCCACAGACGGCGCCAAAATGTTGAGGGGTAAGCCCCAAACACTAACTGACTAAACTACTACAAATATCCTGTGCTCGGTCCCGCCTCCTGCTTAAAGTCCGAGGTATCACTTGTCCGTGCATGCGTACCTGAAAGGGCTAAGTGGGGGGGGGGGGGGGGGTTAGAACGGGATATCTGGATTGCCCGAGTCAATCCGGTAAGAGACTTTACTCAAGAGAGAGTTGGAAGCTCTCAATGTAATAGTTATGAGGGAGGTTATTGTATCCGACTAGAAAAACTTACCCTGAGGTCATGAACCTTGCTCCATATTTATAGTTATCGTGTACTTATGAGGAGGTCCATAAGATGATGCCAAGTGTACGATCCAGATTTGGACACCAATGCTACCTTCGGCCCATGGCCCATTAGTGAACAGTAATCCAATACCGATAAATGGGCCTGGGAGGGTAGTTTGGTCCTCTTCCATCTGAGAGTACTGTTCCGCCTGTTGGGTCCGTGTTAGTCCCTCGGACAAATCTGTCTGCTTGGTTGACCTGCCCTTGGGTAACTCTGGATGTCCGAGCCTAGAGTTTCACGGAAGTATCTCAGTGGTTCTGTTATGTACGTTTAGGCTTATCGCGATGGTGGCGTCCGAGATTCTCTCGTCCGGTCCGTTAGGCATCTTTGTACTGACATGGTCAGGTTTGGCAGTCCTATCCTTTAGCCAGCTCGGACCAGCTGTGAGGATGTAGTGACTTTAGCGTACTGGCCGATTCACTGTGGGCGGACCATGTGAGGTCGGACCAATACTGAATTGGCTAATTAAACCGTGATGCGCTTTAGGACACGCTCTATGGCGCCCTTAACGGATTGGACGTATGTCCGTAACAACACTTTTGATGGTGTAAAAAGATACTCAACGGGTATAGTGAAAAAATAATTAAGTATATGGAATCCTAAGTAATTACAATAATATTTTTACCTTCTTATTGGAACAAGTAAAGTATATAACAACTTTTTTCGTGATTAAGTAGTAATTTTTAGTTAAAAGTTATTTAAGAATATCAATATTAAAAAGTGAGAGTTTAATCACAACTTTTTTCGTGATTAATATCATATAATCTCTTAATGTTAATCCCTACGTCCAAAATAAATGACACATTTCAGTTTTAATAAAAGTTTAAGGTCGAATTTGACCATAAATTATTTCTATATTATATTGAAAAATTATTTAGTAAACTTCTATTTTTTCGAAGTTCATTAAGTCCAATTTCCCAATATATTTATTTTAAATATTTTTCGATATGATATAAGAGCAATTTATAGTCAAAGTCGACTAAAAAAATTTATCATGCTTAAATATTGGCAATTTATTGTCAAAGTTGACCATCACAGCATTTATAGCAATTTTTCTTTAATGTACTTCGTGCTTAAATAAGTAAAAAAAAAAATCAAGTCAAATTATTATAAAAGTCATGTTTTTTTTCTGAATTGAAGAAAACATTAGCTCTACAAGTGTTTGGTGTAACCATCCAATTTGCACTTATATATGGTATTTCATACTATATACTCCCTCTGTCACGATTCAATTTCCCGTGTTGACCTTTTCGGGTCAACCACTATCAAATTGTACCTCAAATTAGTCTTAAACCTTAAAGGTAAATGACTTATAAAACCATATAATGAAAATTTCAAAAGTAAGATTTTATAATATAACTTTGTTAATTAAATTTTTAACCACTGTCCTATAAGAGTAGTTCGAGGTTAAAATTGACAATAGTTGACCAAAAAAGTCCATACTGAAAGTTGAAATCGGAATAGAGGGAGTATTATTTAGGAAAATTACAGTTTTTTAAATATTTGCTCATGCATACACGTATCATCGCTTTTTTTGTTTCATCGACTAATGCTGTAATTGACGAGATTAATAATTAATTTGTTATGACGAAGATGCCCGATGAACACTACAAGAAATCCTGTTCCTAGCCACGGGAACATAGCGACAGATTCTATCCGTCGCTAGTTAGCGACGAATCGCTAGCTCTAGCGACGGATAAAATCCGTCGCTATATTCGTTGACTAAAATGAGAAAATAAATAAAAAAATGAAAAAAGAAAGTAAAAAAAAAAAAAAAATACAAAACTGAAACTTTAGCGACGGATATCCTATTCGTCGCTAAAGTTTCAGTCTTTTACGGGAAGCAGAATGCTTCCTTTCTCCATTTTTTCTTCTTCCTCATTCTTCTTCCTTTCTTCTCCCCATTTCGCCCAAAGCCATTCCAGTCCAAATCTCTACCATTTTGTCCATTCTTCGTGTTCATTCGAAGCTCGTGAATCAAGGAGGTCAATTCTGCCGTCAATTTCAAATTCCATCCGCACATTTCTCCGGATTCGAAGTTAAACCCTAATTTTTTATATTTGAGGTTTTTGTTACTTTGGACTAATTTGAGCAATTGAATGTAAATGGAGAGTATATAGTACTTTGTTTAGATGTAATTAGGTAATGTTTTACCTTTGAGATGTGCAATTGATATATATTGATTGTGAATTTGAATTTTTAGTATAATGTTAGTATGTTTGTATGTATGTTGGGCTTTTAATTAATTTGATATTGGTGTATATTTAGTAAAATTATGAAGATTTAGTACCTCGTTTTGAAACCCTAACTTTTTGACATATTTGGAAAATTTAGTTAATTTAGACTAATTTAAGCAATTGTTTGAATTGTTAATTAGTATAATGTTAAGTATGTCGTAGTTTTGATTTAAGTATGTTAATTAAGATTTGCAATTGTTTCATTTTGGGCCCTCTTTCTTCTTTGCCGCTTCCATTTTCGCTTTGTTTCTACATAAATGAAGAATGTATGAAAAACAATTGTTTCAACATTAAGTGATAAGTTAACTAATGAATTGTTTATCATTACCTAGCTAAAACCACAAAAGCCCTCTAAAGTCTAAACTAATTAACAAGAGACATAGATAGTAAAGTCATCACACAAAACAATTCGAACCTGCATTGAGAGAATAGAATCTAATAAAAGAAACCAATGAAAATATAATACAACTCTCTTCATTAGTGAATCATTTACATACCTAAAGAGGAAGACGAAGATTGTGAAGAGAGAAGACGCCGCTGGTACTTCCTTCATGTCAATTGCCAAGCAGACAGACACAATGGTTCATAAATCCCAACAATTTAGTCAAACTAGAAGAGACAGAGGGATTGAAAATTAACCTCACATTATCCACCTAAAACCTGAAAAGAAAAGAAAAGAACGCTTTAAATGTCCAATATTGAGCCTTATTATATTGTTTTAATTAATTTAATAATATATATATATATATATATATATATATATATATATATATATATATATATATATATATATATATATATATATATATATATATATATAATAAAAGACTCCATTAGATTAGTATGCCTAATATCTAGGTAATAAAACTATCAAAACTAATAAAGCGTGACTGATGATGGTTAACATAACTCCATTTTTAGGCTTGTTGGACTCTAATTTGGGACTGGAATATTACTGGATTTGGACCTCAGCCACTTTCTGAACTAGCTTGGACCACATCATTATTTCACATAGCAGCCCAAATCTGGGATGTGTCGTCTATAGCTGTCCTTTTCTCCGGCCACCGAGACTACCTTTTCGCCGAGCAACCAAGACTGTCTGCTTTGATTCATTGTCAATAAGTTTGCAGTACTTTGCTTTGAATTTTACAGTAAATCCTTTGTCTGCAAACTGGCTCATGCTGAATAGATTATATTTCAAATCCTTAACATGTAATACGTCAGTGATTGTTAATGAACCCAATTTGACGTTGCCAAATCCCAGAGAGGGATTTAATTCTCCAAAGAAATCGATATCTGGTCCTGTGTTGCAAGCTTTGTAATCGACCAGATTTGCTTTGTCTCCTGTCATGTGCTTTCCGCATCCACTATCAAATAGCCATTGTGCTTTAGTCCAAGAAGCATTCTGCACACAACAGGAAATAGGAGATTAGGTTCTCATATCTTTGATGGAACCGTCAAGATCAAAAGATCTTCCAGTAGGAATCCATTTTTGAATGAATTTCTTTGAAATGTTCTTTTGTCTGACTGGAACATAAGGAGGAATTCTATTTGAATGAAAGTTATCATTAGTAAGAATTAATTTCTTCCTTGGTGTGTTCCTAGGTGCTCCAGTTGGTGCTTTCAGATACCTGTTAGGTTTCGAGTTTGCTTTTCAAAGAAACTTCTCTTCCTAGCTGATTTCTTCTAGCCCTGCATTGATTTTCGGGCTTGATTTAACTTCCACTTCTGATAATTGCTTTGAGCAATTCTAGCTTTTAGCCATCGTTCTTGCTCCTGCTTGTACTCATGACCAAGTTGCTTTCCGATGCCTTTATAGCCAATACCGTTTCGAGCACTTGAAGTTATCTGAGATCTTTTCTCAGCAGCTTTGCTAGTCTCTGGTTGGTCCAATTTCTTTCCAGAAAAAGTGACATGAGAGAATTTGCCAGCTCCTGCAATTCTTCCCTTTTTAGAGACATAGCACTGTGGGTGTTCACACTTTTCAGTGCTATGTTTCTTTTCAGAAACATGCCCAACAGTTTTCTGTTTGACTTGTTTTTCCCACAAAGGATTAGTCGCAACTGCTTTTCCTTTGTCTACAATCTTCGTCTTTTGACCAATACTATAGATTGTATGGGAACCATCTTGCTGAGTACTTACAAACGTTTTTCTTCCCTTACTCTTATTCAGAGTATCAGAACATTACATTGTGTATTCATTTCAAGTCCTTTCTTTTCTGAAGGATCTCTTAAGTAAGATTGTACTTCAGTAAGAGTGTCACTAGCTTTGGCATAAGATTGAAAAGATACTTCTTTCTTTTTGAGTTCCTTATTTTCAGAAAGAAGATCTTCAACTTTCTTTCGCAATTCAGCCATTGCTTCTTTATGTGACTTTTCAGTCTCAGATATCTGAGCTTTGAGAAATGCATTTTCAGCATCCTTTTTCTCAGATATCTTAACCAATTTAGAATTTTCCTTTACAAGAAAATTCTTTTCCTCTTCTAGATTTTCGGCTCTAGCTCGGATCATTAGAAATTCTCTTTCATAGATATCGAGTTCCTTTCTGAGATTTTCTAGATCTTTAATTTCTTCTTCATCACTTTCATAAGTATAGCATGAAGTATGTGTTACCTCATCAGCCATAAGACAGTTTTCAATGTTAGAGATGTCTAGACCGTCAATCTCAGCAACTCCGCACACTTCATTCTTCTTGAGGCCAAAGTCGATTACATCGTGAGTAACTCCACACAATTCTGGTGATGGTAAGTTTGAGTCATCTGAGTCATCTTCAGAGTCTGTCTCAACATCTAGAGCATCCAATTGAGTTTGGATTTTCTTTCTCTCTTCAGTTAGTAAATCTTTCTGGCTTCTTCTGAAGATTCTTCTATCTTTCCTGTCACCTGTCTTTAGTTTGTTGAAGGCAGGACAATCCTTCTTGAAGTGACCAGGTTTTTTACAGTAGAAACAGATATCGTTTCCAATTTCTGCTTCCTCAGTACATGAATTGTTCAGCGAGCTTTGCATGCTTTTCTACTGGTGATAGTTTGAGCCTAGATGCTTCTTCAGCATCTCTTTGGCTTTTCTTCTTTCAATCTCTCGACTGACATATTTGCTCATTTGCTTTGCAGCAAAGGCATCCTTAGTCTCTTCCTTGCTTTTCTTCTTTTCAGAAGTTCCTTGAGTAACTAGAGCAACATTCTGCAACTTTTCAGTTGCTTGTTCTCTTTGAGTTGTCTCATAATCAACCGTAGCAAGATGAGAGAAAAGTTCCACTGGAGTGATATTTGGCATTCCTTGGTTGAAATAAAAGAATTTAGTATGCTCCCAGTTATGGTTAAGACTTCTGACAATAGTCTTAATCTTCTCTGACTGGGAGTACCTATTGCTTTCCCCAAGTGCTGCCATATCACTCATGAGAGTGGTAAATCTGAAATCAAGTTCTTCCAGAGTTTCAGTGGGTCCTTGCTTGAAATTTTGAAATTTCAGCTTGAGAACTTCGAACTTGTTTTCTTTGGTTTTCGGCCCGCACGCATTTCTTCAATCAGCTGCCAGGAAACTTTCGCCGTTTTAGCACCCCACAGTTTACACTATATGTGCTCAGGTGTCGATCTGATGATGATATTACGAGCTTGACCATCCAGACGATTTCTTTTGGCATCTTCTGATGTCCAGAGTTCTCTGGGCTTTGGTTCGTAAATAACTTGACTGGTGGGTCTTCCACTGGTTGACACATCAGTTTGAGAAGATCCTTCACTTTGATCTCTGTCTCTACCATTAGAAACCTCCATGACTTGTTTCAGTTGTTGAATGACTATTGGGCCATTCTTTATTACTTCGATCATTTCGTCACTTATGGCTTCAAGGTGGAGCATCATGTTATTCTTCCATTTCTCGTAGTTCTCTGGTTTGAGAACTGGTGCATCACTCAGAGACATACCTGCACACTTAACACACAAATTAAATAGTCCTCACAAATGGACAAAGTTTCTTCACCTATCTAGGGATCTAGGTTCAGTGCAGAAGGCTGGTGAACCTCCTGCTCTGATACCACTTGTTGGTCCAGATAACGGCAAAGTAAAAGACTAGAGGGGGGGGGGGGGTGTGAATAGTCTTTTAAAACTTTTGTTGATAAACACAATTTCTCAGATATCTGTGAAGATATCTGATACTTATATTCAGAGCGCGGAAGACTTAATATAGATAAGTGCAGAAACAGTTAATGTGTGTGTGTGTGTGTTGCTGAAAAGTAAATACAGAAGAGTAAATAACACAGCAAGTATAGTGGTATCTGGAGGTGGCGTAACCCTCCAACTAATCCACTTCGGTTTCCAAAGACCTAGAATTCACTAGAATAGATTATTGAGGTCACCTTACAAAAATCCTATTCTATAAATCCCTTGAACAAATGGTTCCCAACCAAATGTTCCCCCTGAGTTGTTCCCCGGCTTCCTTAGCCAAGTACTTCCTATACTCAGAAACCTTTTTGAGTTATTCCCTAGCTTCCCAAGCTAAGTACTTCCTATACTCAATAACCTTGGAGTTGTTCCTTAGTTTCCCAAATCAAGTACTTCATGTACTCCGTTAACCTTGGAGTTATTCCCTGATTTTCCCAAAATCAAGTATTTCCTCTACTCCTGTTAACCTTTGGAGTTATTCCATGATTTAACTAAGTACTTCCTGTACTCCACGCCAGTTATGGTGTTGGTTTCGGTTTGAGTTTGTCAGATGAGCGTCTTAATAACTTTTTAGTTAGTCAGATAGCTCTGTGAATCAAGTTACTTAATACACTTTTCAGCGTATGGTATCTTGTTCGATTTTACTGACCCAAGTCTTATGATATCTGTTCAAGAGAATGAATCTCAGATAGTTGATCTTTTGATTCAACTCCTTCACATATAGCTTTGCTTGTTTAGGATCAGGACACTTAGAACTTCAGTCCTACTTAAGTATCAGAGGCTTTGGTCGCAACAGAAAGCTTGAGGATAAGTAGTTTGTTTGAGAGAGTGTATCAGAGCATAAGGTATCTGATGTTCTGTGTATGTTGTGTTCAGTGTGTAAGTTCTGTGTGTTCAAAGGTGTATTCTCAAACAGTCTAAGTGTTGATATTTATAGATGAATTTGAATGCCGTTGAATAGTATCCGTTAGGCTCAAATTCAAACTATTGATATCTGTGTATAGTACTGTAGCAGGCTTTGTCTTCTTCTTCAGAAGCAGCCGTTGATTTTGTTCAGACATCTCTGTCCATGCATTAAATGCATTGTACTATACTTTGTCCTGTAGTGTCAACGGAACTATGCTTTGTATCAGAGATTCCCTTGATCAGATATCTCTGGTTCTTAGCACGTCCTTATCTTCAATCTTCAGATACCACTTGTATTGAAACAACTTTGTTTGCAATATTTATTTCTTCTTCAGAAATGTGGCCAAGGCTTCAAGGTATCTGAGTGTAGATATCTGTGGACACTTTCCTTGTTTTCAGATAGACCTTTTATTCCTCAGATATCTCTTGTGACACAGTTTGTTTGAAACCCTTCGTGTCTTCAGATATCTGGTGAAGGTCTCTGAAAATCTGTTTTCAGTAATCTTGTGCAGTTCTTCAAATCTTCAAAGTTGTTGATCTTCTGCTGCTTGGTTGTCTTCTTCTTGGTCTTCTCTTCATGAAATAAAAATTACATTTTGAGACCTAACATCCTATACAAGATTTACTAAACTATCATACTAAGTGGGTTTCCTCTTTTACAATGTTCAAGTGAACCAAGAGTACTAATCACCTTTCTGAGACTAAGATAAGTCATCATGTTGCTGATCAAAACTTAAACAGATATTCTTTTCAAAATATCTAACTAGAAATCCTAACAAATTTCCTAACAGTATCTGTTGTTACGGACATACGTCCAATCCGTTAAGGCCGCCATAGAGCGTGTCCTAAAGCGCATCACGGCTTAACTAGCCAATTCAGTACTGGTCTGACCTCACATGGTCCGCCCAAAGTGAATCGACCAGTACGCTAAGGTCACTACGTCCTCACAGTTAGTCCGAGCTAGCTATGGACAGGACATACAAACCTGGTCACGCCAGTACAGAGATGCCAAACGGACCGGACGAGGAAACCTCGGACGCCACCATCAAGCTAAGCCCAACGGTGTATAACAGAACCACTGAGATACTTCCGTGAAACTCTAGGCTCGGACATCCAGAGTTACCCGAAGGAGGATCAATCAAGCAGACAGATCTATCCGCGGGACTTACACGGACCCAACAGGCGGAACAGTACTCTCAGGGGGAAAAGGACCAAACTACCCTCCCAGGCCCATTCACCGGTATTGGATTACTATTCACTAATGGGCCTTGGGCTAAAGGAAGCATTGGTTTCCAAATCTGAATCGTACACTTGGCATCGTCTTGTGAATCTCTTCACAAGTACTCAGTGACTATAAATAGAGCACAAAGCCACAGGCCACGGGGACAACACGCACGGATCAGGTGACAAACATTGAATCTTACCAATCCTCGGACACAATACAAATCACTACCCCCGTAATTACTACATCGGGAGCCTCCTACTCCCTTTCGAGTAAAGTCTCTAGCTGAATTGACTTTGGCAATCCGGATATCCCGTTCTAACCCCCCCCCCCCACTTAGTCCTTTCAGGTGTTCTGGCACGGAGGAGCTTTCCCTAGGACAACAAGTAGAAGGCTGGGTCAAGTTCGGGTGCTTGTAGTAATTTAGTTGGTTGGTGTTGAGGTTTTTCCCTCAACATTTTGGCACCGTCTGTGGGAACTATTTGATAAAAAGCATCAGATCCACCATTGAACCGATGGCAAGAACGAGACGAACAACAAGGGCTGGTGTTTCAGGAGTAGTAACTCCACCACCACGCCCACGGGGACGTCCGCCAACCAGGGGACGCAGGGATGTTGCGTCCAGAGAGAGATATCCAAGCAAGGGGCGTACAGCGAGTCCGTCCTCGGATGGAGGGATGGCACGAGCTTCTCCGGCAGAAGCTCAGGGCCGACCCTCAGGCCATCAATTCACCATGCCTGACGGACGCACAGTCTGCACTGATGATCTCGGGATGACCAACACGCAGTTCGACAGATTGCTAACGATCATTCAAGGGTGTCTGGGATCCAACAATGCTCCGCCACAGCAAGCCACTCCGCCAGTGGTTACCCCTACTCAGGCAGAGTCCACCAACAAGACCATAGTCAAAATCCTAGAGAAGCGGTTACGAACTTCCCAGGAAAACTGGGCGGATGATCTTGACGGCATGCTGTGGGCTCATTGCACCACTGCACGAACAGCGACAAAGGAAACTCCATTTGCCCTGGTATATGGCTCGGAGGCCATCATACCAGCCGAAATTGCCGTCGAGACTATCAGAATCCAAGAGTTTGAAGAGTCCGCCAATCGCGAGGCGCGCAATATTTGATCTGGACGTCTTGGAACAGAAAAGAACTGACGCATTGGCTAATATCCATAGATATCAAGCAACGACTGCTCGAGCATACAACAGAAATGTCCGAGCAAATAACCTGCAGGTCGGGGACCTAGCACTTCGCCGAGCAAACATTCTCTCAAACGTGGGCAAACTCAAACCCAACTAGGAAGGACCTTACAAGATTATCGGAGCAAGAGCAAATGGGAGTTATGAACTGGAGGATGAACACGGGCACCCACTCAAGCGCACGTGGAATGCAAGAAATCTCCAAAAGTTTTACGCTTAACGATGGCTGCTTAAATCTCCGACAGATTGGCTAGCCATCTCGGGTTCCATCTACCTACTTCGTAATACTCTGTCAGTTATATTTTTTGTCATTTTGAACCCCAATTATCAAATACACGGAACTCCGACAGTTCTGTTCTCTGCTCCTTTGGTCATCGGCCTTAGAGCCCACCAAGTTGTAATTGAATTTCCGGCAAATCAATACAACTCCTATCTTTCGACTCATGACTTCTCGATATTTGTATACGGAATCTAACGACTAGACAAAAAAAAAAGAATTTTCATTCTTACAAAGGACGAAAGGTACATCATTCTGTCCATGCAACTTACAGTCCCGGATCAATATCCGGACTAAAGGACGCAGTGTGAAAAGAAAAATAGAAAGAGAATATCTCTGGAGATACGTCATCTCCCTGCACGCACCCTTCCTCCGACAGGACGGACTACGGCGCTGCTGCCGCAGACTCCATGGACTTCCATCTACCTGCAAATAGGAACATGGTCAAACATGGCAAAGTCCATCAGGATACCATCAAAGTGTGGCACTGCCGAATTACTGGTCCGTGGAAGCCTCGGAGCACGTAGTGAAAGATTTCTGCCTAACCAGCTTTAGAGACTCAAACTCTCTTGGAATTAGGAAACCAGTTCCGATCTAAGAGAGATTTGTGCCACTAAAGTAGGGTTGGAAGAAAACAAGAGAGCCCCGGCTCTGATGACTCACAAGCCCTAATCAGGCAGACGAGAAGAAGTGAGTTTGGATCAAGTCATCTAGGTTTGGCAAGAGGGTCGTGCCTTTTATAGGACACTCCAACCAATCCGCATCCGCCACGCACACAGCCTGGTGTCAGGTTTGACCCAACTGATTCCGTACGACACGGATGGATCACGTTTTCGGTTAACCACATTCAAGCGGGCCAAATGATAACCTGGCATTTCGAATTTACTCAACCACCCTAAGACAATTATAGGCGCGGGAAGGAGTAGACATCTTATCGGATGCAAAAGTTCGAATCTGATATATATATATATATATATAAGCAAAATTGTTCGAACGTCTACATAAAGATGATACGATCCGACAAAAGCAAAAGAGAAAATACATACAACTACGGGGCATACCCCGCCTTGACCCTTCACCATTGCCCGGAGGTCGAGCCCTGGGATTCAGCGTCATCACCTTGAGCTTGTTGAGCTTGCTGCTGCGCACGGATCCTCATACGGATCAACCTCAGCGTTCGCTCTCTCTCCTCTTCAGCCAATCTTCTGGCTATTCCTGGGCATTGAGGGGGTGCGCCTTCAAAATCCAGGTCAATCGGGTCACCCACGGTTCCTATGCCCGGATAATTTGGCGGGTGCATGCTTCCACAAGCACAGTTTACCCAATGCCGACAGTCATCATACTTGGGGTTGTCCGGCCTTCCAAGATCGACGTTCCCCAAGTCAGGCAGCACTGCGCTCATATCCAGGTGAGCTCGCCTAGCTCGGCTTGCAGCTTCCCGAGCAATGTTTGACATCCTGCAGAAGTCCGACTTTCTTGGAAAATAAACTTCCGAACAAGGGAATGCTGAAGAGCAGGAAAGTACAACTGTGAAAAAGGGAGAATCACCACACCCCTATTTATAGAGGCAACGAGTCTTTCAGATCTCGCCATCTGTCGATCATCCGACGGCTAGGGAGATGAAAAGACGTAGACATAATGGCTACTTCGCCGCTTCACCTTCCTCCTTCTAGAAGAAGTACGCATCCCGAAGAGCGAATGATCCAAAGATCGGAACGATGTTGATTTGATTACTGAATATCATGTACCATCTACAGCGGTCCGAACACTTAAAAGATGTCATTTGCGAGGTAACTCAACATGTGAACAACAAAAAAAAATGCGGAAGCAAGTAAGCAATCATTCAGAAGCATGGAAGGATCTACTCCTCGGAATAATCAAGAATTCAACAAGGGTACATAACAATGTGTTCAGAGTTAAACAAGTTTCCAAAAGTTACAGAATCTTCACGGGGCATACCCCGGACTTTTCACTCAGGGCCGGTTCCGCTTGGACCAGCTCCTTCAGCATCGGGCTGATTGACAGGACGATCGCCGGAGGTGGCTTCCGCCGCAAGGACCTCAGCGTGATCAAACAAGATAAAATCAGGAGGGAGGCCAAGAACGCGAGCAGGCAGGGCAAACCACTTCTGCAGAAAGGCCCGGTAGTCATCAAAAGGCACAAAACCTACCCTCAGCAGAGCGTCCGGGAACCACCTAGGGAGGAAAGGACCGTCGTTCCGGATCTCCAGATCGCCTTCCTCGGTGACCAGCTCCGCGAACTCGCACGCAGCCAGCTGCTCGTCCGAGACGATGTCAACTGGAACTTCCACGCCGTTCGCATCCGCAGAAGGGTTTAACCCCTCCGCCTTCCAATCAAAGTCTGGTGGAAGAAGCCCCTTGGACTGAAGCTGACCGATCGAGGACACGAACCCATCCAGGCGAGAGGCATCCGACTTGTCCACCGTCAGGAATTTGAAAGAGTCGGACCTCGAGTCACGGCAAGATATAGGCGAAGGATTGGAGGCCTCCGGCCAGGAATTCCTTGAAGTCCAGAAAGGCCCTCATCGCCTTATCAACGAACCTCTCTTGATGGTCGAGTTCCGACTTGATTTTTTCCCAGCTGGTCTTCAACTTGTGGACCGTCACCTCTTCCTCCTTCAGCCTCATTTCCAGCTGCTTCACTTTTTCCGCCTCGTCCGCGGATTTGGCCACCGCCTTGTGCAGGTCCTCTTCAATAGTAGCGCGGTCGCCGGCTTTCCACTGCATGGCCTTGACGAGGCATCCGAGCTGGGGAAAAGGTCTGCGAGGAAACAAGTTATACTTATATCATATTGAAGACAGACCAAATAAGCAACGGGAAGAAATTACTTACTCTCTGGTACAGC
Organism: Plantago major; assembly: GCA_026545765.1. Lineage (NCBI taxonomy): Eukaryota > Viridiplantae > Streptophyta > Magnoliopsida > Lamiales > Plantaginaceae > Plantago > Plantago major. Next base: position 90,076,224 of record CM048842.1, read on the forward strand.
GCATCCAGTTCTCCGACCCGCTCCACTTCAGGGAGTCCGCACGCCAGCTCATACTCCCTGTCCAGCGCAGCTTGGTCCACGGGAAGGGCGGCGGACAACTGCTGTCTCTTGGTGGCGGCTGGAGCCTCCGAGGTTGCTCCCCTTTTGCGCCCCGAGACAATGGCATCCCGCATAAACGTACCCCGTGGTGGGACTTGAGCACCGGAAGCTTGGGACCTTGTGACGGTAGTGCTCCGAGTAGCAGGGGCTTTGCCCTTGTCAGGCACTCCCAAGGTCTGCGAATCCTCACCCGCCTTGTTCCGCCTTTCTTCTTCAGCGGCGAACACGGCAGCATTCTTCGGATCCGGCATTGGCAAACCAGTGGAAGTATTTATTATTCTGGCCCTCTGACCAGCAGCAACCTCCAAGGCTTGTTGTTCCCTCTGGAGCTTCTTCTTCTCTCGGGGCGTAGACATGATATAATCGAACCAGAAAGCTGCACAATAAACCGAAAGTGTCAGATACAGCTATGTCAACAAAGCATTAGCAGAATCACGGAAACACCTAATCAAAACATATTTCGATGAAGAAAAGGCACACAGTCACGAGTAATCGAATCCTTACTGAAGTCCGTCTTCCCTCCCACCTCCACTGTGCCGGTCAGTCCGCACAAGTATGGAAGAGGATGGCAGATGAGCCCATGGAACGGATACAGTGGCGGGTTGTGCTTCTTTTGAATCGCGGCCACCCACGGAGCCACATTCTTCGGAAGGGGGTGCCAGTCCGGGATGCTCTCCCTTAGGAACTTTGTGGGCAGCTCCCATTGCTCTCGCTGATCTTCGGATGCTCCAGGCTTCAGAGCCATCCGTACGAAGATGAACTTATCCCAAAATTTCGATCCCAGTGACGAAATGGAGTCCGAGATAAAGTTGTAAGGTTTCCTATTCATGAAAGTATAAAAGAGTGGATTCCCCGGACTGAAGGAGACATGGAAGAGCTGCCGGAAGTTCTCGAAATTTACGGCTTGCCCCTTCTTCTTGCAAAAGACAACAAAACAGATGAGGTTACCCAGGGACTTTGGGATAACCTAACTTGGACCAATCCCGATATGTTTCAGGATGTGCTTCAGTTCCGTGGCAATGGGGATCTTCCACCCACATGCAAAGGCCACCTCGTGCACACACATATATCCGGCCGGCGGATTATAGAAGGCGTGTCCGGGCTCAGGGACCATAATCTCTACGGAGTCGGGGATCTCCCACTTCCGCCTCCACTCCGGAATGTCTTCCGCCTTCACTCTTGACGAACATGTGGGAAGGAGCCCGTCGGTATTGAGCTCTCCGAATTCATCCGCTATCTCCACAGCGGACGCCGGACGCGAAAATTTGATTCGGGCGGCTTTTGCGCAGCGTCCAGCGCCAGAAGGAAGATTGGATCGCGCGGGACTAGTAGGATGAGATGCGGTCCGACGAGCGCCGCGTCTCCGAGGACGAGCAACAGGAGACCCTTCTCCTTCCTCCTCCTCTTCATCGTCATCATCCTCTTCATCTTCTTCCTCGTCGTCATCGCCATATTCAGGTCTTCCAGAAGTGCTGGGATTGGACGGACCCGTTTCCGCCACGACACGATCCTCCTCTCCCACCTCAAACATCTCGACATCATCGGTCTCTCGGCCACTGTCGCCCTCTTACTCCATGAGCAGCTCATTAGGATCTCTGGACGGTCCGACACCTCCAATTGTCCGCGATTGAACTGAAGACCTAATACGAGCTTGGTCGTCCCGTTCAAATCCAAGATCGGCTTGGACATCAGTAGAATCACGGGCTCCATGCCCAGCATCAGAGTCTCGGGATGACCCTAAGTCCACGACCAAAACGTCTCCCACGGACATGGTCATACCCGTGGATTCGGCCTCGGGTTCCGCTGCGTCATTATAACTGGGCGCTTCAAATCGATTTTGACTATCGCTCTCGGACATCCTAGGGCAGAAGGAAACGAGTCAGAACCGATAATGATGCTTGTCCGAGAGTTCGTTTACGTATCTTCTTAAGTGAAAACAACCTACCACATCTATTGCACGTATGGCACACCGAAGGGTGCCATCGGCACCAACCTTGGCACACTAATATGTGCCATCGGCACTAACAACAATATCACCAGGCACAGTATCAAAGCTCAGATTACAGAGGCTCGTGTGCCTTCCGGCGCCAACGACACTACCAGATAAAGCATGCATATTTGAATTTATGGCTACAGAATAGTGAGCACGCAGTAATACGACATCAAGTTATCTCGACTGAGCATGAAGCTAACGACCTAACACTCGCAACTTCAGCAAAAAACAAGACTCGACAACATAATGTTCCGGCAAAACAGAGTAAACATCCAGAAAGAAAGCATCTTGCGGAAAAGGAGAAAAATTCGAGCACAACAACAGTGTACTTACATGATAGACAGTTGACTGTGGAGGTTGGTTTGAACGACTAAGCCTCGATGGTCTTCCAAAGGAACAGATTCGATGCAGAAAATTCCGAAATTGCGAAAGTTTTGTTTGCTTGGATTCACCTTCAATTGCTCGGATTTCTATATGATTGCACTGAGTCTCGATTTCGCTAAAAGTGCGAAAGTGACCGATCAGCTCACTATTTATAAGGACAAAGGGGAGAAAGCCAAGAGTCACTTCACCAGGATTTGAACCCCAACCGTCAGATCTTTCTGATCCAATGGTTGCAACGTTCCACGAATGGGTGCTGTCAGTACGGCGCATCTAATGCGCGAACAGGCGCGTCGCATCAGTGGGCCTTCAACCCCAACCGTTGAGGACGTTCCGATCCAACGGTCGTATCGCTTCGTTCGGGAGCTTGACCCCATAACAGACGACCCTTCGGATCTCTTTGACCTAGGGGTCAATGACCAAGGAGGGCCACACTACATCCTAACCGTACTCGGAACTATATATCTCGGTTACAAATACCTTTTCCATCTCTAGTCCGAGCACTTCCACTAACTCGGACTGCAGAAAGAAAAGGGGGGGGGGGGTAAGAGATATATTGAATCCTGGAACACGGATGGCGGATCTCAACAGAGGGGATTTTTTTCCTTTCTCCAGTTAACGAGTCGGACACGTTCCACAACACACTTGTTCTTTTCATAGTTACCAACTATCTTCTACTAAGAAACTTGGAAACTAGGGGGACATATGTTGTTACGGACATACGTCCAATCCGTTAAGGGCGCTATAGAGCGTGTCCTAAAGTGCATCACGGCTTAACTAGCCAATTCAGTACTGGTCTGACCTCACATCGTCCGCCCAAAGTGAATCGACCAGTACGCTAAGGTCACTACGTCCTCACAGTTAGTCCGAGCTAGCTATGGACAGGACTTACAAACCTGGCCACGCCAGTACAGAGATGCCAAACGGACCGGACGAGGAAACCTCGGATGCCACCATCAAGCTAAGCCCAACGGTGTATAACAGAACCACTGAGATACTTCCGTGAAACTCTAGGCTCGGACATCCAGAGTTACCCGAAGGAGGATCAATCAAGCAGACAGATCTATCCGCGGGACTTACACGGACCCAACAAAGTGAACAAGACTTCGTGGGAAAAGGACCAAACTACCCTCCCAGGCCCATTCACCGGTATTGGATTACTGTTCACTAATGGGCCTTGGGCTAAAGGAAGCATTGGTGTCCAAATCTGAATCGTACACTTGGCATCGTCTTGTGAATCTCTTCACAAGTACTCAGTGACTATGAATAGAGCACAAAGCCACAGGCCACGGGGACAACACGCACGGATCAGGTGACAAACATTGAATCTTACCAATCCTCGGACACAATACAAATCACTACCCCCGTAATTACTACATCGGGAGCCTCCTACTCCCTTTCGAGTAAAGTCTCTAGCCGGATTGACTTTGGCAATCCGGATATCCCGTTCTAACCCCCCCCCCCACTTAGTCCTTTCAGGTGTTTAGGCACGGAGGAGCTTTCCCTAGGACAACAAGTAGAAGGCTGGGTCAAGTTCGGGTGCCTGTAGTAATTTAGTTGGTTGGTGTTGAGGTTTTTCCCCTCAACAGTATCATAGGGTGCAATGCAGAGAACATGGAGCATATGACAGAGAGCATGGTATAGGCATAATAACAAGTCTCCACTGGTTACATGTATACTACTTTTCATTGTATCATGGGGTGCAATGCAGAGAACATGGAGCATATGACAATGAGCATGGGATATGCATCATAACAAGTCTCCACTAGCTACATGTATACTACTTTTCATGGTGTCATGGGGTGGAATGTAGAGAAATCATAATAAGGTACAAAACAACTACAACATGTAATCATGTGAGAAAATCACGTAAGCAAGCTACAAAACATTATAGAACATGACCTGTATTTTGTATTTGTACAGGTACATCAGCATCTTCAGTTGTTGAATTTCCTATAGGTGAACCCGACATCTACAATCAACTAGTCAAAATCTCAACGGAAGTATACGATCGATCAACTATCTACCATGACTTCTTCGATCAAATCACAAAAAAAACTCACATAATAACGGAAATATACGATCAATCAACTATCTACCTTTTTTCGAACTTTTTATGCTGATTTCTGAAGGAATAGCAGCATGATCGACAATGGCGAGATGACAAATGATTTTTCACAGTTGATTTCCCAATGATTTTGATAGTTTTTCACGAGCTGAGAGACAATCGACAATGGCGATGAAAGTAGAGAGAGAAAGCGGCAAAATTAATGAGGACGAGCTGGGGTTTTTGATCTGGTGTTTTGGGTTTTTATATCGACCAGACATTATAGTCCGACCCGCGTTACTATAGTCCGACCCACCTTTTGGCCCTTGGGTTGAGGTGTTTTTGCAACTAGTTTATAATTGGTTAATATGTAATATATGTTACACACTATGTTGCAAATCATACTTTTATTATCATATTGCTCATGAATGTAGAGGGGACATAAAACTGGCCATGACTCGATATGGGTGAGAAGAGGTAGAATCCGACGTCAGGAAGAGATTGCACCTGACTTTTGTTTGAAGTTATATCAAAACATAATTATATATATAATTAACTATTACCCAAATCGAAAGGTAAACTTCGACTCACAAATGAGTCGTTTGTATAGGACAATTCGACATGGAAAACTTCGAATCAATTCTCAACACAATCCATGTTTCTTCTTATATATTCAAGTATCCAATAAAATAACCAGGAGTTAATGACGTAGCATATATATTATATTGTCTCCAACCAACTTACTTATGATTAATAGAAAAAACCAGAATGATTTAGTTCAAATTAGTTTCTAATAAATAACATACTAACATATAATTGAATTTGGAAAAAAGAATTAGGAACTCATACTACGTAAGAGTGGTGGTCCACTTACATCAAATTTCCTCTTAACCGATGTGTGATACGGGGTATTAAATTTTATCTCTTAATTGGTTGATCACTTGGGTAGTACATGTCTCTCTAGTATGATACTGTTTGTGCTAGACATGAGCCCTCACGAATATGTTGTTGGAATCATCCAAAGGTCCCCATACTATGTAAGAGTGGTGATGTACTTATATACTATTAATTAAACATGCCCTTATTCTATGTGATGTGAGGTATTACATTTACCCCTCAAATTGCTTGATATTCTCGTCGAGACTCTATATGTGGGGAGCAGTTGATGAGACAATATTCTAACGTCTCATTTGGTCTTTTTTAGCGGTCTTTTGTTAATCTTTGACCTTAGTTTTATAGTGTTTTTGTACGTTTTTATGCTTTGGTACCTTGTTTATGTTTTGTAGGATTTTTTGTGTTAATTGGTCTCGAAGGTGAAAATCGGAGTAAAGACATTGGTTATAGATCTCTGAATGAAGAGTAATTGGGCGAAGACGGAAGTGGATTCGGAGTTTGGACGAAGAATTGAGAGGCGTTTTAGCGTGACTTGCAAAAGTGATAATTTACGGAGCAGTCTAGTCATTTTGGACATAACTCTCTAATATGAAGTCTGATGTACCTGATCTAGGTGGTCATGGAAAGATGATTCAAAGGGCTACAACTTTCGTTCCAAAATCGTAGCCAAATGCCTCCTGTAAAAAAAGATATGGACATTATAATCTGGCTGGCAGAAAACATCCGCGCCGCCGCGAGAACTTACGAGAGCAGATTTCTGGACGGTCTCCTGGTCGAATTCTGCTAGGATTCTCTTCGTTTTTTCTCATTTAAAGAGATTTATTTCACCATAACTTCAGATATAACTCCTTTAACCCTAGATTCACATAGAAAAAAGCTCAGGAACTAGGTTTTAACATTGAGACATCTGTGGAGCTTGGTTATTCATTGATTTTATTCATCAGGATTATTGGTATTGATTTCTCTATTGCTTTCTTCTTTACAATTCGTTCTTTATTCTCATCGATTGAATTGTATGTTATTGCATTCGAGTTTATCATCTATGTTTCACATGATTATTGCCATGAATCTTTGCATGCAATTATCAAGTATAAGTAGCTAAACACCTTTGAATACAGTAGTATGTGAAGATTATGCATATTCGTTCTAGTGTTTATCAAAGCACTCATATAGGTTAGTCTCGTATAAAATCTTCGTAAAAACGTTCAATTCGATAAGTCCGTATTAAATTCTCTAAATTGTTCATGTTTAAGGATCGTGAATTGACGACTCACGATTTCTCCAGTATAATATTTTCTAAGAACAATTGGTTGAATCGAGTTGATTGATTTTATGTACAACAACCGTGTGACAAATATGAGTGTTATCCCTAGTTCGAATTAGCATAATTGGATCTTGCTACTGTATTCATCTTTCTCTCATTGTTGATCGTAATCTTAGCTTTAGTCAATCTAGTTAGAAGTATACAAAACCATCAATCAATCTGTTACTTACAAACAAACTGTTTACTCTCATTCGTTGTGGTAGCCTGATTAATTCCCTAGAGAACGATACCGAATTAAGCATAGTCTACAACTACAGCTTATTCTCTTAAGTTATTTAGAGTATAATTTGAGCTTATCAAATTTGGCGCCGCGGCCGGGGAATCAATTCCTACTGTAGCGTTTTGAGTGTGATTTTTTGTTTGTTTATAGTTTTTATTTGTTTAGCTAGTTTTTTGTTTGTTTTTTGTCGGAACTACTCGTGGTTTCCTGTCTTTGTGTGTGCAGGAACTTATGTCAACCGAGAAGCCATACAAATCCCCAATCGTAAAATCAAAAACCTATGGAGAATGGCTTATCGAGCGAGCACCGCTCCGGCAAACAGAGAGGGAAGTGCTTCGCAGCTTTCGACAATTTTGTGGAGAAAGATTTGATGAAGCATGGTTTCGGTTTCTAGAGCTACAAGAAGAGGGCATATATGCTGGATTGGAGGATAAGGAATGGATAGGATGTTTCTATTGGGGATTAACCGAGAGTAGTAGAATGATGTTAGATGAAGCTGCAAGACAACCCATAGATGAGTTCGAACTTGGACAATTCTTTGAGTTTATCAATGCGCAGGTTTCTATTTATAAAGAGAAGATGTTGTGGCATGAGAACATCGAGCGTGAGAAGACAAACCGCCTTGCTGAGCTAACTTTCGAATCTGCCCCCACAGAACAAGATGAAATAGATTCTACTCCATTACCTGCTTGTGATTCGCACGTATTGGTTCCATCACATACATTGGATTGCCCAGGGAGTTTCGACCCAATTTCTCATTTTTATTTTCCCTCTATTTCCCATAGTTATTTTTTAGTTTTTAAATTTTCTGATTTGTTTAATTTTAGTTTGCAGGTGAAAATGCAAGTTGCACTTGATTAGTTAATCTTATCTTTCATGATTCAGTTCAATGTTTGTGTTTGTTGTTGTTGTTTGTGAACTGCAGGATTTCAATGTTGTGCAACATTGCGAAATAGTGCCGATACAATGTTGGAACAACATTACGGACAACAGCAGACAACATAGAAACAAGCAGGCCAATTGGATTGATGACTTAGACTAGAAGCAATCAATTCGAATTTCTGAAGGAATAAGGAAAGAGTTTGAGTTGCTTTGGACATAAGGAATGCAATCTAAAGAGAGAATCTTTCAAGAATATTGTTGAAGAAAGCAAGAAGGAAATATATTGTTGAAGACACTAATATGGGAATTTCCTTCTAGCTGATTATTGAAGAAAACAAGAACATGGAAAATTGCCTTTGCTGAGATCCTATTGCCTTTCGACTTGGATGGGACTGTCGATATCTCAAGTATATATACAAGGATTCAGCCGAGCAATCATCGAGCCTTTCTTGATGATCAATCGAGATTTTATTAAAAGAGTTTAGGCTTCTTGTTTTCTGCTAGCTTTAGAGTTTGTCTAAGAGTATTCATTGTTGGAATAACTCTTTCAAACATCGACCTAGAATAGCTTTTACTGTTGGTTCTTCTAGGGCTAGTTTTAGTTGTTTAATCAATCATTTGTGATTGTATTAAACCTAGTTGATTAGATCTACTTTTCCTGTCAGTAGATATTTTGCCTAAGGCGCTGCCAGTATATTTTTCTATATATTGGCTTGGTAATAGAAGTTTCATTCTTATTCATCCGCTGCCATCTGTGTGTTGTGTTGAAGACAATGTTGAACAACATTGTTGGCAACATTGTCTATTAATCTTGTTTCAAAGTACCAATCCGGGATCTTAAGTTCTAACAGCAGGGAATCATGGAATTATTAGAGAACTTGAGGAGAGGAGCTAAGGATGGCTCACAAAATGTTGAGGATACCGGAAAGGATGCAAGGGATTCGTTCCCATTAGATAATGGATAGCAGCATTCCCAAAAATGTCGAGCCAACGACTATAATAAAAGGCGCTTCCCGGGAGCAACCCGGTGGTAAGTTTTTCTTTATTATCAGTTTGTTATTTTTTCTTTTCTATTCCTTCGCTTGCTTAAACTTGAAACTCGAGGACGAGCTAAGTTTAGGTTTGGGGAGGGATTTCATGTGTTTTTTGTTCGTTTTTATCGTTTTCATAGTGGTGGTCGGTGAGCCACGTAGGATTGCACATATTTTTTGCGGCCTGTGTGCCTTATTTGTCTACGTGGGGTGGTATGTTAGCCACATTTATGTGTTTGTTTTGTTTTCAGTTTATGTCTGTACGTGTTTGTGGGAGCGGAACCTTTGTACTCACACGAGGAAACTCGTGAAATTCTAGCCAAGGCATGGAATTTCGATCTCGCGAGGTGAGATCGCATTAGAGTCAGAGAGAAAAAAATTCAAAATTTCGCCCTCGCCGCGGTGAGCGTTTTGCTTCGTCGCGGCGAGATAAGTCGAGAGGACGGGATTTAGTTTCATAAAATCTCACCGCGGCGAGACCCTTCCCCATAATTTTTTTATTCGTGTCGTAAAAACTCGTCGCGGCGAGACTTTTCGCCCACCGCATCAAAGCCTAGTTTTTTTTGTAAATAGAGTGTTTTTTGCCTACTTTCTGATTTTTGTGGTGAGTCTGAGTTGTTCTCCCAAGTCGAGCATCTATTGTGATTATTAAATTTGCTTGCTGCTTATGTTTTGCATGATATTTGACTGAAAATGGCATGGTGGATTTAAAATCCTATAAGTGTGTTTTTCTTGTAAATAACAAGTCTGTGTAGCTCTTTGGTCCAAAAAGCCGGTGAGAAACCTTTAGCCGATGAAAACATATTGTACCTGCACATGTGTGATTTATTCGGGAAGTGCAAACTCCCTTGTTTGCGCCTCATCACGCTCATATGTACTTTGTGTAAGTTAAGTATGACGAACGACATGCTCTTCATGATCTATTTTATCGAAGCCAATCCATTACAAAGAAATGGTTTGGGGAGAAGAATTCTGCTGTGCTGATATGTTTAATTTATACTTGTAATCTGTATTGCTTCCCCTGATTATTTGATATGTCTCGGAGTGTATCTGTGGTGCTCGTCATCACCGTAGTCGTGTTGGGCGTGTTTCAAATACTACCTATATACCGGCGTGGTCCCAAAAGGCCATATGACCGTGAGGATTGATGGCACGTATACCAAACTGACACGCACAAAAGTGCGGACTTCGGTAAAATAGACACTACCAAAAAAGTGAGACTAAAAGAGTCCATTGTGGCCAATTTATTAGCATATAATTCATAGTATGCAAGAATGTGGTGATATGGAAGTTGGTTTGTATGTTCTGGCAAGTTGCTATTTTCAAGGAAAAAGTCCCTTCTGACTTAACTGATTGAGTACATTGCGTGAGTTATTTGAGGCACTTTTGTGAAGAAAGTCACCTTCCTTTCTCTTGATATTTCTTGAGTGATTAACCCACTGGACACTTCCAGAGTGTGAGAGAGAGTTGCATAGGATCCTCTCGCGAGGAATTAGCGAGTTAGACTTAAGTGCTATTTACTTGAGAAACTTTCTTGTTTGATTTTCTGTGCACTATTCTGCCAAGGTTAGTTGAGTGCAAAACATTTGCATCTTGTGAATTTAATGTTTACAATGGTAGATTTAGGTTGTGTGTTTGCTCGAGGAGTGCAAAACATTTGCATCACTTGGGAGTTCAACTCTTTTATGTGCTTCTTGTTTGTTTTAGTTTTGAGTCTAGTTTATTTAGGTTGTGTGTTTGCTCGAGGACGAACAAAGGTTCGGTTTGGTGATTTTGATGAGACAATATTCTAACGTCTCATTTGGTCCTTTTTAGCGGTCTTTTGTTAGTCTTTGACCTTAGTTTTATAGTGTTTTTGTACGTTTTTATGCTTTGGTACTTTGTTTGTGTTTTGTAGGATTTTTTGTGTTATTTGGCCCGAAGGCGAAAATCGGAGTAAGTACATTGATTATAGATCTCTGAATGAAGAGTAATTGGACGAAGACGGAAGTGGATTCGGAGTTCGTACGAAGAATTGAGAGGCGTTTTAGCGTGACTTGCAAAAGTGATGATTTACGGAGCAGTCTAGCCATTTTGGACATAACTCTCTCATATGAAGTCCGATTTACCTGATCTCGGTGGCCATGGAAAGATAATTCAAAGGGATACAACTTTTGTTCGAGAATCGTAGCCAAATTACTCCCGTAGAAAAAGATATGGACGTCGTAATCTGACTGGCAGAAAACATCCGTGCAGCGGCGAGGATTTTTGTTCGCCGCCGTGATAACTTACGAGAGCAGATTTCTGGACGGTCTCCTGGTCGAATTCTAGTAGGATTCTCTTCGTTTTTTCTCCTTTAAATAGATTTCTTTCACCATAACTTCAGATATAAATCCTTTAACCCTAGATTTACATAGAAAAAAAGCTCAGGAACTAGGTTTTAACATTGAGACAGGCTTCGTTATTCATTGATTTTATTCATCAGGATTATTGGTATTGATTTCTCTATTGCTTTCTTCTTTACAATTCGTTCTTTATTCTCATCGATTGAATTGTATGTTATTGCATGCGAGTTTATCATCTATGTTTCACATGATCATTGCCATGAATATTTGCATGCAATTATCAAGTATGAGTAGCTAAACACCTTTGAATACAGTAGTATGTGAAGATTATGCATATTCGTTCTAAGGTTTATCCAAGCACTCATATATGTTAGTCTCGTATAAAATCTTCGTAATAACCTTCAATTCGATAAGTCCGTATTAAATTCTATAAATTGTTCATGTTTAAGGATCGTGAATTGACGACTCACGATTTCTCCAGTATAATATTTTCTAAGAACAATTGGTTGAATCGAATTGATTGATTTTCAGTACAACAACCGTGTGACAAATATGAGTGTTATCCCTAGTTCGAATTAGCATAATTGGATCTTGCTACTGTATTCATCTTTCTCTCATTGTTGATCATAATCTTAGCTTTAGTCAATCTAGTTAGAAGTATACAAAACCATCAATCAATCTGTTACTTATTACTCTCATTCGTTGTGGTAGCCCGATTAATTCCCTAGAGAACGATACCGAGTTAAGCATAGTCTACAACTACAGCTTATTCTCTTAAGTTATTTAGAGTATAATTTGAACTTATCAACAGTGTACCAGGACTGTAGGACAAACCACTTACACCCTTTCCGAGTTTAGGTTTGGTACCATCTCTCTCTGTTACTATTTGTAACATCTCGTCTCCTTTGGACCAACACAACTAGTCATTGACTATCTTCCGGGTGATATGTTGACCCCAAACTTACCCATGTCCTTTCTTTCTCACTATGTACTCACTCATGTGCATATCATGAAAATTTTCAGTGGATCATCCATCCTGAGATTTCTCAAAAGAAAAAGACACCTTGTTGAGAATAGTATAGTACAGTTATCCAACCCATTAAGTTTGTTTCTTTATATTGATCTCTTTCAAGTGAAACCCTCATAAATTTGTTTATGGAAATCACAATGTGAGAGTATCTCATCCACTTATATATATCATCTATCATATATGTTGTTAGTCGATTTGGGATGTGGTATAATGCAATCCCCATCAAATTATTTCAAAATAATGTCAAATTTTAATTTTCTCTCCTTTTTTTGTCTTTTTAGTTTAAAATATATATACTCTATGTTGTCCACTTTTGTCATTTTGGACGTCCCGATAGAGTTGACCACTTTATTTTCTTTACCATTTTAGGAACAATTATATAATTTTATATCATCCACTACTCCTAAAAAATTCAAAAAGTAACTTAAACAATCAAACCAATTACTAATAAAGTTATAAAGTAAACCTCACACAAAACCTCTAATACCCGACCATATTTTTGTTTTAATTTGCTTCAAATTGCGGTATTTATCATTTTCATCCAAACCAAAATAAGAATACGACAACAACAACAAGTGAAAACATGTACCGCCTGTTTGGCATATCACTCAAATGGACTATTCATGCGTTAAAATATTTCAGTGTATTTGTTTTGTATCTACTTCAGTAAAAAATTTAATTCAATTTTTTCTCCACTAAACAATTATCATTCTCTTTCTACCCCACTCTTATTTCCTCTTTACTTTTTCAATCAAAGTGACAATTTTAAACCAATCATACAACATTTAAACCAATCAAATAACCTTAAAAAATATCAAACACATCACTTCTTTCTAGCACACATCATTATTCTTACACACAATGTATAACAACCCTATGAAACACTATAGATTTTAACTCTATATTCCAAACACCATTTTTTATAACTCACATTTAACTCAGTTACTATTCATCAATTAAAATTTTTCCTTAATTCATTTTTCTAACTCTATACCAAACAGTTAGGTACTCTCCCCTTCTTAGAGTAGTTGTCGAGTTTTGACTTTTTTGTAATCAACAAAATTCAAATTTCACTACGAATTAATTTCAAGTTTTAATGATATAATTTTCAATTAAATTATATAATGATAATTTACATCCAAAATTTTAATTAAGACACGGGGAGTATATAATTTTCCATGATACAATCTCGTAAACTTCCTAACAACGACTCAGTCTTACAAGAAATGTTAGACACTTCATTTATATCTGTCCCAATTGTGACATATTATTATCTGCAACAATTTTATAACCCATGTAGACCTATTCCCATTATTATTTATACTGCACCCTAATCTCTGTTTTAAAATTAAATGTATCATTTGTTACCAGAAGCCCTCCTGAAGGTGAGCTTTGTACCCTTCAACGAGTACCGAGCTTTTCTGCAAAAGTGGTTTGCCCTGCCTGGTCGCGTTCTTGACCACCCGGCCGATTTTAACTTGTTCGAGCATGTCGAGGCCCTTGCGGCGGAAGCCACCTCCGAAGATCCTGATGCCAATCAGCCTGAAGAAGTCGGGCCAAGCCAGACCGGGCCTGAATGAGAAGTCCGGGGTATGCCCCGTTAGAATGCTGTATCTGTTGGACGTTTATTTAATTCGGAACTTGTTATGTACTCCTGTGAAATTTTGAATTATTCCGATGAGTGAATCCTCATGTTTCCAAATGCTTGCTTACTGACGTCGTTATTTCCGTACGGTGCGTTGTTGATATGCTGAGTCACTTTGTAAATGACATCTCTTAAGAGCTCGGATCGATATAGCTTGTATACGTCATAATGTCAAAATACTCATCTATCTGATCTTCGAAGCGTGCGCGATTCTTCTAGAAGGAGGAATTTGAAACAGTAAAATTGTCATAATGACCACGTCTTTTCACCTTCCAAGTCGTCGGATGATCGACAGATGGCGAAATCTGAATGACCCATTGCGACTATAAATAGGGGTGTGGTAATTCTCCTTTTTTTCACTGCTGTACTCTCTCTTGGTTTTTCTTGTGTTCTCGTCACTTCAATCTTCCGCAGAAGTTAGTGTTCGTAATGTGACCTGCCGGCGATGTGAATATAGTCATTGGGTGAATTGCGCCTGCGGTAACATGCATCCGCCCATTTATCCGGGTAGGGGAACTTGGCGTGATCCGATCGTCCTGGATTTCGAAGGCGATCCCCCCTAGTGCCGAGGAATAGCCAGGAGACTGGCCGAAGAGGAGCGTGAACGGACGCTGAGGTTGATCCGCAGGAGGATTCGGATGCAGCAGCAAGCTTGACAGGTGCGAGGTGGTGGCTCTGAATCCCAAGGTTCAACTTCTGGGCAATGGTGATGTTCAAGGCGGGGTATGCCCCGTAGTAGCAAGTACTTTTTTCCTTGGCTTTTATCGGACTGTATCCTCTATACGTAGAGGTTCGAATAATTTTGCTCATATATAAAATTCAAACTATTTCATCCGATAGGATCTTTACTCTTTCCCGCGCTTGCACTTGTCGTAGGGTGGTTTGAACAAATTCAAAGCTAGGGGTTAACATTTGGCTCGTTTGGATGCGGTCAAACACTAGCTTGTCCCGTCCTTGTCGTACGGGAGCGGTTGGGTCAAATCTGACATTAAGTCGCTTACGTGGCGGACGTAGATCGGTTGGAGTGTCCTATAAAAAGGCACGACCCCAGTCCCAACTCCCAAATCCAAGTGAATTGATCTCAGATTCATTTCCTCTTGTCTACATGATTAGGGCTCGTGAATTATCAAAGCCGGGGCTCTTCTCTTTTCTTCCGATCCAACTTTAGTGGTTCAAATCTCTCTCAAATTGGGAATGGTTTCCTAATTCCAAGAGAGTTTGAGTCTCTAAAGCAGGTTAGGCAGAAATCTTTTCGCTGTTTGCCCCGAGGCTTCCACGGACCAGGAATTTGGCGATGCCATGCTTTAGTGGCGTCCTGACGGAGTTCGCCATGTTTTAATCATGTTCCTTTGTGCAGGTAGGAGGAAGGCCATGTGTCCGTGGAACCCATGACAGTAGCGTCGAAGTCTGTCTCGTCGAAGGAAGGATTCGTACTGGAAGATGACGTATCTCCAGAGTTATTCCTTGTATTTTTCTTTTTGTAATGCGTCCTTAAGTCCGGATATCGATCTGCGACTGTAAGTTGCATGGACAGGATGATATACAATCTGTCCTTGTAAGAATGAAAATTCTCTGTTTTCTGTCTTGTCAATAAATTTCACATACAAATATCTAGAAGTCATGAGTCGAAAGAAAGTTGTATTGATTTGTCGGAAATTCAATTACAACTTGTGGGCTCTGGGGCCAATGACAAAAGTATCGAACAGAACTGGCGGAGTTCCGTGTATTTGATAGTTCGAGTTCAAAATGACAAAAAACATAACTGACGGAGTTGTACGGAGTAGATAGTTGGGATCCAAGATGACTAGTCGATCTGTCAGAGATTCGAGTAGCCATCGTTATGCGTAAAACTTCTGGAGATTTCTAGCATTCCATGTACGCTTGAGTGAATGCCCGTGCTCATCTTCCAATTCATAGCTCCCATTCGCTCTTGCTCCGACAATCTTGTAGGGTCCTTCCCAGTTGGGCTTGAGTTTGCCAACGTGTGCCAGAATGTCCGCACGGTGAAGTACTAGGTCTCCGACCTGCAGGTTGTTCGCTCGGACGTTCCTGTTGTAAGCCCGAGCAGCCGTTGCTTGATATCTATGGATATTAGCTAAGGCATCAGTTCTTTTTTGTTCTAGGATGTCCAGATCAAATATTCGTGCCTCACAGTTGGCGGACTCTTCAAACTCTTGGACTCTTCGATTTTGAAGGACTCCAGCCATTCCCTGAGTCTGTGGCCTGAAAATTGGGCGTCGTTATCCAAGACAAGGACCCTAGGCAAGCCGAAACGGCAGATGATGTTCTTCCAGATAAAGATCCGCACTCTACTCTCTGTGATGGTCGCGACGGCTTCCGCTTCCACCCATTTAGTGAAGTATTCTATGGCGACGATCATGAACTTTCTCTGCTGGTTACCCCTTGGAAATGGTCCGACGATGTCGATTCCCCATTGGTCGGAAGGACACGCTATGATTGACGGAATCATAGGTCTTGTCGGACGATGAGGAACGTTCGCATAGTATTGGCCATCGGGGCACTTCCGAGCATGGTTAGCAGAGTCTTTGTCGATGCTAGGCCAATAATATCCTTGTCGTATGATTTTTTGGGCAAGAGTTCTTCCGCCAGAATGACTGCCGCAGCTTCCGTTGTGTATCTGTTCCAACACAGTTTTAGCCTCTTGCGGGCCTAAGCATCTTAAGTGAGTTCTGGCAAAAGACCTCTTGTACAAGTCTCCTCCGAGGATAAAGTATCTATTGGCTCGACACTTCACTCTTCTTGATTCTGTCGGATCTATTGGAAGAGATCCGTCCTAGAGATAGTTCCAGATGTCAGTCATCCAATTTCTTTCCGTGCTTGTTATCATGACAGTTGGTTCTGGACTCATGACGGATGAGTGAGTTACAGTGAGCAGGATAACTCTTCTTGTGTCCAGGGCCGCTGTCGCGGAAGCGTATTTTGCTAAGGCATCTGCTCTTTCATTATAGACTATGTCAAACTTTTCCAGGGCGAACTCGTCAAAGAGGCTGGTTTCCTGCTTGAGTAACTCAAGATACTTGATCATAGAAGGACCCTTGGTGGCAAAGGTTCCTGAAAGCTGAGCGGCAACCAGCTGGGAGTCCGTGTAAGCTTTGAGCTTGCGGACTTGGAGTGACCTAGCCAAGCGCATCCTGACTAACAACGCTTCATACTCAGCCTCATTGTTGGTGACTTTGAATTCCAAGGAAATTGCATAGTCGAGTTCCGCGCCATCGGGGCTTTTAAGAAAAATTCTGATTCCTCCGACTCTTCCGGTGGAGGATCCATCTACTTCTATCACCCAAGTGT
This sequence comes from Plantago major, assembly GCA_026545765.1. Classification (NCBI taxonomy): domain Eukaryota; kingdom Viridiplantae; phylum Streptophyta; class Magnoliopsida; order Lamiales; family Plantaginaceae; genus Plantago; species Plantago major. The sequence continues at coordinate 90,093,403 of CM048842.1, forward strand.
CCGAAGGGTGCTTTTTAGCCTGGAAATTCTCTTTCAGCTCAGGGGCTTTCGATTGCTGTTCTTCCTTTCCTTGGATTTCGGATCCAGAATTGTTAATATCCGATCTATTCACAATATTGTCGAGGAGAAACATCTGGTTGGTCCGAGTTTCCTCTCATGATGCAAGTGAGGGCCGATTGATAAACTGAGCATCCTCAAAGTTTTCTACTTGTAACTTCGGCGGGATTGGCCTTTGCACAATGTTGTTGGTGATTAGACATTCTAACGCTTGTCTGTCAGGGACTTTCTCTGAGTCCGTCTCAGGATATTCCACCAGGAAATCGGCGAGAACTTGAGCTTTCTTGGCTGACGGAGCCTGGTAGCAAATGTCGTATTCGCTCAGCTCAATCGCCCACTTAGAAAGTCGTCCGGACTGATCGGGCTTCCCCAAGACCTGTTTCAAAGGTTCCGCAGTTAGCACCACAATTTTATGAGATTTGAAGTAAGGTTTTAACCGTCTGGCGGTGTAAACCAAAGCGTATGCAAGCTTCTCGATCTTCACGTATCTTGTCTCTGCCCCAGTAAGGGCTTTGCTAAGATAGTAGATCGGCAAATGTTCATTAGCCTGAATCCGTACTAGGACGGAACTCATTGCCTCTTCCGTAATTGCTAGGTAGAGGTAGAGTGGTTCTCCTTCGACGGGCTTGGAGAGAAGTGGAGGGGAATGGAGGTATTCTTTCAATTTTTCAAAAGCCTCAGAACATTCCGCGGTCCACACAAAGCTCTCTCCTTTCCGGAGGATTTTGAAGAACGGAAGATTCTTCTCGGCTGATCGAGAAATAAAACGACTTAAGGACATGAGACTTCCTATGAGCCGCTGTACCTCATTGAGGGTTTTCGGGTGCGGCAGATCTAGGATTGCCTTGATTTTCTCGGGATTGGCGCTTATACCCCTTTCCGTGACCATGTACCCGAGGAACTTTCCTCCCTTTACTCCGAAGGTGCATTTTTCCGGGTTCAATTTCATTTCGTACTTTCTCAAGATAGCGAAGCACTTGTTTAAATGGTCCACATGCTGTTCTTCTGTTTTACTTTTAACGAGCATGTCGTCCACATACACCTCCATCGTCTTTCCGATTTCATCCTTGAACATCTGGTTTACCAGACGCTGGTAGGTGGCTCCCGCGTTCTTCAGTCCGAAAGGCATCACCCTGAAGCAGTATACTCCTCCTGCCGCAAAGAAAGCTATTTTCTTAACGTCCTCATTGGCCATCCGGATTTGGTAGAAGCCCTGGTATGCGTCCATGAAGCTCAGCAGTGCCCATCCGGAGGTGGAGTCAACCAGTTGATCTATCCGCGGTAATGGATATGGATCCTTGGGGCAAAACTTGTTCAACCTTGTGAAGTCATTACACATCCTCCACTTGCCTGGTGATTTTTCAACCAGGACTACGTTGCAAACCCAGTCAGAATAGCGGACTTCCTCAATGTGTCCTGCTTTCAGGAGTCGATCAACTTCGGCGGATATGATGGCATCTTTGATCGGACCAAAGTCTTTCCTCTTCTGTCGGATGTATTTAACCGAAGGATCCATGTTCAGACGGTGAACTGTAATCCTTGGATCGATCCCCTTCAGGTCGTCAGTACTCCAGGTGAACACAACGCTGTTTTCTCGGAGGCAAGCGATGAGCTTCATCTCTACTTCCACATTCATTTCGGTTCCGATCCTTGTTTTCTTCTCAGGATCGCCAGCGACAATCTCGATTTCTTTAAGGGTCTCATGGGGCTCAATTCGTACCGTTCTAGGAAATTTTTCCTTCTGGCTTCCCACGCCGACCTATGAGTCTTCTTTTTTGGGTGGAAGAATAATGGGCAAGTCAGGAGTCATGGTGACTGCCAGCACGGGCGCAGACGCTCTTCTCGTGGACATGATGTAACATTCCCAAGCTTCTCTGACATTTTCGAGCTCTTGTCCGACTCCAAAGGCCATTGGGAACTTCATCCTGTTATGGAGAGTAGAGGAAATAGCCCGGAACTGATTGAGGCCTGGGCGTCCGAAGATGGCATTGTAGTCAAAAGTTTGTTCGACCACCACAAAGCGGACTTCTTGTGTCACCCTTGCCGGAAAGGTGCCGAGCGAGACATGTAACATGTCACTTCCGAGAGGTCGTACGGTTCCTCCTCCGAATCCTAATATGGAGGTGTGCACTCTGCCATATCGGACTCTACCCAATTCCATCTGATCCAGTGTCCTCTTAGAGATGATGTTCGAGGAACTTCCAGTGTCAACCATGAACTTATTCACTCGGTAAGTTGCAATGGTCAAAGAGACCACCAGCGGAACATCCGGGTTTTCGATGTCTTCTCCCCCTGCCATAGGAGGAGGAATTTCACTGTCATCAAAAGATATGGCGTTAGTGCCCGGGATTGCCAGATTAGCATATGCTCGGTCATTGTTCCGGAGATTTTGCGCGGTGCGCTCCCTTGCGTTCCGGCTATCTCCTCCCGTTGGTCCTCCCGCAATAGTGTTGATCACCCCGCTGTATGGGGCGTTTTCCATTTCGATGTCGTCAGTATATCGGTAAGAACGTTGGTTCGGACGGGGCGGATAGTCGGACGGGACGGGGCGGATAGTCGGTGGTGGTTTCGTCATCCTCTCCTCTCGCCTTTGCTCTGTTCTATCTTGTCGTGCAGGTTCGTCCTTATAGATATGTTCCTTCAATTTTCCATCCCTTATCAGGTGCTCCACTTCTGTCTTCAACTGGATGCAATCGTCCGTTTCGTGTCCGCGACACTTGTGAAATTTGCAATAGCCCCTTGCATTCTTGCTCTTACGGCCGTTGTGAAGGGGCTTCGCCATCGACGCCCAAATTTCTTCTCTCAATAGTTGCCAAGATGTCGGATCTTGGTCTATTGAGCCGGGTATAGTCCGCATATCGCCTTGGCGGACTTCTCTCCCTGTGAAAACCTCTATCTCTTTGATCCTTTCTCGAATCAAACTTTACCGGGCGTTGGTCTTGCTTCACCGGATCCTTTGCCTTCTTGGAGCTGGCTCTCACTGGAACATTCCTCCTGTATTCTTCTCCATACATTACTTCTTCACAGATGTGTTCCAAATGCTTCTCACTTCTTACCTCTTAGCTTGAGAGTTTTCTTCGGAGTTCCGAGTTGAGAGTATTAGCATACAGGTGTCGGACCCGTTCTTTAATACTGTGTGGCTCAACCCGAAGAACCTCCGTGTGAAATCGATCCGAGAAAGTCCTGAGATCCTCGTGCTCTCCCTGGATAACGCCTGCCAGATGTTCCACAGTACGTTTTCTCCTTTTTGACTTCCCGAATCGTGCCAAAAACTTGGAAGACAGATCCGCGTATGACTGTATAGATTTATTTAGCAAAGAGGTATACCAATACATGGCAGTCCCGAAGAGAGTGGACGAGAAGGTGAGAGCTTTCGTGTTGTCACTCATCCCTTTGGAATCCATCTTGCTGTTATATCTTGTTAGGTGACCCACGGGACAAGCGTCCCCATAGTAGTATTCCAAGTTTGGGATCGCTTGATCCGAGTTCCGGTTTCTTTCCTTCTCTCTCATGATGCTGTCGCACAGGGGATTTGGCGCACTGGTAGTTATCTGCTCGTGGTCTTTCACAAAACGTCCGAGGCTTAAAATTTGAGCTTCCAGAGCTTTTTGCTGGGCATAGATATCGTCTGCTGTCATGATCTCCCCTGTCCTCGGATGCATGGCAACATCCGCGGGAAGTTCATTTATGCGGACTCTTGGGATAGTTTCTGCCACTTGATCCTTGTCTCTCGGAGGTACTGGCAGTGGAGCTTCTGGCTATCTATTGTTCCCATCTTGGCGTTCTCTCCTTCCATGATGGCTTCCTTCCCCTCGGACTTGAGAAGCTGAGGCCCGCCTGTCCAATAGATCTCGCAAATCCTCCTGAGGTTGCTGATCTCCTAATCTCTGCTGGATTGGGCGTTGCCCATTCCTAGACAATGCTGGCTCTGCCTGAGGAGACATAACCACTAGCAGAGTCGCTTGCTGTGGAGGAGCATTGTTGGATCCTGCACCTCGAATGATCGTTAGCGACTGTCCGAATCGCATCTCGCCATCCGAGGTCGTTAGTGCGGACAGTGCGTCCATCAGGCATGGTGAATTGTTGACCTGTGGGTGGGCCTTGAGCCTCTGCCGGAGAAGCTCGTGCCACCCCTTCATCCGGGGATGGACTGGTTGTGCGTCCCTCGCTTGGATATCTTCCTCTTGCCGCTGTAGCCCTGCGTCCCCGGGTGGGCGGACGTCCCCGTGGGCGCGGTGGAGGGGTTCCTACTCCTGTAGTACCAGCCCTCGCCGTTCGTCTCGTTCTTACCATTGGTTCAATCGAAACACAGATGCTTTTTTGTTCGAGTTCCCACAGACGGCGCCAAAATGTTGAGGGGTAAACCTCGAACACTAACTGACTAAACTACTACAAATATCCTGCACACTACAAAAAATCTGGTCTGTAGCGACGAATAGATCCATCGCTACAGACCAGCTATCCGTCGCCCCAGCTCTGGCGACGGATCGAGCGACGGATAGAAATTTCGTCGCCCCACTGGAGCTGTGACGGCGGATAATAATCCGTCGTCCGATTCGCGACGGATTATCATTTTTTGACCATTTTTTTTTTAAATTGATTATGGGGCGACGGATAGATTCTATCCGTCGTCCCACGTGGCGACGGATAGATCTATCCGTCGCCCCATTGATTTTTTTAAAAATAAAAAATAAAATCCGTGGTGGTGCGGTGGTGGCAGTGGTGGTGCGGTGGTGGCAGTGGTGGTGGCAGTGGTGGTGCGGTGGTGGTGGGAGGAGGAAAGGTGGTGGTGGTGGTGGTGGCAGGGTGGTGGTGGTGGAGGAGATGGTGGTGGTGGCAGGGTGGTGGTGCGGTGGTGGTGGTGGTGGTGGTGGTGGTGGAGATGGTGGTGGAGGAAAGGAGGTGGTGGAGGAGATGGTGGTGGTGGAGGATGGTGGTGGTGGCAGGGTGGTGGTGCGGTGGTGGTGGGAGAAGAGAGGTGGTGGTGGTGGTGGTGGAGGTGGTGGTGGAGGAGGATGGTGGAGGAAAGGAGGTGGTGGAGGAGATGATGGTGGTGGAGGATGGTGGTGGTGGGAGGAGAAAGGTGGTGGAGGAGATGGTGGTGGTGGAGGATGGTGGTGGTGGGAGGAGAAAGGTGGTGGTGGGAGGAGGAGGAGAGGAGAAATGGAGAAGTGGTTGAGGAAAGGAGGTGGTGGAGGAGATATATTATATTTTTTTAGGCTTTTAGCGACGGATAGATCTAGATCTATCCGTCGCTAACTTTTTTATTTATTTTTAATTTTCCGGCTATATAGCGACGGATAGATCTATCCGTCGCTAAATTTTATTTTTTTTTTAAAATTATGGTCAACGCTCTGTAGCGACGGATAAAATTATCCGTCGCTACAGAGCGACGGATAAAAGTTATCCGTCGCCAAACGGGGCGACGGATAGAATCCGTTGCCCCAAGTAGCGATCCGTCGCTACAGGGGCGACGGATAAAATCCGTCGCCCCTTTCCGTCCCGTTACAACAGAATTCTTGTAGTGGCACTTGGTCCCTCCTCCAACTTGAAGTCCGAGGTATCACTTGTCCGTGCTTGCGTACCTGAAAGGGCTAAGTGGGGGGTTAGAACAGGATATCCGGATTGCCCGTGTCAATCCGGTAAGAGACTTTACTCAAGAGAGAGTTGGAATCTCTCAATGTAATAGTTATGAGGGAGATTATAGTGTCCGGCCAGAAAGACTTACCTCAAGGTTTTGGACCTTGTGTTCTATTTATAGTTATCGTGTACTTATGACGAGGTTCATAAGATGATGCCAAGTGTACGATCCAGATTTGGACACCAATGCTACCTTTGGCCCATGGCCCATTAGTGAATAGTAATCCAATACCAATAAGTGGGCCTGGGAGGGTAGTTTGAACCTTTTCCCCCTGAAAGTACTGTTCCGCCTGTTGGGTCCGTGTTGGTCCCTCGATGCATCTCTGCTGGTTAATCCCTCGGGTAACTCGGATGTCCGAGCCAGAGTTTCACAAGTATCTCGATCTGGTATATGCGTTTTTGGGCTTATCGCGATGGTGGCGTCCGAGATTCTCTCGTCCCATCCGTTAGTACATCTCTCAGCATCGACATGGTCAGGTTTGGAAGTCCTTTCCTTAGCCAGCTCGGACTAGCTGTGGAGATGTAGTGACTTCAGCGTACTGGTCGATTCACTTTGGGCGGACCATGTGAGGTCGGACCAGTACTGAATTGGCTAGTTAAGTCGTGATGCGCTTTAGGACACGCTCTACGGCGCCCTTAACGGATTGGACGTATGTCCGTAACAACATATTACATTTGGAGCTTCCAACTCCCTTTTGAGTAAAGTCTCTAACCAGATTGACGTAGACAATCCGGATATCCCGTTCTAACCCCCCACTTAGCTCTTTCAGGTACTCTAGCTTGGAGAAGTGGTTCCTCGGACGTCAAGTAGGAGGCGGGGCCAAGTTCAGGATACTTGTAGTAGTTTAGTCAGTTAGTGTTCGAGGTTTTCCCCCTCAACAAGATTAATGCTGGATGATCCATCCTTGTAACAGATGTCATATCTCAGCATTTTGAGACTACCTTTGGGTGCAATGCGCATGTCAGGGAGGGTTGTTCCAGATCCATGTGAAACAGCATAGAGAGAGCCATTCTTTGTGCGAACGAAGGCCATACCACTTCGCCAGTAACCATCTTCAAACGAGGCCACTTCTTGAAGCACGGATTGGTCATGTTGACGACGACGACTAGTATCGTCAAACAATTTCGACAACTCAACAGACATAAAATGGTATGTATCATACCCACCTACACGTTTTACATCCTCAGTAAAGCACAAACAGAGAAGCTTGGAAGAGTAGCATTTTGGCATAATATTCGTCCCTTGTTTTGCATCTGCTGATGTCTGCTGGGATGGAGATGACGATGATACCACACCAAAAACTGCTGCATGAGGAATTCTCTTTGATATTTTTTTATTTTTTTTAGATTTTGGAATTTTCTTTGATGGAACTTGTGAACTATTCATGTTTTGGTTAATGCCTGAAAAAAAACAGAGAAAAGAACAAAAGTGATCAACAATCATAACCAATACCTACAAATTACAGTGAATGAAATATATGTATGAAAATTAATAACATCCAAGAACGAATACTAAAAAATCCACCAGCTGAACTGAGCAAGTGTGTTGTGTAATGTATGACGGGATTAAACAAGAACAACACCACCAACAAGAAATCAATCTCCCCCGATTCCGAGTATATAAATAAGTTTAGATAGGAGAAAGACTGTACTCATTAACATAAAATTCTTTCTTTATAAAAACACATGTTTGTATAACCGTGAACACAGATCTTTAGAAATTTTAATTAGTTAAACGAAAGAAAGTATGACAGACAAGTATTATTATCATCTAGTAGTGAAAGATTCTAACATCGATCGAAACTCGCCAAAACATCTTAGAAAGGTCAATAAGGAAAAAGAAGACGCTTAGGTGTTCATCTAATCGGATCCGGCCAGAAACAACAAAAAAACATACATAGTATATCAATCAGATCCGCCTAAAACCAAAATTGCGTTGGAATATACTACATCAGTATACAATTCCTTCGTTGCGAGTAATCACGGACATACATATTGAAATAGTTATTAAAAGAAAAAAAAAACAAATCAATAGGAAACAACGCTGTATTCCTTTTAAAGGAATCAAAAGTAAACATTGATCCAAGATTGTGACTGAAATATAATTCTATAGAACGATCACTTACCAGCCGGCCGCTGCTCAGATCGAAGAAGAACAAGAAGAGAACGAATATCGGCAGTTTGGAATCGAGAAGATAGGGTTAGGCTTAATAAATAGGTTAGGTGACAAAATTACATTTAGCTCTCTTCCCACACAACAAAAAGAGTAAGGCTCTGTTATTTTCAACTGAAAACTCTTTTATTATTAATATTATTATTATTATTAATAATAATAGTTCAGTTCAGCTCGTTTTCAGTTTAGTTCATTAAATTAATATTATTATTATTATTATTATTATTATTTTTGTTGTTGTTGTTGTTGTTGTTAATAATAATAATAATAATAATAATAATTTTATTATTATTATTATTATTTTATCATTTATTTACACACCCGATCTTTTTTACGAGGAAAATAAGAAAATTTATCCAATTGAGTTATTTTCAACTTTTTTCTTTCTTTATTTTTAATACGACTTTTAGTAGATCAATGAAATAAAGAGTATAGTTACAATTTGAACTAACAAAAAATCTACATGTTCAAAAATTTCAAAACAAGTTAAACCAAACCAAAAGTCGGACCAAACTTGGTAACCAATGGTATTAGGATATCCAGAGTCCACCAAATAGTATTTTTCCTGTCAAAATCATAAGCACATAATAAGACAACAATTGTAACATACTCCCTCCGCCCCGGTTGTATATAACAAAATTTTGGTCATTGGTAATAGGAGTACTATTTTACATACCTGTTGGCGGATGGGGAAAACAATATTTTGATCGAGTTAAAGAATCAACCCATACTGTCATATCATGAACACTTCCTTCCCATCCCACATTAATGAAAGTGAAAATCCTATCAAAAGAGCAGCAAGCCAAAACATTCCAAGTTTTGGTGCCCTTTCGTCCTCTAAATGGTATACCTTCACTATCGGATATAACAGCCTGAATATGAGTTCCATCTATTGCTCCAACACAATCCTAAGGATGTTATAACAAACATATAACAAACAGGCCCCTTCCCTTGGTCAAATTCTCCAAATAGGGTCCTTCTATTCTCTGTAAATATTCAATTAGGTCCCTGCAATTTCTGAAACTTTTCAAAGTCGATTTTTAACATCTACAAGTCCAAGCTAAGGTTCGAAACTTATCCTAACATCATACTCTCACCAATTAACCCAAAAACAACCACAAATAACCAAAGATTCACAAACCCAATTCGAGATTCACAATAAATTCATACTCTTTGTTTCTATTTCAATGGTTTTCTCCCAACCAATAATCACGTTCTCGTTTCTCCGTGTCAATCATCAACAGTCCATTTAATTCTATCCAGTTTAGACAAAGTCATCAAATACGAATCCAACATCCTGTTTTCTTATTTTTAGGAACAACCATGGTAAGGAGAAACGAAGAAAAAGAAGAAGGAAGAAACATGGAGGAGAAACTTACCAAGCAGAAGTTGAAAATCACAGGTTTGAAGAAGAAGTTGATTTCACGTAAAAGATGAATAAGAACGTTCTGTATAAAAGATGAAGAAGAACGTTCTGTATAAGGGTTTTAATGGGTTTTAATGAGGTTTGGGAGCTGGGCTTCAACTTGGACCTTTAACAAGTCCAATTTAAAATTTTTCTCGTAAGCCTATTATAACAATACGTATAAAAGCGAAAAATTTCACGGGATTTTACAATAAAACAAAGTTACGTTAATCAAATATACTTAATTTCTTTTCATGAAAGTTGAAATATGAGTATTGGGACTGAAAGTTGAAGAATCAGTTTGGAAAATGGAACAATGCTGGAGGTTCTGGAAAAAAAAAGTGTTGATGTAAAGTTGTTGACACGAGCTTGTGCATGGTTTATGGACAAGTGATTTTGGTTAAGCTTTTAATTATTTTCTTTGCCGAACATTATCCATACTCTTGTAAACGTTTTCAAGTTGTAATAAATTTCACCGATTCAAAAAAAAAAAAAAAAAAAACTAGACAAAGACAGTTTATACGACGATTAAAATTCGGTTTTAATCGAGTTATCATTCTCATATTGTTTTCCACGCGGATGGTTTTAAAGTTTGTTATACAATAATAAATAAAAATGTAAAGTGACAAAAAAAAGAGTAGGAAGAATGTGAGAAAGATGACAAAAATAATATATTTTTTTAATTGTGATTATATATACCATCATATAATTGTTATTATTATTACACAATAATCGCCTGATTCGATTAGTTAGTTTCAGCCGATTCGATTCCAGCCTGGCCCATTCGATTAGTTCGATTCCAAGAATTTCATTGAAAAGAACAGAGCCTAAGTAAGGCTATGTTATCTTCCATTCGTCTCAACTGAAGTGAAGTGAACTTAACTGAACAAATTTATTTCTAGGTTATATATTTATAAAGAGAAAAGAGATTAAGTGTTCTGAGAGACGGTCTCTACATAATTTATTTAAAGTCGGACCTATATTATCAAACAAATAATAATCAAAACACCCATATTTTCAATATTGGTGTTTTTTCATATTACAACAAGACTTATTCCTTTTTTTTTTGAGCTAGAATAAGCGAATTACGGCCAATTCATGATCTAATAACATATTTCATTACCATCATAGACGTTTTGATTAATAACATCGATTGTTTTATAGACAATCTCTCGATAAGTTATCTAGAGACTGTTTCTAATGAGACTTTGTACAAAAAGAATTACATTTAGGAGCAGACTAACGAATTTTATTCCACTATTTTGTTTTTATGGCCCTCAGTAGTTTTAGTTCAATATACTACTATTTTGCCCCAAATATACTCCATCCGTCCCAAAGAAGTTGGCCATGTTAAATTTTTGCGGTCAACTTGAGCGCTTCTCAATTTATATTTCCAATTAATTCTAGAATTTGAAGAAATCAAACACAAAAACGTTGAACTGTGTGTTTGTTAGATATTTTATTAGGAATATCTGTTTAGATTTTGATCAGCAACATGATGACTTATCTTAGTTCAGAAAGGTGATTAGTACTCTTGGTTCACTTGAACATTGTAAAAGAGGAAACCCACTAAGTATGATAGACTAGCTAATCTTGTATAGGATGTTAGGTCTCAAAATGTAATTTTTATTTTATGAAGAAGACCAAGAAGAAGACATCTAGCAGAACAAGTTCAACGACATTGAAGATTTGAAGACTGCACAAGATTACTGAAATAATTTTACAGATACCTTGGCCAGATATCTTGAAGACACGAATGGTTTATTAACAAACTGTGTCACAAGAGATATCTGAGAAATCAAAAGGTTCATCTGAAAAACAAGGAAAGTGTCCACAGATATCTACACACAGATACCTTGAGCTTAAACCACATTTCTGAAAAAGAAATATATATTGCAAACAAAGTTGTTTCAATTAAAGTGGTATCTGAAGATTGAAGATAAGGACGTGGAAAAACTCAGAGAACTGATAAAATTAGTCTCTGATACAAAGTATAGTTCCGTTGGCACTACAGGACAAAAGTATAGTACAATGCATTAAATGCATGGACAGAGATGTTTGTACAAAACGGTAGCTTCTGAAGAAGAAGACAAATCCGCTACAGTACTATACACAGATATCGATAATTTGAATTTGAGTCTAACGGATACTATTCAACGGCATTCAAATTCATCTATAAATATCAAACACTTAGACTGCTTGAGAACACACACAGAACACCTTAGACATACTGAACACCTTTGAACACATATCTTACTCTCTCAAGCAAACTACTTATCCTCAAGCTTTCTGTTGCGACCAAAGCTTTTGATCTTAAGTCGCACTAAAGTTCTAAGTGTCCTGATCCTAAACAAGCACTGCTATCTGTGAAAGAGTTGAATCGAAAGATCAAGTATCTGAGACTCATTCTCTTGAACATTTATCTAAGACTTGGGTCAGTAAAAGAACAAGATACCATACATTGAAAAGTGTATTAAGTATACTTGATTCACAGAGCTAACTAATTAACTGAAAAGTTAATAAAGAAGCTCACCTAACAATCAAACCGAAACCAACACCATAACTAGCGTGGAGTACAGGAAGTACTTAGTTTGGAAAACTAAGGAATAACTCCAAGGTTGTTGAGCACAGGAAGTACTTAGGTTGGGAAGCTAGGGAACAACTCAAAAAGGTTTCTGAGTACAGGAAGTACTTGGCTGAGAAAGTCGGGGAACAACTCAGGGGGAACATTTGGTTGGGAACCATTTGTTTAGGAATCTTAGAATAGGATTATTGTAAGGTGACCTCAATTATCTGTTATAGTGAATTCTAGGTCTCTGATAGACCAAAGTGGATTAGTTGGAGGATTACGCCACCTCCAGATACCACTATACTTGCTGTGTTATTTACTTTTCTGTACTTACATTTCAGCAACACACACACACACTTTAACTTTTTCTGCACTTATCTATCTTAAGTCTTCCGCGCTCTGAATCTAAGTATCAGATATCTTCACAGATATCTGAGAAATAGTTTTTATCGACAAAAGTTTCAAAAGACTATTCACCCCCCCCCCCTCGTCTTTTACTTTGCCGTTATCTGGACCAACAAGTGGTATCAGAGCAGGAGGTTCACCAGCCTTCTGCACTGAACCTAGATCCCCAGATAGGTGAAGGAACTCTGTCCCTTTGCAAGGACTATATAATTTGTTTGTTATGTGTGCAGGTATGTCTCTGAGTGATGCACCCGTTCTCAAACCAGAGAACTACGAGAAATGGAAAAATAACATGATGCTCCACCTAGAAGCCATAAGTGACGAAATGATCGACGTGATAAAGAATGGACCGATAGTCATTCAACAGCTTAAGCAAGTCATGGAGGTTTCAAATGGTAGAGACAGAGATCAAAGCGATGGGTCTTCACAAACTAATGGTCAACAAGTGGGAGATCTACTAGTCAAGTTATTTACGAACCAAAGCCCAGAGAACTCTGGACATCGAAAGATGCCAAGAGAAATCGTCTGGATGGTCAAGCTCGTAATATCATCATCAGGTCAACACCTGAGCACATACAGTGTAAACTGTGGGGTGCCAAAACGGCGAAAGTTGCCTGGCAACTGATTGAGGAAATCTGTGCCGGAACTGAGAAAACCAAGGAAAACAAGTTCGAAATTCTCAAGTTGAAATTTCAAAATTTCAAACAAGGACCCACTGAAACTCTGGAAGAACTTGATTTCCGATTTACCACTCTCATGAGCGATATGGCTGCACTTGGTGAAAGCAACAGATACTCCCAGTCAGAAAAGATTAAGACTATTGTCAGAAGTCTTAACCACAACTGGGAGCACACTAAATTCTTTTATTTCAACCAAGGAATGCCAAATATCACTCCAGTGGAACTTTTCTCTCACCTTGCTACGGTTGATTATGAAACAACTCAAAGAGAACAAACAACTGAAAAGTTGCAGAATGTTGCTCTAACTACTCAAGGAACTTCTGAAAAGAAGAAAAGCAAGGAGGAGACTGAGGATGCTTTTGCTGCAAAGAAAATGAGCAAATATGTCAGTCGAGAAATTGAGAAAAGAAAAGCCAAAGAGAAGCTGAAAAAGCATCTAGGCTCAAACTATCACCAGTACAAGAGTATGCAAAGCTCGCTGAACAAGCCAGCTCAGAAGGCATCATGTACTGAGGAAGTAGAAATTGGAAACAATATCTGTTTCTATTGTCAGAAACCTGGTAACTTCAAGAAGGACTGTCCTGCCTTCAACAAACTAAAGACAGGTGACAAGAAAGATAGGAGAATCTTCAGAAGAAACCAGAAAGCTTTACTAACTGAAGAGAGAAAGAAAATTTAAACTCAACTGGATGCTCTAGACGTTGAGACAGATTCTGAAGATGACGATTCAGATGACTCAACTTTACCATCACCAGAATTATGTGGAGTTACTCACGATATAATCGACTTCGGCCTCAAGAAGAATGAAATGTGTGGAGTTGCTGAGATTGACGGTCCAGACATCTCTAACATTGAAATCTGTCTTATGGCTGATGAGGTAACACATACTTCTTGTTATACTTATGAAAGTGATGAAGAAGAAATAAAAGATCTAAAAAATCTCAGGAAAGAACTTGACATCTATGAAAGAGAATTTCTAATGATCCAAGCTAGAGCCGAAAATCTTGAAGAAGAAAAGAATTTTCTTGCAAAGGAAAACTCTCAACTAGTTAAGATATCTGAGAAAAAGGATGTTGAAAATGCATTTATCAAAGCTTAGATATCTAAAACTAAAAAGTTACATAAAGAAGCAATGGCTGAACTACTAAAGAAATGTCAAGATCTTCTTTCTGAGAATGAGAAACTCAAAAAGAAAGAATTATCTTTTCAATCTTATGCCAAAGCGAGTGACACTTTTACTGAAGTACAATCTTATTTAAGAGATCCTTCAGAAAAGAAAGGACTTGGGCTGAATTCACAGTCAAAATGTTCTACCACTCTGAATAAGAGTGAGGAAAGGAGAACATTTGTCAGTTCTCAGCAAGATGGTTCCCAAGCAATCTATAGTATCGGTCAGAAGACAAAGATTGTTGGCAAAGGAAAGGCTGTTGCGACTAAACCTTTGTGGGAAAAATAAGTCAAAAAGAAAACTGTTGGGCATGTCTCTGAAAAGAAACATGACACTGAAAAGTGTAAACACCCACAGTGCTATGTCTCTCAAAAGGGTAGAATTGCAGGTGCTGGCAAATTCTCCCATGTCACATTTTCTGGAAAGAAAATAGACCAACCAGAGACTAGCAAAGCTACTGAGAAAAGATCTCAGATGGCTTCAAGTGCTCGAAATGGTATTGGCTATAAAAACATCGAAAAACAACTTTCTCATGAATACAAACAAGAGCAAGAACGATGGCTAAAGGCTAGAATTGCTCAAAGCAATTATCAGAAGTGTAAGTTAAATCAAGCCACTGAAAATCTGAATGCCAGGGCTAGAAGAAATCTGGCTAGGAAAGCTAAGTTCGCTGAAAAGCAAACTCAGAAACCTGACAGGTATCTGAAAGTACCAAATGGAGCACCAAGGAACACACAAAGGAAGAAAATAGTTCTTAATAATGATAATAATCATTCAACTAGAATACCTCCTTATGTTCTTATCAGACAAAAGAATGTTCCAAGGAAATTCATTCAAAAATGGATTCCTACTGGAAGATTGTTTAGTCCTGATGGTTCTAACTTTAAATTGAGAACCTAATCTCCTGTTTCCTGTTGTGTGCAGAATGCTTCTTGGACTAAAGCACAATGGCTATTTGATAGTGGATGCGGAAAGCACATGACAGGAGACAAAGCAAATCTGGTCGATTACAAAGCTTGCAATACAGGACCAGATATCAGATTTGCTGGAGGAGAATTAAATCCCTCTCTGGGATTAGGCAACGTCAAATTGGGATCTTTAACAATCACTGACGTATTACATGTTAAGGATTTGAAATACAATCTATTTAGCATGAGCCAGTTTGCAGACAAAGGTTTTACTGTGAAATTCAAAGCAAAGTACTGCAAACTTATTGACAATGAGTCAAAGCAGACAGTCTTGGTTGCTCGGTGGAAAGGTAGTCTTTATGTTGCCGATTGGGCATCTGCCACAACTGAAGAATGTCTCATGGTGACTCAATCTGGTCACACAGAAGAGCACTGGTTATGGCACAAAAGGATGAGTCACTTGAGTTTCAAAACTCTGAACAAACTTGCCAAGAAAGAGCTAGTGGTTGGTCTTCCCAAAACATCTTTCAGAAAGGATGGTATATGTTCTGCATGTCAGATGGGGAAACAATCCAAGATCTCTTTCAAGTCCAAAATCAGACATTTTAGTGTTAGACCACTGCAACTGTTACACATGGATCTTTTTGAATCATCTGTAACTAGTTACGCAGGAAAGAAGTATGGTCTAGTTGTTGTAGATGACTTCTCAAGATTCACTTGGGTTGTTTTTCTGAAACAAAAATATGATGCTAGGGTGGAGATACCAAACCTACTGAAAAAGCTTGAAGTCATGAAAAATGATAAGGTATCTGCAATCAGAACAGACCATGGTACTGAATTTGTCAATCTGTATATAAAGGAGTTTTGTACCTGCAAAGGTATACAACACCAACTTTCTTCTGTAAGAACACCACAACAAAATGGTGTTGCAGAAAGGAAAAACAGAACCCTTAAAGAAGCAGCAAGGACAATGCTAGCTGACATTGAAATAAGTGAAGTTTATTGGGTTGAAGCTGTAAACACAGCCTGCTACACTCAAAACAGATTTTTAATAAACAAACACCATGACAAGACCCCTTATGAAATCTTGATTGGTAGACCCCCTAATATTAAACATCTGAAAGTGTTTGGTTGTAAATGTTTTATTCTTAACAACGGAAAAGAGTATCTGAGAACATTTCAACCAAAGGCAGATGAAGGTGTATTTTTTGGTTATTCTATGAATAGCAAAGCTTATAGAATTTACAACAAAAGAACAAAGAAGATTGAAGAATCAGTTCATGTTGTATTCTATGAAGGAAATAAGAAAACATCTCTTACTGATGATATCTCAGAAAATTCAAGGAACTATTGGTAAAGGATTCTGAAGAAGAAACCTCAGAAAGGAAAAACAACATTGTGGAGAGTGGGACGACTCTGACGTAGAAAAGCTTGATATGCCTAGTAACAACCAGATGACTCACAAACATGATGAAGAATTTCCTATGAAACTTCCAGAAATGGAGACTGAAGATATTCATCATAAAGCTATCTCTGGAAATAATCTCTCTGAAAGATATGTTCCAGATAGCTCAAACACTGAACAAGTGTTAGACATTAATCGCCCTACTGAGGAGCAAAATGTCTTAGGTACTGAAAAAGTATCAAATCATACTCCTAGTGATTCACATTCAAATCACTTGGATATTGATCCTACTAGCACTAAACCTATGATGACATGGATCAAGGATCATCCTGCAAAAGATGTAATTGGATAATCAAGGTGTTAGGACTAGGAGAGCAATAGCTGAAAATGCTAGTTCTCTCTTTGGATGTTTCATCTCAAATGTTGAACCTAAATCTATAGAAGAAGCATTAGGAGACCAAGACTGGATCTCTGCAATGCAAGATGAGTTGGATCAATTTGAGAGAAACAAAGTCTGGAAACTAGTTCCATTTGTAGAAGGAATATCTGTGATTGGAACTAAATGGGTTTTCAGAAATAAGATGAATGAATCTGGTGAAATAACCAGAAACAAAGCAAGATTGGTTGCCAAGGGATTTACCCAGACTGAAGGTCTAAATTTTGATGAGTCATATGCACCAGTTGCCAGATTGGATGCAATAAGACTCTTTCTAGCCTTTGCAGCTCATAAAGACTTTAAAGTTTATCAGATGGATGTCAAAAGTGCATTCTTGAATGGTGAACTTGCTGAGGAAGTTTATGTTGAGCAACCACCTGGCTTTGAAGTTTCCTTAGAAAGAAGAATGGTCTATAAGCTACAGAAAGCTCTATATGGACTGAAACAGGCTCCAAGAGCATGGTATGACATGTTGGCCAAATACCTTCTGGAAAGTGGTTTCAAGAAAGGTGAAGTTGATAAAACTTTATTTACTTTAAATCATGATGGGAAACTACTCTTAGTTCAAATATATGTTGATGACTTTATATTTGGATCTAAGGACAAGCAACTTTGTGATGACTCTGCAAATCTCATGAAAAGTAAATTTGAGATGAGCATGATGGGAGAATTGAACTATTTCCTAGGATTGCAAGTCAAGCAACTCAATGATGGAATATTCATTAGTCATACAAAGTATGCAAAAGATATGCTCACAAAATTCAATCTTAAGCCTTCTGAAAAGAATGCTAAGATACCTATGAGCATTGGATCCAAAATGACCTATACTGAATCAGATAAGAGTGTTGAAGAACATAAGTATAGGAAATTGATAGGTTCACTACTCTACCTTACTGCAAGTAGACCTGATATTCAATATGCCGTTGGAGTGTGTGCTAGATTTCAGACAAATCCAATGCAATCACACTACAACATTGCTATGAAAATATTAAGGTACATAAAAGGTACAGTAGATGTAGGATTGTGGTATCCTAAAGAAAGTGGATTGAGTTTAGCTGGTTACTCAGACGCTGATTATGCTGGATCACTGCTTGATAGGAAAAGTACCTCAGGAACTTGTCAGTTTCTGGGTGCTAGACTTATCTCGTGGTTTAGCAAGAAGCAAAACTCAATTGCAACTTCTACCACAGAGGCTGAATATATTGCTGCTGGTTGTTGTGCAACACAAATTCTGTGGATTCAACAACAACTTAAAGACTATGGACTCAATGAAGAGAAAACTCCTATTTTCTGTGACAACACAAGTGCTATTGCGATCACGCAGAATCCTAAATTTCATGCCAGAACAAAGCACATTGATGTTAGACACCACTTCATTAGAGACCATGTTGAAAAAGGCAATATAGAGATACTCAAGATTGGCACTGAAGACCAACTTGCAGATATCTTCACTAAGCCACTACAAGAAAGTAGATTCTTAGCCTTAAGACATAGTCTTGGACTATTGGAACTACCTTCGAACTGAAAAAGTTCAGGTATCTGGAACGGGTATCCAGAAAAGAGATATCTGGAACGGGCATCCAGAAAAGAGATATCTGGAACGGGCATCCAGAAAAGAGATATCTGGAACGGGCATCCAGAAAAGAGATATCTAGAACGGGTATCCAGAAGTCAAAGGCTAAAGAGCAAAAACACAGCTTAAAAATCTCTGAGACAGGAACTCAGATATCTGGATCACTCATTAAAAAGGGAACACAAAAGAGAATAGTACAACTATCTGCAGTCAACTACTCTCTTGAAATTTGCATCATTTCTATCTTTGTAAAAAACTTGGATAAATCCTAAGTATAAGACAGATTCAGATGCAAACAATGTTCTTGGTCAAACAAAAATGTGATTCAGATAGCTAATAGCCAAAATTCATTAAATGGGCACAATTACATTTGTTGATTGTGATCATTGCTGAAGAAGCAATGGTGACCCTTGATGAAATTAAGCGATTGATCTGTACGGTGGAAATTAATTCACAGTAAATAGTGGACTGTCAAAATTCCGACAAAGCCCACTTTGCATTTAATGCTGAACTAGCTTTTGCTCACGCCTGATTGCAAATCACAGATACGTACACACAAAATCAATTTGTATGTATTTGTCTGTTGAGATTCTATTGCTATATATATAGGATTTTGGCAAAAGAAATCACTTTCGCCTAATCCAAAATTCCGACTTATACAAGAATAGCAAAATCACTCTCCCGATTCTCTGCAAACCTTCTTCAATCTCTGCAAATCAAGATTAAGTTTTTCTGCAAAGAATTACTGAATCAAATCTCTTTCAAACACCAATCCAAAACCCTTACACTATATAAAGAGATGGCCCTTAAGAGTTCAACTGCACAAAAATCTCAATCCTCCACTGGTACTGTTGAAAAGCAAGCACCAGAGTTGGTTATTGTGAACAATCGACTAATAGGAGAGTTCAATCCCGACCATTGGACTTCAAATCACAGAATGATTTGGGGTGGTGCCATGGTTGAGGAATACCTCACGGCTGCAGTAGAAAACCAAGCTGACAAAAAACTGATTCTTGACATGCCTGAAAAGGCACAAATCAAGGGTTTTCTATTTGCCCGCCCAAGTGGAATTTCATCACTTGATGTGTTGGAATTCTACAACAACTCCAGGATAATTTCATGTGTTTCTGAAGGCACTGCAATAGTGTCTGTCAAAACCTCAGTCCAAGGAAAGGAAATCCTTCTGGACTTAACAACTTTCTGTAAGTTGTTTGAGCTTCAAAATCTTGGAAAGGATTTTGAAATTAACACCAAGGATGACGATCTCCTTGAATGTGTTAAACAGCTATACAGTGATGTGTGTGATCTTGAAAAATCAGATACACCCACTAAGTTCAAGCTTGCTGACATCCAAACCAGACATCTGATGGTTCACTGGGATGTATTGGCTTGCATTCTTCACAGATGCTTTGATGGTCTACAAGGAGGTGCTGACCAGATAAGCCAAGAGCGTTGGATAATGATGCTATTGCTGAATCAACAAGACAAAAGGCTGGAAAACCCTTTTAACTGGAAAGGTACGCCTTCGTGAAGTTTGTGAAGAAGATTCAAGGCTTCGAGCCTAAAATCGCTAAAGGACTAGCTGAGCCAAAGGCCACAGTAGGCTATGGTCTGAAGATATGCTACTTGCTGGAAAAGCTTGGCATTAAGCTCAGAGAGACGGCTGAAATAGCCAACAGTAACCTACTCTACAAATATGAGTATACGAACATGATGAAAAAGGTTACTGGGTCTCAAAAAAGTTCTAAGAAGCGAAAGTCTAAAAAGCTATCTGAGGAAAAGGTTGCGACCAAGAAGCCCAGAACTTCAAGGAAGAAGTGTGCTGGCAAAACAGAAGACACACCCATTGAGGTTGTCGATTCCCAGATATCTACAGGCCTTGCCGATGAACTTATTAATGCAGACGAACTCATCAATGCTGCAAAAGAGTTATCAACTACTGAACAAGTAGACTCAGCAAGAGAAAGTGCGTTTAGAAATGTTAAGACTAATACAGAACGCCTTGCTGATGAACTCATAAATGCTGCCAAAAGTGGTGAAAAACACCAAGCCCTATCTGCAGAAGCCGCAGGAGTAATGGACCAATCAGTTCCTAATGCTGATGAAAGCTCTGACGATGAAGATGATGAACTAGTCATCTCTCAAGTCCTAGAAAGAACAAAGAGGGCTAAGGTTACTGTAACAGTAACTGGTGATAAGATATCTGAAGAAGAACCTACACCTCAGGTTGCTGAAAAAGCACCTATAGCAAAGGTTGTTGGTGCACACTCACCATCAGGGAAAGTCTCACTTGAACAACTTCAAAAAGCCCTGATGAGTGGTGATTTAGTGCTGGCAAATGCTGATGAAAATGCCACGCCTAAAAATCTGGAAGATCCTTCTAATGATAATTCTTCTGCTTCTGGACAACCACAACAACCACAAACACAACAACCACAACCACAATAGCCACAAGTGGTTGATAAAATGGTAAATGAACTCCATTTCGAATTACCAGCATTACAGTACGCTGAAGAAAATTCTACAAGAGAGCAGGTTCCCCAACTCAATGAGAGGGATCAAATTGAGACATCTACTCAGAATGATCAACCAGGGGAAGCAACTGAGTCGCATACTCAGGAAAGGTTTGAAGTACCTGAAACTTCAAACAAAGAAGCTGTACTGGAACAAGAAGACCAAAGCATAGAAGAGTCACAAGTTCCAGAGACCAATCAGCCTGACAATGCTCAGGTAGCTGAATGGTTTAACTATCACCTTGTGAATTTTTATGCTTATACATCTTGTTACTTACAAAAATTCTTTGTTACAGGCTGAGTTAGAAACACAGAAACAAGAGGAAGCTGGAAAGCTTGCCTCAGAAACTGAGAAGGAGGTTCCCTCAACCTCGCCTCTTAAGCAACCAGAGCCTGTGCAACAGGTGATAAAATGGTTCTTAAGATGACACTTTTTCAGTCATATGTTTATGAGCTTAATCATTTAAGTAAATGTTTCTAACAGGCTCCAACTGAGAAAGAGGAAGATAAGGCAGAAATGCCAGAAATGAACCCAGAGACCGGCAAGGTTTCTGAAGAACACATCATTGAGCCTTCAAGTGTGAAGGTATATGAAAAATCAGTGATAAGTACTCTTCACTATTGGGTTATCTAAAACTTCCTCTCTAACTTATTCAATACTTTCTACTCACAGGCTCACTCAGAAGTAGAAATGCAAGGGGACAAAGTTGCGACATCCCCTGCATCAATGGAAATTGATGAAGCCCTCAAGGCAACATCACCTGAAAGAACACCGGAAACTGAAAAAGTTTCTGTGAAAAATGACTTTGAGCTTCCTATTGAGGAAGTAAGTAGCAAACTCAAAAATCATTAAAGCATAATTGCACAAATTCTTTCACAAACAATTTCCTAAGAATTGTATAATTTCTAATTCTCAGGTTCAAGAAAGAAAGGTTGATGAGGACCAGACTTCCAAGTCTCCACCTCACAACAAGATATCTAAGACACCCCTTGTCTCAGTGGTACAAGTCTCTGAGCCTGATGTTCATAATCAGGTAACCTAGAAACTAAACCACACTTCTACTCAGATATCTACAAAAGTTTTGAAGCTCACTCAAAACTCTTTCTTTCAGGCTCAAACAAGTGCAAAGCAGGTTCCTGATGATGAGAAAAGGGACCTACTTCCCTTCTTCAAGGCTCAAACCCTACCGAAGCACATTCAATGCTTCAAGAAATGGCAGAAGTTAAGGTGCTCTGATCTCTCTGAAATATTGAGAATCACAGATCAACCAACAAGACGAGCACGAGCTCTTGACTTGGAGACTTATATCCATGCAATGTTTCCCACCGAACAATACACGCCATAATTCTATTGCATAAGGATTTCTCCAGAAGTGGCATACGCTTGATACAAGCCTTTGAACAGGCAGATGGTCAGACAAGATTACAAATGGCATTTAAGCCAGTCCTGCCCCAGACTCTGCAATTTATACCTTCTGAACAAGAAGAGGTTAATGGGCAGAAGATCACTATTCCTGAAGTGATCAATCTTGTATCTAAAGATGACAAGGAGGAAGAGATAAACGAAAACGACTTCGATGAACCTCCCACTGAACATCACCAAAAGGATGACACAGACAAAAAGGATGATGATGATGCCCCTGCACCAGGGACCGGAGGAATTTCACAAAGAAATCATGCCTCAACTGCTGAAAAGCAAACTGAGAGGAAATCACAGAAATCTCTGTCTCCATCTCCTCAAAAGTCGACTCATCCATCTTCCCAACAAAAAGATCTTACTGAACAAGTAGTTGAGGATTCTGAGGAAATCGCTCAGAAAATGCTGAATACTCAATCCAGAACTGCTCAACTCAGACAACTGTTGGAAGAAGAACAACAGCTCCATCTTCAACTGGAAGACCAGATAGCTAAGTCCAGAGACAAGCTTGATCAACTACAAGATCAATATCTACAAGAGATGATTGCTTACTCTGAGGTTAAAGAGCTACAGGATGCTGTGACTGCAATCACCAAGGAACTCGATACTGAAGAAGTATCTGAAGTTGAGCATCATGCTAAGGCTGCATTATCTTCAAAAGATGTACCATCCTCCTCACAGAAAGGAAAGAAACCAATCTCTGAGATGGTTGCTGGACTCGATACAATCGATGAGAATGTCCAAGAGGATGAAGATCACTGAGCTGATTACTCAGATGATGAAGAAGACAAGACTTTGGCAGAACACCGCAATGAACATTTAGCGATATCTCACTTGAAAAGGAAGCTGATTGCACCTGCAATTTTCAGCAAACTGCCAAACGTCCACTCCCATGAATACATGAATAGATGTCAAGTACTGACACATCTTAAAAAGGAGTTGTCTTCACAGAATAAGGAAGTAATTGCCTCCGTCCCCTCTGAAATGAAGAAATTCACTGAGCTCATCACTCAGAGAACAACAAGCATAGTCATTGCTCAGAAAGATCTGGGAATGATAAGGGACGATGATGCGTCTTTAGCTGAAAAAGCTTTTCAAGAGGCAAGTTACACTGCTGGAAAAGAAGATGCCATCCTAGGCCCATTGGCAGAGCTCACTGATAAGGACAATGGACTTATCAAGCAAAATCAGGAGCTCAAAGCCGAACTTCAGAAGTTGGTCACTGCCTATAATTTCTTACAAGGACATTTTGAGTCTCTCTCAGATTCCTTTATGAGACTTAGTCAGCCATCAATGACTAAGGGGGAAAGATCATACAAATCTGGACCTCAAAGTCAGAGGAAATGGGGAGAAGGAGAAGCAAACAAGAAGAAATCTGGAGCTGGTGCTGCTCAAAGAGGAAACAAGAAAACTTCCCAGCCACCACTCAGAATAAAAGAGCCCTCTTCAAGTCAAGCTGCTTTGCAAATAGTAGCTGCTTCCCAGAAACCTACTGAAGGAACTGCAATGTTAACAAGGGCCATGGCACAGAAACCTCCAAGGAGTACCAAGGCTCCAAGGTGAAGACAAGTTAAAGGGATTGATGTATCTTCTGAAGAAGAAGAAGAAGAAGAAGAAGAAGAAGAAGAAGAAGAAGAAGAAGAAGGAAGAAGAAGAAGGAAGGAAGAAGAAGAAGAAGAAGAAGAAGAAGAAGAAGAAGAAGAAGAAGAAGAAGAAGGAGGTCAAATCAAGTCCCTGGGCAATGAAGAAGGCTGTAAAACTCTCACAAGATTTAATCTTGATGATGATGAAGATGAAGCTCCTCTTCACAGAAAAAGGAAAATTGAAAGCCTAACTGAGCCCATAGCTGCAAAGCCACTAGCATCTAAAACACCCTCTGGAAATACCAAGTCTATCCAGGGTAGTGGTTCTTCAAGCAACAACCCCAAAGACAATTCAAGACAGAAAAGGAACAGACTGAGAGCTGAGCAAAGACAAAGTCAACTTCCACTCAGGCCAGAAGAAGCCAAAATTGAGTATGTGAAGAATTATAATGATTCCTCTGTCTACAGGTGCATCAATCAGAAAAATGGCTATTAGATCCTGGAACTTAAGCATCTACTGGTAAATTCAAGATTTCCAGATCCAATACACAAACAACTTATGGCATGGAGAAAAGATAAGCCAATCTTGATCAACACCAATCATATTAAAGCCCGGTTGGATTTTAAAGTTATCAAGAGAATAGAAGCCATGAGAAAGGATCTCTCTGATGAATGTCCATATGGAAAGCCAGATGACGTGCACAGAATTCTGAATATCACAGGAACAGGCACAAGAGCAAGACTTGTTGTGGAACCCTATGAGTCGTTCTACTTAACTGAAGATCAATACAAGGGTGACATCAGATATCTGAAGATTATATACGAATACTTCAAGCTATCAGATATCAGAATAGAGCATGCCTGGAAGTGGGGAAAGTATCTGTGGGTCAAGCATTTTGTCAAGAAAAATCCTACCAAAACCTACAAAGAGGTCTGTGGATTTGCCAGAGACACTGAGATGCTCGTCAAAACACTTCTCTATGATTATTCTGATGACATCAAAAGGTTTGGAGATAGGAAATTTGCAAACTGATCCATAGAACTACTGTTGAAGACTTGAAGATACGAAGACTTGAATACTAGTCTATTAGGATGTTTACTTGGAGCTTGGTTACTCCTGTTGTCCTAATTCACTAAGTAGTTTTGTTGTATTTTTGCTGACTGAGCTAAAATTGTTTATATACTAAAGTTATCTGTAATCTTTCATTGTAACTTATCTGATGAACTTACTCTCAGATATTATTCTATAAAAGATAACTTGTCAGCAAAGATCACACCTTGTGATTTGGTTGATGTTTACTTTCTACACTTAATTGTATGAATGTGAAAGATCATAAGAAATGATTAAGTGATGGACTGTTCACTCATCCATATTTGTAATAGGTCAGATAGTCATCGTTGACTGGTCAAAATGGGGGAAATTTGTTAGATATTTTATTAGGAATATCTGTTTAGATTTTGATCAGCAACATGATGACTTATCTTAGTTCAGAAAGGTGATTAGTACTCTTGGTTCACTTGAACATTGTAAAAGAGGAAACCCACTAAGTATGATAGACTAGCTAATCTTGTATAGGATGTTAGGTCTCAAAATGTAATTTTTATTTTATGAAGAAGACCAAGAAGAAGACATCCAGCAGAACAAGTTCAACAACATTGAAGATTTGAAGACTGCACAAGATTACTGAAATAATTTTACAGATACCTTGGCCAGATATCTTGAAAACACGAATGGTTTATTAACAAACTGTGTCACAAGAGATATCTGAGAAATCAAAAGGTTCATCTGAAAAACAAGGAAAGTGTCCACAGATATCTACACACAGATACCTTGAGCTTAAACCACATTTCTGAAAAAGAAATATATATTGCAAACAAAGTTGTTTCAATTAAAGTGGTATCTGAAGATTGAAGATAAGGACGTGCAAAAACTCAGAGAACTGATAAAATTAGTCTCTGATACAAAGCATAGTTCCGTTGGCACTACAGGACAAAGGTATAGTACAATGCATTAAATGCATGGACAGAGATGTCTGTACAAAATGGTAGCTTCTGAAGAAGAAGACAAATCCGCTACAGTACTATACACAGATATCAATAGTTTGAATTTGAGCCTAACGGATACTATTCAACGGCATTCAAATTTATCTATAAATATCAAACACTTAGACTGCTTGAGAACACACACAGAACACCTTAGACATACTGAACACCTTTGAACACATATCTTACTCTCTCAAGCAGACTACTTATCCTCAAGCTTTCTGTTGCGACCAAAGCTTTTGATCTTAAGTAGCACTAAAGTTCTAAGTGTCCTGATCCTAAACAAGCACTGCTATCTGTGAAAGAGTTGAATCGAAAGATCAAGTATCTGAGACTCATTCTCTTGAACATTTATCTAAGACTTGGGTCAGTAAAAGAACAAGATACCATACATTGAAAAGTGTATTAAGTATACTTGATTCACATAGCTAACTGATTAACTGAAAAGTTAATAAAGAAGCTCACCTGACAATCAAACCGAAACCAACACCATAACTAGCGTGGAGTACAGGAAGTACTTAGTTTGGAAAACTAAGGAATAACTCCAAGGTTGTTGAGCACAGGAAGTACTTAGCTTGGGAAGCTATGGAACAGCTCAAAAAGGTTTCTGAGTACAGGAAGTACTTGCCTGAGCAAGCCGGGGAACAACTCAGGGGGAACATTTGGTTGGGAACCATTTGTTTAGGAATCTTAGAATAGGATTATTGTAAGGTGACCTCAATTATCTGTTCTAGTGAATTCTAGGTCTCTGATAGACCAAAGTGGATTAGTTGGAGGATTACGCCACCTCCAGATACCACTATACTTGCTGTGTTATTTACTTTTCTGTACTTACATTTCAGCAACACACACACACACACACACTTTAACTGTTTATGCACTTATCTATCTTAAGTCTTCCGCGCTCTGAATCTAAGTATCAGATAACTTCACAGATATCTGAGAAATAGTTTTTATCGACAAAAGTTTGAAAAGACTATTCACCCCCCCCCCCCAGTCTTTTACTTTGACGTTATCTGGACCAACAGTGTTTTATGTGTTTCTGTGTTTCTTGTAAATGGCATTTGCGGAGTTGGTAGCTGATGTGACAATGAAATGTGCAATTTTACATGCTTTTAGACAGACACTCGTTTTTTGCCCAATATTCAATATTTGCATCATATTATGGTCAATTACGAATTTCTTGTATATTTTGTAGGGTATGATCGCGGTTTCGAGGAATTGAACGATTTTCTGTGCCAAAATGTCATATTTAGGCGAAATCGAGGAAAATAAGTATACACTGGTTTGCCCGTTACACGGAGTTTGAGGTGTCAAAATAATTTTTTTTTTTTTTTTAAAGGAGAGTCGTAGCTCGGGTTTTTTATATCATAAAATCATGGCAGTTTATGTGAGCCCGCAAACACCAAGTACCTCATAAGGCTTACAAACCAACCAAAGTTTTTAAGTACTAATCTACTTCTAAACCATCTAAGATTTACAAAAGTCCTAAATCAATGCAGCTTCCTTGCCTTCCATGCTGCGCAAATTCTGCTCTGCCTTGTTGCATATTTCCATTGACGCCACTTGCAATCTTCCATTTTCTTAACGTTCATCCTTGTGTGATCTTCAAAACAAACTGCATCAAGAAGCTCTAAATGCAATGCCAACCTTCCTTCTTTACCCAGGAGCTATACAACAAGGCCAAAATAACCTAATAGTTATAGATTTATACAAATCTAACTGAGTCATTACATACAAAAGAGCAATCTTCATTGTCCAAAAGTTAGACCTAACAAGGAGTACAAAACTCAACCTACACATTATTTCCATCATTACAATTTCAACATGGAACAATTGTAGATTTGTAGAACACCACTTTTTGAGGTGTCAAAATATGTCATATGACCAACCAATGTGAAGATAAATGAAGATGCTACAACATTGTAGAAGACCACTTTTCGAGGAAACGAAGTTACGAAGCCCGAAATTGAAGAACGAAGAATACAGATTCGAACCTCGGCGTATCGAAGGGCTGCGGCCCCAGGGGACCGTATAAGGTATATGCAGCCCCTAGGGGACCGCAGTGATGGAAGAATCTAGAATACAGGCTTCTCTTGACCTGTTAAGCTAGAGCCTACCTTCCTTATATATGATGGGCGGCCAGAGCATGAATTTTCCACTATAAATAAGTGCCTTGGGCTATCATAATTACACACCTCAATCAAAACAGCTCTTTTGAGAGAGAACCAGTCCTCGGGGAAGTGAAACCCCAAAACCGCAAAACCCTGGCCGTCGGCAACAGCAAGGAGGAAACCCTAGAAGCAGCACAAAAACATCAAAAACTAAGCTTCTCTTTTCTCTTGCTATTTTTTATTTCTTCCGTCTTTTATTCAATTCGATTATGAGTAGCTAAATTCATATTGTAAAGGGGAATTTCGAAACTCTACTGTGCTACTTCTTTATATTCCGTGTTATATTAATGAAATAGTTCTTAGACATAAATCGTGATTATACAACTCTATACATCCATCGTGGTATGATGTTCTATTTAGTAACACAGTAGTTTCATTGAACTGAGTAGAGGTATTGGTATCGATTGCGCCTTGGTATTTAGTATTATGTTAGCTGCCGTTAGAGGTAATTCTGTAGTATAACAACTAGGAAGTTGGGAGTAGCATAGCAAGAGATAGGTCGGGGTCCTTTACGCTTCACCGTCACTGGTAATACAACTGTTAGAATTCAATCACAATATAATCATATGCTTAATCAAAATCTGTATGTTTTCTGCCTTCGAAATCATTACGTTATTTGCTTGTTTCTATGCTATGTGTCCGAGGAGAACGACATCCCAAGTCAACTTTCCGCTATAACTGTGGATTTGAAGACATCCGACTATAAAATAAATTTAATCTTTGATTGTATTTAAGAATTGCAGGTACTACAACAAATATAAATTCTTAAGTGCACATCAAAAATTGGCGTCGCTGCCGGGGACACTTGACCGCTCAAGCAAGTTTCGATCATCCAGATAAGTTGAATTCTTTCTTTCGCATTACTTTACGCACTGTGTTTCAATTCGTATAGCATAAACCCAAAAAAAATTATAAAATATTATAGAAATTGATTTCTATAGATAAAAACCTAAAATATTTTCTTTTCATATTTGTTCGTTTACTCATCAAAAAACCCGAAAAATACGTAATTTCATACTTCTGTTTATTCGAAAAGGTTTTATACATTCTCATTTGGTCTTTTTTACCATCTTTTTGTCATCCTTGAGTATAGTTTTATTTGGTTTTCCTAGAGTATTTTACTTGTTTTGTTCTTTGTGTGTTTTGTAGATATTTGGCTAGACCACGCTAATTGGAGGTGAAATTGTGTATTTTATATGCATCTACAAGATATGGAGTTCCAATGCCTCGTATGGATGTTAGAAGTGAAGCGGGAAGGCCAAAATATCAAGAATCGGAGTCAAAAGGAGTCAAAAGGGGCAAAACAGTAATTCCAGGAGAACTAGCGATGCCAGTTATTATAATTGTTTTTCTACGAGGAGGCAGAACCAAACTGGCGATGCCAGTTTTCTTTACTGACGACGCCAGTTCCCTAACTGGCGACGCCAGTTTTTTCTTTTGCCATCTTTCTGCGATTCCGTCTCCTAATTCGCCTAGACCTAGTTTTTCTCCTTTCTATTACTTAGAAGAAGACATAATCATTTTTTATATTCATTCTATTGTGAAGAACAATACATTGCCCTAGTTCTAAACCTAGTTGATAGAAAAAAGCTCCAGACATTCATACTTTGACATTGAGACAATTTGGAGCTTGGTTTTATCCTTGATTGATTTATCGATATCGAATTCCCGATCACCGTGGTAATTCTCTATTGTTTATCTCTTTACAATTCGTTCTTGTTCTTGTTTGTCGAATTGTATGAGCTTGCATGCGATTATCATTTTGTTTATATTTATCATGAGCAATATCTTGAAGTCTTTCATCTTTCAATCTATCATGAGTAGCTAAACCACTCCGGACATGGTAGTTGCGTGATAGCTTTGCGTATTCGCTTCTAGGGTTTGAAATCGTTCATATAGGTTAGGCTTGTTCAAAGATCTTCGTAAAAACCCTTCAATTCAATACTCTAATTTAAAGATTCTCTAAAATATTTTGGTTAAGGATCGTGGATTGACGACCCAGGATTACTCTAGTTCAAATATCTTCAAACTCGTTGTTAAAGGTTGAATTGATGGTTTTCTGTACACCGACTATGTGACAGTATGAACGTATCCCTCAAGCGAATTAGCATTGCTTGATCGTGACTACTGTGTTCTTTCTACCTCATTCATTCAAATTAATTACATTGCATTTTCTGTTTTCTAGTTTTTAGAAAAAACCAACTTACAAATCAATCTATTTTCACAAGTAACTGTTTGCTTTCAAACCGTTGTGGTAGCTTAATTGGTTCCTTAGCGAACGATCTTGTGGTTAGCATTGTCTGTCTTCAACAACTGCTTACTACTTGTTTTCTAAGTAATAATTTGAGCATATCAAATTTGGCGACTCTGCCGGGGAATCAATTCCTATTGTAGCGCTTGACTGCAAATTTGTACTTGTTTTCCAACTTACCTGAAGTTTAGTGCACTAACAGAAACTAAGGATATTTCAAGGTTTTCGTGTTGTGTAGCTCTAACAACAAGTTTATCAGAAGGAAACTCCAATGGCCCAGCTAACCTATGGAGCCTACATGCAACCCGGCGAGGTTAAGGCCGGGAAAGCGGCAATCGTACTGTCTAATGAGGCCAGGAATTTGGAACTCAAAGCTCACCACTTCCATAATCATCCAACTGAAAATCAACTTTGTCAAATAATCAAACATGAACATTTAATCAAATAAAGACATCCAACTTCAAATCAACTTTGTCAATGGAAAATCAAAATGAACCCATAGACAAAGTACACAGCATCCATAACAATACAGCAATATGAAAATGTGCCAAGGTCATTCAGTTTCTAAGGAAGACTAATCATGAAATAGACAACTAGTAAACAAACTATCAAGATGTGGTGCGTCTAGTTGTTGTGTTGGGCAGCCACTCTCTTTCTCCAACCAAAGTACATGTGACTTGCAAGAGCACGTCGATATTGCTTCCATTAAGGGGAATCGAACAAACTGTCAATTGGTGCATCATCTACATCATCATCATCGTCATCGTCATCATCTTCATCTTCATCTACAGCCCCCCCCCCCCCCAATTCAATTCGGCTTGCCATAGTTTTTCGGCTTTGGTTGATTCCTCTTCTTCTAGAAAATCAGCAGCATCTACCTCTCTTGGGAAGTTGTGCATGAGACAACAAGCTAGAATTATGTCATTCTGGGTCTCCAATGGATAGAACATGGTGGACCTTAGTACAGCTCATTCAAGAGTCCAAAAGATCTTTCAATTACATTTCTAGCAGATGCATGTTTAAGGTTGAAATACTCCTTCGAAGTTTTAGGCTGAGCTGTAGATTGGACTTGGCCCACTCTTTCAAGTGATAACGTGTCTTCCAGAATGGAGGCAAGATGCCTGGTGAATTCTTATATGCATCATCCGCCAGATAGTAGTTCCCTAGACACAAAAGAATGCATTATTATAAGTTTATAACTGAAAATGCAAGTTGCACTTGATTAGTTAATCTTATCTTTCATGATTCAGTTCAATGTTTGTGTTTGTTGTTGTTGTTTGTGAACTGCAGGATTTCAATGTTGTGCAACATTGCGAAATAGTGCCGATACAATATTGGAACAACATTACGGACAACAGCAGACAACATAGAAACAAGCAGGCCAATTGGATTGATGACTTGGACTGGAAGCAATCAATTCGAATTTCTGCAGGAATAAGGAAAGAGTTTGAGTTGCTTTGGACATAAGGAATACAATCTAAAGAGAGAATCTTTCAAGAATATTGTTGAAGAAAGCAAGAAGGAAATATATTGTTGAAGACACTAATATGGGAATTTCCTTCTAGCTGATTATTGAAGAAAACAAGAACATGGAAAATTGCCTTTGCTGAGATCCTATTGCCTTTCGACTTGGATGGGAGCTGTCGATATCTCAAGTATATATACAAGGATTCAGCCGAGCAATCATTGAGCCTTTTTTAATGATCAATCGAGATTTTATTAAAAGAGTTTAGGCTTCTTGTTTTCTGCTAGCTTTAGAGTTTGTCTAAGAGTATTCATTGTTGGAATAACTCTTTCAAACATCGACCTAGAATAGCTTTTACTGTTGGTTCTTCTAGGGCTAGTTTTGGTTGTTTAATCAATCGTCTGTGATTGTATTAAACCCACTTGATTAGATCTACTTTTCCTGTCAGTAGATATTTTGCCTACGGCGCTGCCAATATATTTTTCTATATATTGGCTTGGTAATAGAAGTTTCATTCTTATTCATCCACGCCATCTGTTGTTGAAGAAGACAATGTTGAACAACATTGTTGGCAACATT
Source organism: Plantago major (assembly GCA_026545765.1). Classification (NCBI taxonomy): domain Eukaryota; kingdom Viridiplantae; phylum Streptophyta; class Magnoliopsida; order Lamiales; family Plantaginaceae; genus Plantago; species Plantago major. The sequence continues at coordinate 90,125,847 of CM048842.1, forward strand.
GTCTATTGATCTTGTTCCAAGTACCAATCCAGGATCCTAAGTTCTAACAATAACATTTTGACACCATGTAACAAGCAATAGATAGGTAGTTTTCTACTCACAATTAGACATGCATATGTAACAATTAAACTCAAAATATTGAACATGCCTATGTAATATTTAACTTACAATTAGACATGCATAAGTAACATAAAAGAGAAACGAAAAGAAAATTAGAACGTTGATCGAAACATAGCTGAAACATAGCATGTAACATTCCACATTACAAGTGACCTTTCGTACCGTAACATGAAAAGAAATAAAAATATTTTATTCATTAAAGAAGCCTCAAGTTTCCAAACTCTTCTATTTTAAAATATATGAATATAAACTAACACTTTAATTTCTAAACATTAAGAGAGCCACACACACATAAGGACATGCATTTAAATTAAATAATTAAAAGTGACTCTTCACATTTTACATCAATCAAAAAACATATATAATTAGCTTGTCTTGAATTAGTTAATTAAAAGGAAGACTCTTCACATAAATCATCAATAAAGCACATACATAAAGACTTACATTTAAATAAGATAATTAAAAAGACTCTTAGACTTCTTCTAACTTAACTACTATTAATATAACATTTAATGAACTCACATGAATGCAATTAAAGTTAATCTTTAAATCTAATCAAGCCACACAAATAATGACATACATTAAAAGAGATAATTAAAATGGCACTCTTCACATTATACATCATTCCAAGCAAACAAATAAAGTATTGAATTAAGCTAGACAATTAAAAAGAAGTCTTGGCACATTAATCATTCATAAAGATAAATTTAACAGATGACTATCAAATTATTTTCAAATAATTACACCAACAAATTAAAGGATAAAATAATCAGATTTTTAAGTAGGAAAAATACACCAAAAATAATTTCTCTTCTTTAAAGAAATTACAAAATAAATTACCACACATATTACAAACTGACAAGTTATATTGACTTCTAAAACAAATAATGAACTTTTAAAACAAACTTCACCATCATACTAAAATAATTCTAACATACTTCGAGACAAATAAAGTAACACTAATAAATCATGCAAGGATAACAAGTACTAAGGTACGTCAAAATCTGGGGTGTCACACTCACCCCTCCTTAAAAAAATTTGGTCCCCAAATTCACACTTCAAAATTTTCTAAAACATTTTCGCACAAATAAACACACTTTTAATAAATCATACAAGACCCAAAAATACCAAGTTAACTTAAAAACTGGGATATTATACTCACCCCTCCTTAAAAGAATTTGGTCCCCAAATTCAAACCGTTAAAGCAATTTTCGACATAAGAAAAATTTTGGAAAAAATTAAAGTTTTCCATGCAAACAACACATTGAACATATGTATATATATACATATATATATATATATATATATATGTGTGTGTGTGTGTGTGTGTGTGTGTGTGTGTTATATATATATATATATATATATATATATATATATATCTTAAGATATTTTATGTCACATCATTGTTGTACTATACTAATTAATATTCGTTTCTTGTATCTTATACATTGACTGTGGCCTGTTTTCGAGAGACTAGGGTCAAAATTGTATAAGAAGATGATTAACATTGCAAATGGAAAAGGCAAGAAGCCACTACTATGTATGGGAGATGACGAGTGGGCGTATTGGGTGGGGTACTAGAAAATGAAGGAAATCCGCAGTCATGGACTGAACAAAGAGAACCGGCTGTCTGATCCGTCTGATGTTACCTGGGTGGCAAGGTACCACTATGGGTCGCGAGTTGTGGTTACAGAGATCACCGTAAAGCAGCAAGTGTACATCTTATTTGTAAGTTTATTCGTACATGTTTGTGCTTAATTTCTACACTTACTAGCTAAATGTTTGCATATATATGTTCTTCAGGCGGAGGCTGGGGAGGAAAAGAGCGCGCTTGCGCACTTTAAAAGAGCCAAGCTGAAGGACGGCATATGGGTGGATAGACGGTCCGAGGCTATTGCGGTACGTTTCTTTTGTTAAAGTTCATATTTGTGTAGTATAATGTGTTTGAAAACTGTAACTCATGGTATATGCACTTTACGGTTTCAGGCTGAGGTGGAGGCGAGGATCGCCAAATCGGATCGGGACCTAACAGTTGATGAAGAAAACAACATCTTCTTAGTCGTCAACCCAATGGACAACAAGGGCCAAGTATATGGCTTGGGTAGTTCTGCCCTACACCTGCTAGTCCTAGGTACTCAAAGATCCCAAAGAAATCGAGGACCAACAATTTTCACACGTGAATAGGTCTCAAGAAAAGTGCGGATGGAGGTCGATCCTTTGCAAGATCAGCTAGCTAGACAACAGGAGGAACTAGATAAACAACAGGATGATTATCGGAGTCTTCACCAGCAGAAGCCGGCTTTCATGGCCATGTATCCACTGCCCCCGCCCCAAGATAGTTAGTTTGTACTTGTATTTTTCTGACAACTTATTTTAGCCTATGTACGAATATTTAATTTCACTACGGATAATTTGTATTCTGTTGATCTAGATAACGGCAAACTAAAAGACTAGAGGGGGGGTGAATAGTCTTTCAAAACTTTTGTCGATAAACACAATTTCTCGAAACTGGGGTTTCGATACTTGATCGAGCGGAAGACTTTAAGATAGATAAGTGTAGAAACAATAAGTATGTGTGTGTGTGCGCTTTGCTGAAATGTAAATACAGAAAGGTAAATGACACAACAAGTATAGTGGTATCTGGAGGTGGCGTAATCCTCCAACTAATCCACTTCGGTCTTTCTGAGACCTAGAATTCACTAGAACAGATAATTGAGTTCTCCTTACAAAAATCCTATTCTAAGATTCTTAAACAAATGGTTCCCAACCAAATGTTCCCCCTGAGTTATTCCCCAGCTCCTAGAGCTAAGTACTTCCTCTACTCAGATAACCTTGGAGTTATTCCCTGATTTCCCAAATCAAGTACCTCCTCTACTCCACGCCTTTAAGGTGTTGGTTATAAGGTTTGTCAAAGAGGCTTCTCGTATAACTTTCCAATTATGTTTTCAGAGAGCCTGATAGAACAAGACTACTTAATACACTTGCTCCGTGGATGGCAGTCTGCTCTTTACTGACCCAAGTAATTGATGTCCGTTCTGGAGAATGAGCTTCAGAAAGGGTATCTGATAGTTCAACTCTTTCACGAATAACAATCTCTTGTTAAGGTTCAGGACAACTTAGAACTACTAGTGATTCTTTAAGAAATCAGAAAGCTTTCAGAAAGGGTAGTAGAGTGCTTGAGAGAATACTTTGCTTGATGGTAAGTTTGCAAGATAGCGCGTTCTAAGGTGTATTTCCCAGCATCTAAGTGTGTGATATATATAGATAAATTTGAGAGGCAATTGAATTATATCCGTTGTGCTCTCTATCAAATTATATCCGTTTATATCTTGAACTATGTACTCAGAAGTCACTATCTCATGTTTCAGAGAGGACTTGCTTTCTGTGGCAATTCTGCCAATGCATTTAATGCATAGTACTGTTCATTGTCCTTTAGTCTCAACGGATACATGAGCCTTTCTGATGGCTTGCATGCTCCTTACTCATGATGTCATATGTCCATATCCTTATTTTAAATATAATAAAATACACTTAATTGAGGATTAAAGTCATAGTCTTTCTGAGTTAGACTAAACCTTGATGTCTTCATAAATCTTGTGCAATCTTCAGTCTTCTAATCTTCAGATAAGCTCCATTGCTAGGATTGATCTTCATGGTCTTCTTGAAATAAAGAATTACACTCAGAGACCTATAATCCTAATACAAGATTTACTAGACTAATCATACTCAGTGATTTCCTCTTTTACAATGTTCAAGTGAACCAAGAGTACTTAATCACCTTTCTGGCTAAGATAAGAACATGTGATGAATGATCAAAATACTAACAGATATTCCTAACAAATTTTCCCCTTTTTGATCAGTCATCCATGACTATCTTTTAGGTCCTATTACAACTTTGTAATCCTGGAAGAGAAAACAATCCGCCACTTAATCATTTCAAAAGATATTCAATTTTAGTTGAATTAAGTGCAGAAAGTAAACATCAACCAAATCACAAGAAGTGATCTTTGCTGATAAGCTGTCATCTATTATAATGTTTCTGAGAGTATGATCTTCAGAAAGGTACAGTTTACAAAACGAGATGCAACTTTTACAGATAGAGTAAAATTAGAAACAATCAGCAAGATTACAAAAAGTAACAAAACACACTAAGTAAATTAGAATAAGGAGGATCCAAGCTCCAAGAGAATATTCTAAAGTTACTAGTCTTTAAGTATTCAGAAATGTAACTTGGGTTCAGATACCTCAAGTTCTTCAGCATCCTTTCTGGATCAGTTGGCATGAGCATCCACTTTTCTGCATTCTTGGACATAGCCATACAGAGTCCTTCTGACAGAGAGTTCTGTCTTTCTGGATAGATCACATATTTCTTGGTAACTCTTGACAAGCTTATGATTTTTCCGCAAAAAGTGTTTGACCCAGAAGTATTTTCCCCAGACCCAGGCATGGTCTACTTGCAGCTGAGATAGGTTGAAATATTTGTATATTTCTTCCAGATAGTGTATATCATCTAGCTATTCATCCAATGTCATATAGAAAGATTCATAGGTTGAAACTCCTAGTTTGTTCTTCTTGCTGTAGCTACCATCTAGTTTTCGTACCTTGTGTACATCATCGGGCTTTGGGTAAGGACAGGCAAAGGAGAGATCCATCTTTCTGGCATCGTTTCTCTTCTCTACTTCAAAGTTTAGCCAGGCATGAAGGTGCTCAGTTTTTAGCAGTTCTGGCTTACCTTCTCTCCATTTCAGTATCTGGTTGAGGATGGGAGTTGGAAACTTATCATTAACAAGTAAATGTTGTAGTTCCAGAATCCAATACCCTCTCTTGTTCAGAATGCACCTATATGAAGACTCTTCATTACTCGTCTTCACATATTCAATGTGGGCATCAGTTGGCCTTTCTTGAACAATTTCTCTGTTTGTTCTGCCAAACTGGGAATCCCTTCTTGCTTTTCTGTTGGGTGGCCTTCTGTCAGGAGATCCTCTAACCCTTTCTTCCTGTCTTGGGGTTGTGCTGGTGGAAGTTCCTTGTAATGACTTGGTATTTCCAGAGGGAGTTCTGGCTGCCAAAGGCATTGCTGCCGGAGGGGGTTGTGAGGTGCTTGCTTGCCTTCTTCTCTTGTGTAGTGGATGTTCATCTGTATCAGATTCATCCTCATCATCATCATTGAAGTTCAACAATGGAGGCTTGCAGCTTTCTTGACCTCTTACTTCTCCTTCTTCTTGGTCTTTTCCTTTTTCAGGATTATTCTGGTTGTTCCCTTCTGAGATCCTAAGGGACTTGGTTCCCCTAGTGACCATACTTCTCATTTTCCGGGTTGATCTGGAACAACTTCTTCAACAGGGGCATCTCCAGTGTCCTTGATGACTAGTTGACTTGAGGAGGGAGGCATAGATTGTTTTCTCTTTCTTCCTCTGCCTTTCTAAGGCATCTCTTCTTCTTCCCCCTTAGTCATGAATGACTGACTCATAATAGCATAAGCTTCAGAGAGTGAGTCAAAGTTTTTCTGGAGATTGTTGTGCACTCTAACCAATTCTTGGATTTCTTTCTTCAGCTCGTGGTTCTGCTGAACCAGTTCCTGCTCCTTTCTGTTGAGCTCTTCAAGTGGCCTAAGAATGGTGTTGGCTTGCAGAACAGCATGGCTGGCTTCATTGAATGCTGCATTAGCATTGTTGTAGTCCTCATCCCTGACCAACCCTAGGTCTTTCTGAGAGAGAGCTATGTTGGTTGCTCTGTTGAGTAACACATCAGCCAATGGCTTCATCTCTTCTGCGACAGATTGTAGCACTTCTGTGTCTTGAGCAACTAGTGTCTTTCTGAGTTCCAAAAAGATACTGTTTCTGGCACGGTGCTCTTCATTTCTTGAACTACCTGGTGCAGAGAATATATGAGGAGAAAGTAGGGCTCTCTTGTGATGAGTGACAAGTCTCTCATCTTCTGCATCAGTAATCAAGTTTTGGTTGTTTTCAGCATTATTCTCATTATCCTTTTCTTGAATTGTTTGCAGATTGATAATCGTTTTCTGCTTTCCATCAAGTATGCTGCCCTTCTGAGAAGATGTGGAAGGTCTTTCTGATGCAGTCTCAGCATAATCATCATTGTCATCATTGTCATCCACGGCATCTATTTCAGCAGCTGTGACAACAATGGCATCTTTCAGAATTCTTTGCTCATCGAGGAGCGCCAATTCCTGGGTATTAGCTTCTTTGAGCTTTTGGATTTTGGCTTCCTTTTCATCAACAAGAGCTTGGCACTCTAAGTTGATTCTCTTTTCTTCTTCCAATACCTTTCTGAGTTGTTCAATCCTGAACTCAGCGGCAGATATCTCTTCAAGTATATCGTTTTGTTCTGCCTGTTGGGTATTCTGATGAGACTTTGAGGGTGATGATGATGGGGCTTTCTGAGCATTGGAAGGAGTGGCCTTTTCTCCACTTCCTTTGCTAGCTTTCTGAATCCCGCCTTGTCCAGGTTGGGGATCATCATTCTGATCATTATCATCATCATCATCACCCTTCTTGTTTTCTTGACTTGGATGCTCAGAAGGGGGTTCTTGATAATCATTCTCGTCCGTCTCCTCTTCATCTTCTGAAATCAAATTGATCACATTTGGGAATGTAATCATTCTCCCATTTACTTCTTCTTGCTCAGCTGGGTAAGCAGTGAGCTTGCTGGGAAGGGCAGGATGGGTTACCATCTGTTCTTGGGTTTGAGCATCCGCAGTTTTGAAATATGCTAGAAGTTTTTGTGCTAGTTCATTAATGAAGTCTTCATGCATCAGAGTGGCAAAAGAATAAGACTTTGTTGGGAACAGTGCATGGATGTAGTCTTCCAGATTTAGGGCTATTGCTCTCTTTTCTGGGACGTCAATTACTCGTGCTAGTTCAGAAAGGTCAGCCTTTCTGAGTTTCTGCCATTGTCTGAAGCACTTTAGATGTTTCTTGAGAGTGTGCTTCTGGAAAGCCTTGAGTAAATCAACTGGCACAAAACTTTGAGCCTGAAAGAAAGGGATCAAGTTAGTTTTGTTCAAACCACTTGAATTGGTATATGTGTGCAAAAGTAAGCTTTCTGAGTATACCTGTGTAGAAACACCAGGCTTATTTGCTTGGACTTTCGCTTGCTTTGGCACAGAGGCCTCAGATACCTTGTTGTGAGGAGAAGTCTGATCCTCAACAATCTTTCTTTCTGCTTGAACCTGAGAAACAAAATCAAGTATGTTTAGAAACTATTATCAGAAAAGATAAGTAGAGAGATGCTTTCTGAGACTTCACTTACTTCCAAGTGAGGAAGCTCAGTTGCATCTTTCTCAGAAACCTTGGGGGTTTCTGGTACCTTTTCTGTAGATACTGCTTGTTCAGCAGTTTCAGTTTCTATTGGAGGAGTTATCATGAATTTTTCTCCTTCCAATTGTTCTTCTGACTGAGCCTGTAAGAACAAACATAATAGATTTAGTAGTGGGATTTCCAGATCAATCTTTGAAGAAGATTATTACTGAGTACTTACCTTCTTATCAGAAGGCTCAGTAAATGCTTCTTCAGAAAGCTTTTCAGCTTCTGGATTTTCTTGGTTTTGAGGTGTTGGTTCCACCACCACTACTTCCTCTGTTAGAGCCTAAATTGAGATAAAAAGAAATTTAGAACACAAGATATTCATTTTTCAAGCAAGCTACTTCTTATTTAGAGATAACTTAGCTACCTATAGAACAGGCTCTTCTTGTTGTTCTGAGGTTGGAGAAACCTCTTCTTCGTTCAGAGGGGTGGACAAATTAACTTCCCCCTGAAAAATGTGTCTCTAAAATGGCCTGTAACAAATGAAGCTTATGAGTAACAAGTTAACATTTAAATGTTTACAAGTTAGATATAAACTACTTTTGCTACCTGAAAAGAGTCAGGCTGATCATTGATCTTTTGGACTTGTGGTGATTCCACAGTCTCTTTGTGCTCATTATTGTTTTCCTCTGTAATATCATTCTGAGTCTCCTTCTCAGTTTGATCCCTTTCTGAGAGTTGAGCTCTCTCAGAAGGTTGAGGAACCTGTTCAAGAACAAGGTTTTCTTCAGCAATATTGAGTGCTGGTATTGTGAATGTGGAAGCAATGTCAGTATCTTCCATCATTATTTCTTCCTCACCCAGGCCTTCTTCGTCCTGCTGGGCAGAGGGGCTCTTTTCTTTCTGAAGAGCTAAGTTTGATGCTCCTCCATGGGTCTCAAGCTTATATCTTTTGAGCACTGTTGCAATTACTTCATCATCCTCAGAATCACTATTCTGTGTTGGCGCAGACCCATCTATGATATTTCTATCATCTATGGAGATTTCTGGAGCAGTCTGTCTTGGGGCTTTCTGGAACTGCCTTTCTGGGCGAACAACATCTTCTGATATTTTGTCTCCAGAAGGTTGTGCCTCTTGAATGTTTATGGACTTGGAGGTCCTTTTGCCTTGAGTTCTTTTTCTTTTGGCAGCTGGAGGTTTAGCTTGAGCTTGCTCAGAGACCTCCTCACCTTGCTGTGTAGATTCTTCAGCCTTTCTGAGTACTTGCTCAGCAGCAATTCTCTCCTTTTCTTCAAAGGCGTGTCTGAAAAGGGAGTTGGTGACTGGGATTTCTTGTTTCTCTCTAAGAGTAATCCCCATGGTTTCCAGAATGTGACATATCCTGAGACCAAAGTGCATATTTGCTTTTGGCTCAGCAAGGCCATTGATGATTTTGGGCTCAAATTCCTCAATATGTCCAAGGAATTTGTTGAAGGCGTACTTCCCCCAATTGAAGTGGGTTTCCTGCCCTTCATTCTTCTTGTTCAGAAGATGCATCATCATCCATCTCTCCATACTTATCTGGTCTACTCCACCTTTGTTTCCATCAAAGCAACGGACCAGGATGAGAGCCAAAGTACTCCAGTGTTTCTGAAGATGAATCGTTCTGATAGCTTTCAGAATAAAGTCTCATGGGCAACCTTTTGCATTTTCCAACTGGATTGCCTCAAATAGTTCTTTGACGCCTTGAATCATTGAGGCGTCCTTGATGTTGATGTCTTCAATTGTTCCACGATTTTTCAATCGGAATATTTTGCAGAAAGCCTTGCAGTCTAGAACAATTTCTTGTCCTTGGACTTCAGTCTGCATGTATTTTTCTTCTTCATCATTCACAACTTTTGTGAAGATTTTGGAGTTGTTGTAGAACTCCAGTACATCTAGTGTGGATAGGCCACTGGGTGTAGCAGATAAAAGCCTGTAGATATGGGAATTCTTCAACATCCCAAATATCAGTTTCCTTTCTGGTCGTGAAGGTATAACTGCTGGTACATATTTCTTCACTAAGAATGCTCCCCCAATTCATTTTATGACTAGGGTTCCAGTCCGAAGGGGTGAATTCTCCCAGAAGGCGTTTATTCAACACCTTAAGTTCTTTTCCTCCTTGCTTTTCAGCAGGAGTAGATGATTCGGCCTTAGGGTTCTTGGTGGTCATCTTCTTGGGTGCCATCTCTTTATATAGTGTTTTGAATGAGTGGTTTTGCAGAAGAATTTTTGCACAAGTAATTGAGATTAGTCTATCTTTTCAGAAGACTAAGCACAAAAAGTTGAGTTTGCAGAAGGGGTTGCAGAAATCTTGAGAGATTTTGCTATTTTGATGCAAGTTTGAAATTTCGGAATTGGTAAGAGTGTTTGTCTTGTACCCAATTCCTATATATATATATAGCAGACAAAATGTATAGAGATACAACATACATATATCTGAATATGAATGCGTGTCTTTATATCTGCATAGGCGAGGTACGTCCTTTGTATTTCATTAAATGCGGAGTGGGTCATGTCTGTACTTTTCAACAGACATTACTTGCTTTGTTTTAATCTCAACCATTGAGATCTAACATTTATTCATCAAGGGCTTATATTGAATATCTTGTAATCAACAAATGGTATTGTGCCGACTTGATGGATTTTTAATATGCTATATTCATTGTGTCACTAAGTAAACAGTGAGACCACTTTGATCGTTTGATCTTATCATTCTGAGTGTCACGTCCTTATCTATATATTATTTATCATGGAAATGGTAAAAATACAAGACGTTTGGACATGTTTGACTTTCAGAACTTATACTTTTCGGGCTTAGTGTGTCTTTTCTCTTTATGACTAAATAGCTTTCTAAGTTCAAGTGTCAGAAGCTTTAGTTGTTTGAATGTATTTGACCCACTTTCTGTAAGTAAGTTCTAGTCTTATTTACTTACTGAATGTGTACCAACCTTTGCCTTTCTGGATACCCATTCCAGAAATGTTTTTCCTTTCTGAGTATTGCTACTCAGAAACCTTTGCATCACTTCTTATCAACTTGGCTTTCTGAGAACGTGTTCTCAGAGACCTACTTCTTTTCTTTCTCACTAATTCTGACTTTAGAGATTCAGGACAATTTTTCAGTCCTTAGGCAACTCCATTAATCCAAGATTATATCTTAAGGTCAAGAACCGGCTTTCTTGAAGTGACTTGGTGAAGATATCTGCAAGTTGGTCTTCTGTACCAATCTTGAGTATCTCTATATTGCCTTTCTCAACATGATCTCTGATGAAGTGGTGTCTAACATCAATGTGCTTTGTTCTGGCATGGAACTTTGGGTTCTGTGTGATTGCAATAGCACTTGTGTTATCACAGAAAATGGGAGTTTTCTCTTCAATGAGTCCATAATCTCTGAGTTGTTGTTGAATCCACAGAATTTGTGTTGCACAACAACCAGCGGTAATATATTCAGCCTCTGTGGTAGAAGTTGCAATTGAGTTTTGCTTCTTACTAAACCATGAGATAAGTCTAGTTCTAAAGCGACAAGTTCGGAGATACTTTTCCTATCAAGCATTGATCCAGCATAATCAACATCTGAGTAACCAGCCAAACTCAATTCACTTTCTTTTGGATACCACAAACCTATATCTACAGTACCTTTTACATACCTTAATATTTTCATAGCAATGTTGTAGTGTGATTGCATTGGATTTGTTTGAAATCTAGCACACACACCAACTGCATATTGAATATCAGGTCTGCTTGCAGTAAGGTAAAGTAGTGAACCTATCAACTTCCTATACTTGTGCTCATCAACACTCTTATCTGATTCAGTATAGGTCATCTTGGTTCCTATGATCATAGGTATCTTAGCATTCTTTTCAGAAGGCTTCAGATTGAATTTTGTGAGCATGTCGTTTGCATACTTTGTTTGACTAATGAATATTCCATCATTGAGTTGCTTGACTTGCAATCCTAGGAAATAATTCATTTATCCCATCATGCTCATCTCAAACTTACTTTTCATGAGATTTGCAAAGTCATCACAAAGTTGCTTGTCCTTAGATCCAAATATAATGTCATCAACATATACTTGAACTAAGAGTAGTTTCCCATCATGATTTAAAGTAAATAAAGTTTTATCAACTTCACCTTTCTTGAAACCACTTTCCAGAAGGTATTTGCCAAAGTGTCATACCATGCTCTTGGAGCCTGTTTTAGTCCATATAGAGCTTTCTGTAGCTTATAGACCATTCTACTTTCTGAGGAAACTTCAAAACCAGGTGGTTGCTCAACATAAACTTCTTCAGCAAGTTCACCATTCAAGAATGCACTTTTGACATCCATCTGATAAACTTTAAAGTCTTTATGAGCTGCAAAGGCCAGAAAGAGTCTTATTGCATCCAATCTGGCAACTGGTGCATATGACTCATCAATGTCTAAGCCTTGATGCAGGTGAATCCCTTGGCAACCAACCTTGCTTTATTTCTGGTTATTTCACCAGATTCATTCATCTTGTTTCTGAAAACCCACTTAGTTCCAATTGCAGATATTCCTTCTACAAATGGAACTAGTTTCCAGACTTTGTTTCTCTCAAATTGATCCAACTCTTCTTGCATTGCAGAGATCCAGTCTTGGTCTCTTAATGCTTCCTCTATAGTTTTAGGTTCAATGTTTGAGATAAAACATCCAAAGAGAGAATTAGCATTTTCAGCTATTGCTCTCCTAGTCTTAACACCTTGATTAATTGGTCCAATTACATCTTTTGCAGGATGATCCTTGATCCATCTCATCGTGGGTTTAGTGCTAGTAGGGTCAGCATCTATGTGATCTGAATGTGAATCACTATGATTATGACTTGATACTTCTTGATGTCGAGACATTTTGCACCTCAGAAGGGCGGTGAATGTCTGACACTTGCTCAGTGTGTGAGATTTCTGGGACATGCCTGTCAGAGAGGTCATTTCCAGAGTTAGCTTTCTGATGAACATCTTCAGTTTCCATTTCTGGAATTCTCATAGGAAATTCTTCATCATGTCTGAGAATCATCTGGTTGTTACTAGGCATTTCATGCTTTTCTTCGTCAGAGTCATCCTCCCTTTCCATAATGATGTTTTTCCTTTCTGAGGGTTCTTCTTCAGAGTCCCTCAAAATTAGTTCTTTGAACCTTTCTGAGAGTTCATCAGCAAGAGGTGTTTTCTTGTTTCCTTCATAGAATACAACATGAACTGATTCTTCAATCTTCTTTGTTCTTTTGTTATAGACTCTGTATGCTTTGCTATTCATTGAATAACCAAGAAATACACCTTCATCTGCTTTTGGTTGAAATGTCCTTAGATAGTCTTTTCCATTGTTAAGAACAAAACATCTACAACCAAATACTTTCAGATGTTTGATATTAGGGGGTCTACCAACCAAGAGTTCATAAGGAGTCTTATCATGGTGTTTGTTTATCAAACATCTGTTCTGAGTATAGCATGTTGTGTTTACAGCTTCAACCCAATAAACTTCACTTATTTCAGTGTCAGCTAGCATTGTCCTTGCTGCTTCTTTAAGGGTTATATTTTTCCTTTCTGCAACACCATTTTGTTGAGGTGTTCTTACAGAGGAAAGTTGGTGTTGTATACCTTTGCAGGTACAAAACTCCTTTATGTACTGGTTGACAAACTCAGTACCATAGTGCGATTACGATACTTTGTCATTTTTCATGACTTCAAGCTTATTCAGCAAGTTTGGTATCTCCACCCTGGCATCAGATTTGTGCTTCAGAAAGACAACCCAAGTGAATCTTGAGAAGTCAACTACAACAACCAAACCATACTTCTTTCCTGCATAACTAGTTACAGATGATTCAAAAAGATCCATATGTTGCAGTTGCAGTGGTCTAACACTAGAGTGTCTGGTTTTGGACTTGAAAGAGATCTTGGATTGTTTCCCCATCTGACAGGCAGAACAGATACCATCCTTTCTGAAAGATGTTTTGGGAAGGCCAACCACTAACTCTTTCTTGGCAAGTTTGTTCAGAGTTTTGAAATTCAAATGACTCATTCTTTTGTGCCATAACCAGTGCTCTTCTGTGTGACCTGATTGACTCACCATGAGACATTCTTCAGTTGTGGCAGATGCCCAATCATCAACATAAAGACTACCTTTCCGCCGAGCAACCAAGACTGTATGCTTTGACTCATTGTCAATAAGTTTACAGTATTTTGCTTTGAATTTTACCGTGAAGCCTTTTTCTGCAAACTGGCTCATGCTAAATAGATTGTATTTCAAACCCTTAACATATAGTACGTCAGTGATTGTTAGTGATCCCAATTTGACGTTGCCATATCCCAGAGAGGGATTTAATTCTCCTCCAGCAAATCTGATGTCTGGTCCATTGTTGCAAGCTTTGTTGTTGACCAGATTTGCTTTGTCTCATGTCATGTGCTTTCCGCATCCACTATCAAATAGTCATTGAGCCTTAGTCCAAGAAGCGTTCTGCACAAAACAGGAAACAGGAGTTAGGTTCTTGCTTCAGAGATAGAACCACTCAGACTAAACATTCTTCCAGTAGGAATCCACATTTTAGTGAATTTCTTGGGAGTTTATTTTTGTCTAGCTTGATCAGAAGGAGATGCAATGAAATCAGTAATTTTGATCTCAATTTCCTTTTTGGGGTATTTCTAGGTGTTCCCCTTGGTGCTTTCTGGATCCTGGGTTTCTGGGATTGCTTTTCAGCAAGCTTAGCTTTTCTGCCCAAGTTCCTTCTAGCTCTGGCATTCAGTTTTTCAGTGGCTTGAAAATTTTTCCATACATCTATTGCTGCGAGCAATATCAGCCTTGCGCCATTGTTCTTGTCCTTCCTTATATTGTTGCAGAAGGACTTTTCCAATAGCACGATAGCCAATGCCATTTCGAACACCTTTGGCTTTCTGAATGCGTTCTTCAGAAGCCTTACTAGTTTCTGCACCATCTTTATTTTCATAAAATGGTATAGTAGAGAATTTGCCTATTCCAGCAATTTTTCCCTTCCTAGTAATGTAGCAATGTGGATGGTTGTATATCTGTGGGTTGCGTTTCTTTTCAAAAACCTTATCCACATGCTTCTTGTGAACTTGTTGTTCTTTCAAAGGCTGGGTTGCTACTCCTTTTCCTTTGTCAACTACCTTAGCTTTCTGACCAATGCTATAGGTAGTTGAAGAACCATTATGTTGACTTTTTACAAAGGTTAACCTTTCATCACTCTTCTTCAGAGGAGATGAATTACTTGATTGTTCATCAAGTCCAAGTCCACCTTTCTCAGAGGGGTCTCTCAGATAGGATTGAACCTCAGTGAGAGTGTAACTAGCCTTTGCATAAGATTGGAAAGATAGCTCTTTCTTTCTAAGTTCTTCATTCTCAGAAAGTGGCTCCATCATTTTCTTATTCAGTTTGTCTAAGGCTAGTTTGTGAGAATTTTCATTCTCAGATATCTGAGCTTTCAGAAAGGCTATTTCAGCGTTCTTGCTCTCAGATACCCTGATTAGCTCAGGAACCTCTTTCTCAAGAGTTTCTTTGCTTTCCTCTAGAATTCTGGTTTTAGATTGTGCTTCCAGAAATTCTTTCTCATAATGATCCAATTCACTTTTGACTTATTCCAGATCCTCAATTCCATCATCACTTTCATAGTACAGAAATTGTGAATTATTAGTTACCTCATCAGCCATAAGACATATTTCAATGTTGGAGATGTCTGGACGAGCGATCTCAGCAACTCCACACATCTCTTTCTTCTTAAGGCCGAAGTCGATTACTTCGTGGGTGATTCCACACAATTTTGGTGATGGTAGGTTTGAGTCATCTGAATCTTCATCTTCAGAATCTGTCTCAATGTCTAGAGCATCAAGTTGAATTTGAATCTTTTTCCTTTCTTCAGTCAGCAAGGCCCTTTGATTTCTTTTGAAATTTCTTCCGTCCTTTTTGTCACCTGTCTTGAGCTTATTTAAAGCTGGACAATCTATCTTGAAGTGACCAGGCTTTTGACAAAAGAAGCAGATATCATTTCCTATTTCTGTGTTTTCAGTACTAACACCTTTCTGAGTGGGGGTGTTCAGAGAGTTGTTCATTTGTATGTTCTTGTACTGATGATAGTTTGGGCCAAGATGCTTTTTCAGCTTTTCTTTAGCTTTTCTTCTCTCAATCTCTTGACTCACAAATTTCTTCATGTGTCTTACTGCAAGAGCATTTTCTTCAGATGCATCTTTGGTATCCTTCTTTTCAGAAGTACCTTGAGAAACTAGAGCAACACTTTGCAACTTTTCAGCTGTTTGTTCTCTCTGAGTTGTCTCATAATCTACAGTAGCAAGATGAGAGAAGAGTTCTAATGGAGTAATACTTGGCATCCCTTGGTTAAAATAAAAGAATTTCGTGTGATCCCAGTTGTGATTAAGACTTCTGACAATTGTCTTAATCTTTTCTGACTGAGAGTATCTATTGCTTTCACCAAGTGCAGCCATATCACTCATCAAAGTGGTAAACCTGAAATCAAGTTCTTCCAGAGTTTCAGTGGGACCTTGTTTGAAATTTTGAAATTTCAATTTAAGTACTTCGAACTTGTTTTCCTTGGTTTTCTCAGTTCCGGCACAGATTTCTTCAATCAGTTGCCAGGCAACTTTCGCCGTTTTAGCACCCCACAGTTTACACTGTATGTGCTCAGGTGTCGATCTGATAATTATATTACGAGCTTGACCATCCAATCTGTGTCTCTTGGCATCTTCAGATGTCCAGAGCTCTCTTGGCTTGTCTTCATACACAATGCTTCCATGAGCAATACGACCACTATCACTAGCAGTCGCATCCTCACTTTCATCTTCCTTATCTGAGGCTTTTCTTCCATCAGATATCTCAGTAACTTGTCTCATATGTCTGATTTTGATAGGCCCTTCATTGATGACATGGATCATCTCGTCGCTAATGGCCTCCAGATGGAGCATCATGTTGTTCTTCCATTTCTCGTAGTTTTCTGGCTTCAGAATGGGTGCATCACTCAGAGACATACCTGCACACTTAACACACAAATTATAATAGTCCTCAGAAAGGGACAAAGTTCCTTCACCTATCTGGGGATCTAGGTTCAGTGCAGAAGGCTTGTGAACCTCCTGCTCTGATACCACTTGTTGGTCCAGATAACGGCAAAGTAAAAGACTAGAGGGGGGGTGAATAGTCTTTTAAAACTTTTGTCGATAAACATAATTTCTCAGAAACCTGGGGTTTTTGATACATAGATTCAGAGCGCGGAAGACTTTAAGATAGATAAGTGTAGAAACAATAAGTATGTCTGTGTGTGCTTTGCTGAAATGTAAATACACAAAGGTAAATGACACAGCTAGTATAGTGGTATCTGGAGGTGGCGTAATCCTCCAACTAATCCACTTCGGTCTTTCTGAGACCTAGAATTCACTAGAACAGATAATTGAGTTCTCCTTACAAAAATCCTATTCTAAGATTCTTAAACAAATGGTTCCCAACCAAATGTTCCCCGAGTTATTCTGACTCCTAGAGCTAAGTACTTCCTCTACTCAGATAACCTTGGAGTTATTCCCTGATTTCCCAAATCAAGTACTTCCTCTACTCCACGCCGTGTTGGTGTTTGGTTATATGGTTTTTGTCAGAGAGGCTTCTCGTATAACTTTTCAGTTATGTTTTCAGAGAGCCTGATAGAACAAGTCTACTTAATACACTTGTTCAGTGGATGGCGATCGCTCTTCTTGACCCAAGTAATTGATGTCCGTTCTGGAGAATGAGCTTTAGAAAGGGTATCTGATAGTTCAACTCTTTCACGAATAACAATCTCTTGTTAAGGTTCAGGACAACTTAGAACTACTAGTGATTCTTTAAGCAATTAGAAAACTTTCAGAAAGGGTAGTAGAGTGCTTGAGAGAATACTTTGCTTGATGGTAAATTTGAGAGGCAATTGAATTATATCCGTTGTGCTCTCTATCAAATTATATCCGTTTATATCTTGAACTATGTACTCATAAGTCACTATCTCATGTTTCAGAGAGGACTTGCTTTCTGTGGAAATTCTGCCAATGCATTTAATGCATAGTACTGTTCATTGTCCTTTAGTCTCAACGGATACATGAGCCTTTCTGATGGCTTGCATGCTCCTTAATCATGATGTCATATGTCCATATCCTTATTTTAAATGTAAGTAAATACACTTAATTGAGGATTAAAGTCATAGTCTTTCTGAGTTAGACTAAACCTTGATGTCTTCATAAATCTTGTGCAATCTTCAGTCTTCTAATCTTCAGATAAGCTCCATTGCTAGGATTGATCTTCATGGTCTTCTTGAAATAAAGAATTACACTCAGAGACCTATAATCCTAATACAAGATTTACTAGACTAATCATACTCAGTGATTTCCTCTTTTACAATGTTCAAGTGAACCAAGAGTACTTAATCACCTTTCTGGCTAAGATAAGAACATGTGATGAATGATCAAAATACTAACAGATATTCCTAACATATTCGTCGAATGCTTTATGTTAATTAATACAATTTGATTATTTTGGAATTATTATCGTAGATTATATTTGTGAAACAGGTGAAATATGAAAATAGGCATCAAAGTTTATAGAAAGAAAAAAAATTATGCAAATTTAGAGACGGATAAATTATCCGTCTCTAAATCTGTTTTTTATTTAATTTTTTTTAAGAAAATTCATCGGTAAATCCGTTGCTATTTAGCGACGGATAAGTTATCCGTCGCTAACATAAGCAAAATTATGGATTTAAAAAAAAAAAGACTCATAGTAGCGATGGATAATTATACGTTTCTAAAAGTCAACGGATTTATCCGTCGCTAAATCCATCTCTAATTAGCGACGGATAACTTATCCGTCTCTAATAGGCTAAAGACGCCCAAAATAGAGATGGAGAAGTTATCCGTCGCTACGGATCGACAGATTTTTAGAGACGGATAAATCCGTCTCTAAAAGCTATTTTTTTTGTAGTTCTACATGTCAACTACTTTTCATGGTATTATTGTAGAGAACATGGAGCATATGACAGTGAGCATGGGATAGGCATCATAACAAGTCTCCACTGCTATATGTATACTACTTTTCATGGTATCATGGGGTCCAATGCTGAGACCATGGAGCATATGAAAGATAGCATGGTATAGGCATCATAACAAGTCTACACTGGCTACATGTATACTACTTTTCATGGTATCATGGGGTCCAATGCAGAGAACATGGAGCATATGACAGAGAGCATGGCATAGGCATCATAACAAGTCTCCGCTGGCTACATGAATACTAATTTTCATGGTATCATGGGGTCCAATGCAGAGAACATGGAGCATATGACATGTTGGGGGTGGAACTCCTCAAACACTTAGTGAGTTTTCCTTGTCTTCCTTCACTTAACCGGATCAGTAAGAGGCAACGGGTGAAATCCTGCACAAGTGACTTGAAGGGGGCGGGGTTAGGATCCGGTTTGCTAAGTGTCAAACCGGATTTGATACTTTACTCAAGAGCGACTGAGGATCGACTCTGTATAGTGTACGATAGTTGGATGGCGATGTGACTTACCTTGTTTATGGGGAAGTGTGCCCCTTTTTATAGGCTATCTTTCAAGTTGGAGGATCTCACAGGATCGCGCCAAGTGTACGTCCGAGATTGAGCCACCAATGCTAAAATGAGGCCCATAGCCCAATAACGGAGCCTTAGCCCATGCCATCTTGGGCTTTAGGGGTAGTTTGGTCATTATTGGAAGAGTTCTTGATGATGAGACTTGGTCTACCGGAATCCCAGGTTCGGAGAGAGGGGTCCGGACGCCTGGTCCGGACCACATTTGGTTGTCATCTGAGGGAGTCCTCCTGCCTATCCAACTCTTCCGATTCGGAGCTCCTGGGTTCGGACATCTCACTCTTTGGTGCCTATTTGCTTGGTTGCTCTATGAGATTGTCATGCTGGATCCGAGTGACAGTCCGGATCGGACGGCTTGGGTCAGAGACAGTGTTGTTTGAGTACTGTCTTCTTGTTCCAGGGTGGTTGGGACCTTGATGGGTCAGACCTAAAGCTCCTGGGTCGGACCTCACAGGTTCCAGATCCTTTGTTCCTTTCTTCTAAGGTGGGTCGGACCATGGTTGGTCGACCCGGATCGGACCATTGGCTCGGACTATAGTGACTCGGATCCAATGGATGACTTAGGACGGCTTAGGATTCGTCCCTAGGTCCTTTATGACGGATTGGACATATTTCCGTATCAACATGACAGAGAGCATGGTATAGGAATCATAACAAGTCTCTACTGCTGCATGCCAACTACTTTTCATGGTATCATGGTGTCCAATGCAGAGAACATGGAGCATATGACAGTGAGCATGGGATAGGCATCATAACATGACTCCACTGGCTACATGTATACTACTTTTCACGGTATCATGGGGTCCAATGCAGAGAACATGGACAATATGGCAGAGAGCATGGTATAGGAATCATAAGAAGTCTCTACTACTACATGCCAACTACTTTTCATGCTATCATAGGGTGCAATGCAAAGAACTTGGAGTATATGACAGTGAGCATGGGATAGGCATCATAACAAGTCTCCACTGGCTACATGTATACTACTTTTCATGGTATCATAGGGTGCAATGCAGAGAACATGGAGCATATGACAGAGAGCATGGTATAGGCATAATAACAAGTCTCCACTGGTTACATGTATACTACTTTTCATTGTATCATGGGGTGCAATGCAGAGAACATGGAGCATATGACAATGAGCATGGGATATGCATCATAACAAGTCTCCACTAGCTACATGTATACTACTTTTCATGGTGTCATGGGGTGGAATGCAGAGAAATCATAATAAGGTACAAAACAACTACAACATGTAATCATGTGATAAAATCACGTAAGCAAGCTACAAAACATTATAGAACATGACCTGTATTTTGTATTTGTACAGGTACATCAGCATCTTCAGTTGTTGAATTTCCTATAGGTGAACCCGACATCTACAATCAACTAGGCAAAATCTCAACGGAAGTATACGATCGATCAACTATCTACCATGACTTCTTCGATCAAATCACAAAAAAACTCACATAGTAACGGAAATATACGATCAATCAACTATCTACCTTTTTTCGAACTTTTTATGCTGATTTCTGAAGGAATAGCAGCATGATCGACAATGGCGAGATGACAAATGATTTTTCACAGTTGATTTCCCAATGATTTTGATAGTTTTTCACGAGCTGAGAGACGATCGACAATGGCGATGAAAGTAGAGAGAGAAAGCAGCAAAATTAATGAGGACGAGCTGGGGTTTTTTATCTGGTGTTTTGGGTTTTTATACTGACCCGTATTACTATAGTCCGACCCGCATTACTATAGTCCGACCCACCTTTTGGCCCTTGGGTTGAGGTGTTTTTGCAACTAGTTTATAATTGGTTAATATGTAATATATGTTACACACTATGTTGCAAATCATACTTTTATTATCATATTGCTCATGAATGTAGAGGGGACATAAAACTGGCCATGACTCGATATGGGTGAGAAGAGGTAGAATCCGACGTCAGGAAGAGATTGCACCTGACTTTTGTTTGAAGTTATATCAAAACATAATTATATATATAATTAACTATTACCCAAACTGAGCAAAAACTTCGACTCGTCAAATGAGTCGTTTGTATAGGACAATTCGACATGGAAAACTTCGAATCAATTCTCAACACAATCCATGTTTCTTCTTATATATTCAAGTATCCAATAAAATAACCAGGAGTTAATGACGTAGCATATATATTATATTGTCTCCAACCAACATACTTATGATTAATAGAAAAAACCAGAATGATTTAGTTCAAATTAGTTTCTAATAAATAACATACTAACGTGTAATTGAATTTGGAAAAAAAAATTAGGAACTCATACTACGTAAGAGTGGTGGTCCACTTACATCAAATTTCCTCTTAACCGATGTGTGATACGGGGTATTAAATTTTATCTCTTAATTGGTTGATGACTTGGGTAGTACATGTCTCTCTAGTATGATACTGTTTGTGCTAGACATGAGCCCTCACGAATATGTTGTTGGAATCATCCAAAGGTCCCCATACTATGTAAGAGTGGTGATGTACTTATATACTATTAATTAAACATGCCCTTATTCTATGTGATGTGAGGTATTACGTTTACCCCTCAAATTGCTTGATATTCTCGTCGAGACTCTATGTGGGGAGCAGTTGATGAGACAATATTCTAACGTCTCATTTGGTCCTTTTTAGCGGTCTTTTGTTAATCTTTGACCTTAGTTTTATAGTGTTTTTGTACGTTTTTATGCTTTGGTACTTTGTTTGTGTTTTGTAGGATTTTTTGTGTTAATTGGTCTCGAAGGCGAAAATCGGAGTAAAGACATTGGTTATATATCTCTGAATTAAGAGTAATTGGGCGAAGACGGAAGTGGATTCGGAGTTCGGACGAAGAATTGAGACGCGTTTTAGCGTGACTTGCAAAAGTGATGATTTACGGAGCAGTCTAGCCATTTTCGACATAACTCTCTCATATGAAGTCCGATTTACCTGATCTCGGTGGCTATGGAAAGATAATTCAAAGGGATACAACTTTTGTTCGAGAATCGTAGCCAAATACCTCCTGCATAAAAAGATATGGACGTCGTAATTTGACTGGCAGAAAACATCCGTGCAGCGGCGAGGATTTTTGTTCGCCGCCGCGATAACTTACGAGAGCAGATTTCTGGACGGTCTCCTGGTCGAATTCTACTAGGATTCTCTTCGTTTTTTCTCATTTAAAGAGATTTATTTCACCATAACTTCAGATATAACTCCTTTAACCCTAGATTTACATAGAAAAAAGCTCAGGAACTAGGTTTTAACATTGAGACATCTGTGGAGCTTGGTTATTCATTGATTTTATTCATCAGGATTATTGGTATTGATTTCTCTATTGCTTTCTTCTTTACAATTCGTTCTTTATTCTCATCGATTGAATTGTATGTTATTGCATTCGAGTTTATCATCTATGTTTCACATCATTATTGCCATGAATCTTTGCATGCAATTATCAAGTATAAGTAGCTAAACACCTTTGAATACATTAGTATGTGAAGATTATGCATATTCGTTCTAGGGTTTATCAAAGCACTCATATAGGTTAGTCTCGTATAAAATCTTCGTAAAAACGTTCAATTCGATAAGTTCGTATTAAATTCTCTAAATTGTTCATGTTTAAGGATCGTGAATTGACGACTCACGATTTCTCCAGTATAATATTTTCTAAGAACAATTGGTTGAATCGAGTTGATTGATTTTATGTACAACAACCGTGTGACAAATATGAGTGTTATCCCTAGTTTGAATTAGCATAATTGGATCTTGCTACTGTATTCATCTTTCTCTCATTGTTGATCGTAATCTTAGCTTTAGTCAATCTAGTTAGAAGTATACAAAACCATCAATCAATCTGTTACTTACAAACAAACTGTTTACTCTCATTCGTTGTGGTAGCCTGATTAATTCCCTAGAGAACGATACCGAGTTGAGCATAGTCTACAACTACAGCTTATTCTCTTAAGTTATTTAAAGTATAATTTGAGCTTATCAAATTTGGCGCCGCGGCCGGGGAATCAATTCCTACTGTAGCGTTTTGAGTGTGATTTTTTGTTTGTTTATAGTTTTTATTTGTTTAGCTAGTTTTTGTTTGTTTTTGTCGAACTACTCGTGGTTTCTGTCTTTGTGTGTGCAGAACTTATGTCAACCGAAGCCATACAAATCCCCAATCGTAAAATCAAAAACCTATGGAGAATGGCTTATCGAGCGAGCACTCATAAATAGAGAGGAAGTGCTTTGACTTTCGACAATTTTGTGGAGAAAGATTTGATGAAGCATGGTTTGGTTTCTAGAGCTACAAGAAGAGTGCATATATCTTTGGTGGAGGATAAGGAATGGATAGGATGTTTCTATTGGGGATTAACTGAGAGTAGTAGAATGATGTTAGATGCAGCTGCAAGACAACCCATAGATGAGTTCGAACTTGGACAATTCTTTGAGTTTATCAATGCGCAGGTTTCTATTTATAAAGAGAAGATGTTGTGGCATGAGAACATCGAGCGTGAGAAGACCCACCGCCTTGCTGAGCTAACTTTCGAATCTGCCCCCACAGAACAAGATGAAATAGATTCTACTCCATTACACCTTGTGATTCGCGTATTGGTTCCATCACATACATTGGATTGCCTAGGAGTTTTGACACAATTTCTCATTTTATTTTCCTCCTGTTTCCCATAGTTATTTTTAGTTTTTAAATTTTCGATTTGTTTAATTTTAGTTTTAGGAATCATGGAATTATTAGAGAACTTGAGGAGAGGTGCTAAGGATGGCTCACAAAATCCGAGGATACCGGAAAGGATGCAAGGATTCGTTCGTTAGATAATGGATAGCAAGATTCCCAAAAGTCGAGCCAACGACTATAATAAAGGCGCTTCAGGGAGCAACCGGTAAGTTTTTCTATATTATCAGTTTGTTATTTTTTCTTTTCTATTCCTTCACTTGCTTAAACTTGAAACTCGAGGACGAGCTAAGTTTAGGTTTGGGGAGGGATTTCATGTGTTTTGTGTTCGTTTTTATCGTTTTCATAGTGGTGGTCGGTGAGCCACGTAGGATTGCATATCTTTTTTGCGGCCTGTGTGCCTTATTTGTCTATGTGGGGTTGTATGTTAGCCACCTTTATGTGTTTGTTTTGTTTTCAGTTTATGTCTGTACGTGTTTGTGGGAGCGGAACCTTTGTACTCACACGAGGAAACTCGTGAAATTCTAGCCAAGGCAAGGAATTTCGATCTCGCGAGGTGAGATCGCATTAGAGTCAAAGAGAAAAAAATTCAAACTTTCGCCCTCGTCGCGGTGAGCGTTTTGCTTCGCCGCGGCGAGTTAAGTCGAGAGGACGGGATTTAGTTTCGTAAAATCGCCTTGTAGACCCTTCCCATAATTTTTTTCGTCTCGTAAAACTTCTTGTGGCGATACTTTTCTTGCCTTGGCAAAACTAGTTTTATTTTTTGTAAATAGAGTCTTTTTGCCTACTTTCTGATTTTTGTGGTGAGTCTGAGTTGTTCTCCCAAGTCGAGCATCTATTGTGATTATTAAATTTGCTTGCTGCTTATGTTTTGCATGATATTTGACTGAAAGTGGCGTGGTGGATTTAAAATCCTATAAGTCTGTTTTTCTTGTAAATAACAAGTCTGTGTAGCTCTTTGGTCCAAAAAGCCGGTGAGAAACCTTTAGCCGATGAAAAAATATTGTACCTGCACCTGTGTGATTTATTCGGGAAATGCAAACTCCCTTGTTTACGCCTCATCACGCTCATATGTACTCTGTGTAAGTTAAGTATGACGAACGACATGCTCTTCATGATCTATTTTATCGAAGCCAATCCATTACAAAGAACTGGTTTGGGGAAAAGAATTCTGCTCTGCTGCTATGTTTAATTTATACTTGTAATCTGTATTGCTTCCCCTGATTATTTGATATGTCTCGGAGTGTATCTGTGGTGCTCGTCATCACCGTAGTCGTGTTGGGCGTGTTTCAAATACTACCTATATACCGGCATGGTCCCAAAAGGCCATATAACCGTGAGGATTGATGGCACGTATACCAAACTGACACGCACAAAAGTGCGGACTTCGGTAAAACAGACACTACCAGAAAAGTGAGACTAAAAGAGTCCATTGTGGCCAATTGATTAGCATATAATTCATAGTATGTAAGAATGTGGTGATATGGAAGTTGGTTTGTATGTTCTGGCAAGCTGCTATTTTCAAGGAAAAAGTCCCTTCTGACTTAACTGATTGAGTACATTGCGTGACTTATTTGAGGCACTTTTGTGAAGAAAGTCACCTTCCTTTCTCTTGATATTTCTTGAGTGATTAACCCACTGGACACTTCCAGAGTGTGAGAGAGAGTTGCATAGGATCCTCTCATGAGGAATTAGCGAGTTAGACTTAAGTGCTATTTACTTGAGAAACTTTCTTGTTTGATTTTATGTGCACTATTCTGCCAAGGTTAGTTGAGTGCAAAACATTTGCATCTTGTGAATTTAATGTTTACAATGGTAGATTCGATCACTTGGGAGTTCAACTCTTTTATGTGCTTCTTGTTTGTTTTTGTTTTGAGTCTAGTTTATTTAGGTTGTGTGTTTGCTCGAGGACGAACAAAGGTTCGGTTTGGGCATTTTGATGAGACAATATTCTAACGTCTCATTTGGTCCTTTTCAGCGGTCTTTTGTTAGTCTTTGACCTTAGTTTTATAGTGTTTTTGTACGTTTTTATGCTTTGGTACTTTGTTTGCGTTTTGTAGGATGTTTTGTGTTATTTGGCCCCGAAGGCGAAAATCGGAGTAAACACATTGGTTATAGATCTCTGAATGAAGAGTAATTGGGCAAAGACAGAAGTGGATTCGGAGTTCCGACGAAGAATTGAGAGGCGTTTTAGCGTGACTTGCAAAAGTGATGATTTACGGAGCAGTCTAGCCATTTTGTACATAACTCTCTCATATGAAGTCCGATTTACCTAATCTCGGTATCCATGGAAAGATAATTCAAAGAGATACAACGTTCGTTCGAGAATCGTAGCGAAATTCCTCCTGTAGAAAAAGATATGGACGTCGTAATCTGACTGGCAGAAAACATCCGTGCAGCGTCGAGGATTTTTGTTCGCCGCCGCGATAACTTACGAGAGCAGATTTCTGGACGGTCTCCTGGTCGAATTCTACTAGGATTCTCTTCGTTTTTTCTCATTTAAAGAGATTTATTTCACCATAACTTCAGATATAACTCCTTTAACCCTAGATTTACATAGAAAAAAGCTCAGGAACTAGGTTTTAACATTGAGACATCTGTGGAGCTTGGTTATTCATTGATTTTATTCATCAGGATTATTGGTATTGATTTCTCTATTGCTTTCTTCTTTACAATTCGTTCTTTATTCTCATCGATTGAATTGTATGTTATTGCATTCGAGTTTATCATCTATGTTTCACATCATTATTGCCATGAATCTTTGCATGCAATTATCAAGTATAAGTAGCTAACACCTTTGAATACATTAGTATGTGAAGATTATGCATATTCGTTCTAGGGTTTATCAAAGCACTCATATAGGTTAGTCTCGTATAAAATCTTCGTAAAAACGTTCAATTCGATAAGTTCGTATTAAATTCTCTAAATTGTTCATGTTTAAGGATCGTGAATTGACGACTCACGATATCTCCAGTATAATATTTTCTAAGAACAATTGGTTGAATCGAGTTGATTGATTTTATGTACAACAACCGTGTGACAAATATGAGTGTTATCCCTAGTTCGAATTAGTGTAATTTGATCTTGCTACTGTATTCATCTTTCTCTCTTTGTTGATCGTAATCTTAGCTTTAGTCAATCTAGTTAGAAGTATACAAAACCATCAATCAATCTGTTACTTATTACTCTCATTCGTTGTGGTAGCCCGATTAATTCCCTAGAGAACGATACCGAGTTAAGCATAGTCTACAACTGACTTATTCTCTTAAGTTATTTAGAGTATAATTTGAGCTTATCAGCAGTGTACCAGGACTGTAGAACAAACCACTTACACCCTTTCCGAGTTTGGGTTTGGTACCATCTCTCGCTGTTACTATTTGTAACATCTCGTCTCCTTTGGACCAACACAACTAGTCATTGACTATCTTCCGGGTGATATGTTGACCCCAAACTTACCCATGTCCTTTCTTTCTCACTATGTACTCACTCATGTGCATATCATGAAAATTTTCAGTGGATCATCCATCCTGAGATTTCTCAAAAGAAAAGACACCTTGTTGAGAATAGTATAGTACAGTTATCCAACCCATTAAGTTTGTTTCTTTATATTGATCTCTTTCAAGTGAAACCCTCATAAATTTGTTTATGGAAATCACAATGTGAGAGTATCTCATCCACTTATATATATCATCTATCATATATGTTGTTAGTCGATTTGGGATGTGGTATAATGCAATCCCCATCAAATTATTTCAAAATAATGTCAAATTTTAATTTTCTCTCCTTTTTTTTTTTTTTGTCTTTTTAGTTTAAAAAAATATATACTCTATGTTGTC
This sequence comes from Plantago major, assembly GCA_026545765.1. Taxonomy (NCBI): domain Eukaryota; kingdom Viridiplantae; phylum Streptophyta; class Magnoliopsida; order Lamiales; family Plantaginaceae; genus Plantago; species Plantago major. The sequence continues at coordinate 90,153,367 of CM048842.1, forward strand.
CACTTTTGTCATTTTGGACGTCCCGATAGAGTTGACCACTTTATTTTCTTTACCATTTTAGGAACAATTATATAATTTTATATCATCCACTACTCCTAAAAAATTCAAAAAGTAACTTAAACAATCAAACCAATTACTAATAAAGTTATAAAGTAAACCTCACACGAAACCTCTAATACCCGACCATATTTTTGTTTTAATTTGCTTCAAATTGCGGTATTTATCATTTTCATCCAAACCAAAATAAGAATACGACAACAACAACAAGTGAAAACATGTACCGCCTGTTTGGCATATCACTCAAACGGACTATTCATGCGTTAAAATATTTCAGTGTATTTGTTTTGTATCTACTTCAATAAAAAATTTAATTCAATTTTTTCTCCACTAAACAATTATCATTCTCTTTCTACCCACTCTTATTTCCTCTTTACTTTTTCAATCAAAGTAACAATTTTAAACCAATCATACAACATTTAAACCAATCAAATAACCTTAAAAAATATCAAACACATCACTTCTTTCTAACACACATCATTATTCTTACACACAATGTATAACAACCCTATGAAACACTATAGATTTTAACTCTATATTCCAAACACCATTTTTTATAACTCACATTTAACTCAGTTACTATTCATCAATTAAAATTTTTACTTAATTCATTTTTTTAACTCTATATTCTCCCCTTCTTAGAGTAGTTGTCGAGTTTTGACTTTTTTGTAATCAACAAAATTCAAATTTCACTACGAATTAATTTCAAGTTTTAATGATATAATTTTCAATTAAATTATATAATGGTAATTTACATCCAAAATTTTAATTAAGACATGGATCGGCAGTGGTTTAGCGACGGATAATTCCAATTAAATTATATAACGGGCTTCTATCCGTCGCTAAGGCCTTAGCGAAGGATCGACATTGGTTTAGCAACGGATAATTCCGTCGCTAAACCACTGTTTTCTTGTAGTGCGGGGAGTATATAATTTTCCATGATACAATCTCGTAAACTTCCTAACAACTACTCAGTCTTACAAGAAATGTTAGACACTTCATTTATATCTGTCCCAATTGTGACATATTATTATCTGCAACAATTTTATAACCCATGTAGACCTATTCCCATTATTATTTATACTGCACCCTAATCTCTATTTTAAAATTAAATGTATCATTTTTTTTAGTCTGAGGGAGTAATTCAATAAAAATTGGCATAATTTACACAATAATTTTCACTCTGTAAAATATGGCTTGGCCAAATAGGATCCTCAACAATCTGAACCTACTTTTGTATTGTGTATTTATTTAATATTTATCCAGTGATCATATGTGAATCCCATAACATACTCATATCCCCGTTGAAATGATTGAAAAATTAAAATAAGGATGAGAAAACCTTAAAGAAGAGCATTTTATCTTGTACGTACATGAAGAAACGTCTTATATACACCATATAATCTCGAATCAAAATAAATATTACTCCATTCCATAAAGGCTAATGCTAATTCCATAGCAAAATCCTAATGACAGAATAATTTTGATTATTTTGGACAATAATGAAGCGTTTTGTTACATTTATAAATTCTATAAAAGAAAATTTGCTCTTACATTATCATTTACCTTCCATGAAACGTCTACCAATACATAATATCATTGCATTAATTGGGTTAGATACAATGCGCTTCAAGAATAACATATCAAAATAGTAGTGTATCAGGCCACAACAACAGGAGGGAAAGATGTTTTATTTTATAAATGTGGTAATTAAAAATATTATGCTCCCATCCAATCTCAACTTCTCAACTTCAGTATTTCGCTTTTGGTCTTCAATCCCAACTTCATAACTTAAATGAAAATATATCTCCAACTCTCTCGTATTTTTATCTACTTTACCTACATTTTCTAAATAATTCTAATTATTATATAATTTAGTCTAAAAATCTATGGCATTGCCCAAGGAAAGTTAAGTCCGGGAAGGAGGGAGTATATTCTAAAAACAATATTAAAAATTAATTTTCTCTTATTTTCTAAAATTATTTGTGTATATAGTTTAATTTTGAGTAAATTTACTAGGAGACCATCTTTATAGATCGATTAAAAGTAACCAACTAACATTATAATTATAGTTATAAGCATTAGGGTTTTTTAAAAAAAAATAAAAAATCAATTTTATACTTACGTCAAAAAATGTTGAATGTTTTGTATTAGAATGACACAAAACTTTCTTTCCAACAAAATGTCTTACGTCAAAGTAAAGTAGCATCACAAATTTAATTGTATGGGATTTAGAATATAACAAATGAGTTGTTTTGGTTTCAGTACTGAATATGCAATAAGTAAATTAATCTTTTACCAAAGGCAATACATGTTAATTAGATTAATTCATAATTTTTGTCCATTCGGCACTAACTAATTTATGGCATTTTCCAAATTTCCAGAGTAGAATCGTATATTCAGGGTTAGCATATATATAGGGTAGACGTTGCTTTAATATGAGGATTGTAAATTCAAAGCAATTAATTAATTGGTTAAAGTATGGAAGGATCCATTAAGGCAACAAAATAATTATTTTTTACATATAGAAAATGTTTGATGCCGCCACCTAGGAATATTTAACCCAATAAGAATGAATCTGAATGATTGAATGAATTTTATTTTAAGGATATACATAGATAGGTAATAGCATTCCACAATTATCTAGACTTTGTATAATAATAATAATAATAATAATAATAATAATAATAATAATAATAATTGTAACGCCCCGGGAATTTCACTAACTTTTAAAAAAACAAGGGCGTTAAACTAATAACAGGAAGACAATCTATAAGCTTTGAGAAGCTGAAATTTGAACAGTTGATTTGCAAAAACACTATTTTTACAAGTAGCTGATAAAAGTTACAAAACAAATCCCATTTATAACCCACTTTCACTCAAGTTGCTGAACGTCTACCCGACTCGGTACTCCACTAGACTCCGAAATCTACAAGAAGGTAACAAATCAAGGGTAAGATAAAACTCAGTGAAGTTCTGTGCTAGTGAATAACGAATTATGTAATAACGAAGTATGGTTTTAAAATCAAACGAATCATAATATAAAAATAATCAAAGAAAACATATAACGAAGCGAATAAATTATTGTTTGTGCAGTCAACCTTATAACCCCAATCCAAGCCCTTATCACTCCAGACAGGGTGCTACCACTGTCAAACGAAGACAAATACCCTGCCATGGTACAGGGGTGGAACACTCCCAAAGACCTCGGCGACTTCTGCCTCGCGTCTAGGGATAGTAAATAGAGGTACTTCATGAACAACTCGACAGACACAACTGCCCAAGTATGTCCAATCAGAAACCCCCACCACAATTGCGCACATATCGATCGGGTTAATCAATCAATCAAATCAAACGAAGATCATAATAAATCATATACATATATATCTTTTTAGAGCGGAAGCATGAGAAAAAGATTTGATGCAGTTTTCAGAACTTTAATTTCATGAGTCTCACAATGTTTGAGATGCAATACTATATATATATAATATTAAAATAGCTTCTTGTAGTTTCGCAAATATACATATATTTTTTTGGTAAAACACTCACCTTAGATGACCTCGTAAACTAAGCAATCCGCAAAACCTGATAAAAGGGTAACACTACTTAACATTTATGCAAAAATAACTTAACGATACCCTTTAACCCCCACAACGAGCATAAACGATCAGAATCAACTAGGCATATAATTACATAACAAATTAGCAATTTTTATCAATGACAATTATATAAGCTTACGGTGTCACGCAAAACAGCAATAGCATAAAGTATAAACTATAGCATAAAAACTTCTCTTTAACAAAACTAACAATTCCAAACCACACAGTAGCATCATGTCAGCATGGACAACAAAGTAGCACAGGTACCAAATTCAACTAATCAACACATGTATGCTATAATACTAGATAACAAGGTCACAATCCTCGGACACCAAACACACATAAAAATACTAATCGCAGCTAAAGTCTAATGAGACCATCTAGAAATAAAAAATCAGAACAAGAGGACTACATCAAACTAGCAGGGATACAAATCAAGTACAGTACATGTAATATTAGTATATTATTGGCTGTCAAAACAAATAAGTGAAAGAGAGAACAGAGATTTCTAACATCAACTCCTCAAATTACGATCTAAACACCCATATATCCACATACTTGAAATACACAGATTCATAACACTCCACGGAATAGCAAAAACAAAGCATAGGTATGAAGAGCAGTGGAAGCAAGAAACATCAAGTACATGAACTACATACCCAATAACAATCACACAACAATCGATCCGACAATTACCAACACCAATACCTAAAACCAATCGAATAAAATTGCACCAGATAGAGAAAATGACCAAACAACATGCACGCAGACCGACAACTACAATCTGCACGCCAATAATAAAGTCGAACACAAGAAACGCAATTCAACACAAAGATATCCAACCTCGATCGCAAGCGTAATGAAAACAGAGCACGGAATGTACAAAGAACTCAAAGCAGATGGAAAGTATAAATTGAATACATACAGAAATGAATCGACACAACAAAGACAACAAACCAATAAAGACAGAAATGAAGAAATAGCTCATTAACTTGATACAAGAAAGGTCGAGTGTCGAGCTTTAGAATGAAAACAGAGCATGGTTTCTTCAACTTTAATAGGCAAAATTACATAATATGAATTAGCAAGAAATACAACGAACATGCAAACAAAACCCTAATAAAAACATGGCCAGTAAAAGCGCAATTAGATGGTGTCCAAGAGAATGAGCATTCTAGGTATTACAATCTGCTAGTACTAGTCAGCATGCATTTACGATGATAAAGCTCAACTAGACACCCGATATATACTTTCGCTTTAAAAGCAGTACAAGTACCATGTGAAAAGATAATAATAAATAATCAGGTGCAATACATCCATTTCAAGAGGAATTATGGAGGTAAAATCAGCTCTACAGTAGATTCACCTAAACAGAACTCTTTAATTATAGGAGACAAAGAACAAGCAGCAAATACCACCAATTAATTGAGACCAATTAGGCCAAACTTATCGAGAACTAAGTTCGACTAACCAACACACACCCACAGACGGAACAGCGGGAGAGGAAAAGAAGAAAAGGAACCAGACAACACAACGGACTCCAATTCGAACACACAATCACCATTCACCACAACTCGACTGACAAACACAACAATTACAAATCGTACTCAGCATCACTTCCTCACTCAACACACAGCAAAAATCAATCGATAACAAATTCGACAACAAACTCACAGTAAATCACCAATCGAACCCAGCAACACGCACGCAGACTAAATCAGGTAAAGAGGAAGGAGAGATGGGATCCAGCAAAACTAATCCATCAGCAAAACAGCACGGCAACTGCAACTAGTATTCTAACTCATACGCAGATCGAATTCAGATAAAATCGTCAAGTGACTGATCAACCAATTAAGCCATCACAGCAAGGAGGAATCAAATTCAACTAAAACACACAACAAACATGAGGACACAGTAATTCGATTCAAATACGAATTAAACACAGCAAACACAAACCAATGACTGAAACGATGCAGGCAGTACAGAACGGAGAAGAACAGACCGACAAACTCAACTCACACAGAAAAGCAGGGCATTCGCGAATTAGTACACAGGCAAGTGCGGAAACCGAACAGAACATCTCGAAAGTTAAACGGAGGGGGGGGGGGGGGGGGGGAATTCAATTCGAATTCAAGCAAGAAACCAGATATGAACACAATTACCCACCCCAGACTGAATCAGAAAGAAGAAAATCACTTACTGAGGGTGAATCGAGACAAGCTAGATCACGAACGAGCGAATCAAAGCCCTCTTCCTATTCGCGATCCAAGCCCCAATCCGATTTGATACTCACAGGACTACTTGACTTCGTTCGCAGCGAGAGGGAGAAGGAAGATGGAAGATCAGGTATGGTGGTGTAATGAGCGGCTGTGGTGGTGGTGGGAGAGAGCTAGCGGAAGTAGGTGGAGGCGTGGAGGGGTTGAGCAGCGGGAGAAGGTGGCGTTGAGGCGAGTTTATGGGATCAAGGTGGGTAGGCGGATCGATTGTGCTGAGACGAATCAAAGGAGACGGGAAGAAGAAGGAATTGGATTAAACTGAACGTGAGCTGAAGGACCTGATAAAGATGAAGAGGGTATAAGGGGTACAATGGTCAATATGTACAAATTTAGTCCTAAAATCAAATTGGACTCTCATTAAGCTATATAAAAAAAAAAGTAAACACTAATTTAAGCACTAGGAACATTATTAACTATAACAAAAATAAAAAATAAAGTTTTTTTTTTAAATTTTATTTTATAAATAATAATAAATAATAAAGACGAAAATAAAACGGGGTTTTACAATAATAATAATAATAATAATAATAATAATAATAATAAGCCAAATCCATAAGTTGCAGCATAAAAATATATAATTCATATGTATGAGAAGAAAATGAAAGCAAGAGTACAGCTTGACCAGTCCTGCTGCAAGTGCAGTATGCATCATCTCATCTCATTTGTTTTGTTTGTTGCCCCGATCATATCGCATGCAAAAAAGAAGTCGATCCTCCCCGCCCACCTTGAGCCCTCTTCGAATGTAGCGAGTGTAACAGTGGATACATCCAAGTTAGTAAAATTCAAACTTCCCCCATCTGCACTTTTTAAAACCTGACCCTTGAAGAACTTCACCTGTGCTGGTTTACTAAGGTCTTCAATGCTCTCTTCTAGATCTAGATAAGCGTATCCCGTTTTAGCACTCTTCACCAAACCCAGAAAACAAACGCATCCATCTCCAAGATCCATAAAGCCACCCACACTACCACACCCCTCTAGCTCAGGATTCACTTCAAACAAAGTTACAGGATTATTAGATAATTTCCAATCCTCAATCTTATAAGCAACCACCTTCCAGGCTGAGGTCTTCAACGTGGTCAACAAGAATTTATCATAGATCAAAAGCGCATCCTTATGAAATGGCAATGGAGGACCCCATAGTTTATCCTCATCATATCTCTGCCGGAATTCCGATAGGTCATAATTTTTAACTGAGACACGTGACCAGTAATGCCGTGTTAACAAATCATCAAACAAATTGCAAGCTGCCCATTTCTTAGTCTCAGTGTCAAAGGCACACGAGAACACACTTGTCGAAACATAAAACTTGTTGCCAACAACAACGTACTTCAGGTGGGTAATAAAACCAAACAAATTGACATATGGGCGCAGGAAAGGAGGGAGTCGAGAGCTGTCCACTCATCATCAACAGGATCATAAACCTCAAGACAATTTCTTCCTCAAAGTGACTACTGCAGCCAATCGGCGACAGTAGAGAGGACATAGATACATCCCTTGATCTCCACTAGAATGGGATATGAGTACCTCAATCTCGATCTCATTGGCTTAATCGGTCCAGCAAGATTCAGATTAATGCTGGATGATCCATCCTTGTAACAGATGTCATATCTCAGCATTTTGAGACTACCTTTGGGTGCAATGCGCATGTCAGAGAGGGTTGTTCCAGATCCATGTGAAACAGCATAGAGAGAGCCATTCTTTGTGCGAACGAAGGCCATACCTTTTCGCCAGTAACCATCTTCAAACGAGGCCACTTCTTGAAGCACGGATTGGTCATGTTGACGACGACGACTAGTATCGTCAAACAATTTCGACAACTCAACAGACATAAAATGGTATGTATCATACCCACCTACACGTTTTACATCCTCAGTAAAGCACAAACAGAGAAGCTTGGAAGAGTAGCATTTTGGCATAATATCCGTCCCTTGTTCTGCATCTGCTGATGTCTGCTGGGATGGAGATGACGATGATACCACACCAAAAACTGCTGCATGAGGAATTCTCTTTGATATTTTTTTATTTTTTTTAGATTTTGGAATTTTCTTTGATGGTACTTGTGAACTATTCATGTTTTGGTTAATGCCTGAAAAAAAACAGAGAAAAGAACAAAAGTGATCAACAATCATAACCAATACCTACAAATTACAGTGAATGAAATATATGTATGAAAATTAATAACATCCAAGAACGAATACTAAAAAATCCACCAGCTGAACTGAACAAGTGTGTTGTGTAATGTATGACGGGATTAAACAAGAACAAACCACCAACAAGAAATCAATCTCCCCCCGATTCCGAGTATATAAATAAGTTTAGATAGGAGAAAGACTGTACTCATTAACATAAAATTCTTTCTTTATAAAAACACATGTTTGTATAACCGTGAACACAGATCTTTAGAAATTTTAATTAGTTAAACGAAAGAAAGTATGACGGACAAGTATTATTATCATCTAGTAGTGAAAGATTCTAACATCGATCGAAACTCGCCAAAACATCTTAGAAAGGTCAATAAGGAAAAGAAGACGCTTAGGTGTTCATCTAATCGGATCCGGCCAGAAACAACAAAAAAACATACATAGTATATCAATCAGATCCGCCTAAAACCAAAATTGCGTTGGAATATACTACATCAGTATACAATTCCTTCGTTGCGAGTAATCACAGACATACATATTGAAATAGTTATTAAAAGAAAAAAAAAACAAATCAATAGGAAACAACGCTGTATTCCTTTTAAAGGAATCAAAAGTAAACATTGATCCAAGATTGTGACTGAAATATAATTCTATAGAACGATCACTTACCAGCCAGCCGCTGCTCAGATCGAAGAAGAACAAGAAGAGAACGAATATCGGCAGTGTGGAATCGAGAAGATAGGGTTAAGCTTAGGTTAGGGGACAAAATTACATTTAGCTCTCTTCCCACCCAACAAAAAGAGTAAGGCTATACATTAAGAAAAATAATTTCGAGCTATTCTATTATAAGTCATTCGCCAAATAATTATGCTAAAATTTTATAACGCGACGGCCTAAAAAAAATGTATAATACAAAATGTTCGATTGGGTGAGAAAAATAAGGAATGATTGCTCTTATTTCATCTATCGAGTCCCGATGGTAATTATTATGAATTCCTTAAATCGCATTCTTATTTCACCCTAAAAACATGCAACAAGTCCATCCTTCAACAACATCAATCACCGCTTAATCATTCCAGCTTGCCCTAATTTGATTATTGTTTGATTTTATCCATTACACATCTAAAGTTATAATAAATAAGATGGTCATCATCTATTCAATGATTCATCCACTTTGTACGCCTACATCGATCAAGACATCAATTATCAATCGAGTAACAAATCAAGATTCTTCTCAAATTGAATCTGCGGATCGAGGATGCAATCGATTGCTATGACGACGATAGTGAGAGAGATCGCCTAGGTTATCAAGCCTTCTCATCACCAAAGTTATATTCATCTATGCGTATAAGGTTATAGTCATATCACGGCTTAGGCACATCCAAAATCGATGTCAGACGTTTATTTCTACGATGAATCTGGCACTCACAATGAAGATCCAGATCCACAATTCCATTTTCATGCGCCCAGAGTGGCTTTGTGCTTCTCTTTATGCTAGATTCGATTCATTCGTATTTGACTAAATTTCAATTTCTTGCTTTTTATATGAGAATTGAATCAACAGCTTGAAAATCTTATGTTTATAGAAGATTTTATTTGCATTTTCCGTGATGGTGTCACCATCGGTGAATAGCCTACAATTTCTTTTTCACTGCTTAAAGATTTTCTTATGAACATTCTACATCATTATTTTAAAAGATAATTTGGTTTATTTATAACATATTCAATTTTATGCGTAATTTTGATATACCGGGTTCCAAGGTTCTTCGTATTTTACTCTTATAATTGGTGATGTTAATTCTCAAATTCTTTCTAAAAATTCTTGCAGCGAACCCGTGAGTTCTTAGGTTCTATAGTAGTTGTTACTGACTTGCTCTTCATCAGAAGATAGCAGATCTAATGTAAGAATTTGAGAAGGAATAGCATTTTTTTTTTCTATTTTCACTTGTATGTTTGAAAGCTCAATTGTGATACCATTTGAGTAATGCTCCCTATCTCGGCTTTATTAAATAAGATAAAATGAAATAATGAAATTTTAGAAATAGAGCATTTATTAAATTCAATCCCACGTAATTTTGTGGAATTAATTGCATTTTCTACAACTATATCTTTCAATGTTTGTTTTGTATGTCACGATATATAGTTTTTACTAAATCTAATATAAATTTATCTACAAAATTCCGAAAAATATTTTGAACATGCAGTAACCCACCCCCCCCACACTAAAATAATTCTCTATACATGAATAAACTCACTATAATAATAAAAAATTACTGTCCAAATTTATGTTTAAACGCTTTAAAAAAACTCTATTTTGGAATAAACTCTTTATAAGAATATTTTTTGTTAGTCCCAACGATATTACTATATGGAGTTTTTACTGTATATTTGAATTCACCATGACAAGATGAATCATAGACCAATCTAGATTATTATTATTAATTAAATAAATTATTTTATTCACTAAATTAAAATATAAATCTATATAATACATTAAGAAAAAAGGTTTGGAGCCATTTAAGGCTATCCACATCATTTAATTATTTGGCAAAATAATGTTTTGTGATCGTCGATTCCTATCAGATGTCATTCTATTATTTTATTCGATCGCCGCTTTCTATCTCATGATGATGTGTTTCGGTTATTTAGCTTACATATGCACCAATTTTTTTAAATCAATCAACCATTTTAATTTTTGATTTCTTTCCATTTTTGTAAATATTTTCCATTTTAAATGAAAGTCCAACATCTCGATTACTCTTTATTTTCTAAATTCCATGTGTTTATTGAATCTAGGGATAATTACATAGGGATACCCACTTAGAACGACGTTTCTCATATTCGTACCACTTAGTCGAACAATTACAGTTTAGTCCAAAAATTGATAATTCCGTTGACCAGCTTATTGAAGCTGCCCAATTCCATGACACCCAAACATGCCTTAACCATTACTTTTACCTAATCAACCATTACTTTCACCACAACACACACTCCCGCCTTTTCTTTCTTCATCGTCTTCTTCCTCTCTCGACTCCTTTCTTCTTCACCATTAACAAGCTGTAAGAACTTCAATTCCGGCCCAAAAATTGCAGATTCATCGATTCTGACTCATTATCGGCGACTGTAACTTTGATTGGGGGAAGTACTCGTACTGTGACGCTTCAAAAAAGGTAATGGATGTTTTCAAAATTCAAATTATTTTCATACATTTCTGCTATTAGTGTTGTTATTAATCATATTTTCATACCTTTCGAACTCAATTATGGGATAATTTGACCCGTCGAAAAACTAGGGTTCCGTTGATTTTCGTTGTACTCTATTTTGTGGGCTTGTTACGAAACTGGAAAAGCAGGGGATAACGATTTTGTTGTTCGTCAGGTGATGTTTGTATCGCCATAATGAGTGGCAATCGGACTATGAGGATTCACCATGGCAGAGACCAGTATGATCTACGAGGTATTAACCCTTCCAAGTATACTTACAGTAAATTGTTGAAGGATGTTGATGATTTGGTGTTAGAGAATGTGCCACATGAGGGGTCACTCTTTTTTACTATGATGGCTTATATTGAGGGTAGTATGGGACAGATTGAGATATGTGGTGATTCTAGCTTAAAACAAGTGTTTCAGAATAATAAGAACTACAAGGAGATAATGCTTCATTTGATGACTGATGATGTAGTTCCTATGGCAGTAGATATGTCTTGTAGGAAAGATAGAAAAAAGAAAGGGGATGTTTTGTTTGATGATGTTGATGTTGAGTATGTACCCCCACCCCAAGCTGCTGATGAATCATCTAAACATACTACCCGCAGAAGGTTGTTTAGGCATAGGTCTTGCAAGCCCAGACCACCCACAAATCCTCAAGATTACCCAACCAACCCAACTGTCATTGACATAAGTGATGATTCTGACAATGAACCACCTCCAGTCAAAATACTGTTACTCAATCTCCCACAGCTCCAACTCCTAAACAAGCACACCCTTCTACTAAACAAGCACACCCTTCTACTCCATCTCCTTCTCCTAAACAAGCACACCCTTCTACTCCTCCACCACCTCAACCAAGTCCTTACTTTCCCCAGGTTTTACAAGAAACTCCTCTGAAACCTACTTATTCTTATAATCCTGCAAATGATGAGCAGTTTGATGAATGCTTTGCTAAGTTCTTTGGTAATGATGATTTTTCGGGAATGACAATGGTGATGGTGGGAATGTTGCGATCGGTGATGGTGGTCAGGTAGATAAAGAAAAGGGAAGAAGAAGGTAGATAGATGTAATCCCGGATAGGGAAGGGGTGGCGCATGATTGGGACTCTGAGGATGATGTAAGTGGTGATAAAGTGAGTGGAGGTGCAGGATTGGAAGGTGATGAAACTGGAGTTGAACTTAGTGAAAGTGATGGAGAAAGAGAGGTACATGACTGGGAGAATGATGCACCTGATAACCAGTACATGTATGATAGTGAAGATGAGCAAATTGGGTTTAAGAGGACTTCACCACAAGCATCTGATGATGAGAATGAGGAGGAAGATACAATTGGTGGATCACATTCTCAACATGATCCAACCATGGTTGAAACTGGTAATGATGCAGTTGCACAAGTTGAAACTGGTAATGAATTGGAACTGTCTGATGATGATGATGATGATATCAACTATGATCCATATGAAGATGAGCAAAATTGGATTGGTGATGAGTTTGAAATTAATAATGAAGCATGGGACAAAGAGTTCAAGGAAGGGGATACATATGGAAGCATAAAGGAACTGAGAAATAGGGTAAAAGAATATGTTCTGAAAGTTGGTTTTCATGTAAAAAAGATGAAGAATGATAAGGCCAGGTTTACTGTGAAATGTCAAGGTGAAGGGTGCAAATGGAGACTACATGCAGGGGTGTTGGATGATGAGGTCTCCTTTATGGTGAGGTCATACCATGGAGGCCACACTTTTGTGAGGAAGGTGAATAATAAGATGGCAGATTCCAGCTGGCTTGCTTCAAAGATACTTGATGAATTAAGGGAACATCCTAACACATCTGCCAAGAAACTGGAGAAGTGGGCTAATAGTAAGCTTGGTGTGATTGTCCCCTACATGAGAATGTTTAGGGCCAGACTTAAAGCAATTGAGATTCTTGGTGGTAACCCTGAGGAGGCATTTAGACTGACACCAAAGTACAGGGAAATGTGCCTGAGAACAAATCCAGGTTCAGTTGTTGAGTTGCAAACCACACCTTCCATTGAAAGACCTCCCTTGTTTAAGAGATTATTTTGTGGACTTGAGGGATTGAGAAGGGGTTTCTTAGGAGGTTGTAGCCCATTCATCTTCTTTGATGGCTGCCACCTTAGAGGTAGGTATGGTGGGGTATTATTGAGTGCAGTAGGCACCGATCCATTGTGGATTATAACTGGCATGGGCTATAGTGGAGTCGTAATGCAAGGACTCTCGGGGTTTCTTTTTAAGTCGCCTTGAGAGATTCATCGACCTTGGGAAGCTAACAAGCACCGGCATTTCATGGCGATAGATGCAAGGTAAACTAATGCTAACTATTGTTTCTTAGTTTTCAACTTGAAAGTTTCTAACTAGCTTGTTTGATTTGCAGGGTTTGGTTCCAGTCATTGAACAAATGGCTCCAAATGTCATAAATAGGAAATGTGCTAAGCACATATATGACAATTTCAAAACCAGATGAGGAAGTGTTGATCTAAGGAGGTATTTCTGGCAATCTGCAACTGCATACACCTCTTATGGCTTCAACAAGGCTATGGACAAAATGAAGAATGCAAAACCAGCTGCTTATGACTACCTCATGAACATTCCAAAACCATTCGGGCCGTATACGCATATGATCCTGCTTAAGATTGATCACTGCACCAACAACATGAGTGAGTGCTTCAATAGTTGGGTGGAGCCAGTAAGAGGGTTCTCTGTACTAAACATCATGGAGGTATTATGGCTAAAACTTTAAAACATTTTACTTTATGTTTTGTTTTAAATTAGGTGATACTTATGTTGCATTTTTTGCTTTTTTATGGATGTTACATAGGAATTAGAACACAAGTTATGCGTAGATTAGTCATAAGGAGGAGAAAGGGTCAGTTTACTCGTGTGGTTATGCCTAGGGTTTTAAAGAAGCTTAATGAATCACATGATCAGTCAAGGAGATGTAGGATAGTTTCTGAGGCTGGTTTAACTTTTGAAGTGCAAGATTACAATTTCAAGTTTGTAGTCAACATTGAAAGGCATGAGTGTGATTGTAAGAGGTGGGATTTGAGTGGGATTCCATGTAGGCATGCATGGACTGCAATTAATCACATGAGGATGGATGCTGAAACTTTCTTGAGCCCTAATCACACTAAGGCTGCCTACATTAGAGCCTATGACATGATGATCCAACCTGTACCTCAACACAATTTCTGGCCCTATGGATCGATCAAGATGAGTGTTCACCACTAATTGTGGAAAACAAACCCGAAGGCCTGTGAGGAGAATTAGACATCCTTCTGAGGGTGGATATAAGAGACCTAAAGCACCAAGCAAAGTTCCAATTAGTAGGCAGAGAAGACCACCTAAGTGTGGAAAGTGTGGAGGCAAAGGTCACAATATGATGTCTTGTAGCCAAGCAACTCTGGTGGTGATGAAGATAATGAAGATAATAAAGATAATGAAGTTGTGATGAGTAATGTAAGTAATTCTTTTGTTTACAAGTTCTATTAATGTGAATACGTATTGTGTGCACACTTATCATTTTAATCCTTTGTTTGTGATAGGATGAAACACATGAGCCAACTGGTAGTGGTTTAGCAGGAAATAAAAGAGCTAGACAAGAAGATAATGGACAAACATCAGGTGGTAGAGGGAATGCTACAAGGGGAAGAGGTGCTACAGGCAGAGGAGCTGCTACAAGGGGAAGAGGTACTGCTACAAGCGGAAGAGGCAGGGGAGCAAGGGGAAGAGGAGGTTCAAGAGGCTTTGCTTCATGGTTCTAGCTGCTTTTCTCGCCTTGTTTATTTTACATTCTCTTTTGGATACATTATGGTAAGGGAACATGCATGCTATTTAGTTTTGTTGTGGTGAATTGGTGAATACCACTTAAGTTAGTTTGCTTATGTGATGTTATCATGCAAAACAGTGTCTCATGCTTTGGTGAATGAAATACCAACCTTTTGCTATTCAAATTTGGTATTCTGCTACAATTTCTACTACTTAAATGCTTGAAAAATCTGCACAACTAAATACACAGCAAACAAGGCTAAATTCAGGCAAATTAGTTGTCTGATTCTACTATATTGGTCTTCATGAACTCTTCTCCTTGCAACTTGTGGCATGAGTACTTGCCTATCTTCTTGAATATCTTCATCATGTACTTGTCCAATTTCCTCTTCTTCTCGTTGCACATTTTGCCTTCTTGAAGCATGAATAGGCTACACATTTTGCCTTCTTGAAGCATGAATAGGTTGCACAAGTTCACTTAACAGTTTAGCTTGGATAAATCCTCCATTTTGGTTACTTTGCACGCTTTCTTCATCACCGCACCACTCGAAAACCCATGTATCGACATCCCCAATAAAATGTCCCTTGTGTGGACGACTTTTGAAACCGATAGAATTGTGCGCTGACATTTCGACTTCTTACAAGTCGACGAAGTACCATCCCAATCCCAATTATGATCATCCTTTCCAAAATCATTTTTGTAGCCATTAGTGTGAAGTAATTTTGGAGTGTTTGCTATATGAAAGAAGGGATGAAAATGGTATGTTTAGTATATAATAGCCCCAAAATCAGTCCCAAACGGTTCTATAACGGCTAGTTTTTCAAATTCGGTCTTCTATCAATTACATGTAAGTAAAATTGTTTCAACATCTATTACATATTAGTCCACACGCAAAGGCACGTAAGCGGTTTAGGCGCCAAAAATTAAGGTGTTTGGCTAGTTCCAAAATCGATATTGAAATCATTTTTCCTCAAATTTTAATTCGCCAAAAGTCAAATTGTAGGCTAAAGTGTAATTGTTTTACATCTAATTGTACCAAACCGTAATAGTTCGACTAAGTGATACTAATCTGTATTTACATCTAAATGGGGTCGGATGTAATTTCCTCAATCTATAAAGTAATCGTTGGTCACTATATTTCTAAAAATCACCATATTCGAGATGTCAAGTAATTAAACAACTTTTTTTATGGTTTATTAACATAATTAGTTGGTTGATTCATGTTAACATAAAAAAATAAAAAAATAAAAAAAATATATATATATATATATATATATATATATATATATATATATATATATATATATTGGGTCTGACAAAAAATAGAGATATACAGAGTTTATTTAGAGTGTTTTTTTAATAATATACACAAGTTGGGACCGTAAATTTTTATTATTATAGAAAGTTTATTAATTTATAGAGTATTCTTTTAGAGGGTTTCATCGTATATAGACATACACACTAAAATGTGAGAACATTTCGAAATTGAATTAGGGTTTTAAATTAGTGTGAATTGATTTGTTTTAATTTAATTGAATAACGTGGAGAAGAATGATTCATTATGGTTGACTTTTTAATGATTAATTTTGTTATTGAATTAAGATTGAAATTTAATTTGAGAAGATAGATCGAGTTTTATATGATCAATAGATAATTATGTTGTGGTTGAATTAGGACTTAAAATTAAATTGTGTGATACATGTTGGTTTTTTGCAACAAAAGTCTAATTTACATATATATTACAAATTAGTCTAATTAGGGATCGGAGGTGATGGAAAATGTAACGGAGAGACACGCGCTATTTGTCTTCTTGTGAGAGTCTGGGCCTTCTCATCATTTTAGTGAGATTTGTACTGTTTTTTACGAAATTGAGCAAAAATGGGCACAAATAATGACTTTCCCCACTCGCTTTTTATTAGTTTATATCATTACTTTGAAAAAAAATACTATAGTATATACGTGTGTGTGTGTGTGTGTGTGTGTATATATATATATATATCAGATATGTCTCTGTAAAGTGCGTGTATCATACTTAATCGAGATGGGTAAAATAGTTTTACAATCCATCGCAGTCGTGTGAAAAGAGACGGGCTTAATTAGTGGGTTAAATAGACCAAACTAAATGTGTAATATAATCAATTAGACAAAAACGTTAAATACAAAACAAAATAAATGTTTAAATCCAAAAACTAGCCATTTATTTATGAGTAAGTCCCCTGAAAGATGATCTCTAAATAATTTATCTAGAGACTGACCTATATTGTCAAGAAAATCATCGATGTTATTAATCAAAACACCTATGTTATCAACATTGGTGTTCTTTCATATTACAATAAGACTTATTTCGTTAATAACATAGACGTTTTGATTAATAACATGTACGATTTATTAATAGCATAGGTCGTCTTTAGATATGTTATCATGCATTCATATCTCATGAGAGTTTGTGTTAATTTATAACTAGCGTCGATTCATTAACCAAGTCCAAAACTCAAATAAAATGGTACAAGATATATCGAAAGTCTTTTACCCATAATCCAAAGAAGTTTCAAATTAAACATGTAAAATATTAGTTCGTGACTTATGGTATATATGACATTTAATGTACATGTGTAATTTACCATTACATACATATATTTACTCCTTTTCTTTCTACATATATATTGACTGGTTGGGTGACTGGCAGGTTGTACCCTCTCACCCGCCATCAGTTAAATTACAGGCTTACGTGAAAATTTACCTACAATTTTTTCTAAACTTAATAATAATAGGTGAGTGGGGGTAGTTTGCGCAGTCACATAGGACAAGCGGCTTTTTTGAACATTTCTCATTTTAGGGGTAGTACGGCCGGGTGAAAACGGGTGCTCTAAAAAAATTATTGACCGAGTATAAAGTGGATGAACGAAATTTATAAGCCTAACTTTGTTAGATTTGTTAAGATTCAACTAGAAATCAATATTTACTGGAACCAAGTTTCATCAGAAACACGTTCTACACCTACATATTTTTCAAATATTAATATTTTTCAACACCAATATAGCTTCAACTTTGATGATGGTTTGAAATGGAAAACGCCGGAAAATTAGTTATAGTTTCCCTAATAAATTTTATAATGACATTGTAGTCCGTAACTTTTGAACAATAACAAATTTCAACCTTTTTCATAAATCTATTACTCCCTCCGGTCGTTTAGAAGGTTTACATTTTGGTTTGGAGTGAATTTTAAGAAAATAGAATAAAATAGTAAGTAGACGGTAAAAAGTAATAGAGAGTATAAAAAAGTAAGAGAAATAATGGATAAAGTTTGAAAAGGAGTATTTAAAAAATTAATAAATGTAGATAGTGGGGTTTCCAAAAAATGAAACATTAAACTTTTAAAAAAATCCCTAGAATGGCAAAATGTAAACCTATAAAAGAATCTTATGAGTATTGTATAGTCCAAACTCATATTGCAACCAAACACATCCTTACTTTTAAATTTTATGTTTAATTTGATTTTTTTTCTTTTTCTTTTATTCATTTGCTTTAGGTTTTTTCTTAATTTCCACTATTTTCTTAGGTTAAATTAAAGTGGGACACGTGTCCACTCTCATATTTCCACGTTTTATTCTCTTCCAGATTAATCTGGATGTGACATGTGTCCTCTCAAGTAATTTTGAATCGTTTTATTTTAAAATTAATTTATGAAATTAAATGAGGAGCCAACACACGTCCAACGTCTAAACTAATCCCAACACATGAACATCAATCTCCAAACCTGAGGGGAAAAAAGGCAGAGTTTAATGTTTATATTGGAAGCCCTTGATATATACATAAAGTACGGAGCCATTAAGTGGAACCATTGATGAATAAATATAGTCGTGAATTTAATTTAAGGTTTTTAAATTTTTTCTGGACTTATTTGCAAAGTCACAAACTATTTATTGGCCAAATTGAAAGAAACTGGTTTTGCAATCCAAGTCCCTCTCACCCGCCATCAGTTAAATTACAGGTTTACGTGAAAATTTACCTACAATTTTTTCTAAACTTAATAATAATAAGTGAGTGGGGGTAGTTTGCGCAGTCACAGAGGACAAGCGGCTTTTTTGAACATTTCTCATTTTAGGGTTAGTACGGCCGGGTGAAAACGGGTGCTCTAAAAAAATTATTGACCAAGTATAAAGTGGATGAACGAAATGTATAATCCTAACTTTGTTAGATTTGTTAAGATTCAACTAGAAATCAATATTTACTGGAACCAAGTTTCATCAGAAACACATTCTACACCTACATTTTGTCAAATATTAATATTTTTCAACCCCAGTATAGCTTCAACTTTGATGATGGCGTTTGAAATGGAAAACGCCGGCAAATTAGTTATAGTTTCCCTAATAAATTTTATAATGACATTGTAGTCCGTAACTTTTGAACAATAACAAATTTCAAACGTTTTCATAAATACAACTCTAATTCTGAAAAGGCAAAGTTTTCAAGTTCATAAAAAATTGAATTATGTCCCTGGTTTTCAAAATCGAATCCCAGCATCAACCAAACTCTGTCTCGAGTTCAATTCTTGAATCCAAATCTAATGCACACTAAATCGATACGGAATCCCTAATGACAACTACACCAATCTACAAAAACTCCACCATCCCCAAATCAAAATAGTTTCTCCATATGCTACAAACCCATTTCACCAATATTCGAAATCCCTAACTACAGCATAACCAATTGAAATATTATTGCAAGAAAGGGATTTTATTTGTTCGGTTATATTCCGGCAAGATCGTGATCGGGGAAGAAGCAGATAGTAGGGCAGTTTCCCTTCTTGCACGCACCTTCATTATAATTAGACTATTGTTGAGTTGCTGTAATACCCAACATCCAACATCGGTTCAGAGTGAAAGGGGTGAAGGGTATATATATGTAGACCATCACTCTCCTATTTTATGAGGCCTTTTGGGTGATTCCAAAAGCAACCGGCGGGTTCAGTCCAAAGTGCATAATATCCTACCAACGAGACGTGTGTACGCCAGCCATGAGTAACATTGCCAGTCCAATGGACCGGGTCTTGGCCCTTAGTGGTCGGGTCGTTACAGGTGGTATCATAGCGGGGCTATCGGATTTCCGTAAATAAGTGTCATACGGGCAAAGTGCTATCAGATGGACCGTGGGAGCCACCTCTAGAATCATGCACGAATGGTTGGTCCCGGATATATCAGAAGTCCAGAACCACCAAGCTCGACAAGTTGAGTTTCAATTCAATAAAAACAAACCACACCCTTTGTATTTTTAATCTATTTTGTTGAGAATTGAAATGGTACTCTAAATGAATTGACTAAGGGCATGTTTGGTTTGTGAATAAGTTGATTCAGCTTATCAGTTAGTCAACCCAAAAATGTATTAATGGACCGGATGTAATTGTTCGACTAATGGTATCCATTAGTAGAGGGCATCTAATAGGGGAGGTATATGTAATTGTTCATACATATAATATGCAATATGCATACATTCCTCTAAAATTAGACTTCGACACTAGATTACCAAATTGTTACGATATTAAAATTTTCTCATTTTCAATCTTTTACATACAATCCTCCATCCTGCTAAACGTGTCGCACTTATTTTCGGACTATTGTTAAGAAAGTCTATAGTTTGTTGTTTGTTGTGGAAGAGATAAATGATAAATAATGGAGAAAGTATAAGAGGTAAGAGATGTAAATGATAAAATGGAAAAGTCTTGGAATGGAAAGTATTGCAATCCCATATCGCTTTTATGGAGGGGCGAAGTTGTTTTTACATTAAGAACTAAACCGACCCAATACTATAGCTCTCGCTATAATAACAATCGACAGTATAATAGTTTTTCAACCCACGGCGGTCCGGTGATAACAAGGGATAAACGGGTGAAAATAGACAAAATTAAATACATAATTAGTTAAAACTTCAAATAAAAACAATATAAATGTTTAAATCAAAAAACTAAGTAGTAAGTGATAAAGCATTAAAATATGGTAAAATGTGTAATTTTAGTGGGAAATGTTTAAAGAGGTGGTAAAAAGTGCAAGAGTAGGATTTATTATTATTGGTCATGTGGAGTACCTTCCTTTTTAGCAATGTATGAAGTTTTGTAGTACATCTAAAATGACAAATGTATGAAGTTATGCAGATTAATAAAGTATATATTAAATAAAACATGCAAATCATTAGTTGTTGAATTTATTCTATATGCCATTTAATATAGATAATTTTTTATTATTGTAATTTATGGATGTACACATATATTTACTCTCTATATTTTTCACATATTGACGAGGTCGGGTGATCAAGAGTCGTATCACCATCTCATTATTGGTTGAATAACAAAGTTACTAAAAAATTAACCTGTAAATGTTTTAAAGAAAATAATTGGCGCGTGGGGTAAGAGGCAGACATTTTGCATGGTATGGTTTGGCGTGCGCTTTTTTTAATACCCCTAATTTTAGGGGAGTACGATCGGGTGAAGATGGTATTGTTAACAAATTAGACTGGTCCACTATAGACGTGTGGTTTAAATAAAATCAAGGTGGGTAGATTGCTTTACTAACCTGTGGAAGATTGACAAATGAGTTGGTGGGTAACATGGAACGGGTGAGGTATATACCCGATCCGTACGCCATTATTTTAAATAGATACCGTTAAGGTTCGAACGGGTCGATATACCTCGATCCATTTAAAAGACTTGATTGAAAAGGTCTTCAAATTATAATACTAATACGATTAATTACTCAAAGCATTTATCATAGATCATGATAAAGATTGGCCAAACTTTTGAGGAATATTGATTATGCATTAAAATTGTGCAATGGCACGATTGAGAGTCACTACTACTCTTATAATTATAATCGAGGTAAAAGTGATGTATGGAATAAACGCATGCAAAAAGTTTATCGTTCTTAATTAGTGTGATGATGAGTCCATCAGAGACAAACTAAAAATGTAACGTCCTAAAGTTTAAGATAAATTTTCAGAGAGCTTAAAGGATCGAGAACGCTACTCATACCAACAATGTGCACCTTTCTTTTCGGAAATCCATCCATAAGAGCTTTAGACTTAAGCATGCATGCTCAGGAGTAATCTTAGGGTGGATGATCGGTAAGTCTATCGCTATGCACGAGTGGGATAAAGTGTGGAACGAATATGTATTACACAATGGCCAACATATCATCCGGATAATAGTCCATGACCGCTACCGACACGTAGGGCCTGGACATCTACCGCAAGGGTAATGTATATCACAAAAATGTTGTTATAAATATTGTAGGATTTCATATACTTAAATATTTTTTTACTATACCCATCGAGTATCGACGGGTTATAAACTAGTGTTCTTTTGAACCGAAAACTATTTTATTATTAATATTATTATAATTAATAATAATAATAGTTCAGTTCAGTTCAGCTCGTCTCCAGTTCAGTTTAGTTCATTAAATTAATATTATTATTATTATTATTGGTATTATTATTATTATTATTATTATTATTATTTTTGTTGTTGTTGTTGTTAATAATAATAATATTATTATTATTATTTTATCATTTATTTACACACCCGATCTTTTGTACGAGGAAAATAAGAAAATTTATCCAATTGAGTTATTTTCAACTTTTTTTCTTTCTTTCTTTTTAATACGACTTTTAGTAGATCAATGAAATAAAGAGTATAGTTACAATTTGAACTAACAAAAAATCTACATGTTCAAAAACTCCAAAACAAATTAAACCAAACCAAAAGTCGGACCAAACTTTATAAAAAATAATATTATACTCCCTCTATTTCAGAAAAAGTGTTACAACTTTCCGTTTCCGGCATTTCACTAAAAGTGTTACAATTTCCATTTATGGAAACTAATTAAATAATAAAACTCCCTACCTTTAACTTTTATTACAATATGCCACTCATTTAATCTCTAATAATCATGGGGCCCACTTGTACTTTCTACTTTTTCTTAAAATTGGTGCAAATCCAAATTGTAACACTTTCTTCGAAATGGAGGGAGTATATCACAAATATTGAAAAATGGCATTTATTCCTCCATATTATCTTCCTGACTCTATATTATCTTCCTGCTCTATATCGCTCGAATAGAGCGCCAAATTCTCAATGTTATCTCCTTGCACTCGCTCATCGCTTTCTTTCCTTGTCCGGTTCAATAAATCATTATCCACTCCACCTTGACATTGATATCATGTTGCAAAACGGTATTTCAAGTTTACATGCGCATAAAATTATGAAGAGTGAAGGTAGCAACAATCACGATATTTGATATGTGTCTTCCATTTGAGGCATCGATAAAGGACCTTCCATCTCCTTTTCAAGCCGTCAAGGCTCTTTCAATAGTAGTTCAGAATGAAGAGTGTCGATAGTTAAAATGCTCGACATCCCTTTAAGAACTCTTTTCTTCTTAAAGTCCTGAATATGATATCTTACATCGGGTCCTTAATCGGAGAGAGATAACCAAGGTATTAGGATATCCAGAGTCCACCAAGTAGTATTTTCTCACAAATCATAAGCACATAATAAGACAACAATTGTAATATACCCTCCGCCTTGTATATAACAAAATTTTGGTCATTGGTAATAGAGTACTATTTTACATACCGTCATGGACGGGGAAAACAATATTTTGATCGAGTCAAAGAATCAAACCATACTGTCATATAATGAACAATTCCTTCCCATCCCACATTAATGAAAGTGAAAATCCTATCAAAAGAGCAGCAAGCCAAAACATTCCAAGTTTTGGTGCCCTTTCGTCCTCTAAATGGTATACCTTCACTATCGGATATAACAGCCTGAATATGAGTTCCATCTATTGCTCCAACACAATCCTAAGGATGTTATAACAAACAGGCCCCTTCCCTTGGTCAAATTCTCCAAATAGGGTCCTTCTATTCTCTGCAAATATTCAATTAGGTCCCGCACTTCAAACTTTTCAAAGTCGATTTTTAACATCTCCAAGTCCAAGCTAAGGTTCGAAACTCATCCTAAACATCATACTCTCACCAATTAACCCAAAAAACAACCACAAATAACCAAAGATTCACAAACCCAATTCGAGATTCACAATAAATTCATACTCTTTGTTTCTATTTCAATGGTTTTCTCCCAACCAATAATCACGTTCTCGTTTCTCCGTCTCAATCATCAACAGTCCATTTAATTCTGTCCGGTTTAGACAAAGTCATCAAATACGAATCCAACATCCTGTTTTCTTATTTTTAGGAACAACCATGGTAAGGAGAAACGAAGAAAAAGAAGAAGGAAGAAACATGGAGGAGAAACTTACCAAGCAAAAGTTGAAAATCACAGGTTTGAAGAAGAAGCTGATTTCACGTAAAAGATGAATAAGAACGTTCTGTATAAAAGATGAAGAAGAACGTTCTGTATAAGGGTTTTAATGGATTTTAATGAGGTTTGGGAGCTGGGCTTCAACTTGGACCTTTAACAAGTCCAATTTAAAATTTTTCTCGTAAGCCTATTATAACAATACATATAAAAGCGAAAAATTTCACGGGATTTTACAATAAAACAAAGTTACGTTAACAAATATACTTAATTTCTTTTCATGAAAGTTGAAATATGAGTATTGGGACTGAAAGTTGAAGAATCAGTTTGGAAAATGGAACAACGCTGGAGGTTCTGGAAAAAAAGAGTGTTGATGTAAAGTTGTTGACACGAGCTTGTGCATGGTTTATGGACAAGTGATTTTGGCTTTTAATTATTTTATTTGGTCGACATTATCCATACTCTTGTAAACGTTTTCAAGTTGTAATAAATTTCACCGATTCAAAAAAAAAAAAACTAGACAAAGACAGTTTATACGACGATTAAAATTCGGTTTTAATCGAGTTATCATTCTCATATTGTTTTCCACGCGGATGGTTTTAAAGTTTGTTATACAATAATAAATAAAAATGTAAAGTGACAGAAAAAAGAGTAGGAAGAATGTGAGAAAGATGACAAAAATAATATATTTTTTTAATTGTGATTATATATACCATCATATAATTGTTATTATTATTACACAATAATTTCTTCGGCCTCGCTTAGTTTCAGCTTCGGCCATGGCCATTCAATTCAGCCACCAAGAATTTCATTGAAAAGAATGAGCCTAAGTAAGGCTATGTTATCTTCCATTCGCCTCAATCAAGTGAAGTGAACTTAACTGAACGAATTTATTTCTAGTTTATATATTTATAAAGAGAACAGAGATTAAGTGTTCTGAGATACGGTCTCTACATAATTTATTTAAAGTCGGACCTATATTATCAAATAAATAATAATCAAAACACCCATATTTTTAATATTGGTATTTTTCATATTACAACAAGACTTTTTTTTTTGAGCTAGAATAAGTTTAATTACGCCAATTCATGATCTAATAACATATTTCGCTACCATCATAGACGCTTTTGATTAATAACATCGAGTGTTTTATAGACAGTCTCACGTTAAGTTATCTAGAGACTGTTTCTAATGAGACTTTGTACAAAAAGAATTACATTTAGGAGCAGACTAACGAATTTTATTCCACTATTTTGTTTTTATGGACCTCAGTAGTTTTAGTTCAATACACTACTATTTTGCCCCAAATATACTCCATCCCAAAGAAGTTGGCCATGTTAAATTTTTAAGGTCAACTTGAGCGCTTCTCAATTTATATTTCCAATTAATTTAGAATTTGAAGAAATCAAACACAAAACGCTGAATCGTGTTTTATGTGTTTCTTGTAAATGGCATTTATGAGTCAGTCGATGTGACAATGAAATGTGCAATTTTGCATGCTTTTAGACACTCGTTTTTGCCCAATATTCAATATTTACATCATATTATGGTCAATTACTTAATTTATTGTGTATTTTGTAGGTATGATCATGCTTTGAGGAATTACACGATTTTCTGTCAAAATGTCATATTTAGCTAAATCGAGGAAAATAAGTATACATCTTTTTGCTATACACGGAGTTCGAGGTGTCCAAATAATTTATTATTTTTTTTAAAGGAGAGTCAGTTCGGGTTTTTATATCATAAAATCATGCAGCTTTATGTGAGCGAAACACCAAGTACCTCATAAGTGCTTACAAACCAACCAAAGGTTTTAAGTACTAATCTACTTCTAAACCATCTAAGATTTACAAAAGTCCTAAATCAATGCAAATTTTGCTTTCCATGTCACAAGAAATTCGCTTCCTTTGTTGCATTTCCATTGATGCCACTTGCAATCTTCCATTTTCTTAACGCTCATCCTTGTGTGATCTTCAAAACAAACCGCATCAAGAAGCTCTAAATGCAATGCCAACCTTCCTTCTTTACCAGAGCTATACAAAGAAGGCCAAAATAACCTAATAGTTATAGATTTATATAAATCTAATCGAGTCATTACATACAAAAGAGCAATCTTCATTGTCCAAAAGTTAGACCTAATAAGGAGTACAAAACTCAACCTACACATTCTTTCCATCATTACGCTTCAACATGGAACAATTGTAGATTTGTAGAAGACCACTTTTCGAGGTGTCAAAATATGTCATATGACCAACCAATGTGAAGATAAATGAAGATGCTACAACATCAGAGAAGACCACTTTTCGAGGAACGGGTTACGAAGCCCAAATTGAAGAACTAAGAATACAAATTCAACCTCGCATATCGAAGGGCTGCGCCCTGGGGACCAGATAAGGTATATGCAGCCCTAGGGGACCGCAGTGATGGAAGAATCTAGAATACAGCTTCTCGACCAAGTTAGAGCCCGCCCATATATATGATGGGCGCCAGTATGAATTTTCCACTATAAATAAGTGCCTTGGGCTATCATAATTACACACCGCAATCAAAATGCCTCTTTTGAGAGAGAACTACCCTGGGAAGTGAAACCCCAAACCAAGAAACCCCGGCCGGCAACAACAAGGAGGAAACCCTAGAAGCAGGAAAACATCAAAACTAAGCTTCTTTTCTCGCTATTTTGATTTCTTCCGCCTTTATTCAATTCGATTATGAGTAGCTAAATTCATATTGTAAAGGGAATGTCGAAACTTCATCAGGTCGCTTTATATGTCAGGTTATATTAATGAAATAGTTCTTAGAAGTAAATCGTGATTATACAACTCTATACATCCATCGTGGTATGATGTTCTACCGAAAATACAAGAGTTTCATTGAATCGAGTAGAGGTATTGGTATCGATTGCACCTTGGTATTTAGTATTATGTTAGCCGTCATAGAGGTAATTGTGTAGTATAACAACTAGAAGTTGGAGTAGCATAGCAAGAGATAGGTCGGGTCCTTTACGCTTCACCATCACCGTAATACAACTGTTAGAATTCAATCACAATATAATCATATGCTTAATCAAAATCTGTATGTTTTCTGCCTTCGAAATCATTACGTTATTTGCTTGTTCCTATGCTATGTGTCCGAGGAGAACGACATCCCAAGTCAACTTTCCGCTATAACTGTGGATTTGAAGACATCCGACTATAAAATAAATTTAATCTTTGATTGTATTTAAGAATTGCAGGTACTACAACAAATATAAATTCTTAAGTGCACATCAAAAATTGGCGTCATTGCTTGGGACACTTGACCGCCAAGCAAGTTTCGATCATCCAGATAAGTTGAATTCTTTCTTTTCAGATTACTTTACGACCGCCTTTTCATTTCGTATAGCATAAACACAAAAAAAATTATAAAATATTATAGAAATCGATTTCTATAGATAAAAACCTAAAATATTTTCTTTTTCATATTTGTTCGTTTACTCATCAAAAAACCCGAAAAATACGTAATTTCATACTTTTGTTTATTCGAAATGTTTTATACGTTCTCATTTGGTCTTTTTTACCATCTTTTTGTCATCCTTGAGTATAGTTTTATTTGATTTTCCTAGAGTATTTTACTTGTTTTGTTCGTGAAGCGGGAAGGCCAAAATATCAAGAATCAGAGTCAAAAGGAGTCAAAAGGGGCAAAACAGTAATTCCAGGAGAACTGGCGACGCCAGTTATTATAATTGTTTTTCTGCGAGGAGGCAGAACCAAACTGGCGACGCCAGTTTTCTTTACTGACGACGCCAGTTCCCTAATTGGCGACGCCAGTTTTTTCTTTTGCCGTCTTTCTGTGATTCCGTCTCCTAATTCGCCTAGACCTAGTTTTTCTCCTTTCTATTACTCAGAAGAAGACATAATCACTTTTCATATTCATTCTACTGTGAAGAACAATACTTTGCCCTAGTTCTAAACCTAGTTGATAGAAAAAAGCTCCACACATTCATACTTTGACATTGAGACAATTTGGAGCTGGGTTTTATCCTTGATTGATTTATCGATATCGAATTCCTGATCACCGTGGTAATTCTCTATTGTTTATCTCTTTACAATTCGTTCTTGTTCTTGTTTGTCGAATTGTATGAGCTTGCATGCGATTATCATTATGTTTATATTTATCATGAGCAATATCTTGAAGTCTTTCATCTTTCAATCTATCATGAGTAGCTACACCACTCGGACATGGTAGTTGTTGATAGCTTTAGTATTCGCTAGTGGTTTGAAATCGCTCATATAGGTTAGGCTGCTCAAAGATCTTCGTAAAAACCCTTCAATTCAATACTCGCTCAAAGATTCTCTAAAATATTTTGGTTAAGGATCGTGGATCGACGACCTGTGATTACTCTAGTTCAAATATCTTCAAACTCGCTGGTAAAGGTCAATTGATGGTTTTTGTACACCTACCGGTGGACAAGATGAACGTATCCCATGCTTAATTAGCATTGCTTGATCGTGACTATCGTGTTCTTTCTACCTCATTCATTCAAATCAATTACATTGCATTTTGCTTTTCTAGTTTTAGAAAACCAACTTACAAATCAATCTATTTTCACAAGTATCTGTTTGCTTTCAAACCGTTGTGGTAGCTTAATTGGTTCCTTAGCGAACGGTCTTGTGGTTAGCATTGTCTGTCTTCAACAACTGCTTACTACTTGTTTTCTAAGTAATAATTTGAGCATATCAAATTTGGCACTCTGGAATCAATTCCTATCAGAGCGCTTGCAAATTTTACTTGTTTTCTAACTTACCAAGTTTAGTGCACTAATGTAAACTAAGGGTATTTCTGTTTTTCGTTGTGTAGCTCTAACAACAGTTTATCGTATAAACTCCAATGGCCCATTTAACTCAGGAGTTTACATGCAACCCAATGAGGTTAAGGCGAAAGCAAGAATCAGTATCGGTTCTAATGAGGCGAGGAATTTGGAACTCAAAGCTCACCACTTCCATAATCTTCCATAATCAGCCAACTAAAAAACAACTTTGTCAAATAATCAAACATGAACATTTAATCAAATAAAGACATCCAACTTCAAATCAACTTTGTCAATGGAAAATCAAAATAAACCCATAGACAAAGTACACAGCATCCATAACAATACAACAATATGAAAATGTGCCAAGGTCATTCAGTTTCTAAGGACGACTAATCATGAAATAGACAACTAGTAAACAAACTATCAAGATGTGGTGTGTCTAGTTGTTGCTAAGCGCCCACTTTCTCCAACTAAAGTACATGTGACTTGCAAGAGCACGCCGATATTGCTTCCATTAAGGGAATCAACAACCGCCAATTGGTGCATCATCTACATCATCATCATCGTCATCGTCATCGTCATCATCTTCATCTTCATCTACACTTCCAAATTCAATTCGCTTGCCAGCTTTTTCTTTGGTTGATTCCTCTTCTTCTAGCAAATCAGCAGCATCTACCTCTCTTGGGAAGTTTTGCATGAGACAACAAGCTAGAATTATATCATTCTTGGTCTCCAATGGATAGAACATGGTGGACCTTAGTACAGCTCATTCAAGAGTCCGAAATATCTTTCAATTACATTTCTAGCAAATGCATGTTTAAGGTTGAAATACTCCTTCGAAGTTTTAGGATGAGCTGTAGATTGGACTTGGCCCACTCTTTCAAGTGATAACGTGTCTTCCAGAATGGAGGCAAGACGCCAGGTGAATTCTTATATGCATCATCCGCCAGATAGTAGTTCCCTAGACACAAAAGAATGCATTATTATAAGTTTATAACATTTTGACACCATGTAACAAGCAATAGATAGGTAGTTTTCTACTCACAATTAGACATGCATATGTAACAATTAAACTCAAAATATTGAACATGCCTATGTAATATTTAACTTACAATTAGACATGCATAAGTAACATAAAAGAGAAACGAAAAGAAAATTAGAACGTTGATCGAAACATAGCTGAAACATAGCATGTAACATTCCACATTACAAGCGACCTTTCGCATCAGAATATGAAAAGAAATAAAATATTTTATTCATTAAAGAAGCCTCAAGTTTCCAAACTCTTCTATTTTAAAATATATGAATATAAATTAATACTTTAATTTCTAAACATTAAGAGAGCCACACACACATAAGGACATGCATTTAAATTAAATAATTAAAAGTGACTCTTCACATTTTACATCAATCAAACAACATATATAATTAGCTTGTCTTGAATTAGTTAATTAAAAGGAAGACTCTTCACATAAATCATCAATAAAGCACATACATAAAGACTTACATTTAAATAAGATAATTAAAAAGACTCTTAGACTTCTTCTAACTTAACTACTATTAATATAACATTTAATGAACTCAAATGAATGCAATTGAAGTTAATCTTTAAATCTAATCAAGCCACACAAATAATGACATACATCAAAAGACATAATTAAAATGGCACTCTTCACATTATACATCATTCCAAGCAAACAAATAAAGTATTGAATTAAGCTAGACAATTAAAAAGAAGTCTTGGCACATTAATCATTCATAAAGATAAATTTAAGAGATGACAATCAAATTATTTTCAAATTATTACACCAACAAATTAAAGGATAAAATAATCAGATTTTTAAGTAGGAAAATACACCAAAATAATTTCTCTTCAAAGAAATTACAAAATAAATAACCACACATATTACAAATGACAAGTTATATTGACTTCTAAAACAAATAATGAACTTTAAAACAAACTTCACCAACATTCTAAAATAATTCTAATATACTTGAGACAAATAAAGTAACACTAATAAATCATGCAAGGATAACAAGTACTAAGGTACGTCAAAATCTGGGGTGTCACACTCACCCCTCCTTAAAAAAATTTGGTCCCCAAATTCACACTTCAAAATTTTCTAAAACACTTTCGCACAAATAAACACACTTTTAATAAATCATACAAGACCCAAAAATACCAAGTTAACTTAAAACTGGATATTATACTCAACCTCCTTAAAAGAATTTGGACCCCAAATTCAAACCGTTAAAGCAATTTTCGACATAAGAAAAATTTTGAAAAATTAAAGTTTTCCATGCAAATAATACATTGAACATATATATATATATATATGTTGTACTATACTAATTAATATTCGTTTCTTGTATCTTATACATTGACTGTGGCCTGTCTTCAAGAGACTAGGGTCAAAATTGTCTAGGAAGATGATTAACATTGCTAATGAAAAAGGCAGAAGCCACTACTATGTATGGAGATGATAGTGGGCGACAAGGTGGGGTACTAGAAATGAAGGAAGTCCAAAGCATGAACCGAATAATGAGAACACTGGCCGAGTTGAGCATTCGATGTTACTGGGTGCAAGGTACCACTATGGGTCGCGAGTTGTGGTTACAGATCACCGTATAAAGCAGCAAGTGTACATCTTATTTGTAAGTTTATTCGTACATGTTTGTGCTTAATTTCTACACTTACTAGGTAAATGTTTGCATATATATGTTCTTCAGGCGGAGGCTGGGGAGGAAAAGAGCGCGATTGCGCACTTTAAAAGAGCCAAGCTGAAGGACGGCATATGGGTGGATAGACGGTCCGAGGCTATTGCGGTACGTTTCTTTTGTTAAAGTTCATATTTGTGTAGTATAATGTGTTTGAAAACTGTAACCCATGGTATATGCACTTTACGGTTTCAGGCTGAGGTGGAGGCGAGGATTGCCAAATCGGATCGGGACCTAACAGTTGATGAAGAAAACAACATCTTCTTAGCCTTCAACCCAATTGTAAGAACCCGTACTTTTTATTTTAATTCAATTTTATGGTTTTATTTTATTTTATAGTGGATCGGACCTAGCCTTTCTTTTTATTTTTAAAACTAATTCTAATTAAAGCCCGAGCCCATATACAAGATATTATATGTTTTCGAAACCCTACCTATTCACAAATTATCTAAACAAAATTCCTTTCTCTCTGATTCAGTCTGCCGCAGAACTGAACCAAATTTGGTGAGCTTGTTTTTCATTGTCTTGCTTTTGAAATCTTGTTAATTGTTGCATGAATCCATGCACACTCTCACGTACTTATATTTTGAGAAAAAAATAGTCTGCTTTGCCTTGTTGATTTTGGGAAGCAAATTAATTACTTCATTATTGGTTATATTCTCGATTCTGGACCGCTTCCTCACCTTCTTGTAATAATTAATTATTGACTCTTATTCTTAATTTTCAGTGTCGATTTCAATGATTTCCTTTCAAGCTTTCAAGGTTTTTCCATTGGTCCTGTATATGATTCCATCGTTAGTTGCTTTTGGGGCCAGGTTTTGAGTTTATCATTGCGGCAGTGCGGTGCTAGTAATCTAATTTATGTATTTGGGTTCTTACATTATAGTGGTGATTTTCAAGAGTTCGAGGTGCAAGTTAGAGGAGCGTTTGATGGTCTAGCTAGGTTAAGCATGGTTTTAGTCGACCTTCGTAAGGGGGATTTTCAACTTTGTCGCTATTTTCCCAGATATAAAATGTATATGTATATTTTTACATTGACAATAACTTACTTATGATTATTATATCATGTCATGACTTGATATAATATCAGTATATTTTTTAATGTAATGTGATGTGTGTGAAAATTAATGTTTCAGACATGGAGATGTGTTAAATTTTTCAGCTTACCTATGATTTCTGGCCCGTCTTTGAGTGATTACGCCGGCTTCAAGTACTTTTTCGTCTCTGTGTTCCTTTAGCGGGAACTTTCTCGTATGTTCGTCGACCTCTTCCACGGCTACCGACTTATACTAGTATAGTGTGATGATTTGCTTGAGCTAAATGTTCGGATACACTGCTGTCAATTCACCTACACGTGACACTTATACTGGTGGCCATAGTGTGATTGCTGAGCTAATGTTTCGATACTACTGTTTTGTTACAAGTACTCCATGCAACTGTTTTCTGGCTATGTGATTGATATTGTGGAATGTATATATATATATGTAATTTTACTGCTCTGCTTGATCGGGTAAAAGTGCCAGGAGATTCACCCTTACACATTTTTTTTCAGTGGTCTGGTTTCGTGGAGGTTGCTAGTAGAGGCAAGTCGAGTTAGAGCAGCCAGTATAGTTAGTGGAAGTATTGTAATTTCTGAAGGTTGTATAAGTTCGAGAGTTGTAGAATTCTATTTATTGTATTTGTGTTTTAGACGCTCTGAATTACCCTTTTCAAACTGTTTTACAATAAAATTGAGGCTTCGTCTTGGCGTGAGCCCATCTCACGATAGACGGCCGGTCGCGCCATAGTATTTGGTTTTGGGGCGTGACACCAATGGACAACAAGGGCCAAGTATATGGCTTGGGTAGTTACGGCCCTACACTGGCTAGTCCTAGGTACTCAGCATCCCAGCAAATAAGAGGACCAACAATTTTCACACAGGAATAGGTCTCGTAGTAGGTGCGGATGGAGGTCGATCCTTTGCAAGATCAGCTAGCTAGACAACAGGAGGAACTAGCTAAACAACAGGATGA
The DNA here is from genome assembly GCA_026545765.1 of Plantago major. Taxonomy (NCBI): domain Eukaryota; kingdom Viridiplantae; phylum Streptophyta; class Magnoliopsida; order Lamiales; family Plantaginaceae; genus Plantago; species Plantago major. The sequence continues at coordinate 90,187,257 of CM048842.1, forward strand.
TTATCGGAGTCTTCACCAAGAAGGCGGTTTTGGCCATGTATCCACCGCCCTCGCCCCAAGATAGTTAGTTTGTACTTGTATTTTTCTGACAACTTATTTTAGCTTATGTACGAATATTTAATTTCACTACGGATAATTTGTATTCGTCGAATGCTTTATGTTAATTAATACAATTTCATTATTTTGGAATTATTATCGTAGATTATATTTGTGAAACAGGTGAAATATGAAAATAGGCATCAAAGTTTATAGATAGAAAATTTATAGAATTTAGAGACGGATAAATTATCCGTCTCTAAATCTGTATTTTATTTAATATTTTTTTAAGAAAATTCATCGGTAAATCCGTCGCTATTTAGCGATGGATAAGTTATCCGTCGCTAACATAAGCAAAATTACGGATTTAAAAAAAAAAAGACTCATAGTAGCGACGGATAATTATACGTTTCTAAAAGTCAACGGATTTATCCGTCGCTAAATCCATCTCTAATTAGCGACGGATAACTTATCCGTCTCTAATAGGCTAAAGACGCCCAAAATAGAGATGGAGAAGTTATCCGTCGCTACGGATCGACAGCTTTTTAGAGACGGATAAATCCGTCTCTAAAAGCTATTTTTTTTGTAGTGCTACATGTCAACTACTTTTCATGGTATTATTGTAGAGAACATGGAGCATATGACAGTGAGCATGGGATAGGCATCATAACAAGTCTCCACTGCTATATGTAATACTACTTTTGATGGTATCATGGGGTCCAATGCAGAGACCATGGAGCATATGAAAGATAGCATGGTATAGGCATCATAACAAGTCTACACTGGCTACATGTATACTACTTTTCATGGTATCATGGGGTCCAATGCAGAGAACATGGAGCATATGACAGAGAGCATGGTATATGCATCATAACAAGTCTCCGCTGGATACATGAATACTACTTTTCATGGTATCATGGGGTCCAATGCAGAGAACATGAAGCATATGACAGAGAGCATGGTATAGGAATCATAACAAGTCTCTACTGCTGCATGCCAACTACTTTTCATGGTATCATGGTGTCCAATGCAGAGAACATGGAGCATATGACAGTGAGCATGGGATAGGCATCATAACATGTCTCCACTGGCTACATGTATACTACTTTTCATGGTATCATGGGGTCCAATGCAGAGAACATGGACAATATGGCAGAGAGCATGGTATAGGAATCATAAGAAGTCTCTACTGCTACATGCCAACTACTTTTCATGTTATCATAGGGTGCAATGCAGAGAACTTGGAGTATATGACAATGAGCATGGGATAGGCATCATAACAAGTCTCCACTGGCTACATGTATACTACTTTTCATGGTATCATAGGGTGCAATGCAGAGAACATGGAGCATATGACAGAGAGCATGGTATAGGCATAATAACAAGTCTCCACTGGTTACATGTATACTACTTTTCATTGTATCATGGGGTGCAATGCAGAGAACATGGAGCATATGACAATGAGCATGGGATATGCATCATAACAAGTCTCCACTAGCTACATGTATACTACTTTTCATGGTGTCATGGGGTGGAATGCAGAGAAATCATAATAAGGTACAAAACAACTACAACATGTAATCATGTGAGAAAATCACGTAAGCAAGCTACAAAACATTATAGAACATGACCTGTATTTTGTATTTGTACAGGTACATCAGCATCTTCAGTTGTTGAATTTCCTATAGGTGAACCCGACATCTACAATCAACTAGTCAAAATCTCAACGGAAGTATACGATCGATCAACTATCTACCATGACTTCTTCGATCAAATCACAAAAAAAACTCACAGAATAACGAAAATATACGATCAATCAACTATCTACCTTTTTTCGAACTTTTATGCCGATTTCAAGGAATAGCAGCATGATCGACAATGGCGAGATGACAAATGATTTTTCATAGTTGATATCCCAATGATTTTGATAGTTTTTCACGAGCTGAGAGACGATCGACAATGGCGATGAAAGTAGAGAGAGAAAGCAGCAAAATTAATGAGGACGAGTTGGGGTTTTTGATCTGGTGCTTTGGGTTTTATATCGACCAGACATTATAGTCCGACCCGCGTTACTATAGTCCGACCCACCTTTTGGCCCTTGGGTTGAGGTGTTTTTGCAACTAGTTTATAATTGGTTAATATGTAATATATGTTACACACTATGTTGCAAATCATACTTTTATTATCATATTGCTCATGAATGTAGAGGGGACATAAAACTGGCCATGACTCGATATGGGTGAGAAGAGATAGAATCCGACGTCAGGAAGAGATTGCACCTGACTTTTGTTTGAAGTTATATCAAAACATAATTATATATATAATTAACTATTACCCAAATCGAAAGGTAAACTTCGACTCGTCAAATGAGTCGTTTGTATAGGACAATTCGACATGGAAAACTTCGAATCAATTCTCAACACAATCCATGTTTCTTCTTATATATTCAAGTATCCAATAAAATAACCAGGAGTTAATGACGTAGCATATATATTATATTGTCTCCAACCAACATACTTATGATTAATAGAAAAAACCAGAATGATTTAGTTCAAATTAGTTTCTAATAAATAACATACTAACGTATAATTGAATTTGGAAAAAAAAATTAGGAACTCATACTACGTAAGAGTGGTGGTCCACTTACATCAAATTTCCTCTTAACCGATGTGTGATACGGGGTATTAAATTTTATCTCTTAATTGGTTGATGACTTGGGTAGTACATGTCACTCTAGTATGATACTGTTTGTGCTAGACATGAGCCCTCACGAATATGTTGTTGGATCATCCAAAGGTCCCCATACTATGTAAGAGTGGTGATGTACTTATATACTATTAATTAAACATGCCCTTATTCTATGTGATGTGAGGTATTACATTTACCCCTCAAATTGCTTGATATTCTCGTCGAGACTCTATATGTGGGGAGCAGTTGATGAGACAATATTCTAACGTCTCATTTGGTCCTTTTTAGCGGTCTTTTGTTAATCTTTGACCTAAGTTTTATAGTGTTTTTGTACGTTTTTATGCTTTAGTACTTTGTTTGTGTTTTGTGGGATTTTTTGTGTTATTTGGTCTCGAAGGTGAAAATCGGAGTAAAGACATTGGTTATAGATCTCTGAATGAAGAGTAATTGGGTGAAGACGGAAGTGGATTCGGAGTTCGCACGAAGAATTGAGAGGCGTTTTAGCGTGACTTGCAAAAGTGATGATTTACGGAGCAGTCTAGCCATTTTGGACATAACTCTCTCATATGAAGTCCGATTTACCTGATCTAGGTGGTCATGGAAATATGATTCAAAGGGCTACAATTTTCGTTCCAAAATCGTAGCCAAATGCCTCCTGTAAAAAAAGATATGGGCATTGTAATCTGGCTGGCAGAAAACATCCGCGCAGCGACGAGGATTTTTGTTCGCTGCCGCGAGAACTTACGAGAGCAGATTTCTGGACGGTCTCCTGGTCGAATTCTACTAGGATTCTCTTCGTTTTTTCTCATTTAAAGAGATTTATTTCACCATAACTTCAGATATAACTCCTTTAACCCTAGATTTACATAGAATTCATCAGGATTATTGGTATTGATTTCTTTATTGCTTTCTTCTTTACAATTCGTTCTTTATTCTCATCGATTGAATTGTATGTTATTGCATTCGAGTTTATCATCTATGTTTCACATGATTATTGCCGTGAATCTTTGCATGCAATTATCAAGTATAAGTAGCTAAACACCTTTGAATACAGTAGCATGTGAAGATTATGCATATTCGTTCTAGGATTTATCAAAGCACTCATATAGGTTAGTCTCGTATAAAATCTTCGTAAAAACGTTCAATTCGATAAGTCCGTATTAAATTCTCTAAATTGTTCATGTTTAAGGATCGTGAATTGACGACTCGCGATTTCTCCAGTATAATATTTTCTAAGAACAATTGGTTGAATCGAGTTGATTGATTTTATGTACAACAACCGTGTGACAAATATGAGTGTTATCCCTAGTTCGAATTAGCATAATTGGATCTTGCTACTGTATTCATCTTTCTCTCATTGTTGATCGTAATCTTAGCTTTAGTCAATCTAGTTAGAAGTATACAAAACTATCAATCAATCTGTTACTTACAAACAAACTGTTTACTCTCATTCGTTGTGGTAGCCTGATTAATTCCCTAGAGAACGATACCGAGTTAAGCATAGTCTACAACTACAACTTATTCTCTTAAGTTATTTAGAGTATAATTTGAGCTTATCAAATTTGGCGCCGCGGCCGGGGAATCAATTCCTACTGTAGCGTTTTGAGTGTGATTTTTTGTTTGTTTATAGTTTTTATTTGTTTAGCTAGTTTTTTGTTTGTTTTTTGTCGGAACTACTCGTGGTTTCCTGTATTTGTGTGTGCAGGAACTTATGTCAACCGAGAAGCCATACAAATCCCCAATCGTAAAATCAAAAACCTATGGAGAATGGCTTATCGAGCGAGCACAGCTCCGCCAAACAGAGAGGGAAGTGCTTCGCAGCTTTCGACAATTTTGTGGAGGAAGATTTGATGAAGCATGGTTTCGGTTTCTAGAGCTACAAGAAGAGTGCATATATGCTGGACTGGAGGATAAGGAATGGATAGGATGTTTCTATTGGGGATTAACCGAGAGTAGTAGAATGATGTTAGATGAAGCTGCAAGACAACCCATAGATGAGTTCGAACTTGGACAATTCTTTGAGTTTATCAATGCGCAGGTTTCTATTTATAAAGAGAAGATGTTGTGGCATGAGAACATCGAGCGTGAGAAGACAAACCGCCTTGCTGAGCTAACTTTCGAATCTGCCCCCACAGAACAAGATGAAATAGATTCTACTCCATTACCTGCTTGTGATTCGCACGTATTGGTTCCATCATATACATTGGATTGCCCAGGGAGTTTCGACCCAATTTCTCATTTTTATTTTCCCTCTGTTTCCCATAGTTATTTTTTAGTTTTTAAATTTTCTGATTTGTTTAATTTTAGTTTGCAGGGAATCATGGAATTATTAGAGAACTTGAGGAGAGGAGCTAAGGATGGCTCACAAAATGCCGAGGATACCGGAAAGGATGCAATGGATTCGTTCCCGTTAGATAATGGATAGCAGCATTCCCAAAAAGTCGAGCCAACGACTATAATAAAAGGCACTTCCCGGGAGCAACCGGGGGTAAGTTTTTCTTTATTATCAGTTTGTTATTTTTTCTTTTCTATTCCTTCGCTTGCTTAAACTTGAAACTCGAGGACGAGCTAAGTTTAGGTTTGGGGAGGGATTTCATGTATTTTGTGTTCGTTTTTATCGTTTTCATAGTGGTGGTTGGTGAGCCACTTAGGATTGCATATCTTTTTTGCAGCCTGTGTGCCTTATTTGTCTACGTGGGGTGGTATGTTAGCCACCTTTATGTGTTTGTTTTGTTTTCAGTTTATGTCTGTACGTGTTTGTGGGAGCGGAACCTTTGTACTCACACGAGGAAACTCGTGAAATTCTAGCCAAGGCATGGAATTTCGATCTCGCGAGGTGAGATCGCATTAGAGTCAAAGAGAAAAAAATTCAAAATTTGGCCCTCGCCGCGGTGAGCGTTTTGCTTCGCCGCGGCGAGATAAGTCGAGAGGACGGGATTTAGTTTCGTAAAATCTCGCCGCGGCGAGACCCTTCCCCATAATTTTTTTTTCGTCTCGTAAAAACTGGCCGCGGCAAAGCCTAGTTTTTTTTGTAAATAGAGTCTTTTTGCCTACTTTCTAATTTTTGTGGTGAGTCTGAGTTGTTCTCCCAAGTCGAGCATCTATTGTGATTATTAAATTTGCTTGCTGCTTATGTTTTGCATGATATTTGACTGAAAGTGGCGTGGTGAAATTAAATTCCTATAAGTGTGTTTTTCTTGTAAATAACAAGTCTGTGTAGCTCTTTGGTCCAAAAAGCCGGTGAGAAACCTTTAGCCGATGAAAAAATATTGTACCTGCACCTGTGTGATTTATTCGGGAAGTGCAAACTCCCTTGTTTGCGCCTCATCATGCTCATATGTACTCTGTGTAAGTTAAGTATGACGAACGACATGCTCTTCATGATCTATTTTATCAAAGCCAATCCATTACAACGAACTGGTTTGGGGAGAAGAATTCTGCTGTGCTGATATGTTTACTTTATACTTGTAATCTGTATTGCTTCCCCTGATTATTTGATATGTCTCGGAGTGTATCTGTGGTGCTCGTCATCACCGTAGTCGTGTTGGGCGTGTTTCAAATACTACATATATACCGGCGTGGTCCCAAAAGGCCATATGACCGTGAGGATTGATGGCACGTATACCAAACTGACACGCACAAAAGTGCGGACTTCGGTAAAACAGACACTACCAGAAAAGTGAGACTTAAAGAGTCCATTGTGGCCAATTGATTAGAATATAATTCATAGTATGCAAGAATGTGGTGATATGGAAGTTGGTTTGTATGTTCTGGCAAGCTGCTATTTTCAAGGAAAAAGTCCCTTCTGACTTAACTGATTGAGTACATTGCGTGAGTTATTTGAGGCACTTTTGTGAAGAAAGTCACCTTCCTTTCTCTTGATATTTCTTGAGTGATTAACCCACTGGACACTTCCAGAGTGTGAGAGAGAGTTGCATAGGATCCTCTCGTGAGGAATTAGCGAGTTAGACTTAAGTGCTATTTACTTGAGAAACTTTCTTGTTTGATTTTCTGTGCACTATTCTGCCAAGGTTAGTTGAGTGCAAAACATTTGCATCCTGTGAATTTAATGTTTACAATGGTAGATTCGATCACTTGGGAGTTCAACTCTTTTATGTGCTTCTTGTTTATTTTTGTTTTGAGTCTAGTTTATTTAGGTTGTGTGTTTGCTCGAGGACGAACAAAGGTTCGGTTTGGGGATTTTGATGAGACAATATTCTAACGTCTCATTTGGTCCTTTTTAGCGGTCTTTTGTTAGTCTTTGACCTTAGTTTTATAGTGTTTTTGTACGTTTTTATGCTTTGGTACTTTGTTTGTGTTTTGTAGGATTTTTTGTGTTATTTGGTCCCGAAGGCGAAAATCGGAGTAAAGACATTGGTTATAGATCTCTGAATAATGAAGAGTAATTGGGCGAAGAAGGAAGTGGATTCGGAGTTCGGATGAAGAATTGAGAGGCGTTTTACGGAGCAGTCTAGCCATTTTGGACATAACTCTCTCATATGAAGTCCGATTTACCTGATCTCGGTGGCCATGGAAAGATAATTCAAAGGGATACAACTTTCGTTCGAGAATCGTAGCCAAATTCCTCCTGTGGAAAAAGATATGGACGTCGTAATCTGACTGGCAGAAAACATCCGTGCAGCGGCAAGGATTTTTGTTCGCCGCCGCGATAACTTACGAGAGCAGATTTCTGGACGGTCTCCTGGTCGAATTCTACTAGGATTCTCTTCGTTTTTTTTCCTTTAAATAGATTTCTTTCACCATAACTTCAGATATAAATCCTTTAACCCTAGATTTACATAGGAAAAAAGCTCAGGAAATAGGTTTTAACATTGAGACAAGCTTGGTTATTCATTGATTTTGTTCATCAGGATTATTGGTATTGATTTCTCTATTGCTTTCTTCTTTACAATTCGTTCTTTATTCTCATCGATTGAATTGTATGTTATTGCATGCGAGTTTATCATCTATGTTTCACATGATCATTGCCATGAATCTTTGCATGCAATTATCAAGTATGAGTAGCTAAACACCTTTGAATACAGTAGTATGTGAAGATTATGCATATTCGTTCTAGGGTTTATCCAAGCACTCATATATGTTAGTCTCGTATAAAATCTTCGTAATAACCTTCAATTCGATAAGTCCGTATTAAATTCTCTAAATTGTTCATGTTTAAGGATCGTGAATTGACGACTCACGATTTCTCCAGTATAATATTTTTTAAAAGAACAATTGGTTGAATCGAATTGATTGATTTTCTGTACGACAACCGTGTGACAAATATGAGTGTTATCCCTAGTTCGAATTAGCATAATTGGATCTTGCTACTGTATTCATCTTTCTCTCATTGTTGATCGTAATCTTAGCTTTAGTCAATCTAGTTAGAAGTTTACAAAACCATCAATCAATCTGTTACTTATTACTCTCATTCGTTGTGGTAGCCCGATTAATTCCCTAGAGAACGATACCGAGTTAAGCATAGTCTACAACTACAACTTATTCTCTTAAGTTATTTAGAGTATAATTTGAGCTTATCAGCAGTGTACCAGGACTGTAGGACAAACCACTTACACCCTTTCCGAGTTTGGGTTTGGTACCATCTCTCTCTGTTACTATTTGTAACATCTCGTCTCCTTTGGACCAACACAACTAGTCATTGACTATCTTCCGGGTGATATGTTGACCCCAAACTTACCCATGTCCTTTCTTTCTCACTATGTACTCACTCATGTGCATATCATGAAAATTTTCAATGGATCATCCATCCTGAGATTTCTCAAAAGAAAACACACCTTGTTGAGAATAGTATAGTACAGTTATCCAACCCATTAGGTTTGTTTCTTTATATTGATCTCTTTCAAGTGAAACCCTCATAAATTTGTTTATGGAAATCACAATGTGAGAGTATCTCATCCACTTATATATATCATCTATCATATATGTTGTTAGTCGATTTGGGATGTGGTATAATGCAATCCCCATCAAATTATTTCAAAATAATGTCAAATTTTAATTTTCTCTCCTCTTTTTTGTCTTTTTTAGTTTAAAAAATATATACTCTATGTTGTCCACTTTTGTCATTTTGGACGTCCCGATAGAGTTGACCACTTTATTTTCTTTACCATTTTAGGAACAATTATATAATTTTATATCATCCACTACTCCTAAAAAATTCAAAAAGTAACTTAAACAATCAAACCAATTACTAATAAAGTTATAAAGTAAACCTCACACGAAACCTCTAATACCCGACCATATTTTTGTTTTAATTTGCTTCAAATTGCGGTATTTATCATTTTCATCCAAACCAAAATAAGAATACGACAACAACAACAAGTGAAAACATGTACCGCCTGTTTGGCATATCACTCAAACGGACTATTCATGCGTTAAAATATTTCAGTGTATTTGTTTTATATCTACTTCAATAAAAAATTTAATTCAATTTTTTCTCCACTAAACAATTATCATTCTCTTTCTACCCCACTCTTATTTCCTCTTTACTTTTTCAGTCAAAGTGACAATTTTAAACCAATCATACAACATTTAAACCAATCAAATAACCTTAAAAAATATCAAACACATCACTTCTTTCTAACACACATCATTATTCTTACACACAATGTATAACAACCCTATGAAACACTATAGATTTTAACTCTATATTCCAAACACCATTTTTTATAACTCAGTTACTATTCATCAATTAAATTTTTTCCTTAATTCATTTTTTTAACTCTATACCAAACAGTTAGGTACTCTCCCCTTCTTAGAGTAGTTGTCGAGTTTTGACTTTTTTGTAATCAACAAAATTCAAATTTCACTACGAATTAATTTCAAGTTTTAATGATATAATTTTCAATTAAATTATATAATGGTAATTTACATCCAAAATTTTAATTAAGACACGGGGAATATATAATTTTCCATGATACAATCTCGTAAACTTCCTAACAACTACTCAGTCTTACAAGAAATGTTAGACACTTCATTTATATCTGTCCCAATTGTGACATATTATTATTTGCAACAATTTTATAACCCATGTAGACCTATTCCCATTATTATTTATACTGCACCCTAATCTCAGTTTTAAAATTAAATGTATCATTTGTTTTAGTCTGAGGGAGTAATTCAATAAAAATTGGCATAATTTACACAATAATTTTCACTCTGTAAAATGTGGCTTGGCCAAATAGGATCCTCAACAATCTGAACCTACTTTTGTATTGTGTATTTATTTAATATTTATCCAGTGATCATATGTGAATCCCATAACATACTCATATCCCCGTTGAAATGATTGAAAAATTAAAATAAGCATGAGAAAACCTTAAAGAAGAGCATTTTATCTTGTACGTACATGAAGAAACGTCTTATATACACCATATCATCTCGAATCAAAATAAATATTACTCCATTCCATAAAGGCGAATGCTAATTCCATAGCAAAATCCTAATGACAGAATAATTTTGATTATTTTGGACAATAATGAAGCGTTTTGTTACATTTATAAATTCTATAAAAGAAAATTTGCTCTTACATTATCATTTACCTTCCATGAAACGTCTACCAATACATAATATCATTGCATTAATTGGGTTAGATACAATGCGCTCCAAGAATGACATATCAAAATAGTAGTGTATCAGGCCACAGCAACAGGAGGGAAAGATGTTTTATTTTATAAATGTGGTAATTAAAAATATTATGCCCCCTCCATCCAATCTCAACTTCTCAACTTCTTGTATTTCGTTTTGGTCCTTCGCAATCCCAACTTCTCATAACTTAAATGAAAAATATATCTCCAACTCTCTCGTATTTTTATCTACTTTACCTACATTTTCTAAATAATTCTAATTATTATATAATTTAGTCTAAAAATCTGTGGCATTACCCAAGAAAAGTTAAGTCCGGGAAGGAGGGAGTATATTCTAAAAACAATATTAAAAATTAATTTTCTCTTATTTTCTAAAATTATTTGTGTATATAGTTTAATTTTGAGTAAATTTACTGGGAGACCGTCTTTATAGATCGATTAAAAGTAACCGACTAACATTATAATTATAGTTATAAGCATTAGGGTTTTTACAAAAAAAAAAAAAAATCAATTTTATACTTACGTCAAAAAATGTTGAATGTTTTGTATTAGAATGACACAACTTTCTTTCCAACAAAATGTCTTACGTCAAAGTAAAGTAACATCACATATTTAATTGTATGGGATTTAGAACATAACAAATGAGTTGTTTTGGTTTTAGTACTGAATATGCAATAAGTAAATTAATCTTTTACCAAAGGCAATACATACATGTTAATTAGATTAATTCATAATTTTTGTCCATTCGGCACTAACTAATTTATGACATTTTCCAGATTTACAGAGTAGAATCGTATATTCAGAGTTAGCATATATATAGGGTAGACGTTGCTTTAATATGAGGATTATAAATTCAAAGCAATTAATTAATTGGTTAAAGTATGGAAGGATCCATTAAGGCAACAAAATAATTATTTTTTACATATAGAAAATGTTTGATGCCGCCACCTAGGAATATTTAACCCAATAAGAATGAATCCGATCCGAATGATTGAATGAATTTTATGTTAAGGATATACATAGATAGGTAATAGCATTCCACAATTATCTAGACTTTGTATAATAATAATAATAATAATAATAATAATAATAATAATAATAATAATAATAATAATAATAATAATAAGTTGCAGCATAAAAATATATAATAATAATAATAATAATAATAATAATAATAATAATAATAATAATAATAATAATAATAATAAGTTGCAGCATAAAAATATATAATTCATATGTATGAGAAGAAAAATGAAAGCAAGAGTACAGCTTGACCAGTCCTGCTGCAAGTGCAGTATGCATCATCTCATCTCATTTGTTTTGTTTGTTGCCCCGATCATATCGCATGCAAAAAAGAAGTCGATCCTCCCCGCCCACCTTGAGCCCTCTTCGAATGTAGCGAGTGTAACAGTGGATACATCCAAGTTAGTAAAATTCAAACTTCCCCCAGCTGCACTTTTTAAAACCTGACCCTTGAAGAACTTCACCTGTGCTGGTTTACTAAGGTCTTCAATGCTCTCTTCTAGATCTAGATAAGCGTATCCCGTTTTAGCACTCTTCACCAAACCCAGAAAACAAACGTACCCATCTCCAAGATCCATAAAGCCACCCACACTACCACACCCCGCTAGCTCAGGATTCCCTTCCAACAACGTTTCAGGCTTCTTAGATAATTTCCCATCCTCAATCTTATAAGCAACCACCTTCCAGGCTGAGGTCTTCAACGTGGTCAACAAGAATTTATCATAGATCAAAAGCGCATCCTTATGAAATGGCAATGGAGGACCCCATAGTTTATCCTCATCATATCTCTGCCGGAATTCCGATAGGTCATAATTTTTAACTGAGACCCGTGACCAGTAATGCCGTGTTAACAAATCATCAAACAAATTGCAAGCTGCCCATTTCTTAGTCTCAGTGTCAAAGGCACACGAGAACACACTTGTCGAAACATAAAACTTGTTGCCAACAACAACGTACTTCAGGTGGGTAATAAAACCAAATAAATTGACATACGGGCGCAGGAAAGGAGGGGAGTCGAGAGCTGTCCACTCATCATCAACAGGATCATAAACCTCGAAGACAATTTCTTCCTCAAAGTGACTACTGCAGCCAATCGGCGACCGAGTAGAGAGGACATAGATACATCCCTTGATCTCCACTAGAATGGGATATGAGTACCTCAATCTCGATCTCATTGGCTTAATCGGTCCAGCAAGATTCAGATTAATGCTGGATGATCCATCCTTGTAACAGATGTCATATCTCAGCATTTTGAGACTACCTTTGGGTGCAATGCGCATGTCAGAGAGGGTTGTTCCAGATCCATGTGAAACAGCATAGAGAGAGCCATTCTTTGTGCGAACGAAGGCCATACCTTTTCGCCAGTAACCATCTTCAAACGAGGCCACTTCTTGAAGCACGGATTGGTCATGTTGACGACGACGACTAGTATCGTCAAACAATTTCGACAACTCAACAGACATAAAATGGTATGTATCATACCCACCTACACGTTTTACATCCTCAGTAAAGCACAAACAGAGAAGCTTGGAAGAGTAGCATTTTGGCATAATATCCGTCCCTTGTTCTGCATCTGCTGATGTCTGCTGGGATGGAGATGACGATGATACCACACCAAAAACTGCTGCATGAGGAATTCTCTTTGATATTTTTTTATATATCATAAATATTGAAAAATGGCATTTATTCCTCCATATTATCTTTCTCGGACTCTATATTATCTTCCTCAGGCTCTATATTGCCTGGAATAGAGCGCCAAATTCTCAATGTTATCTCCTTGCGCACCCTGTTCATCGTTTCTTTCCTTATCGGGTTCAATAAATCATTATCCACTCCACCTTCGACATTGATATCATGTTGCAAAACTGGTATTTCAAGTTTACACATGCGCATAAAATTATGAAGAGTGAAGGTAGCAATAATCACGTATATTTGATATGTGTCTTCCATTTGAGGCATCGTATAAAGGACCTTCCATCTCCTTTTCAAGCCACCGAAGGCTCTTTCAACAGTAGTTCGTAATGAAGAGTGTCGATAGTTAAAATGCTCAGACATCCCTTTAAGAACTCTTTTTTTCTTAAAGTCTGGAATATGATATCTTACATCGGGGTCCTTAATTGGAGAGAGATAACCAGTGGTATTAGGATATCCAGAGTCCACCAAGTAGTATTTTCCTGTCAAAATCATAAGCATATAATAAGACAACAATTGTAACATACTCCCTCCGCCCCGGTTGTATATAACAAAATTTTGGTCATTGGTAATAGGAGTACTATTTTACATATATGTTGGCGGATGGGGAAAACAATATTTTGATCGAAATAAGAATCAACCCATCTTGTCATATCATGAACACTTCCTTCCCATCCCACATTAATGAAAGTGAAAATCCTATCAAAGAGCGAAGCCAAAACATTCCAAGTTTTGGTGCCCTTTCGTCCTCTAAATGGTATACCTTCACTATCGGATATAACAGCCTGAATATGAGTTCCATCTATTGCTCCAACACAATCCTAAGGATGTTATAACAAACATATAACAAACAGGCCCCTTCCCTTGGTCAAATTCTCCAAATAGGGTCCTTCTATTCTCTGCAAATATTCAATTAGGTCCCTGCAATTTCTGAAACTTTTCAAAGTCGATTTTTAACATCTCCAAGTCCAAGCTAAGGTTCGAAACTCATCCTAAACATCATACTCTCACCAATTAACCCAAAAACAACCACAAATAACCAAGATTCACAAACCCAATTCGAGATTCACAATAAATTCATACTCTTTGTTTCTATTTCAAGGTTTTCTCCCAACCAATAATCACGTTCTCGTTTCTCCGTCTCAATCATCAATACCCATTTAATTACATCGGTTTAGACAAAGTCATCAAATACGAATCCAACATCCTGTTTTCTTATTTTTAGGAACAACCATGGTAAGGAGAAACGAAGAAAAAGAAGAAGGAAGAAACATGGAGGAGAAACTTACCAAGCAGAAGTTGAAAATCACAGGTTTGAAGAAGAAGCTGATTTCACGTAAAAGATGAATAAGAACGTTTTTGTATAAAAGATGAAGAAGAACGTTCTGTATAAGGGTTTTAATGAGGTTTGGGAGCTGGGCTTCAACTTGGACCTTTAACAAGTCCAATTTAAAATTTTTCTCGTAAGCCTATTATAACAATACGTATAAAAGCGAAAAATTTCACGGGATTTTACAATAAAATAAAGTTACGTTAATCAAATATACTTAATTTCTTTTCATGAAAGTTGAAATATGAGTATTGGGACTGAAAGTTGAAGAATCAGTTTGGAAAATGGAACAATGCTGGAGGTTCTGGAAAAAAAGAGTGTTGATGTAAAGTTGTTGACACGAGCTTGTGCATGGTTTATGGACAAGTGATTTTGGTTAAGCTTTTAATTATTTTATTTGCCGAACATTATCCATACTCTTGTAAACGTTTTCAAGTTGTAATAAATTTCACCGATTCAAAAAAAAAAAATAGACAAAGATAGTTTATACGACGATTAAAATTCGGTTTTAATCGAGTTATCATTCTCATATTGTTTTCCACGCGGATGGTTTTAAAGTTTGTTATATAATAATAAATAAAAATGTAAAGTGACAGAAAAAAGAGTAGGAAGAATGTGAGAAAGATGACAAAAATAATATATTTTTTTAATTGTGATTATATATACCATCATATAATTGTTATTATTATTACACAATAATTTCTTGATTCGATTCGATTCGATTCATTTGATTCGATTCGATTCAAGAATTTTAGTTGAAAAGAACAGAGCCTAAGTAAGGCTATGTTATCTTCCATTCGTCTCAACTGAAGTGAAGTGAACTTAACTGAACGAATTTATTTCTAGTTTATATATTTATAAAGAGAACAGAGATCAAGTGTTCTGAGAGACGGTCTTTACATAATTTATTTAAAGTCGGACCTATATTATCAAATAAATAATAATCAAAACACCCATATTTTCAATATTGGTGTTTTTTCATATTACAACAAGACTTATTTCTTTTTTTTTTTTAGCTAGAATAAGCGAATTACGGCCAATTCATGATCTAATAACATATTTCGTTACCATCATATATAGACGTTTAGATTAATAACATCGATTGTTTTATAGACAGTCCCACGATAAGTTATCTAGAGATTGTTTCTAATGAGACTTTGTACAAAAAGGATTACATTTAGGAGCAGACTAACAAATTTTATTCCACTATTTTGTTTTTATGGCCCTCAGTAGTTTTAGTTCAATACACTACTATTTTGCCCCAAATATACTCCATCCGTCCCAAAGAAGTTGGCCATGTTAAATTTTTGCGGTCAACTTGAGCGCTTCTCAATTTATATTTCCAATTAATTCTAGAATTTGAAAAAATCAAACACAAAAACGTTGAACTGTGTGTTTTATGTGTTTCTTGTAAATGGCATTTGCGGAGTTGGTAGCTGATGTGACAATGAAATGTGCAATTTTGCATGCTTTTAGATAGACACTCGTTTTTTGCCCAATATTCAATATTTACATCATATTATGGCCAATTACGAATTTCTTGTGTATTTTGTAGGGTATGATCGCGGTTTCGAGGAATTGCACGATTTTCGGTGCCAAAATGTCATATTTAGGCGAAATCGAGGAAAATAAGTATACACTGGTTTGCCCGTTACACGGAGTTCGAGGTGTCAAAATAATTTATTATTATTTTTTTAAAGGAGAGTCGTAGCTCGGGTTTTTTATATCATAAAATCATGGCAGTTTATGTGAGCCCGCAAACACCAAGTACCTCATAAGGCTTACAAACCAACCAAAGTTTTTAAGTACTAATCTACTTCTAAACCATCTAAGATTTACAAAATTCCTAAATCAATGCAGCTTCCTTGCCTTCCATGCTGCGCAAATTCTGCTCTGCCTTGTTGCATATTTCCATTGATGCCACTTGCAATCTTCCATTTTCTTAACGTTCATCCTTGTGTGATCTTCAAAACAAACTGCATCAAGAAGCTCTAAATGCAATGCCAACCTTCCTTCTTTACCCAGGAGCTATACAACAAGGCCAAAATAACCTAATAGTTATAGATTTATACAAATCTAACTGAGTCATTACATACAAAAGAGCAATCTTCATTGTCCAAAAGTTAGACCTAACAAGGAGTACAAAACTCAACCTACACATTCTTTCCATCATTACAGTTTCAACATGGAACAATTGTAGATTTGTAGAAGACCACTTTTCGAGGTGTCAAAATATGTCATATGACCAACCAATGTGAAGATAAATGAAGATGCTACAACATTGTAGAAGACCACTTTTCGAGGAAACGAAGTTACGAAGCCCGAAATTGAAGAACGAAGAATACAGATTCGAACCTCGGCATATCGAAGGGCTGCGGCCCCAGGGGACCGTATAAGGTATATGCAGCCCCTAGGGGACCGCAGTGATGGAAGAATCTAGAATACAGGCTTCTCTTGACCTGTTAAGCTAGAGTCTGCCTTCCTTATATATGATGGGCAGCTAGAGCATGAATTTTCCACTATAAATAAGTGCCTTGGGCTATCATAATTACACACCGCAATCAAAACAGCTCTTTTGAGAGAGAACCAGTCCTCGGGGAAGTGAAACCCCAAAACCGCAAAACCCTGGCCGTCGGCAACAGCAAGGAGGAAACCCTAGAAGCAGCACGAAAATATCAAAAACTAAGCTTCTCTTTTCTCTTGCTATTTTTGATTTCTTCCGTCTTTTATTCAATTCGATTATGAGTAGCTAAATTCATATTGTAAAGGGGAATGTCGAAACTCTACTGTGCTACTTCTTTATATGCCGTGTTATATTAATGAAATAGTTCTTAGACGTAAATCGTGATTATACAACTCTATACATCCATCGTGGTATGATGTTCTACTGAGTAACACAGTAGTTTCATTGAACTGAGTAGAGGTATTGGTATCGATTGCGCCTTGGTATTTAGTATTATGTTAGCTGTCGTTAGAGGTAATTCTGTAGTATAACAACTAGGAAGTTGGGAGTAGCATAGCAAGAGATAGGTCGGGGTCCTTTACGCTTCACCATCACTGGTAATACAACTGTTAGAATTCAATCACAATATAATCATATGCTTAATCAAAATCTGTATGTTTTCTGCCTTCGAAATCATTACGTTATTTGCTTGTTCCTATGCTATGTGTCCGAGGAGAACGACATCCCAAGTCAACTTTCCGCTATAACTGTGGATTTGAAGACATCTGACTATAAAATAAATTTAATCTTTGATTGTATTTAAGAATTGCAGGTACTACAACAAATATAAATTCTTAAGTGCACATCAAAAATTGGCGTCGCTGCCGGGGACACTTGACCGCTCAAGCAAGTTTCGATCATCCAGATAAGTTGAATTCTTTCTTTCGCATTACTTTACACACTGTCTTTCAATTCGTATAGCATAAACCCAAAAAAAATTATAAAATATTATAGAAATCGATATCTATAAAATATTTTCTTTTCATATTTGTTCGTTTACTCATCAAAAAACCCGAAAAATACGTAATTTCATACTTCTGTTTATTCTAAAGGTTTTATACGTTCTCATTTGGTCTTTTTTACCATCTTTTTGTCATCCTTGAGTATAGTTTTATTTGGTTTTCCTAGAGTATTTTACTTGTTTTGTTCTTTGTGTGTTTTGTAGATATTTGTCTAGACCACGCTAATTGGAGGTGAAATGGTGTATTTTATATGCATCTACAAGATATGGAGTTCCAATGCCTCGTATGGATGTTAGAAGTGAAGCGGGAAGGCCAAAATATCAAGAATCGGAGTCAAAAGGGGCAAAACAGTAATTCCAGGAGAACTGGCGACGCCAGTTATTATAATTGTTTTTCTCAGGAGGCGAGAATCAAGCTGGCGACCTTGATTTCTTTACTGACGACGCCAGTTCCCTAATTGGCGACGCCAGTTTTTTCTTTTGCCGTCTTTCTGTGATTCCGTCTCCTAATTCGCCTAGACCTAGTTTTTCTCCTTTCTATTACTCAGAAGAAGACATAATCACTTTTCATATTCATTCTATTGTGAAGAACAATACTTTGCCCTAGTTCTAAACCTAGTTGATAGAAAAAAGCTCCAGACATTCATACTTTGACAATGAGACAATTTGGAGCTTGGTTTTATCCTTGATTGATTTATCGATATCGAATTCCTGATCACCGTGGTAATTCTCTATTGTTTATTTCTTTACAATTCGTTCTTGTTCTTGTTTGTCGAATTGTATGACTTGCATGCGATTATCATTATGTTTATATTTATCATGAGCAATATCTTGAAGTCTTTCATCTTTCAATCTATCATGAGTAGCTAAACCACTCCGGACATGGTAGTTGCGTGATAGCTTTGCGTATTCGCTTCTAGGGTTTGAAATCGTTCATATAGGTTAGGCTCGTTCAAAGATCTTCGTAAAAACCCTTCAATTCAATACTCTCGTTCAAAGATTCTCTAAAATATTTTGGTTAAGGATCGTGGATTGACGACCCAGGATTACTCTAGTTCAAATATCTTCAAACTCGTTGGTAAAGGTTGAATTGATGGTTTTCTGTACACCGACTGTGTGACAGTATGAACGTATCCCTCAAGCGAATTAGCATTGCTTGATCGTGACTACTGTGTTCTTTCTACCTCATTCATTCAAATCAATTACATTGCATTTTCTGTTTTCTAGTTTTTAGAAACAGCCAACTTACAAATCAATCTATTTTCACAAGTAACTGTTTGCTTTCAAACCGTTGTGGTAGCTTAATTGGTTCCTTAGCGAACGATCTTGTGGTTAGCATTGTCTGTCTTCAACAACTGCTTACTACTTGTTTTCTAAGTAATAATTTGAGCATATCAAATTTGGCGACTCTGCCGGGGAATCAATTCCTATTGTAGCGCTTGATTGCAAATTTTTACTTGTTTTCCAACTTACCTGAAGTTTAGTGCACTAACAAAAACTAAGGATATTTCAAGGTTTTCGTGTTGTGTAGCTCTAACAACAGGTTTATCAGAAGGAAACTCCAATGGCCCAGCTAACCTATGGAGCCTACATGCAACCCGGCGAGGTTAAGGCCGGGAAAGCGGCAATCGTACTGTCTAATGAGGCGAGGAATTTGGAACTCAAAGCTCACCACTTCCATAATCTTCCCAAGTTCTACAGAATGGCCAGCGACGATGTGATACGGTTCCTCAAGGAGTTTGAAGCATCGATTGGTGGATTCCGTTGACAAATGAGGAGTAACAGTTTCAGATGGAGAGATAAGGAAGAAGGTTTTTCCAATGTGCCTGCAGGATAAAGCTAGGAACTGGCTGTTGAACCAGCCTGGGGGTTCTCTACCCACTTGGGATTCTCTCTATATAGCCTTCATGAATAAAATTTACCCTCCCGAGAGAACGCAGCACCTTCGTACTAAGATAATGCAGTTTTAGCAGATGTACGATGAGACTTTCTATGAACCTCGCGAACGCTTCTTACAGTTGCTATCCAAATGCCCGCACCACAGGATCGACCAGATGAATCTGTGCATCAGATTTTATGAGGGTCTGAATTAGGAGTGTCAGAGCATGGTTGATATGACGTGTAAAAATTCACTCCTGGAAGCATCCTCTGACGAATTAAATGGTATTTTTGAGAGACTGGCAGTAGTGTCTCAACTCAAGGGTGCGAGAAATAAATCTAGGAGAGCGAGATACCGAGCAGTTGAAGGGACTCCAGGGGCATGTACTACTGAGTGGGACAAGCAAATCGAGCAGACCAGACAGCGTGGTAACTGGCAGGGGAACCAAGGTGGCAACAACTTCTATGAAAATGCGCCACGGGAGCAACCAGTTCTAGCTCAGCCAGTTTAGGTTCAGACTACGAAAGTGTCGGGAAGTCCTGATCAGGCAATCAGGGACCACATGGAACGTTCCGAGAGGTTCTGGGCTGAAGCACAAGAAAATTAGCGCAGGAATGATCAGCGGTTCGACAACATTGAGCAGGCGCAGAAGCGGTTAGAGAAGACTTTAGGGGATCTAGTTGGTCGATTTTAGCAAAGAGAAAGGGGTAAGTTACCGGTGACCCGTTGAGGTGACATTCGATGAGCCAGTAAAGGTGAAGTCTGTTCTTGCTACCTGCACTTGCCAGCTCGAGAACACAGTGGCCCAGGTTAAGACATCGGAGGTAGTTGAGGTAGTACCTACACCGGCACTGTAACGCCCCGGAAATTACACTAATTTTAAAAAGAACAAGGGCGTTAAAACAATAACGAAGAGACAATCTAAAAACTTTGAGAAGCTAAAATCTAACAATTGACTTGCGAAAGACACTGTTTTTGAAATCATCGGTAATTAGACAAGTTTTTACAAGCTAAAAATTTACAGAATCCCAGTTTAAATCCCAACTCTCACTCTAGTTGTTGAACGTCTACCCGACTCGGTCCTCCACTAAACTCCGGAATCTACAAGGAAGGAAAACAAAAGAGTGTGAGACAAAAATCTCAGTGGTGTTCGTGTGCGAGAGTGACAATTAACATATCAATATAAAATTCATAACAACATCCAAAAATAATAAACATATCATATAACGAAGCAATAACAATGCAATCAATCGTTCGTTGGTGTCGTTCCTTATAACCCCACTCCGAGCCCTTATCTCTCCACTCAATCAATCAATACCCGCCATGGTACGGGGTGGTACACTACTACCTCTAAGACCTCAGCGTCTCCTGCCTCGCGTAAAAGAGAAGTAAGCCAGAGCAACCCACACACATATCGAGAGTCACCACTGCCTGAAAATGAAATGAGTATACCCAAACCGAAAACTTGGCAAAAACAATCAATCAATCGAAGTAATATCATATACAATATATACATATTTTTATTTGAGCGCAAGCGATGCCAAATCAATTTTGATGCAATGTTTGAAAAGAATGAGTCGGAAACTTTGATGCTGTTGGTCCAGATAACGGCAAAGTAGAAGACTAGAGGGGGGGGGGGAATAGTCTTTTAAAACTTTTGTCGATAAACACAGTTTCTCAGATATCTGATACTTAAATTCAGAGCGCGGAAGACTTAAGATAGATAAGTGCAGAAACATTAAGTGTGTGTGTGTGCTTTGCTGGAATGTAAATACAGAAAGGTAAAATACATAGCAAGTATAGTGGTATCTGGAGGTGGCGTAATCCTCCAACTAATCCACTTCGGTCTTTCAAAGACCTAGAATTCACTAGAACAGATAATTGAGATCACCTTACAATAATCCTATTCTAAGATTCCTAAACAAATGGTTCCCAACCAAATGTTCCCCCTGAGTTGTTCCCTGGCTTTCTCAGTCAAGTACTTCCTGTACTCAGAAACCTTCTTGAGCTATTCCCTAGCTTCCCAAGCTAAGTACTTCCTGTGCTCAGTAACCTTGGAGTTATTCCTTAGTTTCCCAAACTAAGTACTTCCTGTACTCCACGCCAGTTATGGTGTTGGTTTTGGTTTGTTTGTCAGATGAGCTTCTTTAATAACTTATTCAGTTAATCAGATAGCTATGTGAATCAAGTATACTTAATACACTTTGCAATGTATGGTATCTTGTTCTTTTACTGACCCAAGTCTAAGATAATTGTTCAAGAGAATGAATCTCAGATACTTGATCTTTCGATTCAACTCTTTCACAAATAGCAGTGCTTGTTTAGGATCAGGACACTTAGAACTTCAGTGCTACTTAAGATCACGAGCTTTGGTCGCAATAGAAAGCTTGAGAGTAAGTAGTTTGCTTGAGAGAGCGAGCTTGTGTACTCAAGGTATTCAGCGTGTTCTGTGTGTTCGAAGGTGTCTCTTCAAGCAGTCTAAGTGTTGATATTTATAGATGAATTAGAGTGCCGTTGAATTGTATCCGTTAGGCTCAAATTCAAACTATCGATATCTGTGTATAGTACTGTAGCAGGTTTGTCTTCTTCTTCAGAAGATACCGTTTCTTTTGTTCAGACATCTCTGTCCGTGCATTTAATGCATTGTACTATACTTTTGTCCTGTAGTGTCAACGGAACTATGCAATGTATCAGAGACCTTTGTTCTCAGATTTCTCTGAAGTTTTGCACGTCCTTTTCCACAATTTCAGATACCACTTTATTGAAGCAACTTTGTTGCAACACATATTTCTTTTTCAGAAATGTGGTTTAAGCACAAGGTATCTGAGTGCAGATATCTGTAGGAACTTTCCTTGTTTTCAGAAACCTTTTAATTCTCAGATATCTTCTTGAAACATAGTTTGTTTTAAAACCAATTGAGTCTTCAAGATATCTGATCACGGTATCTGGAAAACCATTTCAGTAATCTTGTGCAGTCTTCAAATCTTCAATGTCGTTGAACTTGTTCTGCTGGATGTCTTCTTTTTGGTCTGCTCCATAAAATAAAAATTACATTTTGAGACCTAACATCCTATACAAGATTAGCTAGACTAACATACTTAGTGGATTTCCTCTTTTACAATGTTCAAGTGAACCAAGAGTACTAATCACCTTTCTGAACTAAGATAAGTCATCATGTTGCTGATCAAAATCTAAACAGATATTTCTAGCAAATTTCTAACAAAATTTCTAACAAATTTCCCCCTTTTTGATCAGTCAACGATGACTATCTGTCCTATTACAAATCTGGATGAGGAAACAATCCACCACTTAATCATTTCTTATGATCTTTCAAATTCATACAATTAAGTGCAGAAAGTAAACATCAACCAAATCACAAGGTGTGATCTTTGCTGACAAGTTATCTTTTATAGAATGATATCTGAGAGTAAGTTCATCAGATATGTTACAATGAAAGTTTACAGATAACTTTAGTACATAAAACAATTCAGCTCAGTCAGCAAAAATACAACAAAAATACATAGTGAATTACGACAACAGGAGTAACCAAGCTCCAAGTAAACATCCTAATAGACTAGTCTTCAAGTCTTCAACTCTTCAAGTCTTCAATAGTAGTTCTGTGGATCAGTCTGCAAATTTCCTATCACCAAACCTTTTGATGTCATCAGAATAATCATAGAGAAGTGTTCTGACAAGCATCTCAGTGTCTCTGGCAAATCCACAGACCTCCTTGTAGGTTTTGGTAGGATTTTTCTTGACAAAATGCTTGACCCACAGATACTTTCCCCACTTCCAGACATGCTCTATTATGATATCTGATAGCTTGAAGTAATCGTAGATAGTTCTCAGATATCTGATGTCACCCTTGTATTGATCTTTAGTTAAGTAGAAGGACTCATAGGGTTCCACAGCAAGTCTTGCTCTTGTGCCTGTTCCTGTGATGTTGAGGATTCTGTGCACATCATCTGGCTTTCCATATGGACATTCATCAGAGAGGTCCTTTCTCATGGCTTCTATCCTCTTGATAACTTCAAAATCCAACCAGGCTTTAGTATGATTGGTGTTGATCAAGATTGGCTTGTCTTTCCTCCATGCCATGAGCTGTTTGTGGATTGGATCTGGAAATCTTGAGTTTACCAGTAGATGCTTAAGTTCCAGAATCCAATAGCCATTTTTCTGATTGATGCACCTGTAGACAGAGGAATTGTTGTCATTCTTGACATACTCAATTTTGGCTTCTTCTGGCCTGAGTGGAAGTTGACTTTGCCTTTGTTCAGCTCTCAGTCTGTTCCTTCTCTGTCTTGAATTCTCTTTAGGGGTATTGTTGCTTGAAGAACTACCCTGGATAGACTTGGTATTTCCAGAGGGTGTTTTAGCTGCTAGGGGCTTTGCAGCTATGGGCTCAGTTAGGCTTTCAATTTTCCTTTTTTCTGTGAAGAGGAGCTTCATCTTCATCAGTCTCTTCATCATCATCAAGATTAAATCTTGTGAGAGTTTTACAGCCTTCTTCATTGCCCAGGGACTTGATTTGACCTTCTTCTTCTTCTTCTTCTTCTTCTTCTTCTTCTTCTTTTCTTCTTCTTCTTCTTCTTCTTCTTCTTCTTCTTCTTCTTCTTCTTCTTCTTCTTCTTCTTCTTCTTCTTCTTCTTCTTCTTCTTTAGAAGATACATCAATCCCTTTAACTTGTCTTCTCCTTGGAGCCTTGGTACTCCTTGGAGGTTTCTGTGCCATGGCCCTTGTTACCATTGAAATACCTTCAGTAGGTTTCTGGGAAGTAGCTACTATTTGCAAAGCAGCTTGTCTTGAGGAGGTCTCATTTATTCTGAGTGCCCTTGTAAGTAGTTGTAGGCAGTGACCAACTTCTGAAGTTCAGCTTTGAGCTCCTGATTTTGCTTGATAAGTCCGTTGTCCTTATCAGTGAGCTCTGCCAATGGGCCTAGTATGGCATCTGCTTTTCCAGCAGTGTAACTTGCCTCTTGAAAAGCTTTTTCAGCTAAAGACGCATCATCGTCCCTTATCATTCCCAGATCCTTCTGAGCAATGATCATGCTTGTTGTTCTCTGAGTGATGAGCACAGTGAATTTCTTCATTTCTGAGGGGACAGAGGCAATTACTTCCTTATTCTGTGATGACAACTCCTTTTTAAGATGTGCCAGTACTTGGCATCTATTCATGTATTCATGGGAGTGGACATTTGGCAGTTTGTTGAATATTGCAGGTGCAATCAGCTTCCTTTTCAAGTGAGAGACCGCTAAATGTTCATTGCGGTGTTCTGCCAAAGTCTTGTCTTCTTCATCATCTGAGTAATCAGCCCAGTGATCTTCATCCTCATGGACATTTTCATCAATTGTGTCCAGTCCAGCAACCATCTCAGAGATAGGTTTCTTTCCTTTATGTGAGGAGGATGGTACATCTTTTGAAGATGATGCAGCCTTAGCATCATGCTTTTCTTCAGATACTTCTTCAGTATCGAGTTCTTTGGTGATTGCATTCACAGCATCCTATAGCTCTTTAACCTCAGAATAAGCTATCATTTCTTCTATGTACTGATCTTGTAGTTGATTGAGCTTATCTCTGGATTTAGCTATCGTTTCTTCTAATTGAAGATGGAGCTGTTGTTCTTTTTCCAACAGTTGTTTGAGTTGAGCAGTTCTAGTTTGTGTATTCAGTATTTTCTGAGTTGTTTCCTTAGAATGCTCAACTACTTGTACAGTAGTAGCTTGTTGTTGGGAAGATGGATGAGTAGATTTTCTGTGATGTCCTCTCAGTGTGCTTTTCAGCAGGTGAGGCATTATTTCTTTGTAAAATTCCTCCAGTCCCTGGTGCAGGGGCATCATCATCATCCTTGTTGTCATTATCATCCTTTTGGTGATGGTCAGTGGGAGGTACATCAAAGTCATTTTCGTTTATTTCTTCCTACTCATCATCTTCAGATACAAGATTGATCACTTCAGGAATAGTGATCTTCTGCCCATTAACCTCTTCTTGTTCAGAAGGAATAAACTGCAGAGTCTGGGGCAAGACTAGCTTGAATGCCATCTGTAATCTTGTCTAACCATCAGCCTGTTCGAAGGCTTGTATCAAACTGTGTGCACTTCTTTGGAGAAATACTTATGCAATAAGGTCGCAACTGTATATTGTTCTGTGGGGAACATTGCATGGATATATGTCTCCAGGTCAAGAGCTCGTGCTCTTCTTGTTGGTTGATCTGTGATTCTCAATATTTCAGAGAGATCAGAGCACCTTAACTTCTGCCATTTCTTGAAGCATTGGATGTGCTTTGATAGTGTGTGAGATTTGAAGAAGTGAAGTAGGTCCTTTTGCTCATCATCAGGAACCTGCTTGGCACTTGTTTGAGCCTGAAAGAAAGTGTTTTGAGTTAGATTCAAAACTGGTGTAGATATCTGAGTACAAGTGTAGTTTTGGTATCTGAGTTACCTGAATAAGTATATCAGGCTCAGAGACTTGTACTACTGAGACAAGGGGTGTCTCAGATATCTTGTTGTGAGGTGGAGACTTGGAAGTCTGGTCCTCATCAACCTTTCTTTCTTGAACCTGAGAATTAAAATTATCACAATACTTAGGAAATTTTCATGAAAGAATTTATGCAATTAATGCTTTAATGATTTCTGAGTGTTTTACTTACTTCCTCAATAGGAAGCTCAGAATCATTTTTCGTAGAAACTTTCTCAGTTTCTGGTGTTCTTTCTTGTGATGTTGCCTTGGGGGCTTCATCAATTTCCATAGGTGCAGGGGATGTCGCAACTCTGTCCCCTCACACTTCTACTTCTGAGTAAGCCTGTAAGTAGAGAGTATTGAGTAATTAGAGAAGAAGTTACAGTAACCCAAAATGAAGAATGTTTATCACTGATTTTCATATACCTTCATACTAGAAGGCTCAATGACATCTTCTTCAGAAACCTTGTCGGTCTCTGGGTTTTCTGGCATTTCTGCTTTATCTTCCTCTTTCTCAGTTGGAGCCTGTTAGAAACATTCACTTAATTGGTTAAGTAAATTAACGTATAACTAAAAAGTGACATCTTAAGAAACATTTTATCACCTATAGCACAGGCTCAGATTTCTTAAGAGGCGAGGTTGATGAAACCTCCTTCTCAGTTTCTGAGGCAAGCTTTCCAGCTTCCTCTTGTTCTTGTGTTTCTAATTCAGCCTGTAACAAAGAAATTTTATAAGTAACAAGATTTATTAGCATAAAATTTCACAAGTTGAGAGTTGAACCATTCAGCTACCTGAGCAGTGTCAGGCTGATTGGTCTCTGAAACTCGTGACCCTTCTATGCTTTGGTCTTCTTGTTCCAGTACATCTTCTTTGTTTGAAGTTTCAGGTACTTCACACCTTTCCTGAGTATGCAACTCAGTTGCCTCCCCTGGTTGATTATTCTGAGTAGATGTCTCAGTTTGATCCCTTTTATTGAGTTGGGGAACCTGCTCTTTTGCAGGATTTTCTTCAGCATGTTGTATTGCTGGTAAATCGAAATGGATTTCATTTACCATTTCATCAACCACTTGTGGCTGTTGTGGTTGTGGTTGTTGTGGTTGTCTGTGTTGATACGGAAATATGTCCAATCCGTCATAAAGGACCTAGGAGCGAATCCTAAGGCATCCCAAGTCATCCAATGGATCCGAGGCACTTATGTCCGAGCCAATGGTCCGATCCGGGCAGACCACCTATGGTCCGACCCACCCTGAAAGAAAGGGACAAAGGATTAGGACCTGCAAGGCCCGACCCGGAACCATAGGTCCGACCCACCATGGTCCGAGCCTCCCTGGGAAAGGAGCATAGTGCTAAGTCAGCACCCCCTCCGACCCAAAGACTCCGATAAGGATGTTAACTCGGATCCAGCGTGACTATCTCAAAGGCTACCAAGCAAGTGGGCACCAAAGAGTGAGATGTCCGAACCCATGTGCTCCGAATCGGAAGAGTTGGACAGACAGAGGAACTTCCTCATCTGACAACCAGGTACTGTCCGGATCAGACATCCGGACCGACCCCTCCGAACCGAAGATCTCGGCAGACTCTGTCACATCCTCAAGAACTCTCCCAATAATGACCAAATTACCCCTAAAGCCCAAGATGTCATGTGCTAAAGCTTCATTATTGGGCTATGGGCCTCATCTTAGCATTGGTGGCTCAATCCTAGCCGTACACATGGCGCGATCCTAGCAAGGCCTTCCATCTCAATGGTAGCCTATAAATAGGGCACATATCCCAATAAACAAGGCACTTCAAGTAAGTCACTTCGAACAAGTCTTCTCACTAGTCACATCACGAGCACTATACAGAGTCGATCCGCAGTCACTCTCGAGTAAAGTCTCATCCCGGTTTGACACTTAGCAAACCGGGTACTAATCCCCACTCAAGTGTATGTGTCTTTATCGGGTAGTTGGTTTGGTTCTTACGCTTCGATCCTCACCTAGCAAGGAGCCTCTCATCTTGGCACCATTTGGAAGAGTTAAATAAATCTAAGTGATTGTGGAGTTAGACCCCCAACATTTTGGCGCCGTCTGTGGGAATCTTTACAAAAAGTCCCGTTCTCTTCAGTAATGGCAAGAACAAGAAGGTCCGCAAGAACCAACGCCACTACAGTTGGTACGCCAGCTCCTAGACAAAGGGGGAGACCTCCCACCAGAAGAGGAGGAGTAACAAGGGTCTTGACAAGAGAAGTGGCAGACGATCCGAGTGATGGCCATACCGCTAGTCTTTCTTCTGACGAGGAGAGAGCCACTAATCCACCAGTAAGGGTCCAAACACTTGGGGACGAAGGACAGGTTCCTCCGTCAGGAACACATGGTCCTCCCCCAGGTAGAAACTTTACCCTCCCAAATGGACAGATCATCCGTCCCGGCGAGTTTGGATTGAATGAAAATCAATTCGGCCTCTTACTCACCACTATTCAAGGGTGCCTTGGATCAAACAACCTCCAGCCTCCTCAACCCACTCCGCCTTTGGCAATCCCAAGACAAGCTGAACCTGCTCAATCCAGAAACGAGCACCGTCCAATCCAACAAAGGCTGGGAGAACAAGCTCAACCAGAAGATCTGAGACATCTTCTCAATAGGAGAGCAGTTGCTTCTCATGAGCAACGAGGGAGAAGTCCAGAAGTGCCGCGAGTAGACGAAGTGGAAGCCGGTCGGCGAGGAGCTCAACAACAAGTGCCTAGAGATCAAATGGCGGAAAGTACCCCGATTGTTCCAGTCAATGATCTCCCTCCAGATGTAGCCATCAATCCCAGGACCGGTGAAAGACTGACAGCTGAGCAGATCTACCTCCAACAAAAGGCCTTGGAAACACAAATTGCCACCTTGAGCAGAATGGTCAAAGCACATGAGAAGGTGGTAGTTAAAACTCCCAATCCTCTGTGCGATGAGATCAGAAAAGAAAGAAAGCGCCCCGATTGTGTTATCCCAAACCTTGAGCACTACTATGGAGATACTTGCCCCGTAGGGCATCTCACTAGGTACGAGAGTAAGATGGAAAGCAATGGACTCAACGACAACATGAAAGCTCTCAACTTTTCCACCACACTCTTTGGAGAAGCAATGGATTGGTGGACCTCACTACCCAATGGTTCCATCAAGTCATATGCGGACGTCGCCTCCCTTTTCCTGAAAAGGTTTGAGAAGGCGAAAAGAAGGAAGAGATCAGTTGAGCACCTGGCTGGCGTAATCCAGAGAGAGCATGAGGACCTCAGAACCTTCCTCGACCGCTTCAACGCTGAAGTGCGACAGGTAGAGCCTCATAGTATCAAAGAGCGAGTCCGACACCTCTATGCCAACACTTATAATGATGAGCTTAGAAGGAAGCTTTCCAACGAAGAAATCACCACTGAAAAGTACTTGGAAGAAATCTGCGAAGGAGTCTTGTATGGAGAAGATTACCGAAGAAATGTCCCGATAAGAGCAGGGATCAAGAGGGGAAAAGAACAAGTACGACAGGAATTCCCTTCTCGTCAAGGAAAGTTTGAGCAAAAAAGAGATCTCAGAGACAGAAAAGAACTTCACAGAGAAAGAACTCCACCCAGAAGGTTTGCCGAGTATACTCGCCTCAACAGACCAAGATCCGACATCTTGGCTTCTATTGTTGAGAAGGACTTGGATATACAATGGCCTAAACCGATCAAGAACAAAGAAGAGGAGTAAATTCTCTAAAGACTACTGTAGGTTCCACAAACAGAAAGGTCACCCAACTGAGGATTGCATCCAGTTGAAGACAGAAATTGAAAGGCTAGTAAGAAGTGGGAAGTTGAAAGAACCGCCAGTTGAAGACGAGCCCTCCAGGCATCGAAGGAATGAGCAAAGAAGAGAGGAGCGTGGTTCTGAACCTCCGACAGGCTCTTTACTGCCACCTCCGCCGAGATCCCACATCCGCAGGCCCAAAGATATCAAGGTTACCGCGAAGAGACAGAAATGGAGAATCTCCCTGATTGGAGTTATCAACGCCATCATGGGAGGACCAACAGGGGCAGAAATGCAAGAGAAAGGACCGCGCAACACTTAAGAAACAACGACAGGGCTTACGGCCCACCAGCTTTGAAAGGCACAAATGCAATCACCTTTGACGATAGTGAGATCCCCCCACCAACGTCTGGCGGAGGAGATCTCAAGGACCCTGATGTCCCTTTGGTTGTTTCTCTAGTGATTGCCACTTACAAAGTCAATAAGGTACTGATCGACACAGGAAGCTCCTCCAATGTCATATCCAAAAGGGCTGTCGAGCAAATGCACCTGGGGCAGATACAATATGGACGAGTATACACCTCGCTGGTAGGTTTTGAGGGTGCAGAGTGTGCCCCATTGGAAGCATACCACTGCAAGTCTCTATGGGCACCTTTCCGACAAGGGTGACCAGGACTATTCTCTTCGTAGTAATTGACAGCGCCTTCGACTATAATGTGATCTTGGGCCGCCCGGGACTTAACCAGTTCAGAGCAATTGCCTCACCCCTACACAATAGGGTAAAGTTTCCAACCCCGAATGGCGTAGGGGAAGAAATGGGCAACATCAGAGAAGCTCGAGTGTTACATCATGTCAACCAGAGGAGCCAGAACACATCCTCTCGGTCACCAAGGGCCCTCTTAACCATTCTTCCAACACTGACACCACCAAAGAAGAAATTGGTATTGGATCGCTCAGAGAAAAGTTCCCCAAGACAGCTAGGATAGAATCCCATGAAGCCTTGAAAGAGGTTCAACTGGTCGAAGGAAATCCCGAGAGAACAACTCGGATTGGAACAGAGATAAGCACGGAAATAGAGCGAAAGCTCATCACCTGCCTCCGGGACAATCGCGACATCTTTGCTTGGAGCACAGATGACCTCAAGGGGATAGACCCAAGGATCACAGTTCATCGCCTGAACATGGATCCTACGGTCAAGCACATCCGCCAAAAGAGGAAAAATTTTGGGCCAGTCGAGGATGCTATCATAGCAGAGGAGGTTGACAAATTGATAAAAGCAGGTCATATCGAAGAAGTCAGATACTCTGATTGGGTCTGCAACGTAGTCCTCGTCGAAAAAGCTCCAGGAAAGTGGAGAATGTGCAATGACTTCACCAGACTCAACAAGTTTTGTCCAAAAGATCCCTATCCATTGCCACGCATAGACCAGCTGGTTGATTCCACTGCAGGATGCGCACTTCTAAGCTTCATGGATGCTTACCAAGGCTTTTACCAAATTAGGATGGCTCAAGAAGACATCAAGAAAACGACATTCTTTGCGGCCGGAGGAGTCTATTGCTTCAAGGTCATGCCCTTTGGCCTCAAGAATGCAGGAGCTACTTACCAACGGCTGGTAAATAAGATGTTCAAGGAAGAATTGGGAAAAACCATGGAAGTCTATGTGGATGACATGCTCGTGAAAATCAAGACTGAAGAGGAGCACATCGAACACCTCAACAATTGCTTTTCCATTCTCTGGAAGTATGGAATGAAGCTGAACCCTGAAAAGTGCACTTTCGGGGTAAAAGGAGGAAAATTCCTTGGCTACATGGTCACAGAAAGAGGCATCAGTGCTAACCCGGAGAAGATAAAGGCAATCATAGATCACATGCCCCAAGACCATCAATGAAGTTCAGAAGCTTCTAGGAAAGGTGATGGCATTGAGCCGTTTTATCTCAAGGTCCGCCGAGAAGAACCTTCCCTTCTTCAAAACCTTACGGAAAGGAAACAAGTTCGAATGGACAAAGGAGTGCGAAGAGGCCCTGGAAAACTTGAAAAAGTACCTCCTCTCGCCGCCCCTTCTGTCTAAACCTACGGAGAATGAAACTCTTTATCTCTATTTGGCTACCACCGATGAAGCAATGAGTTCTGTACTGGTACGATTACAAGACAACGAGCATTTACCAATTTACTATTTGAGCAAAGCGCTTGTAGGATCCGAAGCCAGATATGTCAAGGTGGAGAAGCTTCAGACCGGTTTATATCACATGCATGATCAAGCCTTACTTCAAGTCGCATCGGATTGTGGTCCTTACAAATGAGCCACTCAAACATGTCTTGGAAAAACCAGATCAGTCAGGATGCCTATCCAAATGGGCTATTGAGCTAAGTGAATATGATATTGGCTACCAAGCCCCATCTGCCAAGAAAGCACAAGTCCTGGCCGACTTCCTGGTAGACTATCCAGAGAAAGTAGAAAAGGAGAACAAAGACTCCCAGGAAAAGGCCAGTCATGTGGCGATAGCCCAGATCAAGGAATCAAGTGGAGGGAAAGAAGCTGAAGAGACACAAAAGGCTAGCATCCAGCCTATGACTCAGTATCGCCAACCTATGGAGGATTCACTAAGAGTGAGGCACATGTTTCTTCTGGATGAAGAACTCAATATCTCGACAACTGCATCTTCCGACAAGAAGCAGAAGGTTGAGAAAGCACCCACCCCCACTCTAGGAGGAAAGGAAGGAAACAGAGAATGTTGGACATTACAAGTGGATGGATCATCAACCGGACGGTTGGGAGGAATAGGAATTTTCCTTGAAAGTCCTGAAGGAGCCAAGCTCGAGTACGCCATCACCCTCAACTTTAAGGTGACGAACAACGAGGCCGAGTATGAAGCACTTATCACAGGCCTCAGGATGGCGAAAGCCCTTCAGGTGAAAAGAATCAAAGCCTACATGCACTGCGCAGGTAATCCCAGTTCTCCGGATCCTTTACCACCAAAGGACCTAACATGATCAAATACTTGGAGCTCCTCAAAAAAGAGGTTGAGCACTTTGAAGAATTTACTCTCGACCAGTTTCACAGAGAGTGGAATGAAAAAGCCGATGCCCTCTCCAAGTACGCCTCAGCCTTAGGAGCTTTGGACACAAGAAGTGACCCGCACAGAATCCTCCCTGGCGAACCCCAACGGAGAGATGTTTCTCTTGAGCACAGAAAGAAACTGGATGACCGATATATTCCGTTACCTCAAGGATGGTACTTTACCTGTGGATCCTGGAGAGGCCAGGAAGATTCA
The DNA here is from genome assembly GCA_026545765.1 of Plantago major. Lineage (NCBI taxonomy): Eukaryota > Viridiplantae > Streptophyta > Magnoliopsida > Lamiales > Plantaginaceae > Plantago > Plantago major. Next base: position 90,220,438 of record CM048842.1, read on the forward strand.
ATGTCGAGCCAACAGATACTTTATTCTAGGAGAAGACCTCTACAAGAGATCCTTCAGCGGAACTCACTTGAGGTGCCTAGATCCTCAGGAGGCGAAAACTGCGATGGAAGAGATCCACGCCGGAAGTTGTGGAAGTCACTCTGGGGGAAGAACCTTGGCGCAAAAAATCATAAGGCAAGGATACTATTGGCCAACCATCGATATGGACGCTGCCAACACCGCCCGCACCTGCGAAGACTGCCAATACTATGCCAACATACCACACCGTCCGACCAACCCTATGATTCCGTCAATCATAGCTTGCCCATTTGATCAATGGGGTATAGACATAGTTGGTCCCTTTCCACAAGGAACGCATCAGAAGAAGTTCTTGATAGTGGCAGTAGAATACTTCACTAAGTGGGTCGAAGCTGAAGCAGTGTCAACCATCACCGAGAGCAGAGTTCGGACATTCATCTGGAAGAACATCATCTGCCGGTTTGGACTCCCACGAGTGTTAGTTTCAGACAATGGAGCACAATTTTCTGGGTCAAGGCTGAAGGAGTGGCTCCACTCCTTCAAAATAGAACAACGCTTTACTTCCGTTGGCCACCCCCAAGCCAATGGTCAGGTGGAAGCCACCAACAAGACCATAGTCAAGATTTTGGAGAAAAGGTTAAGAACTTCACAAGACAGTTGGGCGGATGATCTTGACGCGGCCCTTTGGGCGCATCGAACGACAGCCCGAACTGCTACACAAGAAACACCTTTCTCCTTGGTCTATGGATCTGAGGCGGTCATCCCTTCAGAGACGGTGGTAGCAACCCAGAGAATCCGGCAATACAACCCAGTTGGTAATGAGCTTGCAAGGATCTACGACCTTGAGCTCCTTGAAGACAAGCGCGATAAGGCATTGGCCAACATCCTTCGGCACCAAGCCATGACTGCTCGAGCCTACAATAAGCGTGTCTTTCCCAAGGACATACAAGTTGGAGACTTAGTCCTTAGAAGAGCTGATATACTAAGTCATGTGGGAAAACTTAAACCCAAGTGGGAAGGGCCATACAAGGTTACTGGGGCAAGAGTTAATGGAAGCTTCGAACTAGAAGATGAACAGGGCAGGGCCTTGAAGAGAACTTGGAATGCCAAGAATCTCCAGAAGTTTTACACTTAGAGAAGTATGGCAACGATCGCACGTTCCTCTATCTCGTCGACGCTTTTTTGTGTTTGGTTTTTTTTTGAAAAAAGGCCTCGAAGCCCTCAAGTTGTAATACGATTTCCGTCAAATCAGTACAACTGGGATTTCATAAGCATTGTCGATAATCATGTCCTCGGGGATATTTAACTGCTTGATCCGGACCTTGTTCATACATTGATCCGGATCGGACTAGCACAATCAAACAGTGTCAAAACCTTGACAAAGGCAAAACGCTTTCATTACAACAAAGACAGTTACAAAGTCGGTCCAAGAGCCCAAATCGAGCTCACAAACACAAGCCCTACTCTCTTTTCTACTATTACAACGAAGCTTCCCAATTAACCCTAAGCTACCAAATCAAACCCCATCCGAACAACTGCCCGCTGCATCTATAGGCGCCCCGAAAGAAGAAGGAACTATACCATCCGAACCTTGATTACTCACTGGCAGAAGTTTCAAAGCCCCTTCGGACGGTCCAAGGTTTAACAGCAACCGGACTATGTAACCTAGGCCATTCATCGATTCTGGAAAAGATATCTCATCACTCCTGAACGACAGAAAGCTCCGGAGCACAATGACCATCCGGATCACATCATACCAAATACCATGACCGCACCCCGGATTCAGCGTATTTGGAGAGCGATCAGCCCGGATCGTCGGATCAACACAAGTCACTCCGGAGGCTCCCATTGGTCCGAGTCCCAACAAGACCGGCATTGTCAGGGACTCCGTTCCAGAATTGTAAGGCACTCCCTTGAGCCTTCAATTCTGGAACAAAGCCACCAAAAAAACCAAGCTGTTCGGACGAAAGACCTTAGGTGCAAGACAAACGAGTCACCAAAAAGGTTACTTCCGAAGGTCCTCAATGATCCGACTCCGAACAAGCTCAGCATTGTTGGGGACGCAATTCCAAAATTGCAAACAGCTCCCTCGAGCATTCAATCATGGAAATGCAGTCATCAACAAAATCAAACCGCTCGGATACACATCTTCAAGGACGAGCTAAGAGACCTATTCAAGGTGACAAGTCTCCCTCCATCCGAGAAACGAGCAACTAGACATAACAGATTTGGTAGAAAGCCTTCCAACATTTCGGGCGGTTTCTTACGACCGAACCACGAAATACTGGAAGGGATTCTATCAAACCAATTCTGCCGACTTGTCGCCCAGGCGCATAACGAGCGGATTGCCGGATGCATTGAGATTCAAAAACCAACTATTTGAAGATCCCCGAACCATCCAGCTAATCTACCTCTCCGGGGCTAAAAGTCATGAATAAAGACCATAGCCCCGGAGAAAGAAGATTAGCCTGACGATCGGAGGAATTGTTGAGCGAAAAATTCTTTGAGGCCAACTCGATACGGACCGTATCCCCGAAGATCCGAAGCTGGCTTGCCGAGCAAACTAATTTCCACGACTCTCACCAAAAGAACCAGCCCGGGTAGACTTCCGAATCATCGGAGAAACCCTTGGGATGAGGTCACGGGCGAAAGTAATGGCATAAACATGCTCACCAGCCGCTCGGACTCGAGCTCCGAACCTTTGATTACCATAAAAGGGCGCGATGTCTTAATCAAAAGCCGTACAAAGTTGGAGTATATATAGAAAGAGAAGACCAATTGGAAGCGGAAACATGTCCCATATTCACAGGAGATGGGCTTGGGCCGCACATGGGCCTAGCTCTTCAGCTTCCACTGGCCCAACCCAACAATCCATCCACACGGTTAAGCATACCGACTATGCTACTCACTCGGACGTACCAAGCTCGGGGCTGACATGACAACGTCCGAAGCAACTGTGATGCGTACAGAAACACCCTGTACTTGATGATGATTATCTTTTCACTATCTCACAAGTCTGCATGACTCGGAAAGACACACCAAGTCAGCATCCGAATCGTCTTAACTTGTCACGATACAAGGTGGTCCTTGTTCTCGAAAGCCTGACCACTCTAAGACGTGGCTCCGGACCGTTCGTGATCCAGTTTATTTTTATTCTAGCTTCCGACTCGGATGGGAACAACGATTGATCGTCCCCAAGACCCGCACAGGCGAATTTGAATCAGGCAAACTAATGTCCTGACGGTACGGATCTCAAAAGTCCGAGTCCACTATCCGAGTCTACAAGAGTTGATGAGTTACTATGCAAATACGAAATTAAACGTGCAAGGATGGAAACAGCAGCAATAGTATATTATTACAAAAGCTTTCGAGCCATTAAGGGCCCGAACCAACAGCATTCATAAAAAAAAAGAGTATGTTTGTACAAACAAAAGATGAGGGGCAAAAACGACAAACATTTCTTTTTGGCCCGGAGGCACCCTATTACAAGAAATCCGGGGCATACCCCGTCTTCACTACCTCCGCCGCTCGGACGAACTAGGTTGAGACCGAGAAGGGCCGCCCGTATCCTTCTCCGGAGGCGCTTGACCTTGCTGTTGGGCTATCCTCCGTTCTCTCCGAGCCTCAACCTCTTTCAGAAAGGCCGGACACTCCTCCATCAGGTCGAGGTCGCGATCAAAGCCTTGGACAGGCCCGGGCAAAGTCAGCCAATCTCGGTTGTGCTCCAAGTGGTCCTCCAACGGAACGAAAACAGTGGACATGAGCACCCGAGGGACGAAGGATGGGAGATACGGACCGCCATGGTCGTACTTCTTGCCCTCCGGCTCGTCGCAAACCAGCTCCACAAATTCACACTTAAGCAAATCTGCATCCAAGACACCCTCCGGAGCGAAGTCCGAGCCATCTCCATTTTTAAAGGCGGATACCCCCTCAGCCTCCAAGTTACAATCGTCCGGTACCCAACCTTTCCTCAAGATCGCTCCACAGCTGCATCAAACCCATCTTGACGGGCCTCATCATACTTTGACTCGAGCAAAAACTTGTAGGAGTCCGAATCAAGGAAATCTTGGACAGCCTTTGTCCGGACTCCCCGAAGCTCTTTCAGCATCTTATCCTTGAAAGTCCGAGAGACGGCCACGAAATCGTCCAAACTATCTTGGTGCACTTTCAAATCAACCTCCAAAGATCGAATGGCACTTTTCATCTCGGCCGTCTCCGACTCGGCCTCTTGTTTCGCAGCTACGGCCTTCTTCAGGCGCTCCGAGGTGCTGTGCAACCGAGACGCTTCAATCGCCCGAGCCTCAAATTGGCTAGATCTTCTTCGGGGTAGCCTCCGAGGCCACCAAGGAGCATGCTTCAACAAAGAAGAGTGTCGAAAACAAAAACGGAATATCAGAAGCATTAGACACCTCCGAATCACAGAAAGATGCGGAACCAACGGAAAGCTTAAAACTCACTTTACGCTGAGCGGCAGTTAACTCCGCAATTCGCTCTAGCTCCGAAGCAGCAACCAACCGAGCCACTTCAAAGATCCGGCTCAGCCGGGCTTCGCCACCTTTCCTTGCCCTTCTTGGCGGAGGATTGGACCTTCGGAAGAGCACTTTTTGGAGCCGGCGCTTCGATCCGCTTATGGAGGATCTCGCGACACGGATCTCGGAGGCTTCTTCGAGCCCTTAGTTGCGACCACCTTACCCTTGTCTGGAGTAGGGATGGTTTGGGCCTCTTCGCCCGCAGCAGCTCTCCGAGACTCCTCCGCTCGGAACACAGCAGCATTACTTGGCTCGTTCATCGGGAGCACGGTGGACGTCTTGATAATCTGGGTTCGAGAACCCTCTGCCAACTCCTTCCATTGCGCAGCGTTTTGTTGACGCTTCAGCTCCCGCATGGTCGACATCGTATACTCGAACCAGAAAGCTGCACATCCGAGTCACAATCAGTTGCAAGATACAAAAGAATCTACAAATAACAATCATATAGTCGACAAACAGACAACCGACCGGGATGACCAATCAGAGGTAGAGAGAAACCACTTTCTCAAATCCTCCATGTCGCCACAAAAACTTGGCTCGGACAAGCCGGCCAAGAAAGGCAGAGGCTGACATATTAAACCTCGGAAGAAGTACTTCTCCGGCTCCTGACTACGATGGAACGCTTGCATCCACAAGGGGATGTTCCGAGCCGGCGGCTTCCAATCTGGCAAATTACCCCGGAAGAACTTCTTCTCAAAATGCCACGTGGGCCTCTCCGCTTCGGATTGCCCGGGCTTCAGAGCCGAACGGACAAAAATGTACCTCTTGAACCATTGGATTCCCAACGAGGACAAGGGATCAACGAAAAATGTGTATGCCTGGCGACATACGAATGTATAGAACCAAGTGTTCCTACTACTAACACTAATATTGAACAATTTACGGAAATTATCGAAGTTAAGCGGAATGCCTTTATATTTACATAGCACTCCGAAGCACATCAAGTTTCCGAGGGAGTTGGGATGATCGGATGCGGACTCAAACCCATGCTGTTCAAAATCTCCAGAAACTCGGACGATACGGGTAGCCGCCACCCGCAATGAAGACTTATCTCATAGATGACATGTAGCCCGAGGCGGATTGTAAAAGCATGAGATTCGTCCGGATGAGAATCTCCACACACTCAGGATCTCATATCTTCTCCGAGCTCATCCACTTCGGGCTCGGATGGTTGAGGCACAAGTAGTGAGTACCATCTTCATTTAACTCGCCTCGGATCGGGGTGAGTGACTGATCTCTAGACCGAGGGAACTTCACTTGGAAAACGCCCTCACCCTTCCTCGCCTCTCCGGACGCTCTTCCTCAGCCACCTCCGACTCGCCCTGCCCAGCTTCTACCCGAGCACATTAGCGGAAGGCTCGCACCTTCTTCCTCTTCGGAACCAGAATCTTGGCCCCGCACATCTTCCTCCGCCTCATCTTCCCCGGATGAGGACGCTAACTCTACAACAGTCCGGATAGGAGCAGCAACTTGCACACGATCCTCCTCACCCTCTTCGAAGATGCTCAAGTTGGGAGGCGCTTCCGAAGTATCATGCACTTCCTCGATAGTTGGCGCCTGCGGATCCGGAACGAACGGGACTCGATTAGGATTACTCCTAAAGTTATAACCTAGGTGCGAATTAAAGCACGGATCTCTACCGGAAGTTCGGATTCTCGCCAAATGACCGGCGACGAGTCCCTATAACTCATGAGCTTGTCTCTTGAGCCGCCATAATAACTCGCATGCGACACTCGCAGGTAATCCGGACGCCTCGGAGGACCAGAATCTGGAACAACTAACCGAAGTAAGGAACTTACCTCGGGCTCTTCCCGACTCGGATGTGGCGCTTGCCCCACCTCCAGAACATCATCATCCACGATCTCAATCTCCTCGGAGCTATCGGTTAAGGATGTCGCCTCGGAGTCATATCCCTCAGCCTCGGATCGGTTTTGGCTATCACTCTCGGACATCCTAGGGAAAGGAGAAAGCAATATCGTAAGCTCTAAGATGGCAGTCCGAGAGGTCGTTTATGTATATTAAAGTGGCCAACTTAAAGCCAAAACTAGCAGCTTACTCGGCACAGTTAGTTCGGAGTCAGTACTACACTTATTCGGTGTTAGTCAATATCAAGTACGTATTGGTTATCAACTATACTACACATCATAAGCATACATCCGAGTAACTTGAAGATGAAAGACAACAGAGATGATTTAATCATAAGACGAGACAAGTGAACTTACTTGGACTCGGATGATTGGAGAGAAGTGACTTGACTCTGCACAAGATCACGCGCTTCGAACCGCTCTTTGCTCGCTTCGGATTGCTGGTAGTTGCTTCGGATGTACTCGGAATGCAAAAATTCTCTCTCTAAACGATGAGAAAAGAAGCGGCCAACCCCTCTATTTATAGAGGGCCATATCGGGAACTCCAACCGTCGTGATTTTTCGGATTTAATCTCCACCGTCGATCAAGAACCATCCAACGGTATAGTACAATTATACCAAGTGAAATGACGAATGGGTACAACAAATTTACCTCTTGGATAGATGAATACAACAACTCTCCCTCTCTCGGGCGTCAGACAACACGAGAGCTCCGAAGTATCATCTTTTCGGACGCCAATGGATTATCACCCAAAGACTTGTCCACAAGGGACCTCGTATACTCGAGCGATTACCCTTCGGACCTTCCCGCAACCATAGAGCCTGGTTCGGACAGGACACACACCTACGGTCCGCCACCGTAGCTCATCAAAGGTACACTACCGATGTTCAGAGCCTAAACTTAGTCTCCATTACAAATACCCTTTTTTCTTTTTTCTTCACTTCGTTGCTCTTCGGACCTACTCCCTCGGATGGCAACGATGTTTTAGAAAAAGAAAAAGGGGGGGGGGGGAGAGAGACTAAGTCAAATGGCCACACGAAGTACGGAGTACACCTTTTTTTTCAACGGGATCGAAACGGATTGGACTGGAGAACGGATTCTTTTCCTCAAAACAGCTTCCCAAAACAATAGTTCCACAACTATCTTCTACTAAGATACTTGGAAACTAGGGGGACATATGTTGATACGGAAATATGTCCAATCCGTCATAAAGGACCTAGGAGCGAATCCTAAGGCATCCCAAGTCATCCAATGGATCCGAGGCACTTATGTCCGAGCCAATGGTCCGATCCGGGCAGACCACCTATGGTCCGACCCACCCTGAAAGAAAGGGACAAAGGATTAGGACCTGCAAGGCCCGACCCGGAACCATAGGTCCGACCCACCATGGTCCGAGCCTCCCTGGGAAAGGAGCATAGTGCTAAGTCAGCACCCCCTCCGACCCAAAGACTCCGATACGGATGTTAACTTGGATCCAGCGTGACCATCTCAAAGGCTACCAAGCAAGTGGGCACCAAAGAGTGAGATGTCCGAACCCATGTGCTCCGAATCGGAAGAGTTGGACAGACAGAGGAACTTCCTCATCTGACAACCAGGTACTGTCCGGATCAGACATCCGGACCGACCCCTCCGAACCGAAGATCTCGGCAGACTCTGTCACATCCTCAAGAACTCTCCCAATAATGACCAAATTACCCCTAAAGCCCAAGATGTCATGGGCTAAAGCTTCATTATTGGGCTATGGGCCTCATCTTAGCATTGGTGGCTCAATCCTAGCCGTACACATGGCGCGATCCTAGCAAGGCCTTCCATCTCAATGGTAGCCTATAAATAGGGCACATATCCCAATAAACAAGGCACTTCAAGTAAGTCACTTCGAACAAGTCTTCTCACTAGTCACATCACGAGCACTATACATAGTCGATCCGCAGTCACTCTCGAGTAAAGTCTCATCCCGGTTTGACACTTAGCAAACCGGGTACTAATCCCCCCCCACTCAAGTGTGCAGGTCTTTATCAGGGGTAGTTGGCAGCTGGTTCTTACGCTTCGATCCTCACCTAGCAAGGAGCCTCTCATCTTGGCACATTTGGAAGAGTTAAATAAATCTAAGTGATTGTGGAGTTAGACCCCCAACAGTCTGGAAGCAGAAGATTGATCAGTTGAATGTTCTTCCAGATTTTTAAGTGTGGCGTTGTCATCAGCATCTGCCAACACTAAATCACCACTCATCAGGGCTTCTTGAAGTTGTTCATATGAGACTTTCCCTGATGGTGTGTTTGCACCAACAACCTTTGCTATAGGTGCTTGCTCAGCACCCTGTGGTGTGGGTTCTTCTTCAGATACCTCATCACCAGTTACTATTTCAGTAACTTTAGCCCGTTTTGATCTTTCTAGGACTTGAGAGATGACTAGTTTATCATCTTCATCGACAAAGCTCTCATCAGCATTTGGAACTGATTGGTCCATAACTCCTGCGGTTTCTGCAGATAGGGCTTGGTGTCTTTCACCACTTTTGGCAGCATTAATGAGTTCATCAGCAAGGCTTTCTGTAATAGTCTTCACATTTCTGAAAGCACTTTCTCTTGCTGAGTCTACTTTTTCAGTAGTTGATAAATCTTTTGCAGGATTGATGAGTTCATCTGCATTTATGAGTTCATCGGCAATGCCTGCAGATATCTGGGAATCGACAACCTCAATGGGTGTGCCTTCTGATTTGCCAGCAGACTTCTTTCTTGAAGTTCTAGGCTTCTTGGTCGCAACTTTTCCCTCAGATACCTCTTCAGTCTTTCGCTTCTTGGAACCTTTCTGAGATCCAATAACCTTTTTCATCATGTTCGTATACTCATATTTGTAGAGTAGGTTACTGTTGGCTATATCAGCCTTCTCTCTGAGCTCAATGCCAAGCTTTTCCAGCAAGTAGCATATCTTTAGACCATAGCTCACTGTGGCCTTTGGCTCAGCAAGTCCCTTAGCGATTTTAGGCTCAAAGCCTTGAATCTTCTTCACAAATTTCATAAAGGCGTACTTTCCCCAGTTAAAAGGGTTTTCCAACCTTTTGTCTTGTTGATTCAGCAAGAACATCATTATCCAGCGTTCTTGGCTTATCTGGTCAGCACCTCCTTGTAGACCATCAAAGCATCTGTGAAGAATACATGCCAACACATCCCAGAATACATGTCTGGTTCGGATGTCAGCAAGCTTGAACTCAGTGGGTGTATCTGATTTTTCAAGATCATAAACATCACTGTACAACTGTTTGACACCTTCAAGGAGATCGTCATCCTTGGTGTTTATTTCAAAATCCTTTCGAAGATTTTGAAAACCAAACAACTTGCAGAAAGTTGTTAAGTCCAGAAGGATTTCCTTTCCTTGGACTGAGGTTTTTACAAACACTATTGCAGTGCCTTCAGAAACACATGAGATAATCCTGGAGTTATTGTAGAATTCCAACACATCTAGTGATGAAAGGATTAGTAATTCTTTGCAGAAAAACTTAATCTGGATTTGCAGAGTTTGAAGAAGTTTTGTAGAGAATCAAGAGAAAGATTTTGCTATTCTTGTATAAGTCGGAATTTTGGATTAGGCGAAAGTGATTTCTTTTGCCAAAATCCTGTATATATAGCAATAGAATCTCAACAGACATATACATACAAATTGATTTTGTGTGTACGTATCTGTGATTTGCAGGTAGGCGTGAGCAAAAGCTTGTTCAGCATTAAATGCAAAGTGGATCTTGTCGGAATTTTAACAGTCCACTATTTACTGAGAATTAATTTCCACCGTATAGATCAATCGCTCAATTTCATCAAGGGTCACCATTGCTTCTTCAACAATGATCTCAATCAACAAATGTAATTGTGCCCATTTAATGAATTTTGGCTATTAGCTATCTAAATCACATTTTTGTATGACCAAGAACACTGTTTGCATCTGAGTCTATCTCATACTTAGGATTTGTCCAACTTTTACACAAAAATAGAAACAATGCAACTTTCAAGAGAGTAGTTGACTGCAGATAGTTGTACTATTCTCTTTTTGTGTTCCCCTTTTACCGAGTGACCCAGATATCTGAGTTTCTGTCTCAAAGATCTTTAAGCAGTCTTTTTGCCCTTTAGCCTTTGACTTCTGGATGCCCGTTCCAGATTTCTCTTTTCTGGATGCCCGTTCCAGATTTCTCTTTTCTGGATGCCCGTTCCAGATTCTTCTTCCCTGAATGCCCGTTCCAGATATCTGAACTTTTTTAGTTCGTTGAAAGCTCCATTAGTCCAAGACTATGTCTTAAGGCTAAGAATATACTTTCTTGTAGTGGATTAGTGAAGATATCTGCAAGTTGGTCTTCAGTGCCAATCTTGAGTATCTCTATATTGCCTTTTTCAACATGGTCTCTGATGAAGTGGTGTCTAACATCAATGTGCTTTGTTCTAGCATGAAATTTAGGATTCTGTGTGATTGCAATAGCACTTGTGTTGTCACAGAAAATAGAAGTTTTCTCTTCATTGAGTCCATAGTCTTTAAGTTGTTGTTGAATCCATATGATTTGTGTTGCACAACAACCAGCAGCAATATATTCAGCCTCTGTGGTAGAAGTTGCAATTGAGTTTTGCTTCTTGCTAAACCATGAGATAAGTCTAGCACCCAGAAACTGACAAGTTCCTGAGGTACTTTTCCTATCAAGCAATGATCCAGCATAATCAGCATCTGAGTAGCCAGCTAAACTCAATCCACTTTCTTTAGGATACCACAGACCTACATCTACTGTACCTTTTACATACCTTAAAATTTTCATAGCAATGTTGTAGTGTGATTGCATTGGATTTGTTTGAAATCTAGCACACACTCCAACTGCATATTGAATATCAGGTCTACTTGCAATAAGGTAGAGTAGTGAACCTATTAATTTCCTATACTTATGTTCTTCAACACTCTTGTCTAATTCAGTATAGGTCAATTTGGTTCCTATGCTCATAGGTATCTTAGCATTCTTTTCAGAAGTCTTAAGATTAAACTTTGTGAGCATATCTTTTGCATACTTTGTTTGACTAATGAATATTCCATCATTGAGTTGCTTGACTTGCAATCCTAGGAAATAATTCAATTCTCCCATCATGCTCATCTCAAACTTACTTTTCATGAGATTTGCAAAGTCATCACAAAGTTGCTTGTCTTTAGATCCAAATATAATGTCATCAACATATACTTGAACTAAGAGTAATTTCCCATCATGATTTAAGGTAAATAAAGTTTTATCAACTTCACCTTTCTTAAAACCACTTTCCAGAAGGTATTTGGCCAAAGTATCATACCATGCTCTTGGAGCCTGTTTTAGCCCATACAGAGCTTTCTGTAGCTTATAGACCATTCTACTTTCTGAGGAAACTTCAAAGCCAGGTGGTTGCTCAACATAGACTTCCTCATTAAGTTCACCATTCAGGAATGCACTTTTGACATCCATTTGATAAGCTTTAAAATCATTATGAGCTGCAAAGGCCAGAAAGAGTCTTATTGCATCCAATCTCGCAACTGGTGCATATGACTCATCAAAATCTAAGCCTTCAGTCTAGGTGAATCCCTTGGCAACCAATCTTGCTTTGTTTCTGGTTATTTCACCAGACTCATTCATTTTGTTTCTGAAAACCCACTTTGTTCCAATCACAGATATTCCTTCTACAAATGGAACTAGTTTCCAGACTTCGTTTCTCTCAAACTGATCTAACTCTTCCTGCAATGCTGAGATCCAATCTTGGTCTCTTAATGCTTCTTCTATAGTTTTAGGTTCAATGTTTGAGATGAAACATCCAAAGAGAGAACTAGCATTTTCATCTATTGCTCTCCTAGTCCTAACACCTTGATTAATTGATCCAATTACATCTTTTGCAGGATGATCCTTGATCCATCTCATCATGGGTTTAGTGCTAGTAGGATCAATATCCAAGTGATTTGAATGTGAATCACTAGGATTATGATTTGATACTTTTTCAGTATCTAAGACATTTTGCTCCTCTAAAGGGCGGATAATGTCTGACACTTGTTCAGTCTTTGAGCTATTTGGAACATATCTTTCAGAGAGATTATTTCCAGAGATAGCTTTATGATGAATATCTTCAGTTTCCATTTCTGGAAGTCTCATAGGAAATTCTTCATCATGTCTGTGAGTCATCTGGTTGTTACTAGGCATTTCATGCTTTTCTTCGTCAGAGTCATCATCTCTTTCCATAATGATGTTTTTCCTTTCTGAGGGTTCTTCTTTAGAATCTTTGAACATTAGTTCTTTGAACCTTTCTGAGAGTTCATCAGTAAGAGGTGTTTTATTACTTCCTTCATAGAATACAACATGAACTGATTCTTCAATCTTCTTTGTTCTTTTGTTGTAAACTCTGTAAGCTTTGCTATTCATTGAATAACCAAGAAATACACCTTCATCTGCCTTTGGTTGAAATGTTCTCAGATACTCTTTTCCATTGTTATGAATAAAACATCTACAACCAAACACTTTCAGATGTTTAATATTAGGGGGTATACCAATCAAGATTTCATAAGGGGTCTTGTCATGGTGTTTGTTTATCAAACATCTGTTCTGAGTGTAGCAGGCTGTGTTTACAGCTTCAACCCAATAAACTTCACTTATTTCAGTGTCAGCTAGCATTGTCCTTACTGCTTCTTTAAGGGTTCTATTTTTCCTTTCCGCAACACCATTTTGCTGTGGTGTTCTTACAGAAGAAAGTTGGTGTTGTATACCTTTGCAGGTACAAAACTCCTTTATGTACTGATTGACAAATTCAGTACCATGGTCTGTTCTGATCGCAGATACTTTGTCATTTTTCATGACTTTAAGCTTATTCAGCAAGTTTGGTATCTCCACCCTGGCATCAGATTTGTGTTTCAGAAAAACAACCCAAGTGAATCTTGAGAAGTCATCTACAACAACTAGACCACACTTCTTTCCTGCATAACTAGTTACAGATGATTTAAAGAGATCCATGTTTAACAATTGCAGTGGTCTAACACTAGAGTGTCTGGTTTTGGACTTGAAAGAGATCTTAGATTGTTTCCCCATCTGACAGGCAAAACATATACCATCCTTTCTGAAAGATGTTTTGGGAAGCCCAACCACTAATTCTTTCTTGGCAAGTTTGTTCAGAGTTTTGAAATTCAAGTGACTCATTCTCTTGTGCCATAACCAGTGCTCTTTCGTGTGACCTGATTGACTCACCATGAGACATTCTTCAGTTGTGGCAGATGCCCAATCGGCAACATAAAGACTACCTTTCCGCCGAGCAACCAAGATGGTACTTTTAAGTCTTTATTTTTTAGTTCACAAAATTCTATGTATTTTCTTTAGTAGCCGAAACTTTCTAGGAGGAGGGTGGATTCTTTGTAGTTTAAGGAGTTCTTTTTGCATAAGGTAGAAACTGGGTGCTAGTCTCTCTAACTAAGGTTTTCCCTTTCTTTACTTGTTACTTAAGTATAAAACTAATATTCTGACTAATCTATATTTTGTGAGTTTTTCTGGTTAACAAGTGAATCTTAATTTATAGGGGCTTTGACTCATTGTCAATAAGTTTGCAATACTTTGTGTTAGGAAAATTTGTTAGATATTTTGTTAAGAATATCTGTTTAGATTTTGATCAGCAACATGATGACTTATCTTAGTTTCAGAAAGGTGATTAGTACTCTTGGTTCACTTGAACACTGTAAAAGAAGAAACTCACTTAGTATGATAGTCTAGCTAATCTTGTATAGGATGTTAGGTCTCAAAATGTAATTTTCATTTTATGAAGAGAAGACCAAGAAGAAGACATCCAAGCAGAACAAGTTCAACGACATTGAAGAATTGAAGAACTGCACAAGATTACTGAAATAGTTTTGCAGATACCTTGGCCAGATATCTTGAAGACACGAATAGTTTTGAACAAACTGTGTCACAAGAGATATCTGAGAATCAAAAGGGTCTATCTGGAAAACAAGGAAAGTGTCCACAGATATCTACTTACAGATACCTTGAGCTTTAACCACATTTCTGAAAGAGAAATTTATATTGCAAACAAAGTTGTTTCAATTTATGTGGTATCTGAAGTTGAAGATAAGGACGTGCGAAAAACTCAGAGAAAGCTGTTTAAGTTAAATCTCTGATCCAAAGCATAGTCCCGTTGACACTACAGGACAAAAGTATAGTACAATGCATTTAATGCATGGACAGACATGTCTGTACAAAACGGTAGCTTCTGAAGAAGAAGACAAAGCTGCTACAGTACTATACACAGATATCAATAGTTTGAATTTGATTTGAGCCTAACGGATACTATTCAACGGCATTCAAATTCATCTATAAATATCAACACTTAGACTGCTTGAGAATACACAGAACACGAGACGCTGAACCTTACTCTGAACACATATCTTACTCTCTCAAAGCAAACTACTTATCCTTAAGCTTACTGTTGCGACCAAAGCTTTTGATCTTAAGTAGCACTAAAGTTCTAAGTGTCCTGATCCTAAACAAGTAAAGCTATCTGTGAAAGAGTTGAATCGAAAGATCAAATATCTGAGATTCATTCTCTTGAACAGTTATCATAAGACTTGGGTCAGTAAAAGAACAAGATACCATAAACTGAAAAGTGTATTAAGTATACTTGATTCACAGAGCTATCTGGTTAACTGAAAAGTTAATAAAAGAAGCTCATCTGACAACTCAAACCAAAACCAACACCATAACTGGCGTGGAGTACAGGAAGTACTTAGCTTGGAAAGCTAGGGAATAACTCCAAGGTTATTGAGTATAGGAAGTACTTAGCTTGGGAAGCTAAGGAATAACTCAAAAAGGTTTCTGAGTATAGGAAGTACTTGGATGAGAAAGCTGGGGAACAACTCAGGGGGAACATTTGGTTGGGAACCATTTGTTTAGAAATCTTAGAATAGGATTTTTGTAAGGTGACCTCAATTATCTATTCTAGTGAATTCTAGGTCTTTGGAAGACCGAAGTGGATTAGTTGGAGGATTACGCCACCTCCAGATACCACTATACTTGCTGTGTTATTTACATTTCTGTACTTACATTTCAGCAACACACACACACACACACTTTAACTGTCTCTGCACTTATCTATCTTAAGTCTTCCGCGCTCTGAATTTAAGTATCAGATATCTTCACAGATATCTGAGAAATTGTGTTTATCGACAAAAGTTTTAAAAGACTATTCACCCCCCCCCCCCTCTAGTCTTTTACTTTGCCGTTATCTGGACCAACAAGTGGTATCGAAAGGGAGGTTCACACCTTCTACACTGAACCTAGATCCCCAGATAGGTGAAGGAACTTTCTCCACTTTCGAGGACTATTTAATTTGTGTGTTAAGTGTGCAGGTATGTCTCTGAGTGATGCACCCGTTCTCAAACTAGAAAACTACGAGAAATGGAAAAAATAACATGATGCTCCACCTTGAAGCCATAAGTGACGAAATGATCGAAGTGATAAAGAATGGCCCAATAGTCATTCAACAACTTAAGCAAGTCATGGAGGTTTCGAATGGTAGAGACAGAGATCAAAGCGAAGGATCTTCACAAACTGATGCGTCAACAAGTGGGAGATCTACTGGTCAAGTTATTTACGAACCAAAGCCCAGAGAACTCTGGACATCGGAAGATGCTAAGAGGAATCGTCTGGATGGTCAAGCTCGTAATATCATCATTAGATCGACACCTGAGCACATACAGTGTAAACTGTGGGGTGCTAAAACGGCGAAAGTTGCCTGGCAACTGATTGAAGAAATCTGTGCCGGAACTGAGAAAACCAAGGAAAACAAGTTCGAAGTTCTTAAGTTGAAATTTCAAAATTTCAAACAAGGACCCACTGAAACTCTGGAAGAACTTGATTTCAGATTTACCACTCTCATGAGTGATATGGCAGCACTTGGGGAAAGCAATAGATACTCCCAGTCAGAGAAGATTAAGACTATTGTCAGAAGTCTTAACCACAACTGGGAGCATACTAAATTCTTTTATTTCAACCAAGGAATGCCAAATATCACTCCAGTGGAACTTTTCTCTCACCTTGTTACGGTTGATTATGAGACAACTCAAAGAGAACAAGCAACTGAAAAGTTGCAGAATGTTGCTCTAGTTACTCAAGGAACTTCTGAAAAGAAGAAGAGCAAGGAAGAGACTGAAGATGCTTTTGCTACAAAGCAAATGAGCAAATATGTCAGTCGAGAAATTGAGAGAAGAAAAGCCAAAGAGAAGCTGAAAAAGCATCTAGGCTCAAACAATCACCAGTACAAAGACATGCAAAGCTCGCTGAAAAAGCCAGCCCAGAAAGCATCGTGTACTGAGGAAGCAGAAATTGGTAACGATATCTGTTTCTATTGTCAGAAACCTGGTCACTTCAAGAAGGATTGTCCTACCTTCAACAAATTAAAGACAGGTGACAGGAAAGATAGAAGAATCTTCAGAAGAAGCCAGAAAGCTTTACTAACTGAAGAAAGGAAGAAAATTCAAACTCAACTGGATGCTCTAGACGTTGAGACAGACTCTGAAGATGATTCAGATGACTCAACCTTACCATCACCAGAATTATGTGGAGTTACTCACGATATAATCGACTTCGGCCTCAAGAAGAATGAAATGTGCGGAGTTGCTGAGATCGATGGTCCAGACATCTCTAACATTGAAAACTGTCTTATGGCTGATGAGGTAACACATACTTCTTGTTACACTTATGAAAGTGATGAAGAAGAAATAAAAGATCTAGAAAATCTCAGGAAAGAACTTGATATCTATGAAAGAGAATTTCTAATGATCCGAGCTAGAGCCGAAAATCTAGAAGAAGAAAAGAATTTTCTTGCAAAGGAAAATTCTAAATTGGTTAAGATATCTGAGAAAAAGGATGCTGAAAATGCATTTCTCAAAGCTCAGATATCTGAGACTGAAAAGTCACATAGAGAAGCAATGGCTGAATTACGAAAGAAATATGAAGATCTTCTTTCTGAGAACAAGGAACTCAAAAAGAAAGAATTATCTTTTCAATCTTATGCCAAAGCTAGTGACACTCTTACTGAAGTACAATCTTATTTAAGAGATCCTTCAGAAAAGAAAGGACTTGGGTTGAATACACAAACAGAATGTTTTGATACTCTGAATAAGAGTAAGGGAAGAAAAACGTTTGTAAGTACTTAGCAAGATGGTTCCCATGCAATCTATAGTATCGGTCAGAAGACAAAGATTGTAGACAAAGGAAAGGCAGTTGCGACTAATCCTTTGTGGGAAAAACAAGTCAAAAAGAAAACTATTGGGCATGTCTCTAAAAAGAAACACAACACTGAAAAGTGTAAACACCCACAGTGCTACGTCTCTCAAAAGGGAAAAATTGCAGGAGCTGGCAAATTCTCCCATGTCACATTTTCTGGAAAGAAACTAGACCAACCAGAGACTAGCAAAGCTACTGAGAAAAGATCTCAGATAGCTTCAAGTGCTCGAAATGGTATTGGCTATAAGGCATCGGGAAACAACTTGCTCATGAATATAAACTAGAGCAAGAACGATGGCTGAAGGCTAGAATTGCTCAAAGCAATTATCAGAAGTGGAAGATGAATCAAGCCACTGAAAATCTGAATGCCAGGGCTAGAAGAAATCTGGCTAGGAAAGCTAAGTTTGCTGAAAAACAAACTCAGAAACCTGACAGGTATCTGAAAGCACCAAATGGAGCACCTAGGAACACACGAAGGAAGAAAATAATTCTTAACAATGATAATCATTCAACTAGAATTCCTCCTTATGTTCCTATCAGACAAAAGAATGTTCCAAGGAAATTCATTCAAAAATGGATTCCTACTGGAAGATTGTTTAGTCCTGACGGTTCCAACTGTAAATTGAGAACCTAATCTCCTGTTTCCTGTTGTGTGCAGAATGCTTCTTGGACTAAAGCACAATGGCTATTTGATAGTGGATGCGGAAAGCACATGACAAAAGATAAAACAACTGTCGACATAAAGCTTGCAACACGTGACCGGATATCGATTTGGAGGAGAATTAAATCCCTCTCTGGGATTTGGCAACGTCAAATTGGGATCTTTAACAATCACTGACGTATTACATGTTAAGGATTTGAAATATAATCTATTTAGCATGAGCCAATTTGCAGACAAAGGTTTTACTGTGAAATTCAAAGCAAAGTACTGCAAACTTATCGACAATGAGTCAAAGCAGACAGTCTTGGTTGCTCGGCGGAAAGGTAGTCTTTATGTTGCCGATTGGGCTTCTGCCACAACTGAAGAATGTCTCATGGTGAGTCAATCAGGTCACACAGAAGAGCACTGGTTATGGCACAAGAGAATGAGTCACTTGAACTTCAAAACTCTGAACAAACTTGCCAAGAAAGAGCTAGTGGTCGGCCTTCCCAAAACATCTTTCAGAAAGGACGGTATCTGTTCTGCATGTCAGATGGGAAAACAATCCAAAATCTCTTTCAAGTCCAAAACCAGACATTCTAGTGTTCGACCACTGCAACTTTTACACATGGATCTTTTTGAATCATCTGTAATTAGTTATGCAGGAAAGAAGTATGGTCTGGTTGTTGTAGATGACTTCGCAAGATTCACTTGGGTTGTTTTTCTGAAACACAAATCTGATGCTAGGGTGGAGATACCAAACTTGCTGAAAAAGCTTGAAGTCATGAAAAATGACAAGGTATCTGCAATCAGAACAGATCATGGTACTGAGTTTGTCAACCAGTACATAAAGGAGTTTTGTACCTGCAAAGGTATACAACACCAACTTTCCTCTGTAAGAACACCTCAACAAAATGGTGTTGCAGAAAGGAAAAACAGAACCCTTAAAGAAGCAGCAAGGACAATGCTAGCTGACACTGAAATAAGTGAAGTTTATTGGGTTGAAGCTGTAAACACAGCCTGCTACACTCAGAATAGATGTTTGATAAACAAACACCATGACAAGACACCTTATGAAATCTTGGTTGGTAGACCCCCTAATATCAAACATCTGAGAGTATTTGGTTGTAGATGTTTTGTTCTTAACAAAGGAAAAGAATATCTAAGAACATTTCAACCAAAGGCGGATGAAGGTGTATTTCTTGGTTATTCTATGAATAGCAAAGCTTACAGAATTTACAACAAAAGAACAAAGAAGATTGAAGAATCAGTTCATGTTGTATTCTATGAAGAAAGTAAGAAAACACCTCTTACTGATGATATCTCAGAAAAGTTCAAAGAACTATTGATATAGGATTCTGAAAAAGAACCCGAGGAAGTTTATGTTGAGCAACCACCTGGCTTTGAAGTTTCCTCAGAAAGGAGAATGGTCTATAAACTACAGAAAGCTCTTTATGGACTGAAACAGGCTCCAAGAGCATGGTATGACACGTTGGCCAAATACCTTCTGGAAAGTGGTTTCAAGAAAGGTGAAGTTGATAAAACTTTATTTACCTTGAATCATGATGGGAAACTACTCTTAGTTCAAGTATATGTGGATGACATTATATTTGGATCTAAGGACAAGCAACTTTGTGATGACTTTGCAAATCTCATGAAAAACAAGTTTGAGATGAGCATGATGGGAGAAATGAATTATTTCCTAGGATTGCAAGTCAAGCAACTCAATGATGGAATATTCATTAGTCAAACGAAGTATGCAAAAGATATGCTCACAAAGTTCAATCTTAAGCCTTCTGAAAAGAATGCTAAGATACCTATGAGCATAGGAACCAAAACGACCTATACTGAATCAGATAAGAGTGTTGAAGAACACAAGTATAGGAAATTGATAGGTTCACTACTTTACCTTACTGCAAGTAGACCTGATATTCAATATGCGGTTGGAGTGTGTGCTAGATTTCAGACAAATCCTATGCAAACACACTACAACACTGCTATGAAAATATTAAGGTATGTAAAAGGTACAGTAGATGTAGGACTGTGGTATCCCAAAGAAAGTGGATTGAGTCTAGCTGGTTATTCAGATGCTGATTATGCTGGATCATTGCTTGATAGGAAAAGTACCTCAGGAACTTGTCAGTTTTTGGGTACCAGACTTATCTCATGGTTTAGCAAGAAGCAAAACTCAATTGCAACTTCTACCACAGAGGCTGAATATATTGCTGCTGGTTGTTGTGCAACACAAATTTTGTGGATCCAACAACAACTCAGAGACTATGGACTCAATGAAGAGAAAACTCCTATTTTCTGTGACAACACAAGTGCTATTGCAATTACGCAGAATCCTAAGTTTCATGCCAGAACCAAGCACATTGATGTTAGACACCACTTCATTAGAGATCATGTCGAAAAAGGCAATATAGAGATACTCAAGATTGGGACTGAAGACCAACTTGCAGATATCTTCACTAAGCCACTACAAGAAAGTAGATTCTTAGCCTTAAGACATAGTCTTGGACTATTGGAACTACCTTCGAACTGAAAAAGTTCAGATATCTGGAACGGGAATCCAGAAAAGAGAAAAGAGAAATCTGGAATAAGTATCCAGAAAAGAGGTATCTGGAACGGGAATCCAGAAAGGAGAAAAGAGAAATCTGGAACGGGTATCCAGAAATCAAAAGGCTAAAGAGCAAAGAGACAACTTAAAGATCTCTGAGACAGGAACTCAGATATCTGGGTCACTCAGTAAAAAGGGAACACAAAATGAGAATAGTACAACTATCTGCAGTCAACTACTCTCTTGAAATCTGCATTGTTTCTATCCTTGTGAAAAACTTGGAAAAATCCTAAGTATGAG
This sequence comes from Plantago major, assembly GCA_026545765.1. Lineage (NCBI taxonomy): Eukaryota > Viridiplantae > Streptophyta > Magnoliopsida > Lamiales > Plantaginaceae > Plantago > Plantago major. Next base: position 90,241,587 of record CM048842.1, read on the forward strand.
ATAGTCTCAGATGCAAACAGTGTTCTTGGTCTTACAGAAATATGATTCAGATAGCTAATAGCCAAAATTCATTAAATGGGCACAATTACATTTGTTGATTGTGATCATTGCTGGAGAAGCAATGGTGACCCTTGATGAATACAAGCGCTTGATCTGAACGGCAGAAATTAATTCGCAGTAAATAGTGGACTGTAAAGATTCCGACAAAGCCCACTTTGCATTTAATGCCGAGGTTACTTTTGCTCACGACGGCTTGCAAATCACAGATACGTACACACAAAATCAATTTGTATGTATTTGTCTGTTGAGATTCACTTGCTATATATATAGGATTTTGGCAAAGAAAATCACTTTTGCCTAATCCGAAATTTCAACTTGCATCAAAACAGCAAAAACCTTCTCCTGATCCTCTGCAACTTCTCTAAAAACTCTACAAATCTTGATTAAGTTTTTCTGAAAAGAATCACTCAATCGAATCTCTTTCAAACACAAGACTCAAATCCCTACTATATAAAGAGATGGCTCCCAAGAACAATTCTACCCAGAAATCCCAATCCTCCACTGGTACTGCTGAAAAGCAAGCACCAGAGTTGGTTATTATTAACAACCAACTAGTTGGAGAGTTTAATCCTGACCAGTGGACTTCAAATCACAGAATGATTTGGGGTGGTGCCATGGTTGAGGAATATCTCTCGGCCGCAATAGAAAACCAAGCTGACAGAAAGCTAATTCTTGACATGCTTGAAAAGGCACAAATCAAGGGTTTTCTATCGGCTCGCCCAGTGGAATTTTATCACTTGATGTGTTGGAATTCTACAACAACTCCAGGATTATATCCTGTGTTACAGAAGGCACTGAAATAGTGTCTGTAAAAACCTCAGTTCAAGGGAAAGAAATCCTTCTGAACTTAACAACTTTCTGCGAGTTGTTTGAGGTTCAAAATCTTGGAAAGGATTTTGAAATTAACACCAAGGATGAGGATCTCCGTGAAGGTGTTAAACAGCTGTACAGTGACGTGTGTGATCTTTAAATATCAGATACACCCACTGAGTTCAAGTTCTCGACATCCCAACCGTATCTAATGGTTCACTGGGATGTTTTAGCCTGCATTCTTCACAGATGCTTTGATGGTCTACAGGGAGGTGCTGACCAGATAAGCCAAGAACGGTGGATGATGATGTTCTTGCTGAATCAACAAGACAAAAGGCTGGAAAACCCCTTCAACTGGGGAAAGTACACCTTCATGAAATTTGTGAAGAAGGTTCAAGGCTTCGAGCCTAAGATTGCCAAAGGACTAGCTGAGCCCAAGGCCACAGTTAACTATGGTCTGAAGATATGCTACTTACTGGAAAAGCTTGGCATTGAGCTCAGAGAGACGGCTGAAATAGCCAACAGCAACCTGCTCTACAAGTATGAGCACACGAACATGATGAAAAAGGTTGCTGGGTCTCAGAAAGGTTCTAATAAGCGAAAAGCTGAAAAGATATCTAAAGAAAAGGTTGCGACCAAAAAGCCCAGAACTTCAAGAAAGAAGTCTGCTGGCAAAACAGAAGACACACCCGCTAAGGTTGTCGATTCTCAGATATCTGCAGCAATGGCAGATGAACCAATAAATGCAGATGAACTTATCAATGCTGCAAAAGAGTTCACAACTACTGAACAAGTAGACTCAGCAAGAGAAAGTGCATTCAGAAATGTCAAGACTATTGCCGAATGCCTTGCTGATGAACTCATAAATGCTGCCAAGACAGGTGAAGAGCAACAAGCCCCCTCTGCAGAAATCACAGGAGTAATGGACCAATCAGTTCCCAATGCTGATGAGAGCTCTGATGATGAAGATGATCAATTAGTCATCTCTCAAGTCCTACAAAGAGCAAAAAGGGCTAAGGTTACTGAACAAGTAACTGGTGATAAGGTATCTGAAGAAGAACCTACACCACAGGTTGCTGAGCCTATAACAAAGGTTGTTGGTGTAAACACTTCATCAGGGAATATTTCCTATGCACAACTACAAGCAGCCATGATGAGTGGTAACTTAGTATTGGCTGATGAAGATGCCAAGTCTAAAAGTCTGGAAGAACGCTCGACAGATCAATCTTCTGCATCCAGACAACCACAACAACCACAAACACAACAACCACAACAGCCACAAGTGGTTGATGAAATGGTAGAAGAACTACATTTCGAATTACCAGCTTTCCAACAAGCTGAAGAAAATCCTGCAAAAGAGCAGGTTCCCCAACTCAATGAGAGGGATCAAACTGAGACACCTACTCAGAATGATCAACCAGGGGAGGCAACTGAGTTGCATACTCAGGAAAGGTGTGAAGTACCAGAAACTTCAAGCAAAGAAAATCCATTGGGACAAGAGGACCTAAGTATGGATATCACAAGTTCCAGAGACCAATCAGCCTGAAACTGCTCAGGTAGATGACTGGTTTAACTCTTACCTTGTGAACATTTTATGCTTAAAAATTTCTTTGTTAACATGCTAAGTTAGAAACGCACAAACAAGAGGAAGCTGAGAAGCTTACCTCAGATACTGAAAAAGAGGTTCCCTCAACCTCAACTCTTGAGAAATCTGAGCCTGTGCCACAGGTAAATGATTCTTACAGAGAACAATCTTTCAGTAAAAATGGTTATATGCTTAATCATTCTAATGTTTCTAACAGGCTCCAACTGAGATGGAAGAAGATAAGGCAGAAATGCCTGAAGCAAACCCAGAGACCAACAAGGTTTCTGAAGAATACATCACTGAGCCTTCTAACTTGAAGGTATAGGACAAATCAAGTGACCAGTATTCTTCATGTAGGGTTCTCTTAAATCTCTTCTAATATTCAATACTTTCTACTCACAGGCTCATTCAGAAGTAGAAATGCAAGGGGACAAAGATGCGACTTCCCCTGCAACAATGGAAATTGATGAAGCCCCCTAAGGCAACATCACTCGAAAGAACACCAGAAACTACACAAGTTTTTGAGAAAAATGAATCTGAGCTTCCTTTTGAGGAAGTAAGTAGCACAAATCAGAATTCATTAAACGCATATTTATGCATAGATTCTTTCAAACTATTTCCTAAGTATTGTATTTTTCTCAGGTTCAAGAAAGAAAGGTTGCTGAGGACCAGACTTCACAGTCTCCACCTCACAACAAGATATCTGAGACACCAATTGTCTCAGTAGTTCAAGTCTCTGAGCCTGCAGTACTTACTCAGGTAACTCAGAAACCAAACTACACTACCGCTCAGATATCTACCAAAGTTTTGAAACTCACTCAAAACTCTTTCTTTCAGGCTCAACCAGATGCAAAGCAGGTTCCCACTGATGAGAAAAGGGACCTACTTCCATTCTTCAAGACTCACACTCTGCCAAAGCACATCCAATGCTTCAAGAAATGGCAGAAATTAAGGTGCTCTGATCTCTCTGAAATATTGAGAATCACAGATCAACCTATCAGACGATCACGAGCTCTTGATTTGGAGACGTACATCCATGCTATGTTCCCTACGGAACAATACACAGTTGCGACACTGTTGCATAAGGATTTCTTCAAAGAAGTGGCGCATCGGTTGATACAAGCCTTTGAAAAGGCAGATGGTCAGACAAGATTACAGATGGCATTCAAGCCAGTCCTGCCCCATACACTGCAATTTCTACCTTCTGAACAAGAAGAAGTTAATGGGCAGAAAATCACTATACCGGAAGTGATTAATCTTGTATCTGAAGACGACGAGGAGGAAGAAAAAAACGAAAATGATTTTGATGAACCTCCCTCTGACCATCACCACAAGGATGATGATAAAAAGGATGATGATGATGCCCCTGCACCAGGGACCGGAGGAATTTCACAGAAGCATATTGCCTCAACTGCTGAAAAGCAAACTGAGAAGCAAACACAGAATTCTCCATCTTCATCTCCTCAGAAATCTACTCATCCCTCTTCTCACCAACATCAAGATACTACTGAACAAGTAGTTGAGCTTTCTGACGAAATCAATCAGAAAATTTTGAATACTCAAAACAGAACTGCTCAACTCAGACAACTGTTGGAAGAAGAAAAACAGCTCCATCTTCAACTGGAAGATCAAATTGCTCAATCCAGAGACAAGCTTGCTCAACTTGAAGATCAATACCTCGAAGAGGTTAATGCTTACTCTGCGGTTGAAGAACTAAAGGATGCTGTTAATGCTAAACGACAAACACTCGGTACTGCAGAAGTATCTGAAGTCAAGCATGATGCTAAGGCTGCATCATCTTCAAAAGATGTACCATCCTCCTCCCAGAAAGGGAAGAAACCATTCTCAGAAAAGGTTGCTGAACTTGACACGATTGATGAAAATGTCCAAGAGGATGAAGATCACTGGGCTGATGACTCAGATGATGAAGAAGACAAGACTTTGGCAGAGCATGGCGATGAACATCTCGCTGTCTCTCACCTGAAACGGAAGCTACTTGCTCCAAACATTTTCAGCAAACTGCCAAATGTCCACTCCAATGAGTACATGAGTCGATGTCAAGTATTGACACATCTGAAGAAGGAGTTGTCTTCACAAAATAAGGATGTAATTGCCTCCGTCCCTTCTGAAATGAAGAAGTTCACTAAGCTCATCACTCAGAGAACAACAAGCATAGTCATTGCTCAGAAAGATCTGGGAATGATGGGGGACAATGATGCATCTTTAGCTGAAAAAGCTTTTCAAGAGGCGAGTTACACTGCTGGAAAAGCAGATGCTATCCTAGGCCCACTGGCAGAGCTCACTAATAAGGAAAATGGACTTATCAAACAAAATCAGGAGCTCAAAGCCGAACTTCAGCAGTTGGTTTCTTCCTACAATCTCTTACAAGGACATTTTGAGTCTCTCTCAGATTCCTTTATGAGATTAAGTCAGCCAACAATGACTAAGGGGGAAAGAGTATACAAATCTGGACCTCAAAGTCAGGGGGAATGGGAAGAAGGAGTAGAAAACAAGAAGAAATCTGGAGCTGGTGCTGCTCAGAGAGGAAGTAGATCAAAGAAAACTTCCCAGCCACCACTCAGAATACAAGAACACTCCTCAAGTCAAGCTGCTTTGCAAATAGTAGCTGCTTCCCAGAAATCTACTGAAGGAACCTCAATGATAACAAGGGCTAGAGCACAGAAACCTCCAAGGAGTACCAAGGCTCCAAGGAGAAGACAAGTCAAAGGGATTGATGTCTCTTCTGAAGAAGAAGAAGGACAAATCAAGTCTCTGGGCAATGAAGAAGGCTGTAAACCTCTCACAAGATTCAATCTTGATGATGATGAGGAATCTGATGAAGATGAAGCTCCTCTTCACAGAAAAAGGAAAATAGAAAGCCTAACTGAGCCCATAGCTGCAAAGCCACTAGCAGCTAAAACACCCTCTGGAAATACCAAGTCTATCCAGGGAGGTGGTTCTTCAAGCAACAACCCCAAGGAGAATTATAGACAGAGAAGGAACAGATTAAGAGCTGAACAGAAACAAAGTCAACTTCCACTCAGGCCAGAAGAAGCCAAAATTGAGTATGTGAAGTATGACAACAGTTCCTCTGTCTACAGGTGCATAAATCAGAAGAATGGCTATTGGATTCTGGAACTTAAGCATCTTCTTGTAAATTCAAGATTTCCAGAACCAGTCTATAAACAACTCATGGCATGGAGAAAAGACAAGCCAACCTTGATCAACCCCAATCACATCAAAGCATGGTTGGATTTTGAAGTTGTCAAGAGAACTGAAGCCATGAAAAAGGACCTCTCTGATGAATGTCCATATGGAAAGCCGGATGATGTGCACAGAATTCTGAACATCACAGGAACAGGCACAAGAGCAAGACTCACTGTGGAACCCTATGAATCGTTCTATCTAACTGAAGATCAGTACAAGGGTGACATCAGATATCTGAAGATTATCTACGAATATTTCAAACTCTCAGATATCAGAATAGAGCATGCCTGGAAGTGGGGAAAGTATCTGTGGGTCAAGCAATTTGTCAAGAAGAATCCTACCAAAACCTATAAAGAAGTCTGTGGATTTGCCAGAGACACAAAGATGCTTGTCAGAACTCTTCTGTATGATTATTCTGATGACATCAAAAGGTTTGAAGATAGGAAATTTGCAGACTGATCCACAGAAACACTGTTGAAGACCTGAAGAAGAAGAAGACTTGAAGACTAGTTCTTTAGGATGTTTACTTGGAGCTTGGTTACTCCTGTTGTCCTAATTTACTATGTAATTTTTGCTGCATCTTGCTGACTGAGCTTAATTGTTTATGTATTAAAAGTTATCTGTAATCTTTCATTGTAACTTATCTGATGAACTTACTCTCAGATATTTATTCTATAAAAGATAACTTGTCAGCAAAGATCACACCTTGTGATTTGGTTGATGTTTACTTTCTGCACTTAATTAACTGAACTGAAAAATCATAAGAAATGATTAAGTGGTGGATTGATTCCTCATCCAGATTTGTAATAGGTCAGATAGTCATCGTTGACTGATCAAAAAGGGGGAAATTTGTTAGGAAATTTGTTAGTTAGATATTTTGAAAAGAATATCTGTTTAAGTTTAGATCAGCAACATGATGACTTATCTTAGTCTCAGAAAGGTGATTAGTACTCTTGGTTCACTTGAACATTGTAAAAGAGGAAACCCACTTAGTATGATAGTTTAGTAAATCTTGTATAGGATGTTAGGTCTCAAATTGTTAATTTTTATTTCATGAAGAGAAGACCAAGAAGAAGACATCCAAGCAGCAGAAGATCAACAACTTTGAAGATTTGAAGAATTGCACAAGATTACTGAAAACAGTTTTTTAGAAACCTTCACCAGATATCTGAAGACACGAAAGGTTTCAAACAAACTGTGTCACAAGAGATATCTGAGGAATAAAAGGTCTATCTGAAAACAAGGAAAGTGTCCACAGATATCTACACTCAGATACCTTGAGCCTTAACCACATTTCTGAAGAAGAAATATATATTGCAAACAAAGTTGTTTCAATACAAGTGGTATCTGAAGATTGAAGATAAGGACCTGCTAAGAACCAGAGATATCTGATCAAGGGAATCTCTGAAACAAAGCATAGTTCCGTTGACACTACAGGACAAAGTATAGTACAATGCATTTAATGCACGGACAGAGATGTCTGAACAAAAGCAACGGCTGCTTCTGAAGAAGAAGACAAAGCACCTTCTGATTATACACAGATATCAATAGTTTGAATTTGAGCCTAACGGATACTATTCAACGGCATTCAAATTCATCTATAAATATCAACACTTAGACTGTTTGAGAACACACAGAACTGAACACCTTTGAACACACATACACAACATCAGATACCTTATGCTCTGATACACTCTCTCAAACAAACTACTTATCCTCAAGCTTTCTGTTGCGACCAAAGCCTCAGATACTTAAGTAGGAATGAAGTTCTAAGTGTCCTGATCCTAAACAAGCAAAGCTATCTGTGAAGGAGTTGAATCAAAAGATCAACTATTTCTTTTGAACAGATAACATAAGACTTGGGTCAGTAAAATCGAACAAGATACCATACGCTGAAAAGTGTATTAAGTAACTTGATTCACAGAGCTATCTGACTAACTGAAAAGTTATTAAGACGCTCATCTGACAAACTCAAACCGAAACCAACACCATAACTGGCGTGGAGTACAGGAAGTACTTAGTTAAATCAGGGAATAACTCCAAAGGTTAACAGGAGTAGAGGAAGTACTTGATTTTGGGAAAATCAGGGAATAACTCCAAGGTTAACGGAGTACAGGAAGTACTTGATTTGGGAAACTAAGGAACAACTCCAAGGTTATTGAGTATAGGAAGTACTTAGCTTGGGAAGCTAGGGAATAACTCAAAAAGGTTTCTGAGTATAGGAAGTACTTGGCTAAGGTAGCCGGGGAACAACTCAGGGGGAACATTTGGTTGGGAACCATTTGTTCAAAGGATTTATAGAATAGGATTTTTGTAAGGTGACCTCAATAATCTATTCTAGTGAATTCTAGGTCTCTGGAAGACCGAAGTGGATTAGTTGGAGGATTACGCCACCTCCAGATACCACTATACTTGCTGTGTTATTTACTTATCTGTATTTACTTTTCAGCAACACACACACACACACATTAACTGTTTCTGCACTTATCTATATTAAGTCTTCCGCGCTCTGAATATAAGTATCAAATATCTTCACAGATATCTGAGAAATTGTGTTTATCGACAAAAGTTTTAAAAGACTATTCACCCCCCCCCCCTCTAGTCTTTTACTTTGCCGTTATCTGGACCAACAGTACACTTGCTTGTTATTTCATATTGTTAGACTATTTGTTTATGTTAGACTACTTGTTTTTAGTTTAGTTGTGTCTCTGGAAGGTGGGACCTTTACACTTAGACGAGGAAACTCGTAAACTCTAGCTGAGGCTTGGAGTTTCGATCTTGCGACGCGAGGTTGAACTAGTGCAAGTGGATTTTTTGCGAAAAGTTCATGCTTCGTCGCAGCGAGATGACCTCCCTTATCCTTTTCATGCTTTCGTAAGTTTTTGCCGTGGCGAGCTTCTATTTTTTTTTTCCTCCAGTGTTTGTCTCGTAAGTTTCCGCTGCGGCAAGATTTATTCTTCGCCGCGGCGAGAAACTGAGATTATATATATATCTGCGACAAAGAAAACTCCCCGTGGCGAGAAAACAAAAAAGAAAACAGCTGTTGTTTCGTAAAAACTCGTCGCGGTGCGCACTTCTTCCCGCCGCAGCGAGCTAGGTTTTTTTTAAAATTTTTTCTCTTCTTCTTCTTCTTCCTGACCGCCCTACTTTCTTCCATTCTTCTTCCCGTTTTTCTTCTTCTCTTCACTCCAATCTCCCTTTCTCCCTCAATTCTCCACCAAATTCCCCCATTCTCGTTGTAAATAAACGGGTTTTTCCTCCTCTCCTCGTTCCATGCATCACTTTCGTGTGTTTTCCACCCATTCCTTCAGATCTAAAGATAAATTGGCTTGAACTTTCTTCTTCCTTAGTTTTTCGAGTTTACTTGAATTATATGGTTGATCGTCGTTAGTTGTGTTTGCTTGGGTGTAGTAGTTCGATTTTGATTGATGCATGGATTCCTTACTCATTGATTTTGAAACTTCCTTCTGTTTTCCAATTTTGTGCAATGCTTGCCCGTTTTTTGATAATTACTGCCATCTTGCCCCACTTTTTCTATGATTATTGTTGAGGGTAAAACCTCGAACACTGACTAAACTAATACAAATATCCCGAACTTTGCCCCGCCTTCATCTTGCAGTCCGAGGAACTTCTTCTCCGAGTTAGAGCACCTGAAAGGACTACGTGGGGGGGGGGGGGGGTTAGAACTGGATATCCGGATTGCCTGTGTCAATCCGGTTAGAGACTTTACTCAAAAGGGAGTTGGAAGCTCCAAATGCAATAGTTACGAGGAAGGTTATGAAGTCAGGAGTATTTACGACTCTTATATCGCTTCCCTTGAGGTGTTGGACCTTGTGCTATATTTATAGTTATCGTGCACTTATGAAGAGGCTCATAAGATGATGCCAAGTGTACGATCCAGATTTGGACACCAATGCTACCTTCAGCCCATGGCCCATTAGTGAATAGTAATCCAATACCGATAAGTGGGCCTGGGAGGGTAGTTTGGACCTTTTCCCCCTGAGAGTACTGTTCCACCTGTTGGGTCCGTATTAGTCCCTCGGACAGATCTGTCTGCTTGGTTGATCTGCCCTTGGGTAACTCTGGATGTACGAGCCTAGAGTTTCACGGAAGTCTCTCAGTGGTTCTGTTCTGTACGTTTGGGCTTATCGCGATGGTGGCGTCCGAGATTATCCGGTCCGGTCCGTTTGGCATCCCTGTACTGACGTAGCCAGGTTTGGAAGTCCTTTACCCCAGCTAGCTCGGACTGGCTGTGAGGGTGTGGTGAGTTTAGCGTACTGGTCGATTCACTTTGGGCGGACCATATGAGGTCGGACCAGCACTGATTTGGCTAATTAAGTCGTGATGCGCTTTAGGACACGCTCTATGGCGCCCTTAACGGATTGGACACATGTTCGTAACAACATATGTCCCCCTAGTTTCCAAGTATCTTAGTAGAAGATAGTTGGTAACTATGAAAGGAACAAGTGTGTTGTGGATGCGTGTCCGAATCGTTAACTGGAGAGGGAAAAAATCGGCTCTGTTTAGATCTGTCATCCGTGTTCTGTGTTCAGGAATATATCTCTCTCCCCCCCCCCCCCCTTTTCTTCTACCATCCGAGCTAGCAAGAGTGTTCGGACTGTAGAAGAAAAAGGTATTCGTATACGAGATATATAGATCGAGTACTGTTAGGAGATAGTGTAGCCTTCTGGAGGTTATCCATTGGACAACTTGTTGAACTAGTCTGCCTGGGTCGCTGGTCCGCAAGCCAAAGAGGCCCAATAGGTTGTCCGTTCGGCCCACTGGGACAGGATCCCGAATGAAGCGACACGACCGTTGGATCGGGACATCATCAACGGTTGGGGTTGAAGGCCCAATTGATGCAACGCGTCTGTCACGCGTTAGATGCGACGTACTGACAGCAACCCATTCGTGGAACGGTGCAACCCTTGGATTAGAAAGATCTGACGGTTGGGATTAAAATCCAGGCGATGTGGCTCTTGGCTTTCTCCAAATTGCCCTTATAAATAGTCAGCTCATCGGTCACTTTCACACTTTTAGCAATATCAAAACTTACTTGAATCATATATGATCCGAGCAATTAAAGGCGCATCTGAGCAAGTAAAACTCGCACAATTTCGGAGATTTCTGCTTCGAATCTGTTCCTTCGGAGGATCATCAAGGCTTAGTCGTCCGCACAAACTTCTACAGTCGGCTGTTATCAAGTAAGTACATCTTTCTCTTCGCTCGAGTACTTTTCCTTTGCATGATATGCTTCTCTCTTGGGTGTTTTACCGTGCTCTGCCTGAATACTATGTCGCCGAGTCTTGTTGTTTGTTGATGTTGCACGTGTCAGGTTGTTAGCATCATTCGTAGTGGAAATAACATTACTTCGTACGGTTGTATGTTTAATATTCTGCAACCAAAACTCGATTGTGCACGCTTATTTGGTAGAGGCTTGGTGCCGATTGGCACACAAGCCTTCGTGAACTGGCTTTTCATAGCGTTCCGAGTTGTGTAGTCGCTAGTGCCGATTGGCACATCTTAGTGTGCCAAGGTTGGCGCCATGAACGCCGAGACTAAGCCTCTCGCAGGCCAAACCTGGTTGAATAAGTTGTCGTAAATTATTTTTGACTTAAGAAGATACTTAAGCGAACTCTCGGACAATCACCACTATCGTTTCTGACCCGTTTCCTTCTGCCTTAGGATGTCCGGGAGCGATAGTCAGAACCAACTTGAGGCACCAAGCTACGATGATGCCATAGACATAGGCACTGGGTCCGTTAATATGACCCTGTCCGTGGGAGATTTCTTCGTCGTAGATCTTGGCTCGTCGAGAGATTCAGATGCTGGACACGGAGTCCCTGAATTAGTAGGAGCTCAGTCCGACGCTGTACGGGACAATCTTGCTAGGACTAGAGCTTTGGTCCAATCTCGGACTGTAGGAGGCGTCGAATCATCCAGGAATCCGAATGAGCCGCAAACGGAGCGGGAAGGTGATAGCGGCCGAGAAACCGATGAGGTTGAGATGTTCGAAGCGGGCGTGGAAGACCGTGTTGTAGCGGGAACAGGTCCGTCTAACCCCAGTACATCCGGGAGACCGGAAGACGTCAATGATGATGAGGAAGAGGATGAAGAGGATGACGACGATGAAGAGGAGGAAGAAGGTGATGAGTCTCCTGTTGCTCGTCCTCGAAGACGCGGTGGGCGTTGGATCGCACTCCATCCTACTGGTCTTGTGCGATCCGATCTGCCTTTAGTTGCGGGTCGCGGCGCGAAAGCGGCTCGAATCAAATTTCCCCGTCCCGCATCCGCTGTTGTGATAGCGGATGAATTTGGAGAACTCAATGCCGACGGACTGCTTCCCACGTGTCCGTCTAGAGTGAGAGCAGAAGATATTCCTGAGTGGAGGCGGAAGTGGGAGATCCCCGACTCCGTAGAGATTATGGTCCCTGAGCCCGGACATGCTTTTTATAATCCGCCAGCCGGATATATGTGTGTACACGAGGTGGCTTTAGCATGTGGGTGGAAGATCCCCATTGCCACGGAGCTGAAGAACATCTTTAACCACATTGGAATAGGTCCGAGTCAGGTTATCCCTAAGTCCTTGGGTAACCTCATGTGCTTCGTCCTCTTTTGTAAAAAGAAAGGGCAGGCCGTAAATTTTGAGAACTTCAGGCAGCTTTTTCACGTCTCGTTCAGTCCGGGGAATCCATTATTCTATACTTTCATGAATAGGAAACCCTATAATTTTATCTCGAACTCGATTTCTTCGCTGGGATCAAAATGGTGGGACAAGTACGTTTTCGTACGAATGGCTCTGAAGCCTGGAGCGTCCGAAAGACAGCGGGAGCAATGGGGGCTGCCCACAGTGTTTCTAAGGGAGAGCATCCCGCACTGGCGCCCTCTACCCAAGAATCTGGCTCCGTGGGTGGCTGCCAGCCATAAAAAGCACAACCCACCAACCTATCCGTACCACGAATTAATCTGTCAGCCATTGCCCTACTTGTGTGGGCTGACGGACGCAGTCGAGGTTGGAGGGAAGACGGACTTCAGTAAGAATTCGATTACTTGAGCTTTTATTCATTTTCTTCGTCGAGACACCTTGCTTTAATTTCGTATTCGTAGTCCGAGTAAATCGATGTTATCGTGGCTGTGTCTGATGCCTTTGGTTTATTGTGCAGCTTACTGGTTCGACTACATCATGTCGATACTCCGGGAGAAGAAGAGGTTGCAGAGGGAGCAACAAGCTTTGGAGGTGGCCGCTGGTCAGAGGACCAGGATCATTAATACTTCCGTGGGTTTGCCAATGCCGGATCCAAAAAATGCTGCTGTGTTCGCTGCTGAGGAGGAAAGGCGGAACAAGGCGGGTGAGGATTCTCAGACTTTAGCGGTGCCCGACAAGGGTAAGGCCCCTGATACCCGAAGCACCACTGTCACAAGGTCCCAAGTGACCTCCGCTCAAGCCCCGCCACGGGACGTGTTTATGCGGGATGCTATTATCTCAGGGCGCAAAAGGGCCGCAACCTCGGAGGCTCCTGCTGCTGCGAAGAGACAGCAATTGTCCGCTGTCCTCCCTGTGGACCAGGCTGCTATGGACAATGAATACGAGCGCACTTGCGGACTCCCTGAAGTGGAGCGGGTCGGAGGGCTAGATGCGCTATACCAGCGAGTGAGTAACCTGTCCTTTGTTTACTTGGTTTGTTCTTAATGTGATATAAATATAACTTGTATCTTCACGGATATTTCCCCAGCTCGGGTGTTTCATCAAGGCCATGCAGTGGAAGGCTGGCGAACGTGCTACCATTGAAGAGGACCTTCACAAGGCTGTGGCCACATCCGCGGATGAGGCGGAAAAAGTGAAGCAGCTGGAGATGAGGCTGAAAGAGGAAGAGGTAAAGTTCCACAAGTTGAAGACCAACTGGGAAAAATGAAGGCGGATCTTGTCTATCAAGAAAAAATTCGTGGATAAGGCGATGAAGGCTTTCCTGGATTTCAAGGATTTCCTGGTCGGAGGCCTCCAGTATGTCCGTCTTTACGCTGGTCGTGACTTCCTGAGGTCTAACTCTTTCAAGTTCCTGATGGTGGACAAATCGGATGCCTCCTGCCTGGATGGGTTCGTGTCCGCCATTGGACAGCTGCAGTCCAAGGGACTTCTTCCACCGGACTTTGACTGGGAGGCGGAGGGGTTAATCCCCTCTGCGGATGCAAACGGTGTGGAAGTGCCTGTCGATAGTGTCTCGGGCGAGCAGTTGGCCACATGTGAGTTCGTAGGCTGGTCACCAACGAAGGTGAGATTGAGATCCAGAACGACGGACCCCTCCTCCCGAGGTGGATCCCAGAAGCCCTCCTGAAGGTAGGCTTTGCACCCTTTCACGATTACCGAGCTTTCTTGCAGAAGTGGTTTGCCCTGCCTGCTCGTGTTCTTGACCTTCCCGCTGATTTTGACTTGTTTGCTCATGCTGAGGCCCTTGCGGCGGAAGCAACCTCCGACGAGCATCGGGCCGATTCGCCTGAAGCTGAGGAACCTGGTTCAGGCCAAGCTGGTCCAAGCCAACCTGGTCCTGAGTGAGAAGTCCGGGGTATGCCCCGTTGAAATCTTGTATCTCTTGAACTTGTGTGTTTGATTCGGAACATATTGCTGTGTACTCTTGTCGAATTCTGATTTATTTTAATACGATGAATGAATCCTCCCATGCTTCTGAATGATTGCTTATTGGCTTCCTTATTTTCCATATTATCTATCGTTCATATGCTGAGTAACTTCGCAAATGACATCTCGTTAGTGCTCGGATCGCCATAGCTTGTATACGTCGTGACGTCAAAATTCTCATCTATCCGATCTTCGGACCATGCGCGTTGGAAAGCGCAATTCTTCTAGAAGGAGGAATTTGAAACAGTAAAATAGTCATTATGACAACGTCTTTTCATCTCCCTAGTCGTCGGATGATCGACAGATGGCGAGATCTGAAGGGCCCGTTGTGACTATAAATAAGGGTGTGGTGACTCTCCCTTTTTTACTGCTGTACTCTCCCTTACCCTTGCTTGTGTCGTATTCCCTTCGAACCTTCCGCAGAAGTTAGTGGATTTGGAATGTCGGACTCAGATGATGACGAAAATAGTCATTGGGTTAACTGCGCCTGTGGGCACATGCATCCGCCCATTTATCCGGGTAGAGGAACCGAGGGTGATCCATTCGTCCTGGATTTTGAAGGCGACCCTCCTCAATGTCCAGGAATAGCTAGGAGACTGGCGGAAGAGGAGCGAGAGCGGACGCTGAGGTTGATCCGCAGGAGGATTCGGATGCAACAGCAAGCTCGCCAGGTCCAAGGTGGTGGCTCAGAATACCAAGGTTCAACTTCCGGACAATGGTGAAAAATCAAGGCGGGGTATGCCCCGTAGTAGTATGTACCTTTGTTTGACTGTGCCGCCCGTATGTACATGTTCGGATAATTTTGCTTATAAAATTCGAACTATTTCATAAGATCGCCATTTTTCCCGCACTCACAACTGTTTGTAAGTCAGTTGAACAAATTTGAAACCTGGGTGTTAGCATTTGGCCCGTTTGGATGTGGTCAAACGTAAACTTTGACCCATCCTTATCGTACGAGAGCGGTTGGGTTAGATCTGACCTCAAGCTGTTTGCGTGGCAGACGGGGATTGGTTGGAGTGTCCTATAAAAAGGAACGACCCCCATGCCCAACCTAAATGAGTTGATCTAAACTCGTGTCGTCTTGTCTGCACGACCAGGGCTTGTGAATCCTCAGGGCCAGATCTTCTCTTTTCTTCCGATCCACCTTTAATGGCTCAAATCTTTCTTAAATTGGAAATGGTTTCCAGATTCCAAGAAAGTTTGAGTCTTTAAAGCCGGTTAGGTAGAAATATTTTGCTGTGTGCTCCGAGGCTTCCACGGACCAGGAATTTGGCGGTGCCATGCTTTGGTGGCATCCTGACGGAGTTCGTCATGTTTAACCATGTTCCTATATGCAGGTAGATGGAAGTCCGTGTGTCCGAGGAGCCTGCGGCAGTAGCGTTGAAGTCTGTCCCGTTGAAGGAAAGCTGCGTGCTGGGAGATGACGTATCTCCAGAGATATTTCCTGTATGTCTTCGTATTGCGTCCTTAAGTCCGGACAACGATCCGAGACTGTAAGTTGCAGAGACAGTATGATGTATAATCTGCCCTCGTAAGAGTAGGTTTCTTTCTTGTCGTGAAACAAAATGTTAACTCTCAAGGCATAAAATGAAAAAACAAAGGATAGAAGTTGTATTGATTTGCCGGAAATTCAATTACAACTTTCGGGCTGCATGGCCAATGATCAAAGAGTAAACAAAAAATAGAACTGACGGAGTTCTATGAAGTAGATAGGTGGAATCCAAAATGACTAACCAATTTGTCGGAGATTCGAGTAGCCTTTATTACGCGTAAAACTTTTGGAGATTTCTAGCGTTCCACGTACGCTTGAGTGGATGCCCGTGCTCATCTTCCAATTCATAGCTCCCATTCTCTGTTGCTCTGATAATCTTGTAGGGTCCTTCCCAGTTGGGTTTGAGTTTGCCAACGTTTGTCAGAATGTCCGCACGGCGAAGTACTAGGTCTCCAACCTGCAGGTTGTTTGCTCGGACGTTCCTGTTGTATGCTCGAGCAGCCGTTGCCTGATATCTATGGATATTGGCTAATGCATCAGTTCTTTTTTGTTCTAAGATGTCCAGATCGAATATCCGTGCCTCGCGATTGGCGGATTCTTCAAACTCTTGAACTCTCATAGTCTCGACAGCAATTTCTGCCGGTATAACTGCCTCCGAGCCATATACCAGGGCAAATAGAGTTTCTGTTAGGAAATTTGTTAGATATTTTGTAAATAATATCTGTTTAGTTTTGATCAGCAACATGATGACTTATCTTAGTCTCAGAAAGGTGATTAGTACTCTTGGTTCACTTGAACATTGTAAAAGAGGAAACCCACTAAGTATGATAGTTTAGTAAATCTTGTATAGGATGTTAGGTCTCAAAATGTAATTTTTATTTTATGAAGAGAAGACCAAGAAGAAGACATCCAAAGCAGAAGAAGATCAACAACATTGAAGATTCAAAGAACTGCACAAGATTACTGAAAACAGTTTTACAGATACCTTCGCCAGATATCTGAAGACACGAAGGGTTTCAAACAAACTGTGTCACAAGAGATATCTGAGAAAAGGTCTATCTGAAAACAAGGAAAGTGTCCACAGATATCTACACTCAGATACCTTAAGCCTTAACCACATTTCTGAAGAAGAAATATATATTGCAAACAAAGTTGTTTCAATACAAGTGGTATCTGAAGATTGAAGATAAGGACGTGCTAAGAACCAGAGAAATCTGATCAAGGGAATCATTGATACAAAGCATAGTTCCGTTGACACTACAGGACAAAGTATAGTACAATGCATTTCATGCACGGACAGAGATGTCTGAACAAAAGCAACGACTGTTTCTGAAGAAGAAGACAAAGCCTGCTACAGTACTATACACAGATATCAATAGTTTGAATTTGAGCCTAACGGATACTATTCAACGGCATTCAAATTCATCTATAAATATCAACACTTAGACTGTTTGAGAACACACCTTTGAACTTACAGAACTTACACCTCAGATATCTTACTCTCTCAAACAAACTACTTACCCTCAAGCTTTCTGTTGTGACCAAAGCCTCTGATACTTAAGTAGCACTGAAGTTCTAAGTGTCCTGATCCTAAACAACCAAAGCTATCTGTGAAGGAGTTGAATCAAAAGATCAACTATCTGAGATTCATTCTCTTGAACAGATATCATAAGACTTGGGTCAGTAAAATCGAACAAGATACCATACGCTGTAAAGTGTATTAAGTAACTTGATTCATAGAGCTATCTGACTAACTGAAAAGTTATTAAGACGCTCTTCTGACAAACTCAAACCGAAACCAACACCATAACTGGCGTGGAGTACAGGAAGTACTTAGTTTGGAAAATCAAGGAATAACTCCAAAGGTTAACAGGAGTAGAGGAAGTACTTGATTTTGGGAAAATCAGGGAATAACTCCAAGGTTAACGGAGTATAGGAAGTACTTGATTTGGGAAACTAAGGAACAACTCCAAGGTTATTGAGTATAGGAAGTACTTAGCTTGGGAAGCTAGGGAATAACTCAAAAAGGTTACTGAGTATAGGAAGTACTTGGCTAAGGTAGCCGGGGAACAACTCAGGGGGAACATTTGGTTGGGAACCATTTGTTTAAGGGATTTATAGAATAGGATCATTGTAAGGTGACCTCAATAATATATTCTAGTGAATTCTAGGTCTTTGGAAGACCGAAGTGGATTAGTTGGAGGATTACGCCACCTCCAGATACCACTATATTTGCTGTGTTATTTACTTATCTGTATTTACTTTTCAGCAACACACACACACACCTTGACTGTTTCTGCACTTATCTATATTACGTCTTCCGCGCTCTGAATATAAGTATCAGATATCTTCACAGATATCTGAGAAATTGTGTTTATCGACAAAAGTTTTAAAAGACTATTCACCCCCCCCCCCCCTCTAGTCTTTTACTTTGCCGTTATCTGGACCAACAAGTGGTATCAGAGCAGGAGGTTCACCAGCCTTCTGCACTGAACCTAGATCCCCAGATAGGTGAAGAAACTTTGTCCATTTGTGAGGACTATTTAATTTGTGTGTTAAGTGTGCAGGTATGTCTCTGAGTGATGCACCAGTTCTCAAACCAGAGAATTACGAGAAATGGAAGAATAACATGATGCTCCACCTTGAAGCCATAAGTGACGAAATGATCGAAGTGATAAAGAATGGCCCAATAGTCATTCAACAACTTAAACAAGTCATGGAGGTTTCTAATGGTAGAGACAGAGATTAAAGCGAAGGATCTTCTCAAACTGATGCGTCAACTAGTGGAAGATCCACCAGTCAAGTTTTTTACGAACTAAAGCCCAGAGAACTCTGGACATCAGAAGATGCCAAGAGAAATCGTCTGGATGGTCAAGCTCGTAATATCATCATCAGATCGACACCTGAGCACATACAGTGTAAACTGTGGGGTGCTAAAACGGCGAAAGTTGCCTGGCAGCTGATTGAAGAAATCTGTGCCGGAACTGAGAAAACCAAAGAAAACAAGTTCGAAGTTCTCAAGCTGAAATTTCAAAATTTCAAACAAGGACCCACTGAAACTCTGGAAGAACTTGATTTCAGATTTACCACTCTCATGAGTGATATGGCAGCACTTGGGGAAAGCAATAGATACTCCCAGTCAGAAAAGATTAAGACTATTGTCAGAAGTCTTAACCACAACTGGGAGCATACTAAATTCTTTTATTTTAACCAAGGAATGCCAAATATCACTCCAGTGGAACTTTTCTCTCATCTTGCTACGGTTGATTATGAGACAACTCAGAGAGAACAAACAACTGAAAAGTTGCAGAATGTTGCTCTAGTTACTCAAGGAACTTCTGAAAAGAAGAAAAGCAAGGAAGAGACTGAGGATGCCTTTGCTGCAAAGCAAATGAGCAGATATGTCAGTCGAGAGATTGAAAGAAGAAAAGCCAAAGAGATGCTGAAAAAGCATCTAGGCTCAAACTATCACCAGTACAAAAGTATGCAAAGCACGCTGAACAAGCCAGCCCAGAAAGCTTTATGTACTGAGGAAGCAGAAATTGGAAACGATATCTATTTCTATTGTCAAAAGCCTGGTCACTTCAAGAAGGATTGTCCTGCCTTCAACAAACTAAAGACAGGTGACAGGAAAGATAGAAGAATCTTCAGAAGAAGCTAGAAAGCTTTACTAACTGAAGAGAGAAAGAAAATCCAAACTCAACTGGATGCTCTAGATGTTGAGACAGACTCTGAAGATGACTCAGATGACTCAACCTTACCATCACCAGAATTGTGTGGAGTTACTCACGATGTAATCGACTTCGGCCTCAAGAAGAATGAAATGTGCGGAGTTGCTGAGATTGACGGTCCAGACATCTCTAACATTGAAAACTGTCTTATGGCTGATGAGAATGCTTCTTGGACTAAAGCACAATGGCTATTTGATAGTGGATGCGGAAAGCACATGACAGGAGACAAAGCAAATCTGGTCGATTACAAAGCTTGCAACACAGGACCAGATATCAGATTTGCTGGAGGAGAATTAAATCCCTCTCTGGGATTTGGCAACGTCAAATTGGGTTCATTAACAATCACTGACGTATTACATGTTAAGGATTTGAAATATAATCTATTTAGCATGAGCCAGTTTGCAGATAAAGGTTCAACTGTAAAATTCAAAGCAAAATACTGCAAACTTATTGACAATGAGTCAAAGCAGACAGTCTTGGTTGCTCGGCGAAAAGGTAGTCTCTATGTTGCCGATTGGGCTTCTGCCACAACTGAAGAATGTCTCATGGTGAGTCAATCAGGTCACACAGAAGAGCACTGGTTATGGCACAAAAGAATGAGTCACTTGAATTTCAAAACTCTGAACAAACTTGCCAAGAAAGAGTTAGTGGTTGGTCTTCCCAAAACATCTTTCAGAAAGGATGGTATTTGTTCTGCCTGTCAGATGGAGAAACAATCCAAAATCTCTTTCAAGTCCAAAACCAGACACTCTAGTGTTAGACCACTGCAACTTTTACACATGGATCTTTTTGAATCATCTGTAACTAGTTATGCAGGAAAGAAGTATGGTCTAGTTGTTGTAGATGACTTCTCAAGATTCACTTGGGTTGTCTTTCTGAAACATAAATCTGATGCCAGGGTGGAGATACCAAACTTGCTGAAAAAGCTTGAAGTCATGAAAAATGACAAGGTATCTGCAATCAGAACAGACCATGGTACTGAGTTTATCAACCAGTACATAAAGGAGTTTTGTACCTGCAAAGGTATACAACACACTTTCCTCTCAGAAGAACACCTCAACAAAATGGTGTTGCAGAAAGGAAAAACAGAACCCTTAAAGAAGCTGCAAGAACAATGCTAGCTGACACTGAAATAAGTGAAGTTTATTGGGTTGAAGCTGTGAATACAGCCTGCTACACTCAGAACAGATGTTTGATAAACAAACACCATGACAAGACCCCCTATGAAATCTTGGTTGGTAGACCCCCAAATATCAAACATCTAAGAGTATTTGGTTGTAGATGTTTTGTTCTTAACAATGGAAAAGAGTATCTAAGAACATTTCAACCAAAGGCAGATGAAGGTGTATTTCTTGGTTATTTTATGAATAGCAAAGCATACAGAGTTTACAACAAAAGAACAAAGAAGATTGAAGAATCAATTCATGTTGTATTCTATGAAGGAAGTAAGAAAACACCCCTTACTGTGAACTCTCAGAAAGATTCACAGAACTAATGATAAAGGATTCTGAAGAAGAATCCTCATAAAGGAAAAACATCATTGTAGAAAATGAGGATGACTCTGACGTAGAAAAGCATGAAATGCCTAGTAACAACCAGATGACTCACAGACATGATGAAGAATTTCCTAAGAAACTTCCAGAAATGGAACAGGTTACTGAGAACCTTCATCATGAAGAGGTATCTGAAAATGAGACTGCTGAAATGCAAGTTCCAGATATCTCTAACACTGAAAAAGTGTCAGATATCCATGACATTTCCCATATGTCAGATATCTCAGATACTGAAAAAGTATCAAATCAAAATCTTAGTGATTCACATTCAGATCACTTAGATGTTGATCCTACTAGCACTAAACCTATGATGAGATGGATCAAAGATCATCCTGCAAAGGATATAATTGGACCAATTAATCAGGGTGTTAGGACTAGGAGAGCAATAGCTGAGAATGCTAATTCTCTCTTTGGATGTTTTATTTCAAATATTGAACCTAAAACTTTAGAAGAAGCATTAGGAGACCAAGACTGGATCTCTGCAATGCAAGAAGAGTTGGATCAATTTGAGAGAAACAAAGTCTGGAAACTAGTTCCATTTGTAGAAGGAATATCTGTGATTGGAACTAACCAGAAACAAAGCAAGATTGGTTGCCAAGGGATTTACCCAGACTGAAGGTCTAGACTTTGATGAGTCATATGCACCAGTTGCCAGACTGGATGCAATACGACTCTTTCTAGCCTTTGCAGCTTATAAAGATTTTAAAGTTTATCAGATGGATGTAAAGAGTGCATTCTTGAATGGTGAACTTACTGAGGAAGTTTATGTTGAGCAACCAACTGGCTTTGAAGTTTCCTCAGAAAGTAGAATGGTCTATAAACTACAGAAAGCTCTATATGGACTGAAACAGGCTCCAAGAGCGTGGTATGACACTTTGGCCAAATACCTTCTGGAAAGTGGTTTCAAGAAAGGTGAAGTTGATAAAACTTTATTTACCTTGAATCATGATGGGAAACTACTCTTAGTTCAAGTATATGTGGACGACATTATATTTGGATCTAAGGACAAGCAACTTTGTGATGACTTTGCAAATCTCATGAAAAACAAGTTTGAGATGAGTATGATGGGAGAAATGAATTATTTCCTAGGATTGCAAGTCAAGCAACTCAATGATGGAATATTCATCAGTCAAACAAAGTATGCAAAAGATATGCTCACAAAGTTCAATCTTAAGCCTTCTGAAAAGAATGCTAAGATACCTATGAGCATAGGAACCAAAATGACCTATACTGAATCAGATAAGAGTGTTGAAGAACATAAGTATAGGAAATTGATAGGTTCACTACATTACCTTACTGCAAGTAGACCTGATATTCAATATGTGGTTGGAGTGTGTGCTAGATTTCAGACAAATCCAATGCAGACACACTACAACACTGCTATGAAAATATTAAGGTATGTAAAAGGTACAGTAGATGTAGGACTGTGGTATCCCAAAGAAAGTGGATTGAGTTTAGCTGGTTACTCAGATCTCGATTATCTTTGGATCATTGCTTGATAGGAAAAGTACCTCAGGAACTTGTCAGTTTTTGGGTACCAGACTTATCTCATGGTTTAGCAAGAAGCAAAACTCAATTGCAACTTCTACCATAGAGTCTGAATATATTGCTGCTGGCTGTTGTGCAACACAAATTTTGTGGATTTAACAACAACTTAAAGACTATGGACTCAATGAAGAGAAAACTCCTATTTTCTGTGACAACACAAGTGCTATTGCAATTACGCAGAAACCTAAGTTTCATTCCAGAACTAAGCACATTGATGTTAGACACCACTTCATTAGAGATCATGTGGAAAAAGGCAATATAGAGATACTCAAGATTGGCACTGAAGACCAACTTGCAGATATCTTCACTAAGCCACTACAAGAAAGTAGATTCTTAGCCTTAAGACATAGTCTTGGACTATTGGAACTACCTTCGAATCGAAAAGTTCAATCGAACGGAATACAGAAAAGAGAAAAAAGAAATCTGGAATGGGTATCCAGAAAAGAGGTATCTGGAACGGGAATCCAGAAAGGAGAAAAGAGAAATCTGGAACGGGTATCCAGAAGTCAAAAGGCTAAAGAGCAAAAAGACAGCTTAAGATCGCCAAAGGACTAGCTGAGCCAAAGGCCACAGTAAACTATGGTCTGAAAATATGCTACTTGCTGGAGAAGCTTGGCATTAAGCTCAGAGAGACGGCTGAAATAGCCAACAACAATCTACTCTACAAATATGAGTACACTAACATGATGAAAAAGGTTGCTGGGTCTCAGAAAGGTTCTAAGAAGTGAAAGGCTGAAAAGATATCTGAAGAAAATGTTGCGACCAAGAAGCCCAGAACTTCAAGGAAGAAGTCTGCTGGCAAAACAGAAGACACACCCGCTAAGGTTGTCGATTCTCAGATATCTGCAGCAATGGCCGATGAACCCATAAAGGCAGATGAACTCATAAATGCTGCAAAAGAGTTCACAACTACTGAACAAGTAGATTCAGCAAGAGAAAGTGCGTTTATAAATGTTAAGACGATTGTTGAATGCCTTGCTGATGAACTTATAAATGCTGCCAAGACAGGTGAAGATGACCAAGCCCCCTCTGCAGAAATCGCTGGAGTAATGGACCGATCAGTTCCCAATGCTGATGAGAGCTCTGACGATGAAGATGATCAACTAGTCATCTCTCAAGTCCTACAAAGAGCAAAAAGGGCTAAGGTTACTGAACAAGTAACTGGTGATAAGGTATCTGAAGAAGAACCTACACCACAGGGTGCTGAACCTATAACAAAGGTTGTTGGTGAAAACACTTCATCAGGTCCTATGCACAATTTCAAGAAGCCCTGATGAGTGGTAATTTAGTACTGGCTGATGAAGATGCCAAGTCTAAAAGTCTGGAAGAACGTTCAACTGATCAATCTTCTGCATCCAGACAACCACAACAACCACAAACACAACGACCACAACAGCCACAAGTGGTTGATGAAATGGTAAATGAACTCCATTTCGAATTACCAGCATTACAATATGCTGAAGAAAATCCTGCAAAAGAGCAGGTTCCCCAACTCACTGAGAGGGATCAAACTGAGACACCTACTCAGAATGATCAACCAGGGGAGGCAACTGAGTTGCATACTCAGGAAAGGTGTGAAGTACCAGAAACTTCAAACAAAGAAACTGCACTGGGACAATTAACATGAAGGTATATGACAATCAAGTGTCAAAGTATTCTTCATCTTGGGTTAACTCATATCTCTTCTAAAAATATTCAATACTCTCTACTTACAGGCTCAATTGGAAGTAGAAATGCACGGGAAAAAAGTTGCGACATCCCCTGCATCAATGGAAATTGATGAAGCCCCCAAGGCAACATCACCTGAAAGAACACCAGAGACTGCGAAAGTTTCTGAGAAAAATGACTCTGAGCTTCCTATTGAGGAAGTAAGTAACTCAGAACTCATTAAAGCATCTATTTGCACAGGCTCTTTCAAACAATTTCCTAAGTATTGGATCATTTTATTTCTCAGGTTCAAGAAAGAAAGGTTGCTGAGGACCAAACTTCAAAGTCTCCACCTCACAACAAGATATCTGAGACACCCATTGTCTCAGTAGTACAAGTATCTGAGCCTGATGTTCATACTCAGGTAACTCAGAAACTAAACTACACTTCTACTCAGATATCTACAAATTTTTTGAAACTCACTCAAAACCCTTTCTTTCAGGCTCAAACAGATGCAAAGCAAGTTCCCATTGATGAGAAAAGGGACCTACTTCCATTCTTCAAGGCTCAAACACTGCCGAAGCACATCCAATGCTTCAAGAAATGGCAGAGGTTAAGGTGCTCCGATCTCTCTGAAATATTGAGAATCACAGATCACCCAACCAGACGAGCACGAGCTCTTGATTTGGAGACGTATATCCATGCGATGTTCCCTACCGAACAGTACACAGTTGCGACCTTGTTGCACAAGGATTTCTCCAAAGAAGTGGCACATCGTTTGATACAAGCCTTTGAATAGGCAGATGGTCAAACAAGATTACAGATGGCATTCAAGCCAGTCCTTCCCCAGACTCTGCAATTTCTACCTTCTGAACAAGAAGAGGTTAATGGGCAGAAGATCACTATCCCGGAAGTGATCAATCTTGTATCTGAAGACGATGAGGAGGAAGAAATAAACGAAAACGATTTTGATGAACCTCCCACTGACCATCACCACAAGGATGATAATAAAAAGGATGATGATGATGCCCCTGCACCAGGGACCGGAGGAATTTCACATAAAAATATTGCCTCAACTGCTGAAAAGCAAATTGAGCAGCAAACACAGAAATCTCCGTCTCCATCTCCTCAGAAATCTACTCATCCATCTTCTCACCAACATCAAGATACTACTGTACAAGTAGTTGAGCTTTCTGACGAAATCAATCAGAAAATTTTGAATACTCAAAACAGAACTGCTCAACTCAGACAACTGTTGGAAGAAGAACAACAGCTCCATCTTCAACTGGAAGATCAAATAGCTCAATCCAGAGACAAGCTTGATCAACTAGAAGATCAATACCTCAAAGAAATAAATGCTTACTCTGCGGTTGAAGAACTAAAGGACGCTGTTAATGCTAAAAGACAAACACTCGGTACTGCAGAAGTATCTGAAGTCAAGCATGATGCTAAGGCTGCATCATCTTCAAAAGATGTACCATCCTCCTCCCAGAAAGGGAAGAAACCAATCTCTGAAATGGTTGCTGGACTCGACACAATCGATGAGAATGTCCAAGAGGATGAAGATCACTGGGCTGATAACTCAGATGATGAAGAAGACAAGACTTTGGCAGAGCACCGCAATGAACATCTGGCGGTCTCTCACTTGAAACGGAAGCTAATTGCTCCTAACATCTTCAGCAAACTGCCAAATGTCCACTCCAATGAGTACATGAATCGATGTCAAGTACTGACACATCTGAAAAAGGAGTTGTCTTCACAAAACAAGGAAGTAATTGCCTCCGTCCCCTCTGAAATGAAAAAGTTCACTGAGCTCATCAATCAGAGAACAACTAGCATAGTCATTGCTTAGAAAGATCTGGGAATGATGAGGGACAATGATGCGTCTTTAGCTGAAAAAGCTTTTCAAGAGGCCAATTACACTGCTGGAAAAGCAGATGCTGTCCTAGGCCCACTGGCAGAGCTCACTGATAAGGACAATGGACTTATCAAACAAAATCAGGAGCTCAAAGCCGAACTTCAGCAGTTGGCTTCTGCCTACAATCTCTTACAAGGACATTTTGAGTCTCTCTCAGATTCCTTTATGAGACTTAGCCAGCCAACAATGACTAAGGGGGAAGGATTGTACAAATCTGGACCTCAAAGTCAGGGGGAATGGGAAGAAGGAGTTGGTGTAAACAAGAAGAAATCTGGAGCTGGTGCTGCTCAGAAAGGAATAAGAACAAAGACAACTTCCCAGCCACAACTCAGAATAAGTGAACCCTCCTCAAGACAAGCTGCTTTGCAAATAGTAGCTACTTCCCAGAAACCTACTGAAGGAACCTCAATGATAACAAGGGCCAGAGCACAGAAACCTCCAAGGAGTACCAAGGCTCCAAGGAGAAGACAAGTCAAAGGGATTGATGTCTCTTCTTCTGAAGAAGAAGAAGAAGAAGAAGGACAAATCAAGTCCCTGAGCAATGAAGAAGGCTGTAAACCTCTCACAAGATTCAATCTTGATGATGATGAGGAATCTGATGAAGATGAAGCTCCTCTTCACAGAAAAAGGAAAATAGAAAGCCTAACTGAGCCCATAGCTGCAAAGCCACTAGCAGCTAAAACACCCTCTGGAAATACCAAGTCTATCCAGGGAGGTGGTTCTTCAAGCAACAACCCCAAGGAGAATTCAAGACAGAAAAGGAACAGACTAAGAGCTGAACAAAGACAAAGTCAACTTCCACTCAGGCCAGAAGAAGCCAAAATTGAGTATGTGAAGCATGACAATGATTCCTCTGTCTACAGGTGCATCAATCAGAAGAATGGCTATTGGATTCTGGAACTTAAGCATCTACTTGTAAATTCAAGATTTCCAGAACCAATCCATAAACAACTTATGGCATGGAGAAAAGACAAGCCAACCTTGATCAACCCCAATCACATCAAAGCATGGTTGGATTTTGAAGTTTTCAAGAGAACTGAAGCCATGAAGAAGGACCTATCTGATGAATGTCCATATGGAAAGCCAGATGATGTGCACAAAATTCTGAACATTACTGGAACAGGCACAAGAGCAAGACTCGTTGTGGAACCCTATGAATCGTTCTATCTAACTGAAGATCAATACAAGGGTGACATCAGATATCTGAAGATTATCTACGAATATTTCAAACTCACAGATATCAGAATAGAGCATGCCTGGAAGTGGGGACATCCATCTGATAAACTTTAAAATCTTTATGAGCTGCAAAGGCTAGAAAGAGTCTTATTGCATCCAATCTGGCAACTGGTGCATATGACTCATCAAAATCTAGACCTTCAGTCTGGGTAAATCCCTTGGCAACCAATCTTGCTTTGTTTCTGGTTATTTCACCAGTTTCATTCATTTTGTTTCTGAAAACCCACTTAGTTCCAATCACAGATATTCCTTCTTCAAATGGAACTAGTTTCCAGACTTTGTTTCTCTCAAATTGATCCAACTCTTCTTGCATTGCAGAGATCCAGTCTTGATCTCCTAATGCTTCTTCTATGGTTTTGGGTTCAATATTTGAGATGAAACATCCAAAGAGAGAATTAGCATTTTCAGCTATTGCTCTCCTAGTCCTAACACCTTGATTAATTGGTCCAATTATATCCTTTGCAGGATGAGTTTTGATCCATTTCATCATAGGTTTAGTGCTAGTAGGATCATTATCTAAGTGATCTGAATGTGAATGATCACTAAGATTTTGATTTGATACTTTTTCAGTATCTGAGATATCTGACATATGGAAAATGTCATTGATATCTGACACTTTTTCAGTGTTAGAGATATGTGGGACTTGCATTTCAGCAGTCTCATTTTCAGATACCTCTTCATGATGAAAGTTCTCAGTAACCTGTTCCATTTCTGGAAGTTTCTTAGGAAATTCTTCATCATGTGTATGAGTCATCTGGTTGTTACTAGGCATTTCATGCTTTTCTACGTCAGAGTCATCCTCATTTTCTACAATGACGTTTTTCCTTTCTGAGGATTCTTTTTCAGAATCCTTTATCATCAATTCTGTGAATCTTTCTGACAGTTCATCAGTGAGGGGTGTTTTCTTATTTCCTTCATAGAATACAACATGAATTGATTCTTCAATCTTCTTTGTTCTTTTGTTGTAAACTCTGTATGCTTTGCTATTCATAGAATAACCAAGAAATACACCTTCATCTGTCTTTGGTTGAAATGTTCTTAGATACTCCTTTCCATTGTTAAGAACAAAACATCTACAACCAAATACTCTTAAATGTTTGATATTTGGGGGTCTACCAACCAAGATTTCATAGGGGGTCTTGTCATGGTGTTTGTTTATCAAACATCTGTTCTGAGTGTAGCAGGCTGTATTCACAGCTTCAACCCAATAAACTTCACTTATTTCAGTGTCAGCTAGCATTGTTCTTGCAGCTTCTTTCAGGGTTCTGTTTTTCCTTTCTGCAACACCATTTTGTTGAGGTGTTCTTACAGAGGAAAGCTGATGTTGTATACCTTTGCAGGTACAAAACTCCTTTATGTACTGGTTGATAAACTCAGTACCATGGTCTGTTCTGATTACAGATACCTTGTCATTTTTCATGACTTCAAGCTTTTTCAGCAAGTTTGGTATCTCCACCCTGGCATCAGATTTGTGTTTCAGAAAGACAACCCAAGTGAATCTTGAGAAGTCATCTACAACAACTAGACCATACTTCTTTCCTGCATAACTAGTTACAGATGATTCAAAAAGATCCATGTGTAAAAGTTGCAGTGGTCTAACACTAGGTGTCTGGTTTTGGACTTGAAAGAGATTTTAGATTGTTTCCCCATCTGACAGGCAGAACAAATACCATCCTTTCGGAAAGATGTTTTGGGAAGACCAACCACAAACTCTTTCTTGGCAAGTTTGTTCAGAGTTTTGAAATTCAAGTGACTCATTCTTTTGTGCCATAACCAATGCTCTTTTGTGTGACCTGATTGACTCACCATGAGACATTCTTCAGTTGTGGCAGAAGCCCAATCAGCGACATAAAGACTACCTTTCCGCCGAGCAACCAAGACTGTCTGCTTTGACTCATTGTCAAAAAGTTTGCAGTACTTTGCTTTGAATTTTACAGTAAAACCTTTATCTGCAAACTGGCTCATGCTAAATAGATTATAGCAAATCTGATATCTGGTCCTGTGTTGCAAGCTTTGTAATCGACCAGATTTGCTTTGTCTCCTATCATGTGCTTTCCGCATCCACTATCAAATAGCCATTGTGCTTTAGTCCAAGAAGCATTCTGCACACAACAGGAAACAGGAGATTAGGTTCTCATAACTTTGATGGAACCGTCAAGATCAAAAGATCTTCCAGTAGGAATCCATTTTTGAATGAATTTCTTTGAAATGTTCTTTTGTCTTACTGGAACATAAGGAGGAATTCTATTTGAATGAAAGTTATCATTAGTAAGAATTAATTTCTTCCTTGGTGTGTTCCTAGGTGCTCCAGTTGGTGCTTTCAGATACCTGTTAGGTTTCTGAGTTTGCTTTTCAGCAAACTTCTCTTTCCTAGCCAGATTTCTTCTAGCCCTGGCATTCAGATTTTCAGTGGCTTGATTTAACTTCCACTTCTGATAATTGCTTTGAGCAATTCTAGCTTTTAGCCATCGTTCTTGCTCCTGCTTGTACTCATGAGCAAGTTGCTTTCCGATGCCTTTATAGCCAATACCGTTTCGAGCACTTGAAGCTATCTGAGATCTTTTCTCAGCAGCTTTGCTAGTCTCTGGTTGGTCCAATTTCTTTCCAGAAAAAGTGACATGAGAGAATTTGCCAGCTCCTGCAATTCTTCCCTTTTTAGAGACATAGCACTGTGGGTGTTTACACTTTTTAGTGTTATGTTTCTTTTCAGAAACATGCCCAACAGCTTGACTTTGTTTTTCCCACAAAGGATTAGTCGAATCGCTTTT
Organism: Plantago major; assembly: GCA_026545765.1. NCBI lineage: Eukaryota > Viridiplantae > Streptophyta > Magnoliopsida > Lamiales > Plantaginaceae > Plantago > Plantago major. Next base: position 90,271,774 of record CM048842.1, read on the forward strand.
CCTTTGTCTACAATCTTCGTCTTCTGACCAATACTATAGATTGTATGGGAACCATCTTGCTGAGTACTTACAAACGTTTTTCTTCCCTTACTCTTATTCAGAGTATCAGAACATTCTGTTTGTGTATTCAACCCAAGTCCTTTCTTTTCTGAAGGATCTCTTAAGTAAGATTGAACTTCAGTAAGAGTGTCACTAGCTTTGGCATAAGATTGAAAAGATACTTCTTTCTTTTAGAGTTCCTTATTTTCAGAAAGAAGATCTTCAACTTTCTTTCGCAATTCAGCCATTGCTTCTTTATGTGACTTTTCAGTCTCAGATATCTGAGCTTTGAGAAATGCATTTTTAGCATCCTTTTTCTCAGATATCTTAACCAATTTAGAATTTTCTTTTTCAAGAAAATTCTTTCCCTCTTCTAGATTTTCGGCTCTAGCTCGGATCATTAGAAATTCTCTTTCATAGATATCGAGTTCATTTCTGAGATTTTCTAGATCTTTAATTTCTTCTTCATCACTTTCATAAGTATAGCATGAAGTATGTGTTACCTCATCAGCCATAAGACAGTTTTCAATGTTAGAGATGTCTGGACTGTCAATCTCAGCAACTCCGCACATTTCATTCTTCTTGAGGCCGAAGTCGATTACATCTTGAGTAACTCCACACAATTCTGGTGATGGTAAGGTTGAGTCATCTTCATAGTCTGTCTCAACATCTAGAGCATCCAGTTGAGTTTGGATTTTCTTTCTCTCTTCAGTTAGTAAAGCTTTCTGGCTTCTTCTGAAGATTCTTCTATATTTCCTGTCACCTGTCTTTAGTTTGTTGAAGGCAGGACAATCCTTCTTGAAGTGACCAGGTTTTTGACAGTAGAAACAGATATCGTTTCCAATTTCTGCTTCCTCAGTACATGAAGCTTTCTGGGCTGGCTTGTTCAGCGAGCTTTGCATGCTTTTGTACTGGTGATAGTTTGAGCCTAGATGCTTCTTCAAAGATCTCTTCGCTTTTCTTCTTTCAATCTCTCGACCGACATATTTGCTCATTTGCTTTGGCAAAGAAAGGCATCCTCGCCTCTTCCTTGCTTTTCTTCTTTTCAGAAGTTCCTTGAGTAACTAGAGCAACATTCTGCAACTTTTCAGTTGCTTGTTCTCTCTGAGTTGTCTCATAATCAACCGTAGCAAGATGAGAGAAAAGTTCCACTGGAGTGATATTTGGCATTCCTTGATTGAAATAAAAGAATTTAGTATGCTCCCAGTTATGTTTAAGACTTCTGACAATAGTCTTAATCTTTTCTGACTGGGAGTACCTATTGCTTTCCCCAAGTGCTGCCATATCACTCATGAGAGTGGTAAATCTGAAATCAAGTTCTTCCAGAGTTTCAGTGGGTCCTTGCTTGAAATTTTGAAATTTCAGCTGGAGAACTTCGAACTTGTTTTCTTTGGTTTTCTCAGTTCCGGCACAGATTTCTTCAATCACCGCCAGTAACTTTCCGCTTTAGCACCTACGATTTACAATGTATGTGCTCAGTGTCGATCCGATGATGATATTACGAGCTTGATCATCCAGACGATTTCTCGGCATCTTCGATGTCCAGAGTTCTCGGCTTTGGTTCAGAATAACTGACCGGTGGATCTTCCACTGTTGACGATCGCTTTGAGAAGATCCTTCACTTTGATCTCTGTCTCTACCATTAGAAACCTCCATGACTTGTTTCAGTTGTTGAATGACTATTGGGCCATTCTTTATCACTTCGATCATTTCGTCACTTATAGCTTCAAGGTGGAGCATCATGTTATTCTTCCATTTCTCGTAGTTCTCTAGTTTGAGAACTGGTGCATCACTCAGAGACATACCTTCACACTTAACACACAAATTAAATAGTCCTCACAAATGGACAAAGTTTCTTCACCTATATGGGGATCTAGGTTCAAGGTAGGTGGTGAACCTCCCGCCTCGATACCACTTGTTGGTCCAGAGATAACGCAAAGTAAAAGACTAGAGGGGGTGAATAGTCTTTTAAAACTTTTGTCGATAAACACAATTTCTCAGATATCTGTGAAGATATCTGATACTTATATTCAGAGCGCGGAAGACTTAATATAGATAAGTGCAGAAACAGTTAATGTGTGTGTGTGTGTTGCTGAAAAGTAAATACAGATAAGTAAATAACACAGCAAGTATAGTGGTATCTGGAGGTGGCGTAATCCTCCAACTAATCCACTTCGGTCTTCCAGAGACCTAGAATTCACTAGAATAGATTATTGAGGTCACCTTACAAAAATCCTATTCTATAAATACTTTGAACAAATGGTTCCCAACCAAATATTCCCCCTGAATTGTTCCCCGGCTTCCTTAGCCAAGTACTTCCTATACTCAGAAACCTTTTTGAGTTATTCCCTAGCTTCCCAAGCTAAGTACTTCCTATACTCAATAACCTTGGAGTTGTTCCTTAGTTTCCCAAATCAAGTACTTCCTGTACTCCGTTAACCTTGGAGTTATTCCCTGATTTTCCCAAAATCAAGTACTTCCTCTACTCCTGTTAACCTTTGGAGTTATTCCCTGATTTAACTAAGTACTTCATGTACTCCACGCCAGTTATGGTGTTGGTTTCGGTTTGAGTTTGTCAGATGAGCGTCTTAATAACTTTTCAGTTAGTCAGATAGCTCTGTGAATCAAGTTACTTAATACACTTTTCAGCGTATGGTATCTTGTTCGATTTTACTGACCCAAGTCTTATGTTATCTGTTCAAGTGAATGAATCTCAGATAGTTGATCTTTTGATTCAACTCCTTCACAGATAGCTTTGCTTGTTTAGGATCAGGACACTTAGAACTTCAGTCCTACTTAAGTATCAGAGGCTTTGGTCGCAACAGAAAGCTTGAGGATAAGTAGTTTGTTTGAGAGAGTGTATCAGAGCATAAGGTATCTGATGTTGTGTCTGTGTGTTCAAAGGTGTTCAGTTCTGTGTGTTCTCAAATAGTCTAAGTGTTGATATTTATAGATAAATTTGAATGCCGTTGAATAGTATCCGTTAGGCTCAAATTCAAACTATTGATATCTGTGTATAGTACTGTAGCAGGCTTTGTCTTCTTCTTCAGAAGCAGCCGTTGCTTTTGTTCAGACATCTCTGTCCGTGCATTAAATGCATTGTACTATACTTTATCATGTAGTGTCAACGGAACTATGCTTTGTTTCAGAGATTCCCTTGATCAGATATCTCTCGTTCTTAGCACGTCCTTATCTTCAATCTTCAGATACCACTTGTATTGAAACAACTTTGTTTGCAATATATATTTCTTCTTCAGAAATGTGGTTAAGGCTCAAGGTATCTGAGTGTAGATATCTGTGGACACTTTCCTTGTTTTCAGATAGACCTTTTATTCCTCAGATATCTCTTGTGACACAGTTTGTTTGAAACCTTTCGTGTCTTCAGATATCTGGTGAAGGTTTCTAAAAAACTGTTTTCAGTAATCTTGTGCAGTTCTTCAAATCTTCAAAGTTGTTGATCTTCTGCTGTTTGGATGTCTTCTTCTTGGTCTTCTCTTCATGAAATAAAAATTACAATTTGAGACCTAACATCCTATACAAGATTTACTAAACTATCATACTAAGTGGGTTTCCTCTTTTACAATGTTCAAGTGAACCAAGAGTACTAATCACCTTTCTGAGACTAAGATAAGTCATCATGTTGCTGATCAAAACTTAAACAGATATTCTTTTCAAAATATCTAACTAACAAATTTCCTAACATGTACGGAATGAAAATTAATATAAATGAATGAAAAACAAAAGGGGGCTTTTGTTTAAAGTCGTTAGCTCGACTTCTTCCATGCTGGAGCTAATTGAGATTGAGGTTACCAGCCTTCTCTGTCCCCATGTTCACTCGTGAGCGAGAATAGGTGTAGAGTGGACCGGTGTGTGCTATAATGTAATTCCTGGTGTCAACCTGTGCAGGAGAATATGATTTGGTGACAGCTCACAACTCACGTTTCTCACCGCAAACCTGGATAGTACATGTACGGCCATAAAGATCGACTATCATACGAGTAGCCTTAATGAAAGGGCGCCGAAGAAGCAGCATATCCTTGTCCATCTCTTTGATCTTCACCTGCGGTGACTCGACAACCACAAAATCAGTCATAAACACATCTCCGCCAATGGTTATGGGGACATCCTCAACAACTCCCATGCATTTGCTTCGAGTACCACTAGAAATGGTGACAAAGCATCTTCTCGGTTCTAGACCCTTCAGGTTGAGTTCCTCATAAGTCTCGAATGTCATCAAGTTAACTGCAGCTCCAGTATCAATAATACATGTAACCTCAGAAGAACTGCCCATCCCGACAACCAAATCGAAATTGTTTGCATCACTAATGCTCTTCTCTTCCTTTTGGATCATCTGAGTTGGTCCTGCATTCGCTTTCTCCACTGGAATCGCAGGACCAGATGTTATCACCCTTCTTGCTTCCTGTTCCGGTGTTGCCTCAACAAGGGAAACCACCTTATCATGGTTACAAGTGCAAGTCGTAATAACAGTCTTCACTACTCCTGGCTTGTGACCTCCACAGTAAGTATTTTGTTATTCTCGACAGTCGCGGGGAGTTTACCCTTCTCTCTTTGTTGGAAGGCGCTGACCAGATCACCAAGAGTCTTCTTTAACCTCTTTTGTAATTGCTCAATTCTCTCAAACCTCTGGTCATTCTTGGCTTTATTTCGTTGTGCTTCTGCCCAGAACCTCTCTGATCTCTCCATGTGAGCTCTAATCTCCTGATCAGCATTTCGCGGTGTACTGGTAGGTGGAGCCGAAAACTACTTGTTGGTCCAGATAACGGCAAAGTAAAATACTAGAGGGGGGTGAATAGTCTTTTAAAACTTTTGTCGATAAACAAAATTTCTCAGATATCTGTGAAGATATCTGATACTTATATTCAGTGTTGATACGGAAATATGTCCAATCCGTCATAAAGGACCTAGGAACGAATCCTAAGGCATCCTAAGTCATCCAATGGATCCGAGACACTTTGGTCCGAGCCAACGGTCCGATTCGGGCAGACCATTCATGGTCCTACCCACATTTAAAGAAAGGAACGAAGGATTTGGAACCTACAAGGCCCGACCCGGAACCATGGGTCCGACCCACCTTGGTCCGAGCCTCTCTGGGAAAGGAGCATAGTGCTAAGTCAGTACCCCCTCCGACCCAAGGCCTCCGGTCCGGATGACAACTCAGATCCAGCATGGCAATCTCAAGTAACCAAGCACCAGGAGTAGGGGTCCGAACCACGAGTTCCAGTCGGAAGAGTCGACGAGCTTAGATGGGCTTCCTCATCTGACAACCCATTACGGTCCGGACCAGGCGTCCGGACCAACCTTTCTTCCATTTGGGCCACAGGCCTATCAAGACATTGGGCCATGGGCCTAGAGCATTGTTGGCACAATCTGGGACGGACACTTGGCGCGATCTTGTGAGCCCTCCCTTTCTCAAGGGAAACCTATAAATATGCACATATCCTCACAATGCAAAGTAAGTGAAGTCTTCTTCCTAGACTCTTACCTTCTCAATTATTACACAGAGTCGATCTTCAGTCACTCTTGAGTAAAGTCTCAAATCCGGTTTGACACTTAGCAAACCGGATCCTAACCCCCCCCCCCTCCAAGTCACTTGTGCAGGTCCTTACGCATCGCCTCTTTCCAGTACGACGGTTCTTACGGGCTCTTACTCTTGGGTTCTTACAAGCAAGGTGGTTCTTACTCAATGGTGGTCTAAGTACTTAGAGTGAAGGAAAGCAAGGAAAATTCACTAAGTGTTTGGGGGAGTTCTACCCTCAACATTTTGGTGCCGTATGTGGGAATCTTTACAAAAAGTCCCGTTCTCTTCAGTAATGGCAAGAACAAGAAGGTCCGTAAGAACCAACACTACTGCAGTTAGGATGCCCTCACCAAGGCAAAGAGGCAGACCTCCCACTCGGAGGGGAAGAGTGGCAAGAGCCACTTCAAGAAACACAGGGGATTATCCAAGTGAAGGTCGCACTGCTAGTCTTTCTTCAGAAGAGGAAAAAGCCGTTGATCCTTCAATGAGAACTCTAGCATCCGGAGTTGAAGGACAAGTTCCTCCGTCAGGAACACATGGTCCTCCTCCCGAAAGAAACTTCACTCTTCCAAACGGGCATGTCACTCGCCCAAGTGAGTTAGGGATGAGAAAGAACCAGTTTGGTAAAAAATGGTAAAGGCTCATGAGAAATACTACGGTGATACTTGTCCCGAGGGTCATCTGACTAAGTATGAGGGTCGGCTGGAGTCCAATGGTCTGAATTATAACATGAAGGCTCTTACCTTCTCAACCACTCTTACCCGATGATTCCATCAAGTCTTAGATGGACATCATCACGTTCTTCCTAAAAAGGCTTGAGAAGGCAAAAGAAGGTGAGGTCAGTGGAGCACTTAGCAAAAATCATCTAAAGAAAGCAAGATAGGACCACACCCTGGGGACAATCCTCGGACCACGTCCTAAGCACCATATCCTAGGCTCCCTAAGGTCGGATGAGGTCCTCACCATCTCCTCAGAGTTGGTCCTCACCGCCATCTCGGAGTTGGTCCTCACCATCGCTTCGGACCCGGTCCTCACCGTCGCCTCGGAGCAGGTCCTCACTGCCGTCTCGGAGTTGGTCCTCACCATCTCCTCGGAGTCGATCCTTACCATCTCCTCGAGGTCGGTCCTCACCGCTGTCTCGGAGTTGGTCCTCACCATCTCCTCAAAGTTGGTCCTCACCGTCGCTTCGAACCCGGTCCTCCCCATCGCCTCGGAGCAGGTCCTCACCGCCGTCTCGGAGTTGGTCCTCACCATCTCCTCGGAGTCGGTCCTTACCATCTCCTCGAGGTCGATCCTCACCGCCGTCTCGGAGTTGGTCCTCACCATCTCCTCGGAGTCGGTCCTTACCATCTCCTCGAGGTCGGTCCTCACCGCTGTCTCGGAGTTGGTCCTCACCATCTCCTCAGAGTTGGTCCTCACCGTCGCTTCGAACCCGGTCCTCCCCATCGCCTCGGAGCAGGTCCTCACCGCCGTCTCGAAGTCGGTCCTCACCATCTCCTCGGAGTCGGTCCTTACCATCTCCTCGAGGTCGATCCTCACCACCATCTCGGAGTTGGTCCTCACCATCTCCTCGGAGTCGGTCCTTACCATCTCCTCGAGGTCGGTCCTCACCGCTGTCTCGGAGTTGGTCCTCACCATCTCCTCAAAGTTGGTCCTCACCGTCGCTTCGGACTTGGTTCTCACCATCTCCTCGAAGTCGGTCCTCACCGTCGCTTCGGACTTGGTTCTCACCATCTCCTCGAAGACGGTCCTCACCGTCGCTTCGGACTTGGTTCTCACCATCTCCTCGAAGTCGGTCCTCACCGTCGCTTCGGACTTGGTTCTCACCATCTCCTCGAAGTCGGTCCTCACCGTCGCTTCGGACTTGGTTCTCACCATCTCCTCAAGTCGGTCCTCACCGTCGCCCGGACTTGGTTCTCACCATCTCCTCGGTCCTCACCGCCGGACTTGGTTCTCACCATCTCCTCGAAGACGGTCCTCACCGACGCTTCGGACTTGGTTCTCACCATCTCCTCGGAGAAGGTCCTCACCAACTCAATGAGCTTAAGAGCTAGGAGATACTTTCAAAGATTGGGATTTGTTTATTTCAAATCCCGATCTCCATTTTCGCTGGCTTCTCTTAAAACGGAGAACCGAAAACAATGCTCTACAGTTTTCGATGAAAAAGTAAGTATTCTGACTTAACTTGAAATCATCATTTGCCATACATTCGCATCCATTGCATCATTCATTCACTCATTCATCCATCCATTCATTCATCATGCACGCACACATCATTTATCAATGCTTCATTTACTACAAGCGTGCATGATTTGTCAAGGACATGTTTCCAATTAATAAGGGGGTCCGACACCCACGAACTTATATAAGCCCGACCGTCTCGGCATAACACGGACTCTCGTCTGTTCGGATGTCCTCCTTAGGACCATCCTGAAAAACCGGTTGTCATGAAAAGATAAACACTCCATCCCTCTTACGGATGGATGAGTTATCCACTCACATGAACTCTCAACCGTTTGGACGACCTCTATTGGACCATCCATCAACACGTCGTTTTGGAGATCACAAGCCATCGTTCTTCGATGGATAAGTTGTCCAAAGACATCATATGTGAATGTTGATAATTTTACGACACCAAGTCCAAAGCTTCAAAAGTAAAACAGAAGCTACAAAGATAGACAAAAAGAAGACATTTTCAAACAAGCTTCAGACAGCTTCACTCTTTTTGTATGAAGTAAAGACGGAATTCAAGCATCACGTTGAGTTCTACATATATCCGAAGGACAATACAACAACATCAACACTCCTGAAAATTACATGTGTTGAACAACAAGTTATCTTCGGAGCAAAATAATTAGCTAAACTCGGAACAACACAAACATCAAAGTACTGCTTCTGACTAGAGTTGACGGAGCGACAGTTCCGAACTACAAACAGAGAAGAGGCTCGGATTGAACATAAACGGAATAAGAATCCGTATCCTTTTGACAAGATCTGCAAAGTCTCAAAAAAAAAAAAAAAAAGAGAAAAGTTATCAAGCTACGGACTTCATCAGAGTAATCCAAGAAGATCCGTAGCATGACTCGACAAGAGATCCGGATCTGTGGAATCTCGCCTCAAAACTCGCAAACTTGAGCAACAACACAACACGCCTTTGACCGAGCACCTTGAACTACAACGGCACGTAGAGACACGACCTTGGACATCAAAGTTCGAGCAACATATCTAGATCCGAATCTGGAGCACAAGCACGTAACCAATCAGAGTAACTTCATAATAAACAACACGTAGATTCGGACAGTTAACTCGCATAACAAGCCTCGGATCCGGATTGACATCCATGGTCGCCTCTGCGCCATCCTAGATCCGGATCACAGCCTAAGAGCTTCGGACCGAGCTCGAAATGACGCAATGGACAAGAGCGTGAACTGGATGAAAGAGGGCAAGAGGAAGAGCGGTCGATTCTCGAACTACGGAAAATAAATAGCAAATCCGGATGACAAAGATCCAGATTGAAACTTGGAACAATTACGGATCTCAAATTCGACTAACAAAAGAAACAGAACTCAACAAAACAGGTCGAGAAGACAACTATGAATCTAAATAGCTTGTCCCTTCTCCACCTCTCACCTTCTCGACCTCTTGCTCCACCTCGAGATTTAGCTCCGACCTCCCTTCACAAACCAATCAATCCGGGATTTTAAAATATTATTGGTTGATCGGAGAAGCAGAGGTGAATTAGAATGGAGCTTACTTGATTTAGTGAGCAAGACACGACCAAGGACTCCTAAGCTCCGCATCAACTCACTCACTCCCAATCGCCGGATTTAGCGCCTTAGACCGCAAGGACACAGAGAAGCCCTAAGAAGAATCGCACAAGCTCGAGCTTGATGTCCCATAAAATCTCCGAGCACTCAACAAAAAGAACACAATTCGAACAGAACTCAAATCTCAATTCGGATGCAAAACCCAGATCCGTAAAAGCTCGGACTACACAAAAACCGAAATAAATACCTCTTCTCAATTCACAGTAATCAAATCAAACTTTCGAATTGAGGATGATCGACGCCACCATGGATGAGTATAAGGTTTCTCGGTGTACATGATTGAAGAGACTTGCGATTTGCTCAGTCATCGCATATTTCCATAGTCAAGGAATTATCCGAATTCATCCTTAAAGCGCCAAAGACAAATCACCCATTGGTAAACATAAAGCATTTAGAGTCATCAAATATGCTGTGGAAAGTCGAATCTTGAGTTCGAATAGACAGACTCGAATGAATCCGTTGCGAATCGAGAGCAAGTCGAACAAAAGCGCAGAGATGGATGGAGGAGATCCGACGGATTCTCTCCTTCCCACCAACACGCAGCACCCATGAATATCTCAAAAGCTTCTCCTTCTCGCCTCACCTCCTACTACACTCGAGTCTCTCCCACCTCCTCTCCCAAGCCAATCGATCCGGAAGTGGAGCGGTTTAAGACTCGCCTGAACTCAAAGAAACTCGAACAAAATAATGGAGCAACCAGAATCAGAGCGGAGAATAGGAATCTCGAACTTGAACAGATACGGCAGCCAATCCGCTTGGACGGAAACAAAGAGCGGCTTAGACATAAAAGAGTGTAGCACTCAAAGCCCAAGCAGAAGCGCACTCTTCTCTATTCTTCCATTGCCGCACCGTCTCGCTCACTAGCTTCGATCACCTCCTCTTGCCATCGTCACTGCAACTCGACCTTCACCAAGAAATTACGGAAGTTCGGTCCGAGCTTGATGTCGAGAAAAGCTCCGAGCACTCGTAACGGAAAAAGCTCGGGCTTTAGCATAAAACAAGAGCTTTAGTAGATCCGAATCTGCAGACACCCACCTCAAACGGAGCAGATTCGGACCGGAGTTAAATTGATGAAGGCACGTCTCCTTCTCCGCCTCTCACCTCTGCTCCGACCTCGAACTTTAGCCTCTCACCTCTCTCCGACGAACCAAGCATTCCGTGAAGTAAAACGGAGAAGAAACCAATATCCGGACAGCATGAGGTGAGACTCGATCCAGACAAGCGTGCTTGGATCCTGATCGACACACACTCGCAAATCGGAGCATCACACCAAGCGTGTCCGACACGCTTGAACTACGAGCCGAACAAAGACAAGCTCCGACTTGGTGTCCCCATAAGAGCTCCGAGCACTCGGTTGATTCATTGAAGAGGGATTTGAGAAGTGGATCCGAGTAAGGTTGAGGTTGCTCAAAAGAGACCAAAATGGTGGGTTTGGTAAGAAGAAGCGTAAGAAAGAACAATAAATGGCTTAAATAGCTACTACCTTCCTTTCTTCTCACCCACGTGATTCTCATACCTACAAGGCAAGCCCAAGATGATTGGCCTTGGTCCACTCATCGGCCCATATCGAGATTATCTCATATACTCTATGCAAATGGAAGAATACATTTAAATAGAAAGGATCCATGAATTGATGGGCCGATCCGTCCTACCCGATGGGCTCAAAAATACTAGACCAAAATTAATCTATTAGTGGATTTGGATTTAATTCCAAGTCCAACCAAGACCAGGTACATGCCATCTTCAACTATCTACTTGAGAAAATTCTTCTCTCCAAGGAGTCCGGCAAATTGAAGAAGTTATATTTAATTTTTCCAAGTTCGGATCCAACATCCGAATGACAAAATCTACAAGAAAAAATCTACCCGGACTTGACTCCTCGGATCCGACATCCAAGCGACAAAGTCTACCCGGACTTGACTCCTCGGATCCGACATCCAAGCGACAAAGTCTACCCGGACTTGACTCCTCGGATCCGACATCCAAGCGACAAACTCTACCCGGACTTGACTCCTCGGATCCGACATCCAACTGACAAAGTATACCCGGACTTGACTCCTCGGATCCGACATCCAAGCGACCAAATTTTCCAAAGTCCTAAGCCTTCACGTTTGACCCTATCTCGCTACAAATACCTCTTTTCCTACAGTCCGAGACGGGACGTCTCTCGGACCGTAGAAGAAAAGAGGGGGGGAAGAGAGATAGAGGAAAGACAAGAGGACACGGATAAGGAAAATTTCTCTTAGAAGCTCACAAGATCGATCGCACAAAGAAGCTCCCCGGACGCTATAGTTCCTCAACTATCTTCTACAAAGATACTTGGAAACTAGGGGGACATATGTTGATACAAAAATATGTCCAAGACGTCAAAGACATCCGAAGCTCCCTGGACACTATAGTTCCTCAACTATCTTCTACAAAGATACTTGGAAACTAGGGGGACATATGTTGATACGGAAATATGTCCAATCCGTCATAAAGGACCTAGGAACGAATCCTAAGGCATCCTAAGTCATCCAATGGATCCGAGACACTTTGGTCCGAGCCAACGGTCCGATCCGGGCAGACCATTCATGGTCCTACCCACATTGAAAGAAAGGAACGAAGGATTTGGAACCTACAAGGCCCGACCCGGAACCATGGGTCCGACCCACCTTGGTCCGAGCCTCTCTGGGAAAGGAGCATAGTGCTAAGTCAGTACCCCCTCCGACCCAAGGCCTCCGGTCCGGATGACAACTCGGATCCAGCATGGCAATCTCAAGTAACCAAGCAGACAGGCACCAGGGAGTAGGGGGTCCGAACCCTGAGTTCCGAGTCGGAAGAGTCGGACAGGCTTAGATGGGCTTCCTCATCTGACAACCCATTACGGTCCGGACCAGGCGTCCGGACCAACCTTTCTTCCATTTGGGCCACAGGCCTATCAAGACATTGGGCCATGGGCCTAGAGCATTGTTGGCACAATCTGGGACGGACACTTGGCGCGATCTTGTGAGCCCTCCCTTTCTCAAGGGAAACCTATAAATATGCACATATCCTCACAATGCAAAGTAAGTGAAGTCTTCTTCCTAGACTCTTACCTTCTCAATTATTACACAGAGTCGATCTTCAGTCACTCTTGAGTAAAGTCTCAAATCCGGTTTGACACTTAGCAAACCGGATCCTAACCCCCCCCCCCTCCAAGTCACTTGTGCAGGTCCTTACGCATCGCCTCTTTCCAGTACGACGGTTCTTACGGGCTCTTACTCTTGGGTTCTTACAAGCAAGGTGGTTCTTACTCAATGGTGGTCTAAGTACTTAGAGTGAAGGAAAGCAAGGAAAATTCACTAAGTGTTTGGGGGAGTTCTACCCTCAACATTCAGAGCGCGGAAGACTTAAGATAGATAAGTGCAGAAGCTTGATGTGTGTGTGTGCTTTCTTTGGAATGTAAATCTGAAGGTAAAATACACAGCAAGTATAGTGGTATCTGGAGGTGGCGTAATCCTCCAACTAATCCACTTCGGTCTTCCAAAGACCTAGAATTCACTAGAACATATAGTTGAGGTCACCTTACAATAATCCTATTCAAAGATTCCTAAACAAATGGTTCCCAACCAAATGTTCCCCCTAAGTTATTCCCCGGCTTTCACAGCCAAGTACTTCCTGTACTCAGAAACCTTCTTGAGCAATTCCCTAGCTTCCCAAGCTAAGTACTTCCTGTGCTCAATAACCTTGGAGTTATTCCTTAGTTTCCCAAACTAAGTACTTCCTGTACTCCACGCCAGTTATGGTGTTGGTTTTGGTTTGATTTGTCAGATGAGCTTCTTTAATAACTTTTCAGTTAGTCAGATAGCTCTATGAATCAAGTATACTTAATACACTTAGAAATGTATGGTATCTTGTTCTTTTACTGACCCAAGTCTAAGATAATTGTTCAAGAGAATGAATCTCAGATACTTGATCTTTCGATTCAACTCTTTCACAAATAGCAGTGCTTGTTTAGGATCAGGACACTTAGAACTTCAGTGCTACTTAAGATCAAGAGCTTTGGTCGCAACAGAAAGCTTGAGGATAAGTAGTTTTCTTGAGAGAGCGAGCTTGTGTATTCAAGGTATTCAACGTGTTCTGTGTGTGTTCTCAAGCAGTCTAAGTGTTGATATTTATAGATGAATTTGAGTGCCGTTGGATGGTATCCGTTAGGCTCAAATTCAAACCATCGATATCTGTGTATAGTACTGTATCAGGTTTGTCATCTTCTTCAGAAGCTACCATTTTTTGTTCAGACATCTCTGTCCGCGCATTTAATGCTTGTACTATACTTTTGTCCTGTAGTGCCAACGGAACTATGCATTGTATCAGAGACTAATATTATCAGATTTCTCTGAATCTATGCACGTCCTTTTCTTCAACTTCAGATACCACTTTATTGAAACAACTTTGTTGCAATATATATTTCTTTTTCAGAAATGTGGTTTAAGCTCAAGGTATCTGAGTGTAGATATCTGTGGGCACTTTCCTTATTTTCAGAAACCTTTTAGTTTCCAGATATCACTTGAAACATAACTTGTTTAGAACCAATTGTGTCTTCAAGATATCTGGTTATAGGTATCTGTAAAAACATTTCAGTAATCTTGTGCAGTCTTCAAATCTTCAATGTCGTTGAACTTGTTCTGCTAGATGTCTTCTTCTTGGTCTTCTCTTCATAAAATAAAAATTACATTTTGAGACCTAACATCCTATACAAGATTAGCTAGACTATCATAGTTAGTGAGTTTCCTCTTTTACAATGTTCAAGTGAACCAAGAGTACTAATCACCTTTCTGAACTAAGATAAGTCATCATGTTGCTGATCAAAATCTAAACAGATAATTCTAACAAATTTCTAACAAAATTTCTAACAAATTTCCCCCTTTTTGATCAGTCAACGATGACTATCTGTCCTATTACAAATCTGGATGAGGGAACAATCCATCACTTAATCATTTCTTATGATCTTTCAAATTCATACAATTAAGTGTAGAAAGTAAACATCAACCAAATCACAAGGTGTGATCTTTGCTGACAAGTTATCTTTTATAGAATAATATCTGAGAGTAGGTTCATCAGATATGTTACAATGAAGATTTACAGATAACTTAAGTACATGAAACAATTTAGCTCAGTCAGCAAAAATACAACAAAAATACACAGTGATAGGACAACAGGAGTAACCAAGCTCCAAGTGAACATCCTAATAGACTAGTCTTCAAGTCTTCAAATCTTCAAGTCTTCAACAACAGTTCTATGGATCAGTCTGCAAATTTCCTATCACCAAACCTTTTGATGTCATCAGAATAATCATAGAGAAGTGTTCTGACAAGCATCTCAGTGTCTCTGGCAAATCCACAGACCTCCTTGTAGGTTTTGGTAGGATTTTTCTTGACAAAATGCTTGACCCACAGATACTTTCCCCACCTCCAGGCATGCTCTATTCTGATATCTGATAGCTTGAAGTATTCGTAGATAGTTCTCAGATATCTGATGTCACCCTTCTATTGATTTTCAGTTAAGTAGAACGACTCATAGGGTTCCACAGTAAGTCTTGCTCTTGTGCCTGTGATGTTGAGGATTCTGTGCACATCATCTGGCTTTCATTCATCAGAGAGGTCCTTTCTCATGGCTTCTATCCTCTTGATAACTTCAAAATCCAACCAGGCTTTAATATGATTGGTGTTGATCAAGATTGGCTTGTCTTTTCTCCATGCCATGAGTTGTTTGTGGATAGGTTCTGGAAATCTTGAGTTTACCAGTAGATGCTTTGGTTCCAGAATCCAATAGCCATTTTTCTGATTGATGCACCTGTAGACAGAGGAACTGTTGTCATTCTTCATATACTCAATTTTGGCTTCTTCTAGCCTGAGTCGAAGTTGACTTTGCCTTTGTTCAGCTCTCAGTTTGTTCCTTCTCTGTCTTGAATTCTCTTTGGGGTTGTTGCTTGAAGAACCACCCTAGATAGACTTGGTATTTCTAGAGGGTGTTTTAGCTACTAGGGGCTTTGCAGCTATGGGCTCAGTTAGGCTTTCAATTTTTCCTTTTTTTGTGAAGAGGAGCTTCATCTTCATCAGTCTCTTCATCATCGTCAAGATTAAATCTTGTGAGAGTTTTACAGCCGTCTTCAATGCCCAGGGATTTGATTTGTCCTTCTTCTTCTTCTTCTTCAGAAGATTCATCAATCCCTTTAACTTGTCTTCTCCTTGGAGCCTTGGTACTCCTTGGAGGTTTCTGTGCCATGGCCCTTGTTATCATTGAAGTACCTTCAGTAGGTTTCTGGGAAGTAGCTACTATTTGCAAAGCAGCTTGTCTTGAGGAGGGATCATTTATTCTGAGTGGTGGCTGGGAAGTTTTCTTGTTTCCTCTTCCTCTCTGAGCAGCACCAGCTCCAGATTTCTTCTTGTTTCCTTCTCCTTCTTCCCATTCCCCCTGACTTTGAGGTTCAGATTTGTACAATCCTTCCCCCTTAGTCATTGTTGGCTGACTAAGTCTCATAAAAGAATCTGAGAGAGAGTCAAAATGCCCTTGTAAGTAGTTGTAGGCACTGACCAACTTCTGAAGTTCAGCTTTGAGCTCCTGATTTTGTTTGATAAGTCCATTGTCCTTATCAGTGAGCTCTGCCAATGGGCCTAGTATGGCATCTGCTTTTCCAGCAATGTAACTTGCCTCTTGAAAAGCTTTTTCAGCTAAAGACGCATCATCGTCCCTTATCATTCCCAGATCTTTCTGAGCAATGACCATGCTTGTTGTTCTATGAGTGATGAGCTCAGTGAATTTCTTCATTTCTGAGGGGACGGAGGCAATTACTTCCTTATTCAGTGAAGACAACTCCTTTTTAAGATGTGCGAGTACTTGGTATCTATTCATATATTCATGGGAGTGGACATTTGGCAGTTTGCTGAATATTGCAGGAGCAATTAGCTTCCGTTTCAAGTGAGGGACCACTAAATGTTCATTGCGGTGTTCTGCCAAAGTCTTGTCTTCTTCATCATCTGAGTAATCAGCCCAGTGATCTTCATCCTCTTGGACATTCTCATCAATTGTGTCTAGTCCAGCAACCATCTCAGAGATTGGTTTCTTTCCTTTTTGTGAGGAGGATGGTATAGTTTTTGAAGATGATGCAGCCTTAGCATCATGCTTTGTTTCAGATACTTCTTCAGTATCGAGTTCCTTAGTTATAGCATTCACAGCATCCTGCAGCTCTTTAACCTCAGAGTAAGCTGTCATCTCTTGTAAATATTGATCTTGTAGTTGATCAAGCTTATCTCTGGATATAACTATCTGTTCTTCCAGTTGAAGATTGAGTTGTTGTTCTTCTTCCAACAGTTGTTTGAGTTGAGCAGTTCTGGTTTGAGTATTCAGCATTTTCTGTGTTGTTTCCTCAGAATGCTCAACTACTTGTACAGTAGTAACTTGTTGTTGGGAAGATGGATGAGTAGATTTTTGAGGAGATGGAGATGGAGATTTCTGTAATGTCCTCTCTGTGTGCTTTTCAGCAGTTGAGGCATTATTTCTTTGTAAAATTCCTCCGGTCCCTGGTGTAGGGGCATCATCATCATCCTTTTTGTCATTGTCATCCTTTTGGTGATGGTTAGTGGGAGGTTCATCAAAGTCATTTTCATTTATTTCTTCCTCCTCATCATCTTCAGATACAAGATTTATCACTTCAGGAATAGTGATCTTCTGCCCATTAACCTCTTCTTGTTCAGAAGGAATAAACTGCAGAGTCTAGGGCAAGAATGGCTTGAATGCCATCTGTAATCTTGTATGACCATCAGCCTATTCGAAGGCTTGTATCAAACTGTGTGCCACTTCTCTGAAGAAATCCTTATGCAATAAAGTCGCAACTGTATATTGTTATGTGGGGAACATTGCATGGATGTATGTCTCCAAGTCAAGAGCTCGTGCTCGTCTTGTTGGTTGATCTGTGATTCTCAGTATTTCAGAGAGATCAGAGCACCTTAACCTCTGCCATTTCTTGAAGCATTGAATGTGCTTTGGCAGAGTTTGAGCCTTGAAGAAGGGAAGTAGGTCCCTTTTCTCATCATCAGGAACCTTCGGGGCACTAGTTTGAGCCTGAAAGAAAGTGTTTTGAGTTAGATTCAAAACTTGTGTAGATATCTGAGTACAAGTGTAGTTTCTGAGTTACCTGAATAAGTATATCAGGCTCAGAGACTTGTACTACTGAGACAAGGGGTGTCTCAGATATCTTGTTGTGAGGTGGATACTTGGAAGTCTGGTCCTCATCAACCTTTCTTTCTTGAACCTGAGAATTAAAATTATCACAATACTTAGGAAATTGTCATGAAAGAATTTTTGCAATTAATGCTTTAATGATTTCTGAGTTTTCTACTTACTTCCTCAATAGGAAGCTCAGAATCATTTTTCGCAGAAACTTTCTCAGTCTCTAGTGTTCTTTCAGTTGATGTTGCCTTGGGGGCTTCATCAATTTCCATAGGTGCAGGGGATGTCACAACTCTGTCCCTTTGCACTTCTACTTCTGAGTGAGCCTGTAAGTAGAGAGTATTGAGTATTTAGAGAAGAAGTTATAGTAACCCAAGATGAAGAATGTTTATCACTGATTTTCATATACCTTCAGTCTAGAAGGCTCAATGACATCTTCTTCAGAAACCTTGTTGGTCTCTGGGTTTTCTGGCATTTCTGCCTTATCTTCCTCTTTCTCAGTTGGAGCCTGTTAGAAACATTCACTTAATTGGTTATGTAAATTAACATATAACTGAAAAGTGACATCTTAAGAAGCAATTTATCACCTGTAGCACAGGCTCAGATTTCTTAAGAGGTGAGGTTGATGAAACCCCCTTCTCAGTTTCTCAGGCAAGCTTTTCAGCTTCCTCTTGTTCTTGTGTTTCTAATTCAGCCTGTAACAAAGAAATTTTATAAGTAACAAGATTTATTAGCATAAAATTTCACAAGTAGAGAGTTGAACCATTCAGCTACCTGAGCAGTGTCAGGCTGATTGGTCTCTGAAACTCGGGACCCTTCTATGCTTTGGTCTTCTTGTTCCAGTACAGCTTCTTTGTTTGAAGTTTCAGGTACTTCACACCTTTCCTGAGTATGCAACTCAGTTGCCTCCCCTGGTTGATCATTCTGAGTAGATGTCTCAGTTTGATCCCTCTCAATGAGTTGGGGAACCTGCTCCTTTGCAGGATTTTCTTCAGCATACTGTATTGCTGGTAAATCGAAATGGAGTTCATTGACCATTTCATCAACCACTTGTGGCTGTTGTGGTTGTCTGGAAGATGAAGAATGATCAGTTGTAGGTTCTTCCAGATTTTAAGTGTGGCGTTGTCATCAGCATCTGCCAACACTAAATCACCACTCATCAGGGCTTCTTGAAGTTGTTCATATGAGACTTTCCCTGATGGTGTGTTTGCACCAACAACCTTTGCTATAGGTGCTTGTTCAGCAACCTTTGGTGTAGGTTCTTCTTCAGATACCTGTTCACCAGTTACTATTTCAGTAACCTTAGCCCTCGTTGATCTTTCTAGGACTTGAGAGATGACTAGTTCATCATCTTCATCATCAGAGCTCTCATCAGCATTAGGAACTGATTGGTCCATTACTCTTGCGGTTTCTGCAGATAAGGCTTGGTGTCTTTCACCACTTTTGGCAGTATTAATGAGTTCATCAACAAGGCTTTCTGTAATAGTCTTCACATTTCGGAAAGCACTTTCTCTTGCTGAGTTTACTTGTTCAGTAGTTGATAACTCTTTTGCAGCATTGATTAGTTCATCTACATTTATGAGTTCATCGGCAATGCCTGCAGATATCTGGGATTCGACAACCTCAATGGGTGTGCCTTCCGATTTGCCAGCAGACTTCTTTCTTGAAGTTCTAGGCTTCTTGGTCGCAACCTTTCCCTTAGATACCTCTTCAATCTTTCGCTTCTTAGAACCTTTTCGAGATCCAGTAACCTTTTTCATCATGTTCGTATACTCATATTTGTAGAGTAGGTTACTGTTGGCTATTTCAGCCTTCTCTCTTAGCACAATGCCAAGCTTTTCCAGCAAGTAGCATACCTTTAGACCATAGCCTACTGTGGCCTTTGGCTCAGCCAGTCCTTTAGCGATTTTAGGCTCAAAGCCTTGAATCTTCTTCACAAACTTCATAGAGGCGTACTTTCCCCAGTTAAAAGGGTTTTCCAGCCTTTTGTCTTGTTGATTCATCAAGAACATCATTATCCAGCGTTCTTGGCTTATCTGGTCAGCACCTCCTTGTAGACCATCAAAGCATCTGTGAAGAATACATGCCAACACATCCCAGTGAACCATCAGATGTCTGGTTCGGATGTCAGCAAGCTTGAACTCAGTGGGTGTATCTGATTTTTCAAGATCACACACATCACTGCATAGCTGTTTCACACCTTCAAGGAGATCGTCATCCTTGGTGTTTATTTCAAAATCCTTTCCAAGATTTTGAAAATCAAACAGCTTGTAGAAAGTTGCTAAGTCCAGAAGGATTTCCTTTCCTTGGACTGACGTTTTCACAGACACTATTGCAGTGCCTTCAGAAACACAGGATATAATCCTGGAATTATTGTAGAATTCCAACACAGCTAGTGAGGAAATTCCACTTGGGCGGGCAGATAGAAAATCCTTGATTTGTGCCTTTTCAAGCATGTCAAGAATCAGTTTTCTATCGGCTTGGTTTTCTACTGCAGCAGTGAGGTATTTCTCAATCATGGCACCACCCCAAATCATTCTATGATTTGAAGTCCAATGATCGGGATTGAACTCTCCTACCAATCGGTTGTTCACAATAACCAACTCTGGTGCTTGCTTTTCAGCAGTACCAGTAGAAGATTGGGATTTTTGTACTGTTGAACGCTTAGGTGCCATCTCTTTATATAGTGTAAGGGTTTTGGTGTTTGAAAGAGATTTGGTTTAGAGATTGCTAATTCTTTGCAGAAAAACTTAATCCGGATTTGCAGAGTTTGAAGAAGTTTTGTAGAGAATCAAGAGAAAGATTTTGCTATTTTTGTGTAAGTCGGAATTTCGGATTAGGCGAAAGTGATTTCTTTTGCCAAAATCCTATATATATAGCAATAGAATCTCAACAGACATATACATACAAATTAATTTTGTGTGTACGTATCTGTGATTTGCAAGCAGGCGTGAGCAAAAGCTTGTTCGGCAATAAATACAAAGTGGACCTTGTCGGAATTTTAACAGTCCACTATTACTGAGAATTAATTTCCACCGTACAGATCAATCGCTCAGTTTCATCAAGGGTCACCATTGCTTCTTCAGCAATGATCACAATCAACAAATATAATTGTGCCCATTTAATTAATTTTGGCTATTAGCTATCTGAATAACGTTTTTTGTATGACCAAGAACACTGTTTGCATCTGAGTCTATCTTATACTTAGGATTTGTCCAAGTTTTTCACAAAGATAGAAATAATTGCAAATTTCAAGAGAGTAGTTGACTGCAGATAGTTGTACTATTCTCTTTTTTGTTCCCCTTTTTACCGAGTGACCCAGATATCTGAGTTTCTGTCTCAGAGATCTTTAAGCAGTCTTTTTGCTCTTTAGCCTTTGATTACTGGATACCCGTTCCAGAATTCTCTTTTCTGGATACCCGTTCCAGATTTCTCTTTTACTCTTTTTCTTCTTTCTGGATTTCTGTTCCAGGTTCTTCTTCGCTGAATGCCCGTTCCAGATATCTGAACTTTTTCAGTTCGTTGGTAGCTCCATTAGTCCAAGACTATGTCTTAAGGCTAAGAATCTACTTTCTTGTAGTGGCTTAGTGAAGATATCTGCAAGTTGGTCTTCAGTGCCAATCTTGAGTATCTCTATATTGCCTTTTTCAACATGGTCTCTGATGAAGTGGTGTCTAACATCAACGTGCTTTGTTCTGGCATGAAATTTAGGACTCTGTGTGATCGCAATAGCACTTGTGTTGTCACAGAAAATAGGAGTTTTCTCTTCATTGAGTCCATAGTCTTTAAGTTGTTGTTGAATCCACAGAATTTGTGTTGCACAACAACCAGCAGCAATATATTCAGCCTCCGTGGTAGAAGTTGCAATTGAGTTTTGCTTCTTGCTAAACCATGAGATAAGTCTAGCACCCAGAAACTGACAAGTTCCTGAGGTACTTTTCCTATCAAGCAGTGATCCAGCATAATCAGCATCTGAGTAACCAGCTAAACTCAATCCACTTTCTTTAGGATACCACACACCTACATCTACTGTACCTTTTACATACCTTAATATTTTCATAGCAATGTTGTAGTGTGATTGCATTGGATTTGTCTGAAATCTGGCACACACTCCAACTGCATATTGAATATCAGGTCTACTTGCAGTAAGGTAGAGTAGTGAACCTATCAATTTCCTATACTTATGTTCTTCAACACTCCTGTCTGATTCAGTATAGGTCATTTTGGTTCCTATGCTCATAGGTATCTTAGCATTCTTTTCAGAAGGCTTAAGATTAAACTTCGTGAGCATATCTTTTGCATACTTTGTTTGACTAATGAATATTCCATCATTGAGTTGCTTGACTTGCAATCCTAGGAAATAGTTCAATTCTCCCATCATGCTCATCTCAAACTTACTTTTCATGAGATTTGCAAAGTCATCACAAAGTTGCTTGTCCTTAGATCCAAATATAATGTCATCAACATATACTTGAACTAAGAGTAGTTTCCCATCGTGATTTAAAGTAAATAGAGTTTTATCAACTTCACCTTTCTTGAAACCACTTTCCAGAAGGTATTTGGCCAAAGTATCATACCATGCTCTTGGAGCTTGTTTCAGTCCATATAGAGCTTTCTGTAGCTTATAGATCATTCTACTTTCTGAGGATACTTCAAAGCTAGGTGGTTGCTTAACATAAACTTCCTCAGCAATTTCACCATTCAAGAATGCACTTTTGACATCCATCTGATAAACTTTAAAGTCTTTATGAGCTGCAAAGGCCAGAAAGAGTCTTATTGCATCCAATCTGGCAACTGGTGCATATGACTCATCAAAATCTAGACCTTCAGTCTAGGTGAATCCCTTGGCAACCAATCTTGCTTTGTTTCTGGTTATTTCACCAGATTCATTCATCTTATTTCTGAAAACCTACTTAGTTCCAATCACAGATATTCCTTCTACAAATGGAACTAGTTTCCAGACTTTGTTTCTCTCAAATTGATCCAACTCTTCTTGCATTGCAGAGACCCAGTCTTGGTCTCCTAATGCTTCTTCTATAGTTTTAGGTTCAATGTTTGAGATGAAACATCCAAAGAGAGAATTAGCATTTTCAGCTATTGCTCTCCTAGTCCTAACACCTTGATTAATTGGTCCAATTACATCTTTTGCAGGATGATCCTTGATCCATCTCATCATGGGTTTAGTGCTAGTAGGATCAATATCCAAGTGATTTAAATGTGAATCACTAGGATTATGATTTGATACTTTTTCAGTATTTTGCTCCTCAAAAGGGCGATTAATGTCTGACACTTGCTCAGTGTGTGAGCTTTCTGGAATGTCTTTCAGAGAGATCATTTCCAGATATAGCTTTCTGATGAACATCTTCAGTTTCCATTTTTGGAAGTCTCATAGGAAATTCTTCATCATGTCTGTGAGTCATCTGGTTGTTACTAGGCATTTCATGCTTTTCTTCGTCAGAGTCATCCTCTCTTTCCACAATGATGTTTTTCCTTTTGAGGGTTCTTCTTTAGAATCCTTTACCATTAGTTCTTTGAACCTTTCTGAGAGTTCATCAGTAAGAGGTGTTTTCTTACTTCCTTCATAGAATACAACATGAACTGATTCTTCAATCTTCTTTGTTCTTTTGTTGTAAACTCTGTAAGCTATGCTATTCATTGAATAACTAAGAAATACACCTTCATATATCTGCCTTTGGTTGGAATGTTCTCAGATACTCTTTTCCATTGTTGAGAATAAAACATCTACAATCAAACACTTTCAGATGTTTAATATTTGGGGGTCTACCAATCAAGATTTCATAAGGGGTCTTGTCATGGTGTTTGATTATCAAACATCTGTTCTGAGTGTAGAAGGCTGTGTTTACAGCTTCAACCCAATAAACTTCACTTATTTTAGTGTAAGCTAGCATTGTTCTTTCTGCTTCTTTAAGGGTTCTATTTTTCCTTTCTGCAACCCCATTTTGCTGTGGTGTTCTTACAGAAGAAAGTTGGTGTTGTATACCTTTGCAGATACAAAACTACTTTATGTACTGATTGACAAATTCAGTACCATGGTTTGTTCTGATTGCAGATACCTTGTCATTTTTCATAACTTCAAGCTTTTTCAGCAAGTTTGGTATCTCCACCATAGCATCAGATTTGTGTTTCAGAAAAACAACCCAAGTGAATCTTGAGAAGTCATCTACAACAACTAGACCATACTGCTTTCCTGCATAACTAGTTACAGATGATTCAAAATGATCCATGTGCAAAAGTTGCAGTGGTCTAACACTAGAGTGTCTGGTTTTGGACTTGAAAGAGATCTTGGATTGTTTCCCCATCTGACAGGCAGAACAGATACCATCCTTTCTGAAAGATGTTTTGGGAAGGCCAACCACTAACTCTTTCTTGGCAAGTTTTTTCAGAGTTTTGAAATTCAAATGACTCATTCTTTTGTGCCATAACCAGTGCTCTTCTGTGTGACCTGATTGACTCACCATGAGACATTCTTCAGTTGTGGCAGATGCCCAATCGGCAACATAAAGACTACCTTTCCGCCGAGCAACCAAGACTGTCTGCTTTGACTCATTGTCAATAAGTTTGCAATACTTTGCTTTAAATTTCACAGTAAAACCTTTGTCTGCAAACTGGCTCATGCTAAGTAGATTATATTTCAAATCTTTAACATGTAATACGTCAGTGATTGTTAGTGATCCCAATTTGACGTTGCCAAATCCCAGAGAGGGATTTAATTCTCCTCCAGCAAATCTGATATCTGGTCTTGTGTTGCAAGCTTTGTAATCGACCAGATTTGCTTTGTCTCCTGTCATGTGCTTTCCACATCCACTATCAAATAGCCATTGTGCTTTAGTCCAAGAAGCGTTCTGCACACAACAGGAAACAGGAGATTAGGTTCTCATATCAATGCTGGAACCGTCTGGACTAAAAAATCTTCCAGTAGGAATCCATTTTTGAATGAATTTCTTTGGAACATTCTTTTGTCTGACAGGAACATAAGGAGGAATTCTAGTCGAATGATTATTATCATTATTATGAACTATTTTCTTCCTTGGTGTGTTCCTTGGTGCTCCATTTGGTGCTTTCAGATACTCGCAGTTTCGAGTCCGCTTTCAAATGAACTTAGCTTTCCTTGCCAGATTTCTTCTAGCCCTGGCATTCAGATTTTCAGTGGCTTAATTCATCTTCCACTTCTGATAATTGCTTTGAGAAACTCTAGCTTTTAGCCGTCGTTATTGCTCCTTTTTGTATTCATGAGCAAGTTGTTTCCCGATGTCTTTATAGCCAATACTATTTCGAGCACTTGAAGCCATCTGAGATCTTTTCTCAGCAGCTTTGCTAGTCTCTGGTGTGTTTATTTTCTTTCCAGAAAACGTGACATAGGAGAATTTGCCAGCACCTGCAATTCTTCCTTTTTGAGAGACACAGCACTGTGGGTGTTTACACTTTTCAGTGTCATGTTTCTTTTCAGAGACATGCCCAACAGTTTTCCTTTTGACTTGTTTTTCCCACAAAGGTTTAGTCGCAACTACCTTTCCTTTGTCAACAATCTTTATCTTCTGACCGATACTATAGATTGTTTGGGAACCACCTTGCTGCGCACTGACAAATTTTTTTCTTACCTCGCTCTTATTCAGAGTGGTAGAATTTTCTGTCTGTGTATTCAGCCCAAGTCCTTTCTTTTCTGAAGGATCTCTTAAATAAGATTGTACTTCAGTAAGAGTGTCACTAGCTTTGGCATAAGATTGAAAAGATAATTCTTTCTTTTTGAGTTCTTTATTCTCAGAAAGAAGATCTTCACATTTCTTTAGCAGTTCAGCCATTGCTTCTTTATGTGACATTTCAGTCTCAGATATCTGAGCCTTGAGAAATGCATTTTCAGCATCGTTTTTCTCAGACATCTTATTTAATTGAGAGTTTTCCTTTGCAAGAAAATTCTTTTCTTCTTCAAGATTTTCGGCTCTAGCTCGGATCATTAGAAATTCTCTTTCGTAGATATTGAAAGTGCAGTATGTACTTATGCTTTGATAATCTTATCTTTCATTAATCAGTTCCAAGTTTGTGTTTGTTGTTGTTTGTGAAGCTGTAGGACTACCAATGTTGTATAACATTGTGACAGGATAGAATTCAATGTTGGCATAACATTGAAGATATGACATTGCAGTCGATATCAAGAACAAAGCACATTGGACAGGAAACTTGGGCTGGAAGTATCTACGAATCAAACAAGAGACGATTTAAGGAAAAAGAACAACTTATGATGAAAGCAAGAAGGAATATATTTTATGATGAATCAAAATATGGAAAATTCCTTCTATGCGTATATTGAAGAAAACAAGAAAAAGGAAATTGCCTTTGCTGAGATCCTATTGCCTTTCGACTTGGATGGAAGAGGTCGATATCTCAAGTATATATATACAAGGATTCAGCAAAGCAAATTTTGAGCCTTTCTTGATTTTAATCGAGATTTTATTTAAGAGTTTAGGCTTCTTGTTTTCTGCTAGCTTTAGAGTTTGTCTAAGAGTATTCATTGTTGGAATAACTCTTTCAAACATCGACCTAGAATAGCTTTTACTGTTGCTTCTTCTAGGGCTAGTTTTGGTTGTTTAATCAATCGTGTGTGATTGTATTAAACCTAGTTGATTAGATCTACTTTTCTTGTCAGTAGATATTTTTCCTAAGGCGTTGCCAATATATTTTATATTGGCTTGGTAATAGAAGTTTCATTATTAATTTATCCGCTGCTATCTGTTTACTGTAGACATTGTTGAACAACATTGTTTGCAACATTGTCTGTTGTTTTAGTTCTAAGTACCAATCCGGGATCCTAAGTTTGAACAAGTGGCATCAGAGCCAGCCACCTATCCACTAGTGTCTGGATTTGGTACTACTACAATGGATGCAAACTACAATAGACCTCATGTGCTTGATGGGTCCAACTACCATTACTGGCAAATACGAATGACGACTTACATCAAGTCCCTTGATGGCCGTGCTTGGAGATCCATTCTGGAAGGATACACCTGGCCAATCAAGGACACGATCTTTGATGGTGACATTGTCCCCATTCCTGAAGAACGCTTCACTGCAGGTGACATACTTCTTAGATCTTACAATGAAAAAGCCTTAAATGCTATCTTTGGTCATGTAGATGCTCATATGTTTAAAATTATTCAAAACTGCACTACTGCAAAATAAGCTTGGGATTTGCTTCAGAGTCATTGTGAAGGGGATGCTAGTGTCAAACAAACTAAACTTAGAATGTTGTGGTCTCAATTTGAAAATTTAAGAATGGCGGAGGAAGAAACAATTGACTCTTACTTTGAAAAACTTTTGACTCTCTCAAATGAAGTCCAAAGATTGGGAGAAGCTATTTCTAATAGGCAACTTGTTTCCAATGCTGTTCGATCTCTTTCCTCAAGATTTAATACCAAAGTCACTATTTTGGAAGACACTCATAACTTGGCAACTATGGATTTTCACACCCTGTTGAACAATTTAAAAAAAATTGAACTAAATGAAAATGAGAGACAAGGTATGAAAACTCATAGTATCTCCCTTCACTCTAAATCTAAAGCTAAATCTTCAGAGCCTGATAGTAGTAGTGATAAGTCTGACAATATGACGGAGGAAGCTTTCAACAATCTTGTGAGGAAGTTCAACAAACTCAAATTCAGAAAAAACTCTAGTCAAGGATTTTCAAGTGGAACCAAAAATTTCAAAAAGAAAAACAATACTTTCAAACCAGGTTCTGCTTCCAAAACTAGCTCTGAATCTGATTTTGATCGCACCCCTCTTAGTAAGATTAGATGTTTTGAATGCCAAGGGTGGGGTCATTATCAAAATGAATGTGCTAACAATCTCAGAAAAGAGAAAAAGAATCTTCTTGCTTGTCTCAGTGATGACTCAGACGAAGAACAAGAAGATGAAGAAAAAGAAGATGATTCAACCACCAATGTCAGAGCTCTCCGTTCATCCACTTACAATGTTGATAACCAATGTTGGGACAACATCAGGAGTAGAAATCTTCTTTGACTATGATGACTCTGAGAACTGTGAAATTTTGACACTAACCAAACCTGAGAAATCAGGAATCTCTGATGTTTTATGTCTACATGGTTCTGTGGATTTTGATACAGATAGTCCTTCAGAAGAGGAAGTCAGTGCGGAACAAATGGTGAAGGATCTACAACAGATGTATGAGAAACTATTCAGTGAATGGAAGACTCTCAGAAAACTCCTCAAGAAAACTGAGAAGGAGAACTACAATCTGAAAGACACCATTGTCAAACTGGAAGCTGAACTGACAAAGAAGGACACTGAACTGTTCAAGGTAACCACTGAACTATCTAATGAAAAGAAGGTAATTGCAAAGTGGAACTCCTCTACTTCTAGACTTAATGATATACTGGATATGGATAATGATAGGACCACTGGGCTAGGGTACACTAGTAGTTGTGATGCTTCTTTTGATAAAAAACTTGGGTGCAACATGAACTGCACTGTTAACCCTGATACCCCAGAAGTTATCAAACCTCTTTCTAAGCTCATAAAAGGTCCTATGTTTGTCAAAGAAAAAGATTTGTTTGTGTGCACTTATTGTCACAAATCTGGTCACAAAAAACCTTACTGTTTCAAGTACCAAAAAGACTTAAAAAGGGAACATGTTGGGTCCTCCATCCTCAGTGACCTCTCCAAGAATCCTGCTCATCCTGCTACTAGCAAACAAAACAGTGAGGTCGATGTTAGTTGCAATGTTGTGACAACATCCACTTCAACAGAGACAGAAAAGTGTAAACTTAAGACTCTGAAGTCTTTCCCTGGTTCTCCTAAACGTGGTAAACCTCCAGGACAGACAAGAAAACACCAGAATGTTTCGAACCATATTTGGGTAGCTAAAGAAAAACATACCTGCAATGTTGCTTTTTCTGTTGCTACTTCTCCTAACAATGCAGGAAAATGGTACTTCGACAGTGGTTGCTCTAGGCACATGACCGGTAACCCGTCAAACTTGTCGAATTTTGTCGCTCAAAAGACAGGTACAGTGACATATGGAGGAGGATACCAAAGCAAAATCCTTGGAAAGGGAACATTGTGTCTTAAAGGATATCCTAAACTCTCAAACGTTCTTCTTGTTGAGGGTCTAACCGCTAATCTTGTCAGTATAAGCCACCTATGTGATGATGATCTGAAAGTCAAGTTTGATAAACGTTCTTGCAAAGTTTATACTTCTGTGGACAAATTAACTGTGATGACAGGTGTTAGATCTCAGGACAACTGCTATGTGATGGACATTTCTCTCAAGTGCAATGTTGCCCAACATGATGATGCAACATTGTGGCATAAGAAATTGGGACATGTCAATTACAGGAATCTGGAGAAGATCATCAAAAACAATGTGGTGACAGGTGTGCCGAAACTTACCAATGTAGGGAAACGTGTGTGTGGTGACTGTCTTCTGGGAAAACAAATCAAGGCAGTACATCAACCACTCCAGGTTGAAGGACAAAAAAGAGGTACTTTTAACTGCTTTGAACTCTTACATATGGATCTCATGGGTCCTATAGAAGCTAAAAGTTTGGGAGGAGCCTGGTATATCTATGTAATAGTTGATGATTTTTCTAGATACACTTGGGTCAATTTTTTGAAAGAAAAATCAGAAACTTTTGAATCCTTCAAAATCTGGCATGCAAAATGTTGTAATCAGTACTCTACTATGGTCCAAAGAATTCGATCTGACCATGGTAAAGAATTCGAGAATCAATTTTTTGATAAGTACTGTGAAAAGAAAGGGATCATGCATGAATACTCGGCTCCTAAGACACCACAACAAAATGGTGTTGCTGAAAGGAAAAACAGAACTCTTCAAGAAATGGCCAGAGTGATGTTGAGCTCAATGAACCTATCAAAAAGGTTTTGAAATTTGTCATGAACCGCTTGTCACATAATCAATCGTGTCTATCTTCGACCAGGTACTCTGACCACTCCCTATGAGATATTGAAAGGTAGAAAACCCAATCTTAAGTACTTTCATGTCTTTGGATGTGTGTGTTACATACTCAATGATAGGGAACATCTAGGGAAGTTTGATGCTAAAAGTGACAAAGGAATCTTTGTAGGGTACTCTCAAAATAGTCATGCTTATAGAATATACAATCCTAGATTGCAAACTATCCAAGAATCTGTGAACATTTTCTTTGATGACTCTGAGCCCTATGCCCAGAAAAAGATTTCTTCAGGTGCTGAACAGGTTATTGATACAACCTCTGACTCTTCTACACAAGAGGATGCTCCAGAAACTATGGCTCCAGTTTTTTATCAAAGTAAAAGAACCCATGATGTGAGCAATGTTGTGCCAACATCCCCCCTGTGCAATGTTGACTCAACATTCAATTCAACATCCTAGATTTCCACTCCTGTTGATGAAGAACAAGCTGATACCCACAATGAGACTGAGGCTGAATCTGACAATGCCCCTGGCATTAATACTGCACCTACGCATCTTGACTCACGTAAGGATCCTCCTCCTAGAATTCGCAAAGATCATCCCAGTTCTCAAGTACTTGGAAATCCAGGAGGTCGGACATTAAGGGGAAACACGCGCAAAAATTACAAGGAGACACTCAGACTTGCTGAAATCTGTCACTCTGTAAGTTCCTCGTGCTTTGTTTCTTTAATTGAACCTAAAAATGTGAAAGAAGCACTTACTGATGATTTTTGGATAGAAGCAATGCAAGATGAACTTCGTCAATTCCAAACGAATGAAGTCTGGATACTTGTTCCCCGCCCCCATAACATAAATGTCATAGGTACCAAGTGGATTTTCAAAAATAAGAGTGATGAAAAGGGGGTAGTTGTAAAAAACAAAGCCAGATTGGTTGCTCAAGGTTACACTCAAGTAGAAGGCATTGATTTTGATGAAACCTTCGCTCCAGTTGCTAGACTAGAATCCATTCGCTTGCTCCTAGCCATAGCATGTTGTCTTAACATAAAACTCAACCAAATGGATGTTAAAGGCGCTTTCTTGAATGGCTACATTGACAAAGAAGTATATGTTGAACAACCTATAGGATTTGAAGATCCTCTTTACCCTGAACATGTTTTTAAACTGAGAAAAGCATTGTATGGCTTGAAACAAGCCCCTCGTGCTTGGTATGCTAGATTGACTGAATTCTTAGTGGGATTAGGGTTTAAAAGGGGTGAGGGAGATCAAACTCTGTTTATCCTCAGGGAAGGAAAGGACATTTGCATTGCTCAAATCTATGTTGATGATATTGTTTTTGGTGCTACTAACCCCTCTCTGCTAGATAAGTTTGTTCAAGCCATGACGGGAACCTTTGAGATGAGTATGATTGGTGAACTCAGTTTCTTCTTGGGGCTCCAGATACAACAGAAACAGAATGGTCTCTTTGTCTATCAAGAGAAATATGCCAAGAATCTTATCACAAAATTTGGTCTGGAAAATGCCAAACCTTGCAGCACTCCCATGGCTACTGCTCTGAAACTCAACAAAACTGATGTTGGGGACGATGTTGACCCAACATTGTATAGATCAATGATAGGAAGTCTCTTGTATCTCTCAGCCACCAGACCTGACATCATGTTCTCTGTTTGTGTGTGTGCCAGGTATCAATCCAAACCCAAAATATCTCATTTAACTGCTATCAAAAGAATCATTCGATATATATCAGGAACTGTTAATCTTGGATTATGGTATGCATGTGATTCACACACTAATCTGTTGGGATTTAGTGATTCTGATTGGGCTGGTGACTTAGATGATCGAAAATCGACTAGTGGAGGTTGTTTTTATCTTGGACCAAATCTTGTGTCATGGTATAGTAAGAAACAAAATTGTGTGTCTCTCTCGACTGCTGAATCTAAATATGTAGATTCAAACAAATTATTGATATACAACACATAGATACCACAAATCAGTTAGCTGACATTTTCACAAAGCCTCTTGATAAGGAGAGATTCTTCAGTTTGAGAAGGTCTCTTGGCCTTTGCACTATTTAATAGGACTTGTTGCAAGCAATGTTGACATAACATCACTTTCAACATTGTCTTCTGTGTTTATCTAGTGATGTCCTTTTTCAGTTCAGTTTTATAGTTGTTTTGTGTTTTTGTGCTCCTGTGCTTCTGTACCAGTCTGTGGCTGTCTTTAGTTTGTAGCTTACATTGGTGATACTAAGGGTTTGAAAGACTATTTAAAACCAAGGTTGAAAGGGATTGAGTCTCCTGTGTGTTTGCTTTTTGTAAAACCCACTTTTGCTGCATTTGGCTATTTGTACTCGTACCTTGACTCACAATTGATGTTGCCTCCAGTCCTTTTTGCTTCCTAAATCTATTAAATTATGATACAAAGGGCTCGAAGTATTTCTGTCGAGGATCGTGTTGGGCAGGTTTCAAATACTATCTAGACATCGACGTGGCCAATGTGTCATATGTCGTGAGGGTTGATGGCCTGTACTGGAAACCAACACGCACAAAAGTGCCGATTCTCGTAATGCTGCTGGTTCACTTTCTGAGTACCAACTTACCCCTTGTGGTCAAATGAGTGATTTTATGCCATGAGACGTCTGTTTGCCTAGATCCGCAAAGGCTTCGGCTTTGGAGCGGATTCATACGTGTTCCAATTATTTGACATGGTTCACGGTATCATGGTCACCCCCACTCAAACTTATGCTAATTGTTCAATTTACTTTTTGAGGCAATGTTGAGTGTGTTTCTTTGGTATTCCTTTCTCTCTCTGTCTTGCCTGCAGCATCAGTGATGTTCATCGAATCTGCACATTTTGAGACTTGCTTTCCTGACTGACTTACAATAAGAGTGGTCTGATTTCCCAATGTTGTCATCGATGTTGAGCCAACATTCAGGACAATATTGACTGTGCTCGAAGGACTTCTTCCTTTCTTGATGTGTGTTTTTTTTTTCTGTGCTCTATTTTGTTTACACATGTGTTTTTGGGTTGGGTTTGAGGGGGAGTACTTGTCTATTACATCCGTATTCTTTTGGGGATCTTGTTAGGTGTCTTACATATACTTGATCTTGATTTGTTTCCTAAAACAAAATTTGTACCTCCCTAAGTTGAGTTTTGAGAATCTTTTTCATGATTGACCTAATTGATACGGTGATCTTTTGCTTTCCATAATCTCATATTAACAGTTGTGTACAAATCTTGGTTTGTGCTTTGATATATATGTTTATGATCTATGAAGCAAACCAACCAAAAACAATTTCCCCAACCTTACTACCTCCTCTCATTAGCCCACTTCTCCACCACTCACTAAAAACTGCCGCCCATGCCCACCTAAACCACAATCATTACTCCAAAAGGTAGTTGTTTTTTTACTACTCCCAAGCTGTGGTTAAAAACTCTTCACCTTCCTCGAACTATTCACTTGTCACTCTCAACCAAATTCCTCTCCCGCTCTTTCTCCTTCATCTCTGCACTCACTAATCTGAATAATGTCTTCTTCAACAAAACCTGTCTTGCCCGGAGTTTCGTTGCAAACACCTGAGGGAGAGCAAGCATACCCTCTCCCCATCCGTGCCGAACCGGCCGATTTTGAGATTCCAGTCTATGAACTGAGTGAGGATTCGGAAGAATGTGTTGAAAAATCCCCATCTCCAGTACCAAAACCACCCTCTCCATCTCCAAAAACCCAAACAGAGTCGTCACCATCAAACCCCTCTCAGTTTGCCGCAGAAACCCTTGTTAAGTTGGGAAACGCGCCAGTCGACCTGCCAAAGGATCTGAGGGATGATGATGAAAGCCCAATGGGAATAGAGAAAGATACTCCCATGGAGGATGCTGGGAAAGATGTTGAACTTACTGAAGTTCAACATGCAGATCTGAGAGAAAACCCCCAAAAATCCTCATCTGGTGAGAAGGATGATGTACAACAAGCTGACAAAACAGGGGAGATGGCTACTGATGGCCTGAATGGTGATGAGAACCAGACAAGCATGCACTCTAAACATGTTGAGAAACCCGCAGATGAGCCTGAACTAGTTGTGGTGGAAGATTGGGAGTCAGATGACTTAGAGAAAACAAAAAGTGACCCTATGAACATAGATGAGGATGTTGTTTCAACATTGGCTGCTCATGAAAATAACTATGATGATAGCTCTGAGGATCTGGAGAATTATGATCCAGAAACGGAAGATGACTCTAAGGATGAGTCAATGATTGATGAAGAAGATCTGAGCAATGCCGATGAAAGCTCAGATAACTCTGAAGATTATGAGGCTGAAGCAGAGGAAGAGTCTGAAGATGAATCACTTGATGATGAGGATGTCATTCTTGGAGAAGATCAGATTGAAGACCCTGAGGTAAATGATCTACCCTCTGAACCTATTTTTACAGATGGTTCTGATTGGGATGAAGATGCAGTCTCTCATCTATTCTATGCTAACAAGAACTTAGAAAAATTTGAGAAAATTAAAAACAATGCAATAGATGTTAAGAAGATAATCAAAGAGGAATCTTTTGAAGAGTATAATCTAGTTGCTTACCTGAAGAAAAGGAACCTCTATCATGCTGTTACCTAATATGCTGCCTTTGTTCCTGAAATCATCAGAGAATTCTATGCTCACTTATCTGAGAATTTTGGCATTGAAGGGCATGGTAAACATCACTGTGTGTATCTTAGAGGTGATGTTTTTTACTTGAATTCTAAGGATATCAATACTGTGCTGCATAAAAATAGGGATGAGATTGAAACCCCTGTGAAGGTAACTATGGATGGGATTGCTAGGGAGCTAACTGCAGGAAAACTACATTCTTGGCCTAGTGGGACTCTAGATTTGAAATATTGTTGTTCTCTAGTCTCAGTTCTTGCCAAGATCTGCTTGTACAACTGGCTGCCATCTTCCAACAATAATAAGCTCAGTCAAGAGGCAGCCATGTTACTCTACAGGATCAAAATGGGATACAATGTCAATCTGGGAGAAAGGATTCTCAAGCATCTAGAGAATTCCAAGAATAGAGGGATCAGAGGCCATTTGGTTCTTCCATCCACCATCTTTGCAGTTCTTCAGTTGCAGGGTATTGAGGTCAAAGCCAATGATGTCTATCATTCCAACTTCAAATCCATTACAGTCACCAAACATTCCTCTTCCTACTGGCAATGCTGATGCACCAGAAAGCTCTGTGGCTGCTGCTCAACGCTCCTATGTTGGCCTACATGTTGGCTCAACATTGATCCCTAACATTGAAACTCTCTTTGCAGGTATCATAACTGAACAGGACAAGCTGATTCTGGAGCAAATCAAAGGACTTGATGAGCAGATTTCCAACAATCTAAAGTTCAGAAGCACTCTAGTTTCTTTTCTTTCCTCACAAAAAGGGGGAGAATAGATAACTTGATTTTATTTTACCTTGTTTCTGTGCTGAACAATTTGAATTTGCATTTTGGGTCTGTGATATTTTAAATACTCTTGAATATTTCTTAGTGGTCTGGTTAAGGGGGAGATTAGCTTATTAGTTGTTCTTAGTTATGTCTCTATTAATCTCTTGTTAGGTTTTGTGATGAAAGACTACGATTAAGGGGGAGATTGAAAGTGCAGTATGTACTTATGCTTTGATAATCTTATCTTTCATTAATCAGTTCCAAGTTTGTGTTTGTTGTTGTTTGTGAAGCTGCAGGACTACCAATGTTGTATAACATTGTGACAGGATAGAATTCAATGTTGGCATAACATTGAAGATATGACATTGCAGTCGATATCAAGAACAAAGCACATTGGACAGGAAACTTTGACTGGAAGTATCTACGAATCAAACAAGAGACGATTTAAGGAAAAAGAACAACTTATGATGAAAGCAAGAAGGAATATATTTTATGAAGAATCAAAATATGGAAAATTCCTTCTATGCGTATATTGAAGAAAACAAGAAAAAGGAAATTGCCTTTGCTGAGATCCTATTGCCTTTCGACTTGGATGGAAGAGGTCGATATCTCAAGTATATATATACAAGGATTCAGCAAAGCAAATTTTGAGCCTTCCTTGATTTTAATCGAGATTTTATTTAAGAGTTTAGGCTTCTTGTTTTCTGCTAGCTTTAGAGTTTGTCTAAGAGTATTCATTGTTGGAATAACTCTTTCAAACATCGACCTAGAATAGCTTTTACTGTTGGTTCTTCTAGGGCTAGTTTTGGTTGTTTAATCAATCGTGTGTGATTGTATTAAACCTAGTTGATTAGATCTACTTTTCTTGTCAGTAGATATTTTGCCTAAGGCGTTGCCAATATATTTTATATTGGCTTGGTAATAGAAGTTTCATTATTAATTTATCCGCTGCTATCTGTTTACTGTAGACATTGTTTAACAACATTGTTGGCAACATTGTCTGTTGTTTTAGTTCTAAGTACCAATCCGGGATCCTAAGTTATAACAGATATCAAGTTCCTTTCTGAGATTTTCTAGATCTTTTATTTCATCTTCATCACTTTCATAAGTATAACAAGAAGTATGTGTTACGTCATCAGCCATAAGACATATTTCAATGTTAGAGATGTCTGGACCGTCAATCTCAGCAACTCCACACATTTCATTCTTCTTAAGGCCAAAGTCGATTACATCGTGAGTGACTCCACATAATTCTGGTGATGGCAAGGTTGAGTCATCTGAATCGTCATCTTTAGAATCTGTCTCAATGTCTAGAGCATCCAGTTGGATTTGAATTTTCTTTCTTTCTCCAGTTAGTAAAGCCTTCTGGCTTCTTTTGAAGATTCTTCTATCTTTCTTGTCACCTGTCTTTAGTTTGTTGAAGGCAGAACAATCCTTCTTGAAGTGACCAGGTTTCTGACAATAGAAACAGATATCGTTTCCAATTTCTGCTTCCTCAGTACTTGATGCTTTCTGAGCTCGCTTATTCAGTGAGCTTTGCATATTTTTGTACTGGTGATAGTTTGAGCCTAGATGCTTTTTCAGCTTCTCTTTGGCTTTTCTTCTCTCAATTTCTCGACTGACATATTTGCTCATTTGCATTGCAGCAAAAGCATCCTCAGTCTCCTCCTTGCTTTTCTTCTTTTCAGAAGTTCCTTGAGTAATTAGAGCAACATTCTACAACTTTTTAGTTGTTTGTTCTCTTTGAGTTGTTTCATAATCAACCGTAGCAAGGTGAGAGAAAAGTTCCACTGGAGTGATATTTGGCATTTCTTGGTTAAAATAAAAAAATTTAGTGTGCTCCCAGTTGTGATTAAGACTTCTGACAATAGTCTTAATCTTTTCTGACTGGGAGTATCTGTTGCTTTCACCAAGTGCAGCCATATCGCTCATGAGAGTGGTAAATCTGAAATCAAGTTCTTCCAGAGTTTCAGTGGGTCCTTGTTTGAAATTTTGAAATTTCAATTTGAGAACTTTGAACTTGTTTTCCTTGGTTTTCTCAGTTCCGACACAGATTTCTTCAATCAGTTGCCAGGCAACTTTCGCCGTTTTGGCACCCCACAGTTTACACTGTATGTGCTCAGGTGTCGATCTGATGATGATATTACGAGCTTGACCATCAAGACGATTTCTCTTGGCATCTTCCGATGTCCAGAGTTCTCTGGGCTTTGGTTCGTAAATAACTTGACTAGTAGATCTCCTACTAGTTGACGCATCAGTTTGTGAAGACCCATCGCTTTGATCTCTGTCTCTACCATTAGAAACCTCCATGACTTGCTTAAGCTGTTGAATGACTATCGGTCCATTCTTTATCACGTCGATCATTTCATCACTTATGGCTTCTAGGTGGAGCATCATGTTATTTTTCCATTTCTCATAGTTCTCTGGTTTGAGAACGGGTACATCACTCAGAGACATACCTGCACACTTAACACACAAATTATATAGTCCTTGAAAAGGGACAAAGTTCCTTCACCTATATAGGGATCTAGGTTTAGTGCAGAAGGCTTGTGAACCTCCTGCTCTGATACCACTTGTTGGTCCAGATAACGGTAGAGTAAAAGACTAGAGGGGGGTGAATAGTCTTTTAAAACTTTTGTCGATAAACAAAATTTCTCAGATATTTGTGAAGATATCTGACACTTATATTCAGAGCGCGGAAGACTTAAGATAGATAAGTGCAGAAACAGTAAGTGTGTGTGTGTGTGCTTTGCTGGAATGTAAATACAGAAAGGTAAAATACACAACAAGTATAGTGGTATCTGGAGGTGGCGTAATCCTCCAACTAATCCACTTCGGTCTTCCAAAGACCTAGAATTCACTAGAACATATAATTGAGGTCACCTTACAATAATTCGATTCTAAGATTCCTAAACAAATGGTTCCCAACCAAATGTTCCCCCTGAGTTATTCCCCGGCTTTCACAGCCAAGTACTTCATGTACTCAAAAACCTTCTTGAGCTATTCCCTAGCTTCCCAAGCTAAGTACTTCCTGTGCTCAATAACCTTGGAGTTATTCCTTAGTTTCCCAAACTAAGTACTTCCTGTACTCCACGCCAGTTATGGTGTTGGTTTTGGTTTGATTTGTCAGATGAGCTTCTTTAATAACTTTTCAGTTAGTCAGATAGCTCTGTGAATCAAGTATACTTAATACACTTTGCAATGTATGGTATCTTGTTCTTTTACTGACCCAAGTCTAAGATAATTGTTCAAGATAATGAATCTCAGATACTTGATCTTTCGATTCAACTCTTTCACAAATAGCAGTGCTTGTTTAGGATCAGGACACTTAGAACTTCAGTGCTACTTAAGATCAAGAGCTTTGGTCGCAACAGAAAGCTTGAGGATAAGTAGTTTGCTTGAGAGAGCGAGCTTGTGTATTCAAGGTATTCAGCGTGTTCTGTGTTTGTTCTCAAGCAGTCTAAGTTTTGATATTTATAGATGAATTTGAGTGCCGTTGGATGGTATCCGTTAGGCTCAAATTCAAACCATCGATATCTGTGTATAGTACTGTAGCAGGTTTGTCTTCTTCTTCAGAAGCTACCGTTTTTTGTTCAGACATCTCTGTCCGCGCATTTAATGCTTGTACTATACTTTTGTCCTGTAGTGCCAACGGAACTATGCATTGTATCAGAGACTAATATTATCAGATTTCTGTGAATCTTTGCACGTCCTTTTCTTCAACTTCAGATACCACTTTATTGAAACAACTTTGTTGCAATATATATTTCTTTTTCAGAAATGTGGTTTAAGCTCAAGGTATCTGAGTGTAGATATCTGTGGGCACTTTCCTTGTTTTCAAAAACCTTTTAGTTTCCAGATATCTCTTGAATCATAACTTGTTTAGAACCAATTGTGTCTTCAAGATATCTGGTTATAGGTATCTGTAAAAACATTTCAGTAATCTTGTGCAGTCTTCAAATCTTCAATGTCGTTGAACTTGTTCTGCTGGATGTCTTCTTCTTGGTCTTCTCTTCATAAAATAAAAATTACATTTTGAGACCTAACATCCTATACAAGATTAGCTAGACTATCATATTTAGTGAGTTTTCTCTTTTACAATGTTCAAGTGAACCAAGAGTACTAATCACCTTTCTGAACTAAGATAAGTCATCATGTTGCTGATCAAAATCTAAACAGATAATTCTAACAAATTTCTAACAAAATTTCTAACATTTACATCTTTGGACCTGTTGAAGCGAACTCGAACTGGAACTTCTTGTGCGAACACTGCTGTGGTGCGTTCTCATAGAAGTTACCTCCATAGGATAAATTGGAATGGTCGGGGTTGACGGGCTACACCTTAGTAGCGCCTGCATTCATTCCCGGATTTGGTTGCCAACCACCACGCTGCCTGTTTTGCACCCAGCAAATGATCTCCGAAGTTGGGTTCTCCCCCATAGTCTCAGGAAGTCTGCACATACTAGCACCATGCCCGAAATTACCACACAGATTACACCTCTCATTAACTGGAGCCACTGGTGCAAGGATAGTGCCAAGCATCCTCATCTCCTTAGTCTGTTCTGGGAATTCAATAGTACTAGGGCCTGGTGTTTGCTCCACGGCTTTTGCTTCAGCTCTCCTTGGTCTACCTCTAGTTCCCTTAAGCTGGGAGATGGCAGCAAGCTTCTCAAAAGCTTCATTCAATGCAGCCGGAGATGCTGTAACAATAGAGCCATCCACGGTCATATCCACCATGTTCTGTGCTTCCCAGTCGAGTCCCTCATAGAACTTGCAGCATAAATCCATCTCACTCAACCTATGGTGAGGGCATTGAGAGAGCAAGTTTAGGAATCGCTCCCTGGCCTCATAAAAGCTCTCATCACTCATCTGCATGAACTTCTCAAGCTGCACTCGAAGCTGCCTAGTCTTCTCCGCTGGATAGAACTTGTTCATAAAGGCCCTGTATATATCATCCCAAGTAGCCAGAGAACTTTCAGGTTGATTCAATAGCCAACTCTTTGCTTTATCCTGCATACACATGGGAAAGACCTTCTTCCATATTTCCTCATCGAAAACCGTTACTGTGCCTACAGTAAGCGGAATCCTAGCAATCAGCCCCTCAAACTCCTTGAGAAATCAGATAACATCCTCGTTATCCATCCCATAATACTTAGGCATGTCATGGAAGTGATGAGACTTGATCTCCATGTTCCTTGCACTGTTAGAGAGTACTGACTAATCCCCAATTTTAATTTCACCGATGCATATAGGTCCCATAAGTGATCACAGGGGTCTCAACAGCACCGTTGACTCTGGGAGTATTCTCGTTGACGTCACCCATTTCAATAGCGGCTAAGTTTTGTCTTCGGAGCTGATGGTAGTGCTATCGATCTCAGGTACTAGAGGTTGCAAAGGTGTTCCTTGCGATCTTGTACTGGGCATAAACCTGCAAAGGTTCTTCTACAGAATCAAAAATCTCAAAAAATCGTAGTTTCTGTTAGTGCAGAAATCGCAGGTAAGTAAAAAAAAGCGAATAAAATATCACACCCACATGCTACAGTAGGAATTAATTCCCTAGCAGCGGCGCCAAATTTGATGTGCTCAAATTAATACTTAGAAAACCAAGTAGTAAGCAGTTGTTATAGACAGACAAAGCTAAACCACAGAATCGTTCGCTAAGGAATTAATTAAGCTACATAGCAGTGAGAGCAAACAGATACTTGCGAGTAACAGTTTGATTGATGATTTGGTTATACTTCTAACTAGTTTAACTAAAGCTAAGGTTACGATTAACAATGAGAGAACGATGAATACAGTAGCAAGATCCAATTATGCTAATTCGAACCAGGGATAACACTCATATTGTCACACGGTTGTTGTACAACAAATAAATCAATTCGATTCAACCAATTGTTCTTAGAAAATATTATACTGGAGAAATCGTGAGTCGTCAATTCACGATCCTTAAACATGAACAATTTAGAGGATTTAATACGGACTTATCGAATTGAAGGTTTTTACGAAGATTTTATATGAGACTAACCTATATGAGTGCTTTGATAAACCCTAGAACGAATATGCATAATCTTCACATACTACTGTATTCAAAGGTGTTTAGCTACTCATATTTGACAATTGCATACAAAGATTCATGGTAAAAATCATATGAAACATAGATGATAAACTCGCATGCAATAACATACAATTCAATCGATAAGATAAAGGACGAATTGTAAAGAAGAAAGCAATGGAGAAATCAATACCAATAATCTTGTGAATAAAATCAATGAATGACCAAGCTCCAAAGATGTCTCAATGTTGATGTCTGAATCTAGGAGCTTTTTCTCTAAACTAGGTTAAAAGAAGTATGAAAGAAAAGAATCAAAATTCTAATCTAATAAGGAAAACAAAACGTTGCTTTTGCGTCTCTCGCCGTGGCGGAAGGAATAGCTCGCCAAGGCGAGCCTTCTTAATCACAATATATAAAGCTCTCGCATAATCTCGCCGCGGTGGGAAAATCCCTTCGCCGTGGCGAGCTACAATCTTCAAAACAGGAGTTCATTCGCAAAATCTCGCCACGGCGGACCAATTCCTTCGCCGCGGCGAGCCTTCTTAAATCACAGAGGATAACCACTCGCTAAATCTCTCCGCGACGGACTGATTTCTTTGCCTCGGCGAGCCTTCCTTCAATTTCCAGTTGCAAGATCATAAAATCTCGCCGCGGCGGACTGAATTCCTCACCGCGGCGAGCCATGCAAAACAGCTTGTTCTCATTCGGCTCAAAAGACATCAATTGCTACAAAATGTAAACAAAACACCAAAGCGTAAAAACGAACTAAAAAGACTACAAAACTAAAGACAAAGACTCACAAAGACCGCTAAAAAGGACCAAATGAGACGTTAGAATATTGTCTCATCAACGACCCACGATTTCTCTAGTTCAAAACATTCAAATGACGATTGGTTGAGGTTGGATTGATCGATTTATGTACACCGACCGTGTGACAAATATGAATGATTGCCCTAGAATGAATTAACATTACCTGATCATTACTATTGTGTTCATCTTCTCTCATTCTTAAAAACCGTTATTTGCTTTATCTTATTCTAGTTTTTAGAAACAACCAACTCACAAATCAATCTATTTTCACAAGTAACTATTTGCTTTTCAAACCGTTGTGGTAGCTTAATTGATTCCTTAGCGAACGATCCTGTGGTTAGCATTGTCTGTCTATAACAACTGCTTACTACTTGTTTTCTAAGTAATAATTTGAGCACATCATAGCTCTTCTTCTTCTTCTTCTTCTTCTTCTTCTTCTTCTTCTTCTTCTTCTTCTTCTTCTTCTTCTTCTTCTTCTTCTTCTTCTTCTTCTTTTCATTTCCTAATTCAGCAACCATTTCAGACACATGCTTCTTTCCTTTTCTAGAAGAAGAAGGGGCAGATGCTATTTCAGCATTCTTCTTCTTGATGTCAGCAGCTTCCTCAACATGAACTTCTTCCATTAGCTTATGTGCATCAAGGACCAGTTGTTTCTGCTCAGCAAGGGCTTCTGCCTCCTTGTGAGACAACTCTTCAATCTTTTTCAGATTGGCTTCCTTTTTAGGTACATTGGTTTCCAACTCAAGGCGCAAGTGCTCTTCTTCTTCCAACATTTGTTTAAGTTAGGACACCCTTTGCTCAGCTTCCTGTAGTTTCTGAGCGATGTCATCAGAAACGTGCCCAACTTCTTCATCTTGTTTCTTGGTTGGATGATCTATGATGAGATTGAGGAGAAGAATTGTTCTTCTCAGGTAGCTTTTTAGTAGCTGAGGCATTATTTCTTCCAGTGACTCCTCCTGCACCAGGTGGGAGTGCATTATCATCATCATCCTTGTGAGAATCATCTTTCTTTTTAGAAGAATGAGGAGACATGGGTTTTTCTACGTCATTTTCATCAGTCTCCTCATCAGATAGCAGATCTATCACTTCTTTAAGTATCACCGACTTACTTCCCACTTCTTCTTGTTTTGAGGGTGTTGACGGAATATTCAGCGGCACGGGGGAGTTAAAAGCTAGTCGGACCCTTGTACTTCTATCTTCTTTTTGAAAGTTCTCAATGAGGATTTTTGCAACTACATCTTTGAACAATAAGTTCATCAAGGTTGCATGGTCATACTTTTCTGTAGGAAGCAACGCATGAATGGAGCTTTCAAGTAATATTTGACTAGAGTTAGTATAAATCATTTGCTTGTGTCATGTATGACTTCGCATGTTACATGTTACATGTTACATGTTACATGTTATCACTTAGTGGACCAATATTCGACTAGAGGTAGTATAAATTACTTGTGGGGCGGCCGACTACATAGTGATTCGTACTAACTAGAGTTGATAGAGGATCGCTATTTGATTGTATGCTTAGATATTTGGTCCTTTTCTTAATTCAAGCTATAAAGATGGCTATCATGTAGGTACTAAAAAGTGATTGTCGTGACTCTGTGGTTTAATTCTTCTATCTTATGATCATTTGAAAATACTTTCTAAGTTGATTTAGCCTCCCTCTTGTCTCCTTCATTATTTGCTGGTGGAATTATAATATGTATGTTTGTGTTAGTTCTCTAAGCAGCTAGATTGTTTAATGTTGTGTGCTCCTTTCCTTTCTAATTGTCGGTTTGATTGAATTACTAAATGACTCTTATTTCCGAGGCTTTCCAACTCTTTCGTTATTCAATACAAATCTGTGTTTAACTGGTTTAAGAATTTTTGAACGTGTTATCACCAAGGATGTTGCTAAAAATGCTTATGGTTG
Source organism: Plantago major (assembly GCA_026545765.1). Taxonomy (NCBI): domain Eukaryota; kingdom Viridiplantae; phylum Streptophyta; class Magnoliopsida; order Lamiales; family Plantaginaceae; genus Plantago; species Plantago major. Next base: position 90,315,494 of record CM048842.1, read on the forward strand.
ATTATGTTGTGCCTTGATAAATAGATTTCTTGATCTTGTCGTCGAGCTTGACGCATCGAACTTTTGACCTTTATTAAATTCGTAACATGTGCTTTCAATAGTTTATCTTTTGTAAGCTATAGCTAGATTACCATTACTTATTGCACTAGCATGTTTTAAAAGAGTTACTTTTCTTACGCGTCTCTTTACTTCGATTGGAATATGTTGAGAATAAAGGATGCTTATTTTCTTATAACTCGAAATGTCCTTGCGTTTGCGTGAATTAAATTGAATCTCTTATGCTGTTCCGGTTTGCTTTTATACTATGTTAGATGCATATTTGTAAGGACGTACGAAATTTAGAAATCTAAATCGGTACTAGTGTGATATTACTACATGCAAATGTTTTCTTCCTAAAACTTTGACTTAGTTTATTACGAGTCTGCTCTTTTGCTTGAATGTTTAGCTTATGTTACTTGAATGAGTTTTGATAATAAAATAATTGATTGATTGTGGCTCTTAGTACTGCTCTTTTTCTATTAGTCCTACTACTGGAGTTTTAGATTTTAGTAAATTGCACTTTTTGGTATTTGAGGTTAATTGAGCTAATTAATTTGACTAAGTTGATATGAACGTTTGGGTTTGAAAAATCAAATTCCTTGTTTTGTTTCATGATAGTAAGTTTGATCTGATGATTTCCAGGTATATACCATGCTTGTTATTCTTCGTGAACCTATTTGAAAAGTGATCATGTTATGTAAATTTGATATTTATGCACATCTTTCTTCCCATGTATCTTAGTAGCCTGTGTTTACTTCTGCTAGTCACTTATTCGCGGGAGTTATGTGGTGGTTTTTAAATTTCTCGTTCAATGAAACCCATCTTGTTAACCTTCAACCTTTCATCGACCTTTTACTCTTCTTTCTCTAGTCGCATTTAGTAACTCAATTTATAACTTCTTCTAGAAAACGCAAAGTTTCAGACTCCTTTAAACTTTCACAGTTCTTTCATCTTCTTCGTTGTAATTCCCTGATCTTGATTACTTAATCAGATTCTCAGTCTCACCAAACCTCTCTCGTTAAGCTCCTTGGTCTCTTATTAAAGATTTTCTTCTTTCCTACTCCTTATCACTCGAGAAACCCTCTTGATTTTGCTCCTGCATAGAATTTTAAACGAGGCTTGTCCCGTCTATTTCGGTGTGTTTACTTGTTAGCTAGCCTTCAAGTATGTTGACGGTAAGTTTCGAACCTACGTTTTATACGGAGTCAGTATCCCGAGCTCTTCGTTTCTTAAGGTGAGAATTTGGGGACCAAATTCCTTTAAGGAGGGGAGAATGTAAAACCCCGACTTTTCATTAATCGTTTTAATTTTAATGTTAATTGTAGTTCCTTATTTAGTAGTGAATAATTTTCTTAGTGTTTAATTGGGGATAATCTAATTAATTATAGTTTGGTTTAGAGTCCAAATTGAATTTGGGACTGACATTTATCCTTCCAATTATACCCCTTGTTTGCCCTAAGCTGATTACGCCTCCTTCCTTCTTCAAATCGACTTCTTCTTCTCCATTCCTTCCTTTCCTCGTTTTCTCCTTCAGTTCCTTCTTCCTCGATCGCTTCTACCAAATCGACTCCTGTGTTTACGTCCGTCTCTACCACCAGAAATCACGAAATTGATCTCAACCGAAAGAGATTCACTCGCCTTTAAGCTCCGCCCCTTCTCCGTCCGTTGCCAATTCGGATTTCGCCCGATCGGTAAGTCTCATAAAATTCCTCTTTCGACAATTGATTCGTTATTTACCCTTCTCATGAGAGACTCTCGACTTCTTCGTAGCACCAATTACAAGTTTAGAGAGCTTTGATCCATCCATTCGTTCGTGATTTTGGTCGCTTTCGATTCGCCCTCAGTAAGTGCTTTTCTTCCTTTTGATTTAGTTTGGGATGGGTGTTTGTGTGATTGTATCTTAGTCGTGTTTAATTTCGAAATGAACTTCCCCCTTTTCTTCTTTGAATTCCGACCTGCTCTGCTTGTAGTTTGCTGTGCTCTGCTTTGTTTGTTAGTCCGATTCCTGTACTGAATCTAGTATCTTCCTCGTCTGCTCTATTTTCTTCCTACATTGATTTCGACCTATTTTGTGTGTTATTGTCGACTGATTGTTGTCGTTCTGTGTTCGTCTGCTCGGTTTCTGTAAGTCGAATTTGGTTCAGAGGGTGTGTCTTGGTTGCTTGTACTTTGTTTTCTTCAAGTTGAGCTCGATCGGCTCTGTTTTTCTTGTTTGTGCGCGTGGACAGTGCGAACTGGGTCTGCTGTGTTCGACGAAGTTTGATGTTTGCTCTGTCCAAGTCGAACAGGCTCTTTTCCGTTTCGATTTTTTTTACGGCTTGGGTCTTTGCAGTCGTTTGCTTGATTCTTGTTGTCTGCTTGCTTGTTTTCTTGCAGTCGGTTTACTTGTTTCCGGTCTGCCTTCGTTGCACTGGCAGTCGGATCGTGCTAGTTGCAGTGGTTGATTGGGTTTTGCTGTGAGTTGTACTAGATTGGTAGCTCTGTTCTTCTCCGTTTCCTGTACTGCCTGTGTCGTTGCAGTCGTTTAGCTGTTGTCTCCGTTCCGTCTGTGTTTGCGTGTTGCTGTGTTGTGGCGCCTGTTTGTGTTTTGTATTCGTTTCTAGCCTAAATTCGGATCGAATTTCCCCTTTCTTTCTCAATTTCATCGTGCTCTGTTTTCTGTATACTTGATGTCGAACTGCTCTGTTCACGATTGTTGTGCTCTGTTTTTGCGGAAAGTGTTCGAACTGCTCTGTTTGTTTTACTCGTGGGTCGACAGGCTCAGTCCTTCCCCGTTTCGGTTTTATTAGATAGTTTGAGTCGACGGCTGTTGTCTGCTCTGTTGCCTGCATAACTTTGAAACTGTGTTTGCTGCTTCTTGTGCTTTATCTGTCTGGTTGTATGTCGTTTACTATTTCAATCTGAGTTTTGGGAGCTCTGTGTTTATATATATTTTTCTTTCCACTCTGTTCATTTCTTCTTCTCCGTTTGCTGCTAGTCTGCGTTTTTTTTTTTTGGTATTGGTCTGTTCTCTCGTTGCTGTGTCAAATTTTGGTATAGTTTAGTTTGGTCTAGGTTACCTACTGGTTATTTGTTGTGGCCTGCTAGTTGCTGTTTATGTTGTTGCTTCTTGGGATTTGTTTTGTAACTTTTATCAGCTACTTGTAAAAATAGTGTTTTCGCAAGTCAACTGTTCAAATTTCAGCTTCTCAAAGCTTATATATTGTCTTCCTGTTATTAGTTTAACGCTCTTGTCTTTTTAAAGTTAGTGAAATTTTCGGGGCGTTACAATGACTCTTCTGATCCACTGTAATCTTTTTATCTGTTCTTGTTGCCCTTCTTTCGCTTTTGCTGATTTGGTGAAAATTGATAAATTCTGAGCTGAAAGTAGATAAAATTTCCTTAGTCTGTTCTTGAATCTTCATGCTTCCTGTTCCTCTACACTTAAATTTGATGGAATTGGGAAGAGAATTGATGAAATGGTGCAAAAGATTTGATCTTTACTTCGTGAGCTACGGTATTAGTATATTATTGTTCCTAAATCGCCATTTTTATTCTTTAGCAGTGTACGTATTTTTTATTCTTTAGCAGTCTTCTGGTTATGAGTCTTCTTGCTAATTTTGATTTTTGAGCTGCTTGTGTATTCGTGCCGAATTCGTTATGAAAGTGTGATTTTGATTATGTGTTTGTATGTTAACTACTTGTTTGCAAATGCTCATAGTTTGTTTGTAGCAGAATCACCAGCTTATAAAAATCTTCAGCTTAATAGTCGTAAATAATCAGCTGGTTGTTCGAATCAGTTGTTTAGGTGATTTTCAGGAAATCACTTTTTTAGCACATTATGTAAACAGCCACTAGATTCGCTCAAAAACAACTTTTACATGCTTCATTTAATCGCTTCACAATAATCTGAAGTTTTTTGCTAATATGCACTATGTGGGAGAGATCTAATTTGGTCCTGAAGTGCTAGGTTTAAAGGATATATCATTAATTGCATTGCATTTGGTTTTCTCTGAAGGCAGGAGTCTTTTCCGTGGTGAAAGATCTCAAGTTTCAGCTGATGTTACGGGGGGTGTTGTAGGGTTAATATATCTTCTCCTGTGATCTGAGTCATAATTTCTATTCTATAAACTATGAGGCTAGCCACTTTATGTAGAATGGTTCGTGCCCAACGTGAACTTCTGGGAACAAGGGGTCCTTTGCAGTATCGGTGTTTCCAGCCTGACTTTGCTCCAAGAGATCCCATGTCCAAGCCCCCCAAGTACAAGTACCCTGCCTTTTATGAACCATATGGACCAAGACCTCCACCATCGGAGAAGATTGTTCAGCTTGTCGAAAAAATTGCATCTCTGTCTCCAGAGGAGCGTATGCAAATCTGGCCCACTCTGGGGCAAATGTTGACGTGCCAGCCGAAATTGCAACATATTGAGGTAGAAGGAGGAGTGGACTTGGGTACACAAGGTGCGGGTGCTGGACCGTCTAAGGCTGCTGAGGAAAAGGCTGAGAAGACTATTTTCGATATCAAGTTGGAGAAATTTGATGCTGCTGCAAAATTGAAGGTGATCAAAGAGATCCGTTCTTTCACAGATTTGGGGCTGAAGGAAGCCAAGGATTTGGTTGAGAAAGTGCCTGTGATACTCAAGCAGCAGGTCACGAAAGATGAGGCCAATGCCATCATTGAGAAAATCAAAGCTGTCGGAGGAGTTGCAGTGATGGAATAGCCCTCTCATATATGTTTTAACAGCGTTTTGAAGATCTGTTTTATGAAATGGCTACCTTCATAGTTAAGAGAGGAATAATCTGATGGACAGTCAATTTGTATGTTAGTTGCACTTAGTAGCAGCATATAACAGCCAAACATGTTCACCATATTTGAGATAAGAGTTGCATATCTTTTTGGTAGAAAACTGGGTCTCTTTCTGAACTCTAGTTTGTAGAATTGTGTTTGGTTATATGTTTGTGCTAGTAGTTTGTAGAATTGTGTTTGGTTATATGTTTGTGCAAGTAGTTTGTTTAACAGTCAGTGAACTTGCAAGTTGGATGTAGACTGGCTATTTGTTACTCATTTAAGTTATACTATTCATCAACTAAGGCCAATTAATGTGTTTGGCAAGCATTTTCGAATAGTGCTCATTTTAACTACAACTTTGAAACTCCCCACTTCCACGGGCAGACTCTCTCCCCCCGAAACTTTTGCCGGCTCTCTCCCCTTTGTCGGAAACGTTTTCCGGCTCTATCCCCTTTGTCGAACCTTCATTGACGAAACGAAATACATGGTTGTGTTCCTCTCTTCACGATCTTCATTTCTATGGAAATAAGTACGAGTTTAACTGTTGTCCGAAATGTATTGTTTTATAGTATATGTTAAAACCCTATTTTATGTATTTTATTACGATTACTATGTTGACATAATTGGAGTATTATTACAGTATTATTATTTATTTTTATTATATATATATATATATATATATATATATATATATATATATATATATAATTGAGTACTTAATTTAAGTTAAATTGAACTCATTTGTCATATATGTATAAATTAGACTTTAATTACAAAAAATAATTTTTTTTATCTATATAATATAATACATTAAGCAAAAAAGATTTGGAGCTATTATAGGGTGTCCACATCAAATAATTATGTGGCAAATTCTTATACTGTGATTGGTCCATTTTTTTGTATAGTTGTCCAATGTCTTGATTCTGATTGGTTCATTTTAAAACTCAAGCTGATGTGTTTAAATATGTTGCCATAAAATCATTTACGTTTTATTATTGTTGCCATTACTTTAACTGAATAATTATATATCTAATTAAGGAATATTTGACTTGCAATTTTTACCCTTACATTGCAAAACTACTCTTCGTATTTCCATTCTTTCTTTCTGTTGAGGGTAAAACCTCGAACACTAACTGACTAAACTACTACAAATATCCCGAACTTTGCCCCGCCTCTGACTTGCAGTCCGTAGAACCTCTTCTCCGAGTTAGAACACCTGAAAGGACTGGGGGGGGGGGGGGGGGGTTAGAACTGGATATCCGGATTGCCTATGTCAATCCGGTTAGAGACTTTACTCAAAAGGGAGTTGGAAGCTCCAAATGTAATAGTTACGAGGACGGTTATGAAATCAAGAGTGTTTATGACTTTGATATTGTTTACTTAGCATGTGTCGCTTACCTTCAGATATTGGACCTTGTTCTATATTTATAGTTATCATGTACTTATGAAGAGGTTCATAAGATGATGCCAAGTGTACGATTCAGATTTGGACACCAATGCTACCTTCAGCCCATGATCCATTAGTGAACAGTAATCCAATATCGATAAGTGGGTCTGGGAGGGTAGTTTGGACCTTTTTCCCCTGAGAGTACTGTTCCGCCTGTTGGGTCTGTGTTAGTCCCTCAGACAGATTTGTCTGCTTGATTGTTCTGTCCTCGGGTAACTCTGGATGTCCGAGCCTAGAGTTTCACGAAAGTACCTCAGTGGTTCTGTTATATACGTTTGGGCTTATCGCGATGGTGGCGTCCGAGGTTATCTCGTACAGTCCGTTTGACATCTCTGTACTGACGTAGTCGTTTGAATCCTTTTCGGCAATTTAGCTCGGACTAGCTGTGAGGACGTAGTGACTTTAACGTACTGGCCGATTCACTGTGGGCGGACCATATGAGGTCGGACTAGTACTGAATTGGCTAATTAAGCCGTGATGCGCTTTAGGACACGCTCTATGGCGCCCTTAACGGATTGGACACATGTCCGTAACAACATATGTCCCCCTAGTTTCTAAGTATCTTAGTAGAAGATAGTTGGTAACTATGAAAAGAACGTGTGTGTTGTGGAGCGTGTCCGAATCGTTAACTGGAGAAAGGAAAAAATCCCTTCTGTTGAGATCCGTCATCCGTGTTCCGTGTTCAGGAATTCGATATATCTCTCTCCCCTCCCTTTTCCTTCTACAGTCCGAGTTAGCAGAAGTGCTCGGACTGTAGATGGAAAAGGTATTTGTAAATGAGATGTACAGATCCGAGTACGGTTAGGATGTAGTGTAGTCTTCCAGAAGGCTATCCGTTAGACAGCTTGTTGAACTGGTCTTCCTGGGTCGCTGATCCGTAAGCCGAAGAGGCCTAATAGGTTGTCCATTCGGCCCACTGGGAAAGGATCCCGAATGAAGCGACACGACCGTTGGATCAGGACAGCATCGACGGTTGGGGTTGGAGGCCCAATTGATGCGACGCGTCTGTCACGCATTGAAGGCGACGTACTGTTGGCAACTTATTCGTGGAACGGCGCAACCCTTGGATTAGACAGATCTGACGGTTGGGATTCAAATCCAAGCGATGTAACTCTTGGCTTTCTCCAAATTGCCCTTATAAATAATCAGCTCATCGGTCACTTTCACACTTTTAGCAATATCGAAACTCAGTTCATTCAGATAGTAATCCGAGCAATTGAAGGGGCATCCGAGCAAGTAAAACTCGCACAATTTCTGGGCTTTCTGTTGCGAATCTGTTCCTTCGGAGAATCATCAAGGTTTTGTCGTCTTCCTAAACTTCCATAGTCAACTGTTATCAAGTAAGTACACCTTTGCTTTGCTCGAGTATTTTTCCTTCTTGTGATATGCTTCTCTTCTGGGTGTTTACTTTGCTCTGCTTCGTACCAATGCATGTTTAATATTCTGCAACCAAAACTCGAATGTATATGCTTATTTGGTAGTGTCTTGGTGCCGATTGGCACACAAGCCTTCGTGAACTGGCTTTTCTTAGCGTGCCGGGTTGTGTAGTTGCTAGTGCCGATGGCCCATGTCAGTGTGCCAAGGTTGGTGCCACGAGTACTGATACTAGTCCTTAAACATGGCAAAGTCAGTTAAATACCATATCTTAAGTTGTATTCGACTTAAGAAGATACGTAAATGAACTCTCGGACAACCACCAATATCGTTTCTGACTTGTTTCCTTCTGCCTTAGGATGTCCGGGAGCAATAGTCAAAACCAATTTGAGGCACCAAGCTACAATGATGTTGTAGACTTAGGTACTGGGTCCGTTAATATGACCCTATCCTTGGAAGACCTATTCGTCGTAGACCTCGGTTCGTCGAGAGATTTGGATGCTGGACGCGGAGTCCATGAATTAGTAGGAGCGCAGACCGGCGCTGCACAGGACAGTCTTGCTCGGACTAGATCCTTGGTCCAAACTCGGACGGTAGGAGGCACCGAATCATCCAGGGATCCGGATGAGCCGCAGATGGAACGTTAAGGTGATAGCGGCCGAGAAACCGACGAGGTTGAGATGTTCGAAGCGGGGGTGGAAGACCGTGTCGTGGCGGGAACAGGTCCGTCTATCCCCAGTACATCCGGCAGACCAGAAGACGTCAATGAAGATGAGGAAGAAGATGAAGAGGATGACGACGATGAAGAGGAGGAAGAAGGTGATGAGTCTCCTGTTGCTCGCCCTCGAAGATGCGGTGGGCATCGGGTCGCACTCCATCCTGCTGGCCCCATGCGGTCCAACCTGCCTTTAGTTGCGGGGCGTGGCGCGAAGGCTGCTCGAATCAAATTTCCGCGTCCTGCGTCCGCTGTAGTGATAGCGGACGAATTTGGAGAACTCAACGCCGACGGACTTCTTCCCACGTGTCCGTCCCAAGTAAAAGCAGAAGATATCCCCGAATGGGGCGGAAGTGGGAAATCCCTGATACCATGGAGATCATGGTCCCTGATGCCGGACATGCTTTTTATAATCCGCCAGCAGGATATATGTGTGTGCACGAGGTAGCTTTAGCATGTGGGTGGAAGATCCCCATTGCTACGGAGCTGAAGAATATCTTAAATCACATTGGAATAGGTCCGAGTCAGGTTATTCCCAAATCCTTGGGTAATCTCATCTGCTTCGTCATCTTTTGTAAGAAGAAAGGGCAGTCCGTTAACTTCGAGAACTTTAGGCAGCTCTTCCATGTCTCGTTCAGTCCGGGGAATCCACTATTCTATACTTTCATGAATAGGAAACCCTACAATTTCATCTCGAACTCCATTTCGTCGCTGGGATCGAAGTGGTGGGATAGGTACGTCTTCGTACGGATGGCTCTGAAGGCTGGAGCATCCGAAAGACAGCGGGAGCAATGGGAACTGCCCACAAAGTTTCTAAGGGAGAGCATCCCGGATTGGCGCCCCCTTCCAAAAAATGTGGCTCTGTGGGTGGCTACCATCCATAAAAAGCATGACCCGCCAACTTATCCGTACCACGGATTAATCTGCCAGCCACTGCCCTACTTGTGTGGGCTGACGGGCGCGGTCGAGGTTGGAGGGAAGACGGACTTTAGTAAGAATTCGATTACTTGAGCTTTTATTCATTTTCTTCGTCGAGACACCTTGCTTTAATTTCGTGTTCGTAGTCCGAGTAAATCAATGTTATCGTGGTTGTGTCTGACGCCTTTGGTTTATTGTGCAGCTTACTGGTTCGACTACATCATGTCGACACTCCGGGAGAAGAAGAGGTTGCAGAGGGAGCAACAAGCATTGGAGGTCGCCGCTGGTCAGAGGACCAGAATCATCAATACTTCCTCGGGTCTTCCGATGCCGGACCCGAAAAATGCTGCCGTGTTCGCCGTTGAGGAGGAAAGGCGGAACAAGGCGGGTGAGGACTCTCAGACCTTAGCGGTGCCCGACAAGGGTAAGGCCCCTGGTACCCGAGGCACCACTATCACAAGGTCCCAAGCGACTTCCGCTCAAGCCCCGCCACGGGACGTGTTTATGCGGGATGCTATTATTTCAGGGCGTAAAAGGGCGGCAACCACGGAGGCTCCTGCTGCTGCGAAGAGACAGCAATTGTCCGCTGTCCTTCCTGTGGACCAGGCTGCTCTGGACACGGAATACGAGCGCGCTTGCGAACTCCCTGAAGTGGAGCGGGTCGGAGGGTTGGATGCGCTATACCAGCGGCTGAGTAATCTGTCCTTGGTTTTCTTGGTTTGTTCTTAATGTGATATAAATATAACTTGTATCTTCGCGGATTTTTCCCCAGCTCGGGTGTTTCATCAAGGCCATGCAGTGGAAGGCTGGTGAACGTGCTACCATTGAAGAGGACCTTCACAAGGCTGTGGCCACATCCGCGGATGAGGCGGAAAAAGTGAAGCAGCTGGAGATGAGGCTGAAAGAGGAAGAGGTAAAGTTCCACAAGTTGAAGACCAACTGGGAAAAAATCAAGGCGGATCTTGTCTATCAAGAAAAATTCGTGGATAAGGCGATGAAGGCTTTCCTGGATTTCAAGGATTTCCTGGTCGGAGGCCTCCAGTATGTCCGTCTCTACGCTGGCCGTGACTTCCTGAGGTCTAACTCTTTCAAGTTCCTGATGGTGGACAAATCGGATGCCTCCCGCCTGGATGGGTTCGTGTCCGCCATCGGACAGCTACAGTCCAAGGTACTTCTTCCACCGGACTTTGACTGGAAGGCGGAGGGGTTAATCCCCTATGCGGATGCAAACGGTGTGGAAGTGCCCGTCGATAGTGTCTCTGACGAGCAGTTGGCCGCATGTGAGTTCGTGGAGCTGGTCACCAACGAAGGTGAGATTGAGATCCAGAACGACGGACCCCTCCTCCCGAGGTGGATCCCAGAAGCCCTCCTGAAGGTAGGATTTGTACCCTTCCGCGATTACCGAGCTTTCCTGCAGAAGTGGTTTACCTTGCCTGCTCGCGTTCTTGACCTTCCCGCTGATTTTGACTTGTTTGCTCATGCTGAGGCCCTCGCGGCGGAAGTCACCTCCGACGAGCATCGGGTCGATTCGCCTGAAGCTGAGGAAGTTGGTTCAGGCCAAGGTGGTCCAAGCCAACCTGGTCCGGAGTGAGACGTCCGCGGTATGCCCCGTTGAAATCTTGTATCTTTTGAACTTGTGTATTTAATTCGGAACATATTGCGATGTACCCTTGTTGAATTCTGAGTTATTTTAGTCCGAGGAATGAATCCTCCTTTGCTTCCGAACATTTGCTTACTGGCTTCCTTATTTCCGTTTTGTTGTCGTTTATCTGCTGACTTACTCTTAAATAACATCTCTTAAGAGCTCGGATCGCTATAGCTTGTATACGTCGTAACGTCAAAATTCTCATCTATCCGGTCTTCGGACTGTGCGCGTTGGAAAGCGCGATTCTTCTAGAAGGAGGAATTTGAAACAGTAAAATAGTCATTATGACAACGTCTTTTCATCTCCCTAGTCGTCGGATGATCGACAGATGGCGAGATCTGAAGTGCCCGTTGCGGCTATAAATAAGGGTGTGGTAATTCTCTCTTTTTTACTACTGTACTCTCCCTTACCCTTTCTTGTGTCTAATCCCCTTCTAACGTTCCGCAGAAGTTAGTGTGTTTAGAATGTCGGACTCAGACGATGACGAATATAGTCATTGGGTGAATTGCGCCTGTGGGCACATGCATCCGCCCATTTATCCGGGTAGAGGAACCGAGGGTGATCCGTTCGTCCTGGATTTTGAAGGCGATCCCCCTCAATGTCCAGGAATAGCTAGGCGACTGGCTGAAGAGGAGCGAGAGCGGACGCTGAGGTTGATCCGCAGGAGGATTCAGATGCAGCAGCAAGCTCGCCAGGTCCAAGGTGGTGGCTCAGAATCCCAAGGTTCAACTGCCGGACAATGGTGAAAGATCAAGGCGGGGTATGCCCCGTAGTAGTATGTACTTTTTCTTGGCCGTTGTCGGACTGTACCATCCATATGTAAATGTTTGGATAATTTTGCTTATAAAAGTCGAACTATTTCATCAGATAAGATCGCCGTTTTTCCCGCACTCATAACTGTCGTAAGGCGGTTGAACAAATTCGAAATCCGAATATTGGCATTTGGCCCGTTTGGATGTGGTCAAACGCAAACTTGACCCATCCTTGTCGTACGGGGGTAGTTGGGTCAGATTTGACATCAAGCTGTTTGCGTGGCGGACGTAGATTGGTTGGAGTGTCCTATAAAAAGGCACGACCCCCATGCCAAACCTAAATAAGTTAATCCAAACTCACGTCGTCTCGTCTGCACGACCAAGGCTTGCAAATCCTCAAAGCCAGATCTCCTCTTTTTTTTCATCCGATCCAACTTTAATGGCTCAAATCTTTCTTAAATTGGAAATGGTTTCCAAAATCCAAGAAAGTTTGAGTCTTTAAAGTTGGTTAGGCAGAAATCTTTTGTTGTGTGCCCTGTGGTTTCCACGGACCAGGAATTTGGCGATTCTATGCTTTGGTGGCATCCTGACGGAGTTTGCCACATTTAACCATGTTCCCTTGTACAGGTAGATGGAAGTCCGTGTGTCCGCGGAGCCTGCGGTAGTAGCGTTGAAGTCTATCTAGTTGAAGGAAGGATACGTGCTGGGAGATGACGTATCCCCAGAGATGTTCCCTGTATTTTTCTTTTTATATTGCGTCCTTAAGTCCGGATATCGATCCGGGACTGTAAGTTGCATGGACAGGATGATGTACAATCTGTCTTTGTAAGAATGAAAATTCCCCGCCTTTTGTCTTGTCGTTAAATCTCACATACAAATATCGAGAAATCGTAAATCGAAAGATAGAAGTTGTATTGATTTGCCGGAAATTCAATTACAACTTGCGGGTTCTAAGGCCAATGACAGAAGTATCAAAAAACAGAACTGGCGGAGTTCCGTGTAATTGATAGTTGGAGTTCAAAAATGACAAAAAAAATAACTGTCGGAGTTTTACGAAGTAGATAGTTGGGATCCAAAATGACTAGTCAATCTGTTGGAGATTCGAGCAGCCCTCATTATGCGTAAAACTTTTGGAGATTTCTAGCGTTCCACGTACGCTTAAGTGGGTGTCCATGCTCATCCTCCAATTCGTAGCTCCCACTCACTCTTGCTCCGACAATCTTGTAGGGTCCTTCCCAGTTGGGTTTGAGTTTGCCAACATTTGTCAAAATGTCCGCGCGGCGAAGTACCAGGTCCCCAACTTGCAGGTTATTTGCTCGGACGTTCCTGTTGCACGCTCGTGCAGCCGTTGCTTGATATCTATGGATATTGGCTAATGCATCGGTTCTTCTTTGTTCCAAGATGTCCAGATCAAATATTCTTGCCTCGCAATTGGCGGACTCTTCAAACTCTTGGACTCTCATAGTCTCGACCACAATTTCGGCTGGTATAACTGCCTCCGAGCCATATACCAGGGCGAATGGAGTTTCCTTGGTTGCTGTTCGGGCAGTGGTGCGATGGGCCCATAACACACCGTCTAGGTCGTCTGCCCAGTTCTCTTGGGAAGTTCGCAACCGTTTTTCCAAGATTTTGACTATTGTTTTGTTGGTGGACTCGGCTTGTCCATTTGCCTGCGGATGTCCAACAGATGTGAATCGTTGTTCGATTTTGAAGGACTCCAGCCACTCCTTGAGTCTTTGGCCTGAAAATTGGGCGCCGTTGTCCGAGACAAGGACCCTAGGCAGGCCGAAACGGCAGATGATGTTCTTCCAGATGAAGGTCCGTACTCTACTCTCTGTGATGGTCGCAACGTCTTTCGCTTCCACCCATTTAGTGAAGTATTCCACGGCGACGATCATGAATTTTCTCTTCTGGGTACCCCTCGGGAATGGTCCGACAATGTCAATTCCCCATTGGTCAAAAGGACACGCTATGATTGACGGAATCATAGGTCTTGTCGGACGATGTGGAACGTTCGCATAGTACTGGCAATCAGGGCACTTCCGAGCATGGTTGGCAGAGTCTTTGTCGATGCTAGGCCAATAATATCCTTGTCGTATGATTTTATGGGCAAGAGTCCTTCCGCCAGAATGACTTTCGCAGCTTCCGTTGTGTATCTGTTCCAGCACAGTTTTAGCCTCTTGCGGGTTCAAGCATCTTAAGTGAGTTCCGGCAAAAGACCTCTTGTAAAAGTCTTCCCCTAGGATAAAGTATCTATTGGCTCGACACTTCACTCTCCTTGATTCTGTCGGATCCATTGGAAGAGATCCGTCCTGGAGATAGTTCCAGATGTCAGTCATCCAATTTCTCTCCATGATTGTTATCATGACAGTTGGTTCTGGACTCATGACGGATGAGTGAGTGACAGTGAGCAGAATAACTCTTCTTGTGTCCAAGGCCGCTGTCGCGGATGCGTATTTTGCTAAGGCATCTGCTCTTTCGTTATAGGCTCTGTCAAACTTTTCCAGGGTAAACTCTTCAAAGAGTCTGGTTGCCTGTTTAAGCAGTTCGAGATACTTAATCATCGAAGGACCCTTGGTGGCAAAGGTTCCTGAGAGCTGAGCTGCTACTAGCTGTGAGTCCGTGTAAGCCTTGAGCTTTCGGACTTGGAGGGATTTGGACAAGCGTAGACCGACTAACAAAGCTTCATACTTAGTCTCGTGATTGGTGACTTTCACTCCAAGGATATCGCGTAGTCGAGTTCCGCGCCATCAGGGCTCTTAAGAAAAATTCCAATTCCTCCTACCCTTCCGATGGAGGATCCATCTACTTCTAGCACCCAAGTGCCCGAAGGGTGCTTTTTAGCTTGGAAATCTTCTTTCAGCTCAGGGGCTTCCGAGCGCTGTTCTTCCTTTCCTTTGACTTCGGCTCCAGAGTTGTTAATATCTGATCTGTTCGCGATATTGTCAAGGAGAAGCATCTGGTTGATCCGAGTTTCCTCGCACGATGCAAGCGAGGGCCGATTGATAAACTGAGCCTCCTCAAAGTTTTCCGATTGTAACTTCGGCGGGATTGGCCTTTGTACAATGTCTTTGGTGATTAGACATTCTAACGCTTGTCTGTCAGGGACTTTCTCTGAGTCCATCTCAGGATATTCTACCAGGAAATTGGCGAGAACTTGAGCTTTCTTGGCTGACGAAGCCTGGTAGAAAATGTCGTATTCGCTTAGCTCAATCGCCCACTTAGAAAGTCGTCCAGACTGATCGGGCTTCCCCAAGACCTGTTTCAAAGGTTCCGTAGTTAGTACCACAATTCTATGAGATTTGAAGTAAGGTTTTAACCATCTGGCGGTGTAAACCAAAGCATATGCAAGCTTCTCGATCATCACGTATCTTGTCTCCGCCCTAGTAAGGGCTTTGCTAAGATAGTAGATCGGCAAATGCTCGTTTGGCATCTCTGTACTGATGTAGTCAGGTTTGGAATGGTCAAAGAGACCACCAGCGGAACATTCGGGTTCTCGATGTCTTCCCCCCCTGCCGTAGGAGGAGGGATTTCACTGTCATCAAAAGATATGGCGTTAGTGCCCGGGATTGCCGGATCAGCATATGCTCGGTCATTATTCCGGAGGTTTTGCGCGGTTCGCTCCCTTGCGTTCCTGCTATCTCCTCCAGTTGGTCCACCCGCGATAGTGTTGATCACCCCGCTGTATGGGGCGTTCTCCATTTCGATGTCATCAGTAGTTCGGTAAGAACGTCGGTCCGGATGGGGCGGATAGTCGGCTGGCGGAGGGGGCAGAGGCAATGAGTGGGGCGGTGGTTCCGTCATCCTCTCCTCTTTCCTTTGCTCTGTTCTATCTTGCCGGGCAGGTCCGTCTTTATAGATACGTTCCTTCAATTTTCCATCCCTTATTAGGTGCTCCACCTCTGTCTTCAACTGAATGCAATCGTCAGTTTCGTGTCCGCGACACTTGTGAAACTTGCAGTAGCCCTTTGCATTCTTACTCTTACGGCCGTTGTGAGGGGGCTTCGGCCATTGGACGTCCAGCTTCTTCTCGACGATAGTTGCCAAGATGTCGGATCTTAGTCTATTGAGACGGGTATAGTCCGCATATCGCCTTGGCGGACTTCTCTCTCTGTGAAAACCTCTATCTCTTTGATCCTTTCTAGAATCAAACTTTACTGGGCGTTGGTCTTGCTTCACCGGATCCTTTCCTTTCTTGGAGCTGACTCTGACTGGAACGTTCCTCCTGTATTCTTCGCCATACATTACTTCTTCACAGGTGTCTTCTAGATGCTTTTTGCTCCTTACCTCTTGACTTGAGAGTTTTCTTCGGAGTTCCGAGTTGAGAGTGTTAGAATACAGGTGTCGGACCCGTTCTTTAATACTGTGTGACTCAACCCGAAGAGCCTCCGTGTGAAATCGATCTAAGAAAGTCCTTAGATCCTCCTGCTCTCCCTGCATAACTTCTGCGTATGATTGTATTGACTTATTTGGCAAAGAGGTGTACCAATCCATGGCAGTTCCGAAGAGAGTGGACGAGAAGGTAAGGGCTTTCGTATTGTCACTCATCCCTTTGGAATCCATCTTGTTGTTGTACCTCGTTAGGTGGCCCACAGGACAAGCATCCCCATAATAGTATTCCATATTTGGGATCACTTGATCCGAGTTTCGGTTTCTCTCTTTCTCTCTCATAATGCTGTCGCACAAGGGGTTTGGTGCACTGGTAGTTATCTGCTCATGGTCTTTCACAAGACGTCCGAGATTCAGAATTTGGGCTTCTAGAGCCTTTTGTTGGGCATAGATCTCGTCAGCCATCATGAACTCCCCTGTCCTCGGGTGTATGGCTACATCCGCTGGGAGTTCATTTATGCGGACCATCAGAACAGTTTCTGCCACTTGATCCCTGTCCCTTGGAGGTGCTGGCAGTGGAGCTTCTGGGTATCTATGGTTCCCATCTTGGCGGTCTCTCCTTCCATGCTGGCTTCCCTCACCTCGGACTTGGGAAGCCGAGGCCCGCCTATCCAAGAGATCTCGCAAATCCTCCTAAGGTTGCTGGTCCCCTAACCTCTGCTGGATTGGGCGTTGCCTATTCCTGGATAAGGCTGGCTCCGCTTGAGGAGGGGTAACCAATGGCGGAGTGGCTTGCTGTGGAGGAGCGTTGTTGGATCCAAGACAGCCTTGAATGATCGTTAGCAATTTATTGAACTGCATCTCGCTCAGTCCGAGGTCGTTAGTGCGGACAGTGCGTCCATCAGGCATAGTGAATTGTTGGCCTGCAGGTGGGCCTTGAGCTTCTGCCGGAGAAGCTCGCACCACTCCTTCATCTGAGGACTGACTAGCTGTATGTCCCTCACTAGGATATCTTCTTCCCGACACTGCGGCCCTGCGCCCCCGGGTGGGCGGACGTCCCCGTGGGCGTGGTGGAGGAGTTCCTACTCCTGTAGCACCAGCCCTCGCTGTTCGTCTTGTTCTTGCCATCGAGTCAATCGAAACACAGAGACCTTTTTGTAAAGGTTCCCACAGACGGTGCCAAAATGTTGAGGGTAAAACCTCGAACACTAACTGACTAAACTACTACAAATATCCCGAACTTTGCCCCGCCTCTGACTTGCAGTCCGTAGAACCTCTTCTCCGAGTTAGAGCACCTGAAAGTACTAAGTGGGGGGGGGGGGGGTAGAACTGGATATCCGGATTGCCTATGTCAATCCGGTTAGAGACTTTACTCAAAAGGGAGTTGGAAGCTCCAAATGTAATAGTTACGAGGACGGTTATGAAATCAAGAGTGTTTATGACTTTGACATTGTTTACTTAGAATGTGTCGCTTACCTTCAGATATTGGACCTTGTCCTATATTTATAGTTATCGTGTACTTATGAAGAGGTTCATAAGATGATGCCAAGTGTACGATTCAGATTTGGACACCAATGCTACCTTCAGCCCATGATCCATTAGTGAACAGTAATCCAATACCGATAAGTGGGCCTGGGAGGGTAGTTTGGACCTTTCCCCCCTGAGAGTACTGTTCCGCCTGTTGGGTCCGTGTTAGTCCCTCGGACAGATTTGTCTGCTTGGTTGTTCTGTCCTCGGGTAACTCTGGATGTCCGAGCCTAGAGTTTCACGGAAGTACCTCAGTAGTTCTATTATATACGTTTGGGCTTATCGCGATGGTGGCGTCCGAGGTTATCTCGTACAGTCCGTTTGACATCTCTGTACTGACGTAGTCAGGTTTGGAAGTCCTTTTCCCAGCTAGCTCGGACTAGCTGTGAGGACGTAGTGACTTTAACGTACTGGCCGATTCACTGTGGGCGGACCATATGAGGTCGGACCAGTACGGAATTGGCTAATTAAGCCGTGATGCGCTTTAGGACACGCTCTATGGCGCCCTTAACGGATTGGACACATGTCCGTAACAACACTTTCTTTTTAATTTTTTTTCTTTCTCAAGGAAAAATGCATGTATTCTTGGTACAGAATAAAATTTCCTTGTGTTGTTTAGTTCAGAATAAAATAGATTATTAGGATTGAATAAAATATGTTATAATCTTTACAGTTTACTTCAACCCAAGTACGCGCATGTACCAATTCGAGAAACTGAGAATTTATGTGGTTGCGCAGCATTTTCAGGTTTACTTCATATGTTAAGCGAATTTAATATCTACTTTTCTAATGTCCTTATTATGCTCTCTGAATGTTGATGATCTGCAGGCTTTTTCTTGGTCTTTATTTCTGACTCATGAGTGCTCACTGCACGCTTTTGATGATGTAAAAAGATACTCAACGGGTATAGTGAAAAAATAATTAAGTATATGGAATCCTAAGTAATTACAATAATATTGTTACCTTCTTATTGGAACAGATAAAGTATATAACAACTTTTTTCGTGATTAAGTAGTAATTTTTAGTTAAAAGTTATTTAAGAATATCAATATTAAAAAGTGAGAGTTTAATCACAACTTTTTTCGTGATTAATATCATATAATCTCTTAATGTTAATCCCTACGTCCAAAATAAATGACACATTTCAGTTTTAATAAAAGTTTAAGGTCGAATTTGACCATAAATTATTTCTATATTATATTGAAAAATTATTTAGTAAACTTCTATTTTTTCGAAGTTCATTAAGTCCAATTTCACAATATATTTATTTTAAATATTTTCCGATATGATATAAGAGCAATTTATAGTCAAAGTCGACTAAAAAAATTTATCATGCTTAAATATTGGCAATTTATTGTCAAAGTTGACCATCAGAGCATTTATAGCAATTTTTCTTTAATGTACTCCGTGCTTAAATAAGTAAAAAAAAATCAAGTCAAATTATTATAAAAGTCATGTTTTTTTCTGAATTGAAGAAAACATTAGCTCTACAAGTGTTTGGTGTAACCATCCAATTTTGTTAGGAAATTTGTTAGATATTCTGTTAGGAATATCTGGTTAGATTTTGATCAGCAACATGATGACTTATCTTAGTTCAGAAAGGTGATTAGTACTCTTGGTTCACTTGAACATTGTAAAAGAGGAAACCCACTTAGTATGATAGACTAGCTAATCTTGTATAGGATGTTAGGTCTCAAAATGTAATTTTTATTTTATGAAGAAGACCAAGAAGAAGACACCCAGCAGATCAAGTTCAACGACATTGAAGATTTGAAGACTGCACAAGATTACTGAAATAGTTTTACAGATACCTTGGCCAGATATCTTGAAGATACGAATGGTTTTAAACAAACTGTGTCACAAGAGATATTTGAGAAATCAAAAGGTTCATCTGAAAAACAGGGAAAGTGTCCACAGATATCTACACACAGATACCTTGAGCTTAAACCACATTTCTGAAAAAGAAATATATATTGCAAACAAAGTTGTTTCAATAAAAGTGGTATCTGAAGTTGAAAGATAAGGACGTGCAAAAACTCAGAGATCTGATAATATTAGTCTCTGATAACAAAGCATAGTTCCGTTGACACTACAGGACAAAAGTATAGTACAATGCATTAAATGCATGGACAGAGATGTCTGTACAAAACGGTAGCTTCTGAATAAGAAGACAAATCCGCTACAGTACTATACACAGATATCGATAGTTTGAATTTGAGCCTAACAGATACTATTCAACGGCATTCAAATTCATCTATAAATATCAACACTTAGACTGCTTGAAGAGACACCTTAAGACACACAGAACACCTTAGACTTACTGAATCTTACTCTCTCAAAGCAAACTACTTATCCTCAAGCTAACTGTTGCGACCAAAGCTTTTGATCTTAAGTAGCACTAAAGTTCTAAGTGTCCTAATCCTAAACAAGCACTGCTATCTGTGAAAGAGTTGAATCGAAAGATCAAGTATCTGAGATTCATTCTCTTGAACATTTATCTAAGACTTGGGTCAGTAAAAGAACAAGATACCATACATTGAAAAGTGTATTAAGTATACTTGATTCACAGAGCTATCTGATTAACTGAAAAGTTAATAAAGAAGCTCACCTGACAATCAAACCAAAACCAACACCATAACTGGCGTGGAGTACAGGAAGTACTTAGTTTGGGAAACTAAGGAATAACTCCAAGGTTATTGAGTACAGGAAGTACTTAGCTTGGGAAGCTAGGGAATAACTCAAAAAGGTTTCTGAGTACAGAAAGTACTTGGCTGAGAAAGCCGGGGAACAACTCAGGGGAACATTTAGTTGGGAACCATTTGTTTAGGAATCTTAGAATAGGATTATTGTAAGGTGACCTCAATTATCTGTTCTAGTGAATTCTAGGTCTCTGATAGACCAAAGTGGATTAGTTGGAGGATTATGCCACCTCCAGATACCACTATACTTGCTGTGTTATTTACTTTTCTGTACTTACATTTCAGCAACACACACACACTTTAACTGTTTCTGCACTTATCTATCTTAAGTCTTCCGCGCTCTGAATCTAAGTATCAGATATCTACACAGATATCTGAGAAATAGTTTTTATCGACAAAATTTTTAAAAGACTATTCACCCCCCCCCCCCCCCTCTAGTCTTTTACTTTCCCGTTATCTGGACCAACAAGTGGTATCAGAGCAGGACGTTCACCAGCCTTCTGCACTGAACCGAGATCCCCAGATAGGTGAAGGAACTTTGTCCCTTTGCAAGGACTATATAATTTGTGTGTTAAGTGTGCAGGTATGTCTCTGAGTGATGCACCCGTTCTCAAACCAGAGAACTATGAGAAATGGAAAAATAACATGATGCTCCACCTAGAAACCATAAGTGACGAAATGATCGACGTGATAAAGAATGGACCGATAGTCATTCAACAGCTTAAGCAAGTCATGGAGGTTTCAAATGGTAGAGACAGAGATCAAAGCGATTGGTCTTCACAAACTGATGCGTCAACAAGTGGGAGATCCACTGGCCAAGTTATTTACGAACCAAAACCCAGAGAACTCTGGACATCGAAAGATGCCAAGAGAAATCGTCTGGATGGTCAAGCTCGTAACATCATCATCAGATCAACACCTGAGCACATACAGTGTAAACTGTGGGGTGCTAAAACGGCGTGTTGTTACGGACATACGTCCAATCCGTTAAGGGCGCCATAGAGCGTGTCCTAGAGTGCATCACGGCTTAACTAGCCAATTCAGTACTGGTCCGACCTCACATGGTCCGCCCAAAGTGAATCGACTGGTACGCTGAAGTCACTACACCTCCACGGCTAGTCCGGTAGCTAAGAAGGGCTTCAAACGACCATGTCGATAAAGATGCCTAACGGACCGGACGAGAGAATCTCGGACGCCACTATCGCAAAAAGCCCAAACGTACATAACAGAACCACTGAGATACTTTCGTGGAACTCTAGGCTCGAACATCCAGAGTTACCCAAGGGCAGATCTGTTGAGGGTGTAACTCCCCAACTTACTGATATATTGTTCAACTCCACTGATGGGTGTCAAGGTAAGAAGCTCCGTGCACGGTAAGGGTCAACGCGTAAGAACCGGTGACCAACTACTTCGGTAAGGACCTGCACACTTGACTTGAGTGGGGGGGGGGTTAGTATCCGGTTTGCTAAGTGTCAAACCGGACTGAGACTTTACTCGAGAGAGACTGGAGTTCTGCTCTGTATAAGGATCGAGATTAGGTATGCGAAGTGACTTACTTGTTCTTGTGGGGATGTGTGCCTTTTATAGGCTATCATCAAAATGAGAGGTCTTGCTAGGATTGTACCAAGTGTAGGGCTATGATTGAGCCACCAAGGCATGTAATAGGCCCATAGCCCAATAATGATGTTTAGCCCATACCACTTTGGGCTTTAGGGGTAGTTAAGTCATTATTGGGAGAGTTTTATGGGATGTGACCTGATCTGCCGTGGTCCCAGGTTCGGAGAAGTTGGTCCGGATGCATGGTCCGGACCGTACTGGGTCGTCAGATAAGGAAGTCCTCCTAAGTCTGTCCATCTCTTCCGATCCGGAACTCTAGGTTCGGACACCCTACTCTTTGGTGCCTATCTGCTTGGTTACTTGTGATATTGTCATGCTGGATCCGAGTTGTCGTCCGGACCGGAGGCCTTGGGTCGGAGAGGGTACTGACTTAGCACTATGCTCCTTTCCCAGAGAGGCTCGGACCAAGGTGGGTCGGACCCATGGTTCCGGGTCGGGCCTGGTAGGTCCACCAATCCTTTGTTCTCTTCTTTCAAGGTGGGTCGGACCATGAATGGTCTGCCCGGATCGGACCGTTGGCTCGGACCAAAGTGTCTCGGATCCATTGGATGACTTAGGACTCGTTCTTAGGTCCTTTATGACGGATTGGATATATTTCCGTATCAACATATGTCCCCCTAGTTTCCAAGTATCTTAGTAGAAGATAGTTGTGGAACTATTGGTTTGGGAAGCTGTTGAAGAAGGATCCGTTCTTCAGTCCAATCCGCTTTAACGAGTCGAAAAAAGGTGTAATCCGTACTTCGTGTGGCCATTTGACATAGTCTCTCCCCCCCCCCCCCCCCCTTTTTCTTTTTTCAACGCTGTTGCCGTCCGAGGGACAGGGTCCGAAGTGCAACAATCGTAAAAAAAAAAGAAAAAAGGGTATTTGTAAGCGAGACTAAGTCCAGGCCCCGAACATCGGTCATGCACCGTTGATGAGCTACGGGTTAGACCGTAGGTACTTGTCCCCTCCGAACCAACCTCTGTTGTCAAGAGAAGGTCCGGAGGGTAATCGTCCGAGTAAAGGAGGTTCCTTGTGTGGGTAAGTTGATTGTTTGAAAAGCCGCGAGACGTCCGATGAGAGTATCATCCGGGGCGCTCGTGTTGTCTTCCGTCCGAAAGCGGAGGAGTTGTTGTATTCATGTCTCCAAGAGGTAAATTTGTTGTACCAATTCGTCATTTCACTTTGGTATAATTGTTCTAAGCCGTTGGATGAACTTTAATCTACTATTGAGATTTAATCCCGAAAAATCGCGACGGTTGGAGTTCCAAATGTGACCCTCTATAAATAGGGGTGTGGCCGTCTCATTTTCTCCACGTTTAGAGAGAGAATTTTCACATTCTGAGTATATCCGAAGCAACTACCAGTGATCCGAAGCGAGCAACGAGAGGTTCGAAGCGCGTGATCCCTTACGAAGCCAAGGCACTTCCATCCAATCATCCGAGTCCAAGTAAGTTTACTTGTCTCGTCTTATGATTAAATTGTCTATGTTGTCTTTCATCTTCAAGTTGTTCGGATGCATGCTTATGATGTGTAGTATAGTTGATAACCAATACGTACTCAGCGTTGACTAACACCGAATAAGTATAGTACTGACTCCGAACTAACTTCGTCTGGTAAAGCCACTGGTTTTGGCCTTAAGCTTGACAACTTGAATATACATAAACGGCCTCTCGGACTGTCATCTTAAAGCTTACGAAATTGCTTTCTCCTTTCCCTAGGATGTCCGAGAGTGATAGTCAAAATCGATCCGAGGCCGAGGGGTACGTCTCCGAAGCGACATCTTTGTCTGATAGCTCTGAGGAGATTGAGATCGTTGATGACGATGACGTGGAGGAACTGGAACAATCGCTTTGACTCATTGTCAATAAGTTTGCAGTATTTTGCTTTGAATTTCACAGTAAAACCTTTGTCTGCAAACTGGCACATGCTAAATAGATTATATTTCAAATCCTTAACATGTAATACGTCAGTGATTGTTAAAGATCCCAATTTGACGTTGCCAAATTCCAGAGAGGGATTTAATTCTCCTCCAGCAAATCTGATATCTGGTCCTGTATTGCAAGCTTTGTATTCGACCAGATTTGCTTTGTCTCCTTTCATGTGCTTTCCGCATCCACTATCAAATAGCCATTGTGCTTTAGTCCAAGAAGCATTCTGCACACAATAGGAAACAGGAGATTAGGTTCTCAAATTAATGGTAGAACCATCAGGACTAAACAATCTTCCAGTAGAATTCATTTTTGAATGAATTTCCTTGGAACATTCTTTTGTCTGATAGGAACATAAGGAGGAATACAAGTTGAATGATTATCATTATTAAGAATTATTTTCTTCCTTGGTGTGTTCCTAGGTGCTCCATTTGGTGCTTTCAGATACCTGTCAGGTTTCTGAGTTTGCTTTTTAGCGAACTTAGCTTTCCTAGCCAGATTTCTTCTAGCCCTGGCATTCAGATTTTCAGTGGCTTGATTCAACTTCCACTTCTGATAATTGCTTTGAGCAATTCTAGCCTTTAGCCATCGTTCTTGCTCCATTTTATATTCATGAGCAAGTTGTTTTCCGATGCCTTTATAGCCAATACCATTTCGAGCACTTGAAGCTATCTGAGATCTTTTCTCAGCAGCTTTGCTAGTCTCTGGTTGGTCTAATTTCTTTCCAGAAAATGTGACATGGGAGAATTTGCCAGCTCCTGCAATTCTACCCTTTTGAGAGACATAGCACTGTGGGTGTTTACACTTTTCAGTGTCGTGTTTCTTTTCAGAGACATGCCCAACAGTTTTTATTTTGACTTGTTTTTCCCGCAAAGGGTTAGTCGCGACTGCCTTTCCTTTGTCAACAATCTTTGTATATTCAGCCCAAGTCCTTTCTTCTCTGAAGGATCTCTTAAGTAAGATTGTACTTCAGTAAGAGTGTTACTAGCTTTGGCATAAGATTGAAAAGACAATTCTTTCTTTTTGAGTTCTTTGTTCTCAGAAAGAAGATCTTCACATTTCTTTAGTAGTTCAGCCATTGCTTCTTTATGTGACTTTTCAGTCTCAGATATCTGAGCTTTGAGAAAGGCATTTTCGGCATCCTTTTTCTCAGATATCTTAACTAGTTGAGAGTTTTCCTTTGCAAGAAAATTCTTTTCTTCTTCAAGATTTTCGGCTCTTGCTTGGATCATTAGAAATTCTTTCATAGATGTCAAGTTCTTTCCTGAGATTTTCTAGATCTTTTATTTCTTCTTCACCACTTTCATAAGTATAACAAGAATTATGTGTTACCTCATCAGCCATAAGACAGATTTCAATGTTAGAGATGTCTGGACCGTCAATCTCAGCAACTCCACACATTTCATTCTTCTTGAGGCCGAAGTCAATTACATCGTGAGTAACTCCACATAATTCTGGTGATGGTAAAGTTGAGTCATCTGAATCATCATCTTCAGAGTCTGTCTCAACGTCTAGAGCATCCAGTTGAGTTTGGATTTTCTTTCTTTGTTCAGTTAATAAAGCTTTTTGGCTTCTTCTGAAGATTCTTCTATCTTTCCTATCACATGTCTTTAGTTTGTTGAAGGCAGGACAATCCTTCTTGAAGTGACCAGGTTTCTGACAATAGAAACAGATATCATTACCAATTTCTGCTTCCTCAGTACATGATGCTTTCTGAGCTGGCTTGTTCAGCGAGCTTTGCATATTTTTGTACTAGTGATAGTTTGAGTCTAGATGCTTTTTCAGCTTCTCTTTGGCTTTTCTTCTCTCAATTTCTCGACTGACGTATTTGCTCATTTACTTTGCAGCAAAAGAATCCTCAGTCTCTTCCTTGCTTTTCTTCTTTTCAGAAGTTCCTTGAGTAACTAGAGCAACATTCTGCAAATTTTCAGTTGTTTGTTCTCTTTGAGTTGTCTCATAATCAACTGTAGCAAGATGAGAGAAAAGTTCCACAGGAGTGATATTTGGCATTCCTTGGTTAAAATAAAAGAATTTAGTGTGCTCCCAGTTGTGGTTAAGACTTCTGACAATAGTCTTAATCTTTTTAGACTGAGAGTATCTGTTGCTTTCACCAAGTGCAGCCATATCGCTCATAAGAGTGGTAAATCTGAAATCAAGTTCTTCCAGAGTTTCAGTGGGTCCTTGTTTGAAATTTTGAAATTTCAACTTGAGAACTTCGAACTTGGTTTTCTCAGTTCCGGCACAGATTTCTTCAATCAGTTGCCAGGCAACTTTCGCCGTTTTAGCACCCCACAGTTTACACTGTATGTGCTTAGGTGTTGATCTGATGATGATGTTACGAGCTTGACCATCCAGACGATTTCTCTTGGCATCTTCCGATGTCCAGAGTTCTCTGGGTTTTGGTTCGTAAATAACTTGGCCAGTGGATCTCCCACTTGTTGACGCATCAGTTTGTGAAGACCCATCGCTTTGATCTCTGTCTCTACCATTTGAAACCTCCATGACTTGCTTAAGCTGTTGAATGACTATTGGTCCATTCTTTATCACATCGATCATTTCGTCACTTATGGCTTCTAGGTGGAGCATCACGTTATTTTTCCATTTCTCGTAGTTCTCTGGTTTGAGAATGGGTGCATCACTCAGAGACATACCTGCACACTTAACACACAAATTATATAGTCCTTGCAAAGGGACAAAGTTCCTTCACCTATCTGGGGATCTAGGTTCATCAGGAAGGTGGTGAACCTCTTCTGATACCACTTGTTGGTCCAGAAAACGGCAAAGTAAAATACTAGAGGGGGGGTGAATAGTCTTTTAAAACTTTTGTCGATAAAAACTATTTCTCAGATATCTGTGTAGATATTTGATACTTAGATACAGAGCGCGGAAGACTTAAGATAGATAAGTGCAGAAACAGTTAAAGTGTGTGTGTGTTGCTGAAATGTAAGTACAGAAAAGTAAATAACACAGCAAGTATAGTGGTATCTGGAGGTGGCGTAATCCTCCAACTAATCCACTTTGGTCTATCAGAGACCTAGAATTCACTAGAACAGATAATTGAGGTCACCTTACAAAAATCCTATTCTAAGATTCCTTAAACAAATGGTTCCCAACCAAATGTTCCCCCTGAGTTGTTCCCCGACTTTCTCAGCCAAGTACTTCCTGTACTCAGAACCTTTTTGAGCTATTCCCTAGCTTCCCAAGCTAAGTACTTCCTGAGCTCAATAACCTTGGAGTTATTCCTTAGTTTCCCAAACTAAGTACTTCCTGTACTCCACACCAGTTATGGTGTTGGTTTTTGTTTGATTGTCAGGTGAGCTTCTTTATTAACTTTTCAGTTAATCAGATAGCTCTGTGAATCAAGTATACTTATTACACTTTTCAATGTATGGTATCTTGTTCTTTTACTGACCCAAGTCTTAGATAAATGTTCAAGAGAATGAATCTCAGATACTTGATCTTTCGATTCAACTCTTTCACAGATAGCAGTGCTTGTTTAGGATCAGGACACTTAGAACTTCAGTGCTACTTAAGATCAAAAGCTTTGGTCGCAACAGTAAGCTTGAGGATAAGTAGTTTTCTTTGAGAGAGTAAGATATGTGTTCAGTGAAAGTTCTTCAGATTGTGTGTCTTGTGTATCTTCTCAAGCAGTCTAAGTGTTGATATTTATAGATGAATTTGAATGTCGTTGAATAGTATCCGTTAGGCTCAAATTCAAACTATTGATATCTGTGTATAGTACTGTAGCGGATTTGTCTTCTTCTTCAGAAGCTACCGTTTTGTACAGACATCTCTGTCCGTGCATTTAATTGTACTATACTTTTGTCCTGTAGTGCCAACGGAATATGCTTTGTATCAGAGATTAACTTTATCAATTCTCTCTGAGTTTTTTTTGCACGTCCTTATCTTCAACTTCAGATACCACTTTAATTGAAACAACTTTGTTTGCAATATATATTTCTTTTTCAGAAATGTGGTTTAAGCTCAAGGTATTTGTGTGTAGATATCTGTGGACACTTTCCTTGTTTTTCAGATGAACCTTTTGATTTCTCAGATATCTTTTGTGACACAGTTTGTTAATAAACCATTCGTGTTCTTCAAGATATCTGGTCAAGGTATCTGTAAAACTATTTCAGTAATCTTGTGCAGTCTTCAAATCTTCAATGTCGTTGAACTTGTTTCTGCTGGATGTCTTCTTCTTGGTCTTCTTCATAAAATAAAAATTACATTTTGAGACCTAACATCCTATATAAGGTTAGCTAGTCTATCATACTAAATGGGTTTCCTCTTTTACAATGTTCAAGTGAACCAAGAGTACTAATCACCTTTCTGAACTAAGATAAGTCATCATGTTGCTGATCAAAATCTAAACAGATATTCTTAACAAAATATCTAACAGAGTGAGGTGGAGCGGATCATTGCGGAGAGGCTACTCGAGGGTGAGGAGTTGTCCGTGGAAGAACAAGACCGGATCTTTCTACAAGTCAACCCACCCGACAACAAGGGTCGGGTTTATGGTCTTGGTAGTTATGGAGAGACATTGACGCAGAGCTTCTCCGTGTCCCAGCAGCAATCTCAGGGACATGGTGGTGTTTACACACAGGGGCAGGTCGAGCAGATGGTGAATGAAGCAGTGACTCCTCTCCAGACTGAGATTGGAAATCTGAGGGATGAGCAGGCTCGTATGAATCAGATGATGGAAGAGCTCTGCCGCTTGTATATGAGCCAGAATAACCCCGGCCCCTCGTCTTAGTGATGTTGTGATATTTTGGATACTATGCTACTTTTTACTTTGTTGGATATTTGGATTTATATTCGGATATGTAGACTTTATTTTGGATAATTTATTTTTTGGACGAATCGTTGTTGTTAATTAATGCAATTTCCCCTTTCTGACATATCACTATTATATTTGTTGAAAAAACAGGTGAGAATTATAAAATAATTTTTAAAAAAAATTTAAAAAAAACAGTAGTTTAGCGACGGATAACTATCCGTCGCTAAACTACGGATTAGGGCTGGAACGCCCTAATTTGTTCTTTAGCGACGGATAGTTATCCGTCGCTAACTACGAATTAGGGTAGCACTCCCTAATTCGGTATTTAGCGATGGATAATTATCCGTCGCTAAATACCGAATTAGGGCGTCCTAGCCCTAATCAGATTAGAGACGGATAATTATCCGTCTCTAATGGCGACGGAGGGTCAACGACCTATCCGTCGCCAATTCCGTGGCTATTAGCGACGGATAAAAATCCGTCGCTAATTCGCCTTAGAGACGCCCGTCATTAAGACGGGCGTCTATCCGTCGCTAAGGCCGTCACTAAGGCCTTAGCGACGGATCGGCAGTGGTTTAGCGACGGATAATTCCGTCGCTAAACCACTGTTTTCTTGTAGTGGAATGTGTCAAGTCTCGGGTAGGGATATCATTACAATGGTGGATGGTGTTGAGAATTGTCTCGGGGATGTTTTTCACAACAATTCTTGAGCGCTCAAGGTTCGATGGATGTATGATCATGATGATGCAAATACTAATCAGACTTCCGAGTTGTGGAACGGTACAAGTACTCACATTTACTAATTTTTGAAAAACATATAATCGAGGCAAGAATGATACGTAAAATCAATGTAGTGAAAAACTTTTCATTCTTATGATGATGATGATGATCCAATCTCAGGAGAACAAGTCTCCATTCGATTTTGATAAATATAACACCATAAAGTTTCGGAGAGTTTAAAGGTATTGAGAACGCTACCATAAAGGTGCACCCTCATTCTTCGGAATCCACCCAGAAGGTCTGAAAGTTAGGCGTGCTTGCTCTAAAGCAGAAATAATATGGGTAGGTGATCCACTATATAAGAAGTTTATCTTTTCGCGCACGAGTGACAACAGGGTGCGCGGGAAAGAATATATACGTGATGGTTTGTGGGGCCAACATATCATGGGAAGAGCATATCAAGACTAACAGTGTTGGGCCCAACCCACATGGGGATGGATGTTATAAAGGGTATCATGGCTGAACAAATCGTTAACGTACAAAGGTAGACACTTGGTCAGGCATTGCACGACGGGGACGTTGCATAATTTAAGAGGGATGAATGTAATGTCCCAAAATTTTAAGGAGATTAAATTGATAGAGATCGCTACATACCAGTATGGTACAATTTTTTTATTTTTTTTAGAATTCATACATAAGAACTCCATAAAAGCATGTTTTTTTTTGGAACAATATTAGAAATCTTGGATGAGGCACTTAGATATTCTCCCGGTGTGCAGAAAATGAAATGTGTGGATTTGTCAAGATTTTCACCGAAGAAGATACATGGGTAACCGCTCTAGCCAACAATAAGATGAAGTGTTACAAGACCAACCATATACCAGTCTGATTTGCTATGACGATAAAGCAGACCCAGTGACACTATCTCACTTTCACGTCGACATCCACCCTCCTCACCCATATTCATCCAATGTTAGTTATATGTTGTATTTTCTAGATTCACTAGCATGAATTAACTTAAACTTACTGGTCATAAATGCACCCAAACCCTACCTAGAACATTTTAGTTGAACATGGTCCGCATCCGTACTGGATTCGAAAATGTAAAACCATACTTGGACAAAGATTTTAGGGTCATTGAATCGAGACCGTGTCGGGTTTTTTAATAGAATTATACTTCTTTCTTGAATGCACAAATTAATATGAAACATATTACAAAATCCTAAAGACAAACACACATAGTATTTTAGTATTTCAATCGGGACGGGTTCTACTTTATTCGTACCAACGTGCACAATCCCGTTTAAAATAATTATGTCCGGGTCGGGGTATCTGCTGGAAACTGCATTGTATATAGATCGGGTCGCAACATAGTTTATGTTAGTTTAAATGATAATTTTTTGGTGCCCTCTCAACCGCCCTAAAAAAATTCACATGTCCGGGTAGGGGTATCTGCTGGAAATTGCGTTGTATCCATGTAACAAGACCCAAACACTACATAGATCGGGTCGCAACATAGTTTCTGTTAGTTTAAATAATAATTTTTTGGTGCCCTCTCAACCGCCCCAAAAAAATTCACCAAAACATGTCAAGAATAATATTAGATTATTAGTGAAGAAAAAGTCTAGGGACCACCCAAAAATATTTCCACCGAAACATGTAAAGAATCATATTAGTGAAATTAAAAGGAAAAAAAACGTTTGGGGAGCCAGAGCCGGCCTGGACCACCCGAAATATTTCCACATAAACATGTAAAACTCTATCCTCCCTCTGTTTAGGTTAAACTTCTCACGTTTCATTTTGGAAAGTTCCGATTTCAACTTTCCATCCCTTAAAATGGATAATCTCTCTACTACTTTATTAACTCTCTCGCTCTCATACTATCTCTTATATTTTACTCACTTTCTCTCATACTTTATTTACCATCTTTCCTACTTTATTCACCATTCTCTTAGAATTTGTGTCCGGATCCGCGAGATGGAGGGAGTGTATGTTAGTCAAATTAATAGAAATTCTTTTTTTTTTGGGGGGGAGGGGGGCAAAGAAAATTCTATAGAAACATGTAAACGTTGGGTTACATTTTATGATTGATGTACTTCATTATAAACAACAGCTTTACAAGTTTACATGCTCCACTAAGATACTTTTTTTTAGCATTGGGACCCATTTGCCCATTTATGTTCAGGGTTTGGACCCGGAATCATTTAAATTATTCAAATGGTATGGTCTAATTTGGAAAGGGTGGGATCTGGACCTGGACCCGCCTAATATGAATTGGTATAGACGGGTAGGGCCTCTATTTAAACTATTGATGGGGCAAATAGAGTGATACATATGGTATAAAGTAGGATTATACAAATTATGAAATAATATTATGTTTTAAATATAATATAGGAGTATTTAATAGTGTTCACTTTCATTATAAATACTTCTTTTAATTTTTTACAAACCGTACGTAGGATGACTTTATACGAAATGGTGATAACTTTGGATCATGAGTTCTAACTTATTGTAAAATTAATATGTTTGTAAATTGAGATACATTATCGTAAAAGTTTTAGATTTTATGGTCATTTACTAGTTAAATCAAATTAAAAGTCCTAATTCAATCTCAACAAAATCAATGCATCATAACCAAAAATCAATCTTCTTTCTCCATTTAAATTTTAAACACTAATTCAATCCCAACAAAATCAAATCATCATTAAAAAAATTAATCTATCTTCTCCAATTAATTTTATACCCTAATTCAACCCAACAAAATCAAAATCAATTCATCATTAAAAAAATAATGATAACCAATCTTTATGCTCCATCTTCTCCAATTAAATTAAAACATATCAACTCAAACACTAATTCAAGTTGAAAAAAAAAAGAAATTCATTATCAGAAACAACAATATTTACTTGCCTTTGTATACTCTTCTATAACTGTAACTATGTGCCACAAGCGTGTTCTCACATTCTAGTGTTGTAATAATTTTAGAACCATTTACCGAGCAAGTGTGATAATAAAAATGGTGTTTGTTTCAGTACAAGGAAATGTGTAATTTCATAAAAATTATTTTCATTATTTTAGTTTTTCTTTATAATTTTCATTATTTTCAATTTCTTTTATAATTTTCGCCTTTCTATAATTTTCATTATTTTAATTATTTTCGTTTTTTAATAATCCAACAAATAAAAAAACCAAAATACAATTTATATACCATAAGAATTAGATTTTTTACAACAAAGTCACTTATGGGACAACATTTTACCTTAAGGCAATGATAGATTTTCGCCCAACGAGCATGTCACTTTGGCTACGGGCAAGTCACCTCGGCATTGGTACCGGGCATCGGTACCGGTACCGTACATGGCTGGTTGAATCCGGTGGTGGGTGGTGGAATCCGATGGTGGGTGGTGGAATCCGGTGGTGTGGTGGTTGAATCCGGAGGTGTGGTGGTGGAATCCGGTGGTGGGTGGTGGAATCCGGTGGTGTGGTGGTTGAATCCGGTGGTGTGGTGATGGAAGATGGTGATGGAAGATGGTGAAAGGAAGAAGAAGGTGAGATGGACAAGAAGGGTGAAATGAAGAAGGGAGATTTTCAAATAAGTCACTAAGGATAAAAACGACTTTTCATACTAAAATGCACCTAGACGTAAGGGTGTAATCTATCGGTGCCTTACGGTAAAAAATTGTGCAATTGGTAACCTATTGGTAGCTTGCCCGAGAATTATCATCGTCCAAGTAATAACAAAAACTAAAATAATTCAACTTTAATCATCAATATCATTCTAACACCCTTAAATCAATCATTAACCAATCAACAAATCAAATCACCAATACCCAATCCCAACACCAATCACTTATTACTTACACTAATCATTTAACTATTACACCATCTATATAACAGACCCTAATACAAAATTTTAACTCTATCCCAAACACCATTTTTTATAAATCACTTTTAACTCAGTTACTATTTATCAACCAAAATTTTCCTATAACTTAGTTTTTAAACTCTATACCAAACATCCGGAGAACCTTTTTCTCTAATGCTAGTGCAATTGGAGGGAAACGCATTACCAACTGAGTTGAACTTCGGTACCAGAAGCGTTTTAATGTAGATTTAGCACATCCTGATCCTGTAGACTTGTAATGAACACTGCTGTTTAATATGATTGATGTCTATGCGAAAATTCAAAACTATACAATTCAATTTCTACATAATGGGATATTACCCTTTTCCCCCAGAGACTAATACCACATCATCATGAATAGAAGAAAACAGAGAAAAGATGCTGCATGAGGACTACATGCTGTACAAAGTTGCAGGAACATGAAGTAAGCAAAATTAGGTGTATAATAAGAACATGGCCGACTCTGGGAAGATGGCATAGATGTTGTGTTTCCGTCTTGGTGGCAAAGCACTGCCGTTGAGCCAGCTCCTTTGCTGCTCGTTACGTTAGACAGAGCACTTGTGCCAAGTTTAGCAACTGGTATCCAGTAACTTAATGAAAAACATCACCTTCCAACAACCGATGCACCTAAAACAATAAAAGTTCTAAGTTTTGTAACATTCTGCGAAAATGTTGTGATGTACTGTATCCATCTTTAAATGGAAAGGATATTATCTTTTACCTGAGACATCCGAGGCCTCGACTCAGGGTCTTGGTGTAAGCACAAGGAAGCACAGTGCATCATTGCCTGGACCTCTTTCTCCGAGTAGCAGTTCACCAAACATGGATCAACTAGTTTTGACACCGCATTCTCTTTGAGCAAAGGACGTGCCTGCAGGTAAAGATTGGTAGAAAAGATAGCTATAAGAAGTTTGGGCAGGTTTCAGTATGACAAGGTGACAAGCATTTGCAAATTCTCACCCAGAGCGTGAGGCACTGTTCGCCCTTCGGTCTGTTTATATCGACAGCTTTCCTCCCAGTGATCAGTTCCACCAACACCACACCGAATGAGTATACATCTGCTTTTTCGCAAATTTGACCAGTTTGAGCATATTCTGGAGCCAAGTATCCGAACGTCCCAATCACTCTGGTCTCCTCAGTTAGAAGCCTGTCGGGTTGCAACCTTGCAAGTCCAAAGTCTCCAACCTTTGTTCAGAAACAAAGGAGAAAGATAACAAAAGATAAAATTGTATAAGAACATAAAATAAGTAATTCAACAGAAGCAATTGAGAAGTCTGGAACTCTATGACAGCACGACGATATAGAATGGATTTGTAGAGAAGAGAAGCATACTAATGGCTCAAAATCATGGGTCAAGAGAATGTTGTTTGGCCTCATATCCCGATGGACTATGCAGCCTACTCTGCATTCCTCGTGAAGGTAACTCAATCCGCGAGAAGCTCCAACTGCAATCTTTTGGCGTGCAGCCCAGTCCAACAGATCATGATCATGCCCTGCATTTTGGAACGGAAACTAAGATCACAAAAGAGAAAAAGTTGGATAGAGCTAAATTCTTTGTCTCATAAATGTGCTGGAACTAGTGAAGTACCATATAGATGAGAATCCAGAGAACCATTACAGATGTATTCATAAACTAGTATCTGCCTTTCGTCCTCCACACAGTAACCAATAAGCATGACAACATTACGATGCTGTGCACAGCTCAAGGCATGCACTTCTGCACAAAACTCGCGATCACCCTGCGAACTAGCTGCTTTATGCTGCTTCACGGCAATGAACTGACCATCAGGTAATACTCCTTTGTATACAGAACCATATCCACCTTCGGCCAAGAAATTGTCTTGCGAGAAACCACAGGTAGCTTGCTCAAGCTCAGAGTATGAAAAAGATTTGGGGGGTTGCCCAAACACGGGTGATTTATGCCGACACACTGTACAAAGAGGAGGAGAGTTGGCAGGTGATTTTTTGTTTACAGATATAATCTCTCTCATATTCCTACAGTAATCTGGATGTCCATCAACTTCAGAAATGGAACTAGGTGTTTTTCTGTGAGATCTTCGTAGACCTCGCTTTAAATGCTTCGATCCTTCATCGGCAGAACTAAAATTTTCTTCCATGCATTGCTGAGAAGACACACTTGCCGAAAACGAGCTCAGGTTATCACTGTCTGATTCAGTGTCAGTTCTATCAAAGTCATGGTCTTCAGGTGGTGATGGTAATATCTTCTTCTCTTTTGGCTCCCAATCAATTTCAGAAACGAACTTTGGAGAGTTAAACAAGTCTATGCTCGACATTGAGGATGTACGTTGTTCCTGTAACGATTTATGCTCTGGGCTGCTAGTAGGAGTCACATTTGGCACCTTAGTGGCATTCCACTCTTTGATATCAATCTGTTTACATGTTGAGCCCGTAACGACTACCTCAGGCTCTGCCTTACTTGGTTCAATTAGGTTCAAACGGAGAACCTTTGGCCCCGAATGTCTCACTACCACGACATTGCAGTCCAGCTGTTCCATGCAAGCTTTTGCTTCCTCTTTCATATGGCTTTCAAGAGATAATGAGGAAAGGCAATTTTATCAGATAAGCTGGTATAGAACATACTTGATTGGTATGCGAAAGTAACAAAAAGCTAAATTTATGCGTATTACTTATCCAACACGACCCATTGTGTTTGAGCTTTCTTGGCTTCAGAAGCCACTACTCCATGTGTAGCACCATAAACCACTTTCATCTTCAACCTAACCTATATCAAAACAGCCGTTAACCGAGGCAACACATGAATCTGAATCTAAAGCAAAACGAATAGGAAAGAATGGCACCTTTTGTGGATCAAAAGTTTCCCAAAGGTCACACATCATTTGGTTGCAAACCTCTGTGATATGATTCTTCTGCTTAATGAAGTTTCCCGTCACCATTGTGTTCCAATGAATATGATGGTGACTATGTGTGCAATCACTATGAAATCTTGGCATATGGAGTTTTGGAAGTGGTATATGAAGCTTGTGAAGACCCTCCCATAACCAACCTAATAAAACAATCAAGTTACAATCAAGAAACTACAAACATCACTATAAACCATTCACTTTCTATAATGACAAGCTGCATCAAGCAACAAATTTGACCTTGACATTGCAAGTTGCAGCTAACAACACATCAACAAAACCTCAAAATTCTTGCCTAAACCGAACCACCGGAAATTTCATAGATGCTCAGTTTTATTCTAGAGGCAAAATTTAAACACCATTACAAATGTTCCACATCACATAACTCACATAAATGCTCACATAAATACTCTCATAAACATGGTTCTATAACATTTTTTGCAAAAAATCCAATAAAGTAGAATCAGAATGAAAACCAGAAAAGGGAATTTTGGTTTTACCATGATGCTGATGAGCTGGAAGGACAACCAGGAGCCTGACACTATCCCCTGATTGAACCACATTGGTTAGAGCCCAAGCC
The DNA here is from genome assembly GCA_026545765.1 of Plantago major. Lineage (NCBI taxonomy): Eukaryota > Viridiplantae > Streptophyta > Magnoliopsida > Lamiales > Plantaginaceae > Plantago > Plantago major. Next base: position 90,352,098 of record CM048842.1, read on the forward strand.
AAAGCACATCTGGAAATCTCACGAGAAGCCTTTACAGCTACAATAACAGCACTACCTTCATCATCCTTCAAACACCTGTTCACGTTTTCACCCTTTCTTACCAAACTCATTGCAAGCAAATGTGAAAAGGATTCAACCCCTTTTCAAGAAATGGCTTCAAATCATCAAAATCCCACAACCCATTTTCATCCAGCTTCTATTCCTGCTAAAAATCAAAGCTTTTACCCATTCAATGATTGGATTTTTTCGATTGAAGAGTTGTTAAGTAGAGACGGAAACAAACAGACAAAGCCCAAAAAGCATTTAACTTTTCTTTCTGTTACAAAAGAGGTGAGAAAAGGGTGTCTAAAGAAAAGGCAAAAGGGAGTCAATAGGCAACAAATGAGAGAAATGTGAAATCAAAATAGTACAAGAAAAATGAATAAAATGGGTTTCAGCAAACAGTATAATAAAACTATAAAATAAGATGATAAAGGTACACCATGCCTGCAAATAAGCTCATGCAGGTTTGTCTTGGCATGGCATATATTTCAAGACTGGGTTTTTATTTATGCACATATATATTTCAAGATTGGATTTTTATTTGATTGGATGAGTTTTTCAACCTTGATTGATGGATTTCAAATGAGCAGATGAGATTAGTTGATTGTTAAGAAAGCAAAAGTGGACAAACTCCCATGTACAAAAGTCTCCAGTTTATCAGATTCAGACCCACTCAAAAGAGTAATGTCAAATGGATTTGGTAATGATAGGAAGCTTTTTCACTCATAATTGTCATAACCTTTCTCTAAATTCTAGATTACAGAGTTGAAATTAGAAACTAAAAGTAGCATTATACTATAATTATACATAAGTCAAATTACAAAAAGAGTAACAAAAAAAGTTGACCAAAGATTTCAAGGAAAATTGCAATAATACCAGAGAATATGTTTTAGATATTTTCTTATTACATATCATGTCTTGTCATGTTTACGTATGGTTACTCATGCAATTAGTTTAGTTAAGTTATCATCATTGGATCCCAAATGTAGGCAACTTGCATTATTGTCATTGTTTGTGTGTGTTTGTAAGGAAAGAATATTAATTGAAGTGTCTAAAAATATGTGGAAATAATTACTTAGACTTGTCCATAAGCCTTTCATCGCTTTAGCTATTATCCAAAAGGTTGGAAGGGGCATGGATTAAAATCATGGTTATGAGATATGTTTTAAATTATTAAAAATGTTTGACGTGTCAAAAAAAATCAGAGACGTTTCAATATTTCACGGAACTTCATAAGATTTCAAAAAAAAAATTCATTAGGTATTATGTGTTTAAAATAGTTAGAAACTAATTACAAGTTCATTTCATTATGGTGAATAGAAAAATTGAAAATTTTTCGGTATGTTTGTTCAGTGTCCATGATATTTTAAACCATGACATGGGCCATGAAGTAATATTACAAGTAAACCATTACACATGAAAGACATCTATCTGGCTATAAAAAACTGTATACTTTTTTTGTCACTGAGAGTTCAAAATATTTTGTTTCTTTGTGCTTTCAGTTCAGCCATCTCAACCAAATAGTATAAGCATTTTCGTCGCCTTTGGAAAGTTAGTTGTTTTTTTGCACTCCACGAAACTGACACCAGGCTAGTTGTGTAACTTGTGTTCAAGACAAGTATGAACACAAACTCCCCCAACTTAATGTGTTAATCAAGGCCCGCCAGCTATTGAACTTTCTTTAAATCTTATCTAAAATTACGAACTTATATATATGTATATGTGTGTGTGAAATCTATTCAATTAAATTAATTCTCACATGTATATATAATATGAAGCGGGTTTGTCATGTGGTCCAAGCTAGTTCAAAAAGTGAGGTCCAATCCAGTAATATTTCAGGCCCAAGTTCGATATCAGCAAGCCTAATGGAGTTACGTTAACCATCATTCAGTCAAATTAGTTACTTCCCATTATCTCACTAATTGTAGTAAGTTATGGTTAGTTTTATTTTCTAGTTTTTAGGCATGGGTCTTGTATATATATATCACTTTTTGTTTATAAAAAATATGGAGAATTATTTGTAAAAAATAGACTTGTATTGATATTTAAAGCTTTTCTTGAAGATTCTCTCCTTTCTTCAAGTTACAATAGATGGTCGAATTCGTAATTGTTTGTCTCTAAGTAGATTCGAATTCAGGTTGGGTGTGAATCAGAGGCTCTTATATCATGATAAACCCTCATATCTAAAAGATTAAGCCTGTAGAGGATTGTGAAAATCTAATTTTTTATATTAATACTTCAATATATATATCGTCCGATAGACGACGAATAATCCATTCAGATCTTCCCTGAGTGGCAGACTAGTATGCAAATTGCAAGATTTGGGTTTAGATATGGTATGAAACAATGCATATGCTCATTAGTAATCATGAAGTTCAAGTAGTTATTTGGCTAAGAATTAAAATTCGGTTGTAATACAATTGTCTTTCTCATCATGTTTGCCTAGCGACTTTAATCCAGTCGGAACAGTAAAGATACACTCATTTTAATTTGGAAAAGCCAGCCAATATTGTGGGAATTTGAGCAAACCAATTTCATAAAATAATATCGTACTATTTAACAATATCTTTTAGATATCTTATTAAACAACCGATTTAATAAGATAATTTTAAGAGGTTTGAGGATTTCGTGCACATTTTTATTAACTCAAGGGGGTTCAGTATTAATTCGTTAATTCATGAGTTTCGGTCACAGTTTTAATAACCACGAGGGTAGGGTATTGTGCGTTTAACCCCAAAATTAATACTGAAGTTTTGAAAGAAACTGAACAATAATTTGCGGTTAACACCCCGCCAAATTCTCCAATTTGAACGGTTTCCCAAGAAAAGAGAAACGGTTTGGTCCTCAATTCACAACATGTTCGGTTCCATGTTCATGTCCTGAACATTTCTCCATGTAATTCTCCAAAAGTTTGATGCAACTAGTCATCAATCTCCGAAACATGCTTTCTTCGTCTTGCTTGCGCGTCGCACGAGTGCTAGTTCACGACACACTTAACCAAGGCAATGCAGCTACGCGAACCGGGCTTCTCAAAATGCCAGGCTGCAGTGTTATTGCGCGGAACAGTCTTTCCAGAATGCCACGCGACAATGTACAAGGGCAAAGTGGTCTTTTCACAAGAGCGCACGGCGACTTCAAGGGTCAAGCAAGTCTACTACATTGCAGAAAATGTACACTGTGTCAAGGTCTGAGGCTGAGGGCGACCGCTGATGATCAGGCAGGCGGTATGACATTACTACGTTCGATAGGATCATCATTTGGATCAACATTGTCAAGGTAGTATCAGTTTCGTTTCTTTTCTGTCTTACCCTTTTTGAGGTCTACATATCAAGCCTAATATGCTCAGATTCAGCTACTCTGCCTCCAAGGTCAGAAGGCGGAAGCGAGAAGATTGCAAGGATGATGCTCTAGGCGATTTTAAATTCTCCGAATGGAAGGTACTCCTGTATCTGCACACAATCAGTTCTTGATTTCATCTCACCAAACATTTTTAGTTAGGAAAAGAATACTTATAAGTTAAAATCATCAGAAATTTAATCTTCTGGAAGTCTGGAACTATGTGCAGATTCTGAAAGAACCAACTGATAGGGGAAATTGCAAATTGGGCATAGAAGGAGCAGAAAAGTACAGGACTCAAAATCTTCCGAACCACTTATCTTGTCCAGGAGTCTACGAGCTTGCTGTTTTCAAGTTCTGCCATGAATCAGGTACAAGGACTCGTAAGCTTGGCTCGAGCATTGTATGTGCTGTTTATGCTGGACAATCTGAAAATCTCAGAACTAGACTACAACGGTATGGTCGCCATGGTGATCATTTGACAGAGTTGTTCCAAGAGATAGACCAGATGGGATATGGAATTGCATATAGATGGATTCCGGTAAGTTTTTAATGTACGAGTTATCAAGTATGGTCACTTTTTTCGCTTGACTAGCTATATAATTTGGTAGATGAGATGTAAGAAGGATGCGGAAGAAGCTGAAGAACATCTGCTTGGGGAATACGATTATGCCTGGAACAAAGACAGGAACCTGGCACGTCGAAAAGATGATGTCTTGATATATCTTAACCGTAACATGGAAGATGAAGGGTCAGATTTACGCGGTATGATCATAAACAACTCCATTTTCTCCCATGGCGATCAGGGGGCTGATGACGCTTGTGGAGTTGCGATTGGCAGTGGAAAAGTATGCAACGCACCCCCTGTCAAGGGAAGAAAACGCTGCGCTGCGCATAAAGGAAGGAGAGTGAACGGCAATGTTAAGAAGGCGAACTCAATTAGTCCTGAAGTATTTTTTGTATCAGGACTTGCTAAGATCAGAAGCAAGATTGCTAGTTTTCTTGGTTCCTTGTTAAGGTATTTATTCTGGGCAAATTAACGTGTGATTTTGCTTCGAGCAGTGTATAAAATGCATAGTCTATATAAACATCTTCCATAAAAATACATTCTGTGTAAATATGTTCAAGTTTTTTTATTTAAAATTGAACCTTAATGGATTTTAAGTTCACTTAAGCAAACTGACTTGTAAATGTAAAATAATTCCGTTTGGAGAGCCGCCCCATCCAACTATTTTTTTAGCCAATTTCCTAATGTCGACATTATTCATAAAATGACTTTCCTTCAAATTTGTCAAGGCCACCCCACCCAACCAAGTTTTTTAATAGAGCATAAATGGCATATGACCTCAACACGACCAGAGCTTACGTAAAATCAGAAGATTTTGCTTTCACTCCCTCAAACCAAGACAATAGAGTCGAAATCTTCGTAGACGAAGCTATGGACCATGCATTCTAGCATAATGATGGTTAAGAGCCGGTATCTTCACCGAAGTCACTAGAACAATTTCATACCTCACCAACTAGGTTACGACTTTATTAGCTTAAGGAAGTTCGTCACAAATAACAATTTCTCGCCGTTAGAGGGGTTGTGTGTAATTCCTTTTTACCAAAGGGTGCAACAGCATATATTATTACTGTAACAAACTGACCACTAATGGGTCGAGATCCGGTCCGAGAGGTTACTCATCACTGAGCCACACACATCTCATTGGTATGATATTGCCAGCTTTTGGCCGGAGCCCCACACGGAGTTGCTTTAGAAAACACCCAAAAGGAACCATAGGATATTGGTGGTCTAGATGTTACAATTAATGTTGTTAAACGAGCCGAGCCGAGCTGAATATCTCATTTCTCGAGCTCGGCCCGTTAACAAGACGAGCTTATTTTTTAGCTCGAGTTTGAGTCACGATGAGTAGGCTCGAGCTTGGCTCATTTGGTTCGACCTCGAGTCGAGTTTGAGCTCGTTAACGAAAAATACAGAAATATAAAAAAGAGTATATATTTAACCGAGCATAAACAGGTCTTAACCTGTATCAACGAGTCGCGCCCTACTCGACTCGATAACAAAACGAGCCCAAATTTAGACTCGAGCTCAGCTTATCGAACGAGCCGAGCTCGAGCCTTAACCGAAAAATCGGGCTCGTGCCGTGTAACAAGTTACAATTACCTTCCTCTTTAACGGCACCTGACGTGATTCAAGAACAGTAGCCAGCTTCGATGGGAGCTCCGCCGCAAAAAGCCAGCTCCGCCACTGCCACGTCGACCTCCGCCGCCTCAACACGGCTGAGGCGAGAGGATTACAACCGGACAAAGCATGATTCTGCTTTCTCACCTTGGAAGGTTACTTTCTTTAGCTTAATTTACCTGCAAAGTATGCAACTGCTTTTCTTGAATCTGGTTCATTGGTTAGAAGTAAATTCTTAGTAATGATCTGCAATAGACGATTGGATTGGTAATTTTGCGTTGATTTGTTCTGCAAATAAAGGCCTTTTACCGTTCTTTTTCAATTTATGTTTGTTCTTGTGCTTTTGAAATTTGAATCTGGATAGCTAGAGGTATATTATAAATTGATGTTGAGATTGTTGGATCTCAATTTGGATCATTGCTGGTTTGCTACAGTTTGTTTTTTAGCTTAGCTTGATTTCGTAATTCGTAGTTTTGAACACAAACTCCCCCAACTTAATGTGATAATCAAGGCCGGCCAGCTATTGAATTTTCTTTAAATCTTATCTAAAATTATGAACTTTTATATATATATACACACACGTGTGAAATCTATTCAATTAAATTAATTCTCACATGCATATATAATATGGAGCAGGTTTGTCATGTGGTCCAAGCTAGTTCAAAAAGTGAGGTCCAATCCAGTAATATTTCAGGCCCAAGTTCGATATCAGCAAGCCTAATGGAGTTACGTTAACCATCATTCAGTCAAATTAGTTACTTCCCATTATCTCACTAATTGCAGTCAGTTGTAGTAAAGTAATGGTTAGTTTTATTTTCTAGTTTTTAGGCATGGGTTTTGTATATATATCACTTTTTGTTTATAAAAAATATGGAGAATTATTTGTAAAAAATAGACTTATCTTGATATTTAAAGCTTTTCTTGATGATTCATTCCTTTCTTCAAGTTACAATAGATAGTCGAATTCGTAATTGTTTGTCTCCAAGTAGATTTGAATTCAGGCTGGGCGTGAACCAGAGGCTCTTATATCATGATAAACCATCTTATCTAAAAGCTTAAATCTGTAGAGGGTTGTGGAATCTAATTTTTTATATTAATACTTCAATATATATATATATATATATATATATATATATATATATATATATATATATATATATATATATATATATATATATATATATATATATATATATATATATATATATATATATATATATATATATATCGTCCGATAGACCACGAATAATCCATTCAAATCTTCCCTGAGTGGCGGACTAGTATGAAAGTTGCAAGATTTGGGTTTAGATATGGTATGAAACAATGCATATGAGCATTAGTAATCACGAAGTTCAAGTGGTTATTTGGCTAAGAATTAAAATTCGGTTGTAATCCAATTGCCTTTCTCATCATGTTTGCCTAGCGACTTTAATCCAATCGGAACAGTAAAGATACACGCATTTTAATTTGGAAAAGCTAGCCATTTGAGCAAACCAATTTCATAAAATAATATCGTACTGTTTAGCAATATCTTTTAGATATCTTATTAAACAACCGATCTAATAAGAAAATTTTAAGAGGTTTGAGGGTTCCGCGCACATTTTTATTAACTCAAGGGGTTTTGGTATTAATTCGTTAATTCATGGGTTTCGGGCACAGTTTTAATAACCATGAGGGTAGGGTATTGTGCATTTAACCCCAAAATTAATAGTGAAGTTTTGAAAGAAACTGAACAATAATTTGCGGTTAACACCCCGCCAACTTCTCCAATTTGAACGGTTTCCCAAGAAAAGAGAAACGGTTTGGTCCTCAACACAACATGCATGTTCGGTTCCATGTTCATGTCCTGAACATTTCTCCATGTAATTCTCCAGAAGTTTGATGCAACTGGTCGTCAATCTCCGAAACATGCTTTCTTCGTCTTGCTTGCACATTGCACGAGTGCTAGTTCACGACCTTGCTGCTACGCGAACCGGGCATTTCAAAATGCCAGGCTGCAGTGTTATTGCGTGGAACAGTCTTTCCAGAATGCCACGCGACAATGTACAAGGGCAAAGTGGTCTTTTCACAAGAGCGCACGGCGACTTCAAGGGTCAAGCAAGTCTACTACATTGCAGAAAATGTACACTGTGTCAAGGTCTGAGGCTGAGGGCGACCGCTGATGATCAGGCAGGCGGTATGACATTACTACGTTCGATAGGATCATCATTTGGATCAACATTGTCAAGGTAGTATCAGTTTCGTTTCTTTTCTGTCTTACCCTTTTTGAGGTCTACATATCAAGCCTAATATGCTCAGATTCAGCTACTCTGCCTCCAAGGTCAGAAGGCGGAAGCGAGAAGATTGCAAGGATGATGCTCTAGGCGATTTTAAATTCTCCGAATGGAAGGTACTCCTGTATCTGCACACAATCAGTTCTTGATTTCATCTCACCAAACATTTTTAGTTAGGAAAAGAATACTTATAAGTTAAAATCATCAGAAATTTAATCTTCTGGAAGTCTGGAACTATGTGCAGATTCTGAAAGAACCAACTGATAGGGGAAATTACAAATTGGGCATAAAGGAAGGAGAGTGAACGGCAATGTTAAGAAGGCGAACTAATTGATACGTACTAGTTATGTACTTATGTTAATTGTCATGGTCCTAATTATTATATTTGCATTTTAATATTTAATTAGAATTTGTAGTAGGTATTTAAATGTTATTAGCATATAGATGGTTATGGATAAGGATGCATTAGTAGCGGTTATGAGTAGTCAGTAAGTTAGGGTAGTATATATATGTGTGCCTGTGTGTATTGTGAAATGCAGGATGGAAAAGTTTGATTTTAATTATTAAGTTTATCTCTTCTCATCTAGTTTCTTAAGGGGAAGATAAGATTTTACTGGAAAATGTGAGGGAAAAACAAATTTTCTTATTTTGTGGAGATAGATGTATTTTGTATAAATTTTGATAAATTTTCTAGGATTTACTGAGAACTACCAAATAGTGGAAAACAATATTTTTTCCTATTTTTTTTTCTTTTCCCCCATTTTCCCTCAAAACAAATAAAGACTGTTTAGGATTTACACTAACAAAACAAAATCCATATCTCTATACCTATCAAAATTAGTCCAGCAAGTATTTTTGTATCAGGACTTGCTAATATCAGAAGCAAGATTGCTAGTTTTCGGGTTCCTTGTTAAGGTAGTTATTCTGTGTAAATTAACGTGTGATTTTGCTTCGAGCAGTGTATAAAATGCATAGTCTATATAAACATCTTCCATAAAAATACATTCTTTGTGTAAATATGTTTAAGTTTTTTATTCAAAATTGAACCTTAATGGATTTTAAATTCACTTAAGCAAACTAACTTGTGAATGTAAAATAATTCCGTTTGCAGAGCCGCCCCATCCAACTAATTTTTTAGCCAATTTCCTAATGTCGACATTATTCATAAAATGACTTTCCTTCAAATTTGTCAAAGGCCACCCCCACCCAACCAAGTATTTTTAATAGAGCATAAATGGCATATGACCTCAACACGACCAGGGCTTAAGTAAAATCGAAAGATTTTGCTTTCACTCCCTCAAACCAAGACAATAAAGTCGAAATTTTCGTAGACGGAGCTATGGACCATGCATTCTAGCATAAACAATTTCATACCTCACCAACTAGGTTACGACTTTATTAGCTTAAGGAAGTTCGTCACAAATCACAATTTCTCGCCGTTAGAGGGGTTGTGTGTAATTCCTTTTTACCAGAGGGTGTAACCGCATATATTATTACTCTAATGGGTCGAGATCCGGTCCGAGAGGTTACTCATCACTGACCCACACATCTCATTGGTATGATATTGCCAGCTTTTGGCCGGAGCCCCACACGGAGTTGCTTTAGAAAACACCCAAAAGGAACCATAGGATATTGGTGGTCTAGATGTTACAATTAATGTTGTTAAACGAGCCGAGCCGAGCTGAATATCTCATTCCTTGAGCTTGGCCCGTTAACAAGACGAGCCTATTTTTTAGCTCGAGTTCGAGTCACGGTGAGTAGGCTCGAGCTTGGCTCATTTGGTTCGACCTCAAGCCGAGTTTGAGCTCGTTAACGAAAAATACATAAATATAAAAAAGAGTATATATTTAACCGAGCATAAACAGGTCTTAACTTGTATCAACGAGTCGCGCCCTACTCGACTCGATAACAAAACGAGCCCAAATTTAAACTTAAATTTACCATCGAGCAATGAATTCGGTTTAACCGAAAAATCGGCTCCTGCCGTGTAACAAGTTACAATTACCTTCCTCTTTAACGGCACCTGACGTGATTCAAGAACAGTAGCCAGCTTCGATGGGAGCTCCGCCGCAAAAAGCCAGCTCCGCCACTGCCACGTCGACCTCCGCCGCCTCAACACGGCTGAGGCGAGAGGATTACAACCGGACAAAGCATGATTCTGCTTTCTCACCTTGGAAGGTTACTTTCTTTAGCTTAATTTACCTGCAAAGTATGCAACTGCTTTTCTTGAATCTGGTTCATTGGTTAGAAGTAAATTCTTAGTAATGATCTGCAATAGACGATTGGATTGGTAATTTTGCGTTGATTTGTTCTGCAAATAAAGGCCTTTTACCGTTCTTTTTCAATTTATGTTTGTTCTTGTGCTTTTGAAATTTGAATCTGGATAGCTAGAGGTATATTATAAATTGATGTTGAGATTGTTGGATCTCAATTTGGATCATTGCTGGTTTGCTACAGTTTGTTTTTTAGCTTAGCTTGATTTCGTATAGTCTTTAGGTTGCATCTCTCTGAGAGATACAATCAACATCACATATGTTCAGCTACAAACATCACGTGTTTTGTGAGCAGACTGCAGATGCATTCATAGTAGACGATCTTATTGGTTCTCTGTTCAAGTTATCATATCAGCTACCAGTGTACCTTATCAGCTTGTTGGTTTAAACATAGACTTCGAATAAGCGCGTGGGTGAAAGGGAAGTAGATTGTAGATCCTAATGAACGAATACTGGGCCAAAGAATGATGTTTCTAATTTTTTAGTTGAACGTATACTGATAACTGACCATTTGTGTGCTTCTAAACTTTTTACGCTGGTTGTTTGCAGATTTTAATAGATCCCTCTGATTGGAAAAACCATAGCATGGGGAAAGAAGGAGCAGAAAGGTACCGGACGGAAAACCTCCCTAATAGGGCATCTTGTCCAGGAGTTTATGAGCTTGCTGTTATCAAGTTACTACATGAATCAGATACGGAAGCTCGTAAACTTGGTGCAGGTTCTGTATGTGTTGTTTATGTTGGACAGTCTGATAATGTTAGAACTAGACTACAGCAGTATGGCCGTGATGGTGATCATTTAGAGAATGGATGCTCAAACGATGAGTTTACGAACTGTGCAAGTGTTTCTTCTGGTAAAAAGCCGAGATTGTTTCAGGAGATCTTCTCAAGGGGCTATGGAATTGCATATAGATGGACTCCGGTAAGTACGGCAGCTTTTGATTCTTCGATATTAGTTTTCTATTATAGTTTATCCATTCGGTTGTTAATGTTGATGGATCATTATTCACTCAAAAGGCTAAATGAGCACCAGAATACTCGTTAGAATAGTCGTATGTGCATGTATAATCCCTGTCTTTCATGAAAGTAAAGACAGGTAGTTGTATATATTACTGGACATGAAAAGACTTGTTATACATATACTACCCAATACTCGGTCATTTTCTTATTTTACTGTCACTTGTTCGGTAGATGAACAGTAAGAAGGGCGCAGAAGAAACTGAGAAACAGCTGCTCGACAAATTTGATTATGCATGGAACAAAGAGAGAAATGGCCCACGCCGAAAGGATGACATTCTGGAATTTATTGACCATCCTCCGGTAAAATCTCCACTCTCTCTCTTAGCTAAGAAGTTTCGTTCTTATAACCAGAAGCGAGTTGGCATTAGAATCAGAACCTGCGAACCAAACTCCACGAAGACTGGAGCACATAAGCCCAATACAAACAACAAGTTCATTTTCTCAAGAATATTTAGAATCAAAAGGGTGCAGCCACCAGTTCCATGTTATAATGATCTTGATGTTGGGGATGATATTTGTGGAGTTGCCATTGGTCATGGATCAATTTGTACCATGGCACCTGTCCAAGGAAGAAAACGTTGTGCTGAGCACAAAGGAATGAGAGTCAATGGCTATATTCTGAAGTTGAATACAGAGCCTGCAAACATGGATTATGGTGTAGCAGCTGGTCAAAGCAGTGCTGTTATTCAAGATGAGAAATCGAACCATATAAGAGTATTGCCAAATGACCCTTGTGCTAGTGAGCACTCTGCTAAAAAGAACGTTGCCACTATTTGTGGATTTATCCTGGAAGATGGCTCACCTTGTAAATCGAAGCCTTTCCAAAGAAATAAAAGGTGCTTGGAACATAAAGGAAGAAGGGTCGCGAGATCTAAACTGACTTTTGTTACAGAAATATAGTACTGAGTCAGGTATTCTGGTGAAGGCTACATGAAGCATTTCAAGTATGATGAATTCTTGTCTTTATGTTTATCATGAGATAAAGAAACATAAGGATGTGATCTTGATAACGACATGTTGTCCATGGTCGAATATTAAGGCCAACCAGGCAACCACACACAGTGACCTTCGGATTTGCTCTACTGATTCTGCTGAAAATTTGGTAGGGATTGCTACCCCAATTCAATTGATTGCTACTTCAGAACATCTCTTGAAGGTGAAAACACTAAGGTAAATGATAACATGCTGGAGTCACTTGTGTAAGTTCTGTCATGAACTGATATACTGAGGTAAATAAGAAGCATTATAGCTCAGAGTGTGAAGTATTAAGTTTCACAGATAATTTATCTCTTCACCATATAGAATGAAGATCACTGTTGTATCTTGAGTAGTATAGTATTGTATCTGATTGATTTGTATGTATCAGTTTCTAAATCTAAGATTCTTGCTTCACCGCTTCAATCTATGGAATTATTTGCTTCAAGACTTATTTTAAAAATAAGATTATGAATTGATAAGTTGGTACTAAATATAAACATTTTTAGGCTCTTTTTAGTGGTAGCTTGGAAGTCCAATAAGATTATTTTCGGGATAAACCGATAAACATGTTACATAAACCCCTAACTGTCAGCTGGTATGATAAACAAGTAGCTTATAGTTTTAACAAGCTAGATCATTTATTTCATATGCTATATTTAACAAATCGACTAACTTATAAGTTGCTCCCCCATTTCAGAGAAAGTGTTACATTTTGACTTTGACCGGACAACTGTCTTCGAGTTTGACCACAAATTACTCATAAACGATAATAGTAAATAATTTAATAAAATCATATTATAAAAATTTAATTACTAAATTTTCATTATATAATTTTAATAATTTATTTATTAATATCGTTTAAGAGTAAATTGTGGTCAAACTCGGAGATAGTTAACCACAGAATAATAAAATGTAACATTTTTCTGAAATAGAGGGAGTAATAAATAAAACTAGCTTATAGTTTATAGTATTGTGATATCATTATTGAATAAACATGTAGATCATTTTTTATATTTATATACTATACATACACTTAACACCACTCATTGGAAGTTGGAACATCCAAAGTGTACAATGATTCCATTTCCAAAAGAACACATCAAGATCAAAATAGAAAAATATTTTCATAAAATAGTAAGCCAATAATTGCTTTGTAACATAACACAACAAAACCAACATATCCTCAACATAGTTTGTATACTCGGCCACAAAAAAAAAAAAAAGGTTCACACCATAACGACAGGATGCCTGCAGGAGAACTCCGCCACTTGTCCCCACCACCGCCGCCGCCACCAGGTTCCGACGAAGAGGAATCCTGGCTATGGGGCCAGATCAAGGCGGAGGCTCGGCGAGATGCCGAAGCTGAGCCAGCTCTGGCTAGCTACGTATACTCCACAATCTTATCTCACTCATCTTTAGAGCGTTCTTTATCGTTTCATTTGGGAAACAAGCTATGTTCATCCACTTTGTTATCCACTCTGCTCTATGATTTGTTTCTTAGCATCTTCTCGACCGATGCTACTCTCCGGTCTGCCACCGTGGCTGACTTACGTGCTGCCCGGTTTCGTGACCCTGCCTGTCTTTCGTTCTCTCATTGTCTGCTTAACTACAAGGGATTTCTCGCCTGCCAGGTAATACTGGTTTGGGTTTTTTTGTGTCTGGTTGTGAACAAGATTGGATTTTTTTTAGGCTGATGTTGATTGATTGGATGATTTTGATGCAAAACATGGTAAAAAGATCATCTTTTTTTAGATTCATTTAAGAAGATTGTCACTTCACAGGCACACAGAGTGGCTCACAAGCTGTGGACACAGTCCCGAAAGCCTTTAGCGCTCGCCCTGCAATCACGTATCTCAGACGTCTTTGCTGTTGACATCCACCCTGCAGCAACAATTGGCAAAGGCATCCTCTTCGACCATGCGACTGGAGTGGTAGTAGGTGAGACTGCTGTGATAGGAAACAATGTTTCCATTCTTCACCATGTGACTCTAGGTGGGACTGGCAAAAGGTGTGGTGATCGGCATCCCAAGATTTGCGACGGAGTGTTGATTGGTGCTGGCGCAACTATACTGGGGAACATCAAGATTGGAGAGGGGGCCAAGATTGGTGCAGGATCGGTTGTTCTGAGAGATGTGCCTCCAAGAACGACAGCATTGGGGAACCCGGCTAGGTTGGTTGGAGGGAAAGAGCAGCCGACCAAGCATGAGGAGGTTCCAGGGGAGTCGATGGATCATACTTCATTTATATGTGAATGGTCGGGTTATATGATATGATTGCAATCTCATGTTACGATAATGCAGTTCGAATTTGTCATTTGACTTGTTTCTGTTGCAAAATAGATGGCTAAGAGGGAAAGAACTCTGCAATTTGTGTTCTGTTGTGCAAGTAATCTGTGTCAAACAAATTATCTCAAGCAATGAACTTGACTATGTTTACTAATTCGTCAATAGCTCAGATTTGAATGCATAACTTAACTGTTTATTTGAACAAAAAAAAATTGAACTGAATTACCCAAAAGTTGAACTGAGCTTTATGTACAGAATATTACAATCTGTAGCCTATTTCCCCTGTAGTTATGTACAGTGTAGGGTGTGTCCAACAAAACAGTCGAACCACCTCCGAATATCATGCTAAACTTATGCTGGACATGATTTATTCGCACTTTAATCGTGCCTGTACGCTAAATCGTAAAAGAATGTAATCCACAAACCTATGGTCAAGAGTTATAGGATCAGTTCGCCATGTGAATACACTTATGGCTGGGTTTGAGAGAGAGGTCTTCCAGAATGTAGTGATGTTGGCTGACTATTAGGCTGGTTAGAGCGAACTTCAACCAATCTACTATCATCTCGAGGTGGAACTTGCAGATACATCTTCATAACATCATAGACAGTAAATCCTATAGCTACTGATGGCACAACCTGAAATCCAGAAAGAGACTCAAATTTAGTCTTTAATAGATTAAGTGCCTGTTCGCAAAAGCTTAGGATTGTTTTCAGCTGATCAGATGCATCTGAATCAGGTGACAGTAGTTTCTAACCAGAATCGGAAGAATCAACAGTGTAGCTGATTTTTATTTAGAGCTGATTCTAGCAGAATAATTGAAATTGTATAATCTGATTTTGCAAACATAAAAGTGCAGTGATTTTGCACCAGAAAAATAAAAACAGTAATTGGCATGAAAAGCATCAAAACAGAGATTCAAGTTGTCACAAGCTATAACCTTCAAGTAGTTGATGCTAAGCCCAGAAAACAACTGCTTCCATCCTTGTGTTCGGAGAATCATGAAAAGTGTGTCCATAGTCCCACTAAGTGTACCGGTACTAGAAGCCGAGAGTTGTTGGACCTGCATCTGCCGCCTTACAACATCAAGAGGGTAAGTGAAAGTCTGACCTAGTAATCCAGCAACTGAGCCGCAAGCAAGCTTGACAGCGATACTCTTTTTTTGGTCTTCAGAGACGTGGCTTTTCATTTCCTCGTAGAAATAAAATTTTAGTCCAGCATACGGAAAGATTCCATAGAGTGAGGGAGCTGGAAAAGTATTACAAAAGTCAGGAAATTCGTAACAATAGATAACTTTGATACTAAATCATCAGGTTCGGAAAACATACCAACACCTCGGTAGAGACCTTTTACTCCAGCCTCCTTGAATATCTTGGAGAAGCAATCACGAATTCCTTTATAAGCTACTTCTTTTGGAAAATGGCCTTTGACACTGAGTTTTGAGGGATCAACTACCTGAAGAGCCCTAATCACATCAACAATCATTCCTCGAATTCAAACCATACTGATGGAATGGAATGCTATTCTAGTCCTTGTAATCATGGATTGAGTTTATTTTCCGCTGAAAATTGTAAGTCTTCCATTTCTATACTGACTGAATGACAGAACTTTTTTAATTTCACAATATTCATATCACTTGGAGCTTACATTTTAACCTTAGAAACTTAGTACTGCATTTCTGTAACATCCCCACGTATCCAAAATAAATCGAAAAAGTTATTAATTTAAGTTCTCCAGGGTATATATAACTCAGAAATGAAACTGTGATCCATTTTGGCAGTAATAAATGAAAAAAGCAGTTCTCGGCAAGTGCAAATGTGATCATACAGCTATAGTTAGAGACTGAAGAAAGAATTAAGTAGTAACAACATGAGCTTCTAGAATACCTGATACGCCAATTTAGTCCGAACTAAGTCAAGCGGATACGTAAAAAGAACAGCTGTTCCTCCAGCAAATGAACCAGCTACAAGATCAAGGACAGGACCTCTCCCAACATCAGGATATCCAAGAATTATCCATTTTCGGTATTCTTCATACGTCATATAATGCAATGCTGCATAAGGCACAATCCGAGCAACGCTAGCTCCATTCCCTCTGAGCATTTAGTCAACAACCATTCATATAAGTTTCATCATATCATAAAACAATGCAAATTAAACTCCATACACATTATTTTGAGCAATCAAGTGAAGATAATATTGTACCTATAAAGCCCAAGCATCCCTTCTGTTTTTGCAATTTTTGTGAAGGATCCAAACAGGCCTAGACTATGGAATTCAGATCGTCTGGTCTGCGAAGTATACATAAATAGTACAACATTTTAGTTTCTTTTCTACACCACCATTGTCTGGTCTAGAACTCTTCAGAACATCTATTTCCAAAAAAAAAAAGAAAATGAAAAAAAAAAACGAATTCAACTTAAATATAACTTGAGGCTGATAAAAAATGGTGTGATCTACCCAAGCTTCAAGTAAGATCACGTACAAAAAACTACGTATGACCCACAAAACCGTCCAAATGAACTTATTAATAATTTTGGTGGATGTGCTTCACATTCATCTCTCACACGCTTATCAGTGGGAACTGAAGATGGTAAACTAACTGAATTCATTAATATTCATCAGCTAGCATAGGCGGGGAGATTCTTCCATAGACCGGTCTATCAGTAAGTTGTATAAGCTCACAGCAAACAACATCACTCAGGAAATGAATTTAAATTTTTTCTTGCAAGTCACTTGGCCATTCTCATTCACATGGTCTACAACCTACTCATAAGCCCGGTCTATATAAGAATTTTCCGCATAGGCGATCATAAATACAGAATGCAGAAAAACCATTACCAATAAAACTTGCCAAGTTTCAGATACATAGACCTCAAGAAAAACTTAAACCATTACTCAATTAGTCTAAAATCAGCTCAATTTTCACTTCAGAGCAAACCATGGAGAAACAAATCATAAACAAATTGCTCAAGAACAGTAAGAATCATCCAAAAACACAATCTTGCAAAATCAAGAAGCAGAATGTAGAGTTAAATCAACACTTAGAATCACAAAATTAGAGAATTAGTTAAAATTAAACCTGAAACAAGATCTTGATGCGTTCAAGAGGAGCAACAACAGTCTTGGCAATTCCACCAGCAACTCCTCCAGCAATCAGCTCCTTCACAAAAACAGGCATGCCTCCGATCAACCCATTAACCAAGACAGCTCCTTTATCCCTTTTCTCTTCTTCCATTATTGCTCAAAGCAATTTGCTTTGATTTTTAACCAAGAATTGTTTAGAGGGAGAGGTTAATTTATTCAACTCTCTCCCTCTATGGATTTGGGCAGAGAGTGAGAGAGAGAGAGATGGTTCAAGAAACAAGAAAGAAAGCGGAATCGAAAACGTTCTCTGCTTGTTTTCTTGTGTGAAAAAAAATAGTAAAAAGATTGCGGCTTTAAATCGTGTAATTATTTGGCAGGACTATTTATATGTATTTTGTTGAGTAGCTTTACAAATTGCCAATAATATGTCTCCATGTTTTTGGTAAAATATTTTTCCTTTGATACCATAACTTCGATTTTTGGCATTAAAATTTCCACTATTGATTTAGTGTTAAACTTCGGAGTCGGTAGAGCGGTAAGAAAGTTATATGTATAAATAGGAGGAGTATGACTATAAAGTGATATAAATATACGTATAATATTTTATAACTTAATATTTTACGTCATTTTTTATGTGTATGTACAAAAACTGATGTTCTTAATAGATATCATAATCTGATATAGCTAAAACCCCTAATATTATCGGATATGCTATAATGTTTTGTTGATTCCTTTATAAATATAGTACTTCAAGATATTTACTCTCATAATTGTAACGCAATATCAAATTCTAAAAAAAATTAACGTTAACAATTTATATGTGAACATTAATAGTTAATTAGAATATCCAACTTATAAATGTGATGGTATAATTAGTTAATTACAATTGAATTTTCTGCAAGATTATGATAGTGACAGGTGAAGGGATAAGTTTGTTTACTTTAGAATATTGTGAAGATGCATAAAATAGAGTTTCTTGATACCTTCTTCAGCATGTTGGGCCAAGATTAGCAATTGTTTAAGGTCTAGGAATGTGATTCTTACTTCTAGCTAGAATAAATGCACATATCCAAGAAAAAGTAAGCAGTAATGAGAATTTCAACTGTTTATCAAGATTCTGCATTTTGTAATTGGATTTAAAAAAATTAGACAGCGGAATCCACTGCTACATTGGGGTGATACTTGTCGTAGTGGTAATAAACCTAAAGATTAACAATGTATGAATGCGAAAAATTAATAGTTACAAGTTGAAAAAATCAATCGACGTAGGGTGCTTTAGTCCTTCCGTGTTTACTTGTAGGCTAAAACTTGACGAATAACGCAAATATATGATACAAGAGTGAATATGCACCCTTGTTGCTTCACAGAAGGTATGAACAGTGAATAGGTCAACTGTTGGAGCTGAAGTCTCATCTGTCTTCGCTTGATGGATTGTTAACAAGTTCGAGTAAGACTCTCGCAAGTTCTTCCCCATCATTCCATTCATAAACTCTTGCCTTCATGAGCTCAGAATTGTTCTGAATTCGAGTCCATAGAGGAAAGTTCTTCCTTGGCATAACGCAATCTCCTGCAACAAGCTTCAGAGAGGGGCAGAAATCGTTGCCCCCATCTCCTAGATATATTATCTTTTTCTTGCCAGTCTCCAAGAAGGATGCTTGGATCTGCTCAATAACAAGGCCCTGCATACAGAAGGACGAAAACCGTTGTCATTGATATGCACAGGCTCTTTGCTGTATGACATTAGTCAAAAGTTGGAAAGAATTATTAACAATTTCATTCCTCTTCTAAATATGTTACCATGTTGAATCACAAAAGATGCAGCTACAAGTCAACAAGCAAGTCTCTTTTAAAATCACATGGCTGAGCTCAAAACAACCAAACAAACCCAAATACTAAACCATATTGTCCATATAGAATTCAAGAAATTAACAAACTTTACGAATACAAGTCAGGCAGAACAAGTATAGTATGAGCTACAAACCTTGCATAAGTTGGGAGGGCAAAGGCTACAACCATGACTTGAACCCGCAACATGGTAGGGGAACATCCTAAGCCTTCCATTGTCGATCACAGTAGGATTAGTTACGATTTCCGAGAAGCAATCGTATATTCCATGATGCTCCAATATAGTTTTGATGTAGAACACGTTAGCATCACTAACCACCTTCAAGTCACATCTGAAGCACAAAATTTCAGTCATCAAATTAAATTCTACATATTCCTCGCAATCCAAAACAAGAAAGAGTTTATTGAAAAACAGTATACAAAATACCCTAGAGAATAAGCTGATTTTATAGCAGCAACGACATCGTGATGCAAGGGAACCCCTTTTAAACACTCGGCTATATCATCAATCGTTTTTCCTTGAACATGTAGCTCCTCCAGCATCCTATCCTACAAAACAATGGGTTTGAAACTTTAAACACACAGTGCAGTTCCACAGAAATTCAATGTCAAAAAGGGCTAGAAGACCGAGTGAAGTTAACCTAAGGCATCATTCTCCCCCATCCCGAATTCCAAAAACCAACTTGTCAACCAAACTACTTGAAATCTAAAGCATCTTCACTTAATTACAAGCTAAGAATTATACTTTATACGGAAAAAATGGAGTCTTTATTGTTTCAAAATTCACGGCCAATTCAAAGAAACCACTTCTCAACTACATATCTTGTAAAGCAATGTTAACTCAAATACAAGCTAAAACATACAAAAATGGATATGTTCTCTCTGCCAATTCCAGGAAACCAACTACACTACTAGACCTAAAGCATACAAGCTAAAATTAGAGCTTTAACACAAAAAGGGAGTCTTTTTTTTTTTTCCAAAGCCCCATTCCAAGATGCCAACTATTGTACTAAACTACCTGTAATATAAATCATATCCACCCATTCAATTCAAGATCAAAACATGATAATGCACATTCGTTCTTACTAGTCCAACAATAAAATATCCGAACCAACATAACACATACGCGGGGCGGAGCCACGAGGGGCATAATGTCGCATTCACCCCCTAAATTTTGAAGGAAAAAAAAACATTTCTATACGTAATATTCTCGATAATTTTAGATTTCGCCCAAAAAACTCGAAAATAATCACATACTACTCTATATACAATTTGTCCCTGCCCCCTCGAACTTCAAATCCTGACTCCGACCCTGACAACACGTATACAAATTCCCCCAAACAATTAGAAAATCAAGAACCAAGAAGCAGAAGATTAGAAATGACACTAAAATAGAGGAGAAGAAAAATTAAAGGATGAGCTGCAAACCATGAGAGAGTTCCAAGGCAAGGAAGGACGAAGGTGATTGAACAAGGTGGTTAAACCCATGTTTGTGACGACCCATCTGTCACTGTCGTCGTCAATGAGAGTCCTGTCAAAGTCAAATATGATCACCATCTTCTTGCTTTTTCTCGCCATTAATGATGAAACTCAACTCCCTTTCTTTGTGCCATGAACAAGTTAAAAGGTGGTTTTATATGCTTGGGCTCTTCAATGGGCTTCTTTGGGCCCTTGGATTTGGATCTATGCTTTTGACAGGGTCGGATGGGATCCAGTCCACATACTATATGATTGGCCAATTTCTTAAGCTGTTTAGAAATTATGTGGAGGGCATTTAGGCGGCTCTGTTATCAGTTTATTTCAGTTAGATGTATTCAGTTCAGATCGGTTTAGTTATATTAATAAATGTGATACGCGATACCCGCGTATGCATCTCATGTGTACATAAATTAAAAGAACCTACTTCGTATATCATATTGATTGTTAAAATATACGTACAATATTTTATCTTTAGCCATGAAGTATTATTTTTCTATTTCCATGCCTCTGCCGTTCTAGTATGTCGTAAATTTGGAAAATCATAGATGCAGGGAAATAGATAAATTAGAAAAATGATCCATGAGAAATGAAAGGGGGTTTATTTTTTCTTATCGCCAAAGGATAAAGAATGAGATGGAAACTACATATTTAGTAAACTGCTTATTAAGGGTATAGTTGTCAAATGAAAAATTGGTATCACAACCGTCACTTTCTATGTTATGCTAACTTTCTTCCTTGGATTTCCACTAGAATATTGTAACATGAGAGCAAATAGTAAGGAAAAGTGCAAAGATGAACTGCTGCTGATACTTGAGGAATTTCAGTTCGTAACTATATTTAGTACTAACACGAGAACTGCTTGAATATAACAGTAACTGGATCAACATACAGACCTATTTATGAACAATTTAATACAATATGTAAAAACAGAAGTTCCATCATTGACTGTGGTATTTCTGCTCATCAAGGTCATCGAGTGGTCTTCCTCGAGAAAGCTAGTCTGAGAAGTATACCAATAAGAGCAGTCAGAAATTCTTTGTTGCAATGTTACAGACATTGATGTTGATCTTGGATAGTTCATTCATTCATGTCTGAGGCTGACCAGCTCAATATCAAATATGACTGTCCCTAGTGTGGAGCCTTCTCCATTGGCCATACGAGTCGGATTGAAAATGGTTGTAAATAGCCTCTGTCTGTCAAAGAACTGGAGAAAACAAAAAAATTCAATCTTCCATCTTTGGCTTTAAACCTATATTGAATTGCAGTGATCTTGATAACATAACATACAAATTCTGAAAACTGGGTAGAAGGTATTAGACTTCCCCTAATAAAAACTTGGGAAATTTCAGAATTCAGCAGTTAGTATATATGCATACATTAGGTGGAATAGGTTCTTGAGATGTATTTTGATATCCTTGCGATGGTGGGATAATGACTCGGCGAATGCCACCAACTTTCATTGACTTCACAGCTGAATCAATTCCTGATATCACCTAATTAGATCGGATAAGTCAATTAAGAGTACCTGGTCTTACTTGATAGATGAACTGATGTAGCAGAATCAAGAAAGATAAACAACTGGATGTCACAGAGATGCCAACTTTTAGCATGTTGTGCCAATTTACAGTATACTATTCTCTCTTAAGTCAAGTATTTGAGATAATAGATAAGAATTTACATGCTTGCATGAATGTAGCAATTGCAATTAAATTAGCTTCTGTGAAACAGAGAGAAAGCAGAAGTTATTACTTTGTCCGAGCCAAGGACGAATTCAAATGGAACGGGCTCCCCATTTTCGTCTTTGTGATCATAAGTGGAGTCGAAACGCCATCCTTGCTTTGCTGCCAATCTTCCATAGTAATGAATTACAACCTGCTTTTTCCAAACTTGGAATCATAAAAAGGAGCAGTTTACTTCGTTGGCAGCTCAGAAACAGTATATAACAAGTATAGATGAAGTGTAGACCTTATCTCCATTGGTGGGGTTCTCCGCAGCCTCACCAACACGCAGATCAAGAGCTTTTACGCCACCGGAATTTGGGAGCTCTATGAAATCTGATATCGTCGTTGGTTTGGACCAACTGTAGCTGGAATTGTGCAGTGCAAGTAATCCAGATAAAATTGTGGTGGATGTAAAGACAGTGAAGCCCCTTCTCGTGGCAGGGTTCGGTGAAGGCAGACGAGAAGCCGCACGAATTTTGCTGGAGAGATTCTGGGAAAGGCCTGTGGTGTTGCTTTTTAAATGCTGTTTACATAGATTGGTTAGAAACTGATGAACTGCCAAAGACATTTTAGAATAGTTGTATTCTTGGTGCTGGATGTGGATAATATGCTCTTGTTTGCTTTGTGATGGAGGAAAATCTTAATTTGATGGAATTTACATTTTTAGTCATTGGCTTTTGGTGGATCTCAGTTTTGCACCCAGTTTGTTCGCTCTTTTCTTGAGTTAGGAAACAAGATGGTTCCTTTACTGAATGTATATGCTTACGCAGAAAGATTGTCCTCTCATTTGATCTTGTCCTGTACTAGTCCAAATTATTTGAGCATGAAAGTGTTGTACTTGTACTATATCTCTATTTTGTCTTCTCAAGTTTAAAGACAATAATGGGAGTTAAAACCTTAGCCAAGAATAACATTAACCTTGACCTACAAACGTGAGAATATTGGTAGATATACCACATAGAAGTTCCCATTTTAAAATCCTGCATAAAACATTACCACCGTGGTTATTAACACCCAAATTTTTATGGCTGTAATTCATAGGACACGGTAAGTATGTCCCGGTTCTGATTCCAACCAATCCCATCGAGTTACAAACTATTCACATTGCCTTAGAATAATCACCAAACAATATGGAGGGAGCCGCACATTACCGGGTTTGAGAGCTAGCCTCTGTATGCGGTGCCAAGAGAATGTAGTATGTTTTATCAATTAATTGCTTTATTCATTCATTTTAATTTATATAGCTTAAATTTCCATTTTTAATTTGCTCAGTCACTCCAATTTTTCAGCACTGTCACCAGTATGGTCGATTTCAAATTTCAATTACTAATAATGTTTTAGATTTTCCTAGAAGAACAAAGGAGCTTTGGAAATCAGAATTTTATTGTTCGAATAATTGATCCATGAGATCGATTGGTTGTAGCTAGCTCCAAGTGCTTGGGCATTTGAAGGCATATATTTACATATGCACCAGTTTCTCCATAAGGTTTGATTTATCTGTTCTTCAAATTTTAAGTATCCACTACATTATATTGAAAGTACTGCAATACATATTTAAAAGCAAATCTAACCTGCTTTGAAATTAATTAACAATCTTGAAATTAATTAGCAATCTTGAAATTTAAAGCTCCCAGTCTGTAGCGTTTTTCTTCAACACTTTTCTATTAGAACATCATTAATTATTTGTTACTACTAAATTACACCTAGCTAGCTAGCTTAAATTCCATATGTTAATTAAATGGTGGGAGTAAAATATCATAGTACATCATACAATCTTCATTGCTATTGCTTCTATTATATACTAGAACGTATGAATATGCTACGTGTGTTATTGCGAACTCAATTATGGGCAAAAAAAAAGTATATGATGGTAGGTAATATCGGTGTTTCTAGCTAATACTAGATTGTCTTTTCAAATTGAATTAGGGTTAAGGTTAGTGAAAATTAATTTGTTTTAATTTAATTGGAGAAGATGGTAAAAAAAGATTGGTTATGGTTATTTTTTATGACGAATTGATTTAGTTGGGTTTGAATTAAGGCTTGAAATTTAATTGAAGAAGACAAATTGATTTTTTTTAGTGATGAATTGAATTTGTTGGAGTAGAATTAGGGCTTGTAATTTAATTGTACAAGACATGTTAGTTTTTTTGTAATTAAAGTCTAATCTACATATATATTACAAATTGGTTCAATTTTACTTAAATTAAGTACTTAATTGCGCAACTTAAATAGTTGTCCATATATATAATGTAAGTAGTATAATAGAAAATGAAATCAAGGTGCTGAATGGTTATTTACATTTTTTAACAATTAGCTTGCAGATCACTACTGGTCAATCATCAATTTCAGTTGATAGTTATGTTCAGCTCTCGCCAAGACAATGAGACGTGGTAGACCTCCCACCCGGTGAGTTAACGGGCCTATATCTCAATCAGAAGGGCCACATATATTTGTTAGCAACCTCCAACAATGTCTCCCTCAGCTGCATTCATCATTTGAGTCCTTTGCAGAGCCTACCTCATTCGATTGGAAGTCATGTGTCTGTTCTTCAATAAGTTCTTGTAGTCCTAGTCCGGGATTTCATAATATTATCGAACATGTTGTATGAAAAGTAAAATGAAAATTGTTCCGGAACATTTATATATTGCTGAACATGTTGTATGATTGTTTGTGGGGTCTCCTGTGTTAGTAGGAGGCCACATGCCATTAAATATTTCCGTTAAAAGTTGATTCAGCCGTTTACAAGTCAAAGTCTACCATTGAATGTGAATATGCAAATGCCTTTTTAGATTCACTTGTGTAGAAACAAATTAAACACCTTATAAAACTATGATTCAAATCGGATGAAATTGGTCCACGAGCATAAGCCGCATATATTAAGAATATCCAGTCAATGGTTTCCTTGACAATATAATGAATGATTATGTGAAGTATTTATATCGAGTGTAAGCTATGACACTAGATGCAACTCAAGCACCAAAAAAGTGAATGTAAATACCCGGGAGTATACCTGAACTAGTACTAACTATGGCGATGCCACTGTATCGTTTACTATAGAGGTTGAAACCCACTAAGTAATAATATACCGATGTAAGAACATGATGCGTCAATTAAACTAAAAGTAGAAATGCACACATAGTTCACATTTCATATAAAAGTTCAAAACAATTGATAATGTCGTAATATCCATAGGAAAAAAAACATGATGTATGAGGCAAACTGAAGTATACGCAAGTTTACATGTTACACAAAGTTCCTTACAAACCATATTGGTTGTCGTATCAGTTGGTTTTCCCTCCTCATCTAGAATCAATACCTTCAAGCCCTTTTTGCCTGTGACCCTCGAGAATGCAACATAAAGTTGACCGTGACTGGACATTGGGCTATGAAGATATAGGCCGACATGAGCCAGAGATTGCCCTTGACTCTTGTTTATGGTCATTGCATAGCAAACAGTTATGGGGAACTGTCACCTCTGGAACCTAATGGGAAATTTGGTGACATCTGACGGTGTCAACGCCATCCAAGGTATCAAGACTTTCGACCCGACATTATTTCCGGCTATCATCTTGACTTCGATGACATGACTTATACTCTTTGAAAGGGGTAGGATCCAACCAGAACCCGTTCGGGATCCAGGCAATAACAATGAAGATTGTATTAAATACATGATTAATGATGTTAGTGGTGTATTTAAATAATAAGCTTATACTCTTTCCAATTGTTGCGACTTAATTATGAGGATTCAGGCCTATACATGTTTTCGAGACTTCTGATTCATCATTTTCTCACCGTTTTCAGAGCACGGGGGTTTTGTCTTATCATGTTGTTATTTTCAGGTATGTATTGATTTTCGCTCTCTTCACCTTCGGACTGTTCACTGGTATATATATTCGGTTCGGTTTTCAATTGGGTATCTCTAAGACATGATTATGGATTAGCAACTTTTTTGCAGTCCAATGGAGTTGTTGAAGTGAGATTTTAATTCTTGAAATCCTTTAGAATAAATGTATAACCTAGGTGGAGCACCATGATCCATGTTGAACTTCATTTGTGAAGGTATCTTTGATTGGATAGCTTAACCAAGATGATACTACTCCCAGAAAATATCTACAGTGTAACATCAATCAATATGCAGTTGCTACAATAACCATTGTTAGGCTGGTGCTGGAATCGTGTTTGCAGTAGGGGCTGCTATGTTTGTATGGATGTTGTGAATGAGATTCCGTTAATTTAGGTAGTTCATAGTTCTTGTACATTTGCAGTGAAAAGAATGAACAATTTATGTGGTGCGTGTATCAAAACATATTGGGATCTAGGATAGTTCTTGTGCTCCTAAAGAGAGTAATTGTGATCTCTCCATGGCATCTAACTATATGCTTTGATTTTGAATAGAAACCTACACCTTGGCTATCTGTGCCGCAAAATGGAGACTGGGGTCAAAAGGGAGCTTTGCCTGATTAGTCGATGGATTTCTCGAAAATCAGAGAAATTAGGAAGCAGGTCAAGTGGGATACATTAAGAGCCAGTCTGGCAAACGAGGGATTACTCATAGATGAAAAAAAGAAGTACATGAGAAACTATGCTGAATGTGTAAGATGTATGTTATGTTGACAACTCCCCACGACTTGCTGCTCGATTTCACCAACTCCCCAGCCATCGTCTCACCAACACCACTCCTCCAATCGGTGCCACCGCACACAACCATTGGGCTTGTTACTGCCGGAAAATTTTCACCCACCCTCCAATTCAGACTCTACAATTGGAATTTCTCAATCTCCTTTCCCTCTACTTATCACTCTTTTGTTTTCAAGCTAAATCAACATAAATCATGTGTATAAGAATTTCTCAATCTTTTGTTTTCAAGCTAAATCAACACAATTCATGTGTATAATATAAGAATAAGTGTGTGATTTTTCTGATAATTGTGTGTAGGGTCCTTATCATAAATTATAGTTGCTTTTTGAAATTTCTTATCCCATCTATGAACTGTATGTGCTTTTAACAATATACGAGGGCATTCGTTTTGCATTGTGTGTGTCAGTGTATCTATGCCTGCATTTATTTATCTTAAATGTGTAGACCAGTGGAAACATAACTTTGAAAGATTGTGTAGAATGTTAGTTGCTGCTCTGGAAATTAACTATGTATTCCCTCTCCAAGTATTTTGTTGCAATCCAATGCACTGTAGTCTGAGTTTCAACTATAGGATTGGGATTCAAAGTCATTTAGGGTAGAAGGAATAGAGGTAATGCCAAAGACTTCTATGCTTGGACTTGTCGAAGCTCTGTTCTTCTGTAATTGCTAAAGCTGACTTATGAGTTGTTTCCTCTGTATTTTGATTTATTGATTTGGATTTGATATGACTCTTGGTCAGTTTGTTATGAATGGACTTCATTAGATTAAGATATGGAGATGAAGAATATAAAATTTTAGTTTAAATTTTATTTTCATGCGGTCATCTGTCCTCCTTTTCTTATTTCCTTTATACCTTTATTTCATTGTGTTTGATGTGTTTGTAGATCTTTGGCTTGCTTTGTTGATTATTTCATTTCCTGTTTCCATGTGGAAATATGTCTTCCTTATTAAACTTCATGATCACCTGTTTTGCTTTGCATAAATTATCACTCCTCTAATTAGCATCATGTGTTAGCTTTATAATCTTCTGACCAGATACTAGAAACTTCAGATCGATATGTTTGTTTTCGTCTTGAATTCTATGATTTATTTAATGTTAGCTTAATCGTTCAAGCATCAGATATACTTCATCAGCTAAATATAATTGTCGTTACAAAGGGAGTCTTAAAATTTTGTTATTTGTTTTGGCCTTTTCATTGTCCAGAAATTTTGGTGTTGGTTACCATTTCATATCGATTGTTACAGAATACTTTTGATTAAATCGGGGGTTTCTTTCCAAATACTACCCGAATAGCGTACTCAGGCTTCCGAAATCATCTATAATCTATACAAATACTCAAATAGTGGCTTAGAATTCAGAGCTCTAGGGATTTTACATCTTGTGTTGGGCCCCGAGTAAGTGTTGAGGATGATGGCTGGTTTTGGCTAAGATGGATCCATTACCTGATTGGTCCATACCCCAATTACCTCATGAACATGCTCTCTTGGCTTTCACCATTGGAGTGGGACATAGGTTTGCGCAACAAGGTTACGTATATATTCATGTTTGGTTAAACTATAGCGATGATTTACAATAACCTGTATGTATCTCTACCATTTTAAGTGTCAGTATGTTACTGCATGTCAAGTGATTGATTCACCTTCATCTACCTGTTTACTTGTTGATATGGGTGAACTTGTAGACGTTGCTGTTGGTGTTTATTGCAAGACTTGGTTAAAGTGATGTGCTTGTTTTTTTTTCATAACAAACCTTCCAGTTTCCGTTTGCCCTTTTGTATTTTGAAAGTTCTCTGCTATGCATTTTTTGAGTTATTCAATGAAGGTTGAATCATTTTTTGAAGTCTTGCTTGCTACTTATACTTGTCTGTCTTAATGATTTATAGTTTTCTCTTATTAAATTAGGTTTGGACAATGAAAATAGAAAGAGAAAGCAATCGACTACCTGGATGACAGGGATTCTCGATTCTCAAGCACTGCCAATGGCTCATTTCTCAACTTCCAACAGTGTGTGCACCAGGTTTTACCTTCATTGTCTTTCTCTGACAATATCCTAGCTGTAAGGGTATCCCCATAATGCATATGTCAAGCTTCCCTCATAATTTCCAAGTATAATAGTAATAATGATAAGGATCTTGTACAAATTATTAGATGGATTGCAATCTCTGATGTTTATCGTGTTCTTCAAAGGTTATGTTGTGCACTGATTCCTAGAAATTATAACACTGACAGATGCATCTTTTTGTTTAATTTGTTAAATCATTGGCGAATCAATTGCAGTTGATTCAATTCATCCTTCCAAGGGTGGAGACTATCGGTAAGGAGATTGGTATAGTTAATCTATTGGCACATGTTCTTACTCTAGCCTTGAGATTATGGATTGGTAAGGAATTTTTGTCGATGGAAGAAGTTTCTTGTGTTCTAACTTTAATCAAGGGGCCGGTTGTATTGCAGTTGATCACATTTTATGCCTGTCTTGGTTAAAATTATGAGCCTGCAGTTCAATGATGGAATTCAAATCATCTGCATTCTGGTAAATGGAGGACAAGCAAAATATACTGTCTTAAGAAGGACATCATCCACTCCAAAGTTGTTCAACAGATTGTCATTTTCATTATGCAAGTTTGCACTTTGATTTGTTATGAATTTATCTTGTACAGTTTTGATATGTAGCTTGTTGAGTATTTTAAGGCTCAGTAGTTTACTGGGTGCATGTGTATTCATTTATTTCTTAATGGTAGTAAAGATCAACTCGAGCACAGACTCAAAGTTTTATACTATGACGGACTGTTTTATTACTGTGTTTAGATTAGGAAAGTCAAAAGTTTAAGTTAAAATATTGTAGCAAGATTTTCACGTGCTTTAGAGGATATATAGTAAGTACTATATAATTGCTTACTTATCACCCGTACTAATACTACTTTTTCACCTTTTTCCACCTGAAATTTTCATACATATTCTTCCTAAAATTTTCATTAGAAGCCATATTTTTTGCACCAATTGGAAAATCACTATACGAAGGATCAATATTACAGAAAACTGGGTAATCGAATGGTGGAATATTGCAAGACGGAGTTGGAGCAGCTTTGATTCAAACACTCGATCAACATGTCTGATTTGACTGGATTGTTAAATAAATAATGGACAATGTGCGGAGCGCATCTTGTTACAAAACATGGGCACCGGTGCTTTAACTCTAGTTCCTAGAATATACTCTAGAATATTTCTTTCAGTTGGATCGGTTAGATTTTAATCTAGGATATGAGCTAGGCCTGCTAGTCCATATGTAATTTACTTCACACTAATAAGTACATGTAGCCCCTTCTTTTCATTATAATTAATATGAAGTACTAGTTGAAAGAGACTACCCAGTGTATGAAGACATCTCCTTCGCCAGCCACCAATCTCACAGTAATAGCTCCACCGCAGTACCACCGGTACCACAGTCAATCTACTACTCCAGCAGCCAGTAACAGCTCAGCCAGCACTAGTCACCAATCTCCTAGTAACAGCTCCACCGCCAGTACCACCAGTCAGTAACAACTCCACCGCAAGTACCACCGGTACCACAGTAGCATATGCTCCGCTAGTATCTCCTACTCCAAACGCATCTCCTCCGCCAGTATCTCCTACTCCACCACCAGCAGTAACGCCAGTATCTCCTACTTCATCACCAACAGTAACAACAACATCAGGTTACTATCAACTCCAATAGCATCTCCGACGGAATCAACAATGCGATTAGTCAGTGATCAGCATAAAGAGTATAGATTTATTTACAACAAAAAAATCACAATCTCATGCAATCTACAAACAATAGCAGCAGAAAAAACCAGAAAAATGACTAAACGCAAATTTAAATAATTACATTACAGAAAATGACTAAACACAAATTTAGATAATTACATTAACTACACATACACACACAACAATACCTGATTCAACACTTTGCCAAAAATGCGATAACAATGCCATTAGTAAAAAATCAGCCGAAAGAGTATAGATTCATGCGAATCAAAAACATCATAGCTCATGACATGTACAAGCAATAGCAGTAGAAAAAACAGCCCAGCTCATGATATTTACAAACAATAGTAACAGAAAAAATGACTAAACGCAAATTCAGATAATCACATTAACTATAAACACTCCAAATTCAGATAATCACATTAACTATAAACACTCCAGTATTAACAACAATAGCAGCAGGTCATCTCCGACGGAATCACCGGCAGCAGGCAGGCACGCCATCAGCTCCAGTAGCATCTCCGACGATAGCAGGCACGTGGCAACTCCACGGGAACCATCAGAAGGATCACTACCAATTGCTCACCAGAACATTCACATATTTCGGCAACAATTGAATACATCAGAACCAGAATTCCACATCTTAAAAAATAAATGAAATAAGAGGACGAAAATTGAAGTACATACAAATACACATTATCGTGCTTCTCTAGACATATATTTGTTAGAAACTAAAATGAACGAGTTTATATATGGATTTTTTACAAATTAGTCACTAATGGGACAACTTTTTACCGTGAGACACCTATAGATTTTCGCCTAACGAGCAGGTCACTTTGGTTACGGGCAAGTCACCTCGGTATTGGTACCGGACATGGGTGGCGGAATCCGGTGGTGGGTGGCGGAATCCGGTGGTGGGTGGTGGAAGATGGTGAAAGGAAGAAGAAGGTGAGATGGAGAAGAAGTGCGAAATGAAGAATAAGTGAGATTTTCAAATAAGTCACACTAAGGATAAAAATGATTTTTCATACCAATTGGTGACCTAAGAGCAGTAATCTATCGTGCCTTTACGGTAAAAAGTTTCCAGATTGGTGACCTATTAAGAATAGCCTGCTTATATATAATGAATTTTTTACATGCGGGTATTACACTGAACATGTAGCTCAACCATAGAGACCAAAGCTACAATGTGAGGGTAATACCAAGGGTCATGTAAACCTATATATACCAACCAAATCATTACTTCCATGTGCTAGCAAGCAAACAAGCATGACATTATACTAAAGATCTTCTGTTTAGCTCAGAATTTGAGTTCAATTATAATTGAGACAATCTATAATTGGGTTTGACAATCTCATTTTAATAGGGCAATTAGTTGGAAAAGGATAACTGAGTTCAACTCAATTATGTTTCATTCTTCCTTCTACAAACCTATAAAACTCTATAAACTTTTAATTCTATACCAAACAGGAATTTTAACAACTCAATTATAATTTAGTCACTATTCATCAATTTACCTCAATTAAAATGGACTTCATTATAATTCCGAACCAAACAAACCGCTTGCCATTTTATCATATTCATATTTGTGTAAAGTAAGTGAATACCAGCTCATTTGATTTGTTTAATATCCCATCCTCATCATAAATGATCACCTTCAAGATTTACAGCTCATCATCATACAAAGACAACTGTTTGATACATGGCTACAAAAATGAAAGAATAATATCCAAACAAAATCTATGTCAAATAATGAATATCCTTCTACTATCTACAGTAATGTCTAACATAATCATTTTCAACAACAGCAACAAGTATGCATATAGAAAAAGAATTTACTACCTAAATGTCCCAATTTTACAAATGATGAATCTAGAACTATCTTTGTCACGACGAGCGAGTCTTTATTGGTTTTAGTTTCAATCCCAAGCTTTTCGCAGATAGTAGTTCCGGTGCTATAGAAATGGGCGTCAGTGTACTTCTTGGGCTGCCATTCATCTGACTTGGCGGGTATAAGCCGTATCCCATGAGAAAGTAAGTCAGGGGTATCAACATGGCATGAGGTTGCTCTTCTGTTACCATTGATCCACAAGATTGTACCTGCATAATGGCAACTCTAAGTTCAGGACAAGTAGTATTGTGCAGAAGTTAATTCTACAATGTACCTTCTTATCTCATACCTCAACCAAAGCACTGCTTCTTTTGTCCAGTTTTGCACTCATTTGGAGAGCTTCTGAATGGAAAGGAGAACTATCACCCACAAATACTAAAGTTCGACATCTTAACGTCTTTAACCCTTCTGTGATGTCAGGTCTCCTGCTCAATCATGAAGAAAGCAAAATGAGATAACATGTAAAAAGAATCTAACCAGAAATCAGATACTTGAGAGGGAAATTATTATATCTTCACCAGTGTTACCTATCTATTGCTCGAAGAAAGCGCAATACATTCGAACTCTGCCTTTCATCCAGCAACTGAAGAAATAAAAAGAGAAAAGTTAGGAAAAAGTTACCGTTTTAGACCTTTAAATTGTGCTTATAGTAATAGCCATGATTGAAGATAATCACTAACTCTTCTGCAAGCTTGAACTATATCTGATTCTGATACGTCACCATTATTACCACGAGTTTCCTGATGTAATAAAAGTATATTAATATACGTGTTAGTACAAAATATAAACAATATCAAGAAAAAAGGGTAGGATAAGGTTTAAATGGAGCATGTAGATAGAAAATGAAAAAAAAAAATGACAGTACCTTGCTAAAGTACCGGTAAATTAAGCATTCCTTCAGCAGACTACACATGCCATAATAATAGAGTAGATTTGACATCACCTGTGCGTTACATGTGTATTCTTCCATTGATTAGTCGATCATGAGATGAAAAAAGACAGAACCAGAGTGACAAAGGAGGAATAATATGTTACCTTATTGCAGAGCCATTCTCTCCATGATGGTGCTTGACACACGGGAGAAACAAGGATCAACCCAGCAACACGGTCCCTGTACTTCAGCTGGTAACATAAAATTGTATCAGTCGTGAACAAAACTATGATAATGAAGGCATTGGAGTGAAATGACTATGAAGAAAACATACAGCAAATAAGGTCAGAATGTAAGCACCAGCGAGTACGCCCAAGCACATGACTGCACCAAGCCTGAACAAAATATATAACCCACCATTAGATTCTGATACTTTAATTATTTATTCCAATATAGAAGCACTAAAAGCAAACACGCAAAGTTCAAAACTAGGCACATAAAGCATACCTAAAATAGTTGAGCACCTCAAGAATTTGATCAGCCAAGTCATCAACTGAAGGCGCTGAGTCATTTGCACTAATAGCAGCAGCTCCTAACTGCAAGAACTCTTATTGAGTCCATATAAACACGTGAGTGATAGTACTCAATATAAATGTACAACTGTATAGTCGCTACGAAAGTAAATTTACAAGAGAGACAATAAGGCTACTATACAATGGCTCAAACTTCGACATTTTAACAAACCTCATGGCCAGGTGGACTAATGTGATAAATGCAGAAATTGTGAAGCAGCAAGGCTGAAGCTTCTGGACAAAAGAACAAGCCTTGAAAGCAAGACATATCTGTTATCATAAGAAGTACCCAGATCAGAACATTTTATTTGACAGCAGGCGGAAAGAGAATAAAATAGTAACACAATAAATAACTTATGAGAAATCAAAATCACAATTGGTAACAAAGATAAGTTTTGTGTGTAGCAACTCAGCACTCACGATTTAATGCTAAATCAGGGTATGTGATCAGAGCCGGCTTATCAGGGTCACCATAAACTATGACCGATATAGAACCAGTACCAGTACGTATAATATGTTCCTGCAAGAAGGATTAAATAGTTAGTAACCTTCCAAATATTTTGTAGTATTAAGAACTTTTCAAAATCTAATCGGCGTAGCAATGTAGGAGAAGGAGATCACCATCGCACCATTAAACTATGTCCAGACTCCAGAAGAAAAAATAAATTATGCAAATAATAAAGTTTGATCATCCTTCAAGTAAAAGATAACAAGATATTCCACAAGCAACTCTTACATGCTTAAGAATACAGGAAAACCATGTGAAATGGTCCACCTTATCAGCAGCCATGTTGTTGACTATTAGTAGTAGTGACAAAAAGTTGAAAAATAGAAAAATGGTTTCTCAGTTTGCAACTCCAGATCTAACAGGGTATGGCATTTAAAGTATTTAAAGTAGCTCTGGAAAATATAACAACATTACCTCTCTTAAAGTTATCAACAACTTGCCAAATTATCACATTACAGACAAGTAACAGCCTAGTTGTCGTTGTAGAATAACCAAGATTATAAACCCACAGGTTTCGACTAAATGACTAAGTAGTTTCAGCTAATGACATTGAGGAATCAGAAGTAACAAGGACTACGACAGCCGGTTCAAATTACTATAACACAACTGAATTAATTATATATATTAGCCCATCAAAGATCAACTTAACTAACCGAAAACTCATAATTCCAAGTCAAATAGATCAAGCAAACCGACAAAATGGAGTCAGACGTATCTCCTAAACGATTAAGTGGTTTTAGCTAATAGCATTGAATTATCAGAAGTAACAAGGATTACGAAAGCCCGTTCTAATTACTACGTATAACACAACTGTATTAATTATATAACTCATATTTCCAAGTCAATAGATCAAGCAAACCGACGAAATTAAGTCATATGTATCTCCTAAATGACTAACTAGTTTCAGCTAGTGACATTGAAGAATCAGAAGTAAACAAGGACAATTGACAGATTGACAGCTTAATTCATGAAATTCCCTCTCAACCATTTGAAATGCACAACTTATTAGCTAACCGAAAACGTATACTTGGATTTCACTAGCTCAATCAAGAAACGGATATCCCATTTCTTGAAAACAACAAAATGCGAAACCAGAAGCTGATTTCATTCATCTCTTTGCACCAATCACACAAACCCATTTGCAACCAACAAAAGTAAAACAAAATCTTCCAAGAATATCACTCAGCCGGCATTTCAATTAAACAAAAAATCTAAAAAAATCACAGATCTCATCTAACTATTAAAAAATGACAAAACAAAAAACAACGGCATTTCAATCTCAATCAGAAGCCAACAAGTGTCGTTTCTTCAACAATACGAAAAAGGGTCAGCGAAAAATGTCACCTTTCCGCCGAGATAAATCGTCTCAACGTCGAGGCAAACGGAATCGCCGCTATAATCAGACATATCCGTCGCATAAACAACACAATGCGATACAATACAATACAATACAAAGTTCCCTTTTTTCTGGAAGAAAAGAAAATGAGAGATTATCTTATCACGGAAAAATGCAGTATCTATGATTGATTGAATTGAATAAATACTGAGCGATTCTTGAGCTCAATTGTTTTTTCAATTCTGCACCGACGATTTTTTCTCTTCTGTTTTTTTTTGCGAACTAACTATAAATATAATGGAAGGTGGAGGGGTAGAAGTGTCATTTCGGAGTGTGGTCAATAATTAACCGCAGTTAACGGCAATGATCATCATTAGGGAATATGACACTTGTATTTGTTTGTCCGATACTTTTTAACTTTAACACCCACACGCATTCATTTTCTTTTTATTTTTTCGCTTGCATACAAATCATATGGATTAACTTTCACAATACATGTTTAGGTATAATAATTGTGATAGTATAGTATCCAACTTCAAATTCAACTTTAGTTGAATTTTGGAGTTGATGTATAGTACTGAGTAAATTGCGAGTTGGGTTTTGAGTTTTGTATTTGGTATTAAATTGTGATATTGATAGATATATTTGAGTTTTGAGTTTTTGAGTGATGAATAGTAACTCAATTCGAGTAGCATAAATGTAAAGTGGATATACAAATATAGAAAATTGGTAAAATTCAACTTGAGTTGATATATTTCGGTTGAGAACCAAACATGCGAATGATGTTTTAGTTAAATATATATCTTTAATTTTCCTAATTGCAGTGGTGGATTGTTTAAGTATATAAGTTTTGTTTTCAAATTAATCTATTAATTACTCCATCATCAAGCCATCATTTGTGGATTGCCCCATAATTTTACAGCTAGCCAACTAAGCTTGTTAAGGAGTTTTATTTAAGATAAAGATAATGTGAGAAATATTTACATATGGACAGGTGTCTGATCATGATTAAGAAAGAAATTATCTTCAGTCCCGATGCAAGGGTAACCGTACATTTCAGTTAACATATCAGTTACCGATCACTTTATTATCTTCCAACAATCGCTTTATTATTACAAAAAAAATATGTTAATACCTTTATTGTTTACAGTTTTGAGGATGCATTTGTCGTAAGATAGCATGCAAGACTTAACAACCTCATAGTTAAACAAAGAAGAGGTCCATGTATATTATTGAAATATGTACACCAAATCTACAAGCTGATACCCGTTCGGAAACTTTAAACATCTTTCATTCTTTCATTTGTAGGTGTTGCGTAGAATTATATGCATTATCAAAAATGAAAATTGCTCCATACTAAAAAATAGGTGTAATTAAAAACCTCATTTTTACACCCACATTATGTGTGAAATGTTTCGGGACGGATGGAGAGCGTAATATATTCCGAACATTGACATTCAAATTTCAAACTCGAGATATCACGAGGAAATTGTAAGAAACATTAAACGAGTAGCTACAGTATCTTGTTGAATGTTGATAATCTTTCATGGCCTCACAAGTCACATGCAACACCAACATGTTCATTAAATTGGTACTACAATACAAATACAATACTTGAATTTCTGTTCACATCTCACATGTATAGACTTCTGTTAGCCATGGCACTATAATATAATAATAAATATAAATAAAGATTACTCCTCAAATTCTAATCTTCCATAAATCAAGGGAAATTTTCCATTAATCACCATCCTTCAATCAAGGGGAAGATACTGATGTCAAGATAATATGACAATAAATCTCTGGTCATACGCTTTTTCACGAGTAGCTCGTGAACAACTTGATTCGTTAACACCCCGACTCATAACCAATCTACGACCACAAGACAAAAACAGGGCTAGCAGTGAAAACCAGAATTATGAACACAGTAAGAACATATTCTGATAGCCTGAAAAGTAAGTCAGGTCAGAAAACAAAAGGCAGACCATGATCAGCTCATCTGTGAATAAATATACAGCTAGACAGATACATCATACAGCTGTAAGGATGTACTACACCAAAGCAGGATATTATTCTCAGACTCATCTATCTAACATCAACCATTTATCCCAATTCCTTGACCAGCCAGACCATCTTACTTAGTCCCTTGTACTGTTCTTAATCCACTCCAAATACGGCTGGTTGCCACCCGTTATAGGCAAAGCGATCACCTCAGGTACTCTACAAAGAGTTTCCGATCATATGTTAGAAACTAGAAACTGAATTGTGAGAATAAGTTTACTAATATAATGTAATGGGAAGAATAAGCAAGCAATGTTTAACAACCTTTAGAAGGTTCCAAAAGTAGGCAGCTTCTTTTGTTATCTATGTGGATACTTTATTGGTTAATCTTCTTGTTTTTCCTGTTGTCATGTTCTAATGAAACCTGCTTCATTGTATTCATCATATCATTCCATTCATGAATCCAATTATTCTATCAGCTCCAGGGGTTCATAATGTGCACCACTAATTATAAGTAAATTAATAAAGAAAACCTAGCACAGAATGTTATGATCCAATTCATCATTAAAATTATGTCTTTATATTTATTAATGCTATTATACTAATACCAAAACCCAACATTGTGTGCATCCTAGAGTGCTGTAAAGGAAGATGATGCAGGCTTCTCTAGATATATGTAATGCATAGATAAATTCTCTATCCGGACATCGGGCAAGGCAACAGAGTGTCTTGTCATACGATTAGTTTCCCATCTGAGGGGCAGTAATTTTGATACATGTTCTTTTCAGTTTAGCGCCAATTCATATAGGCAGTTAATGAAGCAAGCACTCACTCGTAATCATGGTTTGCCTTCACATGCTCCGTTAAGGCTTCTAGAAGAGATTCCCTTGTCTTGATAATGAGCAGCTCCTCAGAGTCAGTTTGAATCTGTTCATTAATACAGGAACCAGAATATAAACACAAATAATGTTTTATGAGAAAAGGCTCACAGGACACATCCAGCCCAAAGAAAAATTGTCAGGGTAACAGCCATTACCTCTCCCTTCCACTCGTAGACTGATTCGACTCCTGCATATCAACAAAGTTGACATATAAACGGCTGTGCTTTAGAATGATAAACCACAGTGCCAAATTTCCATATCAAGATTCATACACCAAGATGAGAGTTCGATATGAGTATGAGAATTAGTTAAAAAAGGAGATTTTCTTAGATTTAGAGAAGATATTTGCAATGTAATTTTGTTTAACACTCCAGTGAGCATAATGGACTAGAGACTTTGCATAGAAAACTATATGGACACAAGGTGCTAGCAGATATCTCAAATTCTCAATTTCCAGCATGAAGCACCAAAGACTTCAATACCCGCAAAAACAAATACTTGTATGTATAAAAAAAAATTAAGATTTAGCATGTGAGTTGAACCTTAATTAAACATTACCAAAGAAAACATGGCAAATGAATCAAATTATAATCCA
This sequence comes from Plantago major, assembly GCA_026545765.1. Lineage (NCBI taxonomy): Eukaryota > Viridiplantae > Streptophyta > Magnoliopsida > Lamiales > Plantaginaceae > Plantago > Plantago major. The sequence goes on from CM048842.1 coordinate 90,391,655, forward strand.
CATGCTAAAGCTGATCATGTTTAAAATAATTGCCAAGTCCAAGCCAAGCTGAAAACAGTTGAATTGCATGAACTATTTGCAAGGCATGATTTTCTAATTTCATCATTACAAAATCTGTAATGAAGGGCTGAAAATCTGAAACTAACCTGGTACTCGATTAACACATGCCGCTAGCCTTTCTTTGACTATGCTCTCTGCTAATTTCTTACCTGTGCCACCAGTAGAATAAATTATTGGCATCTCACTTAAACATTTGCAGAATTTGCATGAGATTTAAGATACATGTCTAACGGGGTAAATTTGGAAAACTTTTCCTGTCAGTGACATAGCATATGAGATTCATATCGATGCACATGCATTCTTCAGCTCATATTACTCGACATAATAATATCTTTCTTAACTGCTGTAAACCAAAAGCTATCTTACGGTGCCAATACTTGTTTTACTATTACCATCCTTGAACTATAGCAAAGCTCAAGTGAAACCTTGAACTAGAGTAAACCTTACACAGGTACTGGGGGTCTTTAGTTTTTGAAAAAAGAAACTTCCAAGTCGTTTTATTTTTGCTATGTCATTTCACGTACGCTTTAAGCAGTTTTTCTGCATTCGGGTAAATTATGATTCAATGGAATTCACACTGAACTAGTATCATTTTCCCTTTGCTATATAGATAATACATGTGGGATAATCATCATTAAACACATAGAGATGGCATTGTGTGGGGAAAAAAATAACTAGCAAGCAATCTTATTATTTTGCTAGTTTGCTAAACCCCTTGACAATATAGGTATATTAATTATCAACAGAAATTGCCAAGAGTGCAGAACAAAGACAATTTCACGGCCTAAGCACGGACGGTAAACCTACTTAATGCATATATATGTGATTATCATTATTCAGAGGAGTTAGAATCAACGAGACTACCGAAGCAAGGTATCAAAAGAACCTGATTCTTTATTTGGAACCGTGACATAGACAACAATGCTGGGCACAGTCGTCTTACTCGCCTCCATTCGTATTGTACGGACCGCCCTATTCTTCGGCTGAGCACTGAAGTTAACAAATATCAGACCTTAGATGCTAACTTTTTTACGAAATAAAACCATCAGCAAAACAAAAACAAAACAAACCATTCAAGGCACATTAGGTAAGAACTACCGTGAAAAAGGAAGGGGGAGGGACTGAACACGCCCTGCTCTGGACAATGGAGAAATAGAGGGGCACAAACTAGTCAGACCAACACTAATCACACAAAAGGCACCCACCAAAGGGAGCTGTCGACGGATCACTGTGGAGGAGACAACGGATGAAAGTCTTAGTGCCATGAGAATCTCAAGTCTTGGCTCTATGAGTATATATATATATAACCTGATAGAACAGCATGCATTGAAATACTTAGACCCCAATAAGTAAGCTAAACTAGCATTTTAAGTTTTAACCTACTCGTTTTGCTGAATTGTTGATAAGAAAAATCGAGATTCCGTTCGCTATCAAACCAACAAATCAAACAGATTTTCCATGGAAAGTCTGGTCTCAGAAGACATAAATCCAAATAGCAAATAAGGTGCAATGATTCAGTCCAAGGCCAGCCCTAAAACCTTTATTCCGATTCCTTAAAACAATTGCATACTCTGTACTAAAAACATCAAAAAAAAAAAAAAAAAAAATCACCATTTCCACTACTCCAAACTGAGAATCTAAGATTTAGAGTAGATGTAGAAGCAACAAATCCAGATTTACAGTAACAAATTAGGAAACTATGTTAAGGAACACAAGCAAACAAAAAAAAACGAAATATTTGTGGTAATTTTACTAGAAACGAAATCAACTAAATTGCAAAACGTAGAAATCAAAAGCATCAATCATCACCTTCTTCGTTGCTGCTGACTGCTGTAAACTTGCAGACAGTTCGAAACGACGTAGTATGAATCTGTACTTATTTAGCTCATTGTTAAAATTAAAAATACATCCCAGATTTTGCGTTAGGCCCGGGCCGGCCCGGGAACTTAGGTGCTTCTGTGCAAAATTTTAATTGAATCCCTAAAAATAATATAATGAAAGAAAAAATATTCAAGATAAATAAAATAAAAATATTTACACCTAAATGAATTGAATTCAAGATCTTTTGTAGAGTAGATATAGGCTTAACCACTTGAATACATGGATTTTAATGCTTAATTGTTGTATGGAAATGAATATATATATATATATATATATATATATATATATATATATATATATATATATATATATATATATATATAATCTCAAATTTAAAATTTTAACCCTTCAAATAAAGGCTTGAATGTAATGCTCACAAGACGTTCGAGGCCTGGTTAGTTAGGCCCCTAATCTTTCGATAATTAGGTGTGGACCTAATGTATCTCAATTATATTCGGGTATACGTTCCCCATGTTGCAAATGTAAGGAGTCTATTTTAAAAATGACATTTCGTGCATTTTAGTTAGACATAAGGCCTTCTCCAATGGGGTATGAAAGTTGAGTATGTAAATTTTACATACGTTTGATGATGTCTCCAGCCATGATGAATTTACAAACGCGTTTGATCGGCTGATCTTGCCATTTTCCTTTTTTTTTTCAATTTTTTTTGTTTCATTCTCCTTTTCTTTATTTCTCTTTCTATTTTGTTTATTTTGTGTTGTTTGTTTTATTTTCTCCTTTTTCACTCTATTTCATGTAGTATCTAATTTTATGTAATGTACTATTTTATCTCAAGTAGTGTAATATTTTTATAAAGTATTGTAATTTTTTTATTTTTGAATATTGTAATTTTTCAATTTTTATTTCATGTTATTTTACTTAATTACCGAAATTTAAAACAAATTTGAAGTATGAATTATGAAGTTTTAAAAGAAATGAGAAAAGAATAGTGTAGTTTAAAAAGAAATGAGAAAAGAAAATGAAAAAGTGAGTATGATAGGATTTGAGGGTTGGAGATAGAGAGTTTGAAGTTAGTGAAATGATGACGTGGCAGTATGATAGAGTTTGATAGAGTATGAGGGTTGGAGATGGCCTAAACAACCTCAAGGGCAGGAAGTCTAGAAGGAGCATATGATTTTGGTGTCATAGTGTTTTTAAAATGGGCAAATTTCTTACATACCCTTAAATAGGCAAATTTTTACAGACTTCTTAAATTGCAGACCCTTCTATTCAACAATAACAACAGATCCAAAATTTTGTACTGAGGGAATTTCGATATTACAGATAGACCCAAAAGTCAAACCTTGTGATGACATGGCTCTGGCGTTTGCTGATGTGTCATATGAAGTTGGAAATAATAACGAAATTGCCATTGAATTAATTGATTTTAGACTTTCTTTATTTCTTTTTCTCTATTTTCTTTTGTTTTTGATTTTCTTTTTTCCTCACTTATTTAGTCACTAAAAGTTACTGGACTTGGATGTAATTAATGTAAACAAATTTGGGGAAGTTGATGTAATTGGGGGTCAAATAAATATCCAAAATTTTTTTGGCCCAACTAGTTATTATCCATTTTTTTTAATGTTCAATTTAGTCGCAATAACTTTTTTAATTTTCCAATTAAGTTTGTTAAATTTTCAATTGTAAGGGTTTTGAGTTTCCAAAAGTTCAAATTTAGTCCCTGAAACTATGAACCGAATCTAAATAACAATCAAATCATCACAAATTCAACGAAGAAGATGATCGGAGTTGTGTAACACAGCTCCGGTGGAGCTGTTAAAAGCTCGATCGAGTCGCAAAGCTCCAATGAGCTGTATTACAACTCCCAGCTTTAGACTGACCGGTGGAGTCTGCATTTGACTTCGATCGAGTCGCAAAATCTCCATCGAGCTATTAAAAGCTTCGATTAGGGCTCTCGGTAGCCCCAATTGGAGCATCCCAATCGAATTAACCGGTGCCGGAATTTATATAGTATAGAGGGAAAAGAAGAACATGATTATTGTTGGTGTTCTTGCAAGAAATGGAAGGGAAGAAGAAGAACGGAAGTGAAGAAGATGAGTAAGAAGATGGTTTTTTTTTTCCTTTACCTTTTATTTAATCAACAAAACTATTTAATTTTTTTCTTGCTTTTCTTTAATAGTTAAGAGTAAATAATTCCAAAATGTCAAGAGAGAGAAGGAAATTGTCAGGAGAGAGAAACCGATTTTGGTTTTGGTCAACTCTAGGGGGTATTTGTTATTGTTTGAATAGAAACTGTTTGAAAAAATAATTTAAAGTCTAATTTGTAATTTTCTCTTTTAAAATTCAATTTTGTTGTGCGAATATCTAATGTTGACTTCATAATTGAAGGCCAAACTCAACTCGCTATAAGTTTGTTATATTAAAAGAAGCACTTATAAAGGGGCTCTTGCAATTAAAGTCTGACGTGCGATTGATTCATGTGAGTTATTTTTAATTTTAAGACAAGTCTTGATTTTGGGAGGTGTCTACGCATTTGGGGGTGTATGTTCCGGCACAAATGATAATTTATTTTATTATTAGTCGTGTACAATAAATCAACTTCGTACACAGATAAACCATAGAAAGTTGAAACAATCGGGGAAATGAGCTGACTCTTGTTTAGGAAGAAATGATTGAAGCAAAATTGAAAGGTTTAATTCAGAACAGGTGATGTTTCCTTTTCGGAAGCTGGTGGTAAAACATGCAAATGTCGTAAACTTGACTGACTAATAATTGTAGAAAGATTCATGGTTAACTCTCGAAAGTTGAGACTGTTTAGCTCACTAAGTTACATTCTTGTCGGAACATTTGAATAGACAGCTTAACGATGATTCTAGGCTATTCTTTTCTAATTTTAAATTCGATTCGAACATTGTTAATTCCGAGTACGTATATGATAATAGTGAATTCAGGTTCCTTACCCCTAATGCAAAAATCAATACAAATTGTACAAGTCTTTCTCATTACATGAAATGAGTATACTAAACTAAATTCGTAAACTACAACACAAGTGTATGTATCAACACATTGGTACGGTAATTTATCAGACAAATTTAGCACCTTGACGATATGCTTGAGCAAACAACTAATTTTGCTAGGAATGAAAAATCTAATCGGTAGCTGATAAGATAACTTGCTAATAATATGATTAGATGTTTCGGGTTTATGAAATGATAAGGTTAAGTTGAACAAAGAAGTCATTAAACCACTCATCATTAAGAAGATTAGTGAGAAAATGGACACTATTACTTTGGTATCACTCTAAAATTCAACTTGACCAACAGCAAAGCGGATTACAGAAGTCTAACACTCCAACAGTGAAAATTGTCACATAAGCTCCATGGATACTATCATTCCCATGACAATACTATTATTACCTAATCTTATCACCATTCATTCCCTTACTTATACACACACATCTACAGCTTACTTCAAACCAGTAACCTTAACCCGACTTCGATTACCAGTTAAATCATTTCGATTACGTGCAAAGCAATGGCCTCCTGCCGTATGCGCCTTTTGCCTTCAGTGGCTGCACTGGTGTTTACTATCCTCGTTTCATCAACGCTGCCTCAGTCTGCATTCTGCATCACAAGACATTACACGTTCAATGTACGTTACAGAAACGTGAAATTTTAAGTCCATAGCATGTGTGCTGCTTGTTTTTGTTGAAGTTAATGAAAATCTGGTTTACATGCTATATGCTAGATTGTGCAACATAATATCACCCGGTTATGCAACACAAAGAGCATTGTTACTGTCAACGGGAAGTTCCCTGGTCCTCGGCTTATTGCCAGGGAAGGTGATCAAGTTCTAGTAGACGTGGTCAACCATGTCACGAACAATATTACGATACACTGGTAAGCTAGATATGTAGCATTCTGATACTAGTGTGCCTAAAGTACTAGTGTGATGATCATAAAACATGTTTTACGTGCTGTGCGCTAATTTGATGTGCATTACATGGATGCAGGCATGGAATACAGCAGCTGAGAAGTGGATGGGCTGATGGACCAGCGTATGTAACACAGTGTCCGATACAAACAGGGCAAAAGTATACGTACAACTTCACCATCACCGGGCAGAGAGGTACTCTGTGGTGGCATGCTCACATCTCATGGCTGAGAGCAACCCTTTACGGACCTATCATTATCCTCCCAAAGCTCAATGAATCCTATCCCTTCAGAAAACCCTACAAGGAAGTTCCAATCATGTTCGGTAAACCACCAAAAACATATCATTATACAGTGATGAAATATAAATGAGACTCACGATTAATGCTCATCTAACATGGTCTTGGTTTTTGACATACAGGGGAGTGGTGGAATGCAGATCCTGAGGCAGTGATTAATCAGTCTCTTCAGACAGGCACTGGTCCGAATGTTTCAGATGCATACACGATTAACGGATATCCAGGACCACTGTACAATTGTTCCTCTGAAGGTAAAAATCTTAAGAAAAACATTTCTCAACTTTGAACGATACGTACTCATTCATTCAGATAAGGCTAACACCTTGAATGTTTCAGATACATTCAGACTAAAGGTGAAGCCTGGAAAGACATACATGCTTCGTTTAATAAACGCAGCAATGAATGATGAGCTATTTTTCAGCATCGCCAACCATTCCCTCACAATTGTTGATGCTGATGCTGTATATGTCAAACCATTTGTGACAAGAGTGATACTCATAACACCTGGCCAAACCACTAATGTGCTACTTAAAACGAAGCCTCACTCTCCACACGCCGCCTTCACGATGGCTGCAAGGCCATACTTCACTGGCCAGGGCACTTTCGACAATTCAACTGTTGCCGGTGTCCTTGAATACGAACACTCGTCTAATCACACACACAGCAGAAAGAAAAGACTGTTTAAGCCTACTCTACCACCCCTAAATGCCACGGGCTTTGTTGCCAATTTCAGCAACAAATTCCGCAGATTAAATAACCCCAAATATACCACGACAAGTGTTCCGCTGACAGTGGACAAAAAGTTTCTCTTCACTGTTGGGCTCGGGTCTAGTCCATGTCCACAAAATACAACATGTCAAGGACCAAATGGCACGAAATTTGCAGCTTCAGTAAACAATATTTCCATGACACTCCCATCAACAGCTCTGTTACAAGCCTACTTCTTCAAGAATTCTAATGGAGTCTATACAACTGATTTCCCAACAAACCCACCAAATCCATTTAACTACACAGGAACACCTCCTAACAATACACTCGTCAGCAACGGAACTCACCTTGTTGTTCTGCCATTCAATACGAACGTGGAACTAATACTGCAGGATACAAGCATTCTGGGGGCCGAGAGTCATCCTCTTCACCTGCATGGTTACAATTTCTTCGTTGTTGGTCAAGGATTTGGAAATTATGATCCAACCAAGGATCCGGCAAACTTCAATCTGGTGGATCCAGTTGAGAGGAACACAATCGGGGTTCCCGCTGGTGGCTGGGTAGCCCTTCGATTTTTAGCAAACAATCCAGGTGCATTTAAAATAAATTGCTTCTTCATCTACCAGTAGAATTAACTTTTACTGAAATTCTTTCATTATACCTCACAAATTCAGTAGAATGGTACTTTTCTCATTCAGTCACACATATATGAATTAACATGCATTATGGCTTATGATATGAACAGGAGTATGGTTTATGCACTGCCACTTCGATGTACACACAAGCTGGGGTCTGAAAATGGCCTGGATAGTCTTGGATGGAATGCTAGACGGCCAAAAACTACCACCACCTCCATCCGACCTTCCCAAGTGCTGAAAGATATTATCGGATGGCCATGAATTTTTGAGATTTTTACTTGCTTTTTTTGCTTGCTTATTTAAGTTTTTGGTTTTGGGAGTTTTGGTCCGAGGAAAAAGTTTCCAGTGTTTATCATCTTGATCTCTTTGTTCATTGAAGACAAACAATGGACATGATGTAATGTTTGCTATTATTCAATAAGATTCTGTTGCTTGCTCTTGGTTCAATGTTCATCTACTAAGAAACTTAGTTTAATTTATGAAGATTGTAATCTAGATAAAGAGCAAAGAAACAAAGAAATGGAGATGATGGATTATGGAAAGGTTATAAGACATGGCACACCCATATTCAATGAAAGAGCAGGATAGAAATATTACAGGATAGTCTTCAATCAGGCAGAAAAGGCAACACATTCTCAAGACGGAGATCCAGTTAACTAGCCATCCAGATTAGACTTGGTCCTTTATTATCGAACACTTCGGAAAATGTGCTCTCTGCAATACTCCAGAAACATGGTCAGAAAGTAAACACACATCACACTGTGAATGAATTAAGCCACAGTCTCGCATTCTTGTGTGTCTATGAATCCAAAACAAGTATTTATAATGATTGCTTGAATAAGATTGAGAATTGACATTACTGAAAAGAAAAGAAAGCTAGTGATCTAAATTAATAAAAAATTACACATCCTGTTTGACAAGTATCAAAATGTTCTGCGAGATAAAGACACAATACAAAGTGTAAGCCGGGAAAGGAGAAGCTTCAGAGCTTATGTAGCACTGGAGTTATTGTAGAACATTACACACGTACACAATGTTTTCACACTACTTGATGATCTTATCGATCATCTTATGTTGTTACAGCATAAGTGTAGAAAAGTACTGCTCAAACTCCTTATCAATTGTCAGTTTCGTGGCAGCTTGTTCAGTATCTGCAACCAAATGAACTCAAGGTGTAAATATTTGTGGGATCGCAGAAGGAAATTGAGAACAAAGATCAACTTATTTATATTACCTTGAATAACAGACCACCTTCCAGATGAAAGAACATAGTCACTAGGAGCTGCTAGACCACCTGAAAAGAGCAAATTCTCGAGTTCCTTCTCTGTATAACACTCAGCATCATCACTTTTGTACTCTGACCTGCAGCAATCGTCATCAAAATTGAGAGACGGAAGAAAGGCATAACCACGTCCGCCTCCACTAACGGACGCTGACTCTGATTTACTGCAGTCAGACGTTAGCGACCGGCTGTCTAAAGAATAGGGGTCAATCCGAGAAGTAACGCCGCCCCAACTAGACGTTGAAGTACTTGGCTCGTCAGATGAGCATGCTTTTGCATATTCCACACTGGTTTTATCTTCGTCCTGCTCAGGCATGTAAGCATCCTCAGCCACTTGAAAGCTATTGCTATCGTTTGCAGACTCTGGATCTGATTCATTTCCTGTTGCAAAAATTCGGATATCCACATTGACACTGGAGTCGGGTGAAGATTTATGTTCAAGGCATCGGACATGCTTCCGCAAAGGCCCCAACAATTCAGTTTTCAACTTCCTTTTCTTGCACAAGTAGATACTGCCAGTTTCCAAGAAGACACTCATATTCAGATTACTATAGATAGAATCTGAAGACAAGCAAATGCCAAAGAAACGCAATCCCTCAACATGTTATTCATCTCATAAGCATGATGCTAGGTTAAGCAAATCATCCCGATTGAAAAATCTGGAAATGACTCGCGTTTTCAGCTCACCGATATGAAATCAACATGAAATTTCGAACCGATCTATAACACTTAGAACTTTCTTTCTTCTTTTCTTTTTACATCTTCATTTCCAAAATAGTATGATACTAAATTCACAAACGTCTCAGTTTTTCAAGAATTTGAAACTCGAAACACATCCTAAATGGCTAAATGCCAAAACTCAATCCATGGACTAAAACCCTGTATGCTAATACAAAAGGGCTCTCACAAGATTCTCATAGAAACACTTGTAAATCAGTAAAATCCCACTAGTGTGCTAAATGACTTGATCACCACCAAGTTCAAAACTTTATTAACAACCAAATCAGACAATCAACTAACAAGATCAAATCTTGAGCTCACACATAAAACACACACAAAACACAATCAAGAAACAACAAGAATCTAAAAAGGCCAAAGCCAAAGTAAGGCAGACAACTTCAGATCAAGAAAAACCATACCTGCTTGTTTCAGGAGGATATCCAACAATTTGTTCCATCTATACAAAAAGGTTAGAGATTAGAGAATCAATTCAAAAAAAAAAAAGATTTCCTTTTTCTGGTTTGCCTCTTCTTCTTCTCTACATAAACATGAGCTAGGTGTAGTAAGAAGAGCTGATCCTAGTATCAGTATGTTGACAAATTGAAGATGGAAGAGAGTCGGTTTGTTATATGGGATGAGGAAGAAGAATATGGTCCCGCTTGTTTTTTTTTAGTAGAGTACCATAATCCTGTCTCCTCCATCTCCTTTTACTTTTATCCTGTAACTCATTGCCACTTGACACCATTTCAATCCACGCGCCTCTTTTGTTCATTTTAAATCATTACGAGCTTGTTCATAAATGGAAGGGTACGTACTACTTCATCCAAGTATTTGGGATTGATCGTGAAGTCCACTTGCCGGAGGTGAGATTAGTGATCTACTTCGCACTGCTGATTGAGAATGGACCATTTGCTATTCACGAGCCTTAAGCCCATTACGATACGCCACGTGGCCTGATGGTCCTACTTTCTCCCTTTATTTTGAGATACTCCTTTATTCTTTATCTTACTCCATTTAAAATAATTGAGAAAATCTTCCTTTATCAAAAATAAAATTATTGTTGGATTATATTTTGACTATCAAAAATAAAATTACTCTATGGGAAATGGAGAAAGTAAAATTGTTGGGCGAGATAGTAGTTGTAGGAGCCGTTCTATAAGTTATATTATAACAAATTATGACATATTAACATAACTTATCCCTCTTAATATGGTGTTTAGTAAATGATATTTATTACAGGGTCAAGTGTATTAAATCATGCTGACCCAGTATTATTGACATATATTAATCTTCTAGAAAGTGGAGAGATTGATACTTATAAAAAAGAATTAAACATATATAATTGGTGGAAAGTTAGTAATTAGTGATAAATTTACTAATCATGGATGCAAATATGTCTCATTATTTCTAAAATAAATAGTTTTTGTATAAGATTTACTAAACGTCATAATACATATATTAATATTCCCAAAATCCTTAATGTAATCTAATCCACCACTAATCTCATCTCCAATACAGAAGAGCTCCGTAGTGTAATCGCATGGCAAAGACGCGAGGTGCCTTTTATCCAAATCCGGAGGTTGCTGAAGTACTCGCTGCTCGACGTACCATTTACTTGGCTGTGAAACTGGGAATAAGACGAGTAATAATCCAAGGAGATTGCCTGGCTATCATTCAAGCCATTCAGTATGTTATTTTAGTACAGTTTCTTAGAGGATATCAGACGTTGCATTCCATTTTTTTGACTCTGTTAGCTTTGTTTTCCTTCCAAGATTAGGTAACTCCCTTGCCCATGCTCTGTACTTTGTGCCTCTTGGCATTTTCATGATGATAATACAAGTTCTGTTCTAAAAAAATACTAGTACTAGTAATGGGTAAATCAGGACCACATTATGGCGTGTATATATAACTAGAAATGGGAGTAATGGATCAGAATCCGGAATTCTGGATATGCTTTGGATCCTTAAAGAAAACATAGAGGTGTAAAAGAAACGAACGTTCGTGAAAATTTCACGAAAAATTTCAGTCAACGCCATTCGAGTTGAGTTTAATCAACAAAACGAACATAATTAATAAACGAATAACATATAATTTATCGGTAGTTCATGATCGTTTCGTGAACAAATTATATCTATAATAATTTTATATTATCTTATATATGGAGTATAATATTTCCTAACCTAATCTATCATTTCCATTTTCCACACAAGTTATAATACTTCCGCCGTCCCAAATTCATTTCCCCGCAGGCCAGACACAAATTTTAAGATAAAAATGAATAAAGTAGGAAATATGGTATTAAAGTAGAAAAGATGATGAATAAAGTAGGAGATATAGTGAATAACATGTGAGAGAGAATGAATAAGGTATGAGAGAGATTTTTCATTAAAGGATTGAGAAGTGCAAATTGGGACATCCCAAAATAAAATGTGGGAAGTTGAATTCGGGGCGGAGGAGGTATTTTCTAACCTAACCTACACAAAACTTGTAATAGTTCGCGAACTATTCGTGAATATGTTGAAATCTTAACGAACTGAACATGAACAAGTGTTGAGATGTTCGAACATGAACACGAACATGAACATGACATATATTAACGAACAAACGTTCGGTAAGGTTGATGTTCGGTTCAAAATACACCCAGGGTACTACGTTATATTGGAGTAGATTTTTTTCAGAAATGTTTTGGAATTTTCCGAATGGTTGGCAATTTCTCTTTGAAATTTGGGTCTAAAACAATCCCCTTTAGAATTCCATATTCATTTCATCTAGGTAAGCTAAAAAACCGTCGAGATTCTACAACATTTTAACCACGCCAAGAGGTGTTTAGAGTTGTTAGAGCCTGTTCGTCTGTGTAGCGGGATAAAATCCAGTTTTAATTGAGTTATCATTTTCATCCTGTTTGTCAGGCGGTTTTAATCGAATTGAACAATAACCGTTTTCAATCACAATTATTCATAATTCAATTAAATTTTATCTTTATACATACTATTTTTCTCTCACTTTATTTTTTCATTTATTATAATAACCTTAAACCAATCAAATAACATTAAAACCAATCAAATAATCTTAAAAACTCTTACACGCATCACTTCACTCTTACACACTCTATATAACAACCCTATAAAACTTTAATTCCATTCCAAACACAATTTTTTCAAAACTCAATTACAATTCAGTTACTATTCATGATTATCAAATTAAAACCCTGTCTATTTTAATCGCTTATCAAAAGCCACTTTGTTACTCAATTAATTACTTATATATAACTTAAAAATAAATCTGCAATCAACTTGGCAAATGAAGTCAAAAGCTGTACGTTGGATAATATTATTTATTTATAGTAGTACTAGAATGTGAGAACACGCTACGCGTGTTATTGTGGCCTATAGTTACAGTTATAGAAGACGTATACGAAGGCAAGTAATATTGTTAGATTCTGATAATGAATTTCTTTTTTTCAAGTTGAATTAGTGTTTGAGTTGATGTGTTTTAATTTAATTGGAGAATATAGAGCAGAAAGATCTTGTTTTCTAATGATGAATTGATTTTGTTGGGTTGATTTAGAGTTTAAAATTTAATTGGAGAAGACAGATTGATTTTTTTTTAATGATGGTTTGATTTTGTTAGGGTTGAATTAGTATTTAAAATTTAAATGGGAAAGGAAGATTGATTTTTGTTATGATACATTGATTTTATTTAGATTGAATTAAGACTTGTAATTTGATTGAATAAAACAGATTGTTTTTTGTAATTAAAGTCTAATTTACACATATATTACAAATGAGTTCAATTTAACTTAACTTAAAGTACTTAATTGCACAACTCCAATAGTTGTCCACTTATATATATATATATATATATATATATATATATATATATATATATATATATATATATATATATATATATATAATAGTAATTACGTAACACGCTACGCGTGTTAAATGTGTAATGTTTAATGTTTAGGATTGTGTGATACTGTTTATAGTTAATTTAAAAGGAATGGACATATGTCATTAAGAAAACATCGACGGTTTAAGCAGAACATCTATGTTCTTTAAAAAATATTTTTTAAATGAAAAACAACCAGGTTCTTAATTAAACAATTTAACTTATTAGTTATATTGTTGATTATTTGTTGGATTAAGTCTTCCGAGAGACGGTTTCTATATAATTTATTTAGATACGGACCTATATTGTCAAGAAAATTATCGATGTTATTACAAAACACCTATGTTCTTAATATTAGTATTTTTTCATATTACAAGACTTATTTCGTTAACAACATAGACGTTTTGATTAATAACATGGATGATTTTATTGATAACATGAGACGTCTTTAGATAAGTTATCTAAATACCGTCTCTCATGTGACTTTGTGTATTTGTTGATCTTTTTTAATTCTTATTATAATCGGTCTCACAGACTTATTCCTTTATGTAACGTTATTTTCAATTAATAAAATATACTATTTTTCTATTTACACTACTCTTTTCGTATGCTTAATTTTTTGCATCCGCTACATGCAACTAATATAGCCGAGTACATAAATAACTTTAAAAGGATCAAACATAGTCATTTCTTGAGTAAATCTCCTGAGATACGGTCTCTAGATAATTTATTTAGAGACGGACCTATATTGTCAAAAAAAATCATCAATGTTATTAATGAAAACACTTATGTTCTCAATATTGGTGTTTTTTGGTATTACATCAAGACTCTTTTCGTTGACAACATAAACGTTTTAATTAATAACATGAAGGATTTTCGTGATAACATAGGGCTTCTTTAAATAAGTTATTTAAAGACCGTTTCTTATTAAACTTTTAACGTGAGAAGGTGAAAGCCAAAGGTAAAAACGAAAAGTATCAAATCTGATAATCTCTTGAGCCATCTTGACCTTTCATCAAATCAAACTAAGTCCAGAACACAGAACTCTCTGGAATTCACCCATATAATTTGTAGTCATTCGTCGACGTTTCCATGGATGAGGATAATTCATTACAAAGACGGGATATCAAAAGGCCCCTTTTTAATAACTACTCAGAGAGAAGTAGTCCAAGGAATCAAATTGAGATCTTGGCTTTCCACTTGCCAAAGCATTTTTCCCTTTCCGTTTAGTCTAATAATACAACAAAAAGAGAAGATGCGGCGAGCTCCCTTTTTTGCATGAGAGGCGACTGGACTGGGTCATTCTAACTGCAAAAATGGAGGGCGATTTCGATATGCTGATGTTCCACCTGCTGAAATGGCGAGGATTTGGATTTGGACGATCAGGGGCGGAGCCAAAATCTCAAACCGCCTAGGGCACATAAATATGGAAAAAAATATTTACTAAAAGAAATGATTTTTTTATTATTGTTAATGCAAATAATTGAAAAAAATGGTAATTTACCAATAATGTATCACATATATGTGCTAAATACAAAGGATGTGCTAAATACAAAGGAAAAACAACATATAACATAAGGAGGGTGGTGCAAAATGGAAAAATATGATAAAAAATACACTACAAATTTTTTATTTTACCCATTACATACACACCTCCGCCCCTGTGGACGATGATGAGGTCTCAAGCGGCGGCATGAAGATCGGAGATGAGAAGGAGCCGGAGCTCCTCCGTCGCAATTCTAGGGTTTCGAATCCTCCATCCTTTTGTTGTTCAAGTATATCATTGTGAAGCTCTAAGCAAGATGAAAAATTTGATATAGATTGTTTCATCGTTTGATTTGTTTATGGGATGTTGCAATGGAAATTAAATTTGGGTGGAGAAAATGAAAGAGATGAAGAAAACGAATGAGAGCAGGAAAAGAAAGTTTCAGTGGTTTTGTTTGTATATGGGCTTCTATGTTCGTGCTTCTCACGCGCCTTTTGAATGAGACTGGGCATGTTCATGAATTCAGAGAAATTTGTACTGACATGGTTCAATTGAGTAAAAATGCCCCAAGCGTCCTTTTTTGAGTTATATAACTGCTCAAATATTCACTAAAACAACAGGAATTGATAATGGCAGCAAATACCAACTTGTGCCACAGACCATATGCATATACATACCTTATTGTTCAAATTTAATAATTGCAATGAATTTGAATAATTCAAAAACAAAGTGACAGCCTAGATTCAGGTGTAGCAGCAACTGGATGCATGAATGAACATATCATATAACATAAATATCTTTATGATCATTAGGTAGATACTGGCATCTAATCGACATGAGCTAGCTACGAAGGTAATAGAAGATTGATAAATCATTTACGGGGTTCATTGGATACAGAAACTAAAGACCTTGAACAACACCTCAGCTCATACAGAAACAACACCACAGTGCTATATTGCTGAGAAAATCACTGCAAAGTTACAAAACTACAATTTACAGTTCGGCTATTCCTATTTGTACATTATACATGTTAGTAAACCACTACACACTTTTTGAAAATTTGACATTTACCTTCCTAGTTTGATAAGGGATCCTCTAGCCTCAAGATGGACAAGAGAAAACCCATATAGTCTGGGTTCCCTGGTGGTATTTCGTTTTGGGGTGGAGGTTACAGGCTGGGTTCCCTGGTGGTATTTCGTTTTGGGGTGGATGTTACACTGGGGCTATCATATTTCGTTTTAAAGCGAAGGCCAGATCCAATATGATTTGCTGTAGGGAAAGCCCAGCACAGAATATTCGGACCCAGAATCTGTAGCAGAAGAAAAGACGAGAGATGTAAAATCTGCTGATAAGCAATATAGCAGGAGAAAAATAGAAAAGTAGGCAAGAGATATCATACTTCAGTCAGATTCTCATAAAGACCGATGTCATATGGGTGCGAATACAGCTGACCTCCTTTTTCTGCAAGCCACATAGCTCTCACGCCTTCGTGGTACTATCACGTGAAAAATGATAATAAGTTCAACTAGAACTCTATCTGTAAGCAAAGATGATATATATATATAAGAACATCACTTACCTCGATAGTGGTCTTGTTGTGTGTCATCAGGTAAATATGCCAGCATAGGAAGAAGCTCAGCGCCATACTTAAAGGAACTAGTAATAAGCCTGAGATGATCTGGATACTATACCATTTGGTGAACTGAACAACAGAAGAACATGTGTATCTAAATAAATAAATTAATGTGTTAAGAGATTACATATATGATTCGCAAGGAGTCTTCAGCATCTTTTTGAGATTCTACAGTTAGACTACCAACAAGCAATACCTGCAAGTACACATGAGGATAGTAAATTAACTATATGAAACACATGAACTGTAAGGGTCCCTTAGGATGAATTGTAAGAGACTAGAATGGGTCACTAGATGAAAAGAAAAGGAACACTTGCACGGGGGAGTACTGCATAATCGCGTATAATGACTGACAATGAATTTGCGGAGAGAGAACTAAAGAAATACTACGTACCAAGGAGTATATGCATGCTGTAACAGCATAAACAACAAAGACAAAGAAGATCTTATAGTTTGCATGGCCCACGCAATTGTTCATCCAGACACAGTGGTGATCCTTACATCAAAAGACATCATATTAACAAATTATCCAGCATATATAACAAAGGTTGTGAACAGAAATAAGCTGGACCAGGCATACCATTCTCAATACACATCGATTACATATACGGCAATGGTGGGCACGTGGTGGCTTATAGTGAGCACACTTTTGGCAATACCTCAAATTACCGTCCTGCAAATATCACAAGGATAAGTCTAAACTAGAAGATGAACAAAAACCAATCCCTTGTTCAAAAACAAGCATCCCCTGATCACTTGTTTTATTTCATTATTTTGGCCATAATACGGTAACAACTTCTTGGGCAGATAATGAAAAGAAAACGAGAGGAACTTTTCTCAGTAGGAAGAACAAAAGCAAGCAGTTTCCCATCGTCACTTGTTTTATTTCTTTATTTTGCCCACAATACGGTAGCATGCAGCCAGATTCAAGGCGAAAAAGTTCCATGTAAACATCAATCACTGGACGCACATTATTCACATAGCATAACCCAGCATAGCGACACAAAAGACATAATTCAGTACTGAAAGATAATAAATCGATTAAGAGATGCCAGCTGTAATGATGACAATTGTTGAATTAACAGCACCTATATTTCATGAACCAACATCAGCAACCATATATGCAACATATCACAAAAAAATTGAACTAAGCGACAAGCATGGAACGCAGGGCATCACGTCTGAGCCACTCACAGCCTCCTCTGAATGACGTATAACAGGACAATAACTGTGAACTCACACTACCCACATTTTATTAACCATCTTCAGAAACCATGCATGTGACATATTGCGAGAAAAGGTTGGAATAAGCTTAGAACAACATAGAATCACACCTCAGCCACTCACACTCCTCAAATGACATATTTCGGGATACATACAAAACCAACAAATCAACAACAAAACAAGCAACAAAACAGAATCACGTAACAATGTAATGATCTTATCCAAGTATTCCTTCTATATCTGTACAATATCACACCCAATATGCATCCCAAAAGATTGCAATGAACAATTATGGAACAAAATCCACTGATAACATGGCCATTAACTACAAGTCTTCAACAAACTAAATGAGTAGCAATTCAAAAGGAGCACCTTAGTTCAATTCTAAAATCTAAATGTCTAGTTAGTAGATTATCAGCTGGCTGATTCACAAAGTTACTCAGCTAGGTGATGTGAAAAGCTACTCCAAGTAGCTCATCCACATTATCAGCTCTCGATTTCAACTACCTTATCAGCTAACTCCAAAATCAATATGTGCTTCCAGTTCGATAAATGAAGAAGCCTTAAACCATAGATCACAGATACAAACTCAGACGCAAACTCGGAAATACAATGCAGCTCAATAAACACTCTTAATATGCATTAAAACAGCAAATCACAAAATCAGCTAGGTGATGTGAAAAGCTACTCCAAGTAGCTCATCTACATTATCACCTCTCGATTTCAAATTTTCAACTACCTTATCAGCTAACTCTGAAATCATCATGCTCTTCCAATCCGATCAACGAAGAAGCCTTAAACCACATATCACAGATACAAACTCAGACGCAAACTCCGAAAAACAATGCAGCTCA
Source organism: Plantago major (assembly GCA_026545765.1). Classification (NCBI taxonomy): domain Eukaryota; kingdom Viridiplantae; phylum Streptophyta; class Magnoliopsida; order Lamiales; family Plantaginaceae; genus Plantago; species Plantago major. The sequence continues at coordinate 90,410,227 of CM048842.1, forward strand.
ATAAACACTCCTAATACGCACTAAAACAGCAAATCATAAAATCAAACCACCAGAAACACACAAACAACTCAAATTCAACATATCATAAGCCAAATCAACTCAGAAACAAATACTATCAACTATCAAACATATCATTAAGCTGATCAAAACTGAAAAATCAAATAAAACAATCAACAGCAAACCTTGCGCTTGATCTCATGGATCTGATTATCCGAATCCTCAATATCGGGCACAAAAGACGAAGGCACCCGACCCGGACCGGTGACAATAGCGGTGCGGTAACTGAAGACGCACATGGAAGCTAAGAGAGTGAAAACGACGGCGTTTAGCATTCCAGGAGAGGAGCTGAGGCCGAACCACTGGTCAATGAAGACGAGCAACGTCGACAAGTAGATGTAACCGATGGCAATTATCACGGCGATGACGTGAAACGAGAGCTTGCAGCCTCGTTTCATTTCGGCAGCTCGTTGTTTGTTTATTGGTGGCGGAGGCACCGGCGGATCACGGCGGCGACTCCGGTGGGTGGTGTTTTTTGGAGCGGTGGAATTTGTTCCTCAATTTGGTTTGGGGTTGTTGCCCACCTTATAAAGTTATATACGAAGTAGAAGTACTTTATTGTCATTTTGTTACTGGAATTTGGGGTGACAATTTTGAATTTATTGTCAAATGGATATATTGGGAAAATGTGATAAAGAGAGTGCTAATAAAATTTGAAATTATTTTAGACTCAAAATAGCTAATTTCACAAGTACTATTTTGTTTTTGTTTTTGTAGTTCTTTAATGATAAATTAATTATGTAACCACCTGTCTACTAATCGATCGAGACTCGACATTCTGGGTTAGTACGGTTACTTGTCACTTGCTTCACACACATATATTATGACTAGTATTAGTATATATCATATTGTCTGTTTTGGAATTACCCATTATTTATCTAACCTGATCTAACTTATGTGGGTTGTGGGGTGTTATGCATTCTACCACTAAATTGTTCGACGTTCTTGTCGAGACTTAATTTGAATGGAGGTATCCATATCCCGGACTAGCCATACTCCTCAAGGATCTGGGGAGATACTGTTATAATACCATTTATAACGATCGGACCATTAGTCAACTGAACCCTAATTTTATGGGTCGACGTGGTTACTAGTTTGTGAATACTTATATTAACAAGGTGCAACTTTATTTTCGAAATTCATTCATAAAAACTCCTAATGATGAAAAGTGAGATACTGTGGTATTTCATATCTAGAATATATGTATGATCTAATTATTGATTACATTATCGATTTGAATGAGCGGGTTTCGATTGATTAGTGTAGCGAGGTTTTGTTAACAGTTTGTTGAACCAAAATAATAGAAAGAATTAATCATGTGATGATGCAAAACTTTGCTTGATATGGGGCCAAAACTTTTCTACCAATTAACCTTTGCTTAAGAGCTACACATTACAACTGCATGTGGAAAGACAAATATAAGAAAGAATTAACAACAAACTTCTGTGAAGAAGACACAATTTTTACAGAAGTCTAAAATCTCAGTTTAACATTTGGGAAGATCGGAAGGCGGTGGCGGCAACTTCTGATTCGGGTGTTTTCCGTCCATCACAACCCATGCCATTTTCAGTCCCCAGCTTGTATGAACTTCCAAGTGACAATGCATGAACCATACACCTATACATTGTCAACAATCAACTATGTTAGTAGTATGTAATGTTACAGTACAATGTTGTACTAAGTACTAATCAAGTAACAACAGATAATTAAGTTTGAAGGCAATAGGCTGATCCACTTTAAGTACTGAAATAACTGTCAGAATTGTAGTTTGGTTCAAGAAGATATAATTGTCACATAATCTTTCATATGGGAACATGTTCAGTAAAAGAACAGACCTGGATTATCAGCTAGGAAACGGATTGCGACCCAACCACCAGCTGGCACTCCAACGGTGTTCCTTTCAACCGGATCAACCAAATTGAACTTCAAAGGATCCCTACTTGAGTTGAAGTTCCCGAATCCCTGGCCTAATATGAAAAAATTGAATCCATGGAGGTGCAGAGGGTGGCTTTCCGCGCCAAGAATGCTAGTGTCTTGCATTACCAGTTCCACATTCGTATTGAATGGTAAGACCACCACTTTTGTGCCGGTGGATGCAGAGATGTTGCTAGGTGGGTTGCCAGTGTAGTTGAATTTGACAAGTGGGTTGGTGGGGAAATCAGTGGTGTAAACGCCTCTTGACCGGTTGAAGAAGTGTGCTTGAAGCAAGGCCGTGGTTGGCATCACGAATGATATGTTGTTCACTGTGGCTGCGAGCATTGTGTTGTTTGGGCCTTGGCAGGTTTGGTTTGCGTTGGTGCAGGGTGTCACGCCTAGCCCGACAGTGAAGAAGAATCGCCTGTCAACTGTTTGAGGCACTTTTGCAGGGAATTTTGAAGTAGCTAAGCTCCGAAGTTTCTTGCTGAATTTTGTTGCAAATGTTGTATCGTTAAAAATAGGAAGCGATGGGCTTAGAAGAGGAAAGTTTCTTAGTCTTTGAGTTTTGTTGGATGGGTGATGGTATTCTAATATTCCAGCAGTGGTTGAGTTGTCAAATGCAGCAGGACCAGTCGCATAAGGCCTTGCGGCTATAAGGAATGTCGCGTTTGGGTGATAGTGTTTTGTCTTGAGAAGTACATTTGTTGTTTGTCCAGGAGTAATCAGAACTGTGTTGGTTTTGAATGGTTTGACATAGACAGCATCAGCATCAACAACAGTTAGGTTGTGGTTCGCAATACTGAAGAAAAGCTCGTCGTTAAGTGCAGCATTAACCAACCTTAGAAGATAGGTTTTCCCTGGCTTCACCTTCATCTTGAATGTATCTGCAACATCAATAACATTACTAAAAAGATTAATAGGGAGTATACAATAAGCTTGGAAGACCGTGGAATTTTTACTTTCAAGTCTTTTAGTCATGGTCTATGTAAGAATTTACCTTTGCCTGAACAGTTATATAATGGTCCTGGAAGGCCATTGATGGTGTAGGCATCAGAAATGTTTGGGGCTCCTCCAGTCTGTAATGCTTGGTTAATTATTGCCTCAGTATCGGCCTTCCACCATTCGCCTAAATGTCCGGTTACATAAGAAATAGTATAAAAGATCAGCTTAACCTTAGAGTTTTTATGTAATTTTGTTACAACTTACAAGTGATGGTATGATAGCACCCATGAAATTGCAAGATATTTGCAGCTTACTAACCGAAAATGATTGGAACTTCTTTGTAGGGTTGTGGGAAAGGGTAGGGATCCCTGCGTTTTGGGAGGATGACAATTGGTCCGTAGAGTGTAACTCTGAGCCACGAAATGTGGGCATGCCAAAACAAGGTTCCTCTTTGGCCTGTGATAGTGAAATTGTACACATAGCTCTGCCTGGTCTGAATCGGGCATTGGGTGACATAGGCCGGTCCGTCTGCCCAACCGCTCCTAAGCTGCCTGATTCCATGCCTTCAACCAAAATGCATGGAAACTTTAGAAAAGCTACAATATATGGAACATTAAGCTTGAATTTGTTTGTAAGTTACCAGTGAATGGAGACGTTGTACTGAACATGGTTAACAACTTTTACTATGACTCTGTCTCCTTCCCTTGCTGTAAGAGTAGGCCCTGGAAACTGTCCATTTACTGTGACTATACTTTTTGTTTGACACAACCTTGTCACATTTTTCATTTTTATCTGCAATGCATGGATACAAAAAGTTCATAAAAGCAGGAATAAAAAACTAAAATTCCCTCATTTGAAGGGAAAGAAAGCGCTTACGTCAAACTTATAGTGTCGTGTTACGCCTGAATGTTTCGACAGAGCTAACTCGAAGAATAAGCAGAACAAAGTTGTAGCGAAGGCCAAAAGCTTTGAGAGGTTAAACATTTTTCCTTGGTTTGTTTGTGCTTGGACAAATGTGGATATAGATGCTAAGATTGCTTGAGAAAAGAAGGTTGTAAGAATGTTTATTTATATAGAGCGTTTAGACATATAATCCATGTTAGTTAGTTCATGTCTTTTGGTAAACAATGATGATAAGATTGGTCTGATAACAGACTTAATGTTGACCTTAGTTCTAATTTGGTTGCTAATTTACCTTCTATGGAGACTGGAGTGAGTTCCAAGAGAGATTACAAGTACAATGTAGTTTATTTTTCTCTGTTTTGGTAATAATACAGTTTAGCTTCGTTCTGATGTTTGTCCGTTCTTTCTTTCTCTCTGTAATACCGTCTCACAGGAGAATTCGTCTGACAGGGGGATCGTCCAAAGATTAATCTTGTTATGGATCTTTAGCATTTTGATTAAAAACCCGCCTCATGCGGTTTCGGACAGTGTTTAATCAACACATGTTAATTTACCTGTGTTGATAGCTAGCTTGATATAGAAAGAGACATGTTATCAGTCAGTAATATGCAACAAGGTGTAGCTGTGATTGGATAGCCTTTCAAATTGCTTAGCCAATGACAACCAATCAATTACTACTATACTTGATGTTGAAGACATGATTATTCATGAACAGTTATTCTTAGTTCTAACCACAAATTCTAACTCCCTATGTATGGTAGATATAGGGAGCTTATTGAACGAATCCGACAAATCTGTCATCGTTGTTAGATCCGTCTTGAATTGAGGTTGTTCTACATCCTAACAGAAATTCCCTGCTCAAAAGAGTATCTTGATTTGGACAAGATAGAGCAAGTACATAGGAGATGTAGATTATGAGCAATACTTTGTTTCAGATGCAAGAAAAATACATTCTTTTTATTGATCAACTCATTCAACAATACAATAGCCTCCCAGTAATCTAGACTTATACAAGTAAATTGGAGAATAATGAAAAGCTGCAAAACTGGGATAGACAATAAACAAATCAGTCAACTCACTCTGTTAGAAAAAACAAACCAAACAAAGACAAAAGGGAATTATATCAAGAAATATTACAAAAGGAGAACAAAATGTGTCCATAGACATAGGCATTGATGATCAGCATTTTGGAAGATCAGCTGGTGGTGGAAGAAGCTTCTGATTAGGAAGTTTCCCGTCTAACACGAGCCACGCCATCTTCAGACCCCAACTCGTATGAACTTCGAGGTGACAATGCATGAACCATACACCTGATCACAGCAAAAAAGGACGAATTTTGTGTTAAAAGAAAATATGGAATCTAGTCATTTATATTAGTTAACCAGGACTTTTGACGAACCTGGATTGTCAGCCAAGAATCGAATTGCAACCCATCCACCAGCAGGCACGCCAATCGTGTTCCTTTCGACCGGGTCCACAAGATTGAATTTTTTGGGGTCGTTAATGGGGTCGTAGTTCCCGAATCCTTGACCAACGACGAAGAAGTTAAATCCATGGAGATGCAATGGATGGCTCTCTGCTCCAAGAATACTAGTGTCCTGCATAACTAACTCAACACTAGTGTTGTACTTCAAAACCATGAGTTTTGTCCCATTTCCCACCATAGTGTTATTCGGAGGGGTTCCGGTGTAATTAAACCATTTGGAAGGACTGAATGGGAAATTTGGGCTGTAAACTCCACTTGACTGACCAGTGTAATGGGCTTGAAGAAGAGCAGTTGTGGGCTGAATGAATGATATGTTACTGATTGATGCTGCAAATTTGGTTCCATTTGGCCCTTGACAAGTCTGGTTGTTTTTCAGGTCACATGGAGTTGTGCCTAATCCCACTGTGAAAAGGAATTGTTTGTCAACCTTTTGTGGAACATTTGCAGGATATTGAGAACTGTCTAAGCTGCGTAGTTTTTGTGCGAATTTGGTAGCGAAAGCGGTGTCGTTTAGAGCTGGGAGAGTTGGTTTGTAAAGAGGTAGTTTCTTCATGTGGAATACTGAGTGTAGTAATGGGGATTCATATTCTAGGACTCCGGCAACAGTCGAATTGTCGAACGTGCCCTGCCCTGTAGCATATGGTCGAGCAGTCATGAGGAATGTGGCACCTGGGAAACTCGGTTTTGTCTTTAGAAGAATGTTTGAGGTCTGTCCAGGGGTGATCAGGATGGTGTCGGTATCAAATGGCTTGACGTAGATTGCATCAACGTCCACGACTGTGAGAGTGTGGTTAGCGATACTGAAGAAAAGCTCGTCATTGAGTGCAGCATTGATCACACGGAGGAGATAAGTCTTTCCGGGCTTAACTCTCAACTTGAATGTATCTGTACAGAGAGTTCAGACTTTTAGATGAGATGCACCAGAGCATACTGGCTTAGAATTCTATGTACATACAAAATTGGATGAGAAAACAAATACCTTTGGCCGAACAATTATACAATGGTCCTGGAAGTCCATTGATCGTATAGGCATCTGATACATTCGGTCCTCCGCCTGTTTTCAAAGCTTGGCTGATTATAGCTTCAGTATCCCCATTGAACCATTCACCTGAGAAGAAGATGGTACTTACAAATTTCAGTATTTCACCATACAATTCACGGAGGAGTTGCTTATATGATTACTCACCAAACACGATTGGAACTTCCTTGTATGGTTTAGCAAAAGGGTAAGGCACATTTTCCTTCGGGAGGATGATTATAGGACCATAAAGAGTCGCCCTCAGCCAGGTAATATGCGCATGCCAGAAGAGTGTTCCACGCTGGCCAACAATCGTGTAGTTATACACGTAGCTCTGCCCAGTTTGAATCGGACATTGTGCTACATAAGCCGGACCATCTGCCCATCCACTACGCAGCTGTCTAATTCCATGCCAATGAATCGTTATATTGTTGGAGACGTGGTTTGTCACTTTTATAAGTAAGCGATCGCCCTCCCTTGCTACTATACGAGGTCCAGGAAACTGCCCGTTTACAGTGACTATGCTCTTTGTGTGGCATAACCGCGTCACCTTCTGCATCTTAATCTGCAACAAGTCGAACAAAATGATCACGATACGTTGGTCTAAATTAAAACTCTACAAAGCTAGAAAAATTATATGGAATTTAGTGACATACATTGAAGTCATAATGCCTAGTTGCTGCTAGAGCATGATGAGAAAACAAGAACAACACCATAAAGATCCCAAGAATGGCTGCTGAAACTAGAGATTGTACTGAAATTCCCATCTTTCTGTTTGTTTCTTGATATAAAGTACTCAGTTCTATTTGAAGATGTTTGTATATAAAGAGCTCAGAAGATAGATGGATGTTCAGCTACTTCTGTTTTGTTGTGGTCTTGTTAGAACAAAGGCACTGAGAATTTATAGGGGTTGTTTGACTCATGATTAGGTGAAGTGATTAGGAATATGTATATTCTAAGGGATGTAAATTGCAAATTGTTCAAGAAAGAGTAGAAAACTGTAGCTTTTACAGTAGCTATACAGTGGTTGGAAAACAGCATTAGAGTATTGTCAAAGAAATTCTTCAGAATTCTTAGGTATGTTTTGATCCTTTCACTAAAACCACTTTCAGAAATTTTAAGAACTCACAACTGTAAGTAACCCCATCGTACAAGAATAAATGTATCATTTCTATTAGACGCGGAGATTAAACCGTGCATTGTAAAAAATAGTGGAACAATTCCACATTCATGGTAAATTATGTCAAGATAATAAATGAGATATTTTTATTGAAACAAATATTAGTGAAATACATATGATACATTTTGTTTGGGGCGGATATGGTTTATCTTTCTTAATTAAATATGTCATTTTTTAAGCTAATATGATTTGACCATCTCCCCGTATCCCATAACATGTTCTTCAAACTTTCGTCCTTCATATGCTACATACTTATTTATTTACTTTTGATATTATGACGATCTCACTTTAATATATTATTTTTTAAATTGTCGAATTTAAGTTTCGATATCGAATTCCAGCCGGTGTGATCTAGTATTCTAGTGTACGTATAGGCTTTCTGGAGACACATATATACATAGGCTATTTGGCAGTTTTCTTGTAGTGACTTGAAACTCGGGGTAAGGTGCATGATAGGAGGAACCGAGGAAGCGTAGAGCCGAGAGGTGCATGGTTCGAGTTTCACAAGTGTGATTGTTCGCGAATAAAGTCCCTATTTTCTCCGAACTGAGCCTTGGTTAAATTTTGAGTCGATATTTAGTGTTTATGGATTGAATGCGAACACGTAGAAGGATGGATAAGAAATTGAGTTGAGAAGCTGGAGTTGGTGGGTATGGAGTTGTCATGCTTTAGGTTTAATTCAAATTTTGATTGAAGCAAGAAAAGTATAGCATACTTTTTCCCTATGAATGAAATTGTTCAGTTTAAGTTTTTTCGGGTTAATCAATTTCAACTCTTACCATGTATTAATTTAAAACTGTAATTACTACATTAGTGTTCAATTAAATTAATATAAGAAAAATTTATGAAGTAAAGTGTACCATTATAATTTGTTGAACATTTCAATAACTATAAAATTCATTCGTAATTAAAACTGAAATTATTTGATCGAAAAAAGTTATAAATGAACAGTTTATTTGGTACGGGGAGTATCTAAAATATGGGTAGGACCAATTTTTATTTGGACATGTATTTCCTCCGCAGCAAAGAAAGATGAAAGCCAGTGTTGTCTTATAACATTGATTATGAAATTCACCACACATTCTGTGGTTGTGTACATTTCATTATATAGACATGAATTGTCTAAATTACAGGCATATTACAAGGGATATGTACAATCTATAATTAATGACATACAATATTGGTCATAAGTTACATATCTCTAAATGGACTAATTATAAGAGATTTCCTAATCTCAGTCATTAGCACTGTGATCATTAACATCTTATGTTGAACAGAACAGTAGAACTTACACTTTTCATGCATGAATGAAAAGCAAAGCATGGTTCAGTTTTAGTTCAGTTCTACCAAATAACGTCCAACTCAGCTTCAGTCAAATGACAACCTATGTTTTCTGTAGTTATATAATATGACTAATATTCTTAAATATAAATTAAAAATATATTAATAGTGTTTTATAAGTGAATATTTCTGACTATAACCCCATGGTTTGTCGGTCAATTTTTTATTCTTCATTAAAACACATATAGATCAGGGACGGACCCAGAAAATAAACCTCAGGGGGTTATCATATATATGAGATTTTTTCGGGGTTAGAAGTGGAATCCTACATAAGTTTTAGTTGATTGTCAAATCGTGTTGAAATTTTCAGGTAACAACCGTGGCACTATGGCGAAGGAAAGTGAGCAATATATATCACATAATTGATCCTCCATGTATTGACTTTTTTTAGGGAAATTTGCATAGACAGACATGGGAATAATACTGTATTTCATGTTCATGGTATACTTGTGGTTGTGAATGGTATACACCAACTAATGTTGATGTTGTGCCAAGTCTCAGTGATTAGAGACATATATTTGTAATAACAGAATCATGCAATGATGTAAACATACAAAAGCCAAGTTTCTTATAAGTATTTCACGATTGCAAGGAAAAAAATTTGCATACTTAATTGGTTGAATTGTGAAATGAGTTTTTGCTAAAAATATCTGGTTGTAAATTCGTATTGAATAGAGCTTTGGTGTATTGGGCAAGGCGTGATTCGCCATATTATCATGTAATTCCATCTTATTTGATAACAAAAAAAAGGTGATTTGACTATAATAACTACATATGATAAATATCAATATGTCATTGAGGTGACTTGGTGATATGATTAACTTGAAATAACAAAATAGAGGAATTTTTATATATCATCCTTTTAGATGTCATTGAATGAATCATCCATGAGAGAATGATGCTATGGTTGCATCTATGCCAAGCTTGTTCCGATTTTGGACCAACTTCTCCTACAACAGATCCATCAACTTCATGTAAACGGACGGAAGCCAAGTTTCTTATAAGTATTTCACGATTATAAAAAAAATTGGTTGTAAATTCGTACTAAACTAGTATTAACCTGTGGCGATGCCACGGTATAATTTACTTTTAATAATAAATAAAAATGGATGACAACATAAATTAGTCGAGAAAATAAAATAGTCAAACTTATGTAAACAATGTTGGTCGTTGTGTCGGTGTTAGTTCTTCTTCATCCAATACTATATCATTGAATCTTTTTTTATACTGCTAACTATAGAAAATTTAAAAGTACGACTCATCATGATGGATGTGCTTTAAAAGGGGTAGAATCCAACTTTAAACCTGTTCAGGACCCGACGGGTTGATAACATATATTTTATACGGGGTCCTACCGTATCTAACATGTTAATTAATTAGTAACATATACATATTTTTAAAAAAATTTGTATACCTCGAAACCAACCAAAATAAAATACAAAAGTATATAACACGGTCAATAGGATTTTTTTTCCTAACAACCCGTGGTGGTATATGGTCACCCCACCATACACACACGAAAATTATTACTGTACAAACATAATTTTTACATATTAGAGCTATGTTTTTAACCCCCCCCCCCCTCTCCTGTTTCCAACAACCCCGCGGTCTCATGTGGTCACCCTACCAATGACACAAAAGTTATTACTCAACAAACATATTTTCACATGCTATAATTGTTTCTCCACACCCCCGAGGCCCGTTATGGATGAAGAGAGTAGAGAGAAGATCGAAGAGAGTTCCCCGCCTAGAGAGTATATGCCCCCGACCCGTTATGAATATCAAGAAAGTAGAGAGAAGATCGAAGAGAGTTTCCCCACCTAGAGAGTATCAGATACCCCTTCCGGGGCCCGTTATGGATTAAAAAAAGTAGAGAGAAGATCGAAGAGAGTTTTCCCGCCTAGAGAGTATCTGCTCGCCCCACCCGCGGAAAAAATGTACTCCCTCCTTCCCGGAGAACTTCATACATTAAGGCTAGCATGCAGTTTTATGTAAAAATCTAAAGTATTGAGAGAATATAATAAAGGTGGGATAATGTGTACTTTTAGTGGCAAAGTGTGTAATTTGAGTGAAAAAATTGAGATTGTTTATTATTTGTTGGGTGTAGGTAGCTTCCTTTTATGGTAATGTATGAAGTTCTATGGGACAGCTAAAAATGACAAATGTATGAAGTTCTGCGGGACGGAGTGAATAGTTTTTATTAAATTAATCATAAAATATTGCAGTCAGGTCTTGAACCCGTTCAGGACCAGACGGGTTGATAACATGTACTTTTATATCGGGTCATGTACCGTGCACTGATAAGTAATGGCGATACGTTCTTAACAAACTGTACCCCTCAAACCCGAAAAAAAACAAATGTGTATATAACGCAATTTACAGGGTTGGCTCTCAGCAACCCTCGGGTGGTATATGGTCCTTCATCCCATACAAAAAAAAATATCATTTTACGAATATAATTTCACATATTATGGCAGTCTTTTGCACCCACCCACAATCCCCCGGAAAAATATACATTATATTAACTTAACCATACAATGTTGCGGTTTGAAACGGGTTCAGGTATATGTCCGACCCGGACCTGAACAACACTATGATCCCACCCAACCCAAATCAGACCCGACGACCGACGGAATGATAACATATACTCCCTCCGTCCCGAACTCAACTTCTCACTTTCCGTTTTAGTCCGTCCCAAACTCAACTTTCCCTTCCTAATTTGGAAATTTAAATACCCACTATCATTATAATAATAATACTATCTCTACTACTTTATTTATCTATCTCTCATATTTTATTCACACCCTCTCATACTTTATTCTCTCTCTTTCCTAGTTTATTATCATCTCTCATACTTTATTCATTCTTTTCTTAAAACTTGTGCCCCGACCAATGGGAAGTTGTGTCCGGGATGGATGGAGTATTTTATATCGGGTCATTTACTCGTATCAGACCGGTTAATTAGTAACCGATACATGTTCTTAAATTAAGATTATATCCATCCGAACAAAAATAAAATACAAAAGTGTCTAACGCAATTAACATGTTGGTCAACCAAAACTCCCGGTGGTATGTGGTTTCCCACCCCATACACAAATAATATTATATCACAAATATAATTCCAAATGTTACGATGGATTTTTTTTTTTCACCCACCCTCAGCATGCCTCCTTCCCTCCCCCGGGAAAAATGTAAATTTTACTAATTTAACCATAAAATGTTGTAGTCTGGGTTGTTACAGAGGTGTGGAGAGGGTTTGAGTATATGACCGACCTGGACCTGAACATCATTATTGTGAACGGGTTTGAATTCGGGTTGGATGGAACCCGACCCATTTAAATGTAAAATGACGTAATTCCAATGCAATAAGATATAGTCCGACATGTGCTCAATAGTGTCCCTGACTCTTGTAAGATTCGTATCTCATATGCTTTTTTTATTTTTTTTGAGTAATTATTGATTAAAAAAAATTGATGTTTCAAACAAAACAATCTTGTTTTGTGATATCTTATTATACTTTTTGTATGCAGTTAACAAAAACTGTTGAGACCAACAGTTGTTGGCTCAAGTGGTAAGGGACTTGAGTTCACTTAAGCAAGGTCTCAGGTTCGAGCCTTGTGGATGTAAAAAAACACCGTTGGGAAAGCCGCCCCTAAAAAAGGATCCGACAGTGCTAGGCTGGATTAGTCAAATCTAAAATTTGAAGATTTAAGAGATTTAATTACGAAACAACAATCAATTTCAATTATACAACATGTTGGGATTCTAAACCTTGAACAAATTCAAATGTTAATTTTGTTGTCAAGCCTTCCGCAGTTTCAACAACCATAAAACATAAAATTTTGACGCTAAACAATAACATTGCCCTCATGATCCATAACAACAACACTAATAAAGCCCAGATTCGGGCTCTGCTCAACCGTAAAGTCAAAATTATAATTTGATCGAACCCGTGACTTCTTGGGTACGGGGTGTCTTAGCTTGCCACTCGGCTACAAACGCTTTGACAATATTAAATATTTAATAAATATTCTATTTTTAAAACTCCAATATTTTATTTTATATTATTTAATAATTTATTTAATTAATAATAATATTCAAATTGTTGTCTATGGATTCGTCTTGTCACGGTGAATCTAATATATGCTTAAATATATTTAAGAGTTTTGTAGATAAATTCATATAGAACTTAATAAAAACTATATACTATGCGGTAAAAACTAAAAATAAACAGTGAAAGTTATAAGGTGCATTGCATTTTGAATATGAAAATGTTCCATAGTTTATTTTCAAATTTTAAATTTACACAACCGATATATATCATTTAATAAGTTTATATCTTATTTTAATGAATAAAATATTTATTAATAATTATATTTATAATTGGTGTCTATGGATTCATTTCGTCGTGATGAATCCAAATATATGTTCAAAATATTTTTCGGAGTTTTGCAGATAAAGTTATATGTGATTTAATAAAAACTATATATGTAGTGAACATACTAAAAATATAAATAGTGGAAGTTACAAGGTGCATTGCATTGTCAAGAATAAAATGTTCCATGGCTTATTTTCCAAATTTAAATTTACACAACCAATAGATATCATTTAACAAATTGATTTTTTTATTTTAATATATAAATAATTTATTTAATTAATAATAATATATAAGATTGGTGTCTATGGATTCGTCTTGTCGTGGTGAATCCAAATATATGTTCAAAATATTTTTCGGAGTTTTGCAGATAAAGTTATATGTGATTTATTAAAAACTTTGTATACAGTTAACATACCAAAAATAAATTGTATACTTGTAAATTACTATTTTCTTTTTACTTTAATTTTGTGAGCGAAACTGCATGAAATTCAAAGAGACATGCCACATCATATTTTGCCTATATGGCATGTCTCTTTACCCACATAGGTCACCAAATTTATTATATATTTAGATAGAGCATTTGTGTATTTGGCATGGCATGATGAGTTACATCTTCTTTGACCAAAATAAGGTGATTTTTTTTTTCATGCGACTAATCCAACCAAGCACTGTCGGGCCCTTTTTGAGGGGTGGCTCTCGCAGCTGTGTTTTTTACATCCACGAGGCTCGAACCCGAGACCTTATTTACGTGAACTCAAGTCCCTTACCACTTGAGCCAACAACCCTTGGTCAAAATAAGGTGATTTGATTATAATATCATGTCCAATAAATATCAATATATCATTAAGGTTCATGACTTAGACTCTATTATTTTCATCTGAAAACTCATTAATTTCAGTTCAGTTCAGTTCAGTCCTGTTCAGATGAAGAGAACAGAGCCTAAACTGAACTGAATAGAACTGAAATGAACTGAACTGAATTCATTTGTAGTATAAAAAACAATTAAGCAGAACTGAACTAAACTGAAATTAATGAGTTTTCAGATGAAAAGAACAGAGCCTTACACTACAAATACATTTGTTTATGGCGGATAAATGTTGCGATCAAAGCGACGGATAGTAATTCCGTCGCCCCACTGGGCCTTTGACGACGGATAGATAATCCGTCGTCCAATTCACGACGGATTAAAATATTGGACTTTTTTTTTTTAAATCGATTATTGGCGACGGATAGATTCTATCCGTCGCTATATGGGACGACGGATAGAAGCTATCCGTCGCTATATGGGACGACGGATAGAAGCTATCCGTCGTTATATTTGGCGACGGATAGATTCTATCCGTCGCCAAATATATTATTGGAATTAGTGACGGAATCTGAAATTCCGTCACTGTTTATTATTCCGTCACTGTTAATCCGTCACTAATTCCGTCACTATTTTATTCCGTCACTATTTATTTCATATTAATCCCTATTTTTCGTAGTTCACCTATTTAATCAATATAATGTTCGATAATAAATCAATAATACGGAAAATGTTTCAATAAATGATAAATAATATAAAGTAATATCCGGAGCAGGAGAAATTATCCGTACAAGTGTAAATATAATAAATCCGAACGTACATGAACATAACTAGCTACCAGACGGGGGTGGGGGCTGGCCGAACCGGGACATGAACGGCTCCATCTGTAATCGAAGGAGCTTGTTCTCCTCCCTTCGTTCTCTGTCGCGGCGCTCCATCTCGTCCCTTTGTTGCTCAATCTCTTGAGTTAGCCGAGCAACCTGTTCCCGGACCTGCGACTGCACCATTTCCGAGACCTGGTCCTGTGTGTAAACCGGACGTCTAGATCTTGGATGATGATGAGGAGCACCGGACTAGCCAAGCTCAAACCGAGGCTCCCGGTCCATATATTCGCTTGTCAGTCCGGTTTGTTGACCTCTAGGAAGATGTTGTCAACTTGTTCAGTTGACAACACATCACCTGTCTCGTCCTCCTGCCTCACCACCTGAGCATCAACCTCAGCCTGAAATTGTAAATAGCAGATATCCTGATCAGTTACTGTTTTTCAAAAATAACTTGTAATAGTGTACAAATATGAAATTTAAGCAACATAAACATACCGCAATAGACGAGGCCCGACAGTCGGTCCATATCCCGCCCTTCTGCTTGGCCTTCTTGAAGATGTCATACTTGGATGTGACCTCCCCCCGTGCGATCTGAACAACATATGTAGTCAACAATTTATCACCTCACAATTAAGTAATCAGAGACACAATACATACAAGTAATGGTAGATTGAAAAAAAACATATATATACATACCGATTGGTAATAATCAGTGACAGTAGATCGCCTCCCAAGGTGGTGAACGGACCTCCCTGCCGCGTCGGCATACATTGATGTAGGCAATGTCCTAGACATCGATTCTGAAGGCCAGAGCATCCCAAAGGGCCCACTCTGCATCAACCTCAGGAGGCATTGGGCCACCCGATCCCGAATGGCCTTCCAAGTATGACCATATTCTCAGATACTTAGATCCCAGGTCTCGTAAACACGTGATCTGGGATCAACTCTTGGAATGAAGTACTCCTTCTACATTCACAATTTCATACAACATCCAAAGTCAATACATACATATATAACGTCACCATGTTACATCAATTTAATAAGATACAACAACATCACAGATATGGTGACTAACATATCACCCAAACAAAGTGGCTAACATACCACCCAAACAAAGTGGCTAACATACCACTCACATTGTCTTAAATTTTACTAACACAATGGTGACTAACATATTACCCAAACAAAGTGGCTAACATACCACCCAAACAAAGTGGCTAACATACCACTCACATTGTCCTAAATTTTACTAACACAATGGTGACTAACATATCACCCAAACAAAGTGGCTAACATACCACCCAAAAAAAGTGGCTAACATACCACTCACATTGTCCTAAATTTTACTAACACAATGGTGACTAACATATCACCCCAAACAAAGTGGCTAACATACCACTTAAACAAAGTGGCTAACATACTACTCACATTGTCCTAAATTTTACTAACACAATGGTGACTAACATATCACCCAAATAAAGTGGCTAACATACCACTCACATACAGTGGCTAACATACCACTCACATTGTCCTAAATTTTACTAACACAATGGTGACTAACATATCACCCAAATAAAGTGGCTAACATACCACTCGCATACAGTGGCTACCATACCACTCACATTGTCCTAAATTTTACTAACACAATGGTGACTAACATATCACCCAATAAAGTGGCTAACATACCACTCACATACAGTGGCTAACATACCACTCATATTAAAACGATTATAATTACAAACAAAGGAATGTCATATTTTAACTTACCCTCAGCTCATCGAAGTACTCGGCCCTCATGCGGTCCGAGATGTGAGACCAACACTCACCACCCTGCCCTGGTGGCTCTCTCCTGCTCCGGAAGATGTCACCTAGTTTGTTGTGGACCTCCCGAGGCCATAAACTGTTGTCAATGTATAAGATACAAGAAACAAATATATATTACTTTAGTACAACAATTTATACTTGTCAACTATCATAAGTTATGTTTTACATATTTAAGAAGAATGTATAATACTTACTTGGCAGGACCAGCAGGAAAAATCACAGGCAAGCCGTTCCACGTGACGTTGGGATGATGTGGATCGAACACGAGGTAGGGACAATCGTCATGGTCGCCCTCCTGTATGTGTCTGTGCTGACTGGTAGAGCCCCGGCTGCTCTCTCCTGGGGGTCTCAGAATCGAGAGACCTGCCGCCTCGACTACAGAGCCCGACCCTGTCCCCGACCCAACACTATCATGCGGCTGGCTGGGGGGGGGGGGATAGGTGCGTGGTCTCTGTCGCGGCATCTGCAAAAACATGTAACAAATACAATAAAATGTGTTAGTACCAGTTATAATAACACATATAATTACTCAAGTGTTATCAACTACTAACTAGTTATAATACACATAATATACCGTTATCGCCGTCCTCTAAGTCTACATATTGGTCCTCGTGCAGATCAAACAACTCATCATCTGCTTCTATGGGATTTTCTGCTTGTTTATCGACATCCTCTTGTTGGTATTAGTTGGTAATTGAGTCATCTTTCTCAATGTACTCCACTTTCGAGCGAGCACGAATAGGTACCACAGCTAACCATTCCGCCTTATCGTGTTTCCTGCTTGGATATTCAAGAAACACCACTTGTCGTGCTTGAGTCGCCAGAATAAATGGTTCATACTTGGTTCGGTACCTCTTCTTTTAGTTCACATCAATCATTTCATACTGCTCGTTCTTCCTCGTACCTCCTGGATTAGGATCATACCACTCAACATCAAACAAGAAGGTTCGTTTCAATGGCAAGCCGGAATATTCAATCCTCACTATTCGTTTTAGCTTGCCGTGGAAATCAAACAAAGCAGCGTCTCCATAATCTTCTGCACCCTTAACACACACCCAGGAGTTGCTTGTCGCCATGGCCGTGTTACATTCAGTCGTGTGGAACCTAAGGCCATTGACTATATAACCTGGGAATGTGTAGACCTTTTTGAATGGCCCTTCTGCGAGAGCCTTTAAGTATATGCAAGTGACGTTGTTAATAGGATTCCGGACATAGTCTCGGAACCAATCTAGAAATTCTGTAGGAATTTTTTAGTCAAGTAGTTCCTCTAGTGTATCCTCTGTCATCTGAGGATTTTCTTCCAAACAACGCTTTTTTATAAAACTGCAAACATTGATTCGATGATAAGTCTATAATTGAAGTAGAGACTTACGTAGCTATATTAAAATTTAAAGAAAGTGTTGCTCACCTCGCAAATAGTATCATATACGGGTCAACCTCAGCACAATTTGTGAGGACATAATATTGAGCTGCTTTCAACTCTTTATCCGTAAGATATTCTTTCTTAGCTGCACCAAGAGGTCTCCCTGATACCCTGAAGACAGATAGGGAAAACTCATCTTCCACTTGAACTTCGAATGTGTCTGCGTTTCGAGCCGGCCTTGATGTCTTCGTAGGGACGTGTTCATCAAAGTAATAAGAGCAGAAGGTTGCAGTTTCCTCTCGAATGTAGGCATTGGCAATCGAACCTTCAGGTTTACCTTTGTTGTTGACATACTTCTTCAATTTCCCTAAGTACCTCTCGAATGGATACATCCATCGATACTGAACCGGTCCAGGAAGTCTCGCTTCATGTGGAAGATGAACCGGCAAGTGCTCCATAGAATCAAACCAGCTCGGTGGAAAGATACGCTCGAGCTTGCATAGAATCAATGGTATGTGCCTTTCAAGATTTTCCAACACTTTGTCATGAACCACCCTTGTGCCTAAATTTTTGAAAAATAAGCTCAACTCGGTGATAGCATCATACATGTTTGATGGCTCTCGAAATGCTACCGGGATAAGCCTCTCCATGAACACATGACAGTCGTGGCTCTTCATCCCATAAACCTTTGTCTTCTTCAAATCCACACACTTCTCTAAATTTGAGGCATAATTATCTGGGAAACTCAATGCCCTCACCCAATCAAACAAAACTGACCTAGAAGCGTTGTCAATTGTGTAGCATGCTTTCGGCCACTTACCATTTTCATCCTTCTTTGTCAACTCAGGCCTTTTACACCACGTAGACAACTCGGCTCTAGACTTCGCATGGTCCTTTGTTTTTCCCTCAATGTTGCAAAGTGTATTGAGTAAGTTCTCGAACACGTTCTTCTCAATGTGCATGAAATCTAAGTTGTGACGGATAAGAAGATTGCTCCAATAAGGCAAGTCCCAGAAGATGCTTCTCTTCCTCCAACTACATTTTTTACCAATTTTCTCGTTATGCTTCATCCACCCAAGTTCAGTCACCTTCATAAGACCCAACCTATCAATCTCCGCAAGAATTTGTGCACCAGTAAGTCTTGTCGGGGCTTTTTTGTTGACGACTTTATTTTTCAAGAATTGATCCTTGTTCTTCCTAAACGGATGGTCACTTTCTAGCAACCTACAATGACAATTAAACCAACAAAATTTTCCACTACCCTTCAGTCTAAATGCATCTGTATCCTCCAAGCAATGTGGACATGCATATTTCCCTGCGGTTTTCCTTCCAGATAGCATGGAGTACGCAGGAAAGTCACTCACGGTCCAAAGAAGAGCTACTCTCAAGGTGAAGTTCTTTTTGGTCGAGACATCATATGCAGGGATACCATCCGTCCACAACTCGATCAGCTCCTTGATTAGGGGTTGCAAGAAAACATCCAACGTTAGTCCAGGATCTTTCGGCCCAGGCACTAATGCAGTCAGAAACATGAATGGCTCCTTCATGCACTCACCGGGGGGCAGGTTGTACGGTGTGAGCATAACTGGCCAACAAGAGTATTTTCGTTCACTCCCGAACGGGTTAAAACCATCCGTACAAAGTCCCAATCGTACATTTCTAGATTCGGCTGCAAACTCTGGATATGTCTTGTCAAACGATTTCCATGCAGGTGAGTCTGCTGGATGGTCCATTCTACCATCTTCTGCATTATCCGAGATTAATTACTCGCTCCTTATGCCACCGCATTTTATCCGCAGAAGCACTTGAAGCATACAATCTTTTCAAACGAGGTGCTAGAGGGAAGTACCACATTTTCTTATGTGGGAGATTTTTCTTCTGTTGTTTCTTTGTTACCTCCTTGTAACGCTTGTACCGTTCCTTACCACAGAACTTGCATTGTATTAGATCTGCATCCTCCTCCCAATAGATCATGCACATTTTCGGACAACAGTCTATGGTTACCACAGGCAACCCTAAACCCCGCATCTTTTTCTTCGCTTGGTAAAAGTTGGTTGGAACTAGGTTTTCTTCAGGACAAAGGTCTGACATTACGTCAACCCATTCATTGAAGCTCCTTTCAGATTGCTGGCCATTAGCCTTACAACTCATTAGCCGAGCCAACAAAGACAACTCAGTGAGCTTACACCCCGGATACACCGGCTTCCTTGATGATTCTAACAAGTCAAAGAACACCTGATCCTCGGGATTTGGTGGTTCCTCCACCTCCACCTCGGTTTCAGTGTTAGTTGTGTCCATGAACTCTGCCTCGCAAAGATCATACACCATTTGTTCGACTCGAGCTCGAATAGTATCGCCTTCGATGTACTTTGTTCCCGACTTGTTCATTTTTTCTTCCTTCCACGTCTGTATTGGTCATATGTATTGATTGCCTTGCTTCCTCACCATGATGATTCCATACCGATACGCAGTGTGAATCCATTTTTCCTCAAGTCTTGGACTACCATTGTAGGAGTCATGTATTGCTTGTTTAGACCTTGTTTCATTGCACAAGGGCACTTTATCAACCCATCCTTTACACAAGCCGGATTTGAGATTGCAAATGCAATGAAACCTTCAACCCCTTTCAGAAAACTCGATTGAACTCTGCCATTTAGAGTACGACAATACATCCATGAACGGTCGGAATTCATTGTATACTTTTTTAACCTGTTCCAATTGATTAGATCGTATTTAATATATTAGATCGATTCCAATTCGGATAAGAAGATTGTAGAGATTAATTGTTAATTATTATACGTTCCTTATAAATTAATTATTAAGTGTTCGATATGTTACAAAATTTATTAAGTGTTTTACTACTACGAGTTATAAATTATAAATTACACGTTAATATAATTAACATATTATCCGTCGCTCAAAACACTTAACTAAATCCTCGTTATCTAGTACATATACGAATTTATCAAATCAAAACTACTTAACATTATACTAATTAACAATCTAAGTGATAGCAATCTCAAAGTTAATTTACTAAATCTTAACATTATACTAATTAACTAGTAATACTAATTTGATATATATACTTAACATTAAACTAGTCGAAATTAACAAAATTTCCAAATTTGTCAAAAAATTAGGGTTTCAAAACATTAATCATAATACATATACAAAAACATCAAACATGAAAATCAAGCTTAATCAATTAAACATCAAACATGATTTTCCATGCTTAATCAATCAAACATCAAACACTAAATCAATTTCACAACAAAATCAATCAATCAAGCTTAACCCACTACTTCATATAACATATACTAGCTACGATAATTGTTTACAAACATACAATTGATCAAAATTATCAAAAATCCCAAATTTAGAATAGTTAGGGTTTAGCCTATTACCTTCAAATTGCGGTAAAAATAGCCGAAGAAGGATGAAATTGATCGACCACCCAAGCTCCTTATCCCACGAGCTTCGAATTGATACCAAGATTGGCCGGAATGGTGGAGTTTCGGCCGGAAAATGGAGAAAAACGAAAGAGGAGAAGAGAGGAGGAAGAAATGAAGCAGAAGCAAAAAGGGTGGAAATGGGGCTTCTGCCCCGATTTCTACTGTTTTGGGGCGACGGATAATCTATCCGTCGGTAACAATTTCTTTTTTATTCTTTATTTTTTAAAAAATAGCGACGGATAAATTATCCGTCGCTATTTTTTATTTTTAAATTAAATTTTAATTAAAATTAAAAACGTTACGACGGATAAAATTATCCGTCCCTAACAGAGCGACGGATAATATTATCCGTCGCTCTATTCGCGACGGATAATTTTATCCGTCGTAATGTTTTTAATTTTTTTATATTAAAAGTCAATACAATAGCGACGGATAAAAGTAATCCGTCGCTAACAGAGCGACGGATAGTTTTATCCGTCGCTCTGTAGCGACGGATTACTTTTATCCGTCGCTACGGGTAGCGCCCTTAGCGATTCGTCGCTAAGGGGCGACGGATAAAATCCGTCGTCCCTTTCCGTCCCGTTACAACAGAATTCTTGTGGTGTTAACTGCGAGGTGATGAATTTGAAAATAAACCGTACTAATCTTAGATTTTCACAAAATAGAGGAGTTACATATACCATCCTCTTAGATGTCATGTTTTCGTTTAGATCGCTAAAATTGTAAATATTACATTGAATAACATCTTCGTTGACTTTTGTAAAAAAACAAAGTCCCCTCTATTTTTCTGATCGTTTCTTAAGAATACAAGTTCGACTTATTACACATTTTACACAAGGTTCATAAGTATGGATGCAATGGGCCGGGCTGGGCCGGGCTTCTAGAGGCTCGGTCCAGGCCCGGATATTTTTTTAGAGGCCCAGGCCCGGCCCAAGGCCCAGCTGCAGGAGATTACAAAATCATAAGAACCAGCTGCAGGAGATTACAAAATCAACCCCAAATTGGTATTGTACGTAGGGTTTATGCTTCCGGAATCTTAGGGAAAAGATCCAGAATTAACCTTTACAGATTACCTTAGGGTTTTGATACTATTTGCTGTATAGAATAGATATACAGCTGTAATTTCTCATTTGTACAATTGCAGAGTAAAATTTTTGTCTATAATTTTTTTTGGTGTAACTTACCCCATTTTTATTAAATGGATCTTCATCTGTGAACAACAGTATATGGTTACAGAATGAATTTTCATTGTTACATGCATTGGAGCTACATTTGATATTACTTCTACAAGTTTGAACTTTAAGTCTTTAAGCTTTTAGATTCGATGGAATTCAAGTAATCAACCGAACCAAAGCGTGATTTATCGAAACTCATTCAAATTACAGTAGCTTCCAGTATGAGACAGTTGCACTACAGATAAATGTGAAATGGATTACACTTCGAGAAAACATTGACAAAGTCAATTCTGCAAAACTGGGATAGAAAAACCAGCCAGCTCACTCTGTTAGATCAGAAAAACCAAGCCAAAAGAATAAAAGGAATTGAAAAAGAAGATCAGAGAACCATGCTAGGTTCTTCGACCAACCAAAGGTCCGCCTGACAATATGTAACCTTAAGAAGGATGCTCCCGAGCCAAAAACTGACCAGTAATGTGATCTCATGATTAATTTCAGCATTTTGGAAGATCAGCTGGTGGAGGAAGGAGCTTTTGGCTAGGAAGTTTCCCATCCAACACGAGCCATGCCATCTTCAAACCCCACGTCGTATGGACTTCCAGATGACAATGCATGAACCACACACCTGATCCGTGGGAAAAAACAGAAGTAACATGTTAATTGTCTAGGTAGTTTGTAATATGTTGAGATTGTTTAGCTAATCTCGACATTTATAGCACAAAATGGCATAATTTTTACTCACCTGGATTGTCAGCCAAGAACCGAATTGCAACCCATCCACCAGAAGGTATGCCAACAGTGTTCCTCTCAACCGGATCAACAAGATTGAACTTTTTCGGGTCATTAGTGGGGTCATAGTTCCCAAATCCTTGTCCAACGACGAAGAAGTTAAATCCATGGAGATGCAAAGGATGGCTCTCAGCACCAAGAATGCTAGTGTCCTGCATTACGAGTTCCACACTAGTGTTGTAATTCAAAACCATGAGTTTCGTCCCATTTCCAACCATAGTGTTGTTCGGAGGTGTTCCTGTGAAATTAAACCATTTGGAAGGACTGAATGGGAAATCCGGGCTGTAAACTCTGCTGGATTGGCCTGTGTAATGGGACTGCAGGAGAGCAGTTGTGGGCTGAATAAAGGATATGTTACTGATTGATGCTGCAAATTTGGTTCCATTTGGACCTTGACATGTTTGATTGTTTTTAAGGTCACATGGGGTTGTTCCTAACCCTATAGTGAAAAAGAAATGTTTGTCAACTGTTTGTGGGACATTGGCAGGGAACTTAGTAGTAGCTAAGCTGCGTAGCTTTTGTGTGAAATTGAAGGCGAATGAGGTGTCGTTTAGAGGTGGGAGGGTTGGTTTGTAAAGAGGAAGTTTCTTCTGAGTGGAGACGGAGTGTGATGAGGAGGATTCATATTCCAGAATACCAGCAACGGTTGAATTGTCGAATGTGCCCTGCCCTGTAACGTATGGTCGGGCAGCCATGAGGAATGTGGCACCTGGGAAGTTTGGTTTTGTCTTTAGAAGAATGTTTGAGGTTTGTCCAGGAGTGATTAAAATGGTGTCAGTTTCAAAAGGCTTGACATAAATTGCATCAACGTCGACTACAGTGAGGGTGTGGTTGGCAATGCTGAAGAAAAGCTCGTCATTAAGTGCAGCGTTGACCATACGAAGCATGTACGTCTTTCCTGGCTTTACCCTCAGTTTGAATGTATCTGTCACCAACACGCGAAAATGAAATTAAGGAAACGTAGAACTGATTTTTCTCGTAAGAAATATGAGGCAACTAATCTGATTTGTACCTTTGGCAGAACAGTTATAAAGAGGTCCTGGAAGTCCATTAATTGTATAGGCATCTGAAACATTTGGGCCTCCGCCTGTTTGTGTAGCTTGGCTGACTATTGCTTCAGTATCCGTGTTGAACCATTCTCCTGCAAATTAAACGATAATCAAATAGTGAGTGACTAAATCTTCTTGCCATAGTACTACTTCACCAAGGTGTTCATCAGATTGATTGCTCACCGAAGACTATTGGGACTTCCTTGTAAGGTTTTACAAACGGATAAGGCACAGTCTTCTTCGGAAGTATGATTATAGGACCATAAAGAGTTGCCCTGAGCCATGAAATATGTGCATGCCAGAAAAGAGTTCCACGTTGGCCGGTAACAGTGAAATTGTACACATAGCTCTGCCCTGTCTGTATCGGACACTGAGTCACGTATGCTGGTCCATCTGCCCAGCCGCTGCGAAGTTGTCTGATCCCATGCCTATAACATCAACACTGTCACATTTTGTATCTAACCAGAATTACTCATATATAAGTAACTATTACTACATTGATGAGCTGAGTATAGACTTATATACCAGTGGATAGTAATATTGTTGGATACATGGTTAGTCACATTTATAAGCAGACGATCACCCTCTCTTGCTACGATACGAGGTCCAGGGAATTTCCCGTTTACAGTGACTATACTTTTCGTATGGCATAGCCGTGTGACATTTTGCAGCTTAACCTGCAAAATGTTGAGAAAAAGATTCTGTTACTGAATGGCTAATGAAAAAAGTAGTATAAACGTACATATGGTTAACAACGTACGTTGAAGTCGTAATGCCTGGTTTCTGCTAGAGCAAGACGTGGTAGCGCAGACAATGCCATGAACGCTACAAGGATTCCGATCAAAACCAGTAACTGAGAGGCACCCATTTTTTTATGGAGAATGTAGATGAGTGAACAGCTCAAATTCTGGTTTGTTGTGGTGTTGATAGAGAAAAGGCAGGGAATTTATGGAGGCTGTTAGGTTGATCAGGTTAGGTAACTGAATGTGGAATAATTTTAAAAAATATAAATTTGAAAAATGTGGACTAAAGAGTACTTTTTCAGTACCTACAGTAGTTGGAAAACAACATTAGAGTGCTGTTAAAGACAATCTAGTTCTGTTTTTGACCTTTCAGTTACTATTGCTGTCATATGTATGTTCCTTTGTAGATGTTTTTCTAAAGCAAGACAGTACCTGGTAATTTTGACCAACCCCTATAGCAAAAGTTTGTAATAGCAAAATGTCCTTGTAAAATTTATGTAACAGAGTATCTAATATCTAATAAGCTAGCTAGCTAAGTTTATTCAGATATGTTATTCTTGGCCTGTTCTACAGCTTACATTAGGGGTTCTTACGACGATTATTTAGTGCTAGGCAGGTTTAATCAAGGTCTCGACTTCGAGTATTTGTGGCGGACTTAAGACAGACAGGTTTCTCTTGACTAGAGTTTTGAAGTAAGTAGCTAGGATATGTTTCATGGTATCAAGAATGACACGTAGAAGTGGGTGTAATAGGATTTTGAGTTGAGAAGCTCAATTTGGTGGCTATGGAGTTTTCATACTTCAGGTTTAATCCAAATAATCTGTAGGACCAATTCATTAAATTACTTGTAGTTCATATTTTCTGAACATTTATTTTCTGCCCAGCAAAGTAAGATCAGAAAAATAAATTTTCTATTCAGATGAAATTCAAAGCAGGTTTAGTAATTTTGTTAGTTCAGCTATATGCTGTCGAATGTAGAACTGAGGCGGCAACATGAAGAAAACTTAGGAGGGGCGAAATGATAAAGTCAAAATGTATTCGCAATGTAGATAGCAATCATTCGGTAACGTGACATAAGCTATGCGGAAGTTCTACGCTGCAAATAAAACACTGCCCTTTGCTATACGCAGAGATACAGTAGTCTAAGCCGATTTGCATGACTTGAATTGGCTCCTCCTTGACAAGACTTTCTACTACCGTTAGCATCCAAATGTTCTGATATCGACTCGCATAACCTTCTTCCACGCGTGCATCTGATTAACTGGCCATAGTTGAGATTGCTGAATATGTGCCAACAGTGGCACTTATCACTCCAACGATAACAATGAACGTGCAGGTTGCAGTCTGGAGAAAATAACGGAATTAGTCCAAGTTGAACATAGAAATAAACGACAGATGAACGAGTATTGAGATTGGATTTACCTCGAGCTTTGTTAGGTTTTGTCCACCTAACCTCATGTAGCAGACGCAGGGCAAGATAACAGACTGTTTTGCAGAAAGTTGTATGTTAATATGGCAATGAAACGAGACCGTGATACAACAAACAAGCATGTTTAATGACTTACCACAAGCATTACTAGGAAGGATCCAATCAATGCCATCACAGATCCTACAGTGTGTGTAGCAGAGAAAACTATAGTCACATTCGCGGAAAGTAAGACTGGACAAAGTGAATTTTGAACTTGGCTTACCGAAATATGGAACAGTCAATGCCACAACTAGTGATGAGAACAACAAAGCAGTTCTGATGAGTATTGACATTGTTGGAGACCTATGAGTTGAAGGTAACAATTCTTCTACAGCTAGTGCAACAGGAGTAATCGACAAAGCAAACTTTGTAAGAGGGGTTGCGACCTGTAAAAACCCGTACCATACAGTTGGAACGCGAAAAGGTTGATCATAAGCACTTAATGAAACATGAATATATAGGTCCGTCTTCTTACCACAGTCCATCCTGCAATGCTAGTAGCAACCGAATCTTTTGGCAGATTCAGCGTAAACTGAGAGTTTGTGGCTTCACCAAACATTAAGTAGCCACAGACTCCTATACCAGAATATACTAACGCTGCCACAGTAAAGCTGCATAGACATATAAGTGAGAAAAAAGTAACATACATGCTTCTTAGTTTTCACATAGATATACAGAGACTATAAAATCGATTACAGGACGAAGTTACCTGATAGCTAGAACGGAAGGAAATCGAGAGGGCTCTTCCATGGAGGTATAGATGTTTGGAAAAACAGAATGACTTCCGTAGCAGAAACTGTATATGCCGATTGTGATAGGCAATTTTGACAAGTCTAATGCTCTACCCGTGGGATGGAAACCAACTTCACCAGTCACACCAACCCAAAACAAGCACACCACCACAAGGAACAATGAAGCCACTCCACCAACTGGATGCAATAGATAAAAGATATATTACACTTGGATTTACTCCTTTATGCAGAGTCAGAACTTAAACTAAAACTTACTAATCAAGAACCTGAAATATACGACAACAAACTGAGATTCGTGAGCCAAACTGTTGGGAGAATAGCAAGGGCACAAGTAATGGCACAAATCTGATACGAGTTGAGATGAATTCCAGCAATATCCAGTTCAGCGTTGGGGAAGAAACTAGACAAGTTATCGCTCATCATGATCAAGTATTCCACGCATGAGGACTACACAAAACAACTTCCATTCTTTAGCTTTTCAGAGGAAAAATAAAATAAATTTAAGATATGCAAGCATGAAATGAGAATGACACTTACATACAACTCTATGTACAATATTACCTGCAATTTCAAGATTCAACGAATTAGTCCACAAGAACTTCTCATTCATTCATTCAAATTCTTACAGACACTTGAAGCTAATTGTTTCATACTTACAGCCATCCATATCCGGCCACTTATGCCAAAACAAGCTTGTCCAATATCAGGATATGTTTGAATGCTAGAGGAGCTGTCTAAACATCGCTTCAATAAAATCCCCGTATAGCATGTAATCATCCCGAACATAAACAAAAGGAAAATACTCAGCCATCCTCCCTCTTTGATTGCATATGGTGTCGAAAGGATCCCTATGCCACACAGGCAATTAATTGCTGCACGAAAGAAATACATATGATTCTAATTCTTTCACAGATTATCCCAGCTTACGCATAATTTTGAACAACTCACAGTATACATAATCTGATGACCTCTTAGCTACAAGTCATCAACTTCATTTATAAGTTACAACCACATATAGACGCGGAGACACATAAATTTGACTTGACAGATAAGTGTGACAGCATACATGTAGCTTACCATTAAAAACTGACTGGGAATAAGTGCATTGTGGCGTTGGCAATTCGCTAATCCCAAGCACTGAACAACTAGATAGTTTTACAGCGAATGTTGAAGTAGGAAAAGCTTCTGTATTAGAGCTTATTCCGTCAACGAGGGGTTCGGTCAAGGAAGATCCAGCTGCTGACGATGATATCAGTGATTTCCTGTCAACTGGCAGTAGGAAAGAGTTTCCTTCTCTTAAGAAGCTAGCCTTCGAAGGCGTAACACATGTGTACATATGCATAGATTTCCTGCATAATTTAGCCAATTCCAACTTAGCATGATTGCCCTCCTATACCGGGGCAGACACATGAGGGGTATAATGGCGTTCGCCCCTCCTAAAATTTGAAAAAAAAAATTTGTATGTAACATTTTCGATAATTTAAGAGTTATGTCTCCCCTAAACTCAGAAATAATCTCATCTATACAAATTGCCCCCGAACTTCAAATTCTGGGTCCGCTCTTGCTCCTTCATATAATGTATATTCTATCAACATGAATTTGCAGGATAAGTTGATGCAGCAAGATTTTACCTGTAACTCTGAGGCCATGAAGGATCGGAATCGGGTTGATCATGAAGTGAAGGGTGTCTTGAGGGGACAGAGGTTTCAGATTCAGAATCATCTTCATGGTTGTAATCTGTATCAGCCTCATTGTCTTCATCATCGGTTTCGATTCCGAAAATCCGGTCAGGTGGTCCATAATCTTCTTCCAGTTTCATTGTTCTTGATATTCCAGCAAATTCAATTTGCCAACAAACACGAGTATACCGCCACTTTTAACGAAAATCTAAGATTCTTCTGATTTTTTTTGGAAAATTTTGAAATCTAATTACAGATATGGAAAATTTTTAAAATCTAACAGATTTTCGATAAAGGTGGTTAGAGGATAGAAGAGACCGAGATTAAGTAGACTCCTAATGATAGAAATAGATCAAAGATTAGGATTTTTCATACATATTTTGTTAAAAAACATTAATAATATATGAGTAAGTATTCTGAGAGACGGTATCTAGATATATTGTTAAGAAAATTATCGATGTTATTAATTAAAACACGTTCTCAACATTGTTTTTTTTAAATATTGCAACAAGACTTATTTCGTTAACAACATAGACGTTTTGATTAACAACATGGATGGTATTATTGATAACATGCCGTTTTTATCTAGAGACCGTCTCTCATAAGACTTTCTGATAATATATATAGACGTTTAGCGCTAGATGAATTTCACAAAGTCTCATGAGAGATATCTAGAGACAGTTTATATTTTTAGAAAAATCATCAATGTTATTAATCAAAATGTCTATGTTGTTAACAAATTCATTTCTTTTGTAATATAAAAAAATACCAATGATGAGAATATATACATTTTGATTAATAACATCGATGATTTACTTAACAACATAGATTCGTTTCTAGAGAAATTATCTAGAGACCGTCTCTCAGGAGACTTGCTCGATAAATTTATGTTCTTTCTTATTTTATTATTTATGTTCTTACTTATTTTATTATAACCGTTCAACCTTTTTTATATCCAAATAAATGAAAATTTTAGATTCACAAATTATTAAGATAAACGATCAATAGATAACTTATTTAGATACGAACATATCTTATAAACAAAATCATCTATATTATTAATTAAAATGTCTATGTGATTAATAAAATGTAGTTTTTTTATAATCGGTAATATCATTGGCATGATACTAAGGTTTTGTTTACCACTAGCTTTTCAGCTCAATGAGCTTTTTTTAACCATTGACTAATAAAAAAACTCGTTACGTGAACACAAAAACTCGTTACGTGAACACGCAGAAGCTGGCCAAGATAGCTTTTTTAAAAAAAAAAACTCCTTATCTTTTTCATTCCGAAAATATCCCTGATTTAAATTAGAAAAAATGAAAAACAACCCGTTTATTATTATTTACTTGTTTGCAACTAACATAAGTATTAATGCATCCACATCTCTTTAAAATGTATACATATAATACATAACAATTATTGATTTTTTTTCCTTACTAAGTTAGAATGCTCAACGAATATTTATTTCAACTTCTGATAATTTTTAATGATGTTATTAAAGTGACGGTGAAAAGTAAATTGAATATATATTAGAATAATTAGATAAAAATGTGATATACCATTATTTTAAAAAATATAGACTAATAATACGATGAGAAAGGTTAAAGAAAATAAAAATAAGAGTAATGTTCTTTTATGTCATTTTTACAAAATACCAGCTAACTTATCAGCTAATTTGTTAAACACCTACATTAAAATCAGCTAGCTTATCAGCTTAGTTAATCAGCTACCATTTAGTTTTGCTAAACAGAGCCTAACACTAGTAATCACAAGTTCTCAAAAGTGCACTTCATTCAAAATCTGGCTTCTCTGGGTAGGTGCAGCCGGTCCTCTGGATGGTAACATTAGCTGCATAACAACCGGCCTTAACGCAATCTTCAATGCGTTTCCCTTTAACCAACTGCGACAAAAATCCTCCAACGAATGCATCACCTACAATACAAGTCGAAATTAGGAGGCATTTCTAATGTACCACTGAAACCTCCACCCTTCACAGGTAACTAAGAATACCACAAATCACTCACTTTCACCATTGGCATCGACAACTTTCTCTTTTGGTAACGAAATTACTGGGAACAACTTCACCTTCCCATCCACTGCAACCACAACAGGATTCGCACCCTGTTGAATAACAGTGACTCTTTTGTGCGTTTCAGAAGCCTTTGGTAACTGGGAAATTTTCAAAGCAATTTCTTCTACGTTCTCAGTCTGCCCATCCACACCATGAGAGTTAACTGAGTTAGATCTACAACTGGTAATCACATACAATTTCAGCATTATAGGCATGCATATGAAAGTATGAAACTATTACCTCCCAGCCATGAACTTTCGAGAAAACTCTAGCTTCTGTTTCTGTACTAAAAACATAGTCCATGTACCTAAAACCAAAGATCAACATAATCTCAATACATGATTGTGCTTCCTAATCATTACATTAACTAACAATGACAATAAGAAAAAGATCTTACGGGACAAGTTTGTCTTGTGCATCTTTGAAGAATTCACAGATAAATGGAGCAGAAAGGTTCATCATAAAAATCTATAACGGGAAAAGATATTAGTTGAGAGATACTGAAGTTGAAACTTAGTAGTACTTGGTAAACGTTTACCTTATTTTGAGCAGCTGCATGCTCAGCAACAAGCGAGATGGATTCTGGAGAAACTGTGAGAAAGAATCCGGCAATATAGTAGTACTTGGCCTTCTCCACTGTCAACACATAATCGAGTTAGTTACACGGGACACATAACATAGATCAGACAAAAAATAAAAATAAAAAATTTCATAACATAATATGGTACCAAGTGCCCAGTTTTCTGGTTCCTTGAGATGATCAGATTTGTAGCAATTAGCAGCCGACAAGTTGGCAACAAGTGATCTGCAACGTATCAGAGCACAATTTTGTTTCTTAACAAACTATGAGTAGAAGAGAAACCATGCACAAAGACTAAAGGGGTAGTTCAATTAGAATGATGAAACCCAGGGATTAAACAACATTTGGGACATTCAAACCAGACACATAAAACAAGTGGTTTAATCAATTCCGAAAATCTAAAATTCCCCTGGCCTTGATATATTAGGAGTTTGGAGACTCAAGGGTTAAGACTGTGTCTCTTGTGTGAAGAGTGCCAATAGAATACACAAGACAGACTCTTGATAAAAGGAGCATCAGGATGAATTTGACTAGGGACTGGAGCTGACCTTTCGGCACCAACCATACAGACAGCACAAGTACCAGTTGGAGTTTCGTCTTCATAATAATGAGCCTAAGCAACCATGGAAAACAAAGTAGAAAACATTACTTGCATACCCATTGTTTAGTCACGTTGTATTTCGGGCAATAATAAATTTTGTATCTAGAATAGAAGATGACAAAAGGCTATGGTGATTCTCTATGATGCAAGTGTCTAGACAGTAAAGTTTTTAAATGAATATTAACCATGGTCACTGAACTAAAAAGGTGCATGATAATTGAAATCTTTGTCATGCCAATTATGAATGGAGGAAAAAAAATTGATCAGAGTTACAAAGTCCAGAGTTGAAACTTAATTCTTACATTGACACCAGCTGCTTTTGTGATTGCCTTCATTTCCTCTCCAAATTTGTCTTTCCCAATAGAGCCCATATAGCTAGTTGCACCAGGAATTTGTAACATCCACTGTAAATTAAAACTTTTAATAATTTATTGAAACTCAAAAGCAGTGATCCAGAATTATAACCCGGCGAAATGCAAGATGATTGAGTACCTGAGCAACTCTGATTGTATTTTGAGTAGCCCCTGCATTGGCAAAATATATCAGTAAATGACTAATTTCTATGACAACCAACTAGATAAAAAAATCCAGATTTCGGGAAATGAAAAGTTACCTCCAGCAACGTAGTCCACTTTGTATTTAGATGCCATTTCTTCATACCTGAGATTACATTATATGATTTCTCAACAAAGCATATGAGGCTATGACTCAAGCAACTATTCTCATATAAGTATGCCCACAAGTCTTATTCCATACCCTCCTAGCCTCGCTCAATAGATGAACATACATATTAATTCAATCTATTCATAGATGTTTTTGAAAGGATGATACTGATTTGATCATATGGGTGCAGCAAGAAACATCATGAAAAGAGACAAGTTTTAGGATCCAAGGGCTGGAGGTAGAAAGCACAATGGTTTATCGAGGCTGCTACCTCAGGTTTAAGAATTACTACAAGTGATCAAGTAAACAGCTAAAAGGTCATCTATGTATCCGCTAGACTTTAGCTGGGAAAGAGGTACAAAGTCAACAAAAAGAACGTGTAGAAAGAGTCCATAGATAAGATTTTATCAAACCAGTTTTTTCTGCACCCAATTTTAACTGTATTATATACAATCAACTAAAGACAAAGCAACAGAACACCAGGAAACAATAATTCTAACTTAGAGGCACTAAGAGAGTTTTTCATAAATGTATTCTTAAATATAAATATGCATTATTTATGACTTCTCAGAGTTTCTAAAACTCAACCAGCTTTTCAATCAGCAAGATGTCATGTGAGCTCACTAACCCATTCATCCATATGTATATCAAGGCTAGCTGAGGATGATCCAGGTTCAGGTAACTTTTCTATTAGTGATTGGCATATCATAGTGTTATCAGTTATGTTACACTAGAATACCAGTAGTACATAATAGTAAGGACTAATTAACACCGTTTCCTGAACTCAGGGTGCCACAGCCAAACCATGTAGCTTTACATCATTAAAAAAAAAAAAAAACCCCCGCAGACAACATGAATTTCCAACACCCGTATCAAAAAGCTCACTTCGATGTCTATGCTATCATTTCGGACAAATTAAGAATCCATCTGTAACATTGACAAGACTGGGGCCTGTGCTAGACAGTACCAAGACCCTGACTGCTACAACTCAAAATGTGCATTTTTGTGTCACTCACGAGTAAGGTTCAGCTTTTTAGAAGGATTAAACATACATATAATGCACCACCAAGAAAATTGAAAACTCAATTATGATAAGATGGTTATGATTCGATACTCACATTGGCAAGTGTTTTTCCTTGGCAAGTATTGCATCATTGTACTTGAGATCATATCTATTGCAGAAAAACAAAGATAAATTGTATAGATCTATTAACAGAACCACCGGACATATCAATTACAAAAGAAAAACAAGAGATCTCAGCTCAAACGAAGCAATCTTACTTGTGGAAGAATTGTTCATCCACAACTGCAGAAATATCGAGAAGTGGATTTCCCATGCCGAGTATAATTCCTTGGTACTCCATTAGAATCAAGACAGCAAACTATATACAAGATCCAAGTCACATGATTCACTTGTTCACTACGGAAAGAAAACAAAACAGGGTTAGTCTTAGATAACTTAGTTGAGGGTAAATAATCAGCCCAATAAACAGTAGGATTAAATATAGGTGTAGAGAAATTTGAATCTTGGCATGATCGATAGATGATAACATTTGAAATAGAAGTTGGGATAAGTATAGCTCAAGGATGTAGCTGTCAAATACGAGAAACACAGGATATAGATAACAACCGACTCCATTGCAAATATTAATACAGCCTTATCCTTCCAGGCGAGTAGTGACTCGTACAGGTAACGGGCAACATGCCCGTTAGTCCTTACTGCCACTTCCCGACTACTATATACATCCACAATTTCAAATTGTAGGATCTGAACATATTAACCTTAAACCATCAGTCCTTACTGTCAGTAGTTATATGTCACAGTCCTAGGACCCACAAGTTCAAGCACGAGCACAAGTATTAGGGAAACACGAAGTCCCACTATCCAAGTTTTCGCGATATGAAGGTAATTTACTACTGGTTACAAGAGACAACATACATTGGAATATGGTACTGAACATGACAATCAAGAAATGTCGACAAGAGAACAATCACGAGCAAGAGATGAAAGACAAAGGGTCAAGTGCAATAGAATATGATCAACATTATAACATTACCTCACTATATAATATTAGAACGACATCGAACATCCATAAAACATTTTGTCAAATAAATTTGTTCTTTTCTAGACGATAAACCTAATAAATCACCTTCTTATAAAGTTTCAAGTAAAACGAAGACCCTTTAACAATCTGGAAAGACCTTAGTAGATTCATCTCATAACAATTTCCAGAAACTCATGCTTAGATGTTGAAGATAGCTTTTTGACATACACTATCATGGGATTTTTTTTTTCTTTTCGATTTATCACTGGTAACCGCTACATGCGACTAATCCAGCGAGCACCGTCGAGCCCTTTTTTAAGGGCAGCTCTCCAAGCGGCATTTTTATATGAGCTTCGAACTCAAGACCTTGTACTAAGTCTATTGGAGTATTAATATAAATGACTAAATTCCACACCTCTCTACAAGTTCGAGCTTTTAGATGAGATGAAATTCTATCATGGTATCAGAGCCTCTGGCTCACGCCCACCTGGGTTCGACAATCTCCGCCCCATATTATTCGACCTCCCCAAAAGAGGTTGAAATCGGACACAGGAGTATTGAAGTATTGGAGTATTAATATAAATGACTAGATTCCACAACTCTCTACAAGTTCGAGAAATTCTATCAAAGTCAAGTACCACTTGAGTGGTCATCATGGGATATTTTTAATTGTGCTTATAATTCGAAGCAAGATCAGAAAAATTCTATCAAAGTCAAGTACCAAATTCAATTTAGATTCCTATACACAGAACATGCTGCAATAGACTCCAGCCTATCATTTACCAAGAAAAATTGATAGTAAAAAAGTAAATAAAAAATGGAACGAAACAGAAACAGAAACAGAACCCAAAACTATTCAAATTCCACATATGAGCTAATAAGAAAGAAACATAAGTTACCTCTAGATAGGACTTTCTGGGAACAAGCTCAGATTTTTCTTCTGTGAGCTAAAAACCTGGGTTTGATCTTTGATGGATAGAATTCGCTGAGGTTGAGATCATGTGATCAATATCCGAGCTCATAATTGAACGATGGATATGGTCGATTGACTGATTCTATGCCGCCCAATCCAACTCATTCACAAGCTGCATGGGCCCGTATGAAATTATACGTGGTATGTGTAGTATGGGCCCGTATGAAATTATACGTGATACATATAGTAGGTGCATTGGGGCGAGAACTCGGCAGAGTGAAAGGGAAATAGTGTGGTGAAATGGTAAAAGGTGAATTTGTTCTGATTTGCAGACGGTGCAGTAAGGGGTTGTACCTTGGCAAATGGGAAGTAGCGCCTTCTTTTTAGGGTCGTTTACATTTGGAACCCCTATAATTTGATTTAATTACATACATACGGATGCACCAACAACTTACATTACATCACCCTTGAAAATTGAAATAAAATGCAACAGATTCCTATTCTACTCCTTCGTAGAGAGAAATTGCAGGATTATCAGTAGTGATGTTTGACGGTCGAACTGAGTATTTCATTTTTGGAACTCGCCTCGAGTTATAATCGAGCTCGAATTTTGCTAGGCTCGTTAACAAAACGAGTTAAATGTTTAAGTTCAACCCAGAATAACTAAGCTCGTGTTTGGCTCGAGTCACAATAACTAACAAATGTTTTGATTACAAATTTACAATCCAATTTGTTAAAATTGCACATTTATTAAAGTAAATATTTGTGGCAACTTTTAAAACGTATAATAAATATGTTAATGAAACCTATATGTAATTTACATCTACAAATTAACCATGCATATAAGTATTTATTTGGATTGATTCGGTTACATTATTCGCCACTTGCATGAATATGCTGGACGAATCCGTAACTTTTGCAAGGGATTGCATCCCTTTTCAGACGAAACCAACATAACATTTTTAAGCATACGCGGTTTGAAATTAAACATGATATAGTTCGCAGAGATGAAATTCCCTTAGATTATAATACATGGATACACTCTATTTATCAATTTGATTGAGCTTGCCAAGGCCGTTGCAGTTTGCACAGACAATTTGGGTCTGATCTTTTCTTGCTGCGTTCGCTCTCAAGGTCGCCCCTCCTTTCCTCACAAATCCTGCTCCGTCACATTCTGGGCACCTACAAACATTCAGTGGAAATTGCGATTTAGTGTATGCTACAACATATTTCAGTGATTCATGATGCTCTCTATGCTGTGCATGCAATAATTTGAACACTTATATATCCTGATGTATACATTACTGTAAATTGCAATAAAGATTCAAAACATTAATGCATCTTCATTAGGTGTGTGGTATTTTAGCTTAACATTTCCCTTCGACCACTGTATGAAAAAATGTTGATCAATGTCTAAAACTTTTGGTAAAATGACCATATTGACTAAAGATATATCAGAGAAACAGGACAGATTACAGGCTTACAAGTTACAGCTAGTAGGTACATTGTATGACATATTGACATGGGTCAAAGTTTAAAATCTCACCGAAACAGATAAAGAAATTTCTAAACGTTTCGATTTTTCGGTTCGTCCTGATGAAATCCACAAATCAACACTGAACACAAAATTCGAAACTGTCTAAAACACTTGATCATACTTTATCACTCACTACTCATTTTTATATTCGAAACACTATTAAACGTTGCGAAAATGAAGTAATAATAACAATTATAATAAGAAGTAAAGGGAAATGAGAAATGTGTTACAGACAGGTCCTTCCGGGAGAAGAGAATAGGAAAAGCAGTCCCAAGCAGTGCCACGGCGGCCGCACCGGCTATAAGATAGACCGTTCCATCGGAAGAAACATCTCCGACAGCGGCAACCACCGTCAGTGGCCTTGCTCCCTTCCTGTTCTTCTGCATTGCACAATGTGAATAATTCATCTGTTTGGAACCCAAAAATGGGCTAGTGTGCTGCTGCTTGATGGGATTAGCAGAGCAAATGGGCTGGACATAATTAGCCATTGAAGCCATTTGATTTCTTGGAATTTTGTTTGATTGATTATGTCAAGTGTGTTGAACAATTAAGATTATCTGAAGAGTCACTTTTAAAAGTCTGATTTTTGTTGCAAGGTATGGATGTAGAAGGGACACATCAGATAGATAGATTCCTCAGCAGGAGTATATGGATAAAGTGGTCCCTCTTTCATGATCTGCCAGTTCTTGCCTTTCTTTGCAAAATTGCCTATGGAGACCCGTGCACCGCAATCCGTTCGATAGTTGTTTGGTAAACATCGAACTTACGTAATAGATTGCAAACCACTCAAGTAACTCAAACCATACATAAGGTGAGGAGTTCAGACTAAAAAACATTAATCATAAATTCGATCCTATTAGAATTCTAATTTGTGGCCGAGTGGATGATATCCATGTGTTTAAAAGGGTAGAGCTACCCTTGCAAGTAACATGCCTATAGATATTCAAATACTTAGAATATATTGATCGAACATGACGATGATGTATTCGTAAAATATATTTGAATGTAAATGAAAATAAAAAGAGGAAAGAAGAAAAAATCAATTCGTCATAAAAGTACATTTGTCTGTCAACTTTTCATATTTTCTCATTTATTTTAAATCTTCACCTCATCACATCAACCAATATATAAAGCTATTCGAAATGGAAGTTTATGGAATTGGACCACAAATTTCGTTTATCTCGTTTGATCTAAGGCCCATAAACCAATAGACCAAGCCCACCCTATACAGTTTCTCTTTTGTCGACTGTTCTTTCTGAACAAAAATTCGATTTGGTCCTCTTGTATATTCTGGGTCATTCCAGATTGTACCAGAATAGCTTTGTTCCAATTTCCAATATCCTATAAATACCCAAAATCTGCCCTACTTACTCTCTTAGTTCTTGTTTACTGTAATTGATAATTGAAAAGTACTCTTCAAGCACTGATTTTGCAAACAATGGCTAAAGATGGACCGAATTGGGATGGATTGCTCAAGTGGAGTCTTTCTCACGCTGATGGAACCAATTCTTCACGAGATTTGAGGTACAGTCGATTATTTCAGCTGCTTTCTGCTTCGTTTTATATCAATTTTGGAGAAATATCTTGTTAATTTTGGTGTTGGAGTGTTAAAGTTGACATCTTGAGTTGGTTTTTGAACTTGTGTAGTATTGGGCTATTAGCAAAAGCTTGAGTATTGTTCATGTTTGTAGTGTTTTGGTAATAAGAATGCAAAATTGTTAATTTAGGCGTTGGAGTGTTAAAGTTGATAGCTTGAGCTGGTTTCTGAACTTGAGTGGTATTGGGCTATTAGCAAAAGCTTCAGTCTTGGTCAGGTTATAGTGTTTTGGAAATAAGAATGCAAAATTTATCAGAAAAGAAGTGTTTTTAGAATGTATGGAAAATTCATGTTAGACTTTATCTGGGTGATGAGCTGAATTGATCACTAGCAAAAGCTTCACTGCTGGTAGAGAAAGTTTTGAGTGTTTTTAGAAAGGTTGGAAATTTTATGTTAGACTTTATCTGGGTGATGAGCTGAAAATTAGCTTCACTGTGGGTAAAGGAAGTTTTGAGTATTCTTAGAAATGTTGGGAGTTTCATGTTAGACTTCATCGGAGTGTTAAATTTCATGTTGATGAGCTGAAAAACCGAGACTTTGTAGTCAGTCTTGCCTAGATACTGATTCATGTTTACCAAAAATTTAAGGGAGAATATGATTAAAATTAAGGATGTTTGTTTGTTTGTCATATAGTGAGGAGGATAGGAGATGGTTTATGGAGGCAATGCAAGCCCAAACAGTGGATGTGATAAAAAGAATGAAGGAGATAACACTTGTTATGCAGACACCAGAGGAGGTTTTGGAGTCCCAAGGTGTGACTCCTCAAGATATTGAAGGTATCTTATGGTGAACTTTTTTGAATTCAATATCGTTTTGAATTGAAGATTGGATTCTGAGTATGTTTAAATGCTTGCAGGCATGCTTGATGAGCTGCAAGAGCATGTTGAGTCTATTGACAATGCTAATGGTTAGTTCCTTAATTTCTTTTCCTTTGTTAACTGGTAATGCGAGTTTGTTTCATGGTTTATTCTGATGCAGACGTTGTACTGTGTAATGGGTTTCCTAGGTGATGTATGCTAAGCACAAATGAGGTTACAGGCTGTTTGAAACATATATTTTCGTAGCATGCATTGTGTTTCATCTATATTAGCAAGGGCTGATGTGGTTTAGTTCAACTACATAGTTTACGTAAATGCTTGTGTTTATGTTATATGAAACTCCTTCAAGGATTATCTGTTGCTGCTAAAATGTCTTTCATGTACATGTATGATGTATGTATGTACAACTTATGCCTTATCAGGAGAGTATTAGATCACTAGATGATGAAATGAAATGACACTAATGATCTTTCAGTACGTTCAATGATCTGTCTGGTATATCAGGAGTTTTATCTTCAATATTCATATAGATAGAGACTCCACTTTTCACTTCTGTAGACTGTGACTGGAAATCTGTGTACGGTACACTAAAGTGTTCTAATTGAGTTTATCTTCAATCTTCATATAGATAGAGAGACTAATTTTTCATTTCTGTAACCGACTGTTCTAATTGAATATGTGGGAAGGTTGCCTCTATACCGCCCAAAACTCCTTTGCGGGAGAATGAATAAATTTTAAGAAGTGGGACACAGACTTGCTGAAAATGGAAACAAGATTATTGGAATGGGACAACCTATATAAGGAGAATTGAAGTTCCAAGTGGGATGCTGTACAATTAACATATAACAGTAGAATTTTTTATATTCAAAACAAAGTGGCGTATAATACCCAAATTCTTTTCTACTTTTGTATATTTACAATTTTTACTGTCTCTGTTCCTGGCCAGATCTCCACACCATTGGCGGGCTTGTTCCTCTGCTTGGCTACCTAAAGAATCCTCATGCTAATGTTAGGGCAAAGGCTGCTGAGGTAGTTAGCACAATTGTTCAGAACAACCCAAGGAGTCAGCAATTGGTCATGGAAGCGAATGGTTTGGAGCCACTTGTGTCAAATTTTACCTCAGATCCTGATGTTGTAGCTCGTACTAAAGCACTGGGGGCAATCTCATGTTAGTATCCTGTTCCTATGTGGATACCTGTGATTAACTCCCTGTTTTATGAAGGGGCATTGCTAATTGCTTTTTTAGTTATTTTATTGAGGAATATTCTGTCTTATTCTCTATTTTCAGCTTTGATAAGGAACAACAAACCAGGAGTTGCTGCATTTCGTCTTGCTAACGGTTATGGAGCCTTGAGAGATGCTTTAAGTTCTGAGAATGTGAGATTTCAGAGGTGAATAGTTTAATTG
This sequence comes from Plantago major, assembly GCA_026545765.1. NCBI lineage: Eukaryota > Viridiplantae > Streptophyta > Magnoliopsida > Lamiales > Plantaginaceae > Plantago > Plantago major. Next base: position 90,451,607 of record CM048842.1, read on the forward strand.
ATTTATAATCTGAATTGTGTAACTATAATTCTGCATTTGTTCCTTTGAACTGCTCTCAAAACAATACATAAATACATTGCAGGAAAGCACTTAATTTGATAGATTATTTACTGCACGAGAACCGGTCAGACTGCGGTGTGGTGACTGAGCTTGGATTTCCTCGAGTATTCATGCACCTTGCATCAAACGAGGATGCTGAAGTACGTGAGGGTGCACTTACAGGGCTTCTTAAGTTGGCTCGAGAGAGCTCCAGCAAGCCTGAAAGCGATCCAACCGAAGATGATGATAAACTCAAACAGATCCTACGAGAAAGGATCATGGGAATCAGCGAGATGACTCCTGAAGACCTAGGAGCAGCCAAAGAGGAGAGGCATCTGGTGGACACACTTTGGAGCACACTGTACAACGAACCATCTTCTCTTCGTGAAAAAGGGCTTCTTGTGCTCCCAGGGGAGGATGCACCACCTCCAGATGTTGCTAGTCAGCATTTTGAACCTCCTCTCAGAGCCTGGGCTGCAAGTCGTGACGCTAATGCGAATTCAAGTGATGAAAAGAAGGATGCTGCACCTTTGTTGTTAGGCCCTGGACCCTAGAATCTGAATATGCATCATAATGTAGCTCTAGAGATGTTGTGTATCTGTTTGAGCAGTAGATGCGTTGTGATGAGTTGCTGAACACTAGCACTTATCAAGTGTATTGTTTAGCAGATTCAGGCTTTTTCTCCAAGGCTATTTTAATGAAATTTTCCACATTAATAAGTATGATTCTTTACACAAATTTGAAAGTTGAAACTGTAGTTTGTAAAGCAAGAACAGTTTCTGTAGTATTTACTGGAAAATGGTATTTATCCATCTAGCATTCCTTGTCATTTTTAGCCGACCCAAATATTTGATGGAACGGAAGAACTACAACATAAATTTCAATAAATCAACACGTCTTATGACAATGTATCAGACATCTAAAAAAAAGTACAATGTATCAGAACAGAATGATGTTTTAAATGCCAAGCAAATTAGACTCTTCGCTAAAAGCTTGGTGCTATGAGTAGATTATTACAGTTTTAGGGGTCAATATCCTTGAAAGGATAAGAACATAAATATGCGGTACAAATGTACCATAATGTAGAGCTGTTGCCCTTGTAGTATAAGCAGCCTTAATTACACACCATCAATGTGATCATTCAATTTACGAGAGAGATTTCAGTACTCCAGTTGCTCCCTCTTCCTCTTCCTGCAGCTACCTTTCTTCATGGGAGAGTCTTCTGCAACGCCACAATCGTACACCTTCAGCACTGTTACTGGACTTTCCGGTCCGTGCCATGGATTTGCGCAACTCAACGTGTTGAAATGGAACTTTTTGAACAAGTCGATGATGATCTTCTGGCACTTGATCATACCATCCTACATCAAATATGCACGGATCAGATACATTAAAATGACATTGATGTAATTGACTCGTTCTACGTTGGTAAAATGCCACACTATGCCTCTAAACGGTACATAATGATTTGTAAGCAACAAACTTTACCTTGTGGTATTGAGGGTTGATAGAGTTCAAGCACTGATGAAGGGAGGATATGTAATCTGTCGTAGCAGGCAAGTCGTCCAGTATGCAACGGACAGCTGATGCAGCAATGATAGATGGACGGAACACAAGCGCCCTGGCATCTGTCAACAAGCAGAACATTTAGTTTTCGACAATCTAAAGCAGACACTTACACAAGTAAACAACGAACGGTTATTGAAAATGTACCTAATACAACAGTGACCAGCAAATCTGTTACACGTAAAGTCAAATCCTCAACATCAAACGTTGTTTTGTTGAAATCGATGCATTGGATCAGCAACTCCACGTAAGAAAATGGGGTTACACAGTCCATTTTCCATCCTAAAGTGTCCAGCAGATTCAGTTCCATTTTCTGTACCAGGCTTGGTGTAAAGGCGTAGTCCAGTTTCTCTACCTGTAAATTCTGAGAAAATTTATATACATTCCTGAATAACAAGCGTAACAAAATAGTGTGATATCTCGCGTCCAAACTGAAAGCAACAACGACATACCTGAAGGTCGTGCAAAGGAAGGGACGCCCCATTGTTGAACTTGCAAGCCACAGATAAGCACGCGACTGAAAGCAGTTGAAACATCCGATCCTTAGGTCCCTGCCACTGGCAACGCAAATCGTTCAATCGTAAAATACAAATTATATACCCTTTATCCCTCCCGGTAATCATATAAGATACAAATTACAAACCCTTTTCAAGCGAGTCTTGGAAATGAAACGATCCATATTATTCATCGCACCAAAGAGAGTTTCACCAGAGACATCGATCATCCTCTTGTGCGTCTACATATTCAACAAACATGAAGTAAGCTTTAGAACAAAACGAAGAAGAATGAACTTTTCAAACTCTCTAAGAAACTACTTAACATAGTCAGGGGCGAAGGGATTATTATATGCGGTATTCGATTACTCTTCACAAGCGTATCACGATCGCGTACATGTTAATTCATACGGTTTGTGATAATAAATCGTTGGGATGAGCGATATAGAATAAACCTGGGTAGAGTTGTGCTTGCCCTGGTGGGCCAAACCCCCACCCATTTAAAAAAAAAAAACATATTATCCTAATGCAAAATCTTTAAAAAAAAGTTATAGAAGTATAAGAAATGATCCAGGTAATTCAAAACTCTAACTTGGCCTCCTGAACACAAGTACCTTAAGAAGCCACTTGATAGCTTGAATCCGTTCGCTCCAAACGAAGTGATCTGATCCAAGCAAACACAAGTAGTCAGGCTCCGGCATGAACCGTTCCTCCTTCCCGATGAACAATCGGATAGTTTCGAAACATTCTTCTTTGCTCATTCCTGCAACTTCCCTCTTGACATTGCGTTTGGTGTCACTTCCATCAACTTCTGGGCTGATGATGAGCCACTCCTCATCACATAGTAGGTTCTCCATTATTACCACAACAGACGGACAAGATTTGTGTTTAGTACTACTGTTGTTGCATGCAAGATATCATTTTTTGTAAGAGAGAGAAGATATGATATGAGATGATTATGGGGTTGGTTTTGGACGTGGGTATATATAGTGGGGGTGGGGTGGTGGGAGAAGGCGGTTGGGGTAGGGGTATGGGGGTGTAAAGAAAGGACACGACCCTCATGAAAGGGGGTAAATGCTACCTTAAAACAGTTACTGTCGGATTGATTGTAGGGGGAGAGAGATTTTGTCAAAGGGTGTGTCTTTGGACTGTTGCATCTTGCAACCTATCGCGTGAAGGCACACGAGTATTGACCTTTTTTCCTTATTTTTACTATTTAACTGCCAGCTTTTTTTTCTTTCTATGGTCACAAACTAGAGTAAGTGTTCTGGACATTCTCTATAGAGGGTTTACAACGGACCCACATTCATTATGATTATAGTCGGAAATATTAAAGTTTTTTTGTGTCAAATAAAAATGACATAAAAATATCATACTTACACTTCATCTTTCTCGCAGAACTTCATACGCCCTTCGTCCCGAAGAACTTCATAAAATTTTCATTTTTATCCGTCACACAGAACTTCATACCTTACTAATAAAAGGAAACTACCGTACACCCAACGAATAATAAACGATATCAATTTTATATACAAAGTACACATTTTGCCACTAAAGTACATTTTTTCTCACCTTCTATTTTCTTATAATTATTTTAACTTTTTATCTAAACTACGCATAAACCCTAATGTATTAAATTTTTTGGGACGGATGTAGTACATTACTTAAAAATGAAGTTACCCGACACCCAACAATGTCATAAAAAATCTTACCTTTAGTAGTAAAATAACAACTTTTGCCACCAAAAGTAACTTTTCCAACATTTTGATGTTTTAACATATACTCCGTAGATATTAAAGTTCATTTAAAACTATGCGTTAAGCTTAATGCATGAAGTTATCTAAGAACACTAATTCGTACTTGAAGTCCCTCATTATAGTACTCTGTATCCTCCACGAATTAGTGGACAATTGTGAAAATTGGGGAATTTTTGGTATGACATATGCTTCATATTGGCCTATGGAAAAACATCATGACAGAAAGCATATTGCACTTTCAGAAGAAACTGGAGATAGTAAATGTAACCAGCATAAATTGTGTGGTCAAATAAATATGTATAAAAAAAAGATGAAAAACAGCAAAAATGAGACGGAAAAAGGAAAAAAGAAAATGAAAAATGGTTGACTTGAACTAGCACCACAAGTAAACAAAACACTTGTAAGGTGAAAAACTTTGCAAGCTTGGATATTACAAGAACGCAATGGAACACTAGAAAGTTAACAGTAACACCATTCGGTCACACGACAAGAGCAACACCCACCAAAGCCAAGTAAAATGGAATAATGCAGCCTTCCTCTTGTCATTTTTCACGAGTAAACGCACTATCGTTCTACATGAATAGAGTAGAGCTCCGATGCTGTTACTTGTATTTGTGTGTGAGGCTTCTCTCGAAGTTTGCTGGCTAATTAGAACGAAAAGCCTTCCAACTTCATGTACAAATTGTTGAGCAGATGAAATACATGTTGCTATTTTTCTGCAAGCGCACCACTAGTTTACTGCAACTCGTAAGTGGAAAAACTGTACCCTGTTCTTCCATCGTTGGTGGATTTCAACTCAAGTTTCTGGAACGGGCTGTGAAAGAATATGAAACTGATATTAAACATGTGTTACAACAAAGGCCACACAGCTTTATACTGCATTTGTGTTGCATCTTTTTCGAGATAGTAAAATAGAGAAAGAACTGTGATAAGTCTATATCACTAGCAACAAGGTGTGCATGAAAACATATACCTGCTATTAGGGTCGTAATAAAAGCCATCAATGGAGCCATCACTACAAGAGAAGCAAACATAATAAAAGCCAGCAATGGTCAATCCACAATCAGTTCCAACGTTCACAAAATATTGTTCCTTCCACCTCTGTTCAACCAGTTAGAAGACATCAGTTGGTTGAAAAATGGAATGAAGAATTACAAATATGTGGCAAAGATAGGACCTCAGTGGATACCATGAATATACAAGGATAGTTACTCAAGTCTAGTGATTTCCCTCCATCAGCCTCAACTTGGTTCTGCAAAAAACAAGTAAGAAAAGGGGATTTGGATGCAGAACTGGAAAAATGCAGATAAACACTCACCAGCAAGGGAGAAAATGATGGAAACTTTGTCCAGTGCTTAATGTCATCTTCAGTACTGTCACATAATAATTCAATGAAATCAATCTGAAAAACATATTTCTATTCATAATTTCATATTGGCATGATTAAGGACAAGAAATAACATACGTTGCTCCCCATTTTCCAGTGAAGAAGGTATAGTTCTTCGTATCAACAATTTCACCTTCCCAGAAAGTTATAACCTGAGATGCAAGATAGAATCTGATAAAAAAATCAACAAGTTCAGAGTTAAGCTAGATTATAAAGGTGTTTGATGGCCAAAAGTAGCATGATGAAAACAATTAGTATTGTCAGCTTTCCAACAAAATTACATTCATGCTGTGTTTTTTGGCCTTCTCAAATTGGGAATAAGAACAGATGATAAGAGGGTGCAGTTCTTACTGGTGTGTCTGCCATGGGAACATTTAGAGCTTCCATTGTGCCACACAAATACCCATGGTCGAGGTCAAAACCTTGGATCCGTACATTTACTCTCCATGCTTCATCTTTGTGCAGATTTGAAACATTCTGAGTGCCTGAGAAAGCCTGTAGGAAAATCAAAGAGTAAGCACAACACAAAAGTTTCCTATAAATCTTTGGTCACTCTAGATGAAAAGTTTCCTATAAATCTTTGGTCTCTTCATACACTTGAGAATTCTTTGTAGGCCTATAGATCTTATATTGTTCAAATTGCCAAATTCCCAGATTCTACAAATCAACAGCCCAAATCTAACCTCTCTGATACAATTCGACTAACCAATATAATGTACTCTACTTAATAGAAAAGGCTGATTAAAAGTGATCCTGCCACCATCGACTTCAGTTCTGAATTAAATCACAAAATCCAGGAGAAGCCAACGCAGATCCTGTCCGGCTTTCTCACTGAACCCACATTCACCCTCCAAAGTACATCCTATAACGCATTACAACTAAAGGCAATTTTCCTACACCCAAGTTTACTGATTCTCTTGAATACGATCAATTTCAACTCCCTTAATCCACAGACGAAGTAAAAAATATGGAAACAAACATCCCATTATTCGTCAGCAATCAGTTCATCCCAATAATCAATACCACCCCAAGCAAAAATCAAAAACTCGCAAAGCACATAAATCAATCACAAACTAATCCGAAAACTATACGAAAAAAAACGTAGAAGATGAAATGCAGTGAAGATAGGGAAAATCAATCACCTGGCCAACACTCAAAAGACTACAAGGTGGAGGTGTAGTAGTAGCAGTACCTCCTTGAGCTGCATCTTCACACAGGCGTACATACATAAACAACATTACAATTTACAAATCAACATACGTACTTCTTCCAAACAGAATCACCCAAAATTACATGAATAAAAGCTCAATCGAAGCGAATTTTGCGACCTAGTTAACTATCAAAAGTGCAATCACAAAATTTGCAGGTGTAGTTGCAATTAGATTATCGAGAATGGAAATTGGATAGTACCTGAGAGTTGGGAAGGAGAAGAAGAAGCATCGATAACTCTTACTGGCATTTTCTACTTCCAATTTGCTGAATTTTCCCAATCTTCAAGCTCTGAAAGACTCTGATTGATTAGCTATTTTTAGGAAGAAACTGAGAGAAAGAATAAGCCAATTAGTGTTTTGCTAAGTGCGTCTTCTTAATTGTGTTGTGATAAACTAACGACTTCGGTTCATTTTGGAGTTGGTCTTCTTTTTCTTTAATTTTTCGAGATATGGACCGATATTCTTAAATATAAGTACAATGTTTTAAACAATATCATTAATGTTTTACGCTGGATCATTCTATGTCATTTTTTATTGGCAATGTTTTATCAAGAACCTATAATATTTCTGGATATAATTGTAATGTTCATCGGTCTACTCTATAAAGACGGAGATGACATAATTACGTACATTCATTCGATGCTTAGTATAATGTAATGGTAACACATGCATATTAAAATACACTATATTTAAGATTAATATGATATTTATAGCGAAAAATTATCTTCGAAAAAGCAATCTCTCTTAAAAGTTTGTAGTATTTTAAGGAAAGAGTTTTGATATTGGTCTTCAGATTAGATGGATCCCATTTTAGTAACACACGGTATCTTCTAGAGGAAAAATTAGACACTACACCCTCCCTTAATGATCTCACCCTCTCACTATAGCAGTGAACCCCTACGTATGGTACCCACTACTACAGTGTGTGGTGAGACCATTGGGGGAGGGTTTAGGATCTAACCAATCCTTCTAGAGACAAAATCATCAAATGTATGGTTTAGTAATGCGGGTATATTAAAATACGCGTTGTCTCAAGCGAAGTAAGCATCTATAAATAATGTGAGGTTTGTCGGTAGATTTCTGGAAAATACCATCATTAGTGATCCTGGAAGGTTTTATTCTTAAGAGTTGAAATGAACGCAGATAACCAGCAGATGAATACATTATACAAGTTAACAAGACTACTACTCACAAGTCACAAAACTACAACACAGTTTTTACTACTTATGCTGCTGAGCAACATTTGGTCATCTACCAGAGTTGAGAAGAGAATTTCCAGCAGATGATGAACCACTAAACATACTCTGCATCGAGGCCGTATACGAGTTACGTATATCATCGAACCCTTCACCATACACTGTGTCCGTAACGCCAAGAGAAGATAACTCAGGCAATGCTGCTGAACCCACCAAGTAGAGGAGAATCTGTTGCGTACGAGGCCTAACGTCCGGCCTCGAGTGAGAACACAACAAACCTAGTTCCAATACCAATTTAGCTTCCTCCTCAACGTAATCACCACCTAAATTCGGATCAACAGCCTTAAGAATTTCACCTTTACTCCAGAGAGACAACACCCACTCAATCAAAACCGCAGTTTCTGTTGGAGCTCGTGGCTCGACTGGCCTCTTACCACAGGCAACCTCGAGAAGAAACGCCCCAAAGGCGTACACATCCGTACTGGTAGTAGCCTTGCCTGTTCGAGTATGCTCTGGAGCCAAGTACCCTAACGTTCCTATCACATGCGTTGTCTGTGGATCAGATCCATGATCATAGAGTCTAGCAAGGCCAAAATCACCTAAACGCGCATTAAAGTCAGCGTCTAACAAAACGTTACTAGCCTTAATATCTCTATGTATCACAACTTGCTCCCATTCTTCATGCAAGTATCTCAAACCTGACGCCACGCCTTTTATAACCTGAAATCTTTGCTGCCAGTTCAGAGTGACCTTAGGTTGGTCATGAAGAAACTTATCCAGGCTTCCATTAGGCATGTATTCATAAACCAGAAGCAACTCGCGCCTACGCCGGCAGTATCCCAATAATGGCACTAGGTGCCTGTGTCTCAGCCTACCTATACTGATAATTTCGGCGATGAACTCTTTCATCCCTTGCCTGGACTCATGAGACACCCTCTTAACAGCAATTTCACTTCTTGAATTATCCAGCACACCTTTGTACACCTTACCAAATCCTCCTGATCCCAACACTTCCTTATCTCTAAACCCATTTGTAGCAATATACAAATCTTTGTACCTGTACCTTTGTGGCAAGTAATCAAGTTCCCACCCTTCAATCAGCTCAGAAAACTTCAACTTCCTTCTAATGTAATAAGCCACACTGGAAATGCCTATGAACAACAAAAACATCAGAATCAGAGGCACACCAATTATTAACATCTTCGATTGCCTTTTAGGCCCGAATCTCGGTAGCTTTGGCAGATGAGCGATATCCAACGGCTGAGCCTTGCCATTGATTGCGAAACTCCAACCCAGCACGTAGTTCGATGTCAGCAATGGTGCTCCTGAAAATCCAACGTACATAGTCTGATTTAAAACCAGCGAAAGATCGGTCCTTAGTGACAACAAAGGCACACTCGGTTTCTCATCAAGCAATGGAGCCACTGTAACATTCAGAAGCTGTGTCTCTCCATCGTATTCAATCCAAATCTGGATCGGAAGTCGACTGTTAAGCGTTAAATTCTTGAACGAACCTGTTCGGCTATCGTAATACGCTGCTGGCTTAGCAGATGCAGACACCAAACCGTTGATATCTATACCGACATGATTGTCATTGATATCTCGAAACTCTGAGCTCTTAAGCGTATCAAGCTCAACCGCAAGGACATGATTCGAAGCGTTACCATTGTTTCTATCATTGAACAAGCCTAAGTACGTGCTCGGCAGAGACCCCGGTAGGCCAAGTGTAGGCGCAATCACGAACGCCATCCCGTGACCTCCCAAAGGCAGGTAGTCAGGCACTATAGCAAACACGAAATAGGTCGAGAACGAAAGAACAGAACCGTTGGACGAGTTCTTGAAAGTAAGAGGGTTGGGATAAAAGGCATGGCCTAGTTGCTGCTTGGTGACATTTGATAGCCTTAAGAGGCCATTTGATGTGAGTTCAGCTAGGCCATCTAGGGTCAGGTTAGCTGATTTGAATCCATTAAAAGTGAATGAAGAAGAAGAAGAAGAAGAATATGAAGGAGCTATAAAGATGAACAGAACAAAAGCTGTAAAAATGATTGGAAGTGTTTGAGACATGGCTAGATTTGATAGTGTTAGCTAGCTAGCAAAGTTAGAAGTGTTTTATAGTAGGAGACAAGTGATTGCATTTAATTCAGCCATCTGCTATATGGACCAAAGAAGCCATTATTGACATATTAAACTTGGCTAAATACACAACATATTCTGCAGAATTACAACCATAAATCCAAAATCTTTGTGTTTTCTTCATCTTCTTCTTCTTTTTTTATTTTTTATTTTTTATTTTTTTTACTTCCTACACAACAGCAAAATAATGTTCTCATTGAATTGACTGCATAATGAACTTTTGAATAGAGGTTAGAAGCTTCTTGCTGATCATTGTTTGAATATAGATTAGAAGTTTCTTGCTGATCATAGCTTGAAAAGGACAGATATGATGATATTTCTTGGCTGCTATTTGACTAGACAGTAACTGTTGTTAAGGACCACAATGTTCCTAAATCCTAAGGCCAGGAAACTTCATTAAATTAATGTTCAATACTATGTAGCGAACACAAAATAGATTTGAAGTGCCCCGATCCGAACTGGATTCGAAACAATCCAACCTGCAATAACGTAAAGTATTATAAATCCGAACAAGAAATGCATTCGTTAATACTATAGTCTAAGGCTCTGTTCAAATTTGAAATTCTTGAATCGAATCGAATGGGCTGAATCGAAACGAAAGCAATTTGGCAAACGAATCAAGAAATTACATTTGTCCCATTTTTAATAATAATGAATACTACATCCGTCCATTAATAAATTAAATGAGACTTTTTCTGGGCGTTGATCAGATCTTCATGCAAATTACACGACAAAAGAATATAATAAAATTATATTATAAAAATAAATTAAGTATATTTGACCAACATAACTTTGTTTTATACTTTTTTGTGCGTAATTTGTAGAGTTTGGTTTGACTTTAGTTTGGTATAACTTGTTTTTTATTTATTAAGTTCGAGAAAAAACTCAACGTATCTTACGAGTTCTATTATTCTAATATCTTCCAATAAAAGAACATGTCGATTTTTTGTTAGAGATGTACGTACAAAGTATGCGAACCAGTTTGAATGTTACTCTCAGGTTCCTGTAGTTTCTTATCTTAACTCAACTTTTACGGTAGAAAAGAAGGGTAATTCGAATCGTAACTATACTTTTTATTTCATTGATCTACTAAAAGTCGTGTTAAAAAAAAAGAAAGAAAAAGGTTGAAAATATCTCAATTGGATAAATTTTCTTATTTTCCTCGTACAAAAGATGGGTTGTGTAAATAAATAATAAAATAATAATAATAATAATAATAATAATAATATGAATTTAATGAACTTAAGAGATTTGAATCGAAGAAAATTTGAAGAAGAGAGGCGAAGGCAGTGAAATTGAATCGAATGGAACTGAATGAGTTTTCAGTTGAAAACAACAGAGCCTAAGTCAAAACCAATTCAATCTGAACTTGACCTGATGTAGATTACAAAGCAATTCAATATAAACTTGCCAGTTGTAATCCAATCCGCTATTATATGTAACAATTTTATTCTAACTTATAATTTCTTAGTTTCAATTAGTTTATCAGGTATCAATAAACTGAATATACGTTGACCGAGAACTAGTGTTATCATTTTATTTGCTAAATGTGTGCTACTCTATCATTAATTCTAGTTTTAGACAGTAATTTGCTAGGGTTAAAATGTCAAGAGTATCAATAGTTGCGATCTAGGATTAATTACATTCACATCTCTTGTGAATGATCACCTTTCAGTTAAACTCCAAGTATGAACACTTACAACGAGGTCCAAAAGTCCAAAAGTCACTAAAATGTAAAGTAAGTATGATTTTATCCCTAATTTTCTCAACCTTTTCATGATTACTATTTCAAGAAATTGCAATGATACCGTTTGTCTCAGTTCACATGATAGGGATTTACATAAGGTAATTTGGTCCTTTTAGTCTAAGATCTCATTTTCAAATTGGTACTATATATTTTACTCTGCCAAAAGAGATAAAATTGACCAGCTACCAAACAACCAGCAACAGACAGAAAAATAAACCTTAAAAGTCCATTAGCCATATGGTAATATGTAACGTGGTTGAAATTTTAAACGTTGTTATTTGTTAACTTGCTAATAGCCGGAGTAGAAAAATAGGTCTTAAAGTCCATTCTGATCTGATCTACTGAAGTACTAAATCTAATCATGTGTTGAAATGTGGCGAGTATATACTGTAACAGATTAATTAAACTGTTCGCACATTTAAAATGTAACACTCAAAAATTCCTGGGATGGTGTACCTTTTTAACTTTAGAAAATGCGGACTAATGTTCACAAGTGAAAGTCTAATTTTATAGAATGAAAAATATTTAATAGAAATATATTATGAGAACACATTTCACACGGGATGGAGGGAGTAACTTCAACATGATTGTTTGGATTTAAACATACTCATGTTCCAGTTTCAACTTGTCATATTTAAATAAAAATCTACTTTGTACTTTATTAACTATCATTCATACTTCATACACTTTATTTTATACTTTGTCTATCAACTTTATTTATTATTTCTCCTACTTTATTTACCCTTATTATAAAACTTGTGATCGATTGCACGCGTAGTTAAATCCAAGACAGAAGGAGGGTATAAGTTTAAAATATTAGATATTCCCATGTCAGTAGGCAATCTATCATGTGACTTTCCGCTGAAATCTAGTCGATAGTAGCATCCATCAACTACGGTCAGTAACGTCTGGCTGCCAAATGACAAATTTGGTCCAACCACGTTTACAGAAAGTGACCATATGCTGATATGCATTAATGCATGGTCTATTCTAGTTTTGTTTGTAATTATTTTTCAAAAGTGTGTAAAACCTAAACATTTAATATGATACAAATGCATTATATAGAAATTATTAAGCATCTAAAAAACAGAAAAGTTAACATCGACATAGGGTTGACAGACCCTAAAAAACTCCAGAATATTACCATTACTGGCTTAGGCTCTGTTCTATTTATCTGGAAAAGACACTAATTTTAGTTTAGTTAACTTCAGATTTGCTTAATTGTTTTTTTATTTAATTTTTTTATATTATAAATAAGTTTAGTTCAGATCAATTATGTTCAGATCAGATATGTTCAGACGAAAATAATAGAACCTTACTAGTGTCATCTCTGGTTCAGCTGGCATTGCCAACAAACACAAAACAATATCAAACAAATAGAAAGAAATTCATTAATTATACACTCGGTATAACAACTGTTCTTGGTTAATCCGCATGTTTTTGTCTTAGCATATTTTTTTAGTTCAGTCTACAAGTCCATTTCTAGCTATTGAAACATTTGAAAGTAAACAATGTCCGAGAAGGAAACGCACACAGAGGCATCAGCTGCACAGAAGAACAAAGGCATACGGTGGTCACATACAATAATAACGCGCGATGAAATGCATACAGAGGCATCATCCACACAGAAGAACAGAGGCATACGGCAATCACATAAAACACAGACAGTCAAAACACGTGAGGAAAGGCATACAGAGGCATCATCTGTAGATTATGTACCAGATGAACGTGAGTGATTACTTTTTTTTTTTTTTGAGTAATGAGTGAGTGATTACTTGTAGATATGCATATGCTACATGGAGCTGTATAATGTGTTACTGACCGGTTCATGTTTTTGAATCTTTCCTTGATTGTTGATTCTTGATTTCTGCAAGTAAAACCATTCTATCCAACTGGAAAATCATCATGGCCAGAATTGGTGGGGTTAACTGGAGAAGAAGCGGAAAAGAAGATTAAGGAAGAAATGGCTGGTGCTCATACTGTTGTGCTACCAGTCGGCTCGTTGATTAGGCTGGATTACTGGACAGACCGGGTGAGGATATTTGTCAATTCATCTGGAAATGTTGCTAAGCCACCTACAATTGGCTAAGTCTCTTATCATTCCAATTTTTCATTCTCTACACTTTGATGTAACTGAATTACCATGTTACAGAAGAATGAACGAACCTGTCTATTTGAGGCACATGGCCGCCATATTTTATACTTCTTCGGTCCCTTGTCAACACAAAAATCAAGGTGAATATTAAGTTCGGGATAGCAGATGAGAACTGTGCATTAAGTAATGCATTCATAAAGTAGAATGTCTCAAGTGCATCAGGAAGAACAACAGTAAAATACAAGTTAAAGAAAACGTACCCACTGAATGAATAAGAACCAAGTTTGATACATTTCCTCCTTAACTCTGCTATGCTGTGTTGGTTTGGGATCAGAGATAGCCCTGCAGTCTGCACTCTGTAGCTATAAACCGCACTTAATTCATCAATGCAAGAAACTAGTAAAATTATAACATAGTAACAATTAACAAGAAGTCAAAATATGTAAACATTTCATGGCCATAAACTACAGAACTTTTGCCCAAATCCACACAAACAGGATGAATATTATGTTTGAACCATCAGATGGGCACTGTGCATGAAGAAATGCATTCACAAGGCCTATTTAGGAGGATTTGAAGTCGAACAGATGAACATGTACCGACTTCTTCCAAATTTGATCTATCAATGTACTAAAAGAAGCAGGCAAAACTTTAACATAACAACAATAACAACCACCACGTAATTTATTAACTAAACATTCATGGCCGTACACTGCAAATTTTTTAAACAAACTATACAGCTGCTCCACCATTAACCCTCACAACCTGGCCATTAACCCACTCACCAGCATCAGTAACCAAAAAACCAACTACCGGAGCCACATCCCCAACCCTCCCCAATCTCCCCAACGGACAAGCATCCACAGCTCTCTGCACCATCTCCTCACTCTTCCCTGCATAAAACATCTCCGTCTCCACCGGCCCAGGCGCCACACAGTTCACGGTTATCCCCGTCCCTTTCAGCTCCTTTGCTGCTATCTTCGCCATCGTCTCCACTGCCGCTTTTGACGCACCATACGCACCATACCTAAGTCACATGTAACAAAATCACGATCATAACCGTGAATGAAAGCGTGATCACAAAATCATAAGCATTTAAATATCATGAAATCTCTATTTAGCAAAACTAGTTGACAGTTGAAAGGTAGTTAATAGCTGATTAGGTATCTAATAATCTAGTGGGCTTTTATGAAGTAGTTGATGAATTAATCAACTCATACGCTAGCTGATTTGATACATTATATAAAAACAAATCAGTTAGCTTAATTTTTTAATAAGCCTACCTGAACAACAAGCATAGTGAGGTAAGCTAGTGCTAAACAGACTTCAAGTCGAAGTGCATAACAATAATAGTTTATTGCAGACCTGTTTAACAATAGTTTATAATTTTGATTCCGTAAAAAAGAGCTAGATTATCAATGAACAAGTGAATAACTACCTAATCCGCTAATATTTAGTTTTAAACAATTCCATGAAAACATGAAGTGCATATCAATAATAGTTTATTGTATTATTGTAGTACATATTTATCGGTTCGTAAAAATGATCTATGTCATCACTCATCAGCTACCTAATCGGCTACCTAATCCATCTATCTACGAATAAGCTTAATTTTAGAGATTTGAGCTGCATACCCAGGCGGCACGGACGCAACAATCGACGACGTAATCAACACAATCCGTCCACCACCGCCGCGCGTGAGGCGATTAGAAGCTTCTCGCAAGCAGAGGAAAGAGCCTTTAGTATTAACATTGAAGGTCGATTCGAAATCTTCGAGAGTCGTATTGGCTAGGGTTGGGTATTTGGGATCGAGGATTCCGGCGCAATTGACGAGGATGTGTGCGGTGGTGTGGAAGTGCTGCTCGGCGGTGTCGAAGAGGGAGGTGATGCCGGTGGCGGTGGAGATGTCGGCTTGGACGGCGATTGTGTTGAGATCGGAAGCGAGGAGGTTGGCGGATTGGGCGGAGGAGGTGGAGACGTAGTTGAGGATGATTTTGGCGCCGAGGGAGTGGAGGTGAGTGGCGATTCCGCGGCCGATTCCGCGGGATGCGCCGGTGATGATTGCTAATCGGCCGGCGAGTGGAGTGGTGGTTGCTGGTGGTGGTGGTGGTGCCGCCATTTTTTATTTTGTTTTGTTCTTTTTCTTTTTTTTTTTTTTTTTTGTTCGAGGGAAATGAAACTTTTTTGGTAGGAAATGTTGTACAAATTACAACAGGGGAGATTTTGTTGAATGTATCGACTTCTTGTGAAATTTTGTGATTCTAAAGGAGGTGTTATGCAATTCGGCTAAAAACCGACTTCGTGTCAGAAAAAATCAAATTGAACTCCGATGAACTCTAAATCCTAAAAGCTTAATCAAACACAGAAATCAAATGCAATTGACACGGGATTTACGTGCTTCGGCTCGCCATCATCGGCCTACTGCACGGGAGGAACAATCAAGCTTCACTAACAAGAAACAATTACATATTTACAAGATACGTTGCCGAGAAAACTACTCGCAACAACACTCAACCTGATCTATTTCTCTCTTAGATTTTCTCTGTGTAAATTGAACAATATAAAGATGAATTATATTGAAGATAACTGCTAGCACATCAGTTTATACTAGTCTCGGAAGAAACCGACGATGGGTTTTCCTATTAACTACTTTGATGACGTGCCAGCATCTGAACCATTGCAAACAAATATTGAATCTTGGCCCTTGACTTCTTCAGTACAATTTAAACTTCAAGTGTTCTCCAAACACTAATAATAACAGTAGCAATTATCAAGCTGCTATCACTACAAATCTCCACCTTAGCTTGACTTAATTGCTCCCCCAAATATGTCCCTCAGAGTTAGACACATCCCTCATATCCTCCAAACCAATTAGACCAAGACACAACTTAAACTTGTGAATTGGTAAAGGCTTTGTAAATGCATCAGCTGGATTTCTTTCTGTATTGATCTTTAGTATCTTCACACCTCCTTTATCAACCATGTCCCTGATAAAATGATACTTGATATCTATATGCTTGGACCTTTCATGATAGGCTTGATGTTTAGCTAAATGGATTGCACTCTGGCTGTCACAAAAAATCTGCATAGTACTTTGATTTATACCAAACTGATTTGCAATGCCTCTTAACCAGATTGCTTCTTTTACTGCTTCTGTGGTAGAAAGAGCTACTACAGGCTGATAAATTGATCTCCAACTTACTGCAGTCCTAAAGAAAGTGAAGACATAGCCAGTAAGACTCTTCCTTGTATCTATATTGGCTGCAAAGTCAGAATCCACAAAACCAACAATAGCATCTTCCACAGTATCTTGTCTTCTGTAATATAGAGATAGATTCAGAGCACCCTTTATGTATCTTAACAACCATTTAACAGCATCCCAATGAGCTTGTCCTGGATTATCCATAAATCTACTAACAACACTCATTGCTTGAGTAAGATCAGGTCTACAACAGACTATAGCATACATTATACTCCCTATACTACTAGCATAAGGTACCTTTTCCATGTGATCAAGCTCATTTTGGGTAGAAGGGCATTGTTTCACAGATAACTTGAACTGACCACTGATAGGAGTCTCAACAATTCTAGACAACTGCATCTAGTACCTTTCTAATACCTTTGACAAATATGCTTTATGTGACAAAATGACTTCTCCATCATGGTTATATATTATATCCATTCCAAGAATACGCCTTGCTTGATGCAAATCCTTCATTTCAAACTCTTCTCCTAGCAGTTTCTTAACATGATTTATACCACTCATGCTCTTACTTGCTATCAACATATCATCAACGTAGAGAAATAAGTAAGTAGCAGTACTTACTTGATCACCATTAATGTAGACACAAGTAATAACTGCACCTTGAGAAACCAATCTTTTTCCATGAACTTATCGAATCGACGATACCATTGCCGTGGACTTTGTTTGAGCTCGTAAAGAGATCTCCTCATAAAACACGCCTTGTTTTCACTGTCTTCAACATCCAGACCTTCAGGTATCTTCATAAAGATTTCTTCATCAAGTTTCCCATGCAGAAACGCAGTGGTTACATCCATCTGGTGTAAGGAGAGACCAAACTGAGCTACTAAAGCTAGTAGTATGCGAATGGAGTTGTGTTTGACTACTGGCGAAAAAAATTCATTGTAATCAACTCCTTTGCGTTGGGTGAAACCACGAGCAACCAATCTCGCTTTAAACCTTACTAGATTCTCATTTTCAGTGTTTACCTTTTTCTTGAAGATCCACTCGCAACTCACAAGCTTTTGTTTTTCAGGTTTATCAACAACTTCCCAGGTGTTATTTTTTGTCAGAGATAGCAGCTCCTCCTGGATTGCTATGATCCATTTATCACGTTCCTTGTAATTAATTTCCTGAGAATAACTTTCAGGTTCATAGCAATCGGTTTCCTCTGCTATGGTTAGAGCAAAATAGACCATATCACCATGTCTATTTGAGCTCTCTCTCTATTCGGAACTCTATCTCTCGTTAGCTCATAATCTCTTACTTCCTCAGGATTAATCAGCCCTATTCCACCTCTCCTCCTTCTCCTTGGTTGAGCTTGTACTTGAGGCTCATCATGATCAGTGTTGTCATGATCTGGTGTAGTTTCTTGAACAAGTTCATTTTGAGCTCGGTATTTATCTGCAAGTGGCTCCACCTCAAAAAGAACAGTATGCTTATTTTCATTTTTCATGACATACTCCGGATTATCCTTTCTCAGAGGCATTGTGTTTTCTTCAAAGGTAACATCTCTACTTATCAGACACTTCTCATTCCCTTTCTCAAAACACCAGAGTTTATAGCCCTTGACACCTTGTGGGTATCCAAGTAGAATACATCTTAAAGCCCTTGATTCTAACTTGTCCTATTTTATGTGTGCATAACACAAGCACCCAAAAGGCTTAAGATGTACGTAGCTTGGATTATTTCCTCTCCACATTGATTCAAGTGACTTGAAATTCAAAACATAGATTTATTAGATAGGCTGTTGTAGTTGCTGCCTTACCCCAGAAGTTCTTGGTTAGCCCCGAATCAATTAACATGCATCTCACCCTTTCCAGAATTGTTCTGTTCATGCCCTCAATAACTCTATTTTGTTGAGGATTTGCAGGAATAGTCATGTGCCTTACTA
The DNA here is from genome assembly GCA_026545765.1 of Plantago major. Taxonomy (NCBI): domain Eukaryota; kingdom Viridiplantae; phylum Streptophyta; class Magnoliopsida; order Lamiales; family Plantaginaceae; genus Plantago; species Plantago major. The sequence continues at coordinate 90,470,367 of CM048842.1, forward strand.
TACCCTTCAACTTGCACATCTCAGAAAACTCCTTGGATCAGAATTCTAAGCCATTGTCCGTTCTTAGAATCTTTAGTTTTAGCCCTGTTTGATTCTCAACTTCATTTAGCCACTCATTGAATTTTGAGAAGGTTTCATCTTTACCCTTTAGTACATAAAGCCAGAGCTTCTTTGTATAATCATCCATAATAGACAGAAAATACCTTCCTCCATTTCTGATATGAGTTCTTGCTGGACCCCAGAGATCACAATAAACATAATCCAGTTTCTCTTGTGAAGTATGCTTTCTAGTAGCATACACTTGCTTCTTAGCCTTCCCCATAGTACATGGTTCACAGAAGTTAAGTTTATCCAACTTATCCCCACCTAAAAGCTCTTAGTTAGACAATTCCAGCAAAGCTCTCTCTTCAACATGGCCAAGGCGTCTATGCCACAACTCAGTCTTAAAAGTCTCATGTACATGAGAAGTTTCACCTACAACTGTTTTCCCTTCCAGAAAATAAAGTTCTCTTCTCTTGTTTAATTCCTTTCATGATCACAGTTGTTCCTTTAATCACTCTAAGAACTCCATTCTTAGAATTATACTCATAGCCTTTCGTATCCATCAGACCAAGAGATATAAGATTTCTCCTAATTCCAGGCACATATCTAACATATCTCAATTCACGTACTATACCATCATGCATCTTAATTCTAACAGATCCTTTTCCTTTAATCATACATGACTCATCATTTTCAAGAAGTACAGATCCATAATTTCTTAATTCAAGTGTACTAAACCATTCACGAGTAAGTGTCATGTGAAAAGAACATCCGGAATCCAACACCCATTCAGATGAAATTGAATTATTAGATACATTAAGTAACTCAGACACAGTAAGTACCTCAACATCATCGCAGTAGATTGAACTACTTGGATCAGACATAGATTGGTGCGGTTGAGCTGGCTCTTTCCCCTTTACTTTCTTTAGTAGGAAACAATTCTTCTTAAGGTGCCCCGGTTTCTTGCAATAGAAACATTTCCTGGTTTCTTCCTTATCTGAGTTATCGTCCTTCTTGAGTTGAAATTTCTTTTGGTCTGGTTTCCACTTCTTGTTAACCTGTTTCTTCTTGTAGTTGTTACTCATGTATAAACCTTCTACAATGTTCTCAGATTTCATGTTTCCACTCTTCTGCAGTTGAACCATTTTAATGGCTTGAACCACATCATTGACTGATATAGTTTCCTTGCCACCAAAGAGCAAAGCATCTAGCTCTCACATTGTCATAAGACTTGGGCATAGCAGTAAGTAGTAACAACGCTTGATCCTCATAAGATGTTTTAACCTCCATATTTTCAAGATCATAAACTATCTTGAGAAATTCTTCAATTTGTTCCATATGAGGCCTTTCTTCAAACACCTTAAAGGCATATAACTTCTGCTTCAGAAACAACCGATTTGCCAACGTCTTGACATTGTACAGTGCTTCAAGCTTGTCCCATAGTCCCTTCGCAGTTGTTTCTTTCTGGACTTCCCCGAGTACTTTATCACCAAGGCTCAGAATAATAGTACTGAAACCTCTTTCCAGTAATGAAGCTTTATCAGATGCGGACATTGTTGCAGGAAGCTTGTCTTCTCCTTCCAGAGACGCCACTATACCCTGCTGCGTCATGAGCGCTTTCATCTTAATCTTCCATAGCGAGAAGTTGCCAGAACCTATAAATTTCTCCACATCGAATCTCGTCGACGACATGGCTCCACTGCCCACAGATAGCACCAATTGTTATGCAATTCGGCTAAAAACCGACTTCGTGTTAGAAAAAAAATCAAATTGAACTCCGATGAACTCTAAATTCTAAACGCTTAATCAAACACATAAATCAAATGCAATTGACACGGGATTTGCGTGGTTCGGCTCGCCATCATCGGCCTGCTGCACGGGAGGAACAATCAAGCTTCATTAACAAGAAACAATTACAGATTTACAAGATACGTTGCCGAGAAAACTACTCGCAACAACAGGAAGAGTACGAGATAATTTGATATGATATAATTCATATTCGACTATAAATTTGATTCGACTTTTAAGAAAATGTTCCAAGTGGATATCAAATTGAAGGTTTTAAAGTTTACAAGGCTGACTATCTTAAACGGAATCAAATTCTCGTAACATTTTCATAGGATCAGAGTGGAAAGTAGTGATTCTAAAGGAGTATGGTGACAGATAAAAATAATTCAATTCGAGCTCATCCCATGTCCAAGTTTAGATTCGATTCGACTTTATAAGAGGGTCTGAATTCTATGTCAGATTGAAGGGGTGATTCTGGTCTACTAATTACGAGCCAGATTTGCTTAATGTAATTAACTCCAAGTAAGATTTTCACATAATCAAAATGTCAACGTAACTAGTCATTCTAAAAAAGTTGATGCCCAGATAACTCGATTCGAGCATGATTCTTAATCGAGTCTCAAATCGATTAAGAACTAATTAAAGTTCAAAAAACCGGATTAAAGTTTTAGTTCTATACCAATCAGTTCCTATATCATTCTCAAGTCACGTTGTAACAAGCTCAGGGTTAATACTAAAGATGAATCTTAATTAAAAAATTAAAACATAAATGTAAAAGTTCATATGTAAAAAATTAAAACATAAATGTAAAAGTTCATATGTAACACATTACAAATAATGTACCATGGTGATTTTAAACTCATTTAAACTTAGAATCGTTGCATTATTACACCTTTTTAGGGTAATTTTTTTTTTTTTTACACTACAATGAGACAGTGTCAGTTTAGGTATACCAGAACGACTATGTTCAATTTAGGTACATTACAACACCCGTCCAATTTAGGTACGCCGGACAATTTTCCGGCATTAACTCGATTTCGGACCGACGATTTTGATTTTTTTTTCAAATTATCAGGACACGTGTCAAGCTCATATTAATTCTGAATTTTAAATTTAAAGAAATGGTAAAATCATTTTTAATAATTCAAAAAAATATATAAAAATAAGAAAAGCAATTAAAATTTATAAAATTCAAAAAATAAAATAAAATTCATTTATTCTAAAAATAAATAAAAAATTCAAAAGGGTTAGAAATTTTTAAAAAATTGTAAAAGTATTTTAATAATCAGAAAAAAATATATAAATAAGAAAAGTAATTTAAAATTATTAAATATTAAAAATAAAATATAAATAAAATAAAGATTAATTTTTTAAAATAATAATAAAAAGTTAAATAGTTTAAGACTAAAAAATTCAACAAAATGAAATGTTCATTCTATATAACAATTACCCGCAATTGAGATGAATCATAACCTTCAAATTCACATATCTATACTTGATAAACAACAAATTCGGGCTTCCCTACCAAATGTGTACCCGCAATTTATATATATTTTTCAGATTATTAAAAATATGTTTACAATTTTTTTAAAATTTAAAATCATTCTGAATTATTTTTTAATTTTTTTAGAATAAAATAATTTTATTTATTTTATAATTTATTATTATTTTATTATTTTTATATATTTTTTTGAATTATAAAAAATGTTTTTACGATTTTTTTAAAAATTTAAAATCCAGAATTAATATGAGCTTGACACATGTCCTGATAATTTGGAAAAAAGTCAAATTCGCCGGTCAAAATCGAGTCAATGCCGGAAAATTAGCCGGAGTATCTCAATTGAACAGGTGTTGTAATGTACCTAAATTGGACATAATCCTTCTAGTGTATCTAAACTTGAACGGTATCATTATACCAAAAAAAAATTTTACCCCCACCTTTTTATCACCAAGATAGTTGAGTTATTAGGTCGGCCGGCACAGTACCAACCACTACAACAAGATGCTCCCATTTGTTTGTTGTGTATCAGCCAAAATATTTTACATAAACTAAACATGGGCAAATTCAACCTTAACGTTTTCTATTTATACAAAGGTCCTTGTTACCTCCACAAACGTGCAAATCCATATCCATATCCAATCCACAAGTTTTGTAAAAGCTTTGAGCTAAAAATGTCTGAGAAGGAAACACCACCAGAAGTAGTGACTGAGAACATCACAGTGCCACCTCAAGGTAATCAATTTATGCAACCTTTCTGGATTTCATTCAAGATCTTGGTGAAAATTGATCCAACATTTTGTTACTGATCACTTCTGTTTTTGAATCTTCTGGTAAATTGTCAGAACCAGCCAAGAAAACAGCATGGCCAGAACTGGTTGGGCTAACAGGTGAAGAAGCTGAAAAGAAGATCAAGGAAGAAATGGCTGGTGTTCATACTTTCATTGTCCCGGTCGGCTCGTTCATGACCATGGATTACCGAACTGACCGAGTTCGGATCTTCGTTGATCCCTCAGGAAAAGTTGCTAATCCACCAAGAATTGGCTAATTCTCTTTGTTCTATCTCATCCTGAAATGTTCGGTGTTATACTGCAACTATGTAGTAGCAGAAATAAGTAGAACAAGTTTGAGACATGTGAAAGATCTGTACTCATTTCAATATGTACAGAGTTTCTATGTAATAATACAAGAGTAGTATACATATATATGGTCTCTTAGTTCCAGATCCTTGTGACAAAGAACTAAATGAAGCTAGATAGTGATAACTGATAAGCAAAGAACACTATCTAGGACTAGTATAAGAGTTGGAGAACTGATAAGCAGAAGATCCATATGAATGCAGAAAATCCTCAAACCCACCTTCACCTACATAAGTCCCTGGTGTTCTCATAACATCTGGGATTTCCATCTCACCTTCCAAATAACTCAAAACCTGCCGCATACTAGGCCTCGCCGTCTGCTCGTTGCTACCACACATCAATCCCAGCTTCAGCACAATCAAGATCTCGTTTTCATCGTAAACTCCGTTCAGTTTTGAATCGACCACATCAAGAACTGCTCCTTCTTTCCATTTGTTCCATACGTAGTCGACCACGTGCAAGTCATCTGGTCCGCTTTTAGCCTCAATAGGCCTCCGTCCACATGCAACTTCTAGCAGTAGACTTCCAAATGCAAACACATCAGAGCCTGTTGTGGCCCTTCCAGTTCTTGAGAGTTCTGGAGCGAGATAACCGATTGTGCCCACGACCCGTGTTGTTCCAGGATTGGAACCATGGTCGCATAGTTTTGCAAGCCCGAAATCTCCGAGCCTGCCATTCATTTCACTGTCCAGCAACACGTTGCTAGCCTTCACATCCCGGTGGATCACAACTTGCTCGTAACCTTCGTGCAGGTAAAACAATGCGGAAGCCACACCTTTGATGATCTTGAATCTTGTTGCCCAACTCAACACCTGCAATGGTTCATCAAACAAGAACCTGTCCAAGCTTCCGTTAGGCATGTAATCGTAAACAAGCAAAAGTTCGCCTCCACGTCTGCACCATCCCACTAACTGAACCAAATTCCTGTGGCGAAACCTACCGATACTAGATATTTCGGATATGAATTCACGTAGCCCTTGGTTCGATTGATGAGAGATACGCTTCACCGCAACTAGTGTATCCGTCTTGGGTAGCACACCGCGGAACACCTGACCGAATCCTCCAGCACCAAGCAACTCACTCTCCTTGAAATTTTTCGTCGCTTTCTTGAGCTCTTTGTACTTGAATCTATGAGAGCCAATATCATGCTCCCAATCTTCAATTGTTTCAGTGTTCTTGATTCTCCAGACCAAATAAACAGCAAGAGCTGTCAAAGCCATTATGACAAAAAATGAAACAACTGAGATGCTCACGATTATCGGTGTGTAGTTTCTCCTCGTCACTCGAGGTAACGAAGGCAGCGAATTCAAATCCAGCGACGTGGCTGCTCCGTTCATGCTAAAGCTCCAACCTAGAAGATAATGTGAACTCGCCAGCAAGCCTGTCGAAGCCGTGAACCCGACATACATACTCTCAAACAGAATCGCAGAAAGATCCAATTCTACAGACAACAGGGGCACACTCGGCCTAGTACTCAAAGGCGAAAGCGTCACGTTCAAGAACCTCGTAACCGAATCATAGTCGATCCAAGCAAGAACCGGCTGCCCACTCAGGAGATTAAGATCATTACTCCTCGAGTCGCTGCCTACATAGGACGCCGGAATGGACCGATTAGAGATCAAACTGTTGATATCAATCCCAACATGGTTAGCATCCATGTCATTAAACTCGTTATTCTGATACGTGTCGAATTCGACCGCGAAAACATGGTTCGACAAATTGCCGTTGTTGGTACGGTTCAACAGGCCAAGATGACCACCCCATGTCGACGAATTGAAGTCTAGAGTCGGAGCGATGGCGAACGTAAGGCCATCGCCGCTACCTTGGCTAGCCTGGTTCGGAACTATGCACAGAGCAAAGCACGTCGAGAAGGAGAAAACCGTGCCGTTGGTCGAGTTCTTGAACCGGAACGGTGTCGAGTGAAAAACATGGCCGGTTAATCTGGTGTTGAAGGAGGTTAACTGGACGATTCCGTTTCGGTTCAACAATCGTGCATCGTTGGACAAGCTCAGGTTATTATTGTTCGGATCATGAAATCCGGCGTATGTGAACTGATCAAGCTGGCTGTAAACTGGGGTTGTGAGAAGGTAGCAGAGCAGTATGAGAAAGATGGTCATCACTGGGTAAGAAACTAAGAATAAGCTTGATTGTTTGCTTGTGTTGTGAGTGACTTGTGAGTTTCTTTGAGGCAATTTATCGAGCAGTTTGTGTGCGTTATTTAACACTAAGAAGTCTTAATCATATCTATTGGAAAGATTGAAAATTCGCAGAAGCAGATAAAGCTTGAGGACGAAAGTGACAGGAGCTATTGACTCTGAAATCGTTGCCAGTGATAGTTGGTAGAAATGAATAAACAATTGGTGTGTGCCATTGATGAAGGTGATTGGTGTAAATAAGGCCAAAATGGAGGGATTGTATTTGTAGTTGGTGAGAAATTGGGAAGTGGGAATTACTGTTAAGGTTTGTGGGACAAATGGGCATGAAAGTTTGAGTCTTTGGACATGGAAGAGAGGAATGAAGTGTGATGGTGTCTGTATGTGCATTTCTGGTGATCGGAATTCAGACATGTTAACGAGGAAGAAGGAGAGGGTAGATGGACGGTGTTTGAGAATTGGATTAGGGATTGAATTTTGTGCTACTTTTTTGCTTTAAGGTGGTTTTTGCTTTAATGAAAAGAAACCAACTTTTTTTTGCTCGCTTTAATTTGGTTTTGCTTTAGTATTTTGTAGGGGGTACAACGTTCGGATTAATTCGATTCAATTCGATCCGAAGTTTCGGACCACTAAAGGCTCAATCCGAAATTCGATCCGAACGATCGGATCGGGTTTCGGATTAATCCGAAAAAGTTCGGATTGGATCGGATTTAATCCGAATAATCCGAACTTTAATTAAAAAAAAAAACTGAAATAGCATTTCGTAGCCAAATTAAATACTAGTTCAGTAGTTCACATTCAAAATAAACAAAATAAAGTTCACAAGTTTACTTCAAGTCCAAAACAACAAATATGAAAAGTTTAGAGTTCATGTTCTAGAATAACGACTAGTCGATTACATTCTTTGAAGTAAAAATAGAAAGTGCATATTTCCAACAGCCAAAATCCAACCACTACAAAAAAACTTGGCTGGGGCGACGGATAGATCCGTCGCTTAAGGCCAGCGATCCGTCGCCCCAGCTATGGCGACGGATCGGGCGACGGATAGAAAATCCGTCGGCCCCCTGGAGCTGGGACGACGGATAGATAATCCGTCGTCCAATTCGTGAAGGATTGGACGACGGATTATATATTTGACTTTTTTATTTTTTATTTTTAAAATCGAAATATAACGACGGATAGAATCTATCCGTCGTTACATATACAGCGATCGTTCTCGACGTTTACTTAATTTAGTCTACTTTTTTTTTCACTTTCTATTGACTCTTTATTGGTTTTATGGCGAGAATATACTAGGTCATCCAAATTTTGGGGGTGCTTGAGGACTCGCCTTGGCTTGTATACTTCGCCTATATCCTAATATATTCTATTTCGTTTGGATTACTTCCTAAAAATGATGGTTTCTTTGGTGTACGCGAGTTCCTTTTTCCGTAAGAAATAGAGACACAGTCCAACTATATCACAAACTATTCATTATTACATACATTCGTAAAGAGTATCATATGGCGCGCAGTTTCAATTATAACCAATATCTAAACAACTTTGTGGAATAAGGGGGAGGTACTTGTGATATTTCGGCATGTAGTTAAAGAAGGACCAGATTTAGAGAACTCAATTCATCCGTCATTTTCAGATTTAGGGATGAATGCATAGCTTTTTAACTCTTTAGATATAGACATAAAATGAAACACGCGTAATTTAAATAGGTAACAACAACAAACAGTATCTTTGATATAATTCCTCGATTATCCCATACAGAATTTATTCTTTATCACAACAAGATTTGTAGCTATAACACAAAAAAAAAGCTAATTCTAAGTTACTCCGAGGAAGTACTTATACCTAAGGAAGATTCATGGATATGATTCTAATTTATGATTATAATGAAACATGTATGGACAAAAAAAAGTCTATAGCAAAACGACCTTCATCTCGCTTCTCAGCCTAGTGACATGTTTTTTCTTTGTGTTTATTTGGTTAAGTTTTACTACTCCTAAGGTTAAAGCCTCTTTTATTTTAAAACACTCGGTATTCATCCTGCTACCAGGGAGGTAATAACCCCTAAAGAAGCTAGAGCAACCTTTCTCAAACCCAATACCTAGTTGAAGGACACAAGGAAAAGAATCTTCTTAATTAACTACATAAGACATCTTGGTATTTCATAAGCTTAAGAAGCGACGAATAGAATCTATTCGTCGCTAAATATAACGACTGATAGAATCTATCCGTTGTTACATATAGTGACGGATAGATTCTATCCGTCGTTACATATAGCGACGGATAGATTCTATCCGTCGTCCAATATATTATTGGAATTAGTGACGGAATCTGAAATTCCGTCACTAATTCCGTCACTGTGAATCCGTCACTAATTCCGTCACTATTTAATTCGTCACTATTAATCCGTCACTATTTATTTCATATTAATCCCTGTTTTTCGTAGTTCACCTATTTAATCAATATAATGTTCGATAATAAATCAATAATACGGAAAATGTTTCAATAAATTATGAATAAAAAAAGTAATATCCGGAGCTGGAGAAATTATCCAAACAAGTGTAAATATGAAAAAAATCCGAACATACAGATACATAACTAGCTATCAAGGGGTGGTGTGTCATGAATCCAGGACATGAACTGCTCCATTCATATCAAGGCGCCGTTCTCCTCCTTCGTTCTCCGTCATACCGCTCCATCTCCTCCCTTTGTTCTTGGGCGGCACGCTGCATCTCTTGAGTTAGAGCGCAACTGCTTCGACTCGGACATCGCACCAATTCCGAGACCAGTCCCGTGTATCTGACATCCTGATCATTGGGATGATGATGATGAGGAGCACCCAGGACTAGCCAGGCTCCCGAGTCCATATATTCGTCCTTTCTTGTCCGGTTGGTTGACCTCTAAGAAGATGTCAACTTGTTCAGTTGACAGCTCCTCGCCCCTCTCTTCCTCCTGCCTCGCTACCTGAGCATCCATGAACGATCGATATTCATTGAATAATAAGATAATAATCTGACACGTTTGAATTCATTAGATCGAGGTCTTTCATTTACGATAATAAATCAATTTCACAATAATTCAATCAATTGCTACGTAATATAAGTTATATTAGCTTCAGTCAATTGTTACGACATTACATAATATAAGTTACATCAGCTTCAATTTTACCATAATGTTTGGTTTCATATATATATCAACTAATGATTACTAGTTATACAAGACTAGAGACAAAACGGATGAAACTCCTCATTCTCATGCACCCCCCTCCTCATCACTTGTGACGCTCCTTACCACAGAACTTGCATTCCAACAGATCTACATCCTCCTCCCAATACACTATGCACATATTCCGACAAGTAGAAAGACACTCGATAGGCGGCCCCAAACCCCGCCTCTCCCTCCATTAGAGGTATGCCATGGACGGTGCTTCCTCACCGTGATGAATCCATACATGATACTCAGGCATGAATCCATAACGTCGCAAGTGCTCGAATATCATCAGAGGCGTCATAAATTGCTTGTTTCTGCAGGTTTTCAATGTGCAAGGACACTTTATCAACCCCCAGTTGCACAAACCGGACGTCCCATGGCAAACGAGATGAAACCTTTAACCCCTTCTATAAAACTCCTAGAAACTCTGCCATTTACCGCCGTACGATCGTACATCCATGAACGGTCAGAATTCACTGTATACTTTATTTTTAACCTGACACGTTCCAATTGATTAGATCGTATTTAATTTATTAGATCGATTCCAATTCGGATAAGAAGATTGTAGAGGTTAATTGTTAATTATAATATGTTCCTTATAAATTAATTATTAATTAAGTGTTCGATATGTTACAAAATTCCCCATATATTTTAACCATTTCAACCTCTTAGTACATATATTATATATTTAACATACATATCAAATTAACTAATTACTCTATACATATCGAATTACTACATATATTCATATCAAATTACATACTTAACATACAAATTTATCAAATCAAAACTACATACTTCTATACTTAACAAACATATCAAATTAATTAAACTAACTATATATACTTAACACACAAATCAAACTAACTACATACATTCATACATACCAAACTTAACATACTACATACATTCATATCATACTACATACCTAACATATATACATATCATTAACTAAACTAACTATCAAATTACATATATATATATCAAATTGAACAAATTACATATAAAATTACATATAATTGATCAAATTAACTAAACTAACTACTACATACTTATCATATATACATATAATTGCTCAAATTAATAAAAATAAACAAAATCCCCAAATTTTTAAAAACTAGGGTTTTAGCCAAAATACCTTGATTAATCGGTAGAAATCTGAAATTGATCGAAGAACCAAAATTCTTGTCCCACGAGCTTCGATTAGGCACCAAGATTGGCCGGAATAACGAAGAATTCACCAGAAACCGAAGAGAGGAGAAGAAGAGAATGAGGAAGAAGAATGAAGAAGCTGCTGCTTGCTGTTTGCCGTATAAACCCTTTTGGGCCGACGAACACGTATCCGTCGGCCCAAAGGGCCGATCCGTCGCTAGGTGGGGCGACGGATAATATATCCGTCGCCACTTTTTATTTTTTTAATTTTAATTAAAAATATTAACGACGGATAAAATTATCCGTCGTTAATAATTTCATTTTTTTTTTAAAAGTCAAACTTGGGCGACGGATAATTATTATCCGTCGCCCAAGTTAGCGACGGATAAATTATCCGTCGCTAATACGCTAAAGGGGCGACGGATAGACATTCCAACGTTTTTTCTCTATTTTCTTGTAGTGAACTTCCCAACATCCTAAGTATTTTGTATTTTGTTTGGCTGAACAAGGGGAAAAAATATATTTTTTTATTTAATTCGGATTTTCGGATTAATCCGAAAATTCGACGGATCGGATCGGATTAATCCAAAAATCTTCGGATCTAAAATATCATAATCTGTAATCCGATCCGAATACATCGGATCGGATCGGATTTTCGGATTTTTGGATCGGATTTTTGGATTTCGGATTTTATGATCACCCCTAGTATTTTGTATGGATAATCAACTTTTTATTATTACTCCCTCCGTCCTAGACTAAATGTTCCCTTTTGACTTTTTGCAGTTAACATTTTTAAACTTTAATTACGATTTAATCTTAAACCGTAAATGTAAAATGTCCAATTAAATCATATAATTAAAGTTTTGGAAGTAAATTTTCATTATATAATTTAATTAAACATTTTACATTTACGGTTTAAAATTAAATCACAGTCAAAGTTGACTGCAAAAAGTCAAAATTGAACATTTAGTCTGGGACGGAGGGAGTAATAGATTAGATGGATACCAAATTAAAAGTGTCTTGGCTTTGTTTTGTAGAGTATGATAAATTACTATTGGGATGACTAAAATGACAAGTTTTTGCTCAGATGATGGAAGTATTACTTTCTACTTGGTGCGACACGTTTTTGGGAGAATTCAATATCAAAATTATTGAGGTATGAGTATGGATTCAGAGTGGACAATATATCATACTAAAAATAGAGATAGTGAGAACTTGTACTAAGCAACAATTGGCAGATTATGAGCAGATCGAGATTTTTGTACTTGGCTAGCGGTGTGGTGGAAGATGCAATTCATGAGCTTAAATGAGAAGGATGAGAGGCCACGGTTGAGTCAAGAAAGTTGGACTAGAGATACTCGTTCAACGGGATGCTTGATGATTTTTCGGTCCCAAGCAAGAGGTGGCAAACTCGATCCGGTATTCTTAACAAGAGAAGGAGGTCCAAGTTGTTGTGGAAGTTGCCATGATTCAAACATCAACGAGGGAAACCAATGGTTAGTTTGGCGGGGAGATTCAATGGTTGTTTGTTTGAGAGAAGGATTGTAAGGATTGCAACTAAAACACCAACATCTCTCGGGCTGTTTGAGACGGAATTTTAATTGAGGCAATTTTAATTGAGGTATAACTAATTAATAGTAACATATAATGTTTTCGAGATCCAATATATCATTTGAGAGAGTTTTTCATGAGTCATCCTATTAGTCCAAAAGTCGGAACAGGATTGATTATTTCTTGGTACATTAATATTGAAGATTGTATCTCTTCATGATATAAGCACACGGTAAATTAATTTTGGTAGTTAGAATGTGAAGGAGACGTTATTATTTTTTGGGTTTAAGTGTCCTTCACGAGATTGAGAGAAGATATTTTTAAAAAATTGTAGGCTTAGCTCGAATATGTGGTAACATCTAGTATTAAACACGTCTAAATATAAAGAATTAAAGGAAAGGAACGTCAGCCACAAACTTAAAAGCTAATGGCTGTGTCGCCATGGTCAGATGACTTTGAATTTGTTGTGGAACCATATTCGTATGTCTCTGTCATACGAACTGGGATTTACCTGAAATCAACGTTCACGTCTAGATAAAATCATATTCATAATATAATGATAACAGGGGATATTATGAAATTTTGTCTAAAAACCTGAGTGAAAGAGTGTGACTGCTGGTCGAGAAGACTGAAAACAATAAGACTAAGCTTCCCTTTGAATTTTTAACTTCTTTCATTCGCATATAATTCTCAAAAAAAATATATAGAAGTAGTATTTAACATCTATTTTTCATAAGTATACCTATATTAATTTATATTTTAAAATTTATTGTGTGGTGACTACACCATGGGACTGAATACCACCATAGCTACTTATCTTTTTCACCATCTAGAAGACGCCTTTGAAGACTAATATCTCTATGTGATATGATTGTATGATGTATCCTTAGTCCTTACAATTCCTATTTTAAGTTGATTTTAAGAATCAAAGTTGGTAAGAATTTTCCATACTAACGTGTGTGGTTCAATCATTAACAACTCTTTATGAAAGAGTTGGAGCCTTGTTCCGACTTCCGACCATCAGAAAGAGCATATTTTTCAAAATCATGGCAGTTTAAGACTAGTAATCAATCCCACCAGAGTTGATTTGAGGTCAATTTGCTTTAATCATAATAGTGCCAACAATTCTCCTTAGGCATGATTATATTTATGATCATGTTAACACTAAATCACTTTTCACGTTTTTTATAATTATCCAACATGTTTTTAAGCATTAAACAATATTAGTGGATAATCACTAAGGAAACCAACCATACCATAGTGGATAAAAAAACGTGTCCCTTTGTTATTAATTAAAACATTTATGTTCTCAACATTAATATTTTTTTCACATTACAACAAGACTTATTACGTTAACAACATAGACGTTTTGATTAATAACATGAATGGTTTTATTGATAACATAGACCGTCTCCAAATAATTTATTTAAAGACCGTATCTCATAGTAATAAATGTGATAACTTTCCACATGGCTGAAGAGTATCAAGTATAACTAACATTTTGACGAGAAATACTAAGAGCAAAAAAAAGAACTTGTTATGTAAACATTTGATGGCATTTCAACTGTAGATGATTGAACATTAACTTGAGGCCACAACCCACAAGTTAAGTTACTGTTTACCTAGGTTCATACATGCTACGCACAAGTGAATCAGGTAGAGTACTAAAAGATGCAGATCTTTGTGCGTAACGTGCAGGAACGCCCTCGTTACCAAAAGGCGCCTGTGGCCTCAACACTGTAGGTATCTCAACCTCGCCTTCCAAATAGCTGACAACCTGCCTCATGCTAGGCCGTGCAGACTGTTCTTGGCTCGAACACATCAGTCCCAATTTCAGTACCATCAGAACTTCGTGATCATTGAAATCACCCTTCATTTTCTCATCCACCACATCAAGAATTCTCTCCTCCATGTGTTTTCTCCGCACGAGATCAACCAAAGCCAAGTCCTCCAGTCTGGCTGTGGATTCGATGGGCCTACGCCCACATACAACTTCAAGCAATAGAGTACCAAAAGCAAAAACGTCAGAACTCGTCGTGGCTCTACCAGTTCTCATGAATTCTGGTGCCATGTAGCCAAAGGTGCCCACGACTCGAGTGGTACCAGGATTCGATCCATGATCATGCAACTTTGCAAGACCAAAATCTCCAAGCTTAGCATTCATTTCGCCATCCAAAAGGACATTACCGGACTTGACATCTCTGTGAATTACAACCTTCTCGTAGCCTTCGTGCAAGTACCACATCCCCGAAGCCACACCTTTGATGATCCTGAACCTTTGTTGCCAACTCAGTACACATTTTGGTTGTTCAACTTCAAACAAGAACTTATCCAAACTTCCATTAGGCATAAAATCGTAAACAAGTAAGAGATCAGCTCCGCGTCTGCACCATCCTAGCAACTGAACTAAATTCCTATGACGAAGCTTACCTATGGTTGAAATTTCACATAGAAATTCACGAAAACCCTGCTTTGATTCATCCAAAATACGCTTCACTGCAACGTTCGTTTTTGTATCTGCAGACAGTGTTCCTCTATAAACTCGACCAAATCCGCCTCTCCCAATAACTTCCGTATCACTAAAATCTTTCGTCGCCTGCTTAAGCTCTGAATATTTATACCTACTTGGCCCAATTTCGAGCTCCCATGATTCGACTGACTCCTCATTGAACGATTTTGTGCTCCCATCATTAGTATTCATCTCCAGACTCAACTTATTCTCTACAGTATTTCCTCTACTTATTTTAATCCAGTAAATAGCCAGATAAAGCAAAATGCATAAACATAAAACTATTGCAATAGTACTGCTTACTATGATAACAACTCTTGTTTTTCGCTTCCTTATCACTCGAGGTAACGAAGGTAACGAATCCAAATCCAGCGACGTGGCTGGTCCATCCATGCTAAAGCTCCATCCCAAAAGATAATGCGAGCTTGCAAGCAAACCTGTCGAAGCAGTGAACCCCACATACATACTTTCAAACAGAACCGGAGACAGCTCCACTTGCACAGACAATAGAGGCACGCTTGGCCTCGTAGAGGAAGGCGAAAGAGTGACATTCAAGACACTGGTAATCGAATCATATTCAATCCAAACAAGAATTGGCTGTCCGCCAGTGAGGTTGAGATCATTCGTGACCGAGTCATTGCCAATATATGATGCTGGAACAGAACTGTTAGAGACCAAGCTATTTATATCAATCCCAACATGGTTACCGTCAATGTCAGATAAGTAGTCATTTCTGTACGTGTCGAACTCAACTGCGAACAAGTGGTTTGTCAAGTTGCCATTTTTACTAGAGTTCAGCAGGCCAAGTTCACCACCCCATGTAGATGTCGAGTTAAAAACTCCTGACGGAGCAATGGTGAACGTAAGGCCATCGCCACCTATGTTGTTCGACCAGAGGCCAGGAACAATTAGAAAGGCGAAGCACGTTGAAAATGAGAAAACTGTAGTACTGTTGGTTGAGCTCTTGAACTGAAAGGGTGTGGAGTGAAATACATGGCCAGTTAGCTCCGGGTCGGAGGATGTCAACTGAATGACTCCGTGGTTGAGCAATCGGGCGGCATTAGTCATGGTTATGTTAGTGTTTGAATCAGGAAATCCGGTGTAGGTGAACTGGTCTTGCTGGCTGTATACTTGGATTAAGGCAGAGCAAACAAGAATGAGATCAAGAATCCTCATTTGGAGATAGTTTGTTGCAAGTTGAGTACATTCTCAGTACTATATAGTACTAGACTAGTTTGCATTGGATTGCAATATTGTAATAAAATCTCAGAGTCAAAAGTTAACTTCTTGCAGACTTGGAACTTTATTAATACACACCCACCCACTGAATCATTACATGCTGGTGGTCAGTAGAGATGCAAACTCTTCAACTCTATATATGGTGATAAGCTTCTTGATATTGCTCAAGTCCTTCAAAATGAAGATGCAGTTAAAACTTCCATGAGAATGCAGAAATTGAAAGTAATGAAACTCTACCATTTGCCAGAATAGTCATTACCTTAACAATCAAAGTACAATACTACTCCCACCTTAATTATGCATAATATTGTTGTTGATAATGTCTCATACTCAAATTAGTAAAAAAAGTACAAAAAACAATGACCACTATTATTCTTACTTCATGTCTTATACTTTCTACGTTATTTATCATTTTCTCACATACTTTAATACCCACTAAACAATTTTATCAATTTTTATTCATTTTTTTTCAAAAAAGAAAAATTCAAAAAAAGTGAGACAACATTAGACGGAGAGAAGGAGTACATGACACTACCACACTATATTTCCAAATTGGTCCAGTTAACACGTTGATTACACCTTTTTTTACTATATCTATATCGAGGGGGTGCAAGTGGGATTGAAATTATTGATCCCACCCCCAGATTTATATTTCCCTCCAAATTTCCCATCACCTAACATTAGGTGTTGGATTCAACAATCAATCGATAACCAATCAAACAATTGATCAAACTAAACAAGAATCAATCGAAAAACTCTGAATAATCAAAACGCGATGATTTACGTGGTTCGGCAAATGTCTACATCCACGGGAGTAACCAGAGATTCTTTCATTGATCAATACAATGACAATGATACAACAAAACTCCAATCAATGTCAATTTACAAAGATGAACAGAAATCTGAGAACAGAAACGAGAGGAAGAAGAAGATGACGGTTAAATCCGTTATGAGAGAAAAATGTAATCTGCTACAGTAAAGATGCAAAACCATTTATACTACTCTTCTCTGCCTTATGACGTCATGCCACGATGCTTCAGCCAATCAGAAGCCAGCAACGCACAACAATAAGTAGAAACATGCTTTTTTACTAGCTTATTATGTTTCTTCATCCCTCAAGAACAAACACTACATACTAGAAACAATACCGCTGCATTTCTTCACTCTTCTTCATGTTTTCATCTCCAAGAATTCAATCTATCACCAGAAATCTCCACCTTAGATTGAATTCCTCCCTGGTACTCCAAAAACACTCCTAAGGTTGGAGCAGACCCTTCTGTACCTTCATCAACAAAGAACACAATAGGAACTTTGAAACAGGTAAAGCTTTTGTTAAGCTATCAGCCATGTGTCTCAGATGTGTGAATCTTATCAACTCTGATACTTCCTTCTGATATCAAATCTCTGATATAATACAATCTCACATCTATGAGCTTTGTCCTCTCATAGTATACTTGATGTTTAGCCAACTGTATAACACTTTGATTGTCACAATAAACTGTAACAGATCTCTGATATATACCAAGCTCTTCAAGCAAACCTTTAAGCCATAATGCTTCTTTTATTGCCTCAGTGAGAGCAATGAATTCTGCTTCTGTAGTAGAGAGAGCAACTACATGTTGTTGTGAGCTTTTCCAGCTTATAGCAGTCCCATAGAGAGTAAACACATAACATGTATTAGACTTCCTTGTATCAATATTAGATACATAGTCTGCATCTACATATCCCACCAAAGGTTGATCAGTAGCTTCTACCACTTTATAACACAAACCATGATCAATGGTACCTTTAATAAATCTCAATACACCTTTCACAGCTTCCCAATGAGCATAGCCAGGATTGCTCATGTATCTGTTAATAACACTCATAGAATAAGCTAGATCATGGTGTACATAATGCTACCAACTGCACTTGCATAGAGAATAAGCTCCATTTTATGCTTCTCTATCTTAGTGATAGGACATTGAGCATTAGAGACTTTCATACTGAGATTCAGATGAACAGATACAGGCTTTGACTCATGCATCTTGTACTTAGTCAGAATTTTCTTTAGAGAACTAACCCGAGTAAGTGTAATTTCTTGTTGATCTGTACTCCTGTGTATATCCATACCAAGAATTATCTTTGTATATTCCAGATCTTTCATTTCAAACTCCTTGTTGAGATTTTTCTTTACTTCTTCAATCAACTTCTTGCTTTTCCCAGCAATCAAAATGTCATCAACATATAGTAACAAATACAGTAAACCTGTATCTTTATCTCCAGTCTGATAGATGCAACTATCATAGCTGCTTCTTTTAAATCTCACAGTTATCATAAAGACATCAAATCTCTTACCACTGTCTTGGAGATTGATTTAGACCATACAAAGATTTCTTGAGTAAACAAGCTTTAGTATCAACATTATTCAACTCTATTCCATTAGGCACTCTCATGAAAATTTGTTCTTCAAGATTCCCATGTAGGAAAGCAGTCTTCACATCCATTTGTTGCATATAGTAGCCATTATGTGTGACAATAGATAATAAAATCCTGATTGAAGTATGCTTAACCACAGGAGAAAAAATTTCTGTGTAATCTATTCCTTCTATTTGTGTAAAACCTTTAGCAATCAATCTTGCTTTAAATCTCACTTGTCCACCTATTGCAGATTCATCCTTCTTCTTGAATATCCACTTGCACCCTACCAATTTAGTTTCTTAGGTACAATGACAATATCCCAAGTTTCATTCTTATAAAGAGAATCAAGCTCTTCCTGAATAGCTTTCAACCACAGATGTTTCTCATGACATGTGACAGCTTCAAAATAGTTGTTTGGTTCTGTATAGCAGATATCTTCTGCAACACTGAGAGCATAAGAGACCATATATGATTTTCCTACTCTCCCAAAACCATACATATTTGGTGCTTGCCTGGAAGATCTCTTTATTTTATCAGTAACAAGATTGTAAGTCAATCTCTCTGGAATATGATCACTAGTCTCAGATATATCATCAGCTCATGTACTATTGTATCAATTACTTGTGTATCAGGTACTTGCTCCACCTCAATGTTAATTCTCTCTTGATCTTCATTAGTAATAGAGGAGCTTTGTAGCTGAGTTTCAGTTATATTTTGAGACTTGAGAGGCATTATTTTTTCATTAAAAACAACATCTCTGCTAGGAATGCACTTCTTCTGATCAATGCACCATAACTTGTACCCTTTAACATCTGTAGGATATCCCAAGGATACACATCTCAATGCTCTAGCACCCAACTTGTCCTGTTTTGTATGAACATGCCCTAAACATCCAAACACATTCAAGTGATCATATATGGGAGCATGACCAGACCAAACTTCTTCAGGTGTTTTAAACTTTAATGCAGATGTGGGGCTTCTATTGATCAGATAGCAAGCTGTATTTACAGCTTCTCCCCAGAATCTCCTTGAGAGACCAAAAATAATAAGCATGCAACTTATTCGCTCTAGAATAGTTCTATTGTATCTCTCTGCAACACCATTTTGCTGTGGTGTGCTAGGAATAGTTTTGTGCCTAATGATTCCTTTTTGCTTGCAGAAATCATTGAATTCACCTAACAAATACTCCGGACCATTGTCAGTCCTTAAATACTTCAACTTTCTTCCAGTTTGATTCTCAATTTCAATCAACCAATTTCTGAACTTAGAGAATGCTTCATCTTTAGATTTTAACACCATGAGCCAGACCTTTCTTGAATAATCATCAATGATAGACGTGTAGTACTTTCCACCACTTAAAGTCTCAGTCCTTGCAAGTCCCCATAAGTCAGAGTGCACATAATCAAGTGGCTCCTTAGTGGTGTGTTTACCAGTTTCATAATCTGATTTATGTGCTTCACCCAAAACACAATTCTCACAGAAGCTTAGTTTAGAGATTTGATCATCCCCTAGCAGATTTTGCTTAGACAGTTCCTTTAATCCTTTAGCACTGATATGAGCTAGTCTCTCATGCTACAGTTGTGTTTTGTCATCACTAGATACACTAAAGACTATACCAGAAACAACTTCACCTTGCATGATATACAGACCATTGATCAAATCTGCTTTAATTACTGATGTACTACCTTTCATAACTTGCATAACACCATTTTCGTAAACCATACATGTATCCCATTTTATCAAGTGTTCCTAGAGAAATGAAGTTTCTTTTCAATACTGGTACATATCTGACATTTGTGAGGATTCTGACAACACCATCATGCATCTTCAATCTTACATTACCAAATCCTTTAACAACACATGCATAATCATCACCAAGAAGTACATTTCCTCTATTCTCATATTTCAAATTCTCAAACCACTCTTTTATAGGACACATATGAAAAGAGCACCCTGAATCTAATATCCAATGTAAACCACATTTAGATTCAGTAATAGAGAGTACCTCAGCATCATCATAGGTTTCAGGTGATTCTGTCAGATTTGCAGCATTAGCCCCACCTGGCTCAGGTGCCTTTCTCATTCTCTTTTCTCTCTTTAGTAGAAAACAATTTTTCTTCAAATGGCCAGGTTTCTTGCAGTGAAAGAACTTTCTCTTCTCATTGTTGTCACTTACTCCATTGTAAGATTCCTTCTGTTGTTTGAACTTCCCATTCACCTTGCTTCTACCAGATTGAGATTTGTTCCAGGCTTGTTTAACCAACAAACTCTCAGCAACTTGATCAGATTGACTTCCAGTATTCTTCTGATGAAGCTTGTTCCTCAATATGCTTTTTCCACATCAGAAGCTTTCAGATCATCTGGTTTTGTCATCACAATAGCATCAATAAAATGCTCATAGCTCTTAAGTAGTGAGCTCAACACAATAACTGCCTTATCATCATCTTGCACCTTAACATCCAATGCTTCAAGCTCCATACACAACTTATTGAACTCATCAAGCTGTTCAATAATTGATCTATCAGATCTCATCTTGTATGAGAAGAATTTCTGTTTCATACGCATCTTACTAGCGGATGTTTTTACATGATACATAGATTCAAGCTTGTCCCATACTCCTTTTACAGTTTTCTCTTTAATCACTTCTCTCAAGGCATTATCTCCCAGCGAAAGAATCACAGTGCTCCGAGCTTTACCAATGATGCGTTTCTTCTCTCCATCATCATAATCCTTGGGAAATCCATCGTCTCCTAGCAATGCGTGATTCAATCCTTATTGTTCAAGAAGAGCCTCCATTTTCACTTTTGATAAAGTGAAATCAACCTTCTCTGTCAGCTTCTCAATATCAAACTTCGCCATTGATTACAGTTATCGATTCGATCTTCCCACAGACGGCGCCAATTTTTGCGATTCAACAATCAATCGATAACCAATCAAACAATTGATCAAACTAAACAAGAATCAATCGAAAAACTCAGAACAATCAAAACGCGATGATTTACTTGGTTCGGCAAATGCCTACATCCACGGGAGTAACCAGAGATTCTTTTATTGATCAATACAATGACAATGATACAACAAAACTCCAATCAATGTCAATTTACAGAGATGAACAGAAATCTGAGAACAGAAACAAGAGGAAGAAGAAGATGACGGTTAAATCCATTATGAGAGAAAAACGTAATCTGCTACAGTAAAGCCGCAAAACCATTTATACTACTCTTCTCCGCCTTATGACGTCATGCCACGATACTTCAGCCAATCAGAGGCCAACAACGCACAACAATTAGTAGAAACACGCTTTTTTACTAGCTTATTACGTTTCTTCATCCTCAAGAACAAACACTACAGACCAGAAACAATGCTGCTGCATTTCTTCACTCTTCTTCATGTTTTCATCTCCAAGAATTCAATCTAGCACCACATTAGGGATAATTGAGAAGGCAAAGTCCGGAGCGAGACATGATACTACATGCACCAAATTTCCAAATTGATCTTGTTAACACATTGATTACACCCTTAACTGTAGCAGTGGGAACCACTATATATATCGAGGGGGCACAAGTGGGATTGAAATCATTGATCCCAACCCGAATTGATATTCCCATCACCTAACATTAGGGACCGGATACTTGAGAATGCAAAGTCTGTAATTTAATATTCAAAAATAGGTGTAAAGTGAGCCTAACAAAAGCACCACGTTCCCAAAAAGAAAAGAAAAAACATATATAAACGAGTCATTTTTGTCTTGATCAACATAGACATTTATGGGGTCATTTTTATCGGAATATTATGTTGGTCCAGATAACGGCAAAGTAAAAGACTAGAGGGGGGGGGTGAATAGTCTTTTTCAAACTTTTGTCGATAAGCACAATTTCTCAGATATCTGTGAAGAAATCTGATACTTATTTTCAGAGAGCGGAAGATTTTTTGTGATAAGTGCACGTGCTCAGCAAGATATGTGTAAATACTTAGCAAAGTAAATAAAGAAAGTAATAAAATGCAGAAAGTAAATAACACAATTCTTTATAGTGGTATCTGAAGGTGGCGTAATCCTTCAACTAATCCACTTCGGCCTTTCTCAGACCTAGAATCCACTAAGACAGATAATTGAGTTAACCTTACAAATATCTTCTCTCGATTCCTAAATACACTAGGTTCCCAACCAAGTGTTCCCCCTGAGTTATTCCCCGGCTTTCTCAGCCAAGTACTTCATGTACTCAGAAACCTTTTGAGCTATTCCTTAGTTTCCCAAACTAAGTACTTCCTGTACTCAGAAACCTTTTGAGCTATTCCTTAGTTTCCCAAACTAAGTACTTCCTATGCTCAGTAACCTTGGAGTTATTCCTTAGTTTACCAAACTAAGTACTTCCTGTACTCCACGCCGATTAAGGTGTTGGTTAAGGTAGTTTGTCAGGTGAGCTTCTTTAATAACTTATTCAGTTATGCAGATAGCTCTATGAATCAAGTATACTTAATACACTTTTCAATGTATGGTATCTTGTTCTTTACTGGCCCAAGTCTATGATAAGTGTTCAAGAGAATGAATCTCAGATATGAAATCTTAATTCAACTCCTTCACAGATAACAATGCTTGTTAAGGATCAGGACACTTAGAACTTTTGTGCTACTTAGAATCAAGAGCTTTGGTCGAAACAGAAAGCTTGAAGGTAAGTAGTATGCTTGAGAGTTTGAAAGATAGTGTTCAGTGTTCTTGGTGTGAGTTCTGTGTGTATTTCAAGCATTATAAGTGTTGATATTTATAGTTGAAAATCATGCCATTTGAATAGTATCCGTTAGGCTCAATGAAATTCAAACTATTGATATATGAGTATAGTACTGTTGTACGTTTGTCTTCTTCTCAGAGACTGCCGTTTTTGTTCAGACATTTCTGTCCGCGCATTTAATGCACTGTACTATACTTTGTCCTATAGTGTCAACGAAACTATGCATGCTTTCTGAAGCATTGCACGTCCCTTTCCAGAGACCTTCACATCTCCAGATACTTGTTACAACATTGTTTCCCAGAAACATAGTTTTTATCCAAGGTATCTGAGTGTAGATATTTGTGGGCACTTTTCCTCGTTTAGAAACCTTGTATTCTCAGATATCTTTTGCAACACTTGTTCATTGAAAAACACTTGTTTCTTCAAGATATCTGGTCATAGGTATCTGATAACCTTTGTATTCAACAATCTTGTGCAGTCTTCAAATCTTCAAATATGTTGAACTCTTCTGCCGGATGTCTTCTTCTTGGTCTTCTTCAGAGAAATAAAAATTACATTCAGAGACCTAACATTCTATACAAGATTTGCTAGACTATCATACTTAGTGATTTTCCTCTTTTACAGTGTTCAAGTGAACCAAAAGTACTAACCACCTTTCTGAGCTAAGATAAGTCATTAATTTGCTGATCAAAATCTAAACAGATATTCCTACCATATTATCATCACGAGCTCCCGTAAAACTAATGAATAACAACCTATCGAATTTGAAACTTTATTACCAAGTTGTAGCATAGTACTTTGGTCAAGTTGGATTAGTTAGAATATATATACTCCAGTGCACTCATAAAATAGGGTCCAATATGCTACTTTACGACTCGATCGATAGTGATAAATCGCACCATAATTGGTTTTAAGGTTAACTTGCATATAGAAATTTTGCTGATTTTAATAATAGTATAATTATGATTAGAGTAAGTCTCTCGAGACGGTGTTATAAAAAAGACTAAAAAAGACGGACAAATATTACAGTCATATCCAAAAATATTACTCACTCCGTCCCGCAGAACTTCATACATTTGCCATTTTTAGCAGTCTCACAAAACTTCATACATTACCAAAAAGGAAGCTACCCTACACCCAATAAATAATAAACAATCTCAACTTTACACTCAAATTACACTTTTTGCCACTAAAAGTACACTTTTTTCCCACATTTTCTATATTATATCATTACTTTTACTTTTCGTATAAAACTGCGCGGTAACCCTAATGTATGAAGTTTTTCGGGACGGATGGAGTACAAGTTTTACAAAGAACATCGGTGATATACATTACATAAAAATTTATATAAAATATTCACTCATAAAACATTATTGATATTGTCTAAAACATTACACATATACTTAATAACATCAATCTGTCTCTCACTAATACACGTCTCTTTCAAGACTATATGTTATGATTATCATAATGATTAAGTAAACACTCCTTCCGTCTCGGGTTGAACTTCTCGCGGATGGACACAAGCTTTAAGAAAATAATGAAGAAAGTAAGATAAACGAGTGAATAAAGTATGATGTATAATGCATAAAGTATAATAAATAATTTTTATTTAAGGGAGAGGGAAATTGCAATTTGAACACTTCAAAATGAAATGTGATAGATCGATTGAAATCGGGGCATAATTTACCCCTGAGAGGTACATTGTTCCTGGTTTCCTTTACGAACCATCGTGGGTCATGTTTTGTTCAATGACATGTTTAAGTCATTAAACAACATTTGTGGATAATCCAAGGGAAAGCATGCAACCGTCCACTATGCGGAAATGAAAAGAGAGCGAAAAGCCGAAAATTATTTGAACATGTACAATGGATTTACTTGTGGATCGAGGTTGGAATCTTTTTATTCGTTCTTGAACTAACTTAAATAAGTTAAGTCTAAACACATAATCTTTAAATAAACGGGTATTAGTGAGAAACTTGAGAGACGAATTGATGTTCTTAAGTATATGTGTAATGTTTTAAACTATATCAATAAGTGACTATTTTATATCATTTTTTATGTAATATATCACTGATGTTCTTAATAAAACGTGTAATGTTTTCGGCTATAACTATAATGTTTGTCCGTCTTTTTTAGTCTTTTTATAACACTGTCTCTCCAGAGACTTACTAACTCTAAATGTACTAACGCCAAGGAACATGTATTATGGTGTATGCACAATTCGTTTAGATCATGAGCTTATAAAATCTTGAACATCATTTATTTCTAAAAGAAATTAGATGGTTAATTACGCAAAAGAGAAGCGCCCATTAAGAAAATGACAGGAAAGTATAATTCATGGATTAATTCCAGAGAGCAGGGCGAGGAATTGAAATTTTAGGTGGTTCACGATAAAATATAGCCCAAAAAAATATTCTTGGAGTCCATACTAAAATGAATATATGGCCCAATAATACTTGGATAGCCAGTGGACTTTTCGAATCAATTGTACTAAAAAAGATCTTTCATATCTTTATTGTATTTCGTCACACTGACTAGATATACAGTTAATGGTATATTTTTTCACACTAGATATACAAATTTTGACCTTCGACTATGCTTTTTATTTAATTCTATCTCTGCGTTTTAGAAATCAGTTTTCTACCTAGCCACCAACTCTTCCCACTAGCTTCAACCTGACTTCAATCTTTCTGTCCGTTGGGCTATGAAAATTTCAACACTTTCTACTACATTTTCCAATACTGACTAAGATACTAGTATCATACAACTTGTAAAACAATCATGATCACCATTCACAAATTTGCTTCATTACACTTGACAAAAAGGTCAAGAGAAGACGGCCAGATGTGTACGTGTAATTTGTTTCATTTTATAGACATACATAACACAAACCAGAACTATTCAACTGACTATCTGGGCTGGTGAAGTGAAGTATGATGGAAAACTTCTATCCTCATTCCCATTGCCCAAAACAGTGAATGGGGAACTAGTCCTCTCGAATGAAGACGACTCGTACGGATGCATGTAATCTTCAAAACCGCCCTCATCACCACAAGATGGCCTCAAAACTGCGGGAAACTCAACCTCTCCTTCCAAATAGCTCACAACCTGCCTCATACTAGGCCGCGCCAATTGTTGGTAGCTCGAACACATCAATCCCAACTTCAGTACCATCGAGACCTCGTTCTCATCAAAATTGTTGTTCAGTCTCTCATCAACGACGTCCAGAATTCGCCCTGCTTTAGATTTAGCCCAGACATAGTCCAGCAAAATCAAGTCATCTGGCCCAGTCTTATGCTCAATAGGCCTTCGCCCACAGGCGACTTCAAGTAACAAAGTACCAAACGCGAACACATCAGACCACGTCGTAGCCCTCCCAGTTCTTGGCATTTCTGGCGCCAGATACCCGAATGTGCCAATCACTCGAGTAGTACTTGGCTTGGACCCGTGATCGTACAACTTCGCTAACCCAAAATCTCCAAGCTTACCATTCATTTCCCCATCCAACAACACATTACTAGCCTTCACATCTCTATGAATCACAACCTGGTCGTATCCTTCGTGTAGGTACAACAGTCCCGAAGCAACGCCCTTAATGATCCGAAACCGTTGATCCCAACTCAACACACACTTCGGTTCCTCAAACAAGAACCTATCCAAGCTCCCATTAGGCATGAACTCATAAACAAGCAAAAGATCAACCCCTCGCCTACACCATCCAAGCAACTGGACCAAGTTCCTGTGCCTAAGTCTCACTATAGTCGAAATCTCAGAGACAAACTCGCGAACACCTTGCTTCGATTCATGGGAAATTCGCTTCACTGCAAATTTCATTCTCGTATTAGGCATTGTACCTTTGTACACTTTTCCAAATCCCCCGAATCCCAGTAACTCACTGTCCTTAAAATTCTGAGTTGCCTGTTTCAGTTCCAAGTACTTATATCTCTGAGGACCAACTTCAATCTCCCAATCTTCGATTATCTCGGCATATTTAACTCTCCATACGACATAAATACCAGCAAAGATCAAAGCCAGAAGTACGCAAAATGTGGAAACATGGACGATGACTATCAATGTCTTGTGTATTATCCTCTTAGTACCTGGAATCAATGGCAGAGAACCCAAATCAAGAGACTTTGCTTCTCCATTCATTCTAAAACTCCAACCTGATACATAATGTGAACTTGCAAGCAGACCAGTCGACGCAGAGAATCCGATATACATACTATCTGACAGAATCGGAGACAAATCGATCTTGTAAGATATAAGCGGCCTTTTCGGTTTATCAGAAGAAGGCGAAATGGTGACGTTTATCACATTCGTCACCGAATCATACTCAATCCATGCCAATATAGGCCTGCCACTCTTCAGATTGAGACTGACATTACTCTTCGAATCATCGGTAAAGTAAGCAGCTGAGGCAGAGGAGTTTGAGTCCAAACTGTTGATGTCTATGCCTACATGGTTCCCGTCTATATCCCCGAATTCAAAATCCTGGACAGTGTCAAATTCGACAGCAAACACGTGATTGGAGAAGTTTCCGGCATTGTGGGAGTTTAGCAGGCCGAGGTACTGACTTGGCAGGGGTGAGTTGAGTTCTCTCGAAGGTGAGATTGTGAAGGCCATACCGTGTCCGCCTAGTTTCGGGTACTCAGGGTGGATGCCGAACACGAAACATGTCGAAAAAGATGAAACCGGGCTATTCGTGGAGTTTTTGAAGTTGATAGGGGAAGGGTAGAAGGCATGGCCTTGGACCTTGCTGCTTTCGTCTGTTAGGCGTATGACACCGTGCTTTTCGATCAGTGCGACGTCGTTTAAGGTGATGTTGGTGTGGTGGAATCCTGTGTAGGTAAATGAGAGGTCTTGTTGTGATGATGATAATGTGAAGAGAATGGATGAAATTAGGAGTTTCAGAAAGATGGTCATTGTTGATGATGGAAGTTGGTTAAAGAAATAATGCTGGGCTGGTGAGTTCTTTGTGTGAGGCACTTCTGGTAATGGAATTTGCCAGTTTATTGAGTGAATGAAATGGATATTTCGTTCAACTGTAGAAAATTCTGAGGTAGAGAGAAATCTTGAGGATGATAATGATATTGACTTGGAAATTGGAAGTCTATACTTGGAAAATTAATCAGAGAATTTTGTTCTTTGCCCCAACTTCCAAATCATCTCAAGTTATGGAGTGTTATATTGCTTTAGGTGTTCCCAAAGTTTCAGAGTTTGAAGGGATCGGAAACGATATTTATACCAATAAAGTGTATTTTTGTTTTCGGAAATCATTTCATTTAACTTTAAAAATTTGATTGTTTTTGAGTAATTATTAGGATGAGTAACTCACTAGAAAGTTTCCGAATACACACACGAGTTAGGTGTGCTGGAAATTAAATAGTGGCCTAAGTTGTTATTTGTGAGATGTGAGCTGAGATAAGATTTCAATGTTTATGGATCATTCTGATTATTGGAGAAATGACATTACAACTTGAGACCAATGAACATCAACTTGAGGCCACAAGTTAATTTCCTGTCTATCTAGGTTCATACATGCTACGCACAAGTGAATCAGGTAAAGCTGTATAAGATGCAGATCTATGCACATAACGTTCAGGACCGCCCTCGTTGCCAAAAGCCGCCTGTGGCCTCAAAACCGGGGGCATCTCAACCTCTCCTTCCAAATAACTCACGACCTGCATCATGCCAGGCCGCACTGATTGTTCCTTACTCGAACATATCAGTCCCAATTTCAATACCATCAGAACCTCATGTTCATCAAATTTACTCTCCATCTTATCATCCACCACATCAAGAATTCTCTCCTCCTGATATTTTCTCCACACCAAATCGACCAAGATCAAGTCCTCTGGCCTGGCTGTGTGTTCAATCGGCTTACGTCCACATGCCACTCCAAGCAATAAAATACCAAATGCAAACACATCAGAACTTGTTGTTGCTCTACCTGTTCTCATGAGTTCTGCAGCCATGTACCCTAAGGTACCAACGACCCGGGTAGTGTCTGGATGAGAGCCATGATCGTGTAACCTTGCCAGCCCAAAGTCTCCGAGCTTAGCATTCATTTCGCCATCCAAGAGGACATTGCTAGCCTTGACATCTCTATGAATTACAACTTTTCCATACCCTTCATGCAAGTACAATAGACCTGAAGCAACACCTTTGATGATCCTGAAAATCTGTTGCCAGCTCATGAGAGCACATTCTCGTTGTTTGAACAAGAACTTATCCAAGCTTCCATTAGGCATAAGATCATAAACAAGTAAAAGATCAGCTCTGCGTCTGCACCATCCCAGCAATTGAACTAAAATTCCGATGACCAAGCTTACCTATGGTTGTAATTTCAGCGACAAATTCACCAACTCCTTGCTTGGACTCGTGAAATATGCTTGACTGCAACCTTCATTTCTGTATTTGGCAGCGTTCCTCCATAAACTCGACCAAATCCTCCACGTCCTAGTAACTCCGTATCACTAAAATTATTAGTCGCTTGCTGAAGATCTGAATAGTTATATCTACAAGGCCCAATTTCAAGCTCCCAAGATTCAATTGCTTCCACTTTCACTTTCCTCCTTAGAAAGTAAATTGCTGTAAAAACGGAAGCCAAAACGATAAAACATGTGAAAACCGAGGTGCTTACTATGGTAATTAGTCTTGCTTGTTTGTTCTTTGTTCGTGAAATTGAAGGGAGAACATCCAAATCCAATGTGGCTCCTCCATACATTTGAAAGCTCCAACCCAAGAGGTAATGTGAACTAGCAAACCAGCCTGTTGAAGCAGTTAGCCCAACATACATCGTCTCAAACATAATAGGAGACAGATCCATTTCTACATAAAATTGAGGGATGCTTGGCGTCGTAGAGGAAGGTGAAACCGTGAAAGAGTAAAGTTTAAGAGACTTGTAACCGAATCATATTCGATCCAAGCAACAATCGGCTGTCCACTCCTCAAAGTCGGATTCACGTATGTTCCAACAGAGAAACGGGAGTTCTCGGAGGTCACAGTTACATCTATCCTAACATGGTTATCGTTGAGGTCTCCAAACCCATATCTTTTATAGATGTCGAACACAACGGCAAGTACACGGTTCGAGGAAGGGAACTCCCATGTAGCAGAACTAAAATCTGTGGACGGCTCAACCGCGAACGTAAGGCTGGTGCCGAAACCTAGGGCCAAATCCGACCGTGACGAAAGTACGAGAAAGAAAAAAAAAAGGTAGAAAATGAGGAAACAGGGCTGTTTGTGGAGTTTTTGAACTCAAATGAAGTGGAGTGAAATACATGGCCAGTTGTCGTCTTCAATGATGTTAACTGAACGGTTGCATTTCCTCTGGAGAATTGTGCTGCCTCAGTCAGGCTTAAGTTTGCGTTTGTACCAACAAATCCATTGTAGGTGAAATGATCTAGATGACAAGAAACTTGGATCAACAGCGTGCAGATTAGGAGTATGAGAATGAACCATCATCTTGCAATTTCCAAGTTGCAAGTCTTTGTTCAAGTCCATAGCATACTTAATAATACAGATTCACTAGTCTTTGCGGTCACATTCATTCACTTACATGCTAGACTTGTCAACGGAAGTGGACACAAGCAAAATCCAAACATAAAATAATTTAGTTAGCTAGTAGACATTTTGAGAATGGATGCTTAGAACCCGGGCACCCCATCATGTAGCAGTAGGACCCACAAGCTACTGTGAATTGCTGAGGTCTATTTTTTTTCCTTTGAGATTAATTAGCAATTTATGAGGATAGAAACGGGATCTTTATTTGCGAACTCATGATCACTACCATTCAAATGTACACTATGTAATCCCCACTGTTTATGTTATAGACTGCAAATACATTTTTTTAAAGTTAAACCATGACATGCTCATACTCAAGATATGTAAATCACATATATTCGATCTCTTGGGTTTGAATTTGTGATCAATAGATATATTGTTGCATATTGGTGCTTAGCTTACATTTTGCCTTTAGTTGCAATTTTCTAGCCACCAACTCTTCCCACTAGTTCAACTTGACTTCAATCATTATGTCTCTTTGGGTAAGAAAATTTTAACATTTTTCTGCTGCATTTTCCAATACTAACTAACATACTACTTACAAAACTAAATTATTCATCACCATTCACCAATTTCCTTCATAACAATACTTGACAAAAAGGTCAAAAAATACAGCCGGATCTGTAATTAGTTTCAGTATATAGACACAGATGACACAAACCAGAGCTATTCAACTCACTATCTGGGCTCACCCAAGCTATGGAGGATTGAATTTGGTGATGTGAAGCAGGACGGAAAACTTCTATCCACATTCCCATTGCCCATATCTGTGAATGATGAACTAGTCCTCTCGAATGAAGCCGACTCGTATGGATGCATATAATTTTCGAAACCGCCCTCATTAGGGCAAGATGGCCTCAAAACTGCAGGCAACTCAACCTCTCCTTCCAAATAGCTCACCACCTGCCTCATACTAGGCCGTGCCAACTGTTGGTAACTCGAACACATCAATCCCAACTTCAGTACCATCGAGACCTCGTTCTCATCAAAATCGTCCTTCAATCTCTCATCAACGACATCCAGAAGTCTCCCTGCCCTAGATTTAGCCCAGACATAGTCCAGCAAAACCAAGTCATCTGGCCCAGTCTTATGCTCAATAGGCCTTCGCCCACACGCGACTTCAAGTAGCAAAGTACCAAACGCAAACACATCAGACCACGTCGTAGCCCTCCCAGTTCTTGGCATTTCTGGCGCCAAGTACCCGAACGTGCCAACGACTCGAGTAGTACTTGGATTGGACCCGTGATCGTACAACTTCGCTAACCCAAAATCGCCAAGCTTACCATTCATTTCCCCATCCAACAACACATTACTAGCCTTCACATCTCTATGAATCACAACCTGCTCGTACCCTTCGTGTAGGTATAACAGCCCTGAAGCAACGCCCTTAATGATACGAAACCGCTGATCCCAACTCAAAACACACTTCGGTTCATCGAACAAGAACCTATCCAAGCTCCCATTAGGCATGAACTCATAAACAAGCAAAAGATCAACCCCACGCCTACACCATCCAAGCAACTGGACTAAGTTCCTGTGTCTAAGTCTCCCAATAGTCGAAATCTCTGAGACAAACTCGCGAACACCTTGCTTAGATTCATGGGAAATTCGCTTCACCGCAAAGTTTAGTTTCGTATGAGGCATTGTACCTTTGTACACTTTTCCGAATCCTCCAAATCCGAGTAACTCACTGTCCTTAAAATTCTGAGTTGCCTGTTTCAGTTCCAAGTACTTGTATCTCTGAGGACCAACTTCAATCTCCCAATCTTCGATTGTCTCGGAATATTTAATCCTCCTTACGACGCAAATACCAGCAAAGATCAAAGCCAAAAGTACGAAAAATGCGAAAACAGAGAGGCTTACTATCAATGTCTTGTGTATTATCCTCTTAGTACCTGGAATCAATGGCAAAGAATCCAAATCAAGAGACTTTGCTTCTCCATTCATTCTAAAACTCCAACCTGATACATAATGTGAACTTGCAAGCACACCTGTCGAAGCAGAGAATCCGATATACATACTATCCAACAAAATCGGAGACAAATCGATCTTGTAAGATAAAAGTGGCCTTTTCGGTTTATCAGAAGAAGGCGAAATCGTGACGTTTATCAATTTGGTCACGGAATCATACTCAATCCATGCCAATATAGGCCTGCCACTCTTCAGATTGAGACTGACATTACTCTTCGAATCATCGGTAAAGTAAGCAGCTGAGGCAGAGGAGTTTGAGTCCAAACTGTTGATGTCTATTCCCACATGGTTACCGTCTACATCCCCGAATTCGAAATCCTGGACAGTGTCGAATTCGACAGCAAATAGGTGGTTGGAGAAGTTTCCGGCGTCATGGGAGTTTAGCAGGCCGAGGTATTGACTTGGCAGGGGTGAGTTGAGTTCTGTAGAAGGTGAGATTGTGAAGGCCAGACCGTGTCCGCCTAGTTTTGGGTACTCAGGGTGGATGCAGAAGGCGAAACATGTCGAAAAAGACGAAACTGAACTGTTTGTGGAGTTCTTAAACCTGATAGGGGAAGGGTAGAAGGCATGGCCTTGGACCTTGCTGCTTTCGTTGGTTAGACGTATGACACCGTGCTTTTCGATCAGTGCGACGTCGTTTAAGGTGATGTTGGTGTGGTGGAACCCTGTGTAGGTGAATGAGAGGTCTTGTTGTGATGATGATAATGTGAAGAGAATGGATGAAATTAGGAGTTTCAGAAAGATTGTCATTGTTGATGAAGGAAGTTGGTTAAAGAAATAATGCTGGTCTGGTGAGTTCTTTGTGTGAGGTACTTCGGGTAATGGAGTTTGTTAGGTTTGGTGAAGTTTTGAATTTTGAACTTTGGTAATGGATGATGAATTGATGATGGTACAGAAAAGAAACATGTAAAATGAATCCCACTCATGATAGGCTAAAGCAGCCAACCAATGGAAGTATTTTAATGTGGATTTTGTTCAGGAGTTGCTATTCTGATCTGTATGGAGCAGCCATTATTTGAGTACTTATATTCTTCATGTCACCAACCTACTGATATTATGTAGTGTTGATTTAGGATTTCAAGTATCTTAAGTGAATAAATCCTTAAAAGCAGAACTGTTTTACACTTGGCACGTGTAAATCTTGTTTAGCGAGAGTCACATAAACGGCAGACTGAGTCATGTAATCGCTATCCAAACCAGTTTTACAGGTTATTAAGTAGTACTTCCTCCGTCCCGCAGAACTTTATACATTTGTCATTTTTAACCGTGCCACAGAACTTCATACATTACTAAAAAAGAAAGCAACCCACACCTAATAAATACTAAACAATCTCAACTTTACACACAAATTACACATTTTGCCACTCAAAGTATACTTTTGTCCACTTTTTTCATATTTTATTATTACTTTAACTTTTCGCATGAAACTGCGCGCTAACCCAAATGTATGAAGTTCTCCGGGACGGAGTGAGTATAAAACTGGTTTTTACAAAAGACTTGGCTTTTACGTTCGTTTGAAATAATTATCTAGAAATTAGAATTACTTTCGAATTTCTTGATTTGGTGTCAAATTTTTCCTGTTTCTTGTTCATGGGAGCAAATACTGAACAAGGTAAATAAACAAGGATTTCAAGTTTGTTTCTTTCAAGAACATGAAGTGTTGGGAATCTTGATTGGAAAGCATTTATTTTTAAGTCTATCTGGTGCAGACAATGTTCAAAGAACATTATAGTTAATGGAAGTGTTATGTTCTCCTACTTTAATTATGTCATTATGTGCCGAATATTTGTCCCCATGTTGATACTGATTCAGCAAGTTGCATTTTCCCAAGGCCAAATGATGCTGTTTAGCACTAGTGCACATGATTTTCATTAATCATATTCAAAAAGCATATAATTGATTATTGACATGCAAAAAATTACATACATTTCCAGAAAAACAAGAACACAATATAACTATTCACTCATCTGTAGCAAAATCAGAAATGATCTGGGATTTAATTATACACACAGCTTCCATCATCACTTCTTGCAGTAGGATCATAGTTTTTTGCATTAGGATCAGTACATCCTTCAGGAACAGGAACTCTCACTTCTTGTGCTGCTTTTCCTGTAGCCAAACCCAACAAATATTAGCAAAATGAGATGCAAACCTCAACTTAAGGCCTTTTCAGGGAAAGGGTTCTAACCGTAGAAGCTTCCGTTCTTGATAGCATCTTCGTTCGCGTTCCCTAGAGCTGCTTCTTTCAAGTATTTGTCGGATAACTGAACTCTCTTTACATTTTCTTGCTCTTGCACAAGCATGTTGCCATACTCTAGGAGCTTTTTGAGTGTCATTTTCGGCTGCTTGAATTCTGGGAGCTTTTCTCTGGAGTTCTGAGCTTTTTGCCCACATTTTCGACACCAACACTTGTAATCCATTGTCTCACTTCGTCATACACTCTGGCTCTTATGGCACCAAAAAGTCTTCACAAGGATACAGAGATTTATCGATTATTCAACTTAGGCATCGGATGTCACACCGACTAAGTTCGAGATCTAAAATGAGATGGAATTTTTTCAGATAGACTATGAAATCTTACCAATAGATTGTCCAGGGAATGAGTCGACAAGCGTAGTTATGTCTTTTTCTGGCACACCATCAGTACGGAAAATACCCGAACAAACACCAACCCTATCATCCCTAGTTGGAGCCCAGTAAAATTTCTCCATACGACCATCACGAATGAGAGGCGCGTACAGTGTTGAGAAGTCATTACCGGTGACTATGATAGGGACTCGAGGATTCTCTTGCTTGTTGTACATTCCAGGGAGTTGTACATTAGTCGGGTTATCAGCTATGTTCATAAGTGTCACGTTCACCATCTGGTTGTTGACAGTGTATTGTGTAGTTCCACCAAGCTACAAAGGTCCATATATGGATTAAAGCAAGCCTCTAGGAGTTGGAATATCCGCTTTGACGAAGTTGTCAAATCGTTTGACTTCGTCAGAAGTATGGAAGATCCATGCGTTTACATGAAACGCAGCGATAAAGGAATTGTCCTTATGGTTATTTATGTCGATGATATATTGATCATGGGAAATAACATTCCTTTCTTACAGTCCGTGAAAGATTGGTTATCCAAAACTTTTTTGATGAAGGATTTGGGTGAAGCCTGCTACATCCTTGGCATTAAAATCCATAGGGATAGAGCCAACAGGATGTTGGGGCTATCACAGTCCACCTACCTCGACAAGGTGCTGAAACGCTTTAGAATGGAAGAATCAAAGAAAGGATTCTTGCCAGCAAGACATGGGGTTACTCTATCGGTAAAGGATCGTCCTTCTACGAAAGAGGAAATCGAAAACATGAAGAAGATACCATATGCATCGGCAATCGGATCTATCATGTATGCCATGAATTGCACAAGGCCAGATGTGGCCTATGCACTGAGCGTTACTTGTCGACACCAATGTAATCGGTGAAAACATCGATGTAAAAACAATTCTTAGGTATCTTAGAAGAACCAAAGATTGTTTTCTGGTGTATGGTGGACAACCAGAGCTAGTGGCGTCTGGGTACGTCGATGCTAGTTTTCAGTCAGATCCAGATGACTATAAGTCACAAACTGGATATGTGTTTGTTCTTAACGGCGGAGCGGTGAGTTGGAAAAGTTCCAAGCAAGTCACCACTGCTGATTCAACGATCGAATCCGAATACATTGCTGCATCAGAAGCCGCGAAGGAGGCTGTCTGGATTTCTGAGTTCCTGAAGGAACTAGGGGTAGTTCCAAGTGCTCATAGTCCAATAAAAGTTTATTGCGACAACAAAGGTGCGGTGGCACAAGCGAAAGAGCCAAGATCCACAAACAGGAACAAGCATGTACCTAGGAAGTACCATGTGATTAGAGAATTGGTAGCTAGAGGAGAAGTATCTATAGAACGTGTACCCACTGAGGATATTAATGTAGCTGATCCTTTCACCAAAGCTTTAAGTTTGGATAATCATGTTAGACATTATGAGAATCTGGGTGTTAGACATATGGGTGATTGGCTCTAGGCCAAGTGGGAGATTGAAAGTATGTATGTCCTAGAGACAACCATTATTAGGATTAATATGTACTTGATCACATTCAGTTTATTTTATTATATGAGATATGATATTTATTTGGCATTGCATTTATTAAATTAATTATTTGGTTGTTTGAATTATTCTATAAGATGTTCCCATGGACTTTATGTTGTCACTAAGTATGTGAGAACTTGAGTGACTAAGCATAAGTCCTAAAATCGCCCCAATCGATGGTCATTGAGATATGGGATATCAATGATGCATATTAAAGAATGGCATGTGGTCTGCATCATATTCTTAGAGAATGTAGTAGTTCTCACGACTACGAATAACTTGGCTATTCATGATGGACACATGGACACTTTAGAGAGTGTTGGTATACCCAACCGAGAAACCATTTGATAGATTCTATTTATGTGTCTATGGAAGTATCGGTGTGTAGGGTGATGAAGTAGTCGCTTCGACTTGAGGTCAATACTTACTACATGTGCGGAGTGTTGTGCTTTGACCATGACCAATGCTTGCACTCCTAGATAGGGGTAGACACGGCATGTGTTGGGCACATCACGAAGCATATGGGAGTAGTAGTTGAGCCAAGATAGGATTCATTCCTCATAATAGATTTTAGAGAGAATACTTTAGTTCTCATAATTAGTGTGATCGTTAGTCATTGCCAATGCAAAGGGATGTATTCAAAATAGTGTTTGAATATGATCATAGATCAACTAATAAGAATGAGAGATAAATGAATAAGTTATTGGAGCATACGATATCAAGTTCTAGACTTATTCGAGTATTCGCGAATGAAAGGACCGTATCATCACGAGCCCTACATTACAGGTGGTTTGTATATCCTTTCAAACGTTCCTTGTATATTAATAATGTCTGGTAAATTGTCTAGGAATTTCACTAAGACCTTGATTTGATTAGTGCTTAATATACAAGGCACATTAATTTATGATTGTTACCGATGGGTATTATGATAAATTATGTATTAATTGGATTAGTAATAATTTATTATGAGAATTATTAAATTAGATTTAATAATATAATGTTTTGGGCCCATTGAAAATGAAGTCCACAAAGATCACAAAAAGATATAAGCAGGTTGGGCCTGATGAGAATCGAACACTGGACCTCAAATCCATAACCAAACTGCATGGCCAACTGGGCTGTACAATAGTTTGTTATGTATTGGGTTCTTTTATTTCTTGTCCGATTTTGTGGCAGACAAAATCATATTATCTTCCGTTTCCTTATGGGATCAAACTTAGAGTTTGACATAATAAGGAGTTTGTTTCCACGTTGATTAAGTGATCTCAAAACATTATATATATAGACTAAGTAGTCTTCATAATTCTCAATCAATTCATTCTTGACATTGAATACTCATTAAATAGTTTGAAGAACCTCCTAGCGTTCTTGGTAGAATTAATCCCTGTGGATACCGAGGTTGAGGAATAACTAGTCAATCTGGATCATAACAAGGTGTTGAATCAAGTTGAGCAGGAGGAGTTAATTGAAGATATCACTCCCGAGGAACTTGAAGAGATTCGAAGATCGGAAGCTGAAGCAGAGGAGCAACAATTGGAAAGTCGCTAAAATTTACATTCTTGATCTTGAGCTGGAATTGCTTTTGCTGGAAGTAGCCAAGTAAGTACAATTACAGCTCTATACATGTTCACGTTGAATAATCGTTGTCAGTAAGATTAAAATTTTTCGAAATTCCGCTGCGTATACTATCGTGTTACATCTTACGTTTTCTTACAGTTCATGGGAGCAAATACTGAACAAGGTAAATAAACAAGGATTTCAAGTTTGTTTCTTTCAAGAACATGAAGTGTTGGGAATCTTGATTGGAAGGCATTTATTTTTAAGTCTATCTGGTGCAGACAATGTTCAAAGAACATTATAGTTAATGGAAGTGTTATGTTCTCCTACTTTAATTATGTCATTATGTGCCGAATATTTGTCCCCATGTTGATACTGATTCAGCAAGTTGCATTTTCCCAAGGCCAAATGATGCTGTTTAGCACTAGTGCACATGATTTTCATTAATCATATTCAAAAAGCATATAATTGATTATTGACATGCAAAAAATTACATACATTTCCAGAAAAACAAGAACACAATATAACTATTCACTCATCTGTAGCAAAATCAGAAATGATCTGGGATTTAATTATACACACAGCTTCCATCATCACTTCTTGCAGTAGGATCATAGTTTTTTGCATTAGGATCAGTACATCCTTCAGGAACAGGAACTCTCACTTCTTGTGCTGCTTTTCCTGTAGCCAAACCCAACAAATATTAGCAAAATGAGATGCAAACCTCAACTTAAGGCCTTTTCAGGGAAAGGGTTCTAACCGTAGAAGCTTCCGTTCTTGATAGCATCTTCGTTCGCGTTCCCTAGAGCTGCTTCTTTCAAGTATTTGTCGGATAACTGAACTCTCTTTACATTTTCTTGCTCTTGCACAAGCATGTTGCCATACTCTAGGAGCTTTTTGAGTGTCATTTTCGGCTGCTTGAATTCTGGGAGCTTTTCTCTGGAGTTTACGAGCTTTTTGCCCACATTTTCGACACCAACACTTGTAATCCATTGTCTCACTTCGTCGTCATACACTCTGGCTCTTATGGCACCAAAAAAGTCTTCACAAGGATACAGAGAGATTTATCAGATTATTCAACTTAGGCATCAGATGTCACACCTGACTACAAGTTCGAGATCTAAAATGAGATGGAATTTTTTCAGATAGACTATGAAATCTTACCAATAGATTGTCCAGGGAATGAGTCGACAAGCGTAGTTATGTCTTTTTCTGGCACACCATCAGTACGGAAAATACCCGAACAAACACCAACCCTATCATCCCTAGTTGGAGCCCAGTAAAATTTCTCCATACGACCATCACGAATGAGAGGCGCGTACAGTGTTGAGAAGTCATTACCGGTGACTATGATAGGGACTCGAGGATTCTCTTGCTTGTTGTACATTCCAGGGAGTTGTACATTAGTCGGGTTATCAGCTATGTTCATAAGTGTCGCGTTCACCATCTGGTTGTTGACAGTGTATTGTGTAGTTCCACCAAGCCTACCTGCTCCTGCATCAAGATCATTGATGAAGAGCACACACATTTTCCCTTTCGCAATTCTGTCTGCTGCCTCACGGTACCTTTGCCTGATCAGTTTTGCTGGCTCTCCTGCATTTCCACTTTCTAATTCTCCAGCACTCATCATAATTGGGCTGAAATTTAAAAAAAAAAGTAGTTGTTCAGATAGGTCAGTCACATTATCTGGTTTAGGATACATGATTTGATGAATTTGAGTCTCATTTGAAACATAATCCGAATAGCCCCTGGAAGGCTAACTTACTTGATGCCCAATTTCGCGAAAACAAGCTCACACTGGAACGATTTTCCCTGACCTTTGCCTCCCCAAATTCCAAGGATCAATGGAACCTGGAACAGGTTACCAGGACACAAAACCGGTTTAGGCCTTTCTCCAGATAAAAACGGAGAAATAAAAATTATAGCTAAGACGATTATCAAACCTTGACGTTAGGCAGGTTGATGAAGTTCTTAGCAATATGAACAACTAGCTTGTCCATGAATGCAGGAGCAATGTAGTATCCGTTCATGTTGTTGTCGAAATTGTATCTGAAACAGTTGCATGATAGTAAATTCTGTCAAGTAATGCGGTCCAATTTTCACTACATATATATCTTCAGAAATATGGAGTAGTGCTTACTGGCGAAGACCAGCACTGAGGTACTCGTAGGAACTCAAGACAGCGTCGTGAGTTCCTGCACCAGTCGGAGCCTGGAAAAGGCTGTCTACCATACCCTTTCCCCTGGTAATGTCCTGCTGATCGTCTGATATATCGGTCACCAGGCCCTTCCATTTGTCCTTGTCGGTCTGTTTGTCTTCGCTTACTTCTGCAACAACCTTAAACTTTCCAGACGGAACCCTGGGGTAGTTTGCTCTTTGGCCTGCCTTCCTGAGGCTGTTGCCGAACAAACAATTAACACGAACTGCACTGGAACCATTCGATTTCAACTGCACATACAGAAATGAAAACTTTCATTAGATAGAAATAGTGTAACATGAACTGTTAGAAGCTGAACATAATACATTAGGAAAGTAGTAGTACCACTGCAGAGTTCATAGCTCCAAAAGTAGAAGAAACAGAAGCAGCCATTTCTTGAGTTAGAATAAACTGTAGTGGAAAAGAAAATGTGGGAAAAGGTTTAGTGTTTGAATGAAAGATTATATGACAAGATATGATGCAATAAAAAGAGTAATAGGCAAAGCTATTTATAAGGTGGAATGGGAAAATTATTATGGATATAGTTTGATTTCCAGAAGACTCTTGTAGATAGATAAAGGCTAGAAGTTCTTCCCATATTCATTCCATACCTTTAGAATATAATTAAAAGTAATATATGGTGAAACTTCGTAAAAAAACATAACCTAGAAAGTTTTTACTGTTCCAGAGGGAATACTGAAATTAACTTTTGTTCTATGATATTATACCATGAATGAAATTAAAACTTTCAATAAATTGAAATAACTAAGACAATATTCTCATTACAGCGCAATATACATCAGATTAAAGTACTAGTAAGTCGTAGTAGTAAACACTGACTACACGGCATATATTCGAGTACTAAAGATATCCATCGATATGGAAATGAATGTGGTTATATTTTTCTATCTGATCGAATTGTGATAAAACTTTTTGGATCAAACCTCGAAGAGTAACTCAATTGGTTCAAAGAACGGAGTTAGAACGTAAAATTGTCCCGATTCACAAAAACATAAGAAAAACCAGACGAAAATTTGTTTGGGTCATGTTGAAGTTGAATTGCAGAATGGGTTTGAGTTTAGATACAAA
Source organism: Plantago major (assembly GCA_026545765.1). NCBI lineage: Eukaryota > Viridiplantae > Streptophyta > Magnoliopsida > Lamiales > Plantaginaceae > Plantago > Plantago major. Next base: position 90,512,262 of record CM048842.1, read on the forward strand.
CAAAATCGAGCCTTCTGGGTACTGAATGATTTTCGTAGTTTGAGGCTGGGCTTAAAGCTTTACTCTCCACCAGAAATATTTCTCGCAAACTACTTATAGGCCGAAATGATTTTCAATAATTCAATTTTGTTTTTATTTCAAAAATACAGTCTGAAAACGACATTCAAAGGATAACTCGTCTAGAAAGTGTAAGCAAACACATGAAAGTTCTCAACTAGTCTCGAGAATTCAAGATACCGTGTGCAAATTCTCACAATAATTAAATTCGAACTCAGACTCATATATATAACTCGTTAGCGAAAATTTCATATAAATATAAAAAAAAATAGTCCCTACGTCCCAGGTTCAATTTTCTGTGGGCCTAGATCGGGATTTAAGAGTGAAAAATATATAAATAGAATAATTTAGAAAGTTTAAGGTTGAAGTAATAAAGTAAAAGGCAAAGAGTGAATAAATTAGGAACCGGTGTGAATAAAGTATGAAAATTGAGAAGATACGGACCAAAATGGAATACGCAAGTTGAGATTGAGACGCAGAGACTATATATTTAATCGAGTATAGTCGAACCTTAACAAGCGACTCGGCTCGAACACCTCATCCAACGAGTCGAGTCAAGCTCTAGCCTTAACAGCTCCATACTCGATACTCGGTAGGTAACGGAATGTCACTCAAGCCCTAGAATTTGAGAAGTACCAACTCCGATACTTGGCGTACAGTAAATTGTGTCAGTAATCAGTATTGCAGGACTATACAAGCCAAGTTTAGGACTCATAAGTAAACTCCAACTAAGGCCTAGAATTGGGGATGTACAAACTCCATAGCTTGGTGTACAATACCTTGATGAAAGCGAAGTTGGACTGAATACTTGGGAGTTTTTCACCTAATGAATTAATCATGAACATTGAACAACAAAATAAACAAGGCAATACAGATAAAAAAAAGGACTAATGAATCAATTTCATGAATAAGTTAATGAAACAAAGACAGTAGAATCTCAAAGTTAAACTCCTGAGATTAACCAAATCACCCTGATCTATGAAACTATGTCACTGCACCTATCTAGAACTAGAATCATAACCAAAACTCAATCTCATCTACACATGATCATCTTGATTATTGCCAATCCCTAACCTACAATCCAACAAAATCAATCCTCATTCACCAAATGCCGATTTTCGAATCTGTAAATACAACTCAATGCAACCAAGACCTCCACAATCGCAGCCTCCGTCTTCTCCTTATCCGAGAAATGGAGCGTCTCCAACAACAGAACCGTAGGCTTTGCATTGAACTTCATCTTCTCGAAGTTCCTCTCCATTTGCCAAAGCACGGTATTATGTGCTATCGGCCCAAGCCACCCCAGGATATCTACCATAGCCTGTCTCCATCCGTCTGCTAAGTACATGTCATCTTCCGCGAACTTCATGTTCTTGCTCAGCTTCATTCTCACCAGTGCTTTCAGATTCTCCGGTAGCATTTGATAAAAAGACTCGCGCGAGTCATTGTTTATAGCATCTGCCGAGTCTAAGTACTTCTCGGCAAGTAGAATCACATTGGCGTAACGCAATGCCAGCCCTGATCCGCCAACAGTAGAAGGTCCTGCCGAATGGAACACCCTGTTGGTTCTCACGGACTTCTCCTTGGATTCATCGTTCACTTTCAGGCTGTAGAATCTGACCAATTTAGGCGTTACGGCAGACAAATTCGGGGTGGAATGTGGGATGATTTGTTCGATTGGGTTCGGAATCAGGGGAAAATCTCTCTGTTTCCGGAAAACAGCACAAATCCGTGCGTGAATGATGCACACTAGTTTCGCCATCAGGCTAACACTCTTGTCGAACGATTTACTCCAGAGTGAAATCTCGCGAAAATGCAGAACCTCCTTCCGCTGATACTCAATCTTCTGATTAAACAGGTCGAAATTCGGCATAACTGCCACTGCCTGATTCATCTTAATCGCCTGCTGCCTGTTCTTCCATTGCAGCAGCTTCCTCTCCGCCACCTCCATTTCGGTCAACGCCTCCAACGCCGCGTGCAGGCACGACGTCGCAGAGACTAATTTCTCCATCTTGTGCACCTTCCTCTCAACCATTTTCGACCCGTATCCAACTTTCAAAAAATCAACATTCCCGAGCTTCAAGTCCGTGTATAGGATATCGAACCGGTTGAGGTCAGAGTCGTTGCATCTCTTGCCTAGCCGCGAAACAGCTGCCGCCGCACAATCAAGATCCTCAAACCGTTCGGCACAAGCCAGGCCTAATAGGTACGCGTCGTCAGGCGAATTCAGGAACGTGATCCCCTTGAACGTGACGACGTCTTCTTTCAGTCGAGCAATTTCGTCGTCCGATAAGGATTTGTACAAAGAGATCAATCTTGACATTGTTTTCGCGGTCTCAAATGCGAGTATGCCTAACGGCTCCGACTTCTTCTTCTTCGGCTCCGGTAGCCTTACGATTTTCTTGAATCCGACCATGTTGTTGTGTGATGTTTGAAGATGTTTGTTTGGAGGGATATTGTAAGGCAAAATGGTTTTATAGGGAGGGTAAAGTGTACGAGGAAAGGGAATGTTGTGTTTCGAAGTTTCTAAGGACGTTCATAACGAACGCGGTTTGTGTGTAGATGTTGTGTTTAATTTTGTTGGTAAGAAAAGAATGGACGTATTATTGGGGTTTTGATGAAGCTAAGTAAGGGAGAAATAGTACAGGAGAATATTGACAGGTTGGATTTTTCCTAGATATGTATGGTGTCTTTTGAGCGTAGATCAAGAGGGTTGACCATCAACATCATCATTCACCACCGATTTTAATTTCTTACTTCCTCCGATCAATCGATAATAGATTTAATGTCGAGTTGTATACTCTGTTAATTCATTATTCCAATTATATAAAAAATTGAGTTATTTCATCGGTTAAAATTCGGTATGTTAAAGTCGTATACCAGATAGCCCATATAGATTTCCACATCATTTTCGTCGATTCATTTTGTCACTGAAATTATATATTTTTTCACTTTTATATTTTATAACCCTAATATATAAATTAAGTTCTCTAGAATGAAAGGAGGATAAATTTATCGGTCACGGACCCAAAAGAAGTTAAACAAAATGAAGTAAACTTAGACTCTGTTCTCTTCAACCGAAAACTCGTTGATTCGATTCCCATTCGATTCAATTCTACTTGGTTATATTTTATCTACGCTCATTGATTCGAGAAAATTGCAGTTGAAGAGAACAGAGCCTTAGTCGATATTGGAGAAAGTAGAAGTGTAATAGCCACATCCCACATTAATTAACAAAGTGAACAATACCATATTGACGTTATGTGAGTAACCGCACCGATATAAAGGTTGGTCTCGACCAATTAGTAGTCGGATCGTTATGTTTGAAATAATATATGATTAGTTTTTTAAAAGTTGTTCAATGATTTTTATTATTTATTAAAGATTAGGGAAAAGATTAAATTAGTGAGCGGTGGAGAAAACGATGAAGTGTTTGACGTGGTCTTTGACTTTGTGGCGTTGGATACCATTGCTGCCGTCGTGGGTGATTTCGGCTTTTGTATGGTTTTGCATTAAGGTAGTAGTGCCTTATACTTGAAGGACTTAACTAAGGAATCTTATACTTGAAGCAAGATAGGCCAATAAAACAATTTGGTGAAGGATATCTCATCTTACATTCGGTGCTTTGTTTGTTGGACAAGTGAAATCAATGGAAATCTCTCGAGTCGCTAATTATAGGATCCTATATTTGTGGAGATACCTGAAATTTATCTCATGTGATATGTAACGGTCATAAATAAGTGACAATACATGTAATCCGCACTAGTTTGAAATTTAAGGCGAAAACTCATTCAGTTCACTTCCATTCTGTTTAGTTATATTTTATACTACAATTCAGTTCAGTTCAGTTCAGAAAATTGCAGTTGGAGAGAACAGAGCCTAACTAGTCATGCATTTTTATCTGGAAACTGCTTATTTAATGTAGAATCCTTTTATAAATATTGAAGAGTTCCATAAATAGTAACAAAATAACTGGTTGTTTGTTATAGAGTTAAAAATGGTGAGTTAATAAAAAATTTTAGTTGATAAATAGTAATTAAATTAAAAGTGAGTTATAAAAAATGGTGTTTTGAATAGAATTAAAAATTTATAGGGTTTATAGGTTTGTTATATAGGTGTGCAAGAATAAAGTGGTGTGTGTAAGAAAGAAGTGATGTGTTTAATATTTTTTAAGGTTATTTGATTGGTTTAAGATTGTTATATTGATTGAAAAAGTAAAGAGGATGTAAGAGTAGGGTGGAAAGAGAGTAATGATTGTTTAGTGGAGAAAAAAATTGAATTAAATTTTTTTTTACTGTAGAATATACGAAATAAATATTCTGAAACATTTTAACGGATGCATAGTCAATTATAATGGTATGCCAAATAGGATGTGAGTCTATACTAGGAGTTTCGGTTTTTTGAAAGTTGGCAAAATGAAACATATAGCTAAAGCTTCTAACATGCTCGTTAAAAATGCTACTATAGAAGATGTAACACCACATTGTATTATACTGCAGGATAATCGGTGAACAACAGTATCCCATAATTATTTAAAAAAGAAAAAGAGCATAATTAGAGTAAGTACTAACCTTATTGAGATCACTATCATAAAATTGGTACTTTATTTTCGGTTTGGGTTAGATAAAGAGATAAACATATTTTAAGAATGAAAATCGTGAATTTTGAAAATGAGCTGAGTCTATTTTTTACTCAGGTTGATTTTAACGTTTTAGGCTTTATTACTTATTTTTTATTTGTTTGTTATATAAAAAAAATTTTGAATTCCCGGTAGAAAGAGATTTTCCCAAGGAAAAGGCTTTTAACGCTGTCCAATACCCCTTCCTTTTTCAACAATTTTTACGAATATGCTTTTTTGACTTTTAGATGTGATAAAACACGATAAAATTATTAATTAGATCTTCAGAGCAATCTTGTGTTTTTGTGGATTTGAGCTTCCTGCCGTTTCTTTTTGCCGTTCTCATTCTTTTAAGATTATGCCTTTGTAATTAGCCCCATGTATATAGTCTTGTAGTAATAAGTTCCAACATTATTAGGTAGATCCATTTATATAAAACAATGAAACGCAGTATTTTAATTTCAGTACTATTTTTTAATGCTACCTCCGTTTGTTTGGATCTGAACTTTCCATGTTGATATTTTTCGATCAACATTTTTATTTTAACTGTTAATTACTCTTAAACGTTAATGGGTAAATATTTAATATTATAAGTACTTCTTAAATTTTCATCGCATGATTTTATTAAATCATTTATCGTTATAGTTTAAGATGAATTTAATATTAAAAATTGAAATAAGTAATCGAAAAAGGTTAATATAAAAAGTTGGGATTATGATGGAGGGGGTTATTATATTATTAGAAAGGTCGAATAAATACAACAATTATTGAACTCAAATCCCATCTTAGGTGCATTATTATAGTATTAGAGATCCACTAAGCACTATGTGCATTTACACTAATGTCAACTAGATTGGCAGAGTTAATCATGTGAAGATATTCTTCTTTTTTCTGTTCTTTTTTCTAACTTATTGCTAAGGATCCAGTGGGGACTTCTTGCTAATCATTCTTTCCTGTTAAGCATTCACATTAATTAAGTTCAATATATCCACAGTAATGGTAGGACTAGCCGCCTAGCTAGCCAGTTGCCAAACCAGCAGAATAAATGAACAAGAAGTTGCGGAGAAATCTAAGATTTGAATATGGTATGAATTTTTTAGGTACCGCCACTACTACTAAAATTTAATACCAGTTGGAAGTTAGAAACTTATTAGGGGTTTCTCTTCCCTACCGCATGCTGCACTACCTCCTGATGTTTTACAGGTTGTACCATATGTATTAAATGTTGTACTATACAACACATTAAAACACCAGGAGGTAGTGCAGCATGCTGTAGGGTAGAAAAAACCCTTATTAGGGAGTCCCAATCTTAAAAATTCTACTCAATTTCTTTGAACTCGACTTACTTTGATAATTCACTTTGATAATGTAATCGAATCGAATAAGATATATTAATTTTGTGCTAATTACTTAATGATCACTCTGCACAATAAAGCTCTTGAAGCCTTAATAATACTCAATCTTGTTACAAGTTACTCGAACTCTAGTCGAGATTCAATTTTAAGATCCTTTCTTTATAGGCCGGTTTATGCTGGATTAGGAATTGAGTTCGGACTAAATATATAGTATATGACACTCGAAAAAATGTATTAGTCCAACGCGAGTGTTTGTAAACCCTGCTTGAAAGTTAAACTATTAAAGTTGCAAGAAAAATGTATGCTGCAGCTTGTAACGTGATTATCAAACACCGAAAAATTTGACCACGATGGAATCCCGCTACTACAATGATCATGGTCTAAGAAACACCTACTAAATGATCTGCCGAACACCAAACGGTGCAGTAAGTGCAAAGTGAAAGCATATCGAAATTTCCTTTGGACTACAAGACTCGTTTTTTAAAATGTTATCATTGACGAGTTAAAACATGAATAGTAATGGAATTTCCCAAATTCTTGTAGAACCTGTCATATTCGGTCTTTGGGGTCACTTGAAATTTTAACAAATCAAGTCACCAAAATAAGTTTGAAGTAGAAATTGTAACTTGTGAAAAGCTTTCCCACTCAAAAATTCTTGAACCCGCGTCACTTAACTGTCGACAGAATGAAATTTGTTTACCATGGGACCAATCTCTGATTCTAGGAAAATTTTCATTTTCACATTCATGTTCCATCTTCATTGTTTTGGTCGTGATAGATTAATTTAGTACATGGGATATTCCATATAATCAAATTCTCCAATATTTCACCTATATTTATAGCTGGTTTCAACCTCTTTAGAATTTTTCAAATGAAATTTTAATATAGCACATATATTGTCTCATAAGAGGTTCGAATCTAGGTGAACGTGAGACAAATACTCTGATACCATAACAAAATTCTTTTTTTTTTTTGAAACAACAAAATTTATTGAATACCACTCAAAAGTTTACACGAGAATAAGGGATGCTCGACGAAATATAATACATACAATTACAACCGAAGACCTACCATAACAGAATTCATTTCTCATCTAAAAATTTAAATGTTTAAAATCTAATCATTTACATTGATTATCCAATTAGCCCTATAATTTGTCAAAAAATCACTAAAGGCATTGCGCATAGCCAAAGGTAATGTACAGAGACCAAAACATAGAACCGAGCCGACATGATCGAGGCAGCATAACCTACAAACATACAAGATCCCTCACCAGAATCGACATATATACAAGATTTCAAGTAAGTTTTATTGAAACATGTCCCCTGAAATTATCTATAAATGCTACTGAATTAGTTAAACGCAACACCTTTTTGACTAAACGCAACACCAAATATTTGTGTACTTACATAAAATGCCCTTAACTAAAAAAAAACTTATAAAATTAACGTAAAATCGAAATAACTCGTTTACACAAACACAATAACATTAACATGCACGATTGAATACAAATTACAACAATAAAAAACATCGAAAATTTTCCACAATTTTTTTTTTTTTTGTGAAAAGTGGAAAAAGTTGGGAAATTTGTAGAGAAATTGAGAAACAAAAAAAAAAGAAGTGAAAAAAAAAATTTTGATTCAAGTTCGAATTAAAGTTAAAGTTGCGAATTCAAAATAAATAAATTAAAAATTAAAAAAATTTGCCGGTCAAACGGGCCATTTTTAAAAAGTTGAGAAATTTGTAGAGAAATTGAAAAAAAAAAGTGAAAGAAAAAAAAAAAAGATGAAATGGCCGGTTCTCAAAACCAGCCATTTTTGCAGAACCGGCCATTTCATCTTTTTTTTTTCACTTTTTTTGTTTTCAATTTCTCTACAAATTTTCCAACTTTTTTAAAATGGCCCGTTTGACCGGTAAATTTTTTTGTAAATTTTAAATTTATTTATTTTGAATTCGCAACAACTTTAATTCAAACTTGAATCGATTTTTTTCACTTCTTTTTTTTTTTTGTTTTTCAATTTCTCTATAAATTTCGAACTTTTTCCACTTTTTACCAAAAAAAAATTTTTGTGAAATTTTTTCAATGTTTTTTATTGTTGTAATTTGTATTCAATCATGCATGTTAATGTTATTGTGTTTTTGTAAACGAGTTATTTCGATTTTACGTTAATTTTATAAGTTTTTTTTGAGTTAAGGGCATTTTAGGTAAGTACACAAATATTTGGTGTTGCGTTTAACAACACCCGAAAGATTCGAACACAAAACTCGACCAGACTCCTCCCTCTCATATCGTCTATATATATATATATATATATATATATATATATATATATATATATATATATTAAAGTCCAGTTTTTATTCTAAAAGATTTGTATAGCACTTCTGCCAAGATTGAATGTGAGAGTTTCTTTCATTTTTTTGTATTTATTTGCATTAAAAATTCCAAACAATTACATATAAGGTAAGATTCGATTTGATTTCTTCCTCCATTCATTTTGGCGCCTCCCATTCAGATTTGTAGCAAGATCTCACTATTATTGGTAAACTTGAATCATTGGATAAATTGAATATTGACACCTAAAATCCCTCCTTTAAAATAGAAATGATTTGTTTGTATATGTAAGGCTACAAAACGTAATCAGTCTACTACAATCCCTCCTTTAACCTATTACAATTACAATATTTTGATGAAAATGCAAAATTATCCATACCTAAGTATCCATAAATATGAACAAGGTGATTGTTATAAATCATCCAGAATGCCTTTTGGTTTCTTACTCTCTTTTTCATGCAACAGTGTACTCAATTTTTGTATTTCTTATGTAGCTTTTAAATGCACTCAAACATCTAACGGATCAAGAGAGATCTTGATAGCCGCCACGCAGGAAGCATGGTTGCTGGTACTATTCTCTCACTATACCTCCATTCTCAAGTCATCCGTCTTATGGTTCCATAAGTCTATCCATGTCTAACAAATAGGCCCGCATGTTAATGTTGTTAGAGTTTTAACTTAATAATATGTGAAGTTTATAATGTCCATGGAATAATGGAATCGTAACAAATACATGAAAACATGACTGGAGGTTCCATGATCGTTGCTAATTCCGTTCATCAGTACATCCATCGATTTAAATAAGCTCAACTCTTACTCCATACACCCGGAACAGATGGTTGATCAGGCAGTCTCTAACAAGAACAACAATTCACATACATTGAGATGCATATAAAGGTGCTCGTGTGGGCATTGCATTAATTTGGAGGGTGTTTGCATGGCGATGAAGATGGAACGTCCCAAAACTCTTTAACTAGGCGGTTAAGATGGCATGTGAGCTGGAATACAAGTCGGTTCAACTCTAAGGAAACCGTGCGAATGTGATGAATCTTCTAAGTGTTGGCGGGCTACATGTACATTAGATGTTGTATGGATTTACTTAGATGAAATTTTGCAATTGTGTTAAGTCTATCAAATTAGATTTTGAAACTAGCACATTCGATCTTAAACATGTTTTGATTCCTGTTGATTGTGATGAAATGTTAGGCTCTTTCTCTTCGTCTAAACAGAACTGAACTGAACTGATCAGAACTGAACTGAATTGTAGTATAAAAATGAACTAAACTGAACTAAATCTGAACTGAAATTAATGAGTTTTCAGATGAAAATAACAGAGTCTTACTACCTAACATTGTCAAGTAACATGGGTTTTGCTTATACGTTATATTTTAATGTTTATTTTTTAACCTAATCTTTTAATTAATAAATATACATGGATCCAATATAATCAAACCGAATAGTGTTAACTATAGCATTATCGTTTTTAGTTTTTATATGTACTGAAAAGAACAACTGTAGAAAATAATAATTTTTACAATATAGGACCACATAATTGAAAAGAAATAAATATTTTTAAAAAATATAAATGAAAGGATAAAATCATGTCATCGAGATCTGAGCCCTAAGAACTTCTATATACTTAAAAAGTGGTACATATATGAATATACCCATCAAATTGAAATTGAATACATATAAAATGATGAATTAAATTTAAATATAGTAGAATTTAGGTGTCAATGATGTGGTTATAGTAGTATCCATCCATCCATCCATTCATCCATATATTATGTAAAGCACAATGGTCTAAACCTCACCAGATTCATTCAGTCATACGTGGAATTTTGTGGAATTAGTTACATTTTAGTCAGTATATATTTCAATGTTATTTTCGGTATGTTGACTGCATATATAATTTTTATTAAATCTCATATAACTTTATCTAAAAAAATCTGAAAAATATATGGAAAATATATTTGAATTCGTCGTGACAAGACGAATCCATAGACACCAATCTTGAATACCATTATTAATTAAATAAATTATTTTATCTATTTAAATAAAATATAAATTTATTAAATAAGATAAAATGAAATACTGAAATTTTAAAAATAGAGTATTTATTAAATTAATTCAATCCTACGTGGAATTAGTTGCATTTTCAACCGGTATATACATATTTCACAGTTTATTTTTGGTATGTTGGTTGCATATATAATTTTTATTAAATCTCATATAACTTTATCTACAAATATCCAAAAAATATATTGAACATATATTTGAATTCCCCGTGACAAGACGAATCCATAGACACCAATCTTGAATACTATTATTCATCAAATAAATTATATTATTTATTAAAATAAAATATAAGTTTATTAAATAAGATAAAATGAAATAATTAAATTTAAAAAAATTAAATAATTAAATTTAAAAAAATAGAGCATTTATAAAATTAATTCAATTCTATGTGGAATTTTGTGGAATTAGTTACATTTTCAACCAGTATATATTTCACTGTTTTATTTTTTGTATGTTGGGTGCATATATAGTTTTTATTAAGTCTCATATAAATTTTATCTACAAAACTCCGAAAAATGTTTATGTTTATATGAATAGATATTTATATTTTCAATTATACATTTTGATTCTATAGTTGAGCAGATTCTGGGTGGGAGAGAATTTTGTTGCATAAAGTTTTGCCAGGTTAAACGTGAGGAACTAAGGCTAATGTTTTATCAGTTGGGTGTTCTTATATAATATAATATAATATAATATAATATAATATAATATAATATAATATAATATAATATAATATAATATAATATAATATAATATAATATAATATATATATAATATAATATATATAATATAATATATATAATATAATATAATATAATATAATATATAAAGTTGATGAGCTAAACCCACCAGATTCATTCAAATTCCATCTATCCTACGTGAAATTTTGATTCTACGGTTAAGCAGAGTCTGAATAGGGGAATATATCCATACGACCATACCATTTATGCACTTTCGCTTATTCTGACACTTTCGTATATTTTTCTATTATATTATAGAGTTGATGGTTTACTTTGAAGCACAAATGATCTGCATGTGCATAAATGATACTTTGAGCGCTTTCTAATTACTTGGACATTTTCTAATACAAAATTAAAGTAAAAAGAAATTCATTTTAAGTTGTATCAACTCTCTACTTTTTTTTTTTTTTTTTTTTTTTGAATTTAGGTTTCGACTTTTCTCTAAATACTTATGTATGAAAAATAATGAATAGTCGTAGGAGATAGTGAATAAAGTAGAAGATGTGAGAAGGTACACTACAAGAATTAACATGTGCAGACGGAAAGGCGTGGTTTTATCAAATTACTATGTAACGGATCGCCAAAGCAGGACGGATTCTATCCGTCGCCCGTTCTTGACAGATAAACTTATCCGTCGCTCTGTAGCGACGGATAAGTTTATCCATCGCTACAGAGCGTTGACCAAGATTTAAAAAAAAAAAAAAAAAAGTTAGCGACGGATAGATTTAGATCTATCCGTCGCTAAAAAAAAAATATCTCCTCCACCACCTCCTTTCCTCCACCACTTCTCCTCCATTTCTCCTCTCCTCCTCCTCCCACCACCACCTTTCTCCTTCCACCACCTTTCTCCTCCACCACCACCATCCTCCACCACCATCCTCCACCACCACCACCACCACCTCTCTCCTCCCACCACCACCGCACCACCACCATCTCCACCACCACCACCACCACCTCTCTCCTCCCACCACCACCGCACCACCACCATCTCCACCACCGCACCACCACCACCTCTCTCCTCCCACCACCACCGCACCACCACCATCTCCACCACCGCACCACCACCATCTCCACCACCGCACCACCACCACCACCTCTCTCCTCCCACCACCACCGCACCACCACCACCACCTCTCTCCTCCCACCCCCACCCCCCCCGTTCCTCCTCCCCCCACCACCGCGCCCCCACCCCCACCACCACCACCACACCACCTTTCTCCTCCCACCACCACCGCCGTCATTTAATACAAATTGGATACGAATATAAAATTGAATACAAATTAATACGATATCTGAATACAAATCAATATCTCGATATCTGAATACAAATTGATCTGAATTAATCCGTATCTGAATATAAAAATTGAATCTGATTTTATTTTAAAAAAAAAATAGAAATGGGCGTGGATAGAATCTATCCGTGCCCCATTATCAATTTTAAAAAAAAATGGTCAATCGTCGTCGATCAAATTTGGACGACGGATTGTTATCCGTCGCCACAGCTCCAGGGGGGCGACGGATTTTCTATCCGTCGCCAGAGCTGGGGCGACGGATAGATGGCCTGTAGCGACGGATCTATCCGTCGCTACAGGCCAGATTTTTTGTAGTGGTAAAGAATAAAGTAATAAATTAATTTTCAATTTTTAGGCATGTGAAGATGAGATCTATCCATATATTATAAAAACCAGTTTTTATTATCAATTCTAGCTATGGTACTTTGGCCTCAAATCAATGTGAGAAATTATTCATTTTTTTAGATTAAAAAATTACAAAACAATTATAATCAGGGTAAATTTATTTTTGATGCCAAGTTAATGCATGTGTATTTGGTTTTGTTACCTTTACAATTTTAATCTAATTTTGGTTACATAATTCTGCCAATGATATTCAACCTTTGCAACTATTTATAAATGTGATCAATCAAATCTTCTAAATTCCATAATTCCATCAAAATCGCCACTCACACACTAATTTTCTTAATGGGCATGAATCCAGATTGGAAGACCTTTGGATCTATGCTTGACATAGTTCCTTCAACTAATCTTCTAAGAATGTTCTATGAATCGTGTACTAGACGTGCTATTTTCAGTTCCAGAAGATAGAAGAGACACACGTGAGCTAATTGGTAGTGTGTTGATCTTTACATGTCTATCAACAACTTTTTACATGTTAAGACTTTCAATTTCCTTTTCTTTATGTATATGATTCGATCGGTAGGATGAGGTATAACGTTTCTCTTCTCTACGATCTCTGGCTGGAAGGACTGGTTCTATCCAACCCGAATTCCAACTCCGTTCGAAATAATGATGTTCATGTCCGGTCTGGTATATACTCGAACCCGTTTCATACCTTTGTTACAAGTCCCGACCACAACATTTTATGATTAAGTTAGTAAAAATTACATTTTTTAGGAAGTGCATATATTCTCTAGGCGGGAAAACTCTCTTCGATCTTCTCTTTACTTTCTTGATACATAACGGGCCTATGGATCTGATACTCTCTAGGTGGGGAAATTCTCTTAGATCTTCTCTCTACTTTCCTGATCTCCATAACGAGCCTGGGGGATCTAATACTCTGTAGGTGGGGAAATTCTCTTAGATCTTCTCTCTACTTTCTTGATCTCCATAACGAGCCTGTGGGGTCTAATACTCTCTAGGCGGAGAAAATATCTTCGATCTTCTTTGTACTTTCTTGATCTCCATGACGGGCCCGGGGGGGGGGGGGGGTCCGGTATACTCTCTAGGCGGGGAAACTCTCTTCTATCTTCTCTTTACTTTCTTCATCTATAACGGGCCTCGGGGGGACAACCGTACCATGTGAAATTATGTTCGTAGAATAATAATTTTTTTGTATTTGGTGGAGTGACGCATACCACCGCGGGGTTGCTGGGAACCAGTGGGTTGGAAAGACAACCGTGACATGTGAAATTACGTTTGTATAATATTTTTGTGTGTGTGTGGTGGGGTGACCATATATCACCGCGAGATTGTTGGGAACAACCCTGTTGATTGTTTTGTATACTTTTGTATATTATTTTGATTCCGTTTAAGAGATAGATTTTTTTTGTAAAAAAACATGTACCTGTTACTAATTAACAAGTCGGGTATGGTAGGACCCTATTTTTATATTTTCTATAGTTAACATAAATAAACATTCAATGATATAATATTGGATGAAGAATGACTACCGACCGACACCACGACCAACGTTGTCAACAAGGAGTTTTGACTATCTTTTCTTTTCGATTAATTTATTTAATCTTCACATTTCATTTTATTATTAAAAGTAAACTATATCGTGGCATCGCCACGGGTTAGTACTAGTATATATATATAATGAGGTTAATCAGTGACAGAGCACAAACATTATCCGGGACGTTTGAATTATAGGACAGTTGCATATCATATTTCATTACATGTATCATTACCATGATAACTTTTGAATTTCAACAATTTCAGGAAAATCCAAACACCATACATACATTCAAGAAGAAAACTCAATTTTGAATCCAATAAAATTGACTAACACTAAATTATCTAACTGACATTTCACCTTTGCCAAAAAAAAAAAAAGAAAAAAGAAAGAAAGAAAAACCAGATATTTCACCCTTATATTCTAAAAATAAATAAATACACTTTGATAATATATATTGGGAGGCCAAAGTCAAATGGTAGCTGTTGTACCGTTTGCCTTGTAAGTTGTACACTAGACACAATTATCTACGGAAGTGACACAGATTCCCACTGGTTGCAGCTTCTGATCCTAACCTGTACGAAACCATTCTGCTGATCTGGACCGTTCATTACTTCACAACATTGTCTCCGTGGAGCCTGTGATTGTGACACCATCAGCACAAGTCCAAATAAAAAATACAAACTCACACGTATATATTTGTATATGTCTAACTTCGAATTTCGTATGTTTAATATGTATATATTATTAATGTGTTACATATATTATATAATATGTAATTTTTGAATCTAAATACAAAATGTTCTTATCTAGATATGTAACATTGAACATGCATCTCGGAAACACGGTATTTTCACACTGGATGATTAAGGAATAAGGGGAAAAAAGAAATCAACGTGACAGCAATTAATCACTGATCACGACTCACTACTACTACAAATTACTAGAAAATTATTTTTTTAGTAACAAATTGGAAAAGTATTAGCATACACATGAATGGTTGAAGATTAGGATCAAAACTAATTTTACTTATAAATCAAACTGTTACAGTCCACATGGCTTGTGCACATGACTAATGACTTTAGCCATCATTGAAAGAAGATATAGTACTATAATGTTACAAATTCGCAGATGAAAAGTTAGACTTTTAAAACTTCACTTGCAATTTCAACTCACCGATATGATTTAGATCTCTACTTCCCATTTTTCTTCAAGTATTAATGACAAAGTTATAACTTATACGGTATGACCCAGGCACCATTGCAATGTTCAAATCCGATCATATTTAAATAGAAAATCTAATTAGTATGTAAGATTGCACGATTAATGTAATATGTAGGTATATCTAGCACTGATTTATCAGCTAGTTCATTGACAAGATGCATTTTTACTTGACGTTGTCTACCAGTAGCTTAACAATCAACTAGTCCGATAAACTATCTTACATATAAAGTACATGTACATGTATGTTAGGATCATTTTTTATGACTAGTTGATTTATTTTACATTCTATATTAAACACCTCCATAACATTCAAATTATGCGTGCTAATCACTTATGAACTACCTTTAGTTTACTAGCTAGTTTCATTAAACAGGGCTGTAATCTGATGTGTGTTTAATCAAGTGATTAAAATTGAGTTATTATGACATGGCCATGAAATAATTGAACGAATGAATTAACAAGATCCGAATACCCATACCTGGTTCCAGAATCCAGGATCCATAACCGGTGCAGACACATTGAACCCGGTGAACGAATAAGCACGGGCGTAATTCGGCAATTCACATTTCTTCTTACCCGGCCCATTAAGCCTTCTATACAAAGTCGTAGTCTTCTTACTCCCAAGACTCTTAGCCCCATTGTAATAATAAACTAACGGCCTTTGGCACCGGTCCAAACTCATGACCCGGGTGTTAAACGTAAACGGGCCCATGCTCCATGTTCCCCAAGTCAGAAATGTCTGTAATGGAGTGTTCAATTCCTTGCCCGTTAACATATACGGGTACAATTGTACCGCGTATCCCCATGAGATGGAAACCGACCATTGCCGAGACAAATCGTAGCATATGCTATGTTGTAACGTTCGGCTTGGGTCAGATTTGTGGGCATTTATGAGTTTCTTGACAGAGTCGACCCGGTTTGTATCTGGAAATATGGGTTGCACGTAGTCCAGATGGTGTAATGAGATCAATGGTGCGAACGGGTGGGCTGCAAGAAAGCCAAAAGGACTTCCTCGTATGTCCATCTGCAACATAAACACAGTTCTTTAACAACGTGATACCATTTAAAAATCAAACAAACGTAAAGAATTGATTGGGTGAGATCGATGGTGTGAATGGTGGGCTGCAAGAAAGCTGAATGGACTTCCTCATATGTCCATGTACAACATATAACGCGGTGCTTTAATGATGTGTTTCCATTTAAAAATCAAATAAACATAAAGAATTAATTTGGATGTAAAAGTTGTAATGGTACAAGACTCATATGAATATGATAAATCACACCATTAAAAAAATAAAACATTTTCAAAGGATTGAAGATGGTAATTAATTACAAAATGTTGTTTATCATTTCCCTTGCAAAATCACGCCACAAGATTCGTAGAAAATTTTGGCATCTAAAATGATTTTGTACTCATTAATATGTTCTCAAGGGGTCTTGATGTAAATAGACCTACTATATTAACACTTGCGACATCAAATATCATAACTTAAAGTTATGATCATATGAAAGAAAAAAATTGTACCTGATGAAAACCTAGTTCTTTGGTAATAGGCACGCCAATCTCCGCCATGCAACCGGAAATCTTTTGGTCGGAGCCATAAGCCTCCGCGTACCGATCAATGCACCCATCAAGGACCCTCACTAGCTCCACCGCCAATGGGTAGCTAATCGCGAATCCGGCTCCACCATACCCCGTCGAATACGAATGAACCAAGTCTTGCTCAACGCTCTCCGAATTACCACCAATGTAGTACATTTCCTCATGATCATACTTATTTAACACATTTAACAAATTCTCCGTAAAAAACACCGTATCATCATCTCCCATTACAAACCACCTCACATTCTCCAACCCTAGCTCAAAACTCTCCTTCACAATTCGCGCGATTCGAATGGCAGATCGTGACCCATACGCATTCGTGTACTTGAACCGTGATGTGTCACTAGAGACTCTAAAAGGCGGAGAAGTTTGTGGCCACGGGTCAGTTTTGTTAGGTTCCCTGTCGAGCCATACATAACCACGTGTCATGTTCGGCTTCCACCACAACTCGCAGTAGTGGCGCCGTCCGCCCCACGTCTCGGCTGAGCCACCTATGCCAAAGAGTATGTGGGATATGTTTGTTTGTTCGACACGTTCGATGTCGTTTGTTAGGGCTTCGTGTATGAAGGATTGGTAACATTCGGGACAATCTAGACGTAGTCTTACACTTGGAAAAAGTGAGAAGTAACACAATGAGAATCCGGTGAAAATGAAGATCACTAACAAACCTTTCATGAAAATGGGGTTTATGGAATTGGATTTTAATGGTGGAGAAATAAGATATTTCCACGGTTTTAAGGGGTCTTGGATAATATTGTTATCATCAATATCGGCCATATCTTCTTCTTCTTTTTTTTCCCTAAGTTGGACAAGTTTTTGTTTCCAAGTGGAATCAAATTCTTAGTGAAAGTAGTTTTGATTTATGGGGAACTTCATTTGTACAGAAAAATTAAGTTTGGGTTTTTATGTTACAAAAGGTAGTTAATGACTTAAGGAATTTATGCCTCAATTAATTTAATTACTACAATTAATAATAGGGGTTATAACTTGTGTTTTTAAGTTATGTTAGACTTGTAGTTAGACCAATTAAAGAATTTGGACTTTGAGAATTGAATTTGTTTATATGTTTTGTTTCAAATCCATGGAAAGAGAACCTATGCCATCAATATATGCTTGTTAAGTGTAAGTATATTGAGAAAAAGAAACAAAAGGAAGACCAGAAAATTTAAATATATTGGCAAGCGATTAAAATCATAAAAATTAGATTAAAATAGATGTTTTTAGGTGTTTTTAACCAGGTTTTGGTGATTTAGATTGGCAACCAAACAAGCATAAAGTGACTACTTGATGTATTAAAAACTCCAGCACAAAGTGTTGAATTACTGGTATTAGTGAGGTACGGACTACGTTTTCAGGTCAATATATAGTGTATTAGACAATATCAGTAATATTTTATGAGATAATATTTGAATTCTTTTTCTAATTTTATAAGTTAACTGATAAGTCATTTTTATGTTTATATACAACTCCATGTTCATAGTAAAAATATCTTATGTTGTACTGTTGCTATAACAGTATTGTTCGTCGATCCCTTTTAGCCACTCTATAAAAAGGTCTCCAGGAGATTTGTACAAACTCCAAATCTAATACAGTAGAAACTATATACAGTAATATCGACTGGCGGAAAAATATTTGTATGCATAGTTTATTCCTATGTTTAAGTAAAGTTTGTGTAAAAGTAATTGTTAGAAGTATAATTGGATTAGGATTCCTTAATGTTGTTAATTAGAAGTATAATTGGATTAGGATTCCTTAATGTTGTTAATTAGAAGTATAATTGGATTAGGATTCCTTATTGATATCTAGTTATACATACTTGTATATATATATGAGATTGATGAATGAGAAGATGGAGGGAAAATAATTCTTTCATGGTATCAGAGCCATGTAAGTCTCCAACAAGCATTGGTCCTGTCTCTCCTCTTTTCTTTCTCCCGCCCTAAAATTTCTCTGATTTTTTCCCTCAATGCAATCAATCTGATTGCCCTTGCCATTATCTCTTTCTTCTCTTTTCTCCCCTTTCTCCTTATCTCTCCAGCGCCTCCACGCGTGCTCCCCTTCCTCCTCTAGCTGTTGTCCCCCACGGGGACCCTAGCGTCGCCGCCTCTTCTCCGGCCTCCTACTTCGTTCACCTCCCAAACCGCATCAACGGCTTCCACCGTTCCGGCTGCCTCTCTCAAGCGCTCTTGCGCATCTCTTCTCCTCCACGCGGCTGGGCCGCTCTCTTCTCCGGTGGTCAATTCCTCCGGCCAGGTCTTCCTCCTTTGATTACGCAGCGGATTTCTCTTCTTGTTATGCGGTTGAGCCTCTTTCTTCTCCCACAGCTCTACTGCTTCGTTTTCTCCACGCGATGTCGCCTTCCTCGAGCAATTTGCTTTTTCTTCTTCTTTCTTCCCAGAACAGCAACTGACTTTGACAGAACGTTTGGAAAGGTTCATATACTTGGAATCCGATCTCCACCGCCCACAATGTAGATTCGTGTGTTAGCTACCTGTGTTCAAATTCTCAGGACGATCCAACGACTGAGCTGGCGGAAAACGTCGTTTTCCTACGACTGCGCTGTGCAGTTTACTACATACGAAAACTGTTTCCTTTCTTCTTTCTTGGCTACACCCATAGTTGTCTCTGTGTAGCTTTCATGATTCCGCCCAGCCTCTCTGGTCATCAACCTCTTCTGCTCAAGTTTTTGTTGGATCTTCGTCAACCTCTGTGTGGTCTTATATCCTCTCTACCTATTCTGGGTGTCTCTCTATATGTCTGCTCTGGGTGCTTAAGTGCTTTCTTCTTTCGTTGTCATCTCGTCTTCTTTGTCCCATCTCGTTCTTCTCCTCTCCTAACTTTTCCGTCTCGTGTGGTGCCCCTCCCAGATTATGTCGCCATGACTTCTGGTACCTCGCCTGAGGTTACGACCTCCTTCCACCCGACTCTTGCAGACTCGAGCACTTCAGTGGGGTTGGGTCCCAAATTTGGATCCTCCTTGTCCATACCCGACTGCCCCTTGGTATCGCCCATCGTACGGTCCATCTCAGCAAGTTGGTCTTCTTGGATCTCACCCACAGCAAGCCCATAGGGCTATTGGACCTTTTACCTTGCTTGTTCTCATACAACATCAACGTAGCACGTCATGGATGAAATCTGCCGATTCTTAACTATGAGTCGACTTTTCACCAAAGGACTTCCACAAGTTTTGTTTGACGTTTTTCGAGACAGTCTCAACGTTCATCAACCTCCCATTTCGACTGAGGGGGAGTGTTAGAAGTATAATTGGATTAGGATTCCTTAATGTTGGTAATTAGAAGTATAATTGGATTAGGATTCCTTATTGATATCTAGTTATACATACTTGTATATATATATATGAGATTGATGAATGAGAAGATGGAGGGAAAATAATTCTTTCAGTAATCTTGTGAAAAATAATATGAGCTCTTATATAGTCGGATATGTTTTGCATTGCCTAACAACAAGCAATTATACACCACTCTCTGGCCAAACATGCTTCGTTAAAAAACCTGTAATGTTTCTGATTATAACGTTGATGTTTGTCGATCTCTCAGGTCTCTTTTTAGTGTTGGTCCCTCACGAGACTTATTCATTCCGATTCATATATAGTATATAAATAGTATATACTGCTTTGGTTAATAGGAAAGTCTGGCAATACACGTTTGGTTAAAAAGTTATTTTGACTCTATTTCATTACCTAGAAAAAGTATAAAATTTTCAGAGTTTTTCACAATGGTATTCTATATAGTTGTAACGACCCGACCACTAATCGATTTACCCCCGACTCTTTTGTTTGGCACAGTTACTGATGGGCAACTCTCCGGGCGATATTGTTGGCCCCACTGTACCTACACAAGTTCTTTCCTGCACACTTTGTCCTTACTCGTATGCAAACCGGGAGACTTACCATTGTTCAAGATTGCTCTCTAGAGCAAGTACACTTAACTTTGAAGTTCTTATAGATGAATTTCTGAAAAGAAAGGTGTAAAGTTACGTCTCAATTCCTTTAATCTTTATGAAACTTGACTTGAAACTTTGAGGCGTTAAGTAGTATCGTTTAATATACTACCAAAAATAAATGATAAACTAGTATATCGTTTATGAATCTTTGGTTTTGATTTATACTTGATTTCATTATTATTAATTTTCACCTCGATTTAGATTATTGCAATAAAGAAAGAAAAAAAGCTAGCAAATTATATCGAGAAATTAAATCCGCGAGGAGTAATAATACATGTTACTTTATGCCCCTCATCATTCAAAAAATAAAATAGGGCTTGTAGATAAAACATGGAATGAAAAAAAAGAAATAAAGTCATTACATATTATAATTGCAAATCTGAAAAACTGCGGGAACATAGTAATCCCTAGGAATTAGGCAAATATTCATACCTGATAGATTTTTTTTTTTTTTTTAATTCCGCAACGTTGCTAATTTGATCTCATGGTCCTTTAGAAATCGGGTTTTGAGGCTCGGGTCCTAACCGGAGTTCAAGGTCTATGCTTATTGCCTCTTCGCGATCACAGCTTGTTGATGGCACGTCCGGGAACAGTTGCAAGCGAGTTGTTAAATCATCTTCACCAAGTTCAAAATTAGCGAGGTTTTTTCCATTAAAATCAACATCTTTGTGATCTTCAAGACTCTTGCTACACTTCTCGTCCTCCAGGCCGACCAATTTCTCAGCTGTAGGAGAATTCAATGGAGAACTATCTTGTGAAGTCGTATTGTTCGCGATGTCCAATGAGAGCAAGTTGTCACCCAAAAATTCTCTAAGCTTTGCCCTATCCTTGCGGTGAATATTCATGTGACCCCCTAGAGCTTGCGCGTTTGAGAAACCTCGCTTACAGAACGCGCACCGAAATATTCTCGCGTGGGTCAGATTTTGTGTGATATCGTCACTCCAAATGATAGTCTGGTCGGGTTTCTCCGAGCCTCCGGAAGGGTCAATGTTCATGGCAAGAGAGATGTGGAACATTGGGAGAGATTTTGTGTTATAAGACATGAAATGCTAGTAAGTACTTAGGGGTGGTCAAAATGGACGGTTTATAGAGTGTTTTTCTAATGCAAGCGTGCTATAGATATTGTTATAGTTATGAACAAAAAATAGGATACTATATTTATAAATTATAAAATGCCGACTATATCAAGAATATAGATATATTTGTATATTCATTAATGTTCAAGTTTATGCATGCTAGGTGGCCCGGATGTCGTTGGTGTTAAAAGTGTGCTATATATGTATACTATAAATTATTCTTAATTGTTATAACTTCGAATATATATAATCAGCCAAGTGTTACATTTCTTAATGATCTTGTTTGTGTTTTTATCTGAAAAAAATTGATCTTCTTTATTGTGAACCCAAGTTCTAGATTCCCACTGATGACTAATATGCATCATCAATGAATGGTGATGGTTAGGGTTGTTAACGAGCCGAGATTTGGCTTAATGGATCAGTGATCGTCAGAATTTCAGGTCTGCTCGGAATCGGTTCGTGATCGGCGAGCTTTTCATAATCGTGCTCGTGATCGGCTCGTTAAAATATCGAGTTGCTCGCGAGCAGCTCGAGCGCTCGACTCGTTAGAGCTCGAAAATGAACTCATTTGTTCCAAAATTTTACACAGTTCTGATTTTTAGATAGCTTAGGGACTAGGGTTTTTACTTTTTATTTATGTATATGTAAATAAATAAATTTAAATATATATTAAATTAATTATTGCTCACGAGCCGTTCGCGAGCTTCGATCATTTTGCTAGGTATCGATTCAAGTTCGCGTTGACCGATCTCGAGCTCGATCTGAACGTTGACCGGACTTTTTCACAAGCAGCTCGCGAGCGGTTTGATTTCCTAACACCCATAGTCATGGTAAATTGTATGCTCGCTTTAAATATTTTATCTCCAGAGAATATTTGTGCACTTAAATTGAATTTGAAACTAATCATCATGTTACAGGTATATAAAGTTAAAAACAATTTTTGGGGGATAGAAATGTCAATTTGCATGGCTGATACGTCACATAAAGTTCGGGTAGGATATGGGTAGTAAATTGTTTGTTTGTCACCCAATCAAAATTACAAAAACCTGGTTAAAAACATCTATTTTAACATAATTTTCATGATTTTAATTGCTTGCCAAACAGCCTGCAATTGCTTGGTGACGGATTAGTCCGGACCCTACTTGTAACTCGATAGTGCAAAATTCACCTAGACTATAACATAATTTTAAACCATATATGTAGTTGCAAATGCTACATCTATTTTTAGTTTTACTTCCTCCGTTTTTTTAGAAGCTTTACCATTTGACAAAGTCAAAATTTTAAGGAAATATAATAAAAAATAAAGTAGATGGTAAAAAGTAAGAGAGATAATAAAAAAAGTAAAAAGGGATTTTCTATTCTCAGGTCGGCTTCGTACCGACCTAAACGTAGGTCTCCCTTAGATGTTCGCCACATGACATTAAATTCAATCTTATCCATCCATTTTATTTCGAAGTCACACACACACACACACACACACACACACACACACACACATATATATATATATATACATACATACATATATATACACATACATACATACATACATATATACATACATACATAAAGTCCAATTTTTATTCCATTCATTTTGTATAGGACTTAGGCTCTGTTCTCTTCAACTGAAAACTCATTCGATTCGATTGATTCATTCGATTCGATTCGATTCGACTTAGTTATATTTTATACTACAATTCAGTTCAGTTCAGAAAATTGCAGTTGAAGAGAACAGAGCCTTAATCCAAAAATCAATCTTAGAATTTCTTTAACTTTTTTATATTTATTTGACTTAAAAAAAATTAAAAATTATATAGAAGGAAAGAATCACATAAAATGGGTGCAAATTTGACATTTAGTTAGAGTCAATTAATGTGATGTTTTAATTTAGGAAATATTATATGTCACGCCCAGGTAAATTTTGGTAAAGGGTTAATTCCCCTATTCTGTCTATTTTTACACGTACTTGATTCTTCCCCAAATATGTAATTATTCCAATTCTTTCAATTTAAAAACTGTTTATTTTTATATGGGATATGAATGGGAAAGGATCTTCGACTTTCTTCTATGAGATATCTAGATCTAGATCTACATCTTCCTGACCAGCTGGCTCATCATTTCACTATTTCGGATTCATTGAGTTCCGTCTTTGACGTGTACAAAAAAAAAAATACTAATAACTGCCCGCTCTTCAGTCAATCGCATCCGCCGGTTAATTTTTTGGCACAAAACCGTCAAGGTTAATTTTTTGGTCGGGTGAATGGGTGCCACCCGCCCGCATACTACTAGTTATATGTATACTTTTATTTATAGTATATATAAGGATGTAATAATTACTCCCTCAATTTCAGAAAAAGTGTTAAATTTTACTATTCTGCGGTCAACTGTCTCCGCGTTTGACCATAATTTACTCTTAAACGATATTAATAAATAAATTATTAAATTTATATAATGAAAATTTAGTAATTAAATTTTTATTATATGATTTTATTACATTATTTACTATTATTGTTTATGAGTAATTTGTGGTAAAACTCGAAGATAGTTGACCGGTCAAAGTCAAAATGTAACACTTTCTCTGAAATGGAGGGAGAAGTAGATAATGAAGTTTTCTAATGAATGGATAGTATAAGATACTACCATAGTGATGAAAAATTAGTAAATCGGACTAAACAATTCAAGGGGATTTGCTACAATAGGGTACTGCAAATAACATACAAATTACATCATTATCATCATTCAACAACACGAGTTAATCATAATCCTAACATTTTCCTATGAATTAAGAGTAAGAAATCATCATCACATCACAAAAACCTAAATAGAATGAAACTGGATTCTGCGACAATCAACAAAATTTTTATATTAGATTTTTGATATGTTCATCTACCAACACGTTATAAAATATCTGGATTTGTATTTGGAATTTATGTACTTGTATTTTAATTATCATAAAAGTTGAAACTTGTATCATATTTGACAATATATTATGGAATGTTTTATTTTGTATTTAAACTTATTCACTCTATTTTGAACGTTGTAATATATGTTTTCACTTTAACATGTCAAAACCGCCAATCCACCCGCCGCCCGCCCGCATAAAATAGTCAACCGATCTGCGGCGGTTTGGAGAAAGTCTCAACCGCCGTGGATAGTAGTTTGGCCTACCCACCAAAGGCGGGTCGGTTAGAATTTTGGTAAATAACCGCCCGCGTACACTCCTAGTCTCAATTCCTCTTTTATGTTGGTTACACCCATGATCAATATGACTCAATTGTTGGGAAAAGTAAATTATATATATAACTAGAAATAGCGTAACACGCTACTCTATTGTATTTTTATGTTTTCTATTTTATCAAACGATTTTTTGCATTTTCTATTTTTTATTAAACTTATTTACATGAACAATGTTGGGAAGTTAAGCTCAACAACTGTGTGATTCTCAGTCGCCTCAATATCTGCATTAAGTATACCTTTTATTTTTGTAATTGCCAATTGTATCCAATAAAACCACTATTCAATGGGTCATGAACAAATCTGATATATGCCAGATAAAAACATATAACTCGATCAGTAATATACATGAAGCAAACGTGTTTACCGAACCAACCTGAAATGCCATATGAAAATAGGTTGTTCAGTAATGTACGTGAAGCACACATTAAACTTTAAATGTAGTTAGCCAAGAAACTCGCCCAATTAATCCAAATCCTTAATAATAATCAGGCACACAAAACTACAAAATAAGCACGCTATTTTGATGTACACTCACTGCTTCCAAATTTACGTGAGAATGTCTTCCTCTTCAATCATAAATAGAGAGAACATTGAGTAAAAGATGAAAAATCCTTATCCCAACAGTTCATAACAAATTAGATTTTTGGACAACCAAAATAGTACCACATCTCGCAGCTCGTCATGTTAATCCATTCTAAACAATCTCTTGACAATTAAACTCTACCCTTGATCTTTATTTTACCTGAATGGTTATGCTGCTGTTGCGATTACAGAGGGAAAATGATTTATTTACAATAACCAAGAACACTTCAAACAGTATAATATTCATCCCTTCCACCAGGCGGACACTATCCGAAAATTTGTTCCAAGTAAAAGATCAATTTTTATGACCATTGTATGCCATATAAGTGTTGAAGAATTTACATTAACAAACTGACAAGTACAAATATACCTACAAAGAAATATATGAGGAAAAAAGAGACGAGAGAGCAAGTGTTGAAGAGTGTTTAGCTTCAATAGTAGGAAATTTTAAGTACACTGATGGTTTGCTACCAAATCAGAAATCTTTATAATAGTTTCCCTGGGAACTTACCGCTATTTAATCAAATGCCCAGGTCATGGGTATTGAAGTCCATGCATCCCAATTAGAAAAAGCAGCATAAGTAATTCACATGGTCAATCTTTTGTAACTTCATTCCTTCACAAACCAAACATACCACTTGTGGAACTTCTAACGGTTAGGTGCATCGAATATCTCCGCTCCAATCTCCGGTTTCATCCCCTTAAACATAACTAATCCAAAAGCAGCCCAAGCACTGAACCATCTGATCAATCGACTGAAGACCAATCATTACAAAACCTCGACAACGTAGCAATCACTAGATCTGTATATTCCTATTTAGAAATATTATTAGATGGATTATTAGATTTTTAGTGGGAAAAGTGAAGTTTTTTTAAAGTTGTATTGGAGATTTGATCAACTGTAGAGGCATATGTTATTGTTTGAATAAAGCGGACAATGTGTGAAGAGGGTCAGGGGAACCAAATATAATTTTAAAAAATATATGAAAAGTGATTAGATTATTACAATGTAACCCCTCATTTTTTTAAAGTTCTCAAAAATGCACCCCAATCTCACTATTCTCATATTAATACCAACCCCCCCCCCCCCCCCCCCCTCCCACCCCGTGTTAATCAAACAATCACCGAATGCCAAACAAATAATTTAAAAAAACAAATTTTTTAATATCAGAGTTTCAAAAAGCATTTTATTTTCTCAACCTTTTCTTATTCTCTGCTGGTGAAAATTGAAGAAATGACCGAGTAGGTGGTAGTGGAAAATTGAAGAAATGGTTGTGGGGAGTTTTATAGAGGAATGACAAAGGTGGGATTTTTAATGTAAATAGAAGAAGATATTATAGGAAAAGGTTAAAAAGAAAAGTTAAAATAGAAAAAAGCATTATAAAATAAAAGAATCTTTAATTTTTTTGGTTACGATTGTAATTAGTTTCTAAATGTAGTACAAATTTTGAAATCATTAGTTATTGTTCAACCATTGGTACAAAGGCAGGTTTTGTAAATAGTTGATACGGTTAAATACACTATGGAGGGATAATTTCAATTTAGTTACTCAATTGGAAGCATAAAGGAACTTTACGCATGGTATAATTCAAACTTAGGAACTCAATTTGAATAGTAAACTCAATTGTAATTACAACTTAGGAAGTCAATTCCAATTGATGATTCTAACGTGGAAAATCAATTCGAATGTCAAACCAGCTATAATAATGAGATAATTACAACTTAAAAACTCAATTCGAGGAATAAACCGTACTACATAGGGAGAAACTATAATAAAGAAATGATTCAAGCTTATAACTCAATTAGAAGGTAAATAAAAATGAGATGATTAGAATTTGAAAACTCAATTTGCATGGCAAATCAACTATAATAATGAGATAAATCTAATTGAAAATTTAATTTGAATGTCAAACCAACTATAAGAATGAGATTATTCAAACTTGAATACTTAATTTGCATGGTAAACTCATCATTGAGAATTGTATAGTTCCAACTTGGGAACTCAACTTCAAGTCAAAATGCAAACAAATATTGGAAGAATGACACAATTCCAGTCAATCCGAAGAGTAAACTATTAACAATGAGAACATTTCAACTTGGAAATTAAATTCAAAGGTTAAACGCAACTTTAAAAATGGAGTAATTCTTAATCAAGAACTCCATTTGAAGGTCAAAACAATTCTAAAAATGATTAATTTTAACTTGGGAACTCTAATGGAAGGATAAACCATGCTATTTATAAAATAATATAAAAATGAGATAATTCTGACTTAGTAATTTTATTCGAACGGTAAACAAATTCTATGAATGAGATCAGTCATGAAAATTCTATTAGAAGTATAAACCACATTATATGGAGAAATACTCTAAAATTGTGATAATTCTATCTGAGAACTCAGTTTGGAGGGTAAACAATCTCTAAGATTGTGATAATTATAAATTGGGAACTATATTTGAAAACTAAACCATACCATATGTAGAAAGTACTTTAATGAAGGGATACTTCCAACAGATGGACTCAATTCAAATGTAAACTAACGATAATAATAATAATATCATTTCAATTTGGGAATTAAATTGGTGGGATAAACTCAACTCTAAGACTGTGATAAGTCTAACTTGGAAACCAACGCTGATGTGGTTTACAAGGAGATGTTTAACAATGTTTGGGGGTAGTATTATATTTGTTTTATTATTAAATTATACTCTGTATTATATTAATTTGCTTGATTTTTAGAGAATTTTATGACAGTGGTACCGCCACAGATTAGTAAAAACTACACTCCCCCCACCCCTACTCTCTAGGCGGAAAAACTCTCTTAGATCTTCTTTCAACTTTCTTGATCTCCAATATAGGGAAGAGCTTATCACCGCTGGGATTGTTGCGTTGTACGTACACTTTTGTATTTTATTTTGATTCGAATTTGAGGGATACAATAACTTTTAACTACATGTACATGTTACTAATTAACAGGCCAGGCATGATAGGATCCGGTGTAAATTATATATTATTCAACCGGTCGGGTCCCGAACAGGTTAAGGCTGGATCATACCCCTTCCAAAGCATATCCTTCACGATGAGTCGTATTTTTATTTTTGATAATAAAAAGAGTAAGTCTCCTGAGAGACAGTCTCTAGATAATTTATCTAGAGACGGATCTATATTGTCAAGAAAATCATCAATGTTATTAATCAAAACACATATGTTATCAAGATTGGTGTTTTTTCATATTACAACAAGACTTATTTCGTTCACAACATATACGTTTTGATTAATAGCATGTATGGTTTTATTGATAACATAGGGTGTCTCTAGATAAGTTATCTAAAGACCGTTTCTCATGAGACTTTGTGGCATAAAAAAGACTCAATGATAATATAGTTTTGGGTGGAGAAGGATCTACGCGCGGACACCACGACCAGCATTGTTTACAAGTAAGTTTGACTATCTTATTTTCTCAAATAAATTTTGTCCTCCCTTTTCTATTTATTATTAGAGAAAATTACAAATGGTACCCCTTAAATTGACCCCCTAAACAGATTGGCCCCTTCTATTCAAACAATAACAAATACCCCCCTAGAGTTGACCAAAACCAAAATCAGTTTCTCTCTCTTGACAATTTCCTTCTCTCTCTTGACATGTTGGAATTATTTACTCTTAACTATTAAAGAAAAGCAAAAAAAAAATTAAATAGTTTTGTTGATTAAATAAAAGGTAAAAGGAAAAAAAAACCATCTTCTTCACTTCTGTTCTTCTTCTTCCCTTCCATTTCTTGCAAGAACACCAACAATAATCATGTTCTTCTTTTCCCTCTATACTATATAAATTCCGGCACCGGTTAATTCGATTGGGATGCTCCGATTGGGGCTACCGAGAGCCCCAATCGAAGCTTTTAATAGCTCCGACTGGAGATTTTGCAGCTCCACCGGAGCTGTAATACATTTGGAGCTTTTGTAGCTCGATCGGGCTGTTGTGATACGGCTCATTGAGCTTGCGGCTCAATGGAGCTTTATAACTCGGTGGGCTGCAATTCTGACTCCACCGGAGTTCTATCTGACATTTGAGCTTTGCAGCTCGATCGGGTGTGATACAAATCATTGGAGCTTTAGCTCGATCGGAGCTTTTAATGACTGGTGGCCGCAAAGCGGCTGTGTTACACAACTCCGATCATCTTCTTCGTTGAATTTGTGATGATTTGATTGTTATTTGGATTCGGTTCATAGTTTCAGGGACTAAATTTGAACTTTTGGAAACTCAAAACCCTTACAATTGAAAATTTAACAAACTTAATTGCAAAATTAAAAAAGTTATTGGGACTAAATTGAACATTAAAAAAATGGATAATAACTAGTTGGGCCCAAAAAAATTTTGGATATTTATTTGACCCCCAATTACATCAACTTCCCCAAATTTGTTTACATTAATTACATCCAAGTCCAGTAACTTTTAGTGACTAAATAAGTGAGGAAAAAAGAAAATCAAAAACAAAAGAAAATAGAGAAAAAGAAATAAAGAAAGTCTAAAATCAATTAATTCAATGGCAATTTCGTTATTATTTCCAACTTCATATGACACATCAGCAAACGCCAGAGCCATGTCATCACAAGGTTTGACTTTTGGGTCTATCTGTAATATCGAAATTCCCTCAGTACAAAATTTTGGATGCAACTGTTATTGTTCGAATAGAAGGGGTGAATCTGTTATTGCCACCAATTTAAGGGGTACCATAAGAAATTTACCCTTATTATTAAAAGCAAACTATAAAGTACTAGTTTTTCAATAATTTTAGGTATGATTGATTTTAATTTACTTATTTAATAATTAATAATTTCCAGAAACTACAAATCGACTAATATGCCCTTTTGATAAATAATTGCAAATCGATCCTCAAACATATTTGTAATTTTGAATCCTTTGGCACATACAATTAATAGTGAGTGGCCATAATTTTCCGTTCATCGGAGTTGCAACGGGACAAGTTCTTGCTAATAACAATTAATAGGGGCAATAATACAGAGGAAGTGAGGCAATATTTCTTAGGAAATGGTGGGGATTCAACAGACTGAATGAAGTGCTGCTTGAAATTTTTGATAAGAGAATGAATACTATCGGGTGCACGGGAGGATGTATATTTAATTTCATTGGATGATATTAAAGTGATAAGAGGATACGTGTTTTTGTACGGAGAGGTTATATATAATCATCTAGTACGGGAGCGTTAGCACGATGGGTACGCATTATCCCGGAATTCCAATATGTACTCTAATACATCGGATATTCGGAGTTACATTATCTAAATGAATCTAGGCCTATTTATAGGCTCATATTGCCGGCTATCTCAATTACTTGAACATGAAGTACTTCAATATGATCCACAAGATAATCCACCGCCATTAGCTTGATGATTCAACTGCTTGTTTGATTCTTCACCAATATTCTTGAAGTTTCTTGCATGAATGACTTTCTCATGGTGTAAGCAATTTTGCTAATGTCATGGCTTACATACCACATCCATTTTGCCGCTTAAACTTAAACTGATACATTATGTAAACATTAGTTAGAATATTAAAAAATCTAGAATTTTAATCATAGTAGGTTTAGTATAGCTTAGTTAGAATAGCATTAGTCTAAAACTCTATATTGTACTCTTGATTATCAATGAATTCCTCACGGAAAACATTCTTTCATGGTATCAAGTTAGTTTCTGACTGTCTTCCGCTGCAATACTCCCGTATACAGAACCTCACGTTCGATATACTCCTGCAAATCAACCATCCCTTTTCTGTCCAATCGATCGTCTTCGATCCTTTGTCCTTCCCCAAATCGGCTCATAGTTTTCAGCAATCTGCTGCTTAACGGCAAACGCAATTTGACCTATCAAAACTGATTCGATTCCGATCTCCACCGTTCAGATTGGAGTTCAACACGTTATCTTGATGGTGTCAAAAAATCGTGACGATCCAACGGCTGAATCCACGGGAAACTCCGTTTTCCTTGGACTGCGCTGTGCTGATCTGAATTGGTACATGGATACTGGCGCATCTTCTCATATGACATCTTCGCCAGGTAATCTCTCGTCTTATTTTAATTTGAGCAATCAAAATAAGGGTATTATGGTCGGTAATGGTCAGTCTATTCCAATTCGTGGTTATGGTCATTCTCGTTTACCTCCTCCGACCCTCCCTTATCCTTACAGATTGTGCTACACGCTCTTAGACTCGTTAAGAATTTAATTTCTGTACGCAAATTCACAACTGATAATTTTGTGTTTGTTGAATTCGATCCTAATGGGTTTTCTGTAAAGGATTTTCATACGGGGATGGCAATCATGAGATGTAATAGCCGGGGGGACCTTTATCCTCTTACTACCACCAACTACTCCTTCCCCACGCCTTCAGCCTTCACGACTTTGGCGTCTTCTCTCTCGCATGATCGTTTAGGACATCCGGGAAACTCTGTTTTAAGTTACCTACGATAGAATAATAGCATTCCTTCTGCTAAATCTAGTCTTTCCGGTATTTGTCGTTCTTGCATTCTTGGTAAACACATAAAGTTGTCTTTTGATGCTTCTATGTCTCAAACAATGTTACCTTTTGATATTATTCATAGTGACTTATGGACCTCTCCTGTGTTAAGTTCATTGGGTCATCGTTATTATGTTCTTTTCTTGGATGATTTCTCAAACTTTTTGTGGACTTTTTCCTTAGCTAGGAAATCAGATGTTTATGCAAAATTCTCTATCCTTCGTGCGCACATATTAAGAATATCCAATGTGACAATGGGAGGGAATATGATAATGGCCAATTCAAGAGTTTTTGCGAAACTAATGGGATGTCTTTCCGTCTTTCATGCCCCCATACTTCTTCGCAAAACGGTAAAGCCGAAAGAAAAATCCAGTCTATCAATAATATCATTAGGACTTTACTCGTTCATGCCTCCCTACCCCAATCTTTTTGGCATCATGCGTTAAGTATGGCAACTTATCTTCTTAACATTTTACCGAGCAAGATCCTAAACCATGCCTCTCCCCTTCAAATCATGTATTAACGCAAACCATCATACTCCCATCTTCGGGTTTTTGGGTGCTTATGTTATCCCCTCATACAATCCACTACCATTCACAAGCTTCAACCTAGGTCTACACCTTGTGTGTTTTTGGGATATCCGGAGAACCATCGTGGATTCAAATGCTATGATTTATCGACTCATAAGATAACTATTTCTCGCCACGTTGTTTTTTATGAAAATAATTTCCCCTTCTCCTCCCAAATCAAACCGCAACCCTTGCCCTATGGTTCCCTAGACGATGGGATTACCCCGTTTGTGATACAAAATTTGCCACAGGTTACTAAACCGCCAACCCTAGCCGATTCAGTACCGGCCCCTTCCCCGCTTTCGGCCAACTCGGGACCGGCGGTCCACCATACGCCGGCCACCCCGGCTCGATCTTCTTCCACCCATTCCTCTCGATTGGGTCGTATTACCCCCATACCTGTCCAGCTTTCACCACAAAGTCCCTCACCACAACCGGCCGCACCGGCCCCTCCTCTGGTCCAGCCAGCAATCGACCCACCGATTCGTTCCAGTCGCGCCCGCATTCCCAATCCCAAATTCTATGGCCCGGATTTTGTAAATCTCGCCACTGTTACGAAGTCACCTATACCTCGTAATCCGGTTTCCGCTCTTAGGGACCCGAATTGAAAATTGGCTATGGAAGATGAATTTGATGCTCTTATTAAAAATAAGACGTGGGATTTAGTACCCCGTCCACCTAATGTCAATATTATTCGTTCTATGTGGATATTTGCTCATAAGGTGAAATCTAATGGTGAATTTGAGAGGCATAAAGCTCGTCTTGTAGGTGATGGTAAAACTCAACAGGTGGGCATTGATTGTGGTGAGACGTTTAGTCCTGTGGTGAAACCGGCTACGATACGTACAGTTCTAAGTCTTTCTTTATCCAGGCAGTGGCCGATTCATCAATTGGATGTTAAAAATGCCTTATTACACGGAGAACTCAAGGAGACTGTGTATATGCATCGACCTATGGGTTTTCGCGATCCGATTCATCCGGATTATGTTTGTCTACTTCGCAAATCATTGTATGGTCTTAAGCAGGCTCCCCAGGCATGGTACAAGCAATTTGCAGATTATGTCTCCTCTCTTGGTTTTGTGAACAGCAAATGTGATACGTCTTTATTCATATACCGACAGGGTTCAGATATGGCATACATATTACTATATGTTGATGACATTATTCTCACTGCCTCATCCGACTCACTACGATGTTCTATTATGAATCTGCTTGCCTCGGAGTTCGCAATGAAAGATCTTGTTCCTTTGAATTATTTTCTCGGTATTGCGGTTACTCGTCATAAAGATGGTATGTTCTTATCACAGCGCAAGTATGCTGAGGAAATTATTGATCGAGCTGGCATGTCCTCATGTAAGCCCTCCTTGACGCCGGTTGACACGCAACCCAAGACGAGTAGTACCTCGGGTGCATTGTTTGCGGATCCGACTCATTATCACCGTTTCGCAGGTGCTCTTCGGCATTTGACGTTTACCAGGCCCGATATCTCCTATGCCGTGCAACAAATTTGCTTGCACATGCACTCTCCTCGTGATATTCATATGCATGCTCTCAAACGCATACTTCGATATATTAAGGGCACCTTGGATTTTGGATTGCATTTGTATCCATCGGCGACTTCGGCTCTTGTCTCCTACACGGATGCCGATTGGGGAGGTTGCCCGGATACGCGTCGTTCGACGTCTGGCTATTGTGTGTTCCTTGGTGATAACTTGATCTCGTGGTCTAGCAAACGTCAACCTACGATGTCTAGATCCAGTGCTGAGGCTGAATATCGAGGCGTAGCAAATGTTGTTTCCGAGACGTGTTGGCTTCGCAACCTTCTGCTTGAGTTGCATAATCCGATTTCCAAGGCTACGTTGGTGTATTGTGATAATGTTAGTGCAGTTTATCTGTCTGGCAATCCAATTCAACATCAGCGCACGAAACATATTGAGATGGATATTCATTTTGTTCGAGAACATGTATATACCTTGATCACGTTGGTCTTACATGTTCCTTCTCGATATCGATTGCGTATATATTTACCAAAGGAATGCCGAGTTTTGTTTGAAGATTTTCGGAACGATCTAAGTGTTAAATAAACCTCCGCTTCATTGGGGTGTGATAGATTATGTAAATATTAGTTAGAATATTAAAGAATCTAGAATCTTAATCATAGTAGGTTTAGTATAGCTTAGTTAGAATAGCATTAGTCTAAAACTTTATATTGTACTCTTGTATTTATACCCCATGGTTATCAATGAATTCCTCACGGAAAACATTCTTTCATAAACATTCTGGAAGATTTGAGATAATTGCAAATTATCTTTTTCTAACACCCCCTCTTAATTTGCAATTTGAACGATCTTCTCGACTTGCATCTTTTGACAAGTTATCGATCAGCTTGATCCTCCTATGCGTACAGATTTTTTCGGCTTGCTCCTTCGCCTTTAGTAGTGATTTTTCTGCATATTGAAATTTGCAAAATTCAGGTTATTGCATACCTGGCAAGATTTTCGTCTCCGCTCCATCCATTCGTTACGAACATTCTCATATGCGTTGCTCCTTTTATTTGCTTCCAATTTTTCTTCACATGCGGCTTTGCGAAATTCGCCTCATCTCAATTCTTGCTAAATTTGTAATATTAGGTTTAATGAGGGGTATAGTTGTAAGATTATATATTATGAAATTTAATTTAATTTATTTAAATAAATTTTAATAAGGGTATATGTAACGACCCTGACCACTAATGGTAAGGCGTGATTCTTTCGTAGAATCTCCCAGGTGATATCTTTAATTGAACAACACAAGTTCTTTCCATGCACTGTCTCACTCATGACAAGGAAGCTTAGGTTTCAATTACTTATC
The DNA here is from genome assembly GCA_026545765.1 of Plantago major. Taxonomy (NCBI): domain Eukaryota; kingdom Viridiplantae; phylum Streptophyta; class Magnoliopsida; order Lamiales; family Plantaginaceae; genus Plantago; species Plantago major. The sequence goes on from CM048842.1 coordinate 90,548,267, forward strand.
GAAGGTGACCTTAAAATAGAAAAACCTAAGTAAGAAAGAAAATAGATAAAGTATGAAAGAGAGTGATTAAATATTAATAAGTGGAGATAGTGGGTTTCCAAAAATGGAAACGTTAAGCTTGTAAAAAAAAAACCCCGAAATGACAAATAGTAAACCTTGTAAAAGAACGGAGAGAGTATTTTTAAACGGCAATTATTACCGAACTTAGACAAAGCTTAATCCTATAAATATCCTAGCTAGCGACAATTAAAAATGTTGCTAGATTGTTCAGGCCAGGAATTAAAACAGTCCAAATCCGATTCTCTTCGGATTGGATCTGGTCCGGACCATTTGCACATCTTATTTCAGTATCGTTTAGCCATGGGGTAATTTATGATGACTCAACTCAGATAAGACAAGCTACATACAGATTTAGAATAAATAAGATCTGGATCAAGAAGGGTGCATTTGTTCTCTAGTTGATAGTATTATTTTATGCCTCGCATGAGAACCAAAGCATGCGAACGTCATCTTGCAAGCGGCATTTTTAGTGGTGGTTAACTAATTGAGTTTTTGCTTAAACATATAATCTAATCCTTTTTTTCCACAACAAATGTTACATATAATTTCAAATACGAAGTTTGGATCAAATGTAAAAGTAGTGAGATAATTTATATGGGTGGTATAAATTGTGTCAAAAAAGAAATGAAACATTTAAAATGATATAATATAAATGGAACATGAGACATTTATTTTAATGCGGAAGGATTTATGCATTAGTAAATTGCACGCATGAGAATTACATATTTACATATCTAAATACATTGAACACGTATATTACGTAGGTTGTTAGCCCGTGTTATCTAAGTCTTTCTTAATTAAAGCTTTAACAGATTGGAGAGTACCGTGGCAACTTGTTAATAATTAAGGATTAGTAGTATGATTTCTTAATCACTTCATATGTAATACAATTATGCCTAATTAAATTCCGACAGGGAGTTGTCGCCTCAAGTTAATCAAAATTTAGCTATGGCAAATTTTGGCGCTATGCGTATGCATATGCGCGATCACAATATATGTCCTATATCCATAGAGAAACTAATGGATAAGCTAATTGATAATTAAAAAACTAGTTAGTAAATAGATTGTTTATAAAGTTAATTTCTAAATATTTAAATTATAAAAATAAATTATCAAATCAACCAGGTTATCAGCTAGTAGTTGATATGTATTCACGCAACGTACTTATATATTTTAAAAATAGACTTAGCGAATTCATAAACTAATACTATCTTCATTTTTTAAACATTTACTTTACTATTATAAGACCAACTATAATCATTTTTTTATCACGAATTACTCATAAAATATAAAATTAAATATTTAATACAATTGTACTACGAATAATACCAGTTTAAATTCTCGTTATATAACTTTATTTTAAATTTTATCCTTATATTTTAAGAGTATTTCGTGGTCAAAATTTATTAAATTTTACCGGTCAAAGTCAAAGTAAAAAGTTTTTAAAAAATTGGCAAGAGTATTAAGCGGAGCGAACAAACTATATTACGACTTTTAAATAAAGACCAGTCACCGAAATTGATTTAAAGTATTAATTAAATTGGGCATTAATGTAATGTCTTCAGGTTTCTGAAAAGTTTAAATTAATTGAGAATGTTATCCTTACAAACTACTTGCAACTTTATTTTTGTGAATTTATGCATAAGAACTTCATAGTCAACCATTTTTACTGATCACGAGCACGAGCGAAAAGAAGGTACACCAGAAACGACATGTATTAGTTCGACGATCAAAACGTGGCGTTAGAAAGAAAGGGAAAAAGAAAGAGGAAAAATGCTAGACGAAATGAATACTATATGCTGGTCACGACTAACGCAAACTAATAAGCGTGCTATCTAGCTTATGAAAGCACCGCACGTCTTATTAATGAATCCAAAGGACGGAGGCAACATGAAAGAGGAATTTCTAATTCAAATACAGTCCCCTCTAATTTAGGATTATGCACTTTTAGCCCATAAACACCAAACTTATATCCTAACTCTCCAAATTAGTGTAAATATCCACTAGGGATCGATGGGTACGAGCACGGCATTCCGGTTTCGTATAGTTTGAGTTTGGATTTTAGTGTAGTGACATTAGCTCGAAATCCAAAATTTTAACGTAACTATCGAAAGTTACAAAAATTCTTTTAAAATGAATTAAGTTTTTTCGATATATTGAAAACATTATCGACTTTTTTACTTAAACAATATCCGTTGATTAGATGTGTATGTTTACCCACGTTTTGAAACTCATATCACGACATGAACTATATTCAAGGGCGGAGCTCTTCAGGGGCTTAGGCCTTCTCTACAGTAACGTGGTGGAGGGCCTCGAACTCTTTTTAAATATTTTTTGAATCGAGCTGAGCCATGCCCAAATACCAAAAAACCCCTTTTTTAATATTTTTTTTTCTTTTCTTTTTTCTTTTAATTGAGGTTGGCCGATTTACTTCTTCTCTTCTTTTTGTTTCTCGTTTTCCTTCTGTTCTTTTGTTTATTTCTTTTCTTTTTACTTTGTTGCTTTTAATTTTTTTAATTATTTCATTACTACAAATATGATAATAATATCCGTAGCAATATAAAATGTAATTATACATTACTTCTAAAATTTAAAAGACATATTAATTTGAATTTAAAATCACACTTGTAGAAAAGAAAATACAGACACTAAAAAACATAAAAACTCTCAAGTATTGTAATTTTTTAAAGTAATGTAATTTTTATTTTCAAGTAATATATTTAAAAACATTAGTGTGATTTTGTTATAATTAATTAACAACATTTAAAATCAATTCAAGAATAAAGTTTAAAAGGAAATGAGAAAAGAAAATGAAATGAATAATTAAGTTTGAAAGAAATGTTAAAATAAATAGATTTTGGGCTTGGAGTAGATAATTGTGGAGAGTTGCAAAGTGAGTGGAATGCTGACGTGGAATGCTTTTATGTGCTTTTACTTACTAATGTTTCATCATCGTCATTTAGGGATACTCACCGCTTGGTTCTGGTGGCACACCATGGCTCAAAAGTGAAGTCCTCAAGCATCCACTTTTAGCTGCTATCGCTAAAAAGTTGGGCAGGACTCCGGCGCAAGTTGCTCTCAGGTGGGGTATGCAGATGGGTCATAGTGTACTTCCAAAGAGCACACATGAATCAAGAATCAAAGAGAACTTTGATGTTTTCAGCTGGTCTATCCCTGATGACATAATGTCTGAATTCTCTGCCTTTGAGCAGGCAAGTTCGTTACGTTTTTTCTGTTTGTCTCGAACTATTAATGATATAGTATCTCCGTTACTGTTGCAGTTGTTTAAAAAATAAAATACAGTTTAAAGTACTGAATTGTTGAAACTCATTTGAGATCAAGGTAGTAATATTCTGAGAGATCTCAGTTGGCTAGCATTCCAATTTTCTTAAAAAGAAAAACATCTTTAGCTTTTCTACTCCCAGTCCCAGGCATAAATGCCTTGAGATTGACTGCCTGCATTTTCTTTCTGCAGGCAAAACTTTTTAGGGGTGCTTCCTTTGTCCACGAGACCTACCAATACAAAACCCTCGAAGATCTTTGGGACGGAGAGATCTAATATAGTCCTCTATTTGGAAGGAATCTACAAATATACTGCTACATTAAGGACTAGACTTATTTCTTCAGCTTCTTATCTGCATCAAGTTGTTTTGTCAGCTTCTTATTAGCTATGTGCCACATCAGGCATTTGTTCCAGAGCTGGGAACTGTCCAAATAGCCAAGGTCTCAGGCTGCAACATAAAGGATTTCATTGTCCGTGACTACAATAGATCGATTATTATACTAACAATAGAAATAAGTCAAATTAAGTTTATAATTTTGATAACCTGTAAATAAGCAAACACATGGAAGAAAAGTAGAGAGATTGAGAATTCAGCTAGTTGAGTTAATTGCATGCGTTTGGTGTTAATTACTCTACCAATTGTGCATGACCTCACTCTGCATGCATGTGTGTTAATTATAAGGGAGTAAACCGCATGATCAATCGATGATATGTACACTTAGCCTAATTTCTCACATCTAGATTTTGACCACGTATATTAACTAGTAATCCCTCATTTCCGAAAAATTCATACATTAGGGTTGCGTGTATTGTTAAGTGAAAATTAAAGATGATAAAAGATTAAAAAGGCGAAAAATGTGTACTTTTAATGACAAATTTTGTAATTCGTGTGTTAATGTGCTATTATTTGTTATTTGTTGAATTTGAGGTAGCTTCCTCTTTAGTAATATTTTAAATTCTATATTATGACTACAAACGGCAAATGGATGAAGTTCTGCAAAACGGATGGAGTATATATGATACCCTATATCCAACGTCAATAGAGATGAACAGGTACGCTACATTTGATATGAATTACAAAACAAATTCACATGGAGTACAAAATAAAACGAACAATACCACACATGAGATATATGTGTGATATTGATACAGTCCATAATTCAATGACTACGTTATCCAAAAGTTCGGGTGTCATGTCATGCAGAGACTTTTGAAGGCTCTAACATTTTGTACGTCCAACCTAAATTTATGCAACTTTTGCACCTTTTCCATGGAGAGATGAACTATGACCACGCCAAACATTCGACTTGTCCACCTATCTACCCATTTTACTGTTTGCGATCACGATTGAGCAGCATGCAGGTTAGAGGAAGAGTTGGTGGTTTCATCAACAACACCAAAAATCCAACATACTCGTGTTCAAGAAAGAGAAAATCGTCAACTTAAAAGTTAGCTAAAATACAGGGGTGGAGCCAGAATTTTAAACTCAATGGGCCAAATTATATATATAGGATTCATCAGCGTAATTTTAGATGGTCGAATTCATATCGAGTTGAATATATGTCATGCACTGGTTTAAGGCTCTGTTTAGCAAAACTAACTGAAAATGTAGCTAGTAGCTAGTTAGGTAGCTGATAAGCTAGCTGATTAGGGAGCTGATTAACTAGCTGAGAAGTTAGTTGATTTTAAATGTAGGTGTTTAGCAAATTAGCTGATAAACTAGCTGGTATTTTGTAAAATGACATAAAAGGGCATTACTCTTATTTTTATTTTCTTTAACCTTTCTCATCGTATTATTAGTCTATAATTTTTTAAATAATAGTACATGACATTTTGTCCAATTATTCTAATATATATTCAATGTACATTGCATCGCCACTTTAATAACATCATCAAAATTATCAGAAGTTGAAAGAAATATTTGTTGAGCATTTTGCTTAGTAATGAAAAAAATCAGTAATTGATGTGTACTAATGTATGCATTTTAAAGAGATGCGGATGCATTAATCCTTATGCTAGTTGCAAACCAGTACACAAAATGTATAACAAATGATCCAACAATATAAAATATAAGTCGAGAATTCTAATGACCTTCCATGTGGTCTACAAATAATACGGCAGTAGAGATGGAACACGAGTAAATAATAAAAACGGGTAGTTTTTCCTTCCTTTTTTTTTTTTTTTTTTTTTTTTCTAATTTAGGTCAGGGATATTTTCGGAATGAAAAAGATAAGGAGGAGCTTCTTTTAAAAAAAAAGCTAACTTGGGTAGCTTCTTAACCAGCTAGCTGATTTAAGAAGCTGCGCGTTCACGTAACGAACTTTTTATTAGTCAATGGTAAAAAAAAAAAACTCATGGAGCTGAAAAGCTAGTAGTAAACAGAGCCTAAGTGTTGTTTATTAGGTCCAATTTATAACTTTCCATTTTGATTTGTTGTATTCTCCTAGCTAATTGAATCTTTTAACATAAATTAATCATAAATCATTTCAGATAATTAATTTAAAAACTTATTACTCTATAAAAGTGTAATTGGCTTTCCATTTTGTTATTCGGCCGTCGGGCAAGGCTTATAATAGGTCTTTTTGGGCCGCACAAGAATTATATCCAAATGAGCTTTAGCTACTCAATTGGCTGTCTTTCGGCCGAAAAACAAAAGGAACAGGCCCATGAAACTATAATCTTGAAATGGGCCTCACATATTAAGTACCGGGGACATGGATTTCATCCTCTTTTGATTTCTAAATCATTTCAGATAAGCCCATCTCCACTTCTTAATTATGATACACATAACTCAAGATTCAATGATTAAATTGTTTACCAAACTCTTACTTAATTTGACCCTTTCTTCACGATTTTCAAATTGAAAAGTGACTTGAAAGTTTTATTTTTCCTACAATTTGACTAACAAGTCAAACCTAAAACACCATAAATAAGCCAAAAACCTATTTATAAATCATATGATGGGAATGGATCGGCGTGATATATATATATATATATATATATATATATATCTTACCCAAGGAGTTGAGATTTCTGAAACAAATTCTGAATCCTAAACTTAGGCTGAGAGATATATTGCCCAATTTCGACACGATAACCCACATTTCACACTTAAGAAATGTAACAGGACAGGGAAGAAAAAAACAAAATTGGAAAATTATTTTTGGCTTGATCAGTTTTAGTCGTCTATGATTAAGAGTAATGATCTGATAATATCAATTAATATCCTACTGGCCGAAGGAGTATTGTATTGTACAGTATATACCCACAGCTGTCACATAGAATGAATTATAAACTACTAGTACTACTACTAGTACAAAACACAATATTCTAAATTCTTGAACCAATAATGGTTAGAATTCATGCAAGTATCAACCAAATATTCTCTAGTGAATATTTTGAAACTAGCAAAGACTCCAAAAACAGTAGCAAGAATTACTACCCATTCCTTTCACTAAATTCTAGTCCAGTAATAATAAAATATTAATTGTAGTTATTTTATACATGTCTCCATACATATATTTATTGCAACTTAATTAATTTAAAGCAGAGATCTGATGAACCATGTGAGCTTCTTTGTACACTACTACTCTCTCCTTCAACAACTCCTTCCACTAAATCTCTCTGCACTTAATTGGTACTAGTACTTGTAGTAACTAATTAAGTTTAATTTAAATTAATTATCCTAATCAAGACAACATTTGCATGTACTGGACTTCGACAAAAGCAAAGTACTGGTGATAATGTGTTTTCCCATGTTAATAATAGTATTAATCAAAGTGATCAAGATGTGGAACAAGTATGTACAACTGGACGAGGGAGGCTAGAGACAAAGCTACTCTTGTTTTGAGATTCTGTATTCTACCTTACTTCCAGTGTTCCAGTTCAAGAATCAAGAGTCATAGATATGGATGTATATTAATTTGTTTGGTAATGATGATATATAAGTGAACAAAATTAATTATGTATACTTTATTCTACATTGGGGCTAGTTAATTTGTACTTATTATCATGAAATATATAAGAAGTTCAAAGGTAAAGATCGTTGAACCTATATTGAAAATAATCTTAAGTAGATTAATGATTATGAGAATTTAATGTCATTTTCTTCAATCCCACGATTTGTGTTAAAAATTTTGCTCAATAAGACTCATTATTTTATGATCATGTGACTAGATTAATGATTATGAGAATTTAAGTTCATTTTCTCCTATCATGTTATTGATACTATTACTAATTAAGTTTTCTAATACCATTGAGCAAAATCCGAGTGTCTACTTCATTTGTAATAGAATTTTAAAGCATTTAAAATTGTAAAGTCAAAAATAGACCTGATCAATTTTTCTGTATTATTTCTTTTGACACATTTCAACCTTTTTCAAAGGGTCGAATGAGCCCCCGACTCATTTCAACTTATATGGTCATTTAGAAAGGTCCAACGAGTGAGTATCTTAATACATGTAGAAATTGCAATTGAGTGTCTTTTCATCGTTAAAATCTAAATCAATACTCAAATTAAATTATATATGTCTGGCTTTTTCAACACTCATGAGGATTTTTATAAGTTTAAAAGTGACCCTTGCATCTAGCTACTAATTGATGTGATTTACAGGCTTCCTTCTTATGCAAACGCAACAAAGAAATTAACGTGAGATATAATCTTCATGAAGAACTATGTCCGAAGGACGAATCAAAACTTAATTAATTAGTAATAGAAACACAAAATTAATTCAACATTGTGTTCACAAGCCAACATTAAATTCATCAAATTTTCTTCGCTAGCTAAGCCCTAGGTGCACTGTTGTGACATCGTTATAAAAAATCAAGTATTAGAAAACTTACTTAGCTAGCTAAATCCTAATCCATATTGAGTCAATCACACACTACTATGTTAAGACATTAGTAATTATTTACAGACAGCTAGCTACGTAATTAATATAAGTAGGGTTAGGGTTTAAAGACCGTTGGGAATAAGTGAATATTCTTTATTCTCTCTCTATTACAATAATTGATTGTTTAATGTATTATTCTTCCTGTAATAAGCAACAGAGAAAGAAACAAAAGACGCGTAGTTAGCGCCTAATTTACATGATGCAATAATATTCTCTTTGAGAATTAATTAACACAAAGTATTAGATTTCTAAATAACTTATGTAGAAGTTCCGATCGACTTCTACAATTACGAAAATCAACGATATTATTAATCAAAACGTCTATTTTGTTAACGAAATGTATTTTTTTATATATAAAAAAATATCAATGTTGAGAATATACACATTTTAATTAATAACATTGGTGATTTGCTTTAGTTTATAGGTCTGTTTTTAGATAATTTATTTTATTCATTAAATATAAATTTAATTAATTAAGGGTATGTTATAATATGGTATGTATTGTGTAATAGTTAAATGGATTGATTCTCTTGTAGTTGGTGGCAGTTTTGGAAGGATTGGGAAAGATGGGAAAAAGTGATTGTAGGGAAGGCAAGTGTATGGATTTTTGCCAAACAGATCTTACTACGTTCGATTCGATCATAATACTACCAAGTAAAAGGGAATCCATGTTGTGTTGTATCTGACTTGTTCTCACTGACTGGCCTAATTGCTAGCTACGATTTCTTTTTCTTTTCTTTTTTTCAATTTTAATTTTCTTTTTTCGGTTTAAGATGGGAGATGATGATCAGTGCTACTACTAGAATAATATTGTCAGTGATCAGTTACTGAATGGGAAATGGTGCTCACTGCAATCCATGCAATTCTCAGTCTGTTTTCTTGTTTATACGTTCATTTTATATGGAAACCATTTGAGGATATTTCAGCATACAGGTGTCAGATCTAAGCGGGCGGAACCAGAAGGAGTGTACGTAGGGCATCCCCTCAAAATTTCAAAATAAAAATTTTCTATATACATAATACTTTTCATTATTTAAGATTTCACCACCAACTCTAAAACAATCCCGTATTACAAATATATATAATTTGACACCTTTAAACTTCAAATCTTGCGTCCGTGCCTAACAAGAATACATCGAATACCAAGGTATAAAATGGACCTTGAAATTGTATTGTTTAGTTCAATTCTGATACAAAGTTACAAACAAAGCAAGGGTAGCATTTGCACATTATTTGTTAATATGAACACGTATATATTGAGCTAAGTATACTATATAGTGATCACTGAATAGTAGTCCATGACATTCATATGTATACTAAATACATCCACATTTTCATTAGATCAAGACAAGAGATCATAGAGAGAACTGGTTGATGTAACAATCAAAGTTAAGGAAAGAAAGCAAAACGTGGTCATTATTAATGAAGTACCAAATGTAGCTAGTCATGCAATTAATTGGCATCGGTTCAATGATATGAAGTGATGATCAAAATGTGACATAACATCCATCAGAGTGCCAAAGTTAGCTTGTTTCTTGATATAGGCATTGCTAAATGAATTTCCTACCTTCTGCATCTCATTAAGAACATCGATCCAGGCAACGTTATCATTATCATTCACATCAACGCGTTTCCTCTTGAATTCGTGATACCTTGATATTATATCTGTGGATATACTGTGTTCTTCTGCATTTCAGGCCTTAATGCCATATCATGGATAATCGATCCGTCTATGTTCTTGGCACAGTATGTTACATATATAAGGATCACCATTTTCCAAGAACTTCATACTTCATACCAAGCATATATATGCATAGACTTTTAGCTAGGTCCAAGAGTTAATTTTAATTCTGCAAAAATTCTATATAGCTTTAGCTACTATCATCTGCAGGATCTAATATAATTCAAATATAATTATGCATTCTTGAGATATACTATATGACAAAGAGAAGTATAATCAGGATACTGGCAAATCAAACTGTCATATCATAATTCACATCAGTACTATGTGAAGAACTACATGCACAAGATCTGTAGCATCTTTGATACAGAGCTAGGTTTATGGACTTGAAATTTCACACGTTCTGCGATATTTATATCGAATGTCAAACTATTACAAACGGCTTTCAGGTTCGACAGAGTAAATGCAAGACTCTAATCAGAATACTATTCAAGCAATTGAAGAAACGCACATTGGCATCTATCCGGATACTATAAGGTGAAAGAAGAGATGAACCGGTTTTTGGAAGCTGTAAGATCAAAGTACAAACGAAGCCAATCTTAATTCTTAAGTTTAAACATCAATTGTGCTATCCAAATTTTACTTCACCTTTGGAGCATCACCAAGTCTTAGCTCAAGATCCAAATCTTCTGATTGATGGACAAGGTTACACTTTTCCATTCCACTCAAATTTGGCAACAAACTTAAGGGATTTGCTTCAATCTTCCTCCTCTTGAAACTAGCAACTTCCTCATCATAAGAGGCCTTCGTTTTCGCTTCACAAACGACCAAATTCAAGTTCACCGACAAGTGATCTTCCGTGACACAGTCATCCTTTTCAGCCCTCGAGTCGGTCAACAAACTTGTTGCTTGCTTCTCTAGGTTATCCCTGACCAAATTCAAACCAAATCTATCTCTCTTCTTACTAACAAAGCTTGACCAAGATGGTGGGGGTGATTGAATTGTATGGCTGACATGGTTCGTTTGAAAAATAGGAGAAAAGAATGAAAGGGTTGAGTTCTTTTCCTCTTTATGTATAGTGGGTGGAGATGAAACCCTAATTTCAGAATTAGGGTTGTTATAAACAAAATGATGTGGTGAGAACGGATTTGCATCAAAGGACACATGATGAGCATTTACAACATGGTTTTGATGATGAGGAACAACTTGAGCTGGAGGAGGAGGACTAGTAATACTAGGAGACTGCTTCAATCTTGCCCTATCTCTCCTATGAACATTCATGTGACCCCCTAACGCTTGAGCCGACCTAAACTCTCTTCTACAAAAGCTGCAAGAATAAGATCTTGGTGGCCAAACACACCCTCCAAGCACCCCTGCTGCATCTTCCGCAAAAGCTTGTTCTTCCCATGAATCTCCGTATGTACTTACTGGTGGTGGTGGTGGTGCAAGAAGATAAAGCTTGTTCAAGTGCCTTGCTTGCTCCATTTCTTGAAAAAATTTGTATTGATCTTTGATTCAAGAAATAGAGCTAATTTATGAAGGAGAGTAACAAGTCTCGAGATGCTTGAGGGAATCAATGAATTATGACAGCAAGTCTACATCTAATGAGTTAATGATGAGAAGTTGATATGCTTGATGTTTGCATAGGAATCTATGAGGGGATTGAGATGAAAATGCTTAGCTAGAAATGAGCTGATCTTGCTATGTTTGGTTAGGGTGGGGGTAGCACTCAAATTTGGACGTTTCATGCAGCTAATATTTGTATTTTAGTTAAAGACTTTCGACAAACACTATTAGGATGTGTACTGAAAAATAAATTAAAATGTGCAGTTTTTATGTATTACTATCTTCGGTCCAAATTAAATGTCACATCCACTTTTAACACGAAGATTAAGATAAAGTATAAAAGCTAGGAAAAGAATTTATATGCACATAGATGTAAAATACGATAAAATTGAAATGTGTGACAATATACAACACATATAAATAAATCGAATATCTGACATTTGGTAGGAGTCGGGAACCATACTACTAGTATACATGAGGAGACAATTGTGTCTTCAATTTTTATTGATTAAGGTGGGACCCGGGAAGACTCATCTTTAGTGCATGGAAGAGAGTTGGATGTAAACTAAGATTCTGTGCGAGTCATTTTATCCTTTTTGGCCTAGCTTAAGGATTCAAATGTAAATAATATTTATTTACATATGGTAGCTTTCACATTACGAGAGTGCAACTGTCATAAATCAGGAGTAAAACTATAATACTTACTTGACTTGTCAATTAAATTTTTTTTTTATCGTTCTTGCTACGTTAATTTGATCTATCCTCGTTAATATTTTTCTCTTGTGATAACTACAGTAAGTTGTAATTAAATTTGTAACTATCGGACTTTCGTTTCGACGTACAATGGATCCATTTACAAGTTATTTGTTATGTTATTTCACCATATACCCTCAAACGTTGGCAAATATTTGGATCATCATAAAGTCGCATTAGAGACGATATCTAAATAGTTTATCTACAGACTGCCTATATTATCAGGAAAATCATCAATGTTATGAATCTAAACGTTCATATTGTAACAAAACCCTTTCTTTTTTTTTTTTTTTTGTAATATGAAAAAATATCAATGTTCGTTTTGATCAATAATATCGACAATTTTCTTGACAACATAAGTTCGCATCTAGATAAATTATCTAGAGACCGTCTCTCAAGAGACTTACTCTTAGATCTATACCTGTGGACAAATATCAATTATGGAACCATTCGTTGACGAGGGAGTGCCATTCTTGATCCTTGGACCACTCTCACCATTCAATCAAGCTCCCAATCATTTTGGGTCTACTCTGATACTATATTATAATTCAATTATCATCCTTTTCAAAATCTTTAATAAGAGAAGAAGTATATCCAAATTATACATTGAATTCAAAATCCAATTCATTTGGGAAATTTGAACATCTCTATCCAAAAATAGGGAAAATTGATTCGGTCTTCGACGTGGTCTCACTCTCATCAGTGTAATGTGTCCTTTGTGGATCCCATTGCTACAGGTGAGAGGTGACTACTGGTAAAACCAAGTCTATGAACCCAAAAATAGATAATGCTACTCTTAAAGAATAAAATCTTAGTAACTCTTTACCTATACATGCATACTATATAGGAGTATTTGATTATTAAAGTGTACTAACAATTACTCCAATTCTAGGAGTATACTATAATATATATAGGAGTAATTTTTTGAAAAATCGAGCTAAGGAAGCAAAAAGGCATGGTATAATTTCCTCTCACTGACAGTGTAGTAGTGCTGGGTTGCCAGCCTAGGATGATTTTTTTGACGTCTTTTTGCCCAAATCCAATTCTTCAGTTCATTTTTTAAAACATAGATTTTGTTTCCCAATTGTTCTCTGCTGCTTCTGCTTATAGCCTCACAGTTACTACTTACTAGTTCCAACATGTGCCAATTTGCTTACTGGAATGCACATGCATTGATAAAACGCAATCTGTTTTGCGACATTAATTTCCCCGAGAAAGAAGTAATGATGCGTACTTATGGCGAAAGAAAAGAAAAGAAATGGCAAAATAGCCCGATATTTTAAGTCGTAGGTTGGTTGAACTATTTGTGCCTGGAGGTGCGAAAAGGAAATTGGGGAATTGAGTCTGATCCCCATTACGTAATTCTCATGAAATGGAGTTTAGTGTCTGTATGAGTAAATATTTCGTTAGAGTTTTTTAAGATGTTAGAGGTGTAGTCAATGGTACGTGCACTCCTCTGATCATTTAATTTTTTTTTATTTCTTTTGAATTGGCAAAAATTTCATTAATTATATTAAACAAGGTTCAAAGAGCATAAGGGACGTTTTACTACGTTCTTACATTAAACAATTTAAACTTTGATCGACAACACAAGCCTCGAAATAGTTCATTTATCATTTTGATTGCATATATAGACGTTGTGAATAATGTTGAATTTTTTTTCTTTTTTTTGGATGACGTTGAGAATCCGCAGCCGCTATCCTTCGGGTGTGTACTGGTAAAATAATATTGAATTATTAAACCAACAAGAAGGCAACATAGTAATTTTGTTTATCTAGTCCTCATATAACGGAAGTATAACCCTTAATCCCTTATTTTCTTGCTTGGTTTACTTCAAAGAAAACATTGATGCGTGCATTTAACAACTTAAACGACGAGTTGAGGATTAAGGCAGAGAAAATGACAGTTTTGATTAATTAGAATTTTAAGCAACGTTATTTAAGCACGTCTTCTTGAGAAATTTCAACAGGTCAATCCTTAGTTGGTCGGGGGTTAATACTTAATAGTGTATGAGCTACTTATGTTTGCACGAACAGGCACGAAATTGTATACCTTCGTTTGAAACTCTGCAGTTCAACCCATTAAATTTAGCTTTTAGAATTTTTTGCAGGAAAAAGTGAATGATTAATTTCAACTAATTTAAAAGTTCAAAATTATATTAGAGATACAGAATCTAGTAATTTATATACTCCGCAGTAATTATGAGCGGTTTCAACATCTTTGAAATGATCATTTGAGTGAAAATTTAATATGGAACGGAGTTTGTCTATGTGAAGATTTTAACTGACTCATATTCAACTTGAGCCATATGAGGGAGAATGGCATTTTTAGTCCTAAAGTTTACCCAAATGGCGCATGCAATAACCCGTTTAGTGGTCCTGTGATTTTTGGTCCTAATGTTTTCAAATTTTGACATCCGTGGTCCTTTTTGCTGAGTGTCATCGAAGTCAATGAATTTCTCCCGATTTTGACCGCCACCTCACATCACAATAAAAATAATGCAAAACTAAAAATCAAATATTCAAAAATTAAAAAAAAAAGTTAAATAACTAAAAAAACATAATAATTAAAAAACATAAAAAGAAAAAGGATAAAACTTAAACATTAAAGGGAAAAAAGGGAGAAAATCTGCAGAGTATTTGAATATTCAAAGGAATATGCTACACATCAATCAGAATGAGGCAAAAAACAACATGTCAATCTACCAGTAATCAATAAGTTGGTAAAATTCCTGTTGCAAACTCCGCAGATGTCTTAAACAACAGTTAAGTGAGGCATTTCCCCAAAATATTTACGGGGGTTACCGTGAACAAGCAACTTTCAGTATCCACAAACCACGTATTGCATAAAAGGATATTCAAATTCCAAATGGCATTTCAATTTTTCTGATCAGTTCGATCAATAGAATCCATTTCCGAGCAAATTAGACGGTTACGAAGTGAATGCACAACTGATAGAAATAACCACACAACAAATTAGAGCAGTAGAATAATTTTTGAGAGGGATAAGGTGGAAAATTACCTAGGGCGGTAAGGAGGTTGATGAAGATACTGAGGTCTTGGAGGAGGATAGTGAGGGTTTCCAGAATAAGGCGGGGGAGGAGGAGGATGGTGGCGGTGGGTATTGAGCGTGTTCGGCGGGCGGCCACTATGGCGGAGGGGGAGGAGAAGGGGAGTTGTGAGGTTGGGCCCGGTATTGGAATAGGATGAGTTCCATGGCTGATTGTGATTGGGAGGTAGTGGTGGCCGTTGGTAGGGATCCGACGGTGGTGGCGGACGGTCGTAGCGGTGGTGCTACATATTCTGATTGATTGATTTTGGGTTTTTTTTTTGGCTTAATTGCAGGGTTTCATCTCCATATTCTGATTGATTGATTTTGGGGTTTAGTTATTTAACATTTTTTTTTTTTGAATATTTGATTTTTAGTTTTGCATTATTTTTATTGTGATGTGAGGTGGCAGATGAGGTGGCGGTCAAAATCGGGAGAAATTCATTGATTTCGATGACATGTCAGCAAAAAGGACCACGGACGCCAAAGTTTGAAAACATTAGGACCAAAAATCACAGGACCATCAAAAGCTCGAACTTGTAAATATATTAATTTTATAATCACAGCTTTTGAAACAATTGGAAAATTGCAATCTGGTAATGGTACATTTCGGTTTGCACCGTGATATACTATACTTTAAGGTCAAATTACAACAAAATTTAGTGGCAATTTCCATAAATTTTGAGGGGCAGAATGTTTTCATTCCAGAATGAAAAACAAGCTAAAATCCAACAGATATGTAAATGGGTAATCGTAATTCTAACCCAACATGCATTTATTTAGCTATGCGAAGCATTTATTAATTATCAATGACAAAATTTAAAAAAAAAAGTTTATTAGAGCCAGCAAGCGCACTGAAAAAGAATAGCGCCAAGTTTACAATTATAAAATTTCCAGAGGACGACTGATTTATATGGCTTGACCACTTCTAGCGATCTTCAGACTGTCCTTTTCTGTTGAGTGTTGACCAAAATTAACGCATACTAGTATGTTAGGGTGTTTAATTACGTGATTATGTGCCGAATTTTAATGCGGAATTAACCGTAAACTATATGATAAAATTTTGTAAACATTAAGAAAGACCATGACATACGCTTTATGATTAAGAAAGATCATAACATACGTTTGTTTACAGTTTTCAGTTACATAGTTTACGAGTAATTCTCTAACAAACTTTGACACAAACTCATATATATAGTACACTATCTTTTAATTGAGATTAATTCGGTGTGTATTCCGTTACAAAACAATAAGAACAAAATCCAGTACTAGTTATATTAATTTTTATTGAGTAAGTTTTTTATATACGATCTTTAAATAATTTATCTAGAAACAAACCTATATTTTTAATAAAATTATCGATATTATTAATCAACACACATATGTTCTCAACATTGGTGTTTTTATATTACAACAAGACTTATTTCGTTAACAACATAGACGTTTTAATTAATAACATGGATGGTTTTATTGATAACATAGATCGTCTCTAAATAAGTTATCTAGACTTTGTGATTTTATTATGATTATCAATATTCTATTATCACAAATCTTGCCAAACTGTTTATATTCAAATTAAAACGAGTCCAATCTATATTGTTGAAACAAATTCGATATTTTTAACTAAAATGTCTATATTATTAACAAAACAAACTTTTTTCAATGAAATATATACACCAATATTTGTGCGTCTCTATTTCTTTTTTTTTTAAATAAATACGAGGCCACCCCGGTGGGGTGCCTAGGCCGAGACAATATTGCATTTCTTTAACCTGTCAATTAGAACCAGCCCTAAACTTTTCCATTTAATTTATTTGTTTTTTTCTTATAAACAAGCCAAAGATACAGGTGGTACGTTACTTTCCGAGTTTGAGCCTTCATTCTGGGTTTTAACAATTTGGCATTCTCCACTACGTGTATTCCGTATACAATATTTAACATCTTGTCCGACAACGTCACATCTTTAACTGTAAGGCTTCATTTGGTTTGAGGGAAAAGAAAAAAAATAGAAAAAATATTGTTTTCCATCATTTGGTAGTTCTGAGGAAATCCTGAAAAATTTATAAAAATCTATACTCCCTCCGTCTCGCAGAACTTCATACATTTTCCATTTTTAGCCGTCCCACAGAACTCCATACATTACCAAAAAAGGAAGGTACCCCACACCCAACAAATAATAAACAATCTTAATTTTACACTCAAATTACATCTTTTGTCACTAAAAGTACACTTTTCCCCACCTTTTCTATATTCTATCATTACTTTAACTTTTCGCATAAAACTGTGCGCTAACCTTAATATATGAAGTTCTCCGGGACGGAGGGAGTATCAAACAAGTATATCTCCACTAAACTAAATAAGTAAAGTTGTTTTTCCCTCACATTTTTCAGGAAAATCTTATTTTTCCCTATTTCCCCCACCCATTTTCCCTTAAACCAAATGAAGTCTAAATATCACATATTTTTATAATGGAAGAGTCATTTATGCCCTTCAAAAAATTCTACTTAAGATCCATGTCTTTATTCGCCACTTGTGAGAATTTTAAAAATTGATGGACCCAATTCCATTTCTCGTTCTTGTTCGATCAATCAAGGCACTACTACTAAGTCCGTTTGATTGAGCATAAGTATATTGATAACGACGAATTAAGAGTCTGAGACCAGCGTAATATTAAGAAATATACTAAATTGACTTGCATGGCCTATATCATGGATATATGCAATTAACATGAGGTGATAGTGGATGATTGAGATTTTGCTATAGTATAGAATTGATGGTTTAGTTATTAAAAATCATAATAGTTAATGCTATCATTTTCTGGCCCATCCTGCCTAACGAGTAGTTCCTATATTACTAGTACTTGTGAGTTGTGACACACCAAATTACCAATACTCGTATGACGTATACTGTACTCCGACGAAGAACTTTGTACATTAAGGAGTCATTCTCTACAAATTATGGGATTTTGCTAGATTTAATTCATTACCATATCAGACACTAAATTATATCCTGAATTTGATGCTCTCTATACTATATATAAAAATACATATTGAATCTTATCGCTCGTTTAATAGTATATTAAAAGCATATTGTAACATATATTACTAATAATTTTACTGTTTTTGCCACAATTTCTGTTGAGAATTTTCAATTTTGACCACATATTAGTCTTAAACAATATTATATGTTGCTAACTGTTGATACGAAATTATGTCCAATCCGTCATAGACGCATTTTGAACGAATCCTAAGGCGTTTCAAGCTGTCTAAGGTCCAAGGCCTCAAGGTCCGACCCGGAGGTCCGACCCTAAGGCTGCCTCTGGTCCGACCCTCCTGAGTAAAACGATGAACTAGACCTCAAAGACAGTAGGTCCGACCCAAACCATGGTCCGAGACTATGAGGGTCCGACCCGGACGATGGTCCGGACATAAGTCTCTAACCTCATAAAGAACCAAGTGAACTAGCACCAAGAGAGAAAATAAGATCCGAGGCTATCAAGGTCCGAACCACTATGCCTTGTGGTTTATGGGAGTTGTTTTCAGACATAAGATTGTGACCCGGACCTACACTCTCGGACGAAGGTTCGAGACGGACTTCAGAAGTCTCTAATTTCTCTCGAAGAACGACTAAACTACCCTCGAAAGCCCAAAAGGGAAATGGGTTAAGTCTTCTTAATGGACCATGGGCCTAATAGAGCATTGTTGGCGCAATCCGAGCCTTACACTTGGCAGGATCCAACGGAGCCCTTCCTCTTTGGGAGATCTCTATATATATGGCACACATTCTCATGCTAATGAAGGGAAGTGAAGTCATCTTTACGAACTAATCCCGATCACTATACAGAGCAGATCTTCACTCTCTCTCAAGTAAAGTATTTACTCGATTTGACACTATGCAAACCGGGTCTTAGGTCCTAACCCCCCCCCCCCCCCTCTCAAAGTTATTTGTGCAGGTCTTTCCCATTAGTGCTTTGGACCCTAGCTTTGGACCCTGACTCAGGACGATTCGCAGTGGTTTAGACTTGGACGACTTAGAAAGAACTTACTTAGAGTTTGGGGGACTTCACCCTCAACATTAACTATTTAAAATTATACTATAAGATATTACTTCCTCCGTCCCAGTAATAACTTCCCATTTTGCCATTTTGGGTGTCCCAATCAAAACTTCTAATTTTCTTTTTTGGCAACCACTCACCCAAATAAAACATTAAATATAATTAAAAGTAAACCCATTAACATTATTTTATCTCACTTCCAACTTTAAAAATCAATTTGATGGACTCATTAGTACTATTTTATCCAAAAGTAATATATACCTTATTTTCTCCACCAAAAAAGTGAACGGGAAGCTATTCCCAGGGTGGAGTAAGTGCTTCTTAAGATTTTATTATAAAATTTTATTAAATTATTTAATTATTATTATTTTAAAAGTAATTTATGGTCAAAGTGAAAAATGATAAACTGGAAAAAAATTCAAAGTAGCATAAGGGACGCTTATATTCATATGAATTGGGATGGTGCCCTAGAATGACAAAATTCTTTTGGCGAAAATTTTTTGTTCAAAGACATATATCAACCTTTGATTGAAATGTGAGATGATTTATGGGATTAAAATTGTTAGTTTTATTTTATTTTTTACTGATTTCGTTTATTTTATTTTGATGCAAGTTAGTAATTTGCATAAATTAAGACCTGTTCTTCAATATCAAGGAATCTCTTTGTTTCTTAAGCAAATTTTAGTAGTCTACCTCAATCTCCGACTCAAAGGCTGGATTATAATAGGTAGAAAATGTGTTAGACTTCATGTAATTGTTGATGGTTTTTATTTAATCCAATACGCTACTTTATTGCAAATTTTTAAAGTGTCCATATTCGTAATTGTACACCTAAATAAATATTGATTTCTTTGATAAATGGATGAAGTATTAAGTATTTAATAAATCCTCAATTTTTAAATTCTCATTGTTTTAATTTATATCATTTAATAAACCTAAATAATAATTTTAATAAATAAATAATTTAATTAAATAATAAAATATTCAAGTTTGGTGTCTATAGATTCGGCTTGTCGCGGTGAATCTATGTATAATGGGAGTTAACATATATAATTTTTATTTAATCTCATATATATGAGATTAAATAAAAATTATATATAGAGTCAACATACTAAAAATAAATAATGGGAGTTATATGGTGCACTACATCTTAACAGCTTAAAATGTTCCACATCTAACATACCAAATTTAAAATTGTAACAACCAATCAAAATACCTCATATTTCCACCTCATTTATTGACATGACAACCTTTAGAATGGCTCAAATTATTTTCAAATAATATATAAATAGATGTTCCCAAGTTCAAACAAATATGAAACTAACATCCTTAAGTTTGTTGGGCTTTTCTATTCTCAGGTCTCCTTCGTACCAACCTGAGTATAGGTCTCCTTTAGATGATCGCTAAGTGTCGGTTAATTTAATCTGATCCATTCATTTTGGTTAAAGGTTTTTCTCGTTTGCCATGGGACGTCCGATTTGTGCAACTGGGGGTTGAGAAAGTGTCCTTGCACATTGGAAACCTGCAGAAACAAGCAATTTATGACGCCTACAGCAGTATTCGAGCACTTGCGACGTTACGGATTCATGCCTGAGTATCATGTATGGATTCATCACGGTGAGGAAGCACCGTCCATGGCATACCTCCAATGGAGGGAGAGGCGGGGTTTGGGGCCGCCTATCGAGTGCCTTTCTACTTGTCGGAACATGTGCATGGTGTATTGGGAGGAGGATGTAGATCTGTTGGAATGCAAGTTCTGTGGTAGGGAGCGTCACAAGTGATGAGGAGGATCGTGCATGAGAATGGGGAGTTTCATCCGTTTTGTCTCTAGGCTTGTATAACTAGTAATCATTAGTTAATATATATATATGAAACCAAACATTATGGTAAAATTGAAGCTGATGTAACTTATATTATGTAATGCCGTAACAATTGACTGGAGCTAATATAACTTATATTACGTAGCAATTGATTGAATTATTGTGAAATTGATTTATTATCGTAAATGAAAGACCTCGATCTAATGAATTCAAACGTGTCAGGTTATTATCTAATTATTCAGTGAATACCGATCGTTCATGGATGTATTGTCGTACTCTCAATGGCAGAGTTCAATGGAGTTTTCTGAAAGGGGTTGAAGGTTTCATTGCATTTGCAATGTCAAATCCGGCTTGTGTAAAGGATGGGTTGATAAAGTGCCCTTGTGCAAACAGTGCAGAAACAAGCAATACGTGGCTCCTAAAGCGGTAGTCCAGCACTTGAGGAAAAATGGATTCCTGCCTGCGTATCAGGTATGGAATCATCATGGTGATCCAGCGGAGTGGGCCCTTTGGGATGCTTCATGGCGGAATCGATGTCGGGGCGTTGCACGGACAACAATGTAACGGGCATCCCGATCGTCTGGCAGAAGGGCCGTTCACCACCTGGAGGCGATCTCATCGTACCGATTATTATCAATCGGTGCGTATATATGTGTTTTTGCAATCTAGCATTACGTGTATGTATTGTGTCTCTGCTGCTCTATTACTTGTAGATGATAAATTGTCGACTAGATCTGGTTTGATTCAGGTGGCACGGGGGGAGGTGACATCCAAGTATGCTATCTTCAAGAAGGCCAAGCAGAAGGGCGGGGTATGGACCGACTGTCGGGCCTCGTCTATTGCAGTATGTTTATGTTGCTTAAAGTTCATATTTATACACTATTACAAGTTATTTTTGAAAAACAGTAATTGATCATGATATCTACTATTTACGATTTCAGGCTGAGGTTGATGCTCAGGTAGCGAGGCAGGAGGAAGAGACGGGCGAGGAGCTGTCAACTGAACAAGTTGACAACATCTTCTTAGAGGTCAACCAACCGGACAAGAAAGGACGAATATATGGACTCGGGAGCCTCGGTTTGAGCCTGGCTAGTCCGGGGTGCTCCTCATCATCATCCCAGCAGTCCAGACGTCCGGTTTACACAGACTGTGTCTCGAAATAGATGCGATCGCGAGTCCGGAACAGGTTGCTCGGCTAACTCAAGAGATGGAGCAACAAAGGGACGAGATGGAGCGGCGCGACAGAGAACGAAGGGAGGAGAACGAGCGCCTTGATTCTGAGATGGAGCAGATTCATGTCCCATCGCCATCACCCACACCCACCCCCGTCTGATAGCTAGTTAGTTATGTATCTGTATGTTCGGATTTTTTTTCATATTTACACTTGTGTGGATAATTTCTCCAGCTCCGGATATTACTTTTTTTATTCAAAATTTATTGAAATATTTTTCGTATTATTCATTTATTATCGAACATTATATTGATTAAATAGGTGAACTACGAAAAACAGGTATTAATATGAAATAAATAGTGACGGATTAATAGTGACGGAATTAGTGACGAATTAACTAGTGACGGAATTAGTGACGGATTCACAGTGACGGAATTAGTGACGGAATTTCAGATTCCGTCACTAATTCCAATAATATGTTGGACGACGGATAGAATCTATCCGTCGCTAAATATGACGACGGATAGATCTATCCGTCGTTTCATATAACGACGGATAGATTCTATCCGTCGTTATATTTCGATTAAAAAAAAAGTCAAATATATAATCTGCCGTCCAATCCGTCGCGAATTGGACGACGGATTATCTATCCGTGGGGGCGACGGATTTTCTATCCGTCGCCCGATCCGTCGCCATAGATGGGGCGACGGATCTATCCGTCGCCCCAGCCTAGTTTTTTTGTAGTGGTCTCATTCGAGCCATTATGTCTGGGCAGTATGCAGATGCCTCCGATATCATCTTGGAGGAGATCTTATCCAGAACAGTCAAGGGGAGTGTTCTCGTTTTTCCTTGCTTCATCACTAGCCTCTGCAAGGCCAACGGGGTACCTGGGATCGTGTGCTCCGACAAACCTAAAGGCCCCCTTAACTCCACCAGTGCCCGAGTCATACTAGGTCATCATCCTGGCCCAGCTGCTGCAGCTGAGGAAGCCGCCCCACAACAGCCTGATCCACCTGGTTCCACTGATTTCCAGGCTTACTTTGTGCAGATGACAGCACAGTTCCAGGAATGGGCAGGACCACACTATGCCCAGATCGAGGAGCAGTACTCCCGCATTGAGGCGCACTACCAACAGCAGGCAGAGAGGGACCGGCGCGCAGACGCCTGGGAGCAGCGCGAGACCGAGCGCTTGGCAAGGCAGGAGGCACTCTGGAAAGCACAACAAGATTTCTGGGAGCAGCGCTTTGGTGGAGGCCCTTCTGGATCCGCTTGATCACCCTTGCTGAGACAACACTTTGGTTGGTCACTCTATACAGTCGCTTTCTTACACTTTTCATTGCTAGGGACTAGCACTTGTGTGGGTTTGGGGAGGTTTCGATTGTATCTTCTACTTAAGTTGTCTCATCTTTTGTACTCTATTTCTGACATTTGTACCTTGTTTCGTACTCCGTTTTTCATTTTTTATTTTTATGTGTTCTGTTCAAGTAGTTTGTTAGCCACTTTGTTCTGTTTATGTGACTGTGGTGGTATGTTAGCCACCTTTTTTTTGTATTAGTCTTTTCTTTTTCCTGTTGAGTCTGGTTTAGGTGTTAGTATTTTTCCTTTTTCTTGTGGTGAGTCTGAGTCATTTACCAAGTCGAACATCTATTGTGAATGGTAAATTCTCTTGCTGCTTACATTTTGTTTGATGTCTAGCTAGAAGTAGTGTAGTAGACTTTTAATCCTACAAAGTCGTTTCTCTTGTAAATAGCAAGTCTGGTTAGCCCTGTAGTCCAAAAGTCTGTGAGGAGTCTGAGCCGATAAAAAATATTGTACGGACTGGCACCTGTATTGTATGATTCCTGGGTTGTGCAAGTTTTTTACGAATTACTTGCGCCTTTTCATACTTATTTACTTACCTTAGTATTACTAGTGGATATTATCTCAATCCTTGATCGATGGTGACAACTTTACAGCTTTAATACATGGCTTAGCCAGAATTAGTTAGTGAGCAATTTAATAATCCCACCACACGATCGTCAACATCGAAAGATTTTAGGAGATACGAAAAAGTTACGTTAGTCATGTGTCGGAAAAATAGTGGGTGTCTAATAATTCATATTTATTGCATATTTTATAAAATGATCAAGACAAAATTAATTAGGTGAAACAGATAGTTATCGTAAACTTAAATTAATAGTCCTGCTTTTAACGGACTGGTTTAACAATTAAGCATATCCAATTTCGTGAGAAACAATCCATTGTCGATAACAACTTCCACAACTATCAGCTTAATTCCATTGCATGTCTGGTAATTAAGATACATTCCAGATTCCATAATAAGTATTACACCTAGAAACATATCTTTCTTTTCTTTTTTCTAATTTCCTTTTAAACATAGGTCATGTATTGCTCAGTGCGACGATGTGGTTTCCATGACGGATATAAGGGGGCGGGTGGGAGCTCCCTCCTAAATTTAAAACTCTTGTATTTTACCTTAGAGTTAATTTCAAAAGTGTAGTAAAATCGCAGCTCTATATTTTATTCTTACCTAGTTACCTCCGTCCTTTCCTTCTAAAATTGATCTTCACATTAATCAAACGGCCTTAATTTGTATTTCATTTATGACATCGCATGGTACGTGGATATACTCCATGTTACCAGTGTATATGCATCCATATAGTTCAAAGATTCTAACTCTTGCATTACATTTATCTTACATTACATTTATATTGATCGATATTTACCAATAATTCTTTTTTTTTTTTGAATTTACAAAAAATATATTAAAACTCGAATTAAAGTTTACAAGAGCATAAGCAATGCTCGGACCAGGGGCGGAGCCATAAATTAAAATAACGTGTAACTAACTATAAACGATACAAATTCAATTGAAAATATACACTACTTAAAAAAAAAAACATAATGTCACCATAAATTTATTTTCTACGAACCAAGAGTTAAAAATACTTCAGAAAAGTGAAACTTAAGTATTATGCATCATAAAAGTTGAAATTTAAATGAAATTATTTGACAAAAGTACCAATATATGTGTGGTAGTTCGGCGACCTCTAATTTAGGCACTGGCCAGCAAGTCACCCCAATTTTGTTTGTGTGGGATAGTTGTCCAGTGTGGTTAGCGTCGTTAGTTGTTTCGGATCGTTGTACTTTACGTTCCTGGCTCGTATCGATTGCATCTTGCATCGGTACGTGTCCCTGTACAGTTTGTTTGGTTTAATATATATATATCGTACTTTGGGTTGCTCAAAAAAAAAAGTACCAATATATGTGGAAAAATGAAGAAATTGGGTGTGCTGGAGCCACACTTAGCTTAAGTGTAGCTCCGCCCCTGTCTCGGACTAAAATATAACATTACATTACAACCTCAAACAACAAAAATCCAAAATGAACATCCTCCACCTTATCCATTAGAGTGTACATCACCTATTTTCTCAAAAATCTTGGCACCTTTAATTGAGTCAATTTATGTATCATCATGTAATTGTCTTTAGAAATGCGATATGATACAAATAGAGAACGAAATACAGTATAATTAAGTGATCAACGTAAAAGAATATGATTAAGTGGTTTACCGGAGTGTTAACGTTGTGGCGAGACGACTCTTCCTGTAGGATTAGCAGCGTAATTATTTCTCACAAATACGTATTCAATGTGTATTCTACTATTTTCGTCGTTCATGTTTCCCATGTTCTCATACAAGGTGAACTTCAAAGTAGTGTTTTGCCTTTTATGAACCGAGATAGCTAGGCCCGCAAGAAACCGAAGTGAGACCATCGTAATGGATTGATTTTCCAGGCCCAATAACATATGGAATACAGCTAGGCCCACAAGGATCACTGGGCACAGTCCAATTCATTGCCTTGGGCTATTTTTCCCACTGCAGTCTATAGAGCTTGTAATTAGAACGAACTAGCGTACATGGCATGCGGTACCCGCGTGCATATTTGTGAACGGTAGTGTACAACCTACTTGCACTTTAACGAGAGGGAGGGGTAGTTTTGGCCCTCTTAAGATTCAGAATCAAATAGAAACAATAGTTTTTTGTAAATTGATTACGTTTTTGTATACATTTATGAATATTTCACTTTTATAAAATTACGCTCGTTCTAACCATATGCGATCACATAATCCATCTATGATAGAATCACAATATCCATCCACACTCTTTTATGCTGAAACCACTTTGAAAAGTTAATTTGGATTCAAATTTAATATGAGGTGGATTTTATCAACCATCTTAATGTAAAATTTTAAGTTTGTAAGGATTTGAAATGTAGTCATTTAGATTAATATTATAATTACTAGTATTGAAGCACCTAGCAGATGCGCGGTACCCGTGGATGTAAAACTATGTACTAGAATTTAATTTTCTTTTTTTTTTTCCATTCAACAATTTGTTTTATCCCATAAAATGTAATTCGTGTTGCATTTGCAATTGTTTAATTTAACCCTCCGAGGAAGGGCCACAATATTGTTATGCACATCAATATATCGTTCAGAAATGAACGTACAATGGCACGATCAATATTAATTAAGAGGAAAAATTTCATATACCACAACCCTATTAAATACGTCTCATACAAATAGATCACCAATAGATTAGCAATTACAGTGTAAAACAATTAGATTATTTTTAATTACATATAATTCCAAAAGTCAAACTAATTTAAAAATGGCCAAACACATCCTTATATTTCAAATTGCATATTTGACCTAACTTATAACAATCTTTATATTCACATCGAATATATATTTTATTTTACCAGTTTATATTATTTACTCCATATTTATATTATTATCTACAAAAATCGAATACTCATCAACAAAACAAAAGGACAAGAATTAATATTCTGGTTTTATATTTATACAAGGAAAAAATATAGACCGAACAATTTTTTCAATGTCTACGTACAATTTTTTTTTTATTTTTTTGCTTGATTTCTGTCATGGATCGGAATATGAATTCTCCAGAAATTTCATTTCACTTTATATGTTCGTAAATATTGATCCTTCTATGTTTTTATTTTACGACTGGTTTTATCGTCTTCTTTTCTTCTTCTCCTTCTACGAGGTACGTCTAGTGGATACTTTTCGCCATGAGGCTCGGTGGATTAATTATAGCAATATAATCTGCTAAAAACTTATACCTTGTCTTGTTTATATCCGTTGTTTATTCTGTTCTTAAGATCGAGTATAAGTTTCTTTCTTAGGGTTGTCGAAGCTTAGTTTCTTGATAACATTGTAAACTGTTTTACACAGATTTTGGTGTTCTCGATACACTGAACTTATTGTCGTGGTTAGTTTAGTATTGAATCCCGGTCTTCATAGACAACAGGTTGTTAGTGATGTGAGGAACAACAAGAACGTCTAACAGGTTGACTTTAGAAGCTAATGATTGATGCCCAATCTGTGAAATAGATAAAGAATTTCCATTACCGACAACCACGTGATCATTACCAGAGTAAGGAACAACCGAATCCAAGCCAAATACATCAGGTGTCATATGGGCTGAGGCACTCGAATCCATAAACCAATCAGAGGTCGAAGGCCCTGAAATATTACAGTTTACAGAAAAAGTCTCTGCGAGATTTGCAGATTGCTCCGAGCGATAGGAACGGACAAAAAGCTGAGGACAATTATTGTCGTAATGCCCTTCCTGGAAACAAAGTTGGCAGCGAGGAGTAGGGCGCCGGTTACGATTTTTTTGGACATTGCGATTGGTGTTCTGCCCCTTATGATTAAGAGGACGGGAACTACGAGCGACAACAGAGTGCGGCTGGACAGTGAAGGCTACCATAGTGGTAGAATTGGAGACGGCTGGTTTATGAAAAAGTGCGAAACTTTCGGCACTTGCAAGCAAATCACGAACGAGGCAAAAATAATATTGTTGAGTCCTTGTGTATTATGTATAATATATAGGAGAATTACAATAAGAAGTAATTAGGAAAAAATACATAAAACCTATATACAAGGAAACTATATTAATTAGAGACTTATTTAACAATTTAAGTTATTCAACAAAATCTTGTCTAACAAATATTTATATCCCTCTGCGTGTATGTTGGTGCAAGTGTCACTTGTTTGGAACCGTTTTTCCATGGAGTTGCGTTCCTTG
The DNA here is from genome assembly GCA_026545765.1 of Plantago major. Taxonomy (NCBI): domain Eukaryota; kingdom Viridiplantae; phylum Streptophyta; class Magnoliopsida; order Lamiales; family Plantaginaceae; genus Plantago; species Plantago major. Next base: position 90,576,710 of record CM048842.1, read on the forward strand.
AACCTATTGATGTCTGAAACGTCTGGACCTTTTCTTTACGCCTTTTTGTTGATCTCATGTTATGGTGTATTATTTTCCCATCCTCTATATTTGATGGGTCCCCTTTATGTTCATTTACTTATTTTGTTGAAGTAGTACAGTTAATCGTCCATGGGTCTTAGATCACATACATAAAGCCTGAGCGTGTCCGTGATCGCGCACCCAAGTGTGAATGTGGAATAGTTAAAAATTCGAGAAAAGGTAAAGTGTAATCGCCTTAAAGCGCTAATTTTGAATAAATCTTTTATCTATTTTTCGTTACTGTGTTAGGACTCTGTTTAAATTGTATGGTTTAGGTGATCTTATTTTCTTTTTAAATTATTTTTGTTCCGGAATATTTCCCATTTCAATCGACGTACTATTAAAACTGAATTAAAATTTATTTCTCTATATATTATTTTTCTCTCACTTTATTTTTAAATTTATTTATTTTAACTTGAACCAATCAACAAACATAAAAATTAAATCAAATACTCTTAACACATCTAACACCTATCAACTATGTCTTACCTTTATAATTTTTTATCGCAGACTAATTATAAAATTACAGAACTCTATTAAATTTAGTTTAATTTATTCTACTATACTCTAGTAAAATCAGTAAACAAACAATTTTTTTTTCCCATAAAACCCGCCTACTTTCTAAACTCAAGGAGAGAGATACTCATCATCCATTCCATACTATTACAACATTACTTTGAAAACTTTTAACACAAATATTCAACATCTGATTGGAGGACGAATCATGGATAAAAGGTTAATGATCAGAGAGCCAACTCTAGGAAAAGTGCAGGACAAGTCATAATAATGGATGGTTAATACTTAGTTGGCCAGCTGACTTGAACCTCATAGAAAAGTTGTGGAAGCGCTGCCTACGTCATTCAATTTAAACATGATAAAATAATGCACATAGGTAGAATAGAACAATACTTATCGGTTTTAAGTTTCATATTCACCTATCAGCAATCTTTCCAATTTGAGAGTTTCCATCCATTTCGTGTACAAGTTGAGAGTTTGCAGGTCCACCAACAGCATGATTGCAAGGCTGCATGGCAATCCTATTAGTACAGAAGCCACATGATAACTTTCCCACAGGGAAAACAAATTTTGTGAAGGAATTGACAGATTCTGTCCTATTTTATCAGCATCTTTTTTTTTTTTTTTGATCAACTTCATGAAGCCCAACAAGACTTGCTCAAACCACGATCAATTGACAAATTACGATACGTATTTATCCAGCAATTTATATAATCATCCTCATCCCTTTTTTGGGTTTTTTTATCTATGCCATTGTAACATCAGTTGTATAATAGGACATAGTATGTATCTTCAACTGAACTGATACTGTTATAGCCATTGTTGCTGCAACAGAAATAGCCCTGTTGCTACAACATCTGCACTTTCAAAAACAAATATAACAAAAATTCATGAAGAGGCTAACCAGAACAGCCTGTTATTGATTAGCGAAATCATCACATACCTGACGCGAAGAGCAGGATGCCAAATCTGCCTATTCTAAGTTCGTTGAGTGTACTGTAGTACTTCTCTGTAGACAACATTTCTTCTTGTGGGCAGTCTACAGTTGGTGGGCGAATTAGCACTTTTACTGAATGTGCCCTTTTCACCCTCGATAGGGCCACGTAGAGCTGTCCGTGTGAGAAAACCGGTTCTGGCAGATATATCCCAACCTGTTCTAACGTCTGCCCTTGAGCTTTATTTATTGTCATGGCGAAGCACAATCTCACTGGAAATTGATGCCTCTTGAATGGTATGGGGCATTTTAGTCTGTCCGATGGTTCCAACGGTATCCGTGGAATGAAAACATACGCACCCTTATGCTCTCCCGACGCAATCTGAGCACCTATAACATTTTTCCCGAGGTCCCTGCAAATCAATCGTGTGCCATTGCATAGTCCCTCGGAAGGATTAATATTCCGCAGCAGCATAATCGGACTGTTTATCTTCAGGCGCAGCAAGTGGGGAGGCAGGCCGGGGACTTCCACACTGTTTAGAAAATCCTGGTAATGTCCTTTTTTGCATCGGATCATTTGTTAGGTCCGTGCTTGTGTATTGCACAGTCCAGGGAATTTAGAAATCAAGGAATCATTTATATCATGTACGCATTCATTCTTCGGCGTTAGTATTGCCCTTTCCATGACAGAAAATGGATCACTAAAGTAAGTCTGAAACGATGGGAATACACTACTTACCTGCTTATCCAGAGGTTCATCACATCCCTGTGTCGGAATTAACATGGCATGTGGTAATTCTATGTACCCCTCTGTGTCACTTGGTTGTAACCCATCACCCACCTTTAGCAAGAATTCTACGAATTCTGGATCTTCTCTTGCCCTCATATTCTCCACAAGTTTAATTTTCTGAATTGAAGGCCATATAAAAGATCTCACCAAGCACGCATCAATCTCGTCCTCTCTTGTTCCACCGGAAACATGGGTATGTCTGTCTGAAATCATCCCCCCCCCCCCCCACAAAAAAAACTACAGTTTTTCCTCCAAACAGCATATGACTATTTGTTAAGTCCTGAAGTAATAGATCAAATGTTTCCACGATGATGCTTCATCCCATATTATGAGTATGGCCTGCGTAATCAATTTTGCCTGGGCACTCTGTTTGCTTATAGAACAAGTCATTGAGTCTACGATTCCAACTGGCAATTTGAACATTGAATGGGCAGTACGCCCGCCTGGTAATAATGAAGCCGCAACACCAGAAGAAGCGACAGCTAAAGCGATATTACCCTCTGACCTTACAACGGCGAGTAGAGCCCGATATAAATATGTCTTACCCGTTCCACCTGGCCCATCTATAAAAAATACACCACCGTTGTCGCTTGCAACAGCCTTCAATATTTTGTCAAATGTCTGTTGCTGTCTTTCATTTAGGTGGGTAACTGAACACATGTCACTATCCGAAACTTCTACGTTACGCTGACTTTCATACTCCCGTGCATGACCTGCGCCCACCGTCTCATTCGGGCTTAAATCTCCCATTCCGAAATCCTGAAGTGAACGGCCCATGGATTGCATGAAAGCATCAATTCCTCTCAAGGATTTAACAAAAGCAACTTGAATATCACTGTATTTGGTGAAAAGGAAATCCTTGGAATTGGGAACGATTGAGAAGACAGAAATGAACCGGATGAAATCGCGATTTGAAAAAATGTTTTACGATTTCATGGTCCACGCCGATATATCATGATAAAGTAAAAGGTATGCATGGGATTGAAACCAACGGAGTCCATGAACTGAGTTTTCCAAATCTCGGAATGACATGTTCGGAGGAATCCACGGTTAATTATAGTGACAAGTAAAAAGGAAAATCCAGCCAAATTCAGTGCATAACATATGTACATTAAGTTCATTTCATGGGGTATGCAGTTGAAAGAGATGATGTGGAGATTCTTATGATAAGGAATGAAGACAATCTAACTGATAATTTTACAAAGTCATTACCTATTCACAAGTTTAAATCATGTCTTGGTTTGATCAAAGGGGAATGTCCTAAATTTAGGGACCTGGTTGGAGAATTCGTGAAGAGCCAAGGTAAGGTGGAGATTTGTAGTGTTTGGTACTATTATAAAGAATGAAGATGAATATTGCTACTAGTTCTTTATGACTTAAGGAGTGTTAAGAATTCGAATCAAGATCGAAATAAAACCAATCAACTACTTGACAAACAATCACCAATCAAAACGATAAACACAAACACAATTTAACGTGGTTCGGCAATGCCTACATCCACGGAGAATCAAATCAATGAATTTTATTACTCCAAAACCTTCCTCAACATAAGCTTAGTTACAGAGAAATTGACCCATAATTACGCCCTGAATTCTACTACACAATCTCACAACTACAGCTCAAATAACCACTCTTAATCACAAAGAGTAACACAAGGAATAACCGGAGATTAAACGACGAAAGCTTCAGGAAATCTGCTGCGTCTTCTTGCTCTGTTTTCTGCGCTTTCTTCCGCTGTGTTTTCTGCGTGTTGTTCTGTTCCAGCGTGTATCTACGTCCCTTTTATGCGCGCTGAATTAAAGAAACAGAGCAGTCCCTTTTTACGTTTCTTTCCTTCTTCCATTAGACATCTAAAGGGAATAAAACTCCAATTTGCAACCAGGTCCCTGTGTTTCTAAATCCTTCGAAATCAGGTCCCTGTAAAACTGAAAACTTGCATTCAGGTCCCTGTAAAACTGAAAACTTGCAATCAGGTCCCTGTAAATTTTAAATCCTTGCAAACTGGTCCCTGTAAAACCTGGAATCTTCGAAACAACCCCAAAACTTTAAAATCTCCACCTTGTTGAGAAGATAACATGAGTAACTTCATTCATCTCACTTTCTCTTCATCACTATCATCCTTTGATGGACAATAGCTCCAGCACATAGTGCTGGCATCCCTCAACACTTTGAGACACCAACTAAATTCAAACAACGTAAGAATTTAGTTGGATTCACACTACAAAAAAACAGGGGTTTAGCGACGGAATTATCCGTCGCTAAACCCCTGCCGATCCGTCGCTAAGACCTTAGCGACGGATAGACGCCCGTCTTAATGACGGGCGTCTCTAAGGCGAATTAGCGACGGATTTGTATCCGTCGCTAATAGCCACGGAATTGGCGACAGATAGGGCGTTGACCCTCCGTCGCCATTAGAGACGGATAATTATCCGTCTCTAATCGAATTAGGGCTAGCACGCCCTAATTCGTTGTTTAGCGACGGATAATTATCCGTCGCTAAACTACTGTTTTTTTTTTAATTTTTTTTTAAATTATTTTATAATTTTCACCTGTTTTTTTCAACAAATATAATAGTGATATGTCACAAAGGAGAAATTGCATTAATTAACAACAACGATTCGTCCAAAAAACAAATTATCCAAAATAAAGTCTACATATCCGAATATAAATCCAAATATCCAACAAAGTAAAAAGTAGCATAGTATCCAAAATATCACATCACTAAGACGAGGGGGTATTCGCTCATATACAAGCGAGCTCTTCCATCCTCTCGATTCATACGAGCTGCTCATCCACGATTTCCAATCTCACCGAGAGGAGTCCGCTTCATTCACCATCTGCTCGACACCTTTATGTATAAACACCACCATGTCCACGAGATTGTTCTTTGGGACACGGAGAAGCTTCTGCGTCGGTGTCTCGCCATAACTACCAAGACCATAAACCCGACCCTTGTTGTCGGGTGGGTTGACTTAGAAAGATCCGGTCTTGTTCTTCCACGGACAACTCCTCACCCTCGGCGACCTCTCCGTAATGATCCGCTCCACCTCACTCTGTAATAGTCAAGTGTATACGAAATGAGCTACAATTTCATATTTAATTTATAATACACATGCATATACAACTGTAACACTTAGTAAATACACATACCGCAATAAGCTCGGACTTCTGGTCCACCCAAACGCCGTTCTTGAATTTCCCCATCTTCATTTGCTCTAGGCAAGTCTTGGGTTGGTTCAGTTCACTAAAGAACATTATATATTGCAACAAGTAGTTAGTAAGTTGGTAGGAATGCAAACAAGTGGTAAATTGGTATAAATGAAAGCAATACACATGTGTACAAATCATGTTGTAATCGAACACATATATATACTTACCGACATCAGCGATCGGTGACATTTCGTGACCCTAAGTGATGCCTGGCAGAGCCCTTACCATCTCGCGGCTCAGTCAGCCGGTTCTGCCTGTTCTTGTAGGACTGATCCTCGACGTGATTAAGTCTCCAATACTCATGCCACATAGCCCACTCTTCGTCCCCAATATGCCTATACTGTGGCGGCTTTCCTTTGTCTCGGTATTTTTTCATGTCAGCCACCATATGCCTATACAGGTCAGAGCCTAAACTCTCGAAAACAGGCCACATCTGGGGAATAAGGCCAGTCGGAATGTAGTATTTTTTCTACATTCCAATTCCATTCAAAGTAAAAATTAATGCCCCAAGGTCACAATTTCAAGATAAACAATGGTGATTAACATATCACCCAAGTAAATGGCTAACATACCACACAAATTTTCCTAGAATTTACTAACACAATGGTGACTAACATATCACCCAAGTAAGTGGCTAATATACCACACAAATTGTCCTAGAATTTACTAACACAATGGTGACTAACATATCACTCAAGTAAGTGGCTAACATACCACACAAATTGTCCTAGAATTTACTAACACAATGGTGACTAACATGTCACCCAAGTAAGTGGCTAATATACCACACAAATTGTCCTAGAATTTACTAACACAATGGTGACTAACATATCACCCAAGTAAGTGGCTAACATACCACACAAATTGTCCTAGAATTTACTAACACAATGGTGACTAACATATCACCCAAGTAAGTGGCTAACATACCACACAAATTGTCCTAGAATTTACTAACACAATGGTGACTAACATATCACCCAATTAAGTGGCTAACATACCACAACAAATTGTCGAAATATAAAAGCTTACCCGAAGCTCATCAAAGTAGAAGTGCTTCGTCTCAGCCTTGAGTGTGCTCCACTTTTCGCCTCCCTGGCCCGGCAACTCCCTCCTAAGCTTGAATATCTCATGCAATTAAATCGAAGATTCTTTGAGGCCACAACCTGCAGTTATGAATGACATATAGAAGAGTACATATATTTATTAGACAATTCATGTGACATATATATAAACACTTATCTTAAGTTATGTTCTACAAATGTATATATAATACTTACTTCCTCCTGCCATTAGGGAACAACACCAACTTCCCCTCCCACGTAGCACCATCGACGATCTCGGTATATGGACACCCGTCAGGCGGGTACTGTCCTGGCCCATAACCACCACCAGACGTCCCCATGCTCGATCCACTAGGAGTCTGACTAACATGAGAGTAGCTGCCCGATCCACCAGGACTACTCTCAGCAGTCAGTGGTGAACCCTGGGTCCCACTAGAGCTGAGAATCTGGTAACTACACTTTCTTTGCCGGGGCATCTGCAAAAAGCACATGACAAACACAAACAAATTGTATTAGTATAAATGAAGACATGAGTTGGCATGTAATGGGAAAAGTAAGCATATAACAATTAAGATACATATACTACTCTACACTACACACATACTCTGATCCTCGTCACCAATGGTTAAGTCTACATATATGTCTTCGTGCAGGTCAATGTACTCATCACGAGCGTCTACAGGATTTCTCGCTGTTTCATCGACAACCTCTTCTTGGTACGAGTTGGTAGTTGATTTGTCCTTATGAACGTACTCAACTCTGGAGCGGGCTTGTATGTGTATCGCTGCCAACCAGTCCGCCTTATCGCGTTTTAGGCTTGGATATTCAATGAACATCACTTGACGTGCCTGATCTGCCAAGATAAAAGGTTCGTGCCAGTACGGTACCTCCTCCTATGGTTAATCTCAACCATTTGATATTGCTCGTACACCTCGTACCATTTTGACCGGGATCATACATCGACATCAAGCGAGCAGTTCTTTTCGAGGCACACGGGCATATTCAAGCCTCACAATTCGTTTAAGTTTTCCATAGAAATCAAACAAATCATCACCTCCATTTTGATCAGCCCCTTTCACACACACCCCACAATTGCTAGTAGACTTGGACGTGTCAGAATCCATTGTGTGAAATCTAAGACCATTTACTATATACGATGGAAAACGGATACTTTTGAATGGCCCCTCGCTAAAAGGCGTAAGTAAGGACATGTGACTTGGTTTGCAGGATCTCGGACATAATCCCCGAACCAATCAGGAAATTCAATTGGCAACTTCTCTTCAAGCAGTTCTTCAAGTGTGTCATCTGCCATATTTGGATCCATCTTCAGACAACGCTTTTTGAAAACGCTGTGGACATGATGACATGATTAGATAGTAGTTAGAAGTTCAAATTTATGTGTTATAATAAGTAAGCTGCTCACCTAGCAAAGATCTTCATAAATTCATCAACTTCAAAGACCCGATTAGAGGACATAATAGTGGGTCGCTTTCACCTCCTTATCATCGACCATTATGTATTCCTTTCGCCCATAGGTCTACCTGAGATCCTAAATATTGAAAGTGTAACTTCATCATCCTTTTGAACTTCATACGTGTCTGCATTTCTGGCCGGTCTAGATGCCTTAGTGGGCACGTGGTCTCCAAAGTAATAGCTGCAGAAGATGGCAGCTTCCTGTCTCACGTATGCATTGGCCATCGACCCCTCAGGCTTACCTTTGTTGCTGACGTACTTCTTCAATTTTCCCAAATACCTGTAAGTTGTATATATATTTAGGTAAGATAATGTTCCTTCGAAAATAAGAACATTTTACGTAAATGGATGCCTTTATTACACACCTCTCGAATGGATACATCCATCGATACTGAACCGGTCCAGCAAGTCTCGCTTCATGTGGGAGGTGAACCGGCAAGTGCTCCATAGAATCAAAGAAGCTCGGTGGAAAGATACGCTCAAGCTTGCATAGAATCAATGGTATGTTGCTTTCAAGATTTGCTAACACTTCATCCTCAAGCACCCTTGAGCATAAATTCTTGAAAAATAAGCTCAGATCGGCGAGAGCGCTCCATATAGGCTTAGGTAGTAGTTCTCGAAATGCAACAGGGAGAAGCCTCTCCATGAACACATGGCAATCGTGGCTCTTCATCCCATACATCTTTGTCTTCTTCAAATCCACACACCCTCCCAAGTTCGATGCATAACCGTCGGGGAACTTCAATCCCCTCACCCAATCAAACAGCTTGTTCCTAGCTTCAATGTCAATTGTGTAGGCTGCCTTGGGCCACAGTCCCTTATCATTCCGCTTTGTCAACTCCGGCCTATTACAAAATGTATCCAACTCAGATCTAGATTTAACTGTATCCTTTGTTTTCCCTGTAATGTTGCAAATCGTGTTGAAGCAGTTTTCGAACACGTTCTTCTCAATGTGCATGAAATCCAAGGTGTGACGGATAAGAAGAGTGCTCCAATAAGACAAGTCCCAGAAGATGCTTCTCTTCTTCCATCCACAATTTTTGCTAATTTTATCGTTATGCTTCTCCGACCCAAGTTCAGTTACTTTCATAAGACCCAGCCTTTCTATCTCTGCAAGTATCTGTGCACCAGTAAGTTTTGTCGGGGGCCCTTTCATTTCTACTCGACCCTTCAAGAATTGAGTCTTGTTCTTCCTGAACGGATGATCTTTTGGTAGAAACCTACGATGATCAAACCAACATTCCTTTTCGCTCTCCTTCAGTCTAAATGCACTACTGTCGTCCAAACAATGTGGACAAGCATTAAAGCCCGCAGTTTTCCTTCCAGATAGCATGGAGTAACCTGAAAAATCACTCACGGTCCACAATAGTGATGCTCTCAAGTTGAAGTTCTTCTTCGTTGACACATCATATGCTGGGATACCTTTTTCCCACAACTCGATCAGCTCCTTGATTAGGGGCTGCAAGAACACATCCACCTTCTGTCCTGGATCATATGGACCGGGCACCAGCGATCAAGAACATGAACGGTTCCTTCATGCACTCATCGAAGCGGGTTATGCGGTGTCAGCATAACTGGCCAACAAGAGTACTTCCGGTCACTTCCAAAGGGGTTAAAACCATCCGTACAAAGGCCCAATCGTACATTTCTAGGCTCCGATGCAAACTCCGGATAGCTCTCGTCGAAGTGTTTCCATGTAGGTGAGTCTGATGGATGCTCCATTCTACCCTCTACCGGGATTACTCTCTCCTTGTGCCACCGCATTTTATCAGCACAAGCACTTGAAGCGTACAACCTTTTCAAACGAGGTGCTAGAGGGAAATACCACATTTTCTTATGTGGGAGATTTTTCTTCTGACGTTTCTTTGAGGCGCCCTCCTTGTAACGCTTGTACCGGTCCTTACCACAGAACTTGCACTTCAGTAGATCTTTATCCTCCTCCCAATAAATCATGCACATACCCTCACAACAATCTATGGTTTCCATGGGTACCCCCATCCCTCGCATCTTTTTCTTCGCCTGGTAAAAGTTGGTGGGAACTAGGTTTGGTTCTGGACAAAGCTCCGACATTACTTGTACCCATTCATTGAAGCTCGATTCAGATTGCTGGCCATTAGCCTTACAACTCATTAGCCGAGCCAACAATGACAATTGGTGTGCTTACACCCGGATAAACCGGCTTCTTTTGGATTCCATCAAGTCGAAGAAGACTGATCCTCGAGATTCGAGGCTCCTCCGCATCCCCTCGATTCGGCTCCCTGGTGTCCATGAACTCTGGACCCGCAATACCATATACCATTTGCTCAACCCGTTCATGATCATTATTAGCATCAGATGTAGAAGTATTTTGAGTACTTCCAATCACAGTTTCCTGTTTTCTTTTACGCTTCCCCAAATTCTCATAATCCATGAACGGCTTGTATGTCTCACCATGAGAAGTCCATACGTCATACTCAGCTACAAACCCCTTACGTTTCAAGTGTTCCACTACCGCTTCGGAGGTAAAATTGCTTATTTCTACATTTATCTTTGCAAGGGCACTTCATCATCCCCCACTCAAACAATTAGTCTGTGTCAGTGCAAATGTAACGAATGCATCAACTCCTTCCACAAAACTAGGTAAAACTCTGCCATTAACTATCCTTTGGTACATCCATGAACGATCGGTGTTCATTGGATGATTATATAACCTGACACGTTTGAATTGATTAGATCGTATTTTTTCAACTCGATTCCCATTTTCCCATTTCTTGCATGTTATAAAGTTTTTGTCTCTTACCAAAATTCCCATTACAAATAAAGCATTCCAACCCTTTAATGCGAATTTATAAATTATAAATTACATGCATTTTACGAATGTAATCACCAAATTATATCAACACACTTTATTAATTAAATTCTCATAATTTATAATCTAGTACATGTATAAATTTATCAAATGAAACAATTGCAAATCTTAATTAACATACTTAACATACTTAAATCAAAACTACGACATACTTAACATTATACTAATTAACAATTCAAATAATTTCACATCTCAAAGTTAATTAAACATACAATTACAATTGCTTAAATTAGTCTAAATTAACTAAATTTTCCAAATATGTCAAAAAGTTAGGGTTTCAAAACGAGGTACTAAATCTTCATAATTTTACTAAATATACACCAATATCAAATTAATTAAAAGTCCAACATACTTACAAACATACTATACTAAAAATTCAAATTCACAATCAATATATATCAATTGCACATCTCAAAGGTAAAACATTACCTAATTACATCTAAACTAAGTACTATATACTCTCCATTTACATTCAATTGCTCAAATTAGTCCAAAGTAACAAAATTCCCAAATATAAAAATTAGGGTTTACCTTCGAATTCGGAGAAATGAGCGGATGGAATTTGAAATTGACGGCACAATTGACCTCCTTGATTCACGAGCTTCGAATGTACACGAAGAATGGACAAAATGGTTGAGATTTGGACCGGAATGGCTTTGGGCGAAATAAGGAGAAGAAAGGAAGAAGAATGAGGAAGAAGAGAAAATGGGGAAGGAAGCATTATGCTTCAGAAAAATCGGAACTCTAGCGACGGATAGCCTATCCGTCGCTAATAACGACGGATAAGCCTATCCGTCGCTAGAGTTCCAGTTTTTTTTTTAAAAAAATTATTTTCCCTTTTTTTTTTTTTTTCTTGGTCAAAGAATCTAGCGACGGATAGATTATCCATCGCTAGGTTTAACGACGGATAGTCGTATCCGTCGTTAACTAACGTTATGTTTAACGACGGATAGGCTTATCCGTCGTTAAACCTAGCGACGGATTTTATCCGTCGCTAGAGCTAGCGATTCGTCGCTAGCTAGCGACGGATAGATTCCGTCGCTATTCTTCCGTGGCTATTAACAGGCTTTCTTGTAGTGTCAACACCTTTATCAACATATCTGCAGCATTCTCTAATGTTGATACCTTCTCAATCTTTACTTCACCTTTATCCATGATGTCTCTGACAAAATGCAACCTCACATCTATGTGTTTGGATCTCTCATGAAACATCTCATGTTTGGACAAATATATAGCACTTTGACCGTCATTAAGTATAGTTACAGCTCCTTGTTGCAGACCAAACTCATTGATGATTCCCTTCAACCATAAGCCCTCCTTAACTGCCTCAGTTATCGTCATGTACTCAGACTCGGTGGTTGATAATGCAACCACACTTTGCATATTAGATTTCCAGCTTATAGCTTAACCAAACAAGGTGAATACATATCCAGATTAGCTGCATAATCTGCATCCACATATCCTAGTATAGGATCATGTAACCACTTGTCATTCTTGCAAAATTTTATCCCAATATCTGTAGTTCCCCTCAGATATCTCAGTATGTTCTTCAGAGCATTCCAATGGTGTTCTCCAGGATTAAACATGTATCTACTTGTAACACTTATCCCATAAGCAACATCTGGCCTGCTGCAAACCATAGCATACATTATGCTACCAATGGCATTTGCATATGGGATCTTGTTCATATGCTCCACCTGCTCCTGTGTTGAGGACTATTCTCCAGTGATAGCCTAAAATGTTGAGCTAATGGAATGCTACTAAGTTTGCATTCCTGCATATGAAACCTCTGAAGTACCCTCCTCAAGTAGTCACCTTGATTTAACTTCAATACTCCAGATTTTCTATCTCTGTAGATATCCATCCCAAGAATCCTCCTTGCATTGCCAAGATCTTTCATCTCAAACCTGTTACTGAGTTGATCCTTCACCAGATTCAACTCATCCATGCTACTACTAGCAATCAACATGTCATCTACATACAGGAGTAGATATGTAATGACATGTACACCCTCTTTCTTCAAGTACACACAACTATCATATGCAGATTTAATGAAACCAATTTCTTCCATATACTCACTGAACTTTATTTACCACTGCCTGGGACTTTGTTTTAAACCATAGAGAGACTTCTTCAGTAAACACACTTTTTCCTTATTCTCCGGTAGAATAAATCCTTCAGGCTGTGACACATAGATGGTTTCTTCAAGATCACCATGCAGAAATGTTGTTTTAACATCCAGCTGTTGTAGCTCTAGGTTAAATTGAGTTAGAATACTCAATAGAATTCTTATAGAGGTATGTTTGACCACAGGGGAGAATATATCATTGTAATACACTCCCTCCTTCTGAGTAAATCCTCTGGCAACTAGCCTTGCCTTGTACCTCACTTGTTCTGTAGTTGTAACTTCAATCTTTCTCTTGTAAATCCACTTACAACTCACTATCATCTTGTTTTGTGGTTTTGGGACCAATTCCCATGTCTTGTTCTTCTCAAGAGATAGGAACTCCTCCTGCATACCAACCATCCATTCTTGCTTATTCACTCCTGTACTTGCTTCTGTGAAATTCTGAGGCTCTTGATATTCAATATCATGACAAGTACTTAGTGAATATGCCACCATGTTGCTAAAACCATACATATTCGTAGGTTTAGGTTGTCTCCTCTCTCTATCTCTTGTCAGCTGGAAGTTTTTGATTTCTTCTGTAACTGGTACCACATTCCTCCTTGTGTGGTTTCTATTCTCAGTAGCTGGTTGTGTAACTTCTGGAGCTTGTTGTTCCTGTGTAGAAATACTAATTGTGGTAGTTGGACTAGTATTAATCCTGGTATGAGATCTCTGTGCTGCATTACTCCTCATAGGTGAGCTTTGTGATATTCCAACTCCAGTTGAGTTGTTAGGCTGATCACTTACATCTTGTTGAACATGGAAATCACTCACTACTTCGTGGTTTTCTTTAGCTTGATCATTGATTCTCATAAGCTCCACCTCAATCTCAGAATATTTAAACTTCTTCATATCAGTTTCCAGGTGATGACCAATGTTCTTGTATGGGAACACGTCGTCTTCAAACATTACATCCCTGCTAATAACTACCTTCTGAGCATTCTTCTCAATACACCACAGCTTGTATCCCTTCACACCCTTAGGATAGCCCACAAGAATGCATTTCGATGCCCTGGGCTCAAGTTTGTCCTACCTGACATGTGCATATGCTAGACAACCAAATACTCTTAAGTGTGAGTATTCCTTCACAGCTCCATACCACAATTCATCAGGAGTTTTCATCTGTATGGCTGATGATGGAGTTTTATTGACTAAGTAACACACAGTAGTTACAGCTTCACCCCAGAAAGACTTAGGAACAACTTGAAACATGATGCATCTCGTTTTCTCTAGAAGAGTTCTATTCATCCTCTCAACTAAACCATTTTGCTGAGGAGTACCAGGTATTGTTCTGTGTCTCTTAATACCTTTATCCATGCAGAACTTGTTGAATTCCCTTGATAAAAACTCTAAACCATTATCAGTTCTCAACACTTTAACTTTCAAGCCCTTTTCCAGCTCAACCTCTGCACTCCACTCTTTAAATCTAGAGAATGCATCACTCTTGTTCCTCAGCACATACACCCACACTCTCCTAGTGTAGTCATCTATCAGTGAAAGGAAATATCTACCTCCACCATTTGTCTGCACTTTTGCAGGTCCCCATAGATCTGCATGTATGTAATCTAGGGGAGCATCACTGGTATGTACACCAATTGGGAAGGGGGTCCTTTTAGCTTTTCCCATAATACATTGCTCACAGGTTTTTAGCTTCTCAATCTTGCTTGTATCAAATACCTGCTTCTTCTGCAACTCAATCACCCCCTTCTCACTTACATGTGCCATTCTCCTGTGCCATAGCTCAGTATCATCCATACTAGCTATAGATACATCACCAATAATCACCCTACACCTCATATAGTAGAGCTTATTCCTCCTTATGTCACTCATGACAGCAGATGTATCTTTATTATACACAGTAAGCACACCATTCTCTGAGCTAAATCTATACCCTTTATGCTCTAATGTACCAAGAGAGATTAGATTTCTTCTGAGCTCAGGAATATACCTGACATATGTCAGTATCTTCACAGATTCATCATCCATTCTGAGCTTTATGTCACCAACACCTTGAATGTTGCATATCATATCATTCCCCAACATAACTGTGCCTCCATAGCTAACATCCAACTTGGTAAACCACTCCTTATATGGACAAATATGGAATGTGCATCCAGAATCAAGAATCCATTCATCATTGGCTTGATCTGTGACATTTAACACTCCTCCTGGGATATTTATCACCTTATATGTGATATTTAACACATCCCCATCATACTCAATATTCCCTGCAAACTCATGGGAAGTACTCCCACCACCTCTATTGTCCTTTTGTCTCTTTAGCAAGAAACAATTTTTCTTTAGGTGACCAGGTTTCTTACAGTGATGACAAATTCTGGTTTCCTTGTTTGCAGAACCACCACCAACTGGTGATTTACCTTTGTTCTTCTGGTATTGTGGTTGAAACTTAGGCTTGTAGTTATTGTTCTTGACCATGAGACCCTCACCAGATGCCTCTACCTCTTAGCTGTCTCCTTTTGTTGCTCCTTCTGCCTAATTAAACATTGAACTTACTCTAATGTAACCTTCTTTTGGCCTGTGAATGCTATTGCATCTCTGATGCTTTCATAAGACTTAGGTAGGAATTAAGCAAAATTATTGCTTTATCTTCATCAGGAAGCTTTGAATCTTCTATGCTATCAATCTCATCAAGAGTTTTGTTGAACATAGCCTGTTGCTCAAGACTGTCTGGATTCATCCTGTAAGAATACAGTTGTGATTTCATAAATAATCTCCTAGCTAAAGATCGTGTTTGATACAATGATTCTAGCTTTTTCCATATATCAACTGCAGTTTTCTCCTTAGCAACCTCCCTTAATGGTTCATCACCCAAACTCAATATGATTGTACTTCTGGCCTTCCCTGAGAGAATCTTTAACTCATGGCCTGTAATTGTTGCAGGAACTTCGCTACGAGGCAACAATGCCATCTCCACGCCTTGTTGAATCAAGATAGCCTCCATCTTGATCTTCCATAGTGCAAAATCGTTTGCACCTGTAAACTTGTCAATGTCAAACCTTGTTGAATCCATAGTTGATCACAACTCCGCAATCACTGATCGAACACAGCTCCTTGTTCCCACAAACGGCGCCACTTGTTAAGAATTCGAATCAAAATCGCAATAAAACCAATCAACTACTTGACAAACAATCACCAATCAAAACGATAAACACAAACACAATTTAACGTTGTTCGGCAATGCCTACATCCACGGAGAATCAATGAATTTTATTACTCTACAACCTTCCTCAACACAAGCTTAGTTACAGAGAAATTGACCCAGAATTACGCCTGAATTCTACTACACAATCCTCACAACTACAGTTCAAATAACCACTCTTAATCATAAAGAGTAACACAAGGAATAACCGGAGATTAAACGATGAAAGCTTCAGGAAATCTGATGCGTCTTCTTGCTCTATTTTCTGCGCTTTCTTCCGCTGTGTTTTCTGCGTGTTGTTCTATTCCAGCGTGTATCTACGTCCCTTTTATGCGCGCTGAATTAAAGAAAAAGAGCAGTCCCTTTTTACGTTTCTTTCCTTCTTCCATTAGACATCTAAAGGGAATAAAACTCCAATTTGCAGCCAGGTCCCTTTGTTTCTAAATCCTTCGAAATCAGGTCCCTGTAAAACTGAAAACTTGCAATCAGGTCCCTGTAAAATTTAAATCCTTGCAAACTGGTCCCTGTAAAACCTGGGATCTTCGAAACAACCCAAAACTTCACAAAGAGAATCAACGATAAGGATTTGATCTGGAAACTATGAAGCGCTAGGATGCTGGCACGTCGACTTATGCAAATTGATTGCTTAATTTTTTGTTTGATCGCGTGTTTATGCATTAGGGTTCTTAATTAATTACAGTCCAACTTGTGGAAAACTTGATTGATACGAAGTCGTATTGATATTTCGATTAATACAACATAAATCATGTTGCGGTCTATCTTTTACTTGAGTTTTTGCTACTCCCTGCGTTTCAATATGAAAATCTCGTATGGCCAGGATTTTAGCATAGGTATGCATGTTAAGATTTTCTAGGACAAGCTCGATGAGATCTCTGTAAAATCATGTTTACTTTTCATTTTATTTCATATTTCCGTACATGAGAGATTTTTTTTTTTATCAAACCGTACATGAGAGATTTGACGACAACATAAAATGTTTACTAATAAGGCATAATATTGTTTTTATTATGTTTTTACTTACAAACACAGTGTGGCTTTTAAACTTAAAAGATCGGGATCATCCCACAAGTCTTTTTGAAAGGTAGAGGTGCAATTTAAAAGAACTGGCTAGAAAACAAGATGCTCTCAAACCAATCACTAACTTATTTGTTAATTAGAATGAAGTGGTAGTAATTAAATACTTTGAAATTTTCGTCAAGAGATTTACTTGTACATTTATTCGTCCATACACATCACGGTCCATTTGATCTCCATACGTGATGGACAAATTAGTGTAATCTCGTCCCGTATTATATTTACTTGTTGCTTGAACATACGCATTCTTTCTAAAGGTGTAGTTAAACGGAACACATGTTTTTCTACCGATAAAATCATACAGATTATATTACTCGCTTCGTCCTGTAAAATTTCATACATTTTTTATATTTTTGGTGTCCCACAAACCAAAGATCTAAAACTATATGTCAAAAGTAAAAATCCAAAGTGCGAACATAACACTTTACTGGACCGACTTGATCAAATCCCGTGAGTTCCGACCATCCATGATTAAGTCTACTAGAAATGTGGGTGAGAGTGAACGAGTCACATCGATCTACTCTGCGATTAACTCTGATCTACAATAACTTGAATAAACTGATGTTCTGGGTTAATTTCCAGGTCTATCGATCGTTTCCTACTCATTTCTAGCATGGATTATAATCTCGGTTTCGAGATATGTTTTGAATTCTCAAAAAATAGAGAAGTTTCGGAACTTTTCATAGACATCTTTTTACGTTTAAAAAATTCTCATAGTCTTATGAAAACAAAACAAAATATTTTGTGAAGTACAAAGTATTTTAAATAGTTTCGAATTTGAATTCAATTTCATCTCTTATTGAAATTCCTGATTGACCGCATCTCATATGTTACATCAGGTTTTCTACCGTCAGTCAGGGTGTCGACATCTGACACGTGTCCGTTGCTCTGTGTCACCATCAACCGTTGCTCTATGTCGCCTCAACCGTTGCTCTGTGTCGCCCTCAACCGCTCTGTATATCGCCTTCAACCGCTATTTCTTTTTTTTAAACTATTAATTTCTCCATTAATTCCTAATAAAAACAATTAAATACATATCTTCTTCCCCAACCCCCGCCACCAGCCACCGCCGCTTCGCCAGATTTTTTTTTTTTTCCGGAAGCTCCGATCCGAGCCGTGGAAGCTCCGATCTGGAGCTCCCGGTGGATCTCCACGGCGGGGAAGCTCCAGAACTGGAGCTTTCAAGCTCCAGATCGGAGCTTCCCCGTGGAAGCTCCCGTTCCGCCATGGAAGCTCCGATCGGAGCTACGGCGTGACTCCGATCGGAGCTTTCAAAAAAAAATAAAAAAAAATTTCCGGCGGAAGCGGTAGTGGCGGTCGGTGGTGCTGGGGAAAAGATAGGTGATTTAATTTTTTGATTTCAAATTTTTTTTTTGATTTTTTAATATATATATATAATTTAAAGCGATAGGTCGGTTAGAGCAACACCTTTTGCGACACGGCGACACTCCATGGCAACACTCAGTGCGAAAGGGAACAGATTATTCGATCTCCACCGTTGAAATTTTAATCTAATGGATCAAAATATGTAACTGACGTTAGTTAGGGCGACACCTTAACTGACGGTAGAAAGCCTCATGTTACATCTCATATGTTACAAAGTATAGGTTTATTTTCATAAAAACTTTATAGGTTGACTTTATTTAGAAATTTTTTATCGTAAATTACTCTTAAATTATACGCAAAAAGCATAAAATAAAGTTATATTAGTAAAATATACTTAATTTATTTTCATAATATAATTTTACTAAATTTTTGTATTATATAATTTGTAAGTAATTTACAGCCAAAATTTAAAAAAAAAATAAACCTAAGAAACTTTAAATGTACCGTACGTAGTACTAACTAGTAACTAATTATGTCAATTACAAGTACTACTAAATAAGGTTAAATGCTCTGGAGCAGCCGAGCAGGTTAGCTAGCCAAGTCACGTTATTGATTGAACTGATAGCTAGAGGACTTTCACGTTTAAAATTAGCTTAGTTGTACGTAATTTGCTTCAATTATAGGGCCCTTTTGCAATTTTCCACCTTCACTTACTTTTTAACTTGTTACTTCAATCGCATTTGAATAGAGTAACTTATGTGAAATTGTTTTGCGATCCACATTAAATATTTAGTTATAAACGTTGTATGTTTAGATAGATACAAAAGCATCATATGTTTAGACTTAGAAATATGTTAATGCAACTATATAAAATTCATATTTATCACTTAAATAATGTTTGAACTTATTGATGTTTGTAGTT
The DNA here is from genome assembly GCA_026545765.1 of Plantago major. Taxonomy (NCBI): domain Eukaryota; kingdom Viridiplantae; phylum Streptophyta; class Magnoliopsida; order Lamiales; family Plantaginaceae; genus Plantago; species Plantago major. Next base: position 90,596,272 of record CM048842.1, read on the forward strand.
AAATATATGATGTTAATTTGGTAGAGATACGACAAACGTAAAAAAATTCGTATGAAATATTAATACATTAATTAAAAGTTAGAAACAGTCAAAGTTTTAGCAGCCTCCTATCCAACACAACATGCACTTCAAACATTATACCAACTTTGAATATTCATGCATACTTTCTTAGAAAGTTCTAATTATCACTCCACGACACCATCATTAACTTTACCGCTGATACCATATTATATTAATGACCATCATCCCCTTAAAAGGCCTTATTAAGGGGATAAGATTATCCACCTTATATGTTGTTTGCATGATCTATTCACAAGTAATGTGGGATATTCTAACAACATGTGTATTCTCAAGTTGTTTCTTCAAGTACTAGAACACTCAAACATCAAACTCTTATGGCACCGGAGGGATTAGGACATCGGTATCTTGTAAGCAATTTTGCGAGATCTATGCAAAACAAACATATCCAAACAAGGTAAGCAATCACGGAAAACCTCACTTTGATCTTCTTTTGTTAATCCAACATTCAACAGCCCAACAAACTAGACATTCACGTTAAAAAAAAACCTTATTCTGGTCAAGTTTGCTATATTGATAAGTTTATCCAACTTATAAGTTATAATTGCGACACATAGCGCTAGTCTTTTTTCTAGTTCATATTGGTTTCATTGGCCTCAAGTTTTTCTTTGTTTTTCAGAAACTTTTCAATATTTAATGGCGTTCAACCAGAAGCTCCATTGCCTAATCCTCAGCCTCGAGTATCTCCCTTGTAAGTATTAAATAAAATCTTCTTCGCAAATTTGAAGATACTTTAATCAAATCATATATACTGAATTAAAGTACTCTTACTCATTAGCAAATGGTTTTTTGTAATAATGGCGACAGTAGTTATACCATTCGCCGCAAATACATCCGGAACCTTAGTCAAATATAAAGGTGAGTTCTTATTTTAATTTTCTCAAGAGATGACCACCAATTACATATTAGTCACACAAAGTTTTATATATTTTTTGACACAAAGTATAATTTATAAATATTTTAATGTATTTCGAAATGTACCACATTGTAGTTGAAGTGGACACGGTGGTGGCAACGATAGAAGAAATAGTCGACATGGTGGAAAAAGTGGCGGATGTAGTTGATAAGGTGGCAGAGGGAATCTCCGATGAGCTTCCGGAGGGCGGAAGACTCCAGAAAATATTGGATAAGGTCGAGAATGTCGCTGAGGTCGCGGCTAATGATGCTCGTACACTCGGAGATGCTATTGACAAGGTAACTCAACTAATTTCAAGATTACTAAAATTGGTTAGGTAAAGACTTAAACTAGTACTAAGAATATTAATATATTTGAGTTGATAAGTAGAGTTGGTCATGTTTTACTCAATCAACATGATGAATAATGCCTTCTTACATATACTATTCGACTATTCGTACGTTGTGCTTTTACAAAAAGGAGAAGATAAATAATCTGAAAACAAAAAGAGGAGGGATTTTTTTAAATGCCCTAATTGTGCTTTGACCCTAGATAAAATATTGATTTGATCCGCATCTTAATATGCATTAGTCATCTTATCAGGATGACTCAACGTCGGGTGACACATTTGAAAATTACTTTATGTAGCTTTTTAAAGAACATAATTATTGATCAACTATATATCCATCAAATTATATTAGTTATCAATCATTTATCAACTTAGGCTCTGTTCTTTTCAAATTGAAATTCTTCGAATCGAATCGAATCGAATGGAACTGAATCGAATCGAATCGAATCAAATCGAAATGAGTTGAAATCAAACGAATCAAATCAAACGAATCAAGAAATTACATTTGTCCCATTTTTTAATAATAATGAATACTACATCCGGTCCATTAATAAATTCGTAAGGAGACTTTTTCTGGACGTTGACTGTAATTACTCGCAAATTACACGACAAAAGAATATAATAAAATTATATTATAAAAATAAATTAAGTATATTTGACTAACATAACTTTGTTTTATACTTTTTTGTGCGTAATTTGTAGAGTTTGGTTTGACTTTAGTTTGGTATAACTTGTTTCTTATTTATTAAGTTTGAGAAAAAACCCAACGTATGCTTCTGAGTTTACTTCTATTGTTCTAATATCTTCCAATAAAATAACATGTCGATTTTTTGTTAGAGATGTACGTACAAAGTATGTGAACCAGTTTGAATGGTACTCTCAGGTTCCTGTAGTTTCTTATCTTAACTCAACTTTTACGGTAGAAAAGAAGGGTAATTCGAATTGTAACTATACTTTTTATTTCATTGATCTACTAAAAGTCGTGTTAAAAAGAAAGAAAGAAAAAGGTTGAAAATATCTCAATTGGATAAATTTTCTTATTTTCCTCGTACAAAAGATGGGTTGTGTAAATAAATGATATAATAATAATAATAATAATAATAATAATAATAATAATAATAATAATAATAATAATAATATGAATTTAATGAACTTAAGAGAGCTGAAGAAAATTTGAATGAATGAATCGAATCGAATCGAATCGAACGGAAGGCCAGGCATCGAGGCGAGTTTTCAGTTGAAAAGAAGATAGCCTTAATCTGTCAAGATGTAATTTTGTTGATCTTCATTATACTATTTTCGAAACTTAAACACAAACTAAAACTACAAATCGTTAATGAATAATGTTAACTGACCAGTTACATGCTTATAGTTACACCACATGTAAAAAATGTTAAAAGGTGATCATTGTGGTGCAAGTCTATATATAAATTACAATTACGTACTAATTAAGGTGTAATGATTTTGTCAATTGCAGGTTCGTGGGAAGCCTAATTGGAAGTCATGTAAAGGTCCAAGACAAGAATCAAGTCGTCAAGGATATATGAGAAATTAATGATAACTAATGGAATTATGGAACTTATTCTATGTATATATACCACACATCTAGCTAGAGCTAGCGTAGAGTAGGATCATAATCATTCTTAATTAACACCATTATTTCATTCTTCAAGTTCAAGTGCATGTATACATATATGATTAAGTTCATTATTGCATTTTTTTGGGTTACTCGACCTCAAACCTCAAATCCCAAAAAATCCGAACCCGGCAAAAGCCGGGTTCAAACCGTTGAGATTATTAAATATTGTAAGAAAATTTAAAATGTTAGAATATTGTGTATATGTATTAACCCCTTCGTCCCAAATCAAATTGCACATTCAATTTTTTTCACGAAGATTAAAGTATAACATAAAATTACTGGAGATAAAGTAGAATTGTAGTATGTGGTAGTCCAAATTTATTTGTTCATATGGGTATGTGTAATTTGCAAAAGAAAAAATTTGAAAATGTTGAATTGTTAGGGACAAATATAAATGAAACAAATCAATATAATATTGGATTTGGAATTAATGGATGGAGTACTATGTTGATGATCTATCATTATTGGTTGGATTTTGAAAAATGTGTATATAAATACATATATACTATTGTACATTTATAATGTCATCGGGGTTAGTCTGCCGAGTTGATCTGGTCGAATCTCCCTCCGTAGGTAGGTTCGAGTCGATCGTCAGGTTCGAGTTTGATAACATAGCCTTTACGTACGTGAACATTTAAGTGATATCCGTTGAGCAAGCTTATTTGATAATTTAATTCAATTATTTGTTTTAAATAAGATAGATAATTTGCTTTTACATTGTAGCAAACTAGTCAATTACTTATAATTAACCGTAACCTAAAGTCAGACCGCTTACGATTGTAACCGATCGGTTGCTAAGCGGTTACGGTTAAAAACCGTTCACTAATTATTAATGGTTAATGATAGGTTATGGTTATGGTTAAGGATTTGAACCAACCATTTCCAGGCCTAGCTACACATTAGGGGTGGGAGTTCAGGTAAAATAGATAAATTATGTTAGAACTGTAGGACCGGGATTGGTACTGTGAACAAGTTTCAGACGATGTTGACTATGATGTTGAGTCAACAACGTCTTCAACATTAACAGACAGCAGTGAACAGTAACGAACAGAACAAAGCAGTTTGCAGCGGATAAAAATACTGAACACCACAGATACTTTCTAGTCGGTATATAAAGATACTGACCGTGCCTTAGGCGAAATTTCCACTATCAATAAAAGTAGAATTACAAAACTAGATTTAATCAATCACAAAATGAATGATTAAACTGTAAAGACTAGACCTAGAATAGACAAACAAAAAAACCTATTATAGTTCGAAGAACACTAAATTAAATCTCAATCTTTAGAGACTACTCACAAGTGAACTCGACAACAATGCCTAGGAAACGCAAGAAAACAATCTCTCAATATAATATCAATTCAAGCTAACGAGATTAATTTTCTTGCAGCGCTTCTTCTTCTATTTATGTTGTGCGCTTGTGCTATGTTTTTCCAATAGAAGCCGCATGCTTCTTTTCCTTCTTTCTGGCCACCTCTTCCTTCTAGCGCCTACTCTTTCCTTTTCTTTCCAGATCCAATTCTTGCAGTATTAGGAATTCTTCCTTGAATAAATCTCTCCAAGATCTTTTATTACCTTAGTCTCCAAGTTCCATCAACTTCTTTCTTTTTCATAATCCCAAAATAATCAAGTTTCTTCTTATTCTTTCCTGCGCCTTCTCTTCCTTTGTTTAGAATATTACATTGGCTTCTTGTCAGATTCTTCCAGATCCTTTCCTTAAGGCCCAAATCCACCAACTTCAGTCCATTGACTTATGTTGGAGCCCAAGTTGTTATTCCTACAAAATATCCATAGAAAAACAACTACAATTATCGAACCGGTTAATTAAACGAAGAAAGGCCGAATTAATAAAACAAGTGCAATAAATTGCACTTTCAAATTATACTCTAGGTTGTACCTTATATAGTTTATATACTTGACATTGCCACCGTATAAAATTTATACCTTAAATCAACATTCCATTTAAACATTATACCCCGATCAGTTTTGTCACCTGAAAATGACGCGTGTTGTTCAAACGTCGGCACTGTTCACGCGATAGACGAGTAAAATAAATAAATTGTACTATACGTTGTACCTTATATTGGTTATAAACACAACATTGCCACCGTATAAAATTTACACCTCAAATCAATCACCCGTTTAAACATTATACTCCGGTTAGTTTTGTCATTAGAAAATAGTGACACTTGTTGTCGACTTGTGATCCCAACTAGGGGACATTTATAAACCGACTCACTTATCAAGGTGACCAGGTAACTTAGTTGCATGTTTTTTGTTCAATATTTACCTCTGAGGAACCTAGAGCATACCTCTCGGACCCAATCAGGTAAGTGAAGACTAATTTGTCCAAGGCAAGACAACTTAAAACACAACCCCCTCCCCCCAGTTTGAGTGTGCAGATCCAAGGAACACTTTCCGATGAGCTACTCTTTCTAGGTCGGAGTAGAATGTTTAAACAGATGGTTGATTTAAGATATAAATTTTATACGGTGTTAATATTAAGTATATAAACTGTATAAGGTACAACTTGGGATATAGGAAAACCGGTTATCCCCGAAATCTCGATCACAATTGGAATACTTCCCAAATTTCCATATACTCCCTTCGATCCATTAGCATATTCTTAAGATGTTACTTTCTAATTAGATTGAGGAATGTACATTAGGAAATACTCCTAGTTTGTAAGTGTATTTTATTGGTAATGTTGTGAGTGAGTATAAAAGTAAGATATATATAGATTAAATAAAATGATGATAAAGTGTGAAAGATAAATAATAAAGAATTAGTGAGTGAGAAAGAAAACAAAATCCATTTAGGGGTTAGTATCTAATAGAACGCTAAAAAAGGAAAGTTGAAAAGTTATAACTGTAACGGAGGGAGTATAATTTTTGGACGGGATTGTATTTAATATTGCATTCCAATTCGAATTTGGGATTCAAAATGGAATAATGAATAAATAATTTGAAGTATGTGGTAAATGGTTGTCCAAAACTATCCAGTGTGCACAAAATTATTTAAAATCGGAAGGGCCTGAAGCTTAGTGTCCCAATCTAAAAATCCCAACTTTATTTGAAATCAGATTTGATCGTATCTCGATCTCAAGATTGCAAATATACCGCCGGACTCGACCTTACTACACATCCTTAACATAATAGTGTGTCACTCATATCTGAGTAACATGTTAGATTGAAATGTCAAGCTTTAGCAACCTACTATGTACTTTCCAAACATTAATATTCAAACGTTGATTAATTATGTATCTTTTCCTCTACAATTTAAATCTCCTTGGAGCAACAATTTGCAAGTGTTTTCCGATTGCACCGCATTTCTTCAAAAGTCTCCTTTCCATCTCTCCACGCTTCCAACCAAAATCTCTTATAAATATGTGAACCATTCTTCACACTTGGATCATATATACCTCCGTTCATTGTTAGTTGTTACAATCCTTTCTTACATACCAAAAAACACAAAAATTCTTGCATTTAACAGTCAACGCAATGTCATCTTCTACAAAATTTCTCAAGTCAATTACAGATGGAATACGATGCTTTAGCCAACATACGGATTCGTCATGGAGATGGAAGATTTTGGATGATACTACAAGATTATATTCGCCATTTCATAGGTCTCGAGTTCTTTCTTCAAGTACTAGAACGCTTCAACATCAAAACCTTACGCAGCCGCAGGGACTAGGTCATCAGTATCTTAGAAACTACTCGAGATCGATCCGGAACAGTCATTTGCAAAAGAGGTTACAAGCAAGCATAAAATCCCATTTCATTTTATTTTCCTCATTTGCACAGGCTTTTCTTTTCTATTTTCTCCTTTTTGCTACAAACATTTTTAAAAATTATATTTTTTCAGTATATAATGGCGGAGTTCAACAAGGTGCTCCATTGCCTCTACAACCTCCATCGTCTCCCTTGTAAGTATTAAAGAAAATTCATCGATTATTTTCAACTATATTAATTTCAGCTTATAATTAAAACTATTACAAAATATTTAATTCTTTTTAGGAAATGGTGTAGGAATATGGTAGGAATCTGCGGGATTTGGAAGTAGAGAAGAATAAAGAAGGGTCGAGAAGAGCCAATAGTTTGACTATCTCTCCTTAAGACTTTATTGCCTCGCTACGGTGCACACGGTTTTTATGCAATAGTCTCCCAGGATAAAACTTCTCTGAAATGGCTAGGTTGCACTCCGATAGCCAAGTCTGTCGAACTTTAGTTTGAGTATAGTTTGGATGCAAAAAGAGCAGGGGAAAGAAAGCAAGTATGGAATGTGAAGTGTGTTCTTGTGAAGAACTTCTTCACATATTTATGCTTGTTTGTTGATATTTTCCAAGAGTTATATCCTTCCATTAAAAGTGTTAACTCTTCATTCAATAGACACAAGTTAAAAGAGACACAATTCTTCAACTCAAAGGAAGTGTCCATTCATGAAAAGAACAGGAAAAATTCGAATTTTCGGAGAAATCACGCCTGTTCGGCGACAGTCAGGGCTCACCTCGGTGAGCCCTCATGATGCACGAAGAAGAACTTTGTTCTTCTTTACGCATCATGATAACTCAAATAAAGGGGTAGCTCACCGCGGTGAGACCCCCTTTTTTCCTTCCGGGTTCGTTTTTCTTCTTTCTTTTCGATAACTTTGCTCTTTAACCCGAATTTTAGCACATAGGATTACGAATCCTCATGTTTAAGATGACTTAACTCATTCATGTATTGATCAAACACACTTATAGCATTAATCACTCTTTCACCACTTGGCGATTTTAGTGACTTAACACATAAAGTGTAATTCGTTTTATCAACGAGATACACTCTTACACGGAATGCTTGTTTCCGACGTGTTGGGCCCTTTTGACCAATTCATCGAATGAATTGAAAGCTCAATCATTCACTAAAATTCCAACAAATGGATTACTGGAATAGTCCTAACAATTGTTCTACCATTTGTGGGCAATACATGGGGACTCGCACTGAAATATAAAGGTGAGTATTATTCCTATTTAATTTGACGGCAAAAAACAAAATGTCAAAACAAAAATTATTCATGTTTTGATTAATTATAAGTATGTTTTAAACAATTTACGTATGTATTGTAGTTGAAGTTGAGACGGTGGTGGAGACGATAGAAGAAATAGTGGATGTGGTGGAGAAGGTGTGGCGGAGGGAATCGAGAAGATGCTGCCAAAAGGTGATAAGCTGAGAAATTAATGATTACTAATGGAATTATGGAACTTGTTCTATGTAGGATAGGACGATTTAGCAATTCGAGAGAAACTCATGTTATAATTCTGATTTCCATTTTCGGAAAAAAGGACATGCAACATACTAAAAATGGAGTTCATCTATTTGCAGTATAAATCACTCAGTCAGTCAGTCAGTCATGACAGGACCCATATAGTCGTATACTCAAAGTCGCAAACCTATTAAAACAACAAGTAATCCACCAATAAGATAGCTAGAGTTCTCAAAAATCATTCGGCTCTAGAATATTCATCCAATTATAGAAGAATCGGAATAAATGTGAAACTCAATTGAGCAAATAGTAGAAAATTACCTCTTACGAATGGCCAAAGAATCTTCCTGAGGAAACAAGTGAGGTAATTCATCAAACATGCAGTTGAAGCCACCGTCAGCGCACAAATGAAGTTGTGCTGCTCTACAAAGTAAGCACAAAAGTAGAAAAATCAAAAGCAGTAATACACAAAAAATAGGTATACAGCAGATACGAAGCATGGAAAAAATCTAACAAGGAACAGATCATACATACATTTTGGTTCTTAAACCTTGGTAAATCAAGGATATAGGCAACACATTTATGTAAATTCGTCGTGTCATGGTCATGAGAACCATCAACGACCTCTGCTCCCTGCATTAAATAGCATGTTTGTACGACTGAGAAAGGTTCTAAGAACTTGCAAAAACTAAATGAAGTATGGAACTTGAAATGATAAGTTTGTGTATAAACAATATTATACTAACAACTATGGTAAATTAACAGATATATTGGTTAATACGATAAGTATGCATAGGAAAATATTGTAAAGATTGTGATAAAAGTTCGCAATTTTCCCAGATACATCCGCCAATACAAGCCTTTCACAAGAAGACTGTTATAATAAATATGAACGTTCAGAATAAATTGTTCAAAAGGTCAAGTTTTAAAATTACGTACCACCATATCATGGCTTCTAGTTTCAAATAATGAAACACAATTATTAAGAAGTCCATTCAGCATTACTTTATTGCACCACCACAATTTGGAAAAGGCAATGGCATAATAATGAGCTTTATAACAGATCAAATGTACCAGTGATTACTAAAGAAAGATCCATCAACAAGTATACCAGTTTATAATTAACTATATCCAGCGTTGATGTCTACTATAATCTCTTTCGAAATTCCAAATTCTGAACCTTAGTCTGAAAATTCTCATTCCTCAGTAGCAACAATACTTATAACATTTCGAAGATGATTCTGAAAGAGGAGTGTAAAATTATCTTACCGCATTTTTGTAGAATTCCAATACTTCTTCTCGAATTGAATCATTGTCGCCTTTTATTACATCTGGCTTGTACCTGAACCAAATCATAATTCTTAAGGTGTCAATTATGAGCCAAAGATTTAAACCACCAAAAAAAATCCATATAACATCAAACGACTTTTTGAATCCAGTGTAAGACTCATAACCACAATAACACGATCAAATCATATTAAATCCAGGAAATCGCAAACAATGTCTTACAATAAAAGTTGAACAAGCATAACTACAAAAATTTATACATGAACTCCAGGAAATCAGCCCAAACACATGTACTTGTGGTCAAAACATAAAAAAGACAGCACGTGTGGCGTTAAATCTCAGAAAGTAACCCTTTCCTTTTCCACTGAAATCAAGCTAGATGGTTACTCGAAAGTATCGTAAAACCAGCATTAGCTGAAGCAACAATACCAATCCGTGCCATTATGAATATATATAACTCATTAGTCTCTTTAACTCTTTTTCAAATCATCTGGGGTGATAGGATAGGACAATTTAACAATACGAGAGGCAAGTGAAACTCATGCTATAATTCCCATTTTCCATTTCCGGAAAATGGACAACATACTAAAAATGGAATTCATCTATTTGCAGTATAAATCACTCAGTCAGTCATCACGCGACCATATAGTCGTATACTCAAAATCGCAAATGTATTAAAACAACAAGTAATCCACCAATAAAATAGCTAGAGTTCTCAACAATCATTCGGCTCCAGAATATTCATCCAATTACAACAGAATCGGAATAAATGTACAGCTCAATTGAGTAAACAGTAGAAAAATTACCTCTTACGAATCTCCAAAGCATCTTCCTGGGGGAACAACTGCGGCAATTCACCAAACAGGCGGTTGGCGCCACCGTCAGCGCACAAATGAAGTTGTGTTGCTCTACAAAATAAGAATAAAAGTTGAAAATCGAAAGCAGTAATACACAAAAATTGCACAAGTGAGAGAAGATAAGAAGATAATCTACCGTTTTCCCATAGGAGAGGAGTAAATCGAGGCAATGGACGGTTGAGGATGACGAGAGCGTAGTTTGGAGCGCCGTTCGGTGGTGGATTGCCGCGGAGGAAGGTACGTGGAGGAGTGAGACATTAACTCCATTGTTAGCGGAATAGATATTTTTCTTCGAGAAAAACACAAGCGGATAGATATTTCTCTGATCGATTTTGTGATTTCTGATGCCAAGAGAAAAGAAACGGATAGATAGGTATTTTTCTTTCGATAGATTAGATGGATGATGGATCAATATTAGTATTTTCTACTCACCTGGCTTGGTTTTTGAGGTCAAGTTGTAACAGCTGCCTACACGTTACGTTTTCAGGATTTGGTTCCTGCTGATGCATTTACACGATTGCAGCTTTCCGGTCTGGTCCCACTTTCACCCCAATCTCTATTTTATATTATTTTCTAGTTCATCCGCCCCGATTCGTTAATCCAGTTTGAAATTTGCAATCACCCGTTTCAAATGCGATGCAATCGTAAACCGCAAGTGTAAATTGTCCAATCAAATTGTATAATGAAAATTTAGGGAGTCAAACTTGAAGACGTTGGAGCGGAAAAAGTCAAAATTGGACTAACGGAGCAGTACGGAGGAAGTAGTTTTTTTTCGAAATATTTCAAATATTAACAAATTGAGTAAGTTTCCTGAAAGACGGTCTCTAGATAATTTATCTAGAGATGGACCTATATTATTAAGAAAATCATCGATGCTATTAATCAAAATACCTATGTTCTCAACATTGGTATTCATCGTATTACAACAAGACTTATCTTGCAAACGATTGACCGAAAAAAGTCAAGTTGGGACTAACGAGAGAAATGGATTATAAAATAAAATAGATATTCAGGTCAAAGTGATGTCAGAAGAGAAAGTGATGTAAGTATTTTACTACATGAAATACATGTCTTAGCCGAGGGTTTATACACAAAGATAAAAGATCGTGTAAATGCACGAACCGAATCTTGAAAACGTAACGCACCCGTTGACCTAAAAAATCAACCGAACAAAATCTGACGCTAATTGAGTTGAAAATTGATCGATCCATCATCCATCCAAGAAAACTATCTATCCGCTATTCCGCTAACAATGGAGTTAATTTCTCATTCCTCCACCACAATCCACCATCGGACGGCGGTCCAAACCACGCTGTTAACGCCCCAAAGTTTCAGGTCAAGTCCAAAGAGCTTAAAGGGATCGAGAACGCTACTCATACAAACAAGGTGCACCTTTCTTTTCGGGAATCCATCCAGAAAAGAGAAATCTAGAACGGGTATCTAGAAAAGAGGAATCTGGAACAGGTATCCAGAAACCAAAGCTAAAGGGTAAAATGGCTATTTGAAGATCTCTGAGATGGGTACTCAGATATCTAGATCACTCAGTGAGGGGGAACACAAAAGAAAATAGTACAACTGTCTACAGTTAACTACTATCTTGAAGTTTGAATTATTTCTATCTTTGTGAAAAAGTTTGAAAAGACAACAAGTATAAGATAGAATCAGACACAACAGTGTTCCCATTTACACAGAAATGTGATTCAAATAGCTAATAGCCAAAATTCATTAAATGGGCATAATTACATTTGCTGATTGTGATCATTGCTGAATAAGCAATGGTGACCCTTAATGAAATGGGCGATTGATCTTTACGGTAGAGATTAACTCTCAGTAAATAGTGGACTGTTGAAATTCCGATAGGGCCCACTATGCATTTAATGCCGAACAAGCTTTTACCCACGCCTGTCTGCAATACACAGATAACTACACACAAAATTAATTTGTATGTATGTGACTGTTGAGATTACATTGCTATATATATATATATATAGGATTTTGGCAAAAGAATTCACTTTCGCCTAATCCAACATTCAGACTTGCACAAGAATAGCAAATTTCTCTCTTCTATTTTTCTGCAAATCTCTGCTCCCAAATTAGTTTTTCTGCAAAGAATCACTAATCTTTCACCTTTATCTCTTTCAGACCTTCGAAAAACTCACGCTATATAAAGAGATGGCTCCAAAACGTGCTTCTACCCAGAAATCCCAAAATACTACCACTGGTACTGCTGAAAAGCAAGCACCAGAATTGGTAGTTGTAAACAATCGATTGGTAGGAGACTTCAATCCCGATCATTAGACTTCAAATCACAGAATGATTTGGGGTGGTGCCATGATTGAGGAATACCTCACGGCTGCTGTTGAAAATCAAGCCGATAGAAAGCTGATACTTGACATGCTTGAGAAGGCAAAAATTAAGGGTTTTCTATCAGCTCTTCCCAGTAGAATTTCTTCACTAGATGTGTTAGAATTCTACAATAACTCCAGAATTATATCCTGTGTTTCTGAAGGCACTGCAATAGTGTCTATAAAAACTAAGGTCCAAGGAAAGGAAATCCTTTTGGACTTAACAACTTTCTGTAAGTTGTTTGATCTTCAAAATCTTGGAAAGGATTTTGAAATAGACACCAAGGATGATGATCTCCTTGAAGGTGTAAAACAGTTGTACAGTGATGCGTGTGATCTTGAAAAACCAGATACACCCACTGATTTCAAGCATGTTGACATCAGAACCAGACATCTGCTGGTTCACTGGGATGTGTTGGCATGCATTCTTCACAGATGCTTTGATGGTCTACAAGGAGGTGCTGACCAGATAAGCCAAGAATGCTAGATGATGATGTTCTTGTTGCAACAACAAGACAAAAGGCTGGAAAACCCTTTCAATTGGAAAAAGTACGCCTTTATGAAGTTTGTGAAGAAGATTCAAGACTTTGAGCCTAAAATCGCTAAGGGACTTGCTGAGCCAAAGACCACAGTAAGCTATGGTCTAAAGATATGCTACTTACTGGAAAAGCTTGGGATTGAGCTCAGAGAGAAGGCTGACATAGCCAACAGTAACCTACTCTACATATATGAGTATACAAACATGATGAAAAAGGTTACTTCCAGAGTTAAGCGTGCTTGCTCTGGAGCAATCTTAGGATGGTTGACCCACTGGGACGTCTCCCGGTTCGCCCACGAGTGTGGACAAAGTGCGCAGGAAAGGACATGTGTTGGTACAGTGGGGCCAGCATATCACCCGGAGAGCTTCCCATGAGTAACCGCGCCGGCCCAAAGGGTCAGGGCTCGGCCCATTAGTGGTCCGGGTCATTACAAATGGTATCAGAGCCGTGCCAACCCAAAACTCACAAGGGGTGGACGGTTGGCCGGACCATGGTGCGGCGAGGACGTCGCACAATTCAAGAGGGGGTGAATGTTAACGCCCCAAAGTTTCAGGTCAAGTCCAAAGAGCTTAAAGGGATCAAGAACGCTACTCATACCAACAAGGTGCACCTTTCTTTTCGGGAATCCATCCATAAGAACTCCAGAGTTAAGCGTGCTTGCTCTGGAGCAAGTATATTATCTTATTTCACTTGTGCAATTTCTGTGTATTACTGCTTTCGATTTTTCAACTTTTGTGCTTACTTTGTAGAGCAGCACAACTTCATTTGTGCGCTGACGGTGGCGCCAACCGGCTGTTTGATGCATTGCCTCACTTGTTTCTTCAGGAAGATGCTTTGGCCATCGTAAGAGGTAATTTTCTACTATTTGCTCAATTGAGTTTTACATTTATTCCGATTATGTGTATTGGATGAATATTCTGGAGCCGAGTGATTGTTGAGAACTCTAGCTATCTTATTGGTGGATTATTTGTTGTTTTAATAGGTTTGCGACTTTGAGTATACGACTATATGGGTCCTGTCATGACTCACTGAGTGAGTGATTTATACTGCAAATAGATGAACTCCATTTTTAGTATGTTGTCCTTTTTCCAGAAATGGAAATCAGAATTATAACATAAGTTTCTCTCGAATTGCTAAATCGTCCTATCCTACATAGAACAAGTTCCATGATTCCATTAGTTATCATTAATTTCTCAGCTTATTACCACTTCCGCCACCTTCTCGACCACGTCCACTATTTCTTCTATTGTCTCCACCACCGTCTCAACTTCAACTACAATACATACGTACATTGTTTAAAACATACTTATAATTAATCAAACACGAATAATTTTTGTTTTGACATTTTGTTTTTTTGTCGTCAAATTAAATAGGAATAATACTCACCTTTATATTTCAGTGCGGGTTCCCATGTATTGCCCACAAATGGTAGAACAATTGTTAGGACTATTCCAATAATCCATTTCCTAAAAGAATTAAATATTTTGTAATAATTTTAATTATAAGGTGAAATTAATATAGCTGAAAATAATCGATGAATTTTCTTTAATACTTACAAGGGAGACGATGGAGGATGTGGAGGCAATGGAGCACCTTGTTGAACTCCGCCATTATATACTGAAAAATTCCTGAAAAAATATAATTTTTTAAAATGCTTGTAGCAAAAAAGAGAAAATAGAAAAGAAAAGCCTGTGCAAATGAGGAAAATAAAATGAAATGGGATTTTATGCTTGCTTGCTTGTAACCTCTTTTGCAAATGACTGTTCCGGATCGATCTCGAGTAGTTTCTAAAATACTGATGACCTAGTCCCTGCGGCTGCGTAAGGTTTTGATGTTGAAGCGTTCTAGTACTTAGAAAGAACTCGAGACCTATGAAATGGCAAATATAATCTTGTAGTATCATCCAAAATTTTCCATCTCCATGACGAATCCGTATGTTGGCTAAAGCGTCGGATTCCATCTGTAATTGACTTGAGAAATTTTGTGAAGATGACATTGTGTTGACAGTTAAATGCAAGAATTTTTGTGTTTTTTGGCATGTAACAAAGGATTGTAACAACTAACAATGAACGGAAGTATATATGGATCCAAGGGTGAAGAATGGTTCTCATATTTATAAGAGATTTTGGTTGGAAACTTGGAGAGATGGAACGGAGACTTTTGAAGAAATGAGGTGCAATCGGAAAAAACATGCAAATTGTTGCTCCATGGAGATTTTAAACTGTAGAGGAAAAGATAAATAATTAATCAACGTTTGAATATTAAAGTTTGGAAAGTACATAGGAGGTTGCTAAAGCTTGACTTTTCAATCTAACGTGTTACTCAGATATGACACACTATTATGTTTAACTCTAGTATGAACGTTTGAATATGATAAGTTGGAATGTAACTCTAGTATTAAAACTTTTACGAGATATTGTAATTTCAAAATACGAAATTAACATGTTTTAAAGTGCTGGAATGTAACTCTAGGATTAAAACATTTATGAGATATTGTCCTTCCGAAATTCGAGATTAACATGTTTTAAAGTGCTGGAATGTAACTCTAGGATTAAAACTTTTACGAGATATTATCCTTCTAAAATACGAGATTAACATGTTTTAAAGTGCTGGAATGTAACTCTAGGATTAAAACTTTTATGAGATATTGTCCTTCCGAAATACGAGATTAACATGTTTTAAAGTGTTTCACCATGATGATCTCTCATATAGCAGTCAAGCTGGACAACTATTAATTCTCACTAAGTACTATTTTTAACGAATTCGAGCCTTAATAATCAAAAACTTACAAGAATCTGATATATTAAAACAAGATGAAAGCAAACCAAAACGTGGAGGTTCAGGTATTATCAACTATTTCCTAATTTCCGCAACAAGATTCTCATTTACTTTTTATCAACACAATACTACTCTACTAAATTTACAATAAAATAGTGCTAGTTGGTTGGACAAATTGAGCATTTTTAAAGATGGAAAGTACCATTTTTGATAGAAACTTGAACATACTTAATAGTTAATATTGTAGTTGAAGTAAAAATTATACGAAATAGAATTGAGAAGTTTTAATCGGGATATTGAAAATGATAAAATTGAAAGTTTTAAATGTTACTTAATTTATCAAGAGTTGAACGTGGAGAGATAATACCATTCCATTATCTCCAGGTTGGTAACATGCATGCTTGGATGAAAGAAAGAATGAATCTAGACGCAAAGAAATGGAGGATTCAAAAAAGGATTTAGACAAGGTACATAAATAAATTACTATATTCGTAAGTGTTTTTGTTTCAAAAGCAAATCAGTGCGTTAATTTGTCTGTTTGTTTCCGGACGCATAATCGATTATGATGATAAACTGCTTTTGTAAGTCTTTCGGAGGATCGTCTTTATTGATGGATTAAAAGGGAGCAACAATCATTATGGATTATAGCCGAAAACGTCATGGATTTTATTAAAAATAACAGCATTATACATTCACATAATAATGATTTAAATTGTTCACTTAAAAGCACTATTAATATTTTTATAGCATTATAAATATAAATTATACTTATATTTACGAACATAAATCCTTAATCTTTCACCACTTTGTGATGCATATGGGATAGAGACAGAGTAATTGGTGTACTACAAGTCTAGTAGTAGTACTAAACAAAGAATAAAAGTTGATTGGCAGACCAATTGTAGCACTAGACAATAGACATCACCATGTAAAATCGCAAGATAACGCTCAAGCATGTTGCTTGGACCCGCCACCACTTCATGTCCAAATAATACAAGAAGAAAGATTGTGAATTTCGTTCTAATCTTCTTGTAAAAAGAAATTCTTCGTAAAACTCCGATGAGATCTAACACTTCACACTAATCAACCAATATGCCAGATCACAGATCAAATCCAAAAGTAGTACATTAAGGGATAGGATTAATATCACAGCCCTTCAACTTGAGTGAACAATTTTCCAGCCAATTTAGTTGGGTAAAATTCAAAAAGTATACTTTATGTTATGTTGTACCATGTACTGAAATGGTATTAAACGTTGACATCGTACAATTTGTATACTTTATGTTGTACCATGTACAAAAAAGGTACTAAACGTTGACATCGTCCAATTTATATACTTTATGTTGTACCATGTACATAAATGGTACTCAATATTGACATTAATCCAATTTGTGACCATTAAATTCACCGTACGTTCAATTTGTGTACCCCGGTCAATTTTTTCACTGGATTTATACGTGTCATAAAAACTAAAGACAAACTTGCATGACATGTGTCATCACCAGAATTAATTTGGTGGATGATTTTTAAAAAATTATAAAATTAAAAAGAAAAGGAAAAATATAAAATATCGTTGGACTCGTGTCTTAATCTTGTAAATGTTGGGAAAATAAGAAAAAACTTAGGATAGGGAAAAATTAAATACAATCATATCCCTAATTTTACAGTTAGTTGTACAATCAAA
The DNA here is from genome assembly GCA_026545765.1 of Plantago major. Classification (NCBI taxonomy): domain Eukaryota; kingdom Viridiplantae; phylum Streptophyta; class Magnoliopsida; order Lamiales; family Plantaginaceae; genus Plantago; species Plantago major. The sequence goes on from CM048842.1 coordinate 90,613,967, forward strand.
ACAACAAAATTTCCATAAAATCAAAAAAAGCGACTGGAGGATTTGAAATTAAATAAAAAATTATAATTACTCGCAATATCAATTTTACAAATTCTTCATGATTCAGATTTAGGGTTCTTACAAGTTTATGAAAATGGGCATAATAAATTATTATTTATTATTTTAATTCTCCAATTGACACGTGTCTGTTGAAATTTTTATTTATTTATAGTATGTTTTTATTTTTAAAAAAAATATTTACCAAATTAATTTTGGTGATGACACGTGTCCAACGTCTGGATTCTACGTCGTTTTTAGATCACACATACAAATCAGGTGCAAAAATTGATCGGAATACAAATTAAACGTATGGTTAATTTAATGGTTACAAATTGAACATTGACAATATATATAGTACTCTCTCCATTTCAGAGAAAGTGTTACAACTTTCCGTTTTCAGCGTTTCACTAAAAGTGTTACAATTTTCATTTATGGAAATTAGTTAAATAATAAAACTCCCTACCTTTCACTTTTATTACAATATGTCACTCAGTTAATCTCTAATAATCAGGGGGGCACTTGTACTTTCTACTTTTTCTTAAAATTGGTGCAAATCAAAATTGTAACAATTTCTCTGAAATAGAGGGAGTAACATTTATGTACATGATACAATGTAAAGTATACAAATTGGACGGTGTCAACGTTTAGTACCCTTTATGTACATGGTACAACATAAAGTATAATTTTTTAATGAATAAATTTTATTTTACACTAGAACCTTTTTGGCTACTTTGAGATTCTTTATTTTTTCTTACACTAAAAGCGTTAGTCAACACTTTAAGTCTACACAAAGGTTAAGTTTTTTCAATCAACAAAACTTGATGATAAATTACAGCATTCTAAAAACTTTAGGTTCACGGAAATAAATTATGTACAACGTCCTTGATGATAAAAAAACAAAAGAAAAAGTATAAAATAGATTGCTTGTATAAGAAGAAACATGTAATTACATTATTTTGATGAGAACAAGTATAATCAGAAGAATTACTCGTATATAATATTGAAAGAGAGACATAATTGTACGTGGCCATAGTTGCAAATTCATACTTGTTCTCATCAAAATAATGTAATTACATGTTTCTTCTTATACAATCAATCTATTTCATAAATTTTCTTTTGTTTTTTTTATCATCAATGTTGTATATAATTTATTTACAGTAAAAGGTTTTGAAGTGTAATTTATCATCAAGATTTTGATTAAAAACTCAACCTTCAGACTCAAAGTTATTACTAACGCTTAAAATGAAAAAAAGGCCATGTGTAAGTTCAAAGTGGCCAAAAAGGTTTTACTGTAAAATCAAATTTAATCTTTTTTAATTTTACCCCACTATCAAACAAATACACTGCGTTTCATCAGGGTATAAAAACAGGTCTAGTTGAAACAAATTTATGAATATCACAAATAGACCCAGCACTTCCTACTTCTCGCAATCGCGCCCATCACGTGCCAAGGACTGAACACTTTTGTTTCTTCTTCATTTTTCCATCAATAACAACAGTGCAATTGTTTCTTCTTCTGAACTCGGGCAAGTAACCGACGACCCGATTAAATCCTGACCGTCCGATTTAACCGAGTTCGTATCTAAATCCTCACGTTCCGGCGAGCTGCACATTGAGCTACTCGCAGTCTGTATCCTCACGAAATCCGCACGCGCCACGAATTTCACCTCCGGCATCCTGAACGGCGGCGGCATCGGTATCAGCGGAGACTGCGGCGCGCACTGTCGACGTACTGATTGCTCGGTCTCGGCGGCTTAGGCGGCCTTCCAAAGCTCCGCCGTGGATCTGACGGCGGCGGAGGGTCCTTGAATCGGCGACTTATGCTTCCGGTTTTGAAGATCGAGTGGAGGAGCTGGGGGTGGATCTAACGGCGGCGCGTGAGACGAACCGGCTGCTCTTGCTACCGGTTTTGAATAGGTTGTTGAAGATCGAATTCGGCGGAGGAGGAGGTGGCGATGCTAGGAACGGAATGCTCATCAGACTCCTCTCCCACTCCCGCCAAAATCCCAATCCAAACCCAAACGGACCAAATTCAAATCCATCCAATTCCAATTCAAATTCAGGGACAGCACAATGCCCCAACTTTCACAATGACGTCCCGCGGGGGCATTGTTTGTACAGAGCCCGAGTATGCGGCATGATGAGGCTCTCGCCCGGGCCGCACAGTACTGTAATCTGTTAATACCACTGTTGTTCTCTAAAAAAACCAAATCTGCAAATCGAATCAGTCACCAACAAATCTGTTAATACCACTGTTCTACTTGAATCCGATTCATCGCTCGGCATCTCTGCCTCCACCAGTCGTTAGGAAGAAGAGACATAGCACATAAGAAGCGAGAGGAGGCACTCAAAGTCTAATTTTCATTTCCCATGGATGATGAATCGATGATGATGTTTGAGGTTGATGCAAAACAAGATAGAAATTGGAGAAGAGAGAAATTAGAGAAGAGAAGAAGATAGATTTCAAAATTTGTAGGGGTCCAATGAGAAGAAGATAAATTCCAAGCCATTAGGTGGTATTTGCACACAAGCCCCTGCTTCTATAGCATTCTGTTCATCACGTGAGCATTAACGGACAAAATTTGTAGGGGTCCAATGGGAATTTCACAAGCAAGATGGATCAAGTTGAAACAAAGAGCATCACATAACTCTCCCTTAATAAGGGATATCACCAATTAGTAATTTAGTATTACCACAAGAAGGCACATATGACAACCCAAAACCTTGGATATATAACCATACTATGACCGATATGAGTCTAGTTGCCATCACAAATGACAATCACTACCAAGACTAGGAGACGCTTACCCTTCAAGAATTAACTCCGGGTTCACATCCATTTTCATGAAAGACTTAATGGTCCATTTTTCCTCTTATGTGAGGCTCTCTTGCACAAGGTATAAAATGAGTTTGACGACTATATCTAGCTCGCATTTAAAAGTAGCGACTGCTTTCCAACATATTGAAGAAAAAGTTTTTGTTTCTTAATTCAAAAGGAAAGTCAAGTACAAAGATGTGTATGTATTATTGAAAGAAAATGAACTTATTGTTAAAAGAAATGGAAGTATGGAACATAATGAAATAAAACGCCAGAAATTTTTTCTATGTATTGAACTTGAAATCTATTTAAATACATCTTATTGTCAAAGCTTTCGTAGTCGAATGGTAAGCTGAGACACTCCATACCCAAGAGATTACGGATTCGACCCTCGAAATGGATGTTTATTTTCTCCTTATAGAAAATTATTGAAATGTTATTAGAGAATTTATTGACAATAAAGTTGTCCAGGTTAAGTATCGTAATTGTATTATTGTATCTAAAAAAATCTATTTAAATACTTACACAAGCTCTAGTATAAAGGCTCTAATTTATAGTATAGTTTAAAAGTGGCCTCATTTATTACTCTATAATTCACGAAAGATATAGGCAAAACGATCCGAAATTAATTATAAGCCAAAGTCCTATATTGTTGTCCAAACATTGCAATCATGAGACGATTTTGCCATCTAAGGGTTAGAAGTTTAGATTCCTAAGTACTACCTCCGTCCGGAGAACTTTATACATTAAATTTAGCGCGCAGTTTTATGCGAAAATTGAAAGTAATGATAGAATATAGAAAAGGTAGGAAAAAGTGTACTTTTAGTGGCAAAAGGTGTAATTTGAGTGTAAAGTTGAGATTGTTTATTATTTGTTGGTTGTGGGGTAGCTTTCTTTTTTGTTAATGTATGAAGTTCTATGGGACGGTTAAAAATGGCAAATGTATGAAGTTTTGCGGGACGGAGGGAGTATGTACCAATTTGATACCACACTCGGACGTGTTCAATTCACGTGAGTAGTGTAAGTTCGCTCTCCAAGTTGTTTGCCTTTTCCTCCAATCCGCTTGCTCTAATTCTTAAAACAATTTTGGTTCTTCGACAACATAGCACGTGAATAGTTCTTCCTTTCAGTTCGTCAATTCGCTTGATGACTTTGATTTGTTACAATATCGGCTAATACTCTCTCCTTCTTTTCACTTTGCTCCCCTGGCAAATGGGCACGTATAAACACAGTTTCGAATATGGAAGGATATCAAGATGTATGAATAAACTTGTACGGTGGTGTAGGAATCTATCTATTATTAAAAGCCCAATTTTTAGCCCAATTTTTATTCTCAACCATTTGTAAAGCACTTTTGTCAAGAATGAATGAGAGCTCTTCTTTCATTTATTTGCATTTATATTTGTATGAAAAAATCCCAAACAAATACATAGAATGTAAGAATCGATTTTGATCTCATGACCCAATATATTTCGGCTCCTCACATTCCTGTTTGTAGCATGATCAAACTATTTTTAGTAAATGTGAATCATTGTTTTGATCTCTTTCCCAAATATTTCGCAGGTCATGTTAGGCTCTGTTATTTTCAACTGAAATTCTTCGAATCTGAATCGAATCGAATCGAAGATAAAATATAACTCAAGCAGAATCGAATGAGTTTTCAGTTGAAAAGAACAGAGCCTTAGTAGAGCATAATCAAACTATATTTAGTAAATTTGAATCATTGTATAACAGATTGAATGATTCTTTACACCTAAAATCTTTCTTAGAAATAGAACTTATTTCATTGCTTTATCACAATACAAACGAGATTTTCAATATTAGAACTTATTTCATTGCTTGAGAACTCTAAGGAAGGATAAAACATGCTATTTAGAAAATAATATAAAAATAAGATATTTCTGACTTAGCTACATTTTTTTTGGCTTCATTGATTCATTCGATTCCATTCGATTCGATTCGATTCGGTTCCATTCGATTCGATTCGATTCGATTAGTTCGATTCACTCGTCTTGATTCGATTCGATTCATTAAATTCATATTATTATTATTATTATTGTTGTTGTTGTTGTTGTTGTTAATAATAATAATAATAATAATAATATTATTATTATTATTATTATAATATTATTATTATTTTATCATTTATTTACACACCCGATCTTTTGTACGAGGAAAATAAGAAAATTTATCCAATTGAGTTATTTTCAACTTTTTTTCTTTCTTTCTTTTTAATACGACTTTTAGTAGATCAATGAAATAAAGAGTATAGTTACAATTTGAACTAACAAAAAATCTACATGTTCAAAAACTCCAAAACAAGTTAAACCAAACCAAAAATCGGACCAAACTTTATAAAAATAATATTATATATCACAAATATTGAAAAATGACATTTATTCCTCTATATTATCTTCCTGGGCTCTATATTATCTTCCTCAGGCTCTGTATTGCCTGGAATAGAGCGCCAAATTCTCAATGTCATCTCCTTTACGCACATGCTCATCGTTTCTTTCCTTGTGGGTTCAATAAATCATTATCCACTCCACCTTGGACATTGATATCATGTTGCAAAACTGGTATTTCAAGTTTACACATGCGCATAAAATTATGCAGAGTGAAGGTAGCAACAATCACGTATATTTGATATGTGTCTTCCATTTGAGGCATCGTATAAAGTACCTTCCACGCGGTTGGTTTTAAAGTTTGTTATACAATAATAAATAAAAATGTAAAATGACAGAAAAAAGAGTAGGAAGAATGTGAGAAAGATGACAAAAATAATATATTTTTTTAATTGTGGTTATATATACCATCATATAATTGTTATTATTATTACACAATAATTTCTTGATTCGATTCGATTAGTTTGATTTGATTCGATTCGATTCGATTCGGTTCCATTGATTCGATTCGATTCGATAAATTTGATTGAAAAGAACAGAGCCTTAGTAACTTAATTTGAACGGTAAACATAACTATGAATGAGATCAGTCAGACTTGAAAGGTCTATTAGAAGTGTAAACCACATTATATGGATAAATACTCTAATAATGTGATAATTCTATCTGAGAACTCAGTTTGGGGGTAAACAAACTCCAAAATTGTAATAATTACAAATTGGAAACTATATTTGAAAACTAAACCATACTATATGTAGAAAGTACTTTAATGAAAGGATACTTCCAACTGATGGATTCTATTCAAATGTAAACCAGCGATAATAATAAGATTATTTGAATTCGGGAACTAAATTAGTAGGATAAACTCAACTCTAAGACTGTGATAAGTCTAACTTGGACACCACCACTAATGTGGTTTACAAGGAAATGTTTAACAAATGTTTAGGGCAGTGTCATATTTGCTCTATTAAATTATACTCCGTATTATATTTCATTTGCTTGATTTTTAAAGAAGTTTTATGCCGTGGCATTGTCACGGGTTAAAAAAAACTACATTCCCTACGAAACTCTTGATCTTCGATCTTCTCTTGATTTCCATAATGGGGGTGGAAAAAATAACATGTAAAATTATATTTGTAGAATAATAATCTTTGTGTGTATGGTGGGACGATACATCTGCATGTATTGAGGAACCAAATTGATTATGTCTGTTTTGTATTTTATTTGAGTTCGGATTTGAGGGATACAATTTTTTTTTAAAAACATGTATATGTTACTAATAATAGGGCAAGTACGATAGCCCCCGATATAAAATATATGTCATCAACCCGTCGGGTCCCGAACGGGTTAAGGTTGAATACTACCCCTTTAAAAGCATATCCTTCACGATGAGTCGTATTTTTATTTTCGATAGTTATTATAAAAAAAAAGACTCAATGATATAGTATTGGATGAAAAAGGACTACACACCGACACCACGATCAATGGTGGTTTCAAGTAAGTTTGACTATCTTATTTTTCGAGTAAATTATTTTATCCTCCTCTTTATATTTATTTTATCATCCTCTTTATATTTATTTATTATTTTTCGACGCCACAGGTTAGTACTGATGCCACAGGTTAGTACTAATAGTTTACAGAAGGATAGTCCAACTTTATTGTTACTGGTTACACCTAACTATATATAACCTTGAAGAATGATTCAAACCCACATACTTAAAAACTTAAATAAGAATGAATTAATAGTGCCAAATGGATAACTGGACAACACGCCGCCTCGGGCTAATAATTGAAAGATTGATTTCAGACATGGCTAAGCTATACCAATCCAATCATAAACCTGTCAGATTTTCTTTAGGGATGTAGTCCATAGGAGGTCTGTATCAGATTGCACCGTTACTACTTCCTCTTTCACGATATTTGATGTACTGACTAAACCACCGAATTTCATTTCTGAATCAGCTGGAATGCAAAGCAACATAGAAGGATCAGGATCATGACCAAACCATGAGTATACAACAAAACAACATTATTAAACATATAAAAAAAATCCCTAGTCTGAATATCAAGAGAATAATTGTGTTAAATATCATAGTTGAGAAACATAGATGTCCCCCTATAGTTTGAACGTAATCACTTATTCCACAAAAATTTGGGGAGTATTACATATATAGAGGGTTTGAGAGAGTATGTAACTTATATCAGTAGGACAGGGGTGGTATCTGTAAACTTAACACATTTTTGTGGATGTATTCGTATGGTTCAAGTTTCACGGGGTAAAAGGCAGATATATCAACCCAGGTCTTACTCTGTAACTTTTCCTTCTCAGAAAAGTGAACTTAATGCCTATACAAACTTCAACTCAAGCCCACCAAAAGTTGGCATGAGAGAACTACTAGAAGACGTGAATGATTCACATTGTGAATTATAGATAGTCTGATAATTGGAAACATTGTCAGTGATGCTTACTCAGATTCCATTCAAGTCCTGTGGTTGTAGTACTTTTTGAAGGCCCAACAATAGGTACAAGTCCACAATGCGGTCCCTCAAACGCAGACTGGATATGGAGTTCATGACGATGACTGCACGGAAGAAGTTGGATGAGGCAATCATCAGATAGAAGAATTATCCGTACAGTTGGGAAACGGCACAGAACATTAATATTCCCGACTTCATGGTCAAATCTTCCACCTAGAGCTCCGGAAGCAAGTATGCAGAGCTGAAATAAACTGAGTTAGAACTCATACCCCCATCAGGCCAATAGCTGCAGGCATGTAAATAAGAAAACTGAAGTAAAACCATCTGCGTCAAATTTTGACTTCCAGGTTTGGGAACCCTCAAGCAAATAGCCAAGTCTGAGGAAGGAAAATTAAATCCTAGCAACGGTAGAGGAGGAAAGTAAAACTAAACTATAGTATAATCCACCCTAGGCATCACGTAGAATTCTTCTTTACCCATTTCTTAACTTCGGTTGAGTTTCCCATGCCCTGACCTAAGTCCCAACCCAGATGCCATGCTATAATGACCAAGACAGACAAAAATAGGTATACAACAGATATAAAGCATGGAAAAAATATGACAAGGAACAGATCATACATACATTTTGGTTATTAAACCTTGGTAAATCAAGGATATATGCAACACATTTATGTAAATCCGTCGTATCCTGGTCATGTGAAGCATCAACGACGTCTACTCCCTGCATTAAATAGCATGTTTGTACTGAGAAAGGTTCTAAGAAGTTGCAAAACATAGATGAAAGTATGGAATTTGAAATAATAAGTTTGTTTAGAACAATATTGTACTAACAACTACGAAAAATTAACAAATACAGTATATTGGCTAATATATGCATAGAAAAACATTGTAAAGATTATGGTAAAAGTTCGCAAGTTTCCCAGATACATCCACTAATACAAGCCAATGGTTTCTAGTTTCAAATCATGAAACACAATTATTAAGAAGTCCATTCAACATTACTTTATTGCACCACCACAATTTGGAAAAAGCAATGGCAATAGTGATTGCCAAAGAAAGATCTATCAGCATATATACCAGTTTATAATTAACTACATCCAAGCGTTGATGTCTACTATAATCTATTTCGAAATTCCAAACTCTGAACCTTAGTCTGAAAATCCCCATTCCTCATAGCAACAATACTTATAACATTTCGAAGAAGATTGTGAAAGAGAAAGAGTGTAAAATTATCTTACCGCATTTTTGTAGAATTCCAATACTTCTTCTCGAATTGAATCCATGTCGCCTTGTATTACATCTGGTTTGTACCTGAACCAAATCATAACTATTAAGGCGCCAATTATGAGCTAGAGATTTAAACCACCAAAAAACCCATAGAACATCAAACGCCTATTTGAATCCAGTCTAAGACTCACAACCACAATAACACAATCAAATCATAATAAAGGTTGAACAAGGATATTTACAAGCTATATATGAACTCCATGAAATCAACCAAACACAAGTAGTCGCGGTCCAAACATAAAAAAGGCAATACACGTGGCGTTAACTTCAAAAAGCCAGCAAGTAACTCTTTCCTTTTCCACTGAAATCAAGTCAGATGGTTACTCCAAAATATCATAATGAAGCAACAATACCAATCTGTGCCGTTATGAATATATATAACTCATTAGACTCTTTAACTCTCAAACATACTTGTCAAATCATCAGGGGTGATAGGATAAGACCATTTAACAATACGAAAGACAAGTGAAACTCATGCTATAATTCTAGTTTTCCATTTCCGGAAAAAGGACAACATACTAAAAATGGAGTTCATCTATTTGCAGTATAAATCACTCAGTCATCACAAACCCATATAGTCGTATAATCAAAGTCGCAAACATAATAAAACAACAACTAATCCACCAATAAAATAACTTAGAGTTGTCACCTCCAGAATATTCATCCAATTACAGCAGAATTGGAATAAATGTACAGCTCAATTCAGTAAACAGTAGAAAATTACCTCTTACGAATGGCCAAAGCATCTTCCTGAGGGAACAACAGAGGCAATTCATCAAATAGGCGGTTGGCGCCACCGTCAGCGCACAAATGAAGTTGTGCTGCTCTACAAAGTAAGTATAAAAGTTGAAAAAAAGGGAAAGCAGTAATACACTTATACACAAAAATTGCTCAACGTAGAGGAGATAATATACAGTTTTCCCATAGGAGAGGAGTAAATCGAGGCAATGGACGGTTGAGGATGACCAGAGCGTAGTTTGGAGCGCCGTCCGATGGTGGATTGCGGCAGAGGAAGGTGGAGAAGTGATACATTAACTCCATTGTTAGCGAAATAGCGGATGGATATTGATGAAAAAAAACATTAGCAACCTAGCTCAATCCATCTTGTACTGAGTACACATATTGCCATAAGAACTAGAAACTAACACATAATTCCATGAAAATTATGAAGATATCACCAACCGGTAGCCAAGTCCATCAAATCAAACATGCTTTCCAGTCTAATTCTTAACATAAAGCTAAATAACAAAATTCGAAAGCACACTGCACGTTATCGGTTATACGATTTATAGTGTTTCAAAACTATTATATCGGAAATACAGCATGTGATCCAACCAATATCAATTCAGAACTGTTTAAGGACTGAGCTGAATATAACAAAGCTAAATAAGACAATTCGAAAGCATACAGCATGACAATCACTAATTCACTTTTGCAATTCAAACTCAAATCCTCGCTAAATAACATAAGAGACACATTAAATATTGAATAAAGTTTTACAGAAGCTTTCCATTCGAGAAAATACCATAGGGTGACCTTGAGCAGTCTTGAGCGGAGAAAGAGGAAGCTGCAAGCAACAAACAAAATCAACGAATCAAACAAACAAAGGGACCTAATAATCCCAATCGACAATTCAAAGCTCAGAATGAAGCAAAACCCTAGATTCTACAACCATGAACAGAAACTCACCATCTTTTTGTCTTCTTCCGAAAGCGCGAAATCAGCTGGAAAAAAAGGGGAAAGGTTAAACACGAAGAACAGCAAAAGGTAAAGAATTCACACAAATTGAATTGATGGAATGAATGAACCCTAATCACATCTATACCTGGATGAAATTAGTGATTGGAAGGGAGAATCAGCTTCGCTATAATATAGCCTTTTCTCCTTTTTTTCCCTCTCTATTAAATTCAAGATCTCCTTTTCCTTTCTTAACTAGTATTATAACCCGTCGAGGGTAATAATAATATTGTGTAATTAAATTTTTTTGATATAAATAAATAATATATTTCAATTATTTGGCCCATTTCGTTTTCATTTTTCCTTAGGCTAGTTCCCCATCATGTCAATAATGCATAACTTTAGAATTTACTAATACATATTCCATCCTATCTACAACGCTCTTATAACAAATTAATAAAAAAAATATTTTTAATTATAGACAGGGCATTTATTAGATGTTAATTGCAATTTTTTAGTAATACCAACATAGAATTGAAGATGAAGTTTAAGATTAAAAAAGAAGTAGTAGAGTATATTAGAGAATGGAAATGTTTTCGTGAAAGGTTTTGTAATTAATGCATTTGTATGAGAATTAAGCATATAGACCGTGTATTAGTAAAAGGAAGACACATAATATATAAGTGAGATAATTAAATTTTCATCTTATCTATGCAATGTATTTCTTGTAAAATAAAATTAAGTCTAAACAATACATATAAATCTGAAAAAATATTTAGTGCAATCATACATCTAGGTGTTATATCTGGCACCTAAATTTGCTAGAAAGAACTACAAATTGTATTTATTAATAAATGAAATATAAAAGGTTCCACATTGTAAATGTAATTAAACATTTAACTCTTACCCCATGTACAATAAAAATTCCTTAAAAGAATACTCTGTAAAGAAATAAACTCTCTATAATAAAAAAAAAATTACGGTTCCAACTTATGTATAAACACTTTAAAAAAAACTCCATTTAAGAATAAACTCTTTATAAGAATATTTTTTGTCAGTTCCAACGATATTACTGTATGGAGTTTTTATTGTATGTCAATTTTTTGCGTGGGATACGATCAACCAACAACTATTAATACGAAGTATCAAACTGATGGAAAGAATGCTCTCAGATCATTCAAGTTTTTCAACTTATTTTTGGAAGAATACTCTCAGATCATTCAAGTTTTCCAAACTTATTTTTGCCATTTAGAAATCTATTTCAAATAATCACATTTGGTTGCTTCTAGGGCCGGCTGAGGCCCTGTGCAGACAGCCCGACCGCACAGGCCCCCCAAAAATAGGGGCCCCCAAATTTTCCAGCATCTGTATATATATCTATCTATGTTCCACGAAAGTCAAAAAAAAAAAAAAGATAATAGAATGAATGGTCTAGTGGTAGGGGACCTTGTCCAGTAGCTCATTCTTCATTTTGGTCAGAGGTTCGAACCTTGTAAGTTGTCTCTTTTCTTCAACATTTTAAAGGATTTATGTATCTTACTCCATCATATACTTTTTGAACTTCTTAATTCTTTAATAACATATTTTTCTTGATTATATTTCTTTTTTGGGGCAAATTTATTTTGACGCTCTTGTTCATATTATTTTTTGTGAAAATTTCAGTATATTATTTAATTTTCATTGATATAAGTTTATTTACTTTCAAATATGATTTCTTTCATTATATCTCAATTTATTGCTTTAATAATTTATTTATATCTACATTTTTAATATAGTCCTTTTGCTTACATCAAGGAAAAAAATAGAAATTTTTATTATACAAGGCCCTATCTTAAAATCTAGAACATGGCCCCTGAAATCTCTGAAACGGCCCTGGTGGTTCTCAACATTACACATTTGTAAAGAGTGGGCAAACTTATATAAAAAATTAAGATTTACCTCATTTGGAAATGTGAAAAGTATGGAGACTCTCTTTCTCTATTCTTTTCATCTCCCTTTGATTTCCTTCTCCCTGCATTATTTATTTATTTCTGCTTCTCTTTGGACATGAATTGAATATACTATGCATTTCTTTCATCTGTGCCAAATTAATGATAGAATTTCACCATTTATATGTATGCAATATAGTATGTATGAGATCTAGTCATTCACTAATTTTCCAATACTTTCCCGTACTATGTTACCTCTTTAGTAGGCTATCCGAGTGGAAATTTGAAATGGAGCGGAGTTTGTTTCCAAGAAAATTTGAACCCGGGTTACCCATGAGCGAAAGAGTCCGATAGCATGATAGAATTTAATCTCATCTAAAAGCTAGAATTTGTAAAGACGTGCGAAATTTGTTCATTCATATTAATTCTACAACTAATCATTCTAACACTTTCTCGAGAAAATACGACCCGCCCCTATTGTGACCCTTATTAAGAGTCGTAATTTTTAGTTACCACTCTTATTTGCCGGTTACCAATTCCTCTCAGAGTCACTTTAGATAAAAAAGAAAATGTTGTAATGCTCTCTCCTATGTCTGGGCTTTATCTCTCATCCCCTTTCTTGCTTTCTTTCTCTATAACTTGGATGAGGTTGTGCATGTCTGCATGATAAACTCCGATTATTGCATCATCCAACATAATGCATTAAACTCGTGAACTATTCCTTTTGCAAATTTTAGAATGCCAGTGCGAAATCAAATCCTTTTACAAATTTCAGAACAATTATATTAAAAAACAATCAAGTGGTAGCCAATTTTTCCGTTGCATCCACTGAGCATATATCTGAAACTTCGATCCAACTAATTCAAATCCCAAGCAGTATCTTCTTGAGTATTTCGGTCACAGACACCGTATACACCAACCATGTTAAAAATATTAAGCTCAATTTATAAATAGAAGAATCTAGAGGGACCTAGAAATGAAATAAAAAATAAGGGACTTGGAGAAAATTCTAGAGGGACCAAGATGCAATAAGAAATTAATTGAAGGAAGAAGAAAAATATGGATATGGTCAAAGGCGGCAAGAATGAAGACTCTAGAAATTGGTAGAGAAAAAAGGAGCAAAGCTTGATAGCACCGACCTACTTCCTCCTATAAATAGTAGTGTGCCTATTTTGAGTAGTACTAAGAATGAGTGCAGAAGCAAAAGTGAGTGTCTTGAGTCTTGTACCAGAAAATATTGTACTACTTTGTGTGTGTAATAAAAGTGAGGTATTCTGTTGCACAAAATTAATTGTTCCTGGGCACCTTGAACACCTTAAACGTTAAAACACCCAACAAATTTTGGCATCAGAGCCACGTCGTTTGGAAGAAAAAGAGTACCCGAAGGAACGTTGGTGAATTCATATGGCGTTTGTGTTAAATATCATGCAGCAGCAGGTCCCAAAGCTTCAGAAGCATAATTATGGAAATTGGGGCATCCAGATGCGAGTCTTGTTGCAATCGCAAGACTTGTGGGAAATTTTTGAAGCAGGATATGATGAACGCGGCTCAACGGAGGCCGAAAACGCCTTGACAAATAATCAGAAGAATGTGTTACGAGAAGCTAGAAAGCACGACAAGAAGGCGTTGTACCTTATTTATCAAGGAGTTGATGAGATGACGTTTGAGAAAATTAGCGCAGCGGCAACGTCGAAGGAGGCATGGGAGATTCTGAAGAATTCTCATATTGGCGTTGATAAAGCGGTACGTGTTCGATTCCAAATTCTTCGTGCCGAGTTTGAAGCATTAAATATGAGTGAGTCCGAGTCTATTTCTGATTATTGTACGAGAACACTATTCCTCGTAAATAAAATGAAAAGGCTCGGTGAGGAAGTCGAAGATAAGATCTTGAGATCGTTAACGGGGAAGTTTGAGCACGTCGTTGCGGCGATTGAGGAATCAAAAGACTTGAATACGATGACGGTGGACCAGTTGCAAAGTAGCCTAGAAGTGCACGAGCAACGAATGAATAGAAAGAGTCCTGGGTCGTTGGAGCAAGCGCTAGAAGCAAAAATGAAGATAAAAGAAGATGATAAGTTGGAATTTGTAGCAGCTCATGGAAGAGGAAACCGTAGACGTGGATACTATCTTGGTAGAGGAGGTCGTGGAGATTATCGAAGACTGGGAGGATACGGTGGTCAAGATACGTATGCACCTCGAGGCCGAGGTCAAGGATGTGGTAGAGGATTTGGACGAGGAGGCGGAAATCAAACTGTAAGTCAACAGACTTATGATAAAAGAAATGTTGAATGCTATAATTGCCATAAATATGGACACTACAGTTATGAGTGTCGAGGCGCAAAAATATGGGAGGACAACAGCAAGTGAACTACGCAGATGCCGATGTCACAGGCGAGCAAGCAGAATCGACATCACGTTCATACATAAAGGAGTTGACGGGGATGAATATTCCACGTGTATCTTGATAGCGGAGCAAGCAATCACATGTACGGAAAAAAGGAGATGTTCATGAAGCTTGATAAAACTCCGGAAGAATATGTGACGTTCAGAGATTACTCCAAAGTTACGGTCCAAGGCAAATGTACGATTCTTTACAAATTTAAGAATGGTAATCATGGTGATATATCAGATGTTTATTACGTTCCTGCTATGAAAAGCAATATTTTAAGCCTTGGTCAACTATTGGAGAAAGGATTTATCATCAATATGAAGGATAAATATTTAACACTTAAAGATGCACGTGGAAATTTAATTGCACATGTGAAGAGACAAAGAATAGGTTATTCCCGTTAACATTAAGGCATGATACGCTTAAGTGCATGAAAAGTGTCATAAAAGATGAGTCATGGTTGTGGCATTTACGGTTTGGACATCTAAATTTTGGAGGCTTGAAGTTGTTGTCTTCGAAGAATATGGTGAAAGGTCTGCCTCATATCGATCACCCGAATGAAATATGTGAAGGATGCATTCTCGGAAAGCATCATAGGCTGAGTTTCTTGAAGGAAAAGAGATGGCGAGCATCACGTCCATTGGAGATAGTGCACACAGATGTTTGTGGTCCACTACAGCCCGCATCTCTCGGAGGTAACAATTACTTCCTTACTTTCAATGATGATTTTTCTAGAAAGACGTGGGTTTATTTCTTAAAGAGAAAATCAGAAGTATTTGAAGTGTTCAAAGAATTTAAGAACTTGGTGGAGAATCAAAAAGGTTGTCGTATAAAAGTCTTAAGATCCGATCAAGGTGGAGAATACACGTCAGATATGTTCGAGAAATTTTGCAGAGACTATGGAATCAGACATCAGTTGACGCCAGCCTACACACCACAGTTGAATGGAATTGCAGAAAGAAAGAATCGCACTATATTGGACATGGCAAGAAGCATGGTGAAAGGAAGGAACTTGCCACGAGAATTTTGGGCAGAAGCCGTAGCAACAAGCGTGTACTTGTTGAATCGTTGTCCTACGAAAAGTGTACAGTTCAAGACTCCTGAAGAAGCTTGGAGTTCGATCAAGCCAGGTGTTTCACACTTTAGAGTGTTTGGATGTATTGCGTACGCGAAAATCCCGGAGGCCAGAAGGACCAAGCTTGACGAAATAGGTGAGAAATGCATTTTTGTTGGATATGGAGATAGAACGATGGGTTACAAGTTATATAATCCACTAACGAAGAAGAATATTATAAGTCGAGATGTCGTGTTTGAAGAAGATCAAATGTGAAATTGGGAAGATCCATAAGATAAAGGAAAATCTATAGTTGTTGAAGGAGAAGAAAGTGAAGAAGAAGCTCATATACCAGTTGATGAAGCTGAGTCGCCACCGAGAAGGACACGAAGCTTAAGGGATATCTACAAAGCAACAGAATCACAAGAAGAAAATGAGGATGTGAATATGATGTGCTTCTACATGGATTCTGATCTTGTATCATTCAATGAAGCTTCGCAGGAGAAGAAATGGAGGACTGCAATGGATAAAGAAATAAACTCCATTGAGAAAAATGACACTTGGTATTTGACGACGGTGCCGGAAGGCCGTAAAGCAATTGGCGTCAAATGGGTATACAAGACTAAGATAAATGCCCAAGGAGAAGTTCAGAGATATAAAGCAAGGCTAGTGGCGAAAGGATATTGTCAGAGGAAAGGAAGTGACTATAGTGAGGTATTTGCTCCCGTAGCACGTTTGGAGACTATCAAAATCTTTATTCACTTACTGCACAACACAACTGGAAAATTTATCAATTGGATGTAAAGTCTGCTTTCTTGAACGGATTTCTTCAAGAAGAAATATATGTGGAACAGCCCGAAGGCTACATCAAGGGAGGACAGGAGAATGAAGTCTACAGGCTTAAGCAAGCTCCTCGAGCTTGGAATACAAGGATCGATGAGTATTTTCTGAAAGATGGGTTTACGAAGTGCCCGTACGAGCATGCACTATACATGAAGAAAGACGGTGCAGGTAACGTTTTATATGTTTGCCTCTATGTCGATGATTTGATTTTTACAGGAAACAATGAGGCTATGTTCAAGAAGTTTTAGAAAAACATGGTCATGGAGTTCGAGATGACCGATATTGGGTTGATGGCACATTTTCTCGGAATTGAGGTGGTGCAAAGCAAAGAAGGAATTTTTATCTCCCAGAGCGCCTATGCTAAACAAATATTGGACAAATTCAAGATGGAGTCATGCAATCCAGTAAATACTCCAATTGAATGCGGACAAGAATTTAGAAAATCTTATGATGAGAATCGCGTGGATCCGACATACTTCAAAAGTCTTGTGGGCAGTCTCAGGTATCTTACTTGCACTAGACCTGACATTCTTTATGTAGTTGGACTAATTAGCAGGTACATGGAGACTCCGTATCAATCGCATCTAAATGCCGCAAAAAGGATCTTACGCTATATTAAAGGTACGTTGAAAGATGGTCTATTTTATTCTTCCAATCAAGAAGTTAGACTTGTCGGTTATTCGGATAGCGAATGGGGAAGAGACTTTGATGAAATTAAGGAAAAGCACCACCGGATATTGTTTCTATGTTGGGGATGCTGCATTTACATGGTCATCAAAGAAGCAAGCCATTGTGACTTTATCGACATGTGAGGCGGAGTACGTTGCAGCAAGTCCGACTGTGTGTCAAGCAATATGGCTAAGAAATTTGTTGAAATTCCTTGGATTTACACAAGATGGACCAACAGATATAAATATCGATAACAGGTTAACAATTTCATTAGCGAAAAATCCAGTTTTTCATGAAAGGAGTAAGCATATTGACACACGCTATCATTTTATCCGGGGGCACGTGGGAAATCATGAATTGGAATTGGTATATTGTAGATCAGAAGATCAAGTTGCGGACATTTTTATAAAGCCTTTGAAGCATGACATATTTGGAAGACTGAAGATGGCACTCGGCATGAGGTCGTTAAAGAATCGAGCTTAAGGGAGGATGTTGAAAATATTAAGCTCAATTTATAAATAGAAGAATCTAGAGGGACCTAGAAATGAAATAAAAAAAATACGGGACTTGGAGAAAATTCTATAGGGACCAAGATGCAATAAGAAATTAATTGAAGGAAGAAGAAAAATCTGGATATGGTCAAAGACGGCAAGAATGAAGACTCTAGAAATTGGTAGAGAAAAAAGGAGATAAGCATGATATCACAAAGCACCGACCTACTTCCTCCTATAAATAGTAGTGTGCCTATTTTGAGTAGTACTAAGAATGAGTGCAGAACCAAAAGTGAGTGTGTCTTGCGTCTTGTACCAAAAAAATATTGTACTACTTTGTGTGTGTAATAAAAGTGTAAAATCCCGGAATTTATTTTGGACTATCCATTTGGATTTAAATTGGAGACGAAAAGATTATTTGGACGTGAGTTGCTCTACGAAAAACTGATTGGGCTTGAGAGGAATTACGGTTGATGAACGGGAGTAAAAGTCCCAATTATTAGATTGCCCATTAGGGCTTATTTATTGGTTTTGTTTCTTTTCTTTCTTCTTTCTTCCGTTCTCTTCTGCTTTCTTCATCTTTTTCCTTGGCCGTTCTCTTCCTCTTCTTCTTCTTCTCGTTCCGCCACCATCGACCACCAATCACCTCTCTGCCTCACGCCTGACCCCTAACCTCCTCCGATCGACCTTGGTAGGATGAGTTCAAGATCGAAATCGATGTGTTGTGGAGCTTTGAAGTCACGAAATCAGAAACAAGAGATCCAATCCGAATTCGCGAAATCATTGGACTGAATTGTGTGTTTTGGAATGTTTCCGGATTGAATTGACTAGCGGATTTGATGGGAAGTCGATGGGGGTTAATCTTTTGCTGTTCTGGACGGGTTTCATGGAGTTTGGAAGTTTTCATAATTAACAGGGACTGATTTGAGGTTTTTGAAAAGTTTAAACCCTTGCTTCTGAGAATTTGAAGGTGCCAGGGACCTTTCTGCAATTTGTCGAACTTCAGTTTATTCTAGTTTGACCCAACAACCCGTAATACCTGTTATGCCCCTGGACCTTGTGTTATCTACCGAATCTGCCCTTACCACGATATATACTTTTATCTGCATAACTTGTAACAACCGAAAGCTTAGCCCAGTTGGTTTGTCACACTGTTGTGAACCTGGAGGTCACAGGTTATCCTATTTTTCCTAGCTCCAGAAATTACCGTTTTGCCCTTGTAACCTACTTGTCCCTTTTTGACCTATTGAAACCGGAGTAGAGGCGTTTTGGAGTTAGAAAGTGGTGCTATTGGAAGATTTAAGGTTCTAGGTGACTTTGGAGAATTCGAGTTGCAAGTAGGAGCTTTCGTGATTGGATATGTTAAGCTTGCATTCGTATCGACCTTGATGTAAGGGGGTTTCTTTGACACTTTTGCTCCTATTTTATTGTTATTGTATATATATGTATGTTTTATGATTTGACAAACTACTTATGGTTATTATATCAAGGAATGAGACTTGGTATAATAATCTATTCGAAAAGGATCAAGTATGTGTACCCATAAATGTTTTATCGTGATTGTGATTTGTGAAAATCGTTTCGTTCAAAAGCATGGATTGAAAATATGTTTTATGCTCATCGATATGCCTATGAATTGTTTGGGCCCTCTCGAGGGAATGTCGTGCTTTTGGAGATCTCCCATTGTTATGTTATCCCTTTGGTAGGGCATTGTTATTGTTATGTGAAAGCGACCACCACGGTTAGTGTGGTAGTAGTGTATTAATACGATTGAGCTAAACATGAATTGACATTGTTACGATAAAGTGTTCCATGCAAATTATTTTGGATATATAAACGTATTGATATATATAAATAAATATATATATATATATATATATATATATATATATATATATATATATATATATATATATATATATATATATATATATGTATATATATATGTTTCTATATATATATATATATATATATGCATATATATATGTATATATATATATATATATATATATATATATATATATATATATATATATATATATATATATATATATGTTTGAAATACTCTGCTTGATCCGGTAAAAGTGTCATTGAGGCTCACCCTTACACCCCCTTTCAGATATTTAGTAAGTGAAGTGACACTGGATGGTACAGTGGAACCCGGTAGACGGATGGTGGATCTTATGGAGACTTTCAGTAGTTGTAGCGTACTCTGAGTTTGTATTGAATATGATGATTTGTACCGTTGAGGTGGTTGTTATGTACTGAGGACTTGTAATTATTATTGTAATTACTGTTTATGGGATTTTAGATGCTCTGTTGTACCACTCTGAGATTATTTTATGTATTTGAGGATTTAAAGTAAGGCTTCGTCTTGGCGTGAGCCCATCTCACGATAGACGGCCGGTCGCGCCAAAGTGATTTGGTTTTGGGGCGTGACAAAAAGTGAGTTATTCTGTTGCACAAAATTAATTGTTCCTGGACACCTTGAACACCTTAAACGTTAAAACACCCAACAAACCGTGCATATCCACTTACATGAATGTATAGAAAGCCACCATAATTAACTAATTAAGAGGACATGAGACCTCCAGGCAATTAATTTCAGATAGTTTAAACCAAATTCTCTGGACCAAAAGAGGGTCACTGGACATGGCACAACTCAAACTCCATTAATATGAACATGTTTGTGAGAGAATGATCCTGCCTTTTCTGACTTTCTGCTTGATTTCATCACCAAATTCCACTTGAGAAGCTGGCCAATGTTTTCAAGTATCTGAGCCAACATGTTGCGGGCACTATCACATAGCTGAAATATCACTGAAATCTCTGTCGAACTTCTCATATATACCTAGCTTATATCCATCTGTCCATTAAATACCCGAATTTGATCGTGGTTAAATCTGGGGATCAATTGGTGTGTGGAGATTTCGAAAGGAGTCAATATATTAATAGATGCAAATTCGATCAAAAATCTGCTGACAACCATTGATCCATCACCTCTGTACTCTTGAGCAATGGGAAGATGACCATCGATCCTGTTTCGCTTTGAGACTTCATAAAAAAAAAAAAAAACACTAAATTTGGCTGTTTAAACAAGGAACATAAAACATAGCAAAATAAATAGATAGTGATAATTATTACTATCATATTAGTAGAACATATAGTTGTTGGCTAGTAAATCTGAATCAAGCTAGAAAAAAAAAACAGACCTGACCTACAAGTTAGATTAAAGCCAAGGAGCTTTATTTGAAATAATAACCTTGTTGTTCTGATAATTAAGCCACCACCAGTTTGATCCTCTGTTCATCATTCTTTGCCTCCACCATTTTTGCTACTTCTGCTCCTTAGCTACACAAACAAAAACACTGTAACCAACCAACACGCAGACAATATGAGATATCCATTGTTGATCAATAGTTCACTATTACAATAGAATTCTAATTTACATGCACATGTCTCGATGTACAAAATGATAAATCTGCTGAGACTGGAATATGGAGCCTACTTGATCATCTCTGAATTGCATATCAAGTCAATCTCTTGGTTAAATCAAAGAATCCGATCACCTCAACGTTTTCAGGATGAACTGAATTCTTACTCAAGTTAAGTCCAACGGGATAATTGAAATTGCATGGAGTAAAGCCCAAGGTGACTACATAATACACTCGTAGTTTATTAGATCGATCTATACGATCGAAAGATAACCCCCGGTGCTGTCGTGGCCTGAGACAAATAACCTCCTTCATTAACTTGCATAAAGGAAATATTTGGTATCCCCGACTTCTCACTTTTCAGCATAAAAGGTCAATCATCGACACCTATTAAAAACAATCGATTGAAAATCCGAACAGAGTATATTGCATTGCGGAAGTGAGATTATACTAATATATACGAAATTTATAGATTCTATTCTCAGAGAGTTGTACACTATATTAAAAAAAAAGAGAGACAATGTTTGAATTGGATCCAAAAAGCCACATACACACTCAATCAAATTACTTATTTGTAGAACCGTTTATATTTGACGACACTACACTTTGCATCAATGTCCCAACAGTGACTCTTTCCAGGTAACCACATCAATTAAATTCATTTCAATCCAAGAAACCTAGTCGGGAATGAACTCGTTGTCATTGTCTCATTGAGCAGACTTTATAATCGATAAACCGAAATGAACACGTCGAACAGATTTGACGATTGAAATGAATGAAAGTAGATGAACTAACTGATAGAATGGAGTGACTACCTGATACCACATGTCGATCTAGAAGAAGCCAAAAACCAATTGTTGAACGATTGAGATTCAAATTTCAAATGGACACATAACTGCTACCCTCTGAATTCAAAACTCGATCTCGATCAAGTTGTTCCATCCACGTTGTTGTTGCTGGTAACTTTCATCTTGCTGGTGATGGAATTTTGTGGATGACATATGATGGGCTTGAACACGCCTGGCGATGAGGATGAAAACGGTTGGATAAAGATCCAAGAATGATATTTAGTGGAATGGAACCGTAAGTTTTTTGAACTGTATTTGATTTTTGATGATATTGGTGAATGGATACAATTTTCTTGATCTCAAAATATAACAAAATTACACATGGAAACTTATCCATGTGGCAGTATTGGAATGTGCCTTGTGAGCACAGGAATTGCCATGTCAGAACAAAAACATTCTATTTTTATATATTGTATGATGATTATGTTTTCTTACTAATTGATTATCGACTGACCTTTATTTATTTATGGTCCGTTTGAGCACTATTGACGATTTTATTAGAGACACTTTCCAATGCACGAACTCGAGGTATTACTTAAACGAATTAACCCCCCCCCCCCCCCCAAATTGAGATACTAATGACAGTTCAATTTGTTACATTGCACTTTTACATATACAACGTAATTAATACTCGTTGTCACTGCCTTTAAACTACAACAAAGAAGATAAGTACTTTTATCAATTTGGATATTTACGATCTTATGGAATTACTGTCACGCCCCAGAACCAAATCACTTTGGCGCGACCGATCGTCTATCGTGAGATGGGCTCACGTCAAGACGAAGCCTCAATTTTAGTTACAAAACAGTTTTTAAAGGTAATTCAGAGCGTCTAAAACACAAATACAATAAATACAATTCTACAACTCTCAAACTTATACAACCTTCAGAAGTTACAAGACTTCCACTAACTATACTAGCTGCTCTAGTCCGACTTGCCTCTACGAGCAACCTCCACGAAACCAGACCACTGAAAAAAGTGTAAAGGGTGAATCTCCTGACACTTTTACCGGATCACGTAGAGCAGTAAAATTACTTATATATACACACCATGGCATAACACATAGCCAGAAAATAGTTTCATGGAGTGTTTATAACAGAACAGTAGTATCAGAACGTTTAGCTCAACAGAAATCACACTATGGCCACCAGTATAAGTCCGGTGGCACAAAGGTCGGCACAGAACAGAACATAACAGAAAGTTCCCGCTAAAGGAACATATACAGAAAGCCAGACGTAATCACCGTCAAAGACGGGCCCAGAATTCATAGGTAAAACTGTGAGTTCAAAACATATTTTATCTCCATGTACAGAAACATTAATTTCCATACACATCACATGCATTACAAAAACATACTTTAGGGAATTCACATACTTGATCCTCTTTGAATAGAATATTATATCAAGTCCCATAACATGATATAATAATCATAAGTTATTTGTCAATCACAAAAATATACATATACATTTTATATACGGAAAATAGGAGCAAAAGTGTCAGAAAATCCCGTTACCTGAAGGTCGACCCGAAACCAAGCATAACCTAGCTAGACCATCAAACGCTCCTCTAACTTGCACCTCGAAATCTCCGACAAACACCACCAACCACGAGAACGTAAGAACCCAAATAAATAAATATACTTTCAGGACTGAAATAGGATTTTACAAAAGTTGGGTTGTAATGAAATAAATCAATAAAAGCACTGGACTTGGAAAGGTTAATTGTCATGGGCCAAACGTAAAAAATAGGAGGATTAAAATAAACTGCCATGACATCATGTCATCACCAAGATTTCAAAAGAGACGAAGTAAACAGAAGCAGGAAGATACCTTCGGCCAGAAAATTAGGTATTCGGGAGTCGTACAGGTTCGTTTTGCATCCGATTTTCGTGACACAAGTTTCTGCGGGTCCGTTACAAGATGAAGAATACGTTACGGAAACCGTGGTGAAGTTTCGGTTAGAAAATAAGGAGAACGGAAGGTAAAAAGCTTAATACGCAACCGTGGAGGGAAACCAGTGAGTTTTATGGATCGAGGCTTACACAAACAAGATCTACAACTTGCAAGGATCTCAACGATATGAACTGGGGCAAGATTAGAAGTCGTTTGATAGGGTTTTGGTTGCGAAACGGGGCTAGGTATATATGTTTGGCTATGGCGTGAGAGGTGAGTACTTAGGTACATGATTGGCACGGTGATGGTGATGATGATTATTGAATGGTTAATGACCATGGCAGTAATGAGTCTAAAACTCGAATGGTTAAAGCATGGTAAGGTGTGGCAGAAGGTATCTAGGGAAGATGATGAAGACGGCGAATCAATTTGTAAAGTGTTTAGGGTTGTAACTAGTAGTAATAACTCAGGCTTGGCTGGTCTATTATAATAATAAATATACATAATATATTTATAAACATAAAATATAAAATACAATATAGAAAGTATGGTTTCTTACAATTACACTTCTTAGTGTCCATCTAATTGTTAAAGTAATTGATCACTGAATAAATATACATCAAAATTTTAATTGCATCATAAATATGTACTATATACGGAGTCATAATTTTAGGTGCTGGCTGCTGAGTGGAGATCATCTTAATCCGCAAGGAGCATACTTTTACTGTTTTACACCGTCCATGGAAGGTCATTGATATCTGATCACACTAGTTACATTGTTGTTCAATGTACAAAATAAATATGAGTAGATCAGATATCAATGACCTTTAATTTGATGAGCCAATTGTGAGAGTAAATAATTGTGAGAGTAATAATACACTTATCGTGTTGCTTTGCAAAGCTAAACTTCAAATGAAGTTTTGCTGCAAAATTCGTACTTATTATGGCTAACAAAATTGACATATTTGGTCTCCAAAGTTTGGACCATTATATTTTCACCCAAAGGTTTTCAACATCATTTTCCACTTCAGTCTTATTTTTCATGTGCCATCTGATCATGTTTCATGATGTACATTACAAACTATCAAGTCATACTTTTTCATGTGACCTCAAACGAGTTGAGTCATAATTCCATTCAAATTTGTTAAAAGAAATGAACCTAAAACTATACTCGAACTCAGGTGACTTATAACGAGTTCGAACTTGAACGGGTAAATAAAGAAAAAGTATATATTAGAAAAATAAAATGTAAATAGAAAAAGCTGACAATATATGACAAATAATCATGTAGTTTATGTTATCCAGACTCTTCAATTATGCACACGTCTCAGACACTCGACAATTATATACATAGATATGAGACTTTATTTTAGATGAAAAGTCAGTTTTTTCCTGTCTTCATGAAATAGCCATTTGCGACATCCAGATGCACACCTATCTGGGACTTGGTGTCTAGTCCTGGTACCATAGGATGTGGCCACTATGAAGCAATTGTCATGCACCTAATAATATACTATTTCTAAATAACATTTCTTGGCCAACCGTGATTAACATGTACAGATTGTACTAGATATTGATTTACTTATAGAAAAGAATGCCAATACCTGTAATTGTGATCTTAAGAGAAGTTATGGGATCAACGATAAGAGTTTATAAATCTGTTTTGAAGGTAAACAAAGCCGTGTTTGTTATTCGACTTAAATCTCAACTCGAGTTATTTTTTAAAGTTTTTTGTTTAGTATATTTGAGTTTTGAAGTAAACAAAGCCGTGTTTATTTGAGTTTTGAAGTAACATTTAGTAAACAAAGCCGTGTTTGTTTAGTTCACCAAACTTAAAACCTAATGATGATAAATACATCCCTAGTTAACTTGTGTTACCAGTAAGCACTTGATGATATTCTATAAATACATCTGCTGCTGCTGCTTCTTCCATGCCATTCACAACTTGTGAAATTTCACATTCTTCTTCATCTTCTACTTTTTCCACTGATCAAGTTTCTTTTTCTATGTTCTCTAAATGTCACAATAAGTACTATCTTACACTTCTATAAGTCCAAATATTTTGTATCAAGACACCAGAATCTGCAACTGATATTGATATTCTTCCTCTGTTCCTCTCATGCTAAAATACTTCTCACTAATTTCTTTGCAGACTGGAAATTTTCTTCAATCCTCCGTCGAGCATAGTAGCTTCTGAATCCTTTGAGCAAATGGAACCTGTTTCAGAGAACGTAACAGATGATGCAGGTGAGTTGTTTGAGCTTGCTAGATTTTTCACTCCACTTCAACTCAACAATGCACAGACATATACTAAGTTCTTGGGCTGTTTCAAAATTAACTTTGCAGAAGAGATGAATAATTCTCCAGTGAATCCTCCAGGGGATGAAATTGCAGAGATTTTGGAATCCTTTGAGCAAATGGAACCTGTGTCGGAGAACGCGGCAGATGGAGGAGTAGCAACAGGTTAGTTGTTTGAGCTATCTAGCTTTTCTACTCAACTCTAACTAGTTAATGGCCCGTCGATACTCGATAGGGCATGGAGAAAAAATTTAAAATAAGAAATGAACAAATTTGTATAATAGCATGTCGAAGTTGAGAAACATATATAAAAATGCAATGCGACAACATGCATGATCTAATCGTTTCAACATGCATCGGATATCACCCCTATATGTAGAAAAGTGCATATGTATTACTCTCTACGTCGCAAATTGCTGCCTTCAATCCCTTTCAAATGGTAACTCTAGAAAGAGCAACATTTAACTGGCCATGGGTGAATACATGTGAGTGAAGGTAGCGATCGACGCGTGAGAGAGAATGTCCATAATTCTAATTTATGGCCATAACAAAGCATACGGATACGGGGAACTATCTCCAATCAAAATTGATAGGGAACTTCATCTCATCGGATGGTTCATCATCATCCTCGGAATAAAAACCTTTTGGCACGCGTTGATTCAAGATATCATTTTTACCTTGATGATATGCTTCCCAAGATCAGTAACTATGAGCCTTGTTCCATTGCACAACTCGAAAGTTTGATCAATATTCATCAGGAGCATTATAATACACCCAACCTTCAGTATGATCCTATGGTTAGGCAATTTAAAGCAATTAAGGCTCCGTTCTCTTCGTCTGAATATATAGAACTGAACTGAACTGAACTAAATGGAATTGAATTGAACTGAATTGTACTATAAAAGACAATTAAGCAGAACTGGACAGAATTAAACTAAACTGAATGAATATGAAACTGTAATTAATGAGTTTTTAGATGAAAAGAACAGAGCCTAATGTTGTTGAAAAATTCAACGGTAAAAACATGTTTGAGACCATTATCAAAGTTATCTTCCCTAGCAATGTTATATGCTCAAATATTCAACGTTATCTCTGAACATCTTCGACATGACAAATTTATTTATATAATCAAATATTTCATTTGTAGATGCAAGAGCAGCCCGGTGATGAAATATCCATGGTCAAGTGATGGATCGCCTAAGTGATCCAATAACGAAGGATATGTATTATCTACAATAGTTGAAATTGGATGACTTACTTCTTAAATAAGTAAACATTTGGGGATCTTGATATCAACCTTACGGCAATTAAGTTCAGCGGCAATGTCATCACTGACATATGTTATCCACTCAGCAAATTATTTTGTCTCTTGACTTTCGAAAGATGACGAACCAGACTTTATATGATTAAACTGGATGTAAAAAATGATAAGTTGAATATGATATAAGTATATGTGGCATATAGATATGACGGGCTATTTACCTGCAATCTCATGTTCTTTGTCAACCGAAACACCTCACAATATCTCATATCCTAAAGGAGCATATAGCAGCATTCACAATATTAAACTAATTCCTCCTAGAACAACGGGCAGAATATGTCGGAAGTTGCCGCCGAAGACAATCACCACTCCTACCAAATGGCTCATCTGAACTGCCCATCACATCCTTCAATCTATGTCGGTTTGTCATGAGAGCTTTATCCCAAATAATAAGTCGAGTCTCCTTCAGCAGTCCCGTGACCTCTCAATCATGAGCTTATTGCATGTTGAGTCCTCATGATTTGCAATGGTATTCCGAACCTCGAATGTGCCAAACTGTTGTCCAACCTTTATAAAGAAGGAGTGATGCAATCCCACTGGATGGAACTGGAAGTATAATACATCCTCTGTCACTCAAACCAAAGCACATAGTTCTCCATATCAAGGTTTTTGTGGTCCCTCCGTAGATGTATAAGAAGAATACTTCACCATTTTGACCATCGACAATCGACATAATTTTTTCATATAAGGCACGTTGTCCATCAGTCAATTGTGGGTATAAACCATCGTGCTCTGCCCCATTGCAACTATAAAATAGAACATTTAATCCAAAATGAATGGATTTGAAGCATTTTATATTATAACATGCTCGTCCGGCACGGGCATACCTTCAAATGAACTAAGATTGTTGTAGTTTTTCTTCAGTAACTTCTCTACTTCCATATAGCATTGTTTTTTTTTATTTGTTCATCAGTGAGTTTCAAACTGGATGGAGAGTTCTCTATCGTTACATGACAATTACATACAAAAATTAAATTGGTTGTCATTAGATGTGGGAATGGGTCATCTAGTATGTAAATTTATTGTACCAGGATTGCTGAGTATCCTTTGTTGATTGTATAGAATGTAGTCTGATAATAAATTCCATGTTTTGTTCCACACTTTCTCAGGCCTCGACATGTTGCGTAACAAC
Source organism: Plantago major (assembly GCA_026545765.1). Classification (NCBI taxonomy): domain Eukaryota; kingdom Viridiplantae; phylum Streptophyta; class Magnoliopsida; order Lamiales; family Plantaginaceae; genus Plantago; species Plantago major. The sequence continues at coordinate 90,642,967 of CM048842.1, forward strand.
AACATGGTTATGAAAAGGTGACGTAAAAAATTCGCAATTCCCCATAGACTTGCCCCTTTCAAACCACTAATATACTCTCCATCATTGAATAAGAGGCCCAGATCTTCACATGCATCCTTTGTGATATTCGTGCACAACATAGTCAACACCATTATACCGACACCTTTTTCTATGTTTTCATACGAACCATATTTCATATTCACTTTTCCAACAATGATAGCAAGGAATTGTAGCATAATTCAGCTTTCGGGCTCGAGGATGTATTTTGTTCAGCTCGAACCACTGCAAGAACTGGTATTGTTTGACATTGACTTTGTTGACGACATCTGGCATGCACTCACCATCTTTGTAAGGAACAAAGCTCATTCTCCAAATGAAACGATAATCGCTTAACAACATAAATAGTACTATAATGCAACAGGGATTCTAATATCCTCCACATTGCTTCACATGGAGACACATAACGACAATCCATATGCCTCATGACCTTATCTCTGTTTTCTTGATCAATGAAATTAACCCCAGTTTTATCGCTTCCTTTGGATATATACTTGAATAGATACGGTATTGACCAATGATTGTTATAGTGTCCATGCTGACGTGGGCTTGATATTTGAGCATCAGATGGGAGTCATGTGGAAATGCATACATTTTTAATTATATAAAAATAGACATAAATTAAGGCTTTGAAAATATAAATCAAGTAAAATAAATTAACATATATAAAATAATATAAATGCATTATAGTCCATGATAAGTACCTGTTGTCAAGTGAAACATCCACTTTTATTTATGGTGGCACCAGTGTCCCTCATTCGATAGACGTGATAAGATCATTTAAACATTTAGGAAAACATTTCGTGCATATTTTGTTTTTCATGGATGGGGCAATAGTTTTTGCCGGGCCGCAAGTACCATGCATCATGTTGTTTGTAACAACCTCAGACAATTCAAGCTTAGTGTCTTTGTTGGGTAGCTCAACACATAGATAGTCATCAATGTGGTGTTTAATTCTCTACCCATCATCTACTTTAACAAATATTAATATATGGGTATGTGGAAGACCTCCGGTGTATTTAAAAAATGAAAGACATATAAGACATACACCAAGTTTAGATAGAAATAGATGGCTTTAGAAAATCAGGAAACGTGTATATATCAATGTTATTATAAATTAAGTTGTGAAATTCCGTTTGAGCATATAATATAATAAAATAAAATGTTCAATAAACAAATGCATATCGTTTATTAGGTCCCCAATTAACTCATAAGTTTAATCTGGAATACTCGACATATTATATATGTCATATTCAACTCTTAAGCCAAGACTCTCGACATGCCTCGTGATCTCGGACCACTTTGGGTTGCGCGTAAATGTAATAAATACGCATGCATAACCCAACTGTTCAAATGGTCATGGAATCTTGAAACATTTTCTAAAATAATCTCTTACCTTCCAACGAAAGTCTATGGCAATATTAGACCTACCAACCCAGGATGTTTCTGCCTGACCTTGGTTAACCGCGTTGGCCAATTTATTATATGAATCACCACGAATTTTAGGTTGATTATGACGAATCCACTGAAGACGCTGCAACTCCATCATCAAATATGTAACGCCCCGAAAAATACACTAGTTTTTAAAAAGACAGAGGCGTTAAATCAATGACGAAAAGATAATCTAAAAGCTTTGAGAAGCTAAAATTCTAACATTCGACTTGCGAAGAACACTAATTTCAAAAGCAGCGGCTAAAGTTACAAAAAAAATCCTATTTAAAACCCACTTTCACTCAAGTTGTTGAATGCTACCCGACTCGGTACTTCAACTTTCTCGGAATCTACAAGGAAGGAAAACGAAAGAGTGTGAGATAAAAATCTCAGTGGTGTTCGTATGTGACAATGACAGTTAACATATCAATAGGAAAATCATATCGTAAATCCAAAAATAACAATCATATCAATAACGAAGCAATTAGAAACAGTACAATCAGTCGTTCGTTGGTGCAGTCAACCTTATAACCCCAATCCTAGCCCTTATCTCTCCAGACAGAGAATGACTCTGACACAGACGTTACCCTGCCATGGTACAGGGGTGAAACACTACTACTCCCAAGACCTCGGCGACTTACGCGCCGTCGAGGAAAGTGGCGAAGGAACTTTATGAATAACTCAATGCATAACAACCGCCAAGTCTATCCACTCGGAAACCTCCACCACACTTGCGCACATATCGGTCGTTAAGAAAATCAATCAATCAAATCATTATATATATATATATATATATATATATATATATATATATATATATATATATATATATATATATATATATATATATATATATATATATATATATATCGAATCAATCTTTCGTGCAGAAATCAGGTTTTAGCGGAAGCATTTGAAAGTTGCTCCGATGCAAATTTTGATAAAGCATGAATTGGAAATTACTTTGATGCAATACATATATATAACAATAAAAACAGATGTACTTCCTTGGTTTTCGAAATCGGCTTAAGAACACTCACCTTAATTAGTTTCTCGTCAAATCTCAAATTTATGGAGTTCCTGAGTAAGAAGGGTACCGGCCAGTAAGAAACCAATCCAAAACAATAAGAACTACCCCTTCTAAACCCACGACTCTCGGATGCAACAAAACACGTAACATATAAGGACAAAACGAGTCATGAAACACCATAAACAATTAAGCACATAATTACAAAGCTAATACATAAGTATCACGAATCGACTTTTGCAATTTTATTGGTAGAGGCAAAAGAAACAAAATAAAAAGCGTGCATGCTAGGGCTCGGATTAAGGCTCGAACCTTGATCCCACACAATCAAACAGTTTTAAGCAAACCATAATGACCACTCGGCTACAGCAGAATATATGGTAACATGTAATACGTTTTATGGATTAAGACAGCGCACACTCTTCACTTAAAACCAGAAAACAGAGCAAGTAAAATATTATGCGCATGTTAGGAATTGAACCCTGGACCTGTGCAATTACAGTTTCTAAGCACAACCTCTACTCCACTCGGAGACTTCTACTGATTATAACAATTAGCGCTACACAAAATATCTAACATGCGGCAGTAAATTTCGAAACAGAGAACCTAGTATCTAGGACAGACTTGCGCAGAAGCTTAACAGACAAGAAGAACAGAGCATGATTCTTGCATTACAGAAAGAGGAAACACGTAAAATCCCCCCAAAACCAAGTGTAGCAAGTAAAGTTGCTCAAATGATAATTTTATTGATCTTGATAAAAGCGGGTACAATCTCTATTCTAATCCTCTGATTCTAGTCTTCTAAAGCGACGAACTTGGATCTTCAAATTCTTCGTTTTAGGATTTACGACTTCAAAGTCGGGCAAACGTCGATGCGAGGGCTTCTCAGCTTGATCTCGGATCGAATTATGAACTTGGGACTGCTTGATGCGAGCGATGACGAACTTCTTGGGGATTTGATGAACTCCACGGAGATCGTCGCAGGATTTGGCCTTTGATCTTCTTTAGAGGAAGTTTGGCCGGCAGGAAACGTTTCTCCAAGGGCTTTTGAGCTTGATCTTGGATCTAACGATGGTCTTGGCTTAGATTTGGTGATGAACTTCAAGAACGTTTGCTCGAGTTTCGTCAGGATTCTCGGATTTGATCTTCCTTTTGGCGTAGTTGATCTTCCAATAACATTTCTCCAAGTGCGTTGAGGCTTCTTCTTGGATCAAACGGTGACTACTCCTGGATTTGTTGATGAACTTCTTGAATACTTGCTAGAACTTTGATGCTGATCTTGAGAAGACTTGTGATTCTTGCTCTTGATCTTGCTTGTTGCTCTTGCTCTTGCTTGCTCTTCTTTTTGCTCCTCTTCTCTTGCTCCTCTTCTTCTTATGCTCCTCTTGATGTGTTGCTTGGTGTGTAGAAATGAATGAAGGGGGCCCTCTATTTATAACACTTTGGAAGAGCATAAGAAGAGCATATTCCCCTAGAATATAGGAGCCCATGGCCCAACTCTTCAACTCTATCCCAATTTCACCACATGGGGCCCTAGTCCATTACTTCTGGCCCAATTTCACCACATGGAGCCCTAGCCCATTACTTCTGGCCCAATTTCACCACATGGGGCCCTAGCCCATTACTTCTGGCCCAATTTCACTACATGGAGCCCTAGTCCATCACCTATGGCCCAATTTATTTACATGTAGCCCAATTTACATGATTTATTGTGCGGCGAAATAATCCGAGTCGCCAAGAAGTCGCAATTGGCGACGCCAGTTTTGTTCAATCGCCTGATTTGCCGATTTTCTCCTAAATCGTTTAGATTGACCATATACAGATGATATCAGAAACATTTTGGGACACTTCTTGTAACCTAGTTCTTAGAAAAAAGCTCCAATACTCATACTTTGACATTGTTATATTCTTAGAGCTTGGTTTTCACCTTGTTGAATCATCGATATCGAATTCCTGGTAATATCTGATAATTCTCTATTGTTTATCTCAATTCGTGTTTGTTATTGCTTATCGAATTGTATGATCTTGCATGCGATTATCAACATGTCTATGTTTATCATATTCAATACCTTGAAGTCTTTGATCTTTGCTTCCACCATGAGTAGCTAAATCACTCCGAACACGGTAGTTATGTGACGATTGTGCGTATTCGTCTCTAGGGTTAGGATTCGTTCACATAGGTTCGTCTAGTTCAAAATCTTCGTAAAACCTTCAATCCAATAAGCTAGTTCAAGACTTTCAAAATCTTCTGTGGTTAAAGATCGTGGATTGGCGACCAACGATTTCTCTAGTTCAAAACATTCAAATAACGATTGGTTGAATTGGATTGATTGATTTCTGTACGCCGACTGTGTGACAAGTATGAACGATTTCCCTAGAGCGAATTGGCATTACTCGATCATCACTACTGTGTTCTCTTCTGTCTCTGTCAAAAAATCGTTTATTTGTTTTTCTGATTTCTAGTTATTAGAAGTAATCAAAACCAAACAAATCAAACTGTTTTCACAAGTGACTATTTGCTTTCAACTGCTTGGTAGCTTAATTGGTTCCTAAGTGAACGATTCTGTGGTTAGCATTGTCTGTCTACAACAACATCTTACTACTTGTTTTCTAAGTATTAATTTGAGCACATCATCCTGCCGTTCGCAACACTCTATCACTGGGATCTACCACAGACGCTTGAAGATGCATACAGAGGCTTTTTGAGCAATGAAGTAGTGTATGTATGGTGTGCACATATGTTCATCGTGTTACTGTAACTTTGGGGGACAAATAATGAATGACATTGTAATATAGACTTGTACATTTATGCATAAAGGATTTTGAGGGCTATGCTTACGCCTGGTTCGAAGCTTTTGGAGATAGGGTGAAGCACTGGTTGACGTTTAATGAGCCTCATGGTATCGCAATTCAAGGCTACGACATGGGCATTCAAGCTCCAGGGAGGTGTTCTATTATTGGCCATTTAATTTGCAGAAAAAGAAAGTCTTCAGTCGAACCTTATGTAGTAGCTCATAACATCCTCTTGTCTCATGCTGCTGCCTATCGCAGCTACCAGCGTAATTTCAAGGTACATTGTAGTGTTACATTTAAGAATTTTTTATCATTCTTCTCCGAAATAGTTAAGATGTTATTATACAGGCTAGGTAAGGAGGGATAGTTGGGATATCGTTAGATGTTAAGTGGTACGTGAAAGAACGTACGGATCCAAGACTCGTACTTCTGTACTGATACACTCCTGTTAATATCAATGTTGCTACAACAGTTGGTGAAACAGTTACTAAAACAATCAGACACACAGCGGAAATAAAAACAATAAAAACACACAAGATGATTTCTAGCAGGTATATGAATATACCCACCGAGCCATAGGCGAAATATCCACTATATGAAGAGGATTTATACAATCTAGATTCAAGGCTTTTCTATGGGAAAAACTTGAACTGCAAAGCTAATCAGAATATAAATCTATTCTAATGTTACTAATCTAGACAACCCTAGATAACCGAGATCACTATCATGATTCAATAGTAACATCAAAGACTAGCAAAATGCGGTTTACAAGTAAAGAGAGAATGATGTATATGATTGTTCTATTACTCTATACTTGCTTCCCTTCATCTGCGTTCTGGTCTTGATCTTGTATATATAGATGCGTTAATGATCAGTAGATCTCCAGAACACTCTTGTTGCTTATCCTTATCTTCAAGAGTCCATAGTATCTTTTCTTCCAAGAGTCCTTCGTATCTTGTCTTCCAAGAGTCCATCGTATCTTGTTCTCTAAGACTCCATGACTTTCTTGAATTCATAAGTCGACTCCTGTCTAAGACACAAACTAAAAACTCGTGGAACTAGGTTAAAGTTAGTGAATAAGGCAATTATCAATAAAGTGTTGCAAAGTGCAGAAATACTGAACCAGTATTGTTATAACAATTGTTGCTACAACAGTTATAACAATTGTTGCTACAATAGTGGATCAAACAACTGCACTTTCAATCTCCCCCTTAATGCCTTTCTTCACAACACCTAGTAACACTGAACAGAAAACAAAATAGAACACAAATAGAACACAAATACTCCCCCTTAATTAAAAAGGAAAGAACATAGTACACATGATAAGAACAAGAGAAATTCAAAAAAACAAAGTAAACTACATTTTTTTAAAAATGAAACTAAACAAAGACACATCCTCTTGTAGGAGATCTTGAACTTGATCATCTATCCGAGTAATTTGATCCATGAGCATCTGATCAGCTTGAATCAGGGGACGTTGAAGAACTGGTAAGGGAAATGTTGCAGCAACTGTCTGAGCAACATTGCCTAGATCTCGAACCACTTGGACTGTAGTGTTTGGCTTAAATTGCAACTGTTGACATAGAGTCTGAATCTGGAAAAACTCTTCAAACATCCAAAGCCAAAAGAATCCTGAAGACACATTAGCCGAACAAAGACACTTAAGTGTCACCTGATAAGTCAAGGATTATAGCACTTAGAGAGAAACAAGTATCCAAAAGTTCTGAAAGACATAAAATCTCAAAAATACCAAGTCATAATAGATAGTTAAACTTTATAAGAAAACTCCTGGTATCATATTAAAGGTCGAACATAACAGATTCCCAAGACTCACTGTTGGACCAACAGTTACTCCAACACCCTTTCCCACAGGAAAAACAACACGTACCAAATAAATCTCCCCCCTTAAGGCAAACACCTAAAACACCTTAAACCATGCAGTATCTAGAATGAACAAATATACTGACAAGTCAACACCTCAAGATAACGTCAAGAAATGTATGTAATCATGCTCCCATCCTTACTCCTCTTGGAAAAATTAAAATTAAAACAAAGCAACTGGTTGAGGCCTCTATTCGTAATAAGTCAGGGGTGACTATGAGTCGGCGAACCATGTCAAATAATTGGACTGCGTATGAATCCCGTCCAAAGCCGAAGCTTATGCAGAGTGAAGGCAGACACGCGACTCATAGCATAAGGTTGAATAACTCAAACAGAACTGGATGCACAAAATGTGATTCAATGTAGTCTTAGAGAATCGAGGGACTTAATTAAGTCGGATACAACCCATAACATTACTCAACAAAACAGTGGCCCCCATTGGGCTCTTCTTGGTTTGCCATCATTGGGCTCTTTTCAATTTGTGGCCATCATTGGGTTCTTTTAGTTGATTTCAAAATAGTGCATATGTAGAGGAGTTAGACAGGAAGACAAAAAGAACACGATTCTCAAGACTTCAAAAGAGAAGTGAATGATAATAAAAAGATCATAACAGATGCATGAACCAAGATAGACACAACACAAAACACAAAAAGAAAGAAGACACAAGCAACAAGACACACATCACAAGCAATTACAACACTGTTGATCTGTGATGTTAAGATAACAGTTGCAGTAACAATGTTCCTAATGAAAGCACAACATACTCAGACTCAGCAGTGGACAAGGAAACACAATTCTGTTTCTTGCTATACCATGATACCAGATTTTTCCCTAAGTAAAACATCCACCACTAGTGGATTTTCGATCATCTATATCTCCCGCCCAGTCAGAATCACTGAAGCCAATGAGATTAGTGTCAGTTTCCTTTGTGTACCATAAGCCTAAACTAGCAGTTCCTGAAATGTATTTGAGGATTCGTTTAACTGCAGATAGGTGAGTAGTTCTAGGGTTAGATTGATACCTGGCACACACATACCGAGAACATGATGTCTGGTCGACTGGCAGACAAGTACAAGAGACTGCATATCATGGATCGGTACAATGTTGGATCAACAGTTGCAGCAACATCGCATTTGTTGAGTTTCATTGTGGAGGACGTAGGAGATGAACTTGTCTTGGAACTATCCAGACCAAATCGTTTCACCAAATTGCGTGCATATTTCTCCTGACCAAATCGTTTCACCAAAAATTTTCCAATAGGAATAATTTGAACCATACAAAATGGGCAACTTATCCGCATTTGGATTGAAAGAATTCATTTCAAAAAGTAACAATGTCCAACACACCTATAGATTAGATGCCTGGCTCTTGATGCCAATTGAAAGAACGTACGGACCCAAGACTCGTACTTCTGTACTGATACACTCCTGTATCAATGTTGCTACAACAGTTGGTGAAACAGACACACAGCGGAAATAAAAACAATAAAAACACACAAGATGATTTCGAGCAGGTATATGAATATACCCACCGAGCCATAGGCTAAATATCCACTATATGAAGAGGATTTATACAATTTAGGTTCAAGGCTTTTCTATGGGAAAAACTTGAACTGCAAAACTAATCAGAATAGAAATCTATTGTGATGTTACTAATATAGACACCCCTAGATAACCGGATCACTATCACGATTCAATAGTAACATCAAAGACTAGCAAAATACCGGATCGTTCCCTTCATCTGCGTTCTGGTCTTGATCTTGTATATATAGATGCGTTAATGATCAGTAGATCTCCAGAACGATCTTGTTGCTTATCCTTATCTTCAAGAGTCCATAATATCTTTTCTTTCAAGAGTCCTTTGTATCTTATCTTCCAAGAGTCCATCGTATCTTGTTCTCTAAGACTCCATGACTTTCTTGAATTCATAAGTCGACTCCTGTCTAAGACACAAACTAAAAACTCGTGGAACTAGGTTAAAGTTAGTGAAGAATGCAATTATCAATAAAGTGTTGCAAAGTGCAGAAATACTGAACCAGTATTGTTATAACAACTGTTGCTGCTACAACAGTTATAACAACTGTTGCTGCTACAACAGTGGATCAAACAACTGCACTTTCAGTATGAACCAATATCCGACAGTGATGAGGACATAGATGCTGCTGCTCGAGCCATAGATTTTGGCCTGGGCTGGTAATGTCCCTTGGACCGATCGAATATGGTGAAATTTTCTTGTAAGGCAAAAGAAAATTTATAACAAAAAATGATTCGTGAATCTTATCCAGGTTCCTTGATCCACTGCTCCTTGGGAAGTATCCTCTGTCGATGCAGAAACTGGTAGGCGATAGGCTCCCGAAGATCAGTACACAGGTGTCTCGAACTCTAAAGGGTTCACTCGACTTTGTGGGCATAAATCATTATACAACATTGTATGCTCGCAATGACAGAACTCGAATTCGCAAGTTCATACTCCAGGATGCTCTATCTGATTTGGCTGTCCTTACCACTCGTAAGTTACTTACAATTTTGCGATTTTGGACAATGTTCTCTCGAATTGGCAGTAATGTTCTTCATTTGTTCAGATACCAAGCCTGGAGTTGCTATTGGAGAAACAGTAAGTACAAACTTTATGTGCAGGGGTGGTATACATAGATAATTGTTGCTAATCTCTGACATTGAACTTCACAGTCTGCTTCGCGGTGGCTATACATCGTCCCTTGGGGCATCCGAAAGTTGGCAAACTACATCAAGGACAGATATGGAAATCCAGCAGTTATCATCACTGAAAATGGTGAGATTATTGTATATCTAGCTGCATATACATATATAGAGCTAAAAGAAAAAGTCACGTGGAAGATCATGCTGCGGTTTCTTGATAACAATTAGGAATGGATGATCCTAATAGACCTCATGAAGGACTGGAGAAATCTTTGCAGGATGACAAGAGAATTAGTTACCACAGAGACTATCTCTCAAACATATCTGCAGCTATAAGGTAAACGTAAGCATTTTCGGCAGGTTTTATGTTCTTTGCCTATGTTATGTCTGTTGGCCTCTAAAGGATATGTCACTACAGGGAAGACAAGTGTGACATTCGGGGCTATTTCGCCTGGTCTTTGCTCGATAACTGGGAATGGAACATGGGTTATACAGTCAGGTTTGGTCTGTATTATGTAGACTTCAAGAACAACCTGACCAGGATACCTAAATCCACCTCCATCTGTCGCACACGCTTTCTCCCATGTCCTCAAAGATGCCTGCATTATCAAACATGCAATCACATAATAAGAAGATCGAAGCTGAATAAGAAATACGCGGTCTTTTGAAATACGAAATGGGAAAGAGAGTTACTGCAGAGTTATCGGTTCTTCCATCAGGAACGGCACCAAAATCTGTAACCTTGAAGAAGATGGTCAATACCAGTTGAACCAATTGAAACAATTTAAATGAAAGTAATGAAATTTATTCTTTCCTCTTTCTATTTCAAGACCGATAAAAATGGCGTGAGTGGCGGCAAAACTCGGTCACCGGTTTTCAATCTCCGGCTATGACATTGCCGGATTACTCCGCATAAGCTCCGGTTACTCGTTCCTATCTATACACATTCAATCTGTCCTAAATTGTTGAATAGGTCGTGATTTATGAATTATTTATCACTTGTTAGATTTGCAACTCACATTTCAGTTTCTAGATTTATGATAATTTGGTTTCTGTTGATTCTCTAATTCTTAGTTTTATGGATATTCAGATACTTGATTCGAGTATTTAAATGTGTTTTCAGTCAAACTTTGCTGTTCTATTTTTAGTTCATAGATTTTGAATGTCTCTTTTGCAGCTTAAGAATGAAGTTAGGGGAAATTCATGTCTATTTTTATGTGTTTGATAAAGTTTGGTCTTAATCTGTTGATAACTGAACTAGATCTAATGAGTTGCTGTCTTAATCTGAGAATAACTGAACTAGATTTAAGGAGTTGTTCTGAATGTGGTGGACTTGTTAAACCATCTGTTTGTGTATATATATACTGGTGTGTGTGTATGATGTTTTACACAACGAAGAGTATATTCGAGTATTGGCGAGTTATCATTTAGATTGTTGGGAAATAGTGCACTAGTTATTTTTACAAAACCTATATTGCCTTTTTCTGATACATTATTGTTGATATATCACACCTTTGAGCTTGGGGCAATGATACAGCTAGTGAGGTACTAACTAAGGTGCGCCTATTGTGCTAGACTATTCCCAAACCATTTGTTGGCCTGGGCCAAACTCCGGTTGTTGAGAATTTCTGAAAGACATATCTCCCTCACCCACCACTTGCATAATCCTCAAAAAATAATGGACAGGGATCAAGAAGAGATGCGGTCCCTAGGAGTTTGCAGCATCTATGCAGAAGCCTGCAAGCTCATTTTCAAGTGCAGGATAATCTTCGGCCTAATCACCCTCCCCTTACTTATCCCACTTTCAGTTATTTTTAGCAGAAGAAAAAGTATCAGAAATCCTCTTCCTGAAGTGATTTATATACCATCTGGAAAGTGATTTATCTGATCTCGTTGATCGTATACGCCATTGGGTTTATATACCTGACGATAATTTGGCTATTGGCTAGCGTGGTTTCAGTTCTGGAGGATTCTTATGGGTTCAAGGCACTTATCAAGAGCAAGAACTTGATCAAGGGGAAGATGTGTGTGAATGCAGTTATATTTTTCAAATTGAGTGTTTTATGCTCTCTCGTATATGGAGTGTTTATAGTATGCATTATGTATATCATATGGATGGAGTTAGGGATTATGCTACGCATTGGGCTTGGGATCCTGTGTGCTTTGCTCTTGTCGAAGCTTATACTTTTCTCATTAGTCGTCCAAACAGTTATCTACTTCGTTTTCAAATCTTATCACCATGAAAATATTGATAAGTCGGCTCTCTCGGATCATTTGGAGGTCTATTTGGGTGATTATTTACCGCTGACCAAGGATATTTGGCTGCGGGAGCATGCATAGTGTTTGATTTGTATGAAGTACTTTGTTTTAACAAGGTCATGCTGGATCTTTCCTGTGAGATTTGATAGAAATCTCTACAGAGTCATTAGAATATCACATGTTCTTTTCCTTTTACATTTCTACGGTTAGGGTATCTATAGGACTGGAAACTATTGGCTGAAAGTAAGAACCACAATCTTGAGTTGTAACTTGTAATGCATCTTTCTTTTGCAGATTTGCAGTAATAATATAGTTTTATTTTTTATTTTTTTTCAAAGTTGTTGTCATCAGTATATCATACAGTATGTTAGTAGTTAAGATGGGGCTTGTTGAGATATCAACTTTGAAACGATTCTGAGACTCTGAGTTATGATATCCAAATCAGTTTCAACTGTTTGCTCGGGCAGAATTATATGACATCTGTGATATAGTCGACTTGTATTGTATGTCACTAGTCCTATTGATCTTTATATGACATCTGTGATATAGTCGATTTGTATGTCACTAGTCCTATTGATCTTTCTACAGGTAAGATAGGTAAAGAGACGGTTGTGTTGTGTATGATGTCTGAAACCTTTTGCTGCCTTTCTCATATTTGATTCAGTATTTTCCTCGAAGACTCAATTCTGAAGCATGGCTAACTAGGACCTTGTGAACAACATCAGCAAGTAGTTCTGTCTTCGTTGTTTCAGCAAGAGCTAATGCAAGGGCCAAAGCCTACACAGAGGTATGTCTTCATCATCAATTTACTTGCCCATACAGAATTGTTCTGGTGCATTGATTTTTGGTTGGTTCACAATGAATAGTTAGGTAGGCTAGAAAACAAAACTATGCACATCATCAAGCATCCAAATATGGAAATTGCTTAAGAATATAGACCTCTGGCTGTGAATTGCAATGCATTCATCTTCTTCTGGTGGCCAACCTTTCCAGGAGTAGCAATTCTTGATTCTAGGGTCATTTGTACTGTAAGAGACAATCTTAGTATTCTTGACAATTTAGGAAGATGCAAGTAACAACTCTTAGAAAGTTTTGCTGTAATAAGTCAAAGATGGCTAGGTGATATGGCATCACTTATTAAGGAAAACATTTCAATTATGTGAAATAGAGAACTTATATGTGCAAATGCAATTCATACAAGCATACTATTAAAATTTTATTTGCATTCAAGTGAAGCAGATGAAGGTGTATTTAGAACATGTTCATAGGGACTTGTAAGGGCTAGTTTCTTCACTTAAATAATGGGTTAGAGGTTTAAATCATTACTAATGATTAGGAGAGACCTTATATCATACTCTTTTGAATGGATTAAACTAGAAAAGTACTTCCATATACCAGATTATTCGACCTTATGGCTTTGGAACGTGCCACATGATTTCGGCTCATATAACCTTGGTTAATTTATTTTCGAAATAAGTCTGTGTTATTGTTATCCGGACTTGCTCTATGCGGTTTAATACCGTTATCAAAATTTCCTCCGAGAAAATATTCAACCTTATTACGAAATGCCTTGACCTATAAAGTCCCTCCCATGGTTTTTCAATGCTTTTTCATTCTTGCTTTTTGAATATTCAACATCATGGTAGACTAACTTTTAATGCAGGACTCATTTTCTTCGACCCCAAAGAAAACGTTACTGAATAAATGCAAATGAAGGAACACGCTCGAGACAAATTAACGCGTATCATATTCATTCTTTTGGTATACCTCGGGTAAAATCCAAAAAGTATACTTTATGTTGTACCATGTACAGAAAGGGTACTAAACGTTGACATCGTCCAATTTATATACTTTATATTGTATCATGTACAAAAAGAGTACTAAACGTTGACATCATCCAATTTATATACTTTATGTTGTACCATATACATAAATGGTACTCAATATTGACACTAATCCAATTTGTGACCATTAAATTCACCGTACGTTCAATTTGTGTACCCCGGTCAATTTTTTTCACATGATTTATACGTGTCATAAAATCTAAAGACAAACTTGCATGACACATGTCATCACCAGAATTAATTTGGTGAATGATTTTTTAAAACTTATAAAATTAGAAAGAAAATGAAAAATAGAAAATATCCTTGGACTCGTGTCTTAATCTTGTAAATGTTGGGAAAATTAGAAAAAATTAAGAATGGGGAAAAATTAAATACAATCATATCGCTAATTTCACAGTTAGCTGTACAATCAAGACAATAAAATTTACATAAAATCAGAAAAAGCGGTTGCAGGATTTGAAATTAAATAAAGAATTATAATTCTTCGCAATATCAATTTTACAAATTCTTCATGATTCAGATTTAAAGTTCTTACAAGTTTGAGAAAATGGGCATAATAAATTATTATTTATCATTTTAATTCTCCATAAATTTTTTATTTATGTATAGTATTTTTTTTTAAATATTTACCGAATTAATTTTGGTGATGACACGTGTCCAACGTCTGAATTCTTCGGCTTTTTCAGATCACACATACAAATCGGGTGAAAAAATTGATCGGAATACAAATTAAACGTATGGTTAATTTAATGGTTACAAATTGGACGTTGACAATATGTATAGTACCATTTTTGTACATGATACAATGTAAAGTATACAAATTGGACGGTGTTAACGATTAATATATACCCTTTCTGTACATGGTACAACATAAAATATACTTTTTGAATTTTACCGGTATACCTCCATGTGGTCAATTCTATGCTGCTCTTCTAATTATTCTATTATTCAATTGCTTGTCTCTTTTATAAGAATATACTCACAAGAAACCAAGTATTATAACCCTCTCCATACCATCTACTTCAATAATTTCAGACAATTTAATACATTAGAGTTGAAATGTCATTTTTCAAGAATTAAAATAAATGGTAAAACATTCAAATGTGAAAAAGACTGTACTTTTAATATCAAATTGTATAATTTATGTAAAAGTAATTATCTTTTATTGTTTGTTGGGTGTGGGCTCCTTCATCATTTAATAATGAAGTTTTGTAATAAAATTGTACTTTTAAAATAAACTAGGGGCGAAATAAACTATTGGTATGATATTGTCCACCTTAAAACTGCGCAATTAATTTTGATTCTCAATTCTCAGTTAAAGATAGTGCATGTATATTTGTACGTCTATACAATTTCTCATACCAGTCTCTTTTCTGAGAACTTTCCTACTAGAAATTTAGTATGGTCTTTAAAATGACCACAATCTGGTCTCATATGCATATCTCACACCAACCATCTTAAATAATAACATCCCCATCCAACACCAACACTCAAACTTACAAGAACAAGAACGTTAACAGGAACAACAATGGATAGAGATCAAGAAGAGATGCAGATCCTAGGCCTATTCGGCATCTACGCCGAATCCTGCAAGCTGATATTCCGATGCCGTAAAATCTTCAGCCAAATCACCCTCGCTCTGATTCTCCCCCTCTCCTTCATCTTCCTAGCACACGAAAAAATCTCACGAATGCTCTACTGGAAGCTACGTTTCAACAAGTATCGCCTGGAAAGCACACAAACCGGTACCTACAAGTACAACAAGCTCTCCGATCTCATAACCTCCGAATGGATCACTTACATCCTCTTCAAAGCAACTTACCTCACTTTCCTCCTCATCTTCTCCCTCCTCTCCACCTCTGCCGTCGTCTACACCGTTGCATCGGTGTACACTTCACGAGAAATAACGTTCAAGAAGGTCATGAGCGTCGTTCCAAAGGTCTGGAAACGCCTCATGGTCACTTTCATCTTCACTTTCTTGGCTTTTCTTGCCTACCACATGGTCTTCACCTTTACTTTATACTTATGGGATAAATTCCTCTCGGAAATCGATATCCTCGGGCCTGCGGTTATCATCATTGTATTGATCTTGTACTGTGTCGGGTTCATATACATGACTACAATCTGGCTACTAGCCAGTGTGATTTCCGTTCTGGAAGATTGTTACGGTTTGAAGGCACTAATCAAGAGCAAGAACTTGATCAAGGGTAAGCTGATTGTGAGTGCAGTTATATTCTTCAAGCTGAATGTCTTGCTGTTCTTTACAAACGTCCTGTTCTATGTGAATGTTGTTTATGTGTGGAGAGAAGCAAATGTTGTTAAAATGATCGGTTTCGGGGTGCTTTGTATGTTGCTGCTGTTCAAGATGATCCTATTCGCTTTGGTTGTGCAGACTGTGATCTACTTCGTTTGTAAGTCGTATCATCATGAGAATATCGATAAGTCAGCTCTTTCGGATCATTTGGAGGTTTATTTGGGAGATTATGAACCTTTGATGGCTAAGGATGTTCAGCTGGAAGAGTACCGTGTCTGATTTTCGGCAAGGGGTCTAAAAGTTATATTTAGGGTGTATATGTAAATAGACCTCAAGTATTAAAAAAAACCTGCAGTACATAGGATATTGATGTTCTGTTCTGTTTTATTTTATTTTTTGAATTTAGACATACGGCTATTTGTAGATTGCAGTAAGTTCAACGGTTTCTGTGCAAACACAAATGCACTTTTACAAGACAAAAAAAGATTTAACATGACAATAAGAGAGTTATATATTATAATAATTATTAAAATATAAAAAAATTGAACATTTTACATTTGTGGTTTAAGATTAATTCGTAGTCAAAATTGGAAAAGTTTGACCGCAAAAAGTCAAAGTGAAAAATATCGGGCGGGACGGAGGAAGTAATAATTATTAAAATATACTGCATTTTTAATTACGTAGATCATAATTTTATACTATAAATTTGAGACTCTATGTAGCGCCCTGAATTTTAAAAAGACGAACTAAGAAAAATATAACTCGCTCTAGTTCGCGAGCTTGAAAATTCGACGAACTTGACTTGTTAAAATATAAAACGTTACTAGACGCTTTGCGCGTCAAAAGACTTGACATGAAATTCTTTATACTAAACCGTGAACTAGTAAAATAATGCAGCGGAATTACAAATGGCATGAATCTTGAAACATTAAATTTCAGAGTATTGAAAATGTTAAAGTGAAATGGTAAGGATCTTCTGATAATGATCACTGCTCCAGCAACACTCGCCACTCTGATCAGCTCGGCTTCATACCTAAAATTGATATTTTAGAAAGGGGTCAGCCGTGACTCCATGCACGTGCCATGACCTAAAGTTCTATCTTCATGTATTTTTAAATCTTTTAGTCTTACTTAATGCAATGCAACACTAAAACCTGACTTGACTCTAGACACTTGAACTTATTCTTCTTGAAAACTCTTTAACTTGAACTTGAACTTGAAACTTAACTTAAAACTTGTCTTGAAACATTCTCTTAAAACGTCTTAAAATCTTAACATGATTCGCGAGCTCACTTGGTATCGCAAGGTCCTACCACAGCCCATGGTGGCATTTTAAAACTCTTAAAACACGACTACAGACACTAATCGCACTCTAGCCGATACTTTTGAAATTGCCACAAATGCTTAGGGCGGTGTCCTTAATTACAAGCCCTTACTTTTCTTTAAACTTTGAAACTCACTTTACTTGAAACCTTTAACATTTTATTAAAATGAATGCATGATTCTATACTGAACTCATGATGCATGGACTAATGTGTGTGCATAAACGCATCTGAGATAGACATAAAATAGCATCTCAAAGGCAAATCAATATAATTATTGCAGGACCATAAACTGGGATATGCATCTCTTTAAATAACAAGATAACAAAGGACATATGAGCATGTACAGCAGTAGTATATAGTAGTAGAAGTAACAACATTCCTCTATTGTGGCATTAGTACATTAACTAGCTAGTAACTCCAAGATTTACTCATACAGAATTGCAGCAACAAAATTAAATAAGATAAGTTCGAAATCTCAATGTGTTAATCCATATATGAACGTGGGTGATAAGGCTTATAAGTAACATATAAATCTTTATCAATTGTGACCAAAACCACTAGTCAGTGATACTTTCGGTTACACAATTAACCTATACTCCTAACATAGTCTTTTAACTTAACACCATATAACAACAAAGTCTAGTACTCCATAGCATGACTTGGCGCCTTATCAAAAGTGAAACAGGATAGCAAGTGACTAAAATAAACAACAAGATTTGCTTGAAATAACGAAACTACAATTGGATTCATCAGCGAATTTGTTCCCCCCCCCCCCCCCCCCCCCACACACATATGCTATCTAAGCAACTCAAGAAAATCCCAACAAGGATTTTTAGCACGTTTAGAAAACAGATGGAGAGCTATATAGAAAGGTGTACGGTGATTTGAATAAACATATTGCACTGAAAATGTAATGCCCCGTTCTTTTAAAACAAAAATGAGTAATTATCAGAGAGTGCTAGTGCGTCTAAAAAACGCACACTTTAAAATTGGTGGTCATTTAAAACTTTGAAACTAGTTCGTACTTGACGAACGGAGCGTTAAGAACAATAAATAGAGCATTCATTGACTAAAACATTGACTTTTGCAATGAAATAACATATGATTTAAATCTTGAAATCTAAAACAGTATCTTAAACTTGACATGGGTGTACTGAATCAACATCAAGCTCGGTCCCCATCCACTCCAGCTCTTGCATTACCTGAGGCTCAAAGGGGGCAAGGGTGAGTACCTACTTGTACTCGCAAGCAAGCCATACTAAACACATAGCACATTCGTTCCCTAGAAATCACATTGTGCATATTCATAATAAACATTAATATAAAATGATCAAAACATACATCATATATAAGATGCAATCACAACATTATACATCGATAATATCCATCGTCGATTCTTTGTTCATTCATCGGAAGTTGTCTTCTTTATTCTTTACTTCAAATCGTGACATTAAACATTGGACTTGAGTATTCATTCCTTGCCATTCATTAGAAGCGTTCTTTTGATTCAAGCTCTTTTCTTGGCTTTAGCTAGAATCACTTTAGACATTCTTTTGATTCAAGCTCTTTTCTTGACTTTAGCTAGAATCACTTTATACTTCATTCTTGATTAAGGTGTCTAGGTAAGTTTCGCCTCATATTGGATATACATGTATGCTCACCGTACACCACAAAAAAACACACTGTTTAGCGACGGATAAATCCGTCGCTAAACAGTGCCGATCCGTCGCCCCAGCTGGGGCGACGGATCGGGCGACGGATAGTAATTCCGTCGCCCCACTGGGCCTTTGACGACGGATAGATAATCCGTCGTCCAATTCGCGACGGATTGGACGATGGATTAAAATATTTGACTTTTTTTTTTAAATCGATTATTGGCGACGGATAGAATCTATCCGTCGCCAAATGGGACGACGGATAGAAGCTATCCGTCGTTATATTTGGCGACGGATAGATTCTATCCGTCGCCAAATATATTATTGGAATTAGTGACGGAATCTGGAATTCCGTCACGATTCCGTCACTAATTCCGTCACTATTTATTCCGTCACTGTCAATCCGTCACTATTTATTTCATATTAATCCCTGTTTTTCGTAGTTCACCTATTTATTCAATATAATGTTCGATAATAAATCAATAATACGGAAAATATTTCAATAAATGATAAATAATATAAAGTAATATCCGGAGCAGGAGAAATTATCCGAACAAGTGTAAATATAATAAATCCGAATGTACATGAACATAACTAGCTACCAGACGGGGGTGAAATTTGGCGAACCGGGACATGAATCGCTCCATACATGGCAAGGCTCGTTCTCCTCCATTCGTTCTCTGTCGCGGCGCTCCATCTCGTCCCTTTGTTGCTCAATCTCTTGAGTTAGCCGAGCAACCTGTTCCGGACTTCTTGCACCATTTCGAGACACAGTCACGTGTAAACCGGACGTCTAGATTGCTGGGATGATGATGAGGAGCACCCCGGACTAGCCAAGCTCAAACCGAGGCTCCCGAGTCCATATATTCGTCCTTTGCCGTCCGGTTTGTTGACCTCTAGGAAGATGTTGTCAACTTGTTCAGATGACAACACATCACCCGTCTCGTCCTCCTGCCTCGCCACCTGAGCATCAACCTCAGCCTGAAATCGTAAATAGCAGATATCATGATCAGTTACTGTTTTTCAAAAATAACTTGTAATAGTGTACAAATATGAAATTTAAGAAACATAAACATACCGCAATAGACGAGGCCCGACAGTCGGTCCATACCCATATACCTTGGCCTTCTTGAAGGTGTCATACTTGGATGTGACCTCCCCCGTGCGATCTGAACAACATATATAGTCAACAATTTATCATCTCACAATTAAGTAATCAGAGACACAATACATACACATAATGGTAGATTGAAAAAAAAAAACATATATATACATACCGATTGATAATAATCAGTGACAGTAGATCGCCTCCCAAGGTGGTGAACGGCCCTCCCTGCCGCATCGGTGAGGCAGATTACATGCATTGATGTAGGCAATGTCCTGGACATAAGTTCGGCGCCAGTAGGCATCCCAAAGGGCCCACTCCTCTGCATCAACCTGTGGAGGCATTGGGCCACCCCGATCCCGAATGGCCTTCCAAGTACATACCATATCCCTGTACAATTTAGATCCCACAGTCTCGTAAACACGCCAGATCTGTGGGATCAACCTGCTGGGAATGAAGTACTCCTTCTACATTCCCAATTTCATACAACATCCAAAGTCAATACATACATATATAACGTCACCATGTTACATCGATTTAATAAGATACAACATCACAGATATGGTGACTAACATATCACCCAAACAAAGTGGCTAACATACCACCCAAACAAAGTGGCTAACATACCACTCACATTGTCCTAAATTTTACTAACACAATGGTGACTAACATATCACCCAAACAAAGTGGCTAACATACCACTCACATATAGTGGCTAACATACCACTCACATTGTCCTAAATTTTACTAACACAGTGGTGACTAACATATCACCCAAATAAAGTGGCTAACATACCACTCACATACAGTGGCTAACATACCACTCATATTAAAACGATTATAATTACAAACAAAGGAATGTCATATTTTAACTTACCTCGGCTCATCAAGTACTCGCCCTCATGCGGTCCGAGATGTGAGACCAACACTCACCACCACCTCGATGGCTCTCTCCTCAGGAAGATATCACCTAGTTTGTTGTGGACCTCCGATGCCATAAGCATTGTCAATGTATAAGATACAAGAAACAAATATATATTACTTTAGTACAACAATTTATACTTGTCAACTATCATAAGTTATGTTTTACATATTTAAGAAGAATGTATAATACTTACTTGGCAGGACCAGCAGGAAAAATCACAGGCAAGCCGTTCCACGTGACGTTGGGATGATGTGGATCGAACATGAGGTAGGGACAATCGTCATGGTCGCCCTCCTTTATGTGTGCATGTTTGTTGGTAGAGCCATTTGCTCTCTCTGTTTGGGGTCTCAGAATCCGAGACATCTTCGACTACTGAGCCCTCCCCGACCTGTCCCCGACCCATCACTTCATGCGGCTGGCTATGTGTGGGGGGCGATAGGTGCGTGGTCTCTGTCGCGGCATCTGCAAAAACATGTAACAAATACAATAAAATGTGTTAGTACCAGTTATAATAACACATATAATTACTCAAGTGTTATCAACTACTAACTAGTTATAATACACATAATATACCGTTATCGCTGTCCTCTAAGTCTACATATTGGTCCTCATGTAGATCAAACAACTCATCATCTGCTTCTATGGGATTTTCTGCTTGTTTATCGACATCCTCTTGTTGGTACGAGTTGGTAATTGAGTCGTCTTTCTCAATGTACTCCACTTTCGAGCGAGCACGAATAGGTACCGCTTCTATGGGATTATTTTTCAAGAATTGATCCTTGTTCTTCCTGAACGGATGGTCACTTTCTAGCAACCTACGATGACAATCAAACCAACAAAATTTTCCACTACCCTTCAGTCTAAATGCATCTGTATCCTCCAAGCAATGTGGACATGCATATTTCCCTGCGGTTTTCCTTCCAGATAGCATGGAGTACGCAGGAAAGTCACTCACGGTCCAAAGAAGAGCTGCTCTCAAGGTGAAGTTCTTTTTGGTCGAGACATCATATGCAAGGATACCATCCGTCCTGACTCGATCGGCTCCTTGATTAGGGGTTGCAAGAAAACATCCAACGTCAGTCCAGGATCTTTCGGCCCAGGCACCAACGCAGTCAGAAACATGAATGGCTCCTTCATGCACTCACAGGGGGGCAGGTTGTACGGTGTGAGCATAACTGGCCAACAAGAGTATTTTCGTTCACTCCCGAACGGGTTAAAACCATCCGTACAAAGTCCCAATTGTACATTTCTAGATTCAGCTGCAAACTCTGGATATGTCTTGTCAAACGATTTCTATGCAGGTGAGTCTGCTGGATGGTCCATTCTACCATCTTCTGCATTATCCGAGATTACTCGCTCCTTGTGCCACCGCATTTTATCCGCAGAAGCACTTGAAGCATACAATCTTTTCAAATGAGGTGCTAGAGGGA